>CM035154.1:103550978-104927983 GCA_020205615.1 Panax quinquefolius | reverse complement strand
AGTTTGAATACAAATATTGTCTACTAGATATTATACAAACTCAAAAGGAGTCCTCATTACAACTATTATCACACTATTTCACGTAATAGTGAGGACTACTAATGCTATCCTCGGACCATTACTCCGCTTCCGACTCGTCCCCAAACTATGTTCTCATTTCCTCAAGAGAATACGGTGAAAGAAAGGTGAGCTCAACTAGCCCAAGAAGAAATATTATGACTAAGATAATGCGAATAAATTATCATTAGCCTTCAACGTGATGTTAAACCGATAAAATACAATAGACAACCGGTTTCACAAGCGGTGAATATGCAATCCATTAAAAGAGTCAAGTAGAAAATAAAGTCTACTATCTTTAGGTTTTAAAAGGTTTTCATCAATTTTTATCACGAGACTCAAATTTTAATAAATAAACCACCACATCTAATCATCCCGTATATCACGCGGCCAAGGATTTTCATCAAATTATTAATGTTCATGACTATACCGAATCACCCCCGATCATAATCATACCAAAAATTATCCATCATTTGCATTTTGGGCCACCGAGGACTTTTGTCACATCATTTATAGCGGTCATGATTATACCGAATGATCCTCGGTCATAATCATACCAAGTTCATCCACGCACGTAAAGACATAGATAACTTTCAACATAACATAACATGAGGATGATGACAATGACATAATAATTCAATAAAACAAGTTCAAGAATTAATTAATCCAAGAACCAATAACGCCCAAGTTGTCAACATGATACTTTTCAGAGAGTAAAATTCAAGAATGCTCGTAAGAATATTTCCATGAAAAGATATGGATGAAACGTAAATATCAAGGATATTCTACTAATTTCATGGAGTATAGAAGTCAAAGTTTTAACCAACCGGGTATAATAAAGAATGGAATAACAAAAGAAATCACCATGCATGCAGACTTGCAGAGACGGAGTTATTCCAATAGAATAATAATAACGGAACGGTGTCGGGTGAAATTCACTGCAAGCGGGATGATCCAAACAGAATAATAAATCTTGAATAATAAACAATGGAACCAGTCAGGTGTAAAACACACGCATGTGATATTCCAATGAGAATAATAAATGCGGAATAATAAGCAGTGGAACCAGGTCCCAGTAAAACACACGCATGTGATATTCCAATGTAATAATAAAGAATGGAATAATAGAAGAAGATCACCAAGTATAGGGGATTAGCGTATACAAAGTTATTCCAATGAGAATAAATAAGAATGGAATAATATAAGGATTTCACCAAGTATAGGGTATGCCTGCGACATAAAGTTATTATATAGGTATGCCACTTTTTACAAAGTTATTCCAATGTAATAATAATGAATGGAATAATGTAAGTTCTCTTCATGAATAAGAAAGAATAACACCCCTTACGGGTACAACAAATAATATCCCTTACTAGTAAAAGACACCTTTGGATATCAAAGTAGTGAAGTACCGTATACTCTTCTTCTTTCTCTCTATAGATTTTCTATAGCTTTCTCTATATAATTCTCTCTAGAGTTTCAAATTGAATTCGTAAGAAAATAATGAAGGAATGAGCTTCTATTTATAGGAAAATAGAATGCATAGTAATTAATCCATGAACGATCCAGATTGATTTACTTTAATCTCGACGGTCCATATTTAAAGCAAAATCTTTTAAATAAAATATCATATATTCTATTTATATAAAAACATTTTACTATGCAAAACACTATGCAACACTATGCAAAACACTATGCAAAACACTATGCAACACTATGCATAATAAAATATAATATATTTTATTTATGTAATAACTTTAATAAAGTATTTTGTTTTATATAAAAGATGTTTTTCATTTTTATTACGTTAATAATAATAATAAAATAAAACGTCATTATCGCTATAATAATTCATATTATTAATCGACAATAATGGAATCAAACCGAGTGACTTCTCACATAAGCATCAATAATCAATACCGCAGTGCTACTATGCAACCACACGACATCGTACTTTTACTATTGAGTAGTTCAACAAGATCAACCAGTAAAACTTCCGTCGTTATTTCAATAAAATATTTTTGTCGCTTTCTCAATCCGACAATAATTTTATTAGGGTCCACCAATGATTGAGTCATTGTATTTAATATTCCCTCGCTAAACCGAATATTCCCAACCAATCGAATATAATATAACCACTGCAGATACTTTGCAAAATTTATAAATACTACCCACAACTATAATATTATCTCAAATTCACACCATAATATTAAAAATTATTTCGACAAAATTTAAATCTTTATTGATAAAATCTGGGGTCTCACAAATTGGGACAAAAGTTACTTGGATCGACGTTTGGGTTGACTAGATTCGCGTTTTCGGCTTCTCATTTACACAACAGTCACTTCAGAGCCAATTTGAGTATTTCTCCAGACCTTATTTCGGAACACTCAAAGAATGAAAGTGGTATATCTACGTCTCCTCTTCCCAAAACATCTTGAATCATTGAAATCGGAGTTCGGACGAAGAAGTTATGGCCATTTTCCCAAAGGGCGCTTGAGTAGAAAATTTCGAGAAATGGTCCCAAATACGGGCACTAGGAAGCGATGTTCGGCGCCATGCCAGTGCTGTGGCACTAGGAAGAGTTTGGTCAAGCTTGACGCATTTTGGAGCTTAATTTTGACACTTTTTCCGACTCCAAATTGGATTGGGTTTGTTCCTAAGCTAAAAATTGGACTTGTAACCTATAAATACATGATGTAAGGAATAAAATAAAGGGAGATTACACAGATTAGATTAGAGATGCACTCCATTAGATTAGAATATAACCCTAGTTCTTATTAGTTTTGGAGATTGAAGCAACTTGGAGACCATTAAAGAAAAGAGGAGGAGCTTGAGGAAGATGGAGATTAGTCGACAAACATGATTTATTCTCTTCTCTAATCTTACTTTTATCTTTTAATGTCTATTCAATTGTGAATTCTTGGTTTTAATTCATTAATTATGAACTAACTCTTTAATTAAGATTCCAATTGAACTTTTTATGTTTATAAATTAGTTATTCAATTTATTCCAATTATTTGTGTCAAAGTGAATTGTTTATCTTGTCTTATGCTTATTGATTAATTATTTAATTAGTAATTACCTTGTTACTCTAGAAGGAATTGAAAGAGGAGATCTAGGGTTAGAACTGGGCATGATAACATGTGTCTTGGTTATTTGCATGACGAATAATTAGGTTCGTGAATTGAATGGAAATATCTGTTCACCGCATGTAACACATAAGGAATTAGAATTGAAGGAGTTTAATTCAATTGTTTTGCATAAGAATATAGCAAGATTAATCTGGATTAAATAGAAGTCATTTGATCACTTGGAAAATGACTTTTGGCATTTGAGAATTCATGTTAACAATTCAATAGGCATAATAATTGGGATAATTGGATAATTGGTTTATAGTTCATAATTGGGGATATTGGAGTCTTAATCTTTATTTTACCCGATTTCATTCGTTAAAATTCTAGTTTTATTTATTTAATTTATTTTAGAATATTCTCTTTAATTGCTTAAATTAGTTTCCTTATTTTGAAAAATCAAATTTATGGTTGTTTAAATAAAATTGATTTGGTTAAGAGTTAGTACTTGGTAATTTTTATTAAATAATTCCTCGTGGGAACGATACTTTTTTTTATCACTTTATTACTTGTTGACCGTGTATACTTGCACGTATCCATTGATTGCAAAATCAACCAACACTCAATCTAACATTTCACGCTCAATCTAGGCCCGATATTCCTTCTATGTGATGTGTACCACCATGTCTCGGCTTATGGTATGTCGGGTCTGTCCTTGCTTAGCTGGGTAATGATGTACCCCATCGATCAATCTCTCCATGGTCGTGCGAAGAGCATAGCCCATCTTGTTCATCTTCCTCCTCTTGCACCGCACCTCATCCTCTAGGTCATCTGCCCTATCATTGGCTTCTTCCCACTTCTCCTCGAAGTGAATCCTATCCATCACCTCCATTTCTAACTGAATTCGGAGAGCCTCCTTCTCCGCCCTCTCACTTAACACCTTCTATTCTAATTCCTCCAGCTTTCCTGCCACCTCAACATTCCTCGCCACCGCTCGGTGAAATAAAGCTCCCATTTGGATCCCTACTTCCTTACGGTGAGCAATCTCCACCTCCATCTCCTGCATCACTAGTTGACTCTGATGGTCCTCGTCCCTCAACTTCTGGAATGCAAACTCCCTCTCCCTAGCCTCAGCCTCTAGCTCTTCTACTCTACATCCTAACTCCAATATCCGCTTCCTCATACTCTCTTAACATCCGATCCTCAAAAGTAGCCTCGTCAAGTCCTCCACAGGCTCGGGCTCCCTCCCGAAAAGGCTCCTCTTCGAGGTCGACTCCACCTCTTCCTCATCGTCGCCATCATCAAAAGGGCTACTATTGAAATAGGCTCATTATCAAGGGTGTCTCAAATACTATGTGGATATAACGCGACTCCTCCTCTACTACTCTGGCTAGGTCCTCCCATGTCGGTCATCCTACAATCACCAACATAAGACAACACAACACAAGAATCTCGATTAGAATGTTAATCAAATATAAGTTCATTGTATAGAATGAAGTTATATTTCATAACACGCTAAGTCTCTCAAGGAAAACTCTACGAAGTTTTATCTCCTTCCTAACTTCTAAGTTATCCCGAAGTTATAATCTAATGACACTTTCGCTCCTAAGGTTTATAACTACTACTTTGATACCAACCTGTGACGCCCCAAATTCATACCTCCACTTGGTCACCGAATTCGGTTCATCACGTTCTCATGGTAAAACCATAATAGCTAAAATAACACATTCACAATAATGAAAATCTAATTTAGAATAATATACAATGATTTATTATAATTATTCCCCAAGTCTCATGACCTACTGATTGCTTAATAGATTACATAATAGAATCGAATAAAGACTTATTACATAACCCTTCTTAAGCTTAAACATAGTCTAAAATAGTCTTAATACATCCTAATAGATTTTAAACATAAAAGGGACAAGCTAGTTGGTAGCCTTGCCCTTGCCTTTGTCCGTTCCAGAGACACCATGTTCCTCCTTAACTGAAAGGTTTTAAATAAGCAAGGATGAACACAAATTGTCCAGCAAGTAATAGACAACAAGGGTGTAGGATATAACATCACAAGGTTTAAAATATCGAAGTGTCATTTTTAGGATAGTTCAAAGTATCAGAATAACATCATGGGTAAGAAATATCAACAATTCTTTGAATAAGAACGATAATTCAATATAAATCGACAAATATATATGAATTCAACGATTATCAAGGTATCCAACTGAATAAACAATTTATATTGAGCAATCACTAAGGACTATTGAACTTCCACTAGGGTTACCAATATTAAACTGATAGCCCAAAAATATCAAGTACTATAGATGATCAGTCTATAATACTTTACGTTATGCATAACACCACACAATAATACTTATTCATGTGTTGGGGTTTTCAACGACATACACTCCCCTTACCAAAAGGGTTGTCCAACTCAGTTTTCAAGATTTCTGCACCAATCAATTGGTTTGGACAAGTTTTATAAACATGCATATAGTCTAGCCAAATCAAATAGCATCGACTCTTTCACAATACTCAAGATCAATACTAAGTTTAACATGAATAATAACATTCACAAGGGTTAAGCATATTAGCTCTTTCGAACGAGAAGTAATATAACTTGTATTCAAGAGATAAGCTTACGGTATTCATCAAACAATGAATGCAATTATACTTGCACAATAAGAGTAAGGTTCGGATACTTGCACAATCAAAAATGAAGCTCAAGGAAACTTGCTCAATAATAATTAGAGTAAGTTTAGGGAACTTGCTTATGATATGTGTCGAATAAAGTAATGCAAGGGTTTAGGATACTTGCGTCAAGCGCAGTTTACCAAAATATCGCTTAACAATACTCTTTCAAATCCTAACATAATGTAATATGTATATAAGATATTCATTAGTTAAACAGATCAAGTGTATACATACGACTAAATCAAGAAACCTTATACGTATGTTATTACATAGTTTGAATCTATCGTTAGACATCATCATTTTAAAACACCTTGTTAATTCAAGCTAAGATAGGTGTTAACATGCAAAGCAACCTTTGTCAGGGCATCATGGACTGAAATAAGCATAATGAAATTATACTAGCATGTTACATACTTCAGAAATCATAGAAGTCACTTTCCAAGACTGCAGAATGGCCCGGCTGCGCCTGATTTGTACTAAGGAGACGCGCAGCCGCACGGCTCCCAGTTCAAAACAGGATTAAGCTACTATTTGCTTGGCCTAGCTTGCACATCCTTACATACATAACACATATTAACATGTTAAAGGTCCTTTTGCATTTTCCTAGTTTAATCTAGGTCCCATTTCGCATGATATGGTCCTAAGTTGGACATCTCAACAAATTAAGGCCATTTAAGGTTATGAAATCACAAAGTCCAACATGCTTGATTCTTAAACATATAAAGTAGTCATATAACTCATATTAGACCTGCTTGTGAGTATTCATATCGCATATGTGTATTTAACATTGTTTTGTTTTGAAATATGTGTAGTTTATTATTTCCTTGAATTACGATACCTAGGCATGGTATATATACATTTATGATACATGAGTGCATCTAAGGGTATTATCTAACATGCTCAAAATCATCAGATTCTAACTTTCAAAGTAGCACATAAACATTCACGTTCAAAGTTCGCATTTTCATTAGCAAAGCTTACTAATAAGTCTAACATGCTCATGCTTCAATATGAAATTCATTTACTTCAGTTAGTATGTCCAACATGCATTTCAAAACCATACTAACATGCTTGCAAGATCAGAATATGCATTATTTAAGTTTACCATTTCTAGCTTTTCCAAAACTTGAAGTTTTCTTGAAAACTTAGCTCAAATCAAGCTAAAATAACATAACATGTTCAAAAAAATATCTAACCACATGATAGGGTCATTTATAGGCTTAACCTAACTATCATAGCATGCTCAAAAGAAATCAAAAACCTCAAATCAGTATCTAATAAAAGTATCACGCCTTTGTACGAAGCAGTATTAGTTTATGGAAGTAGTGCTGCGCGCCACTTACAAACAGATTGAAAAAAATAGCTCTGCAGAAGCAGAGCCTTAACACAAGAGATGATACACCTGCAACCAGACCAGGTACCATGTTCCAAAACATGTGTACCAACTCAAATAACACAATAGCATGCTATTCTACATCAATTAAAAGAGAATTCAACAAATTCTAGAATTTGACCAAACTCAAGCTAAGAACAAAATTTTATACCTTTATTTTGAATTGGACAGGACTTAACTCAAAATCAGATTACTCCCTCCCACTCTTTATAGCAACTAAGCAAGTAATTCTCAGCAACATAGCACATGAAGTAGAGGGCTCAATTTATAGAAAACATACTAACCATGCCAAGCCATTGCCCAAGAATTTAAACTCATGGATTGTAGTATTGCATGAAGGTTATGGAGGAGTTGTTAGATTGGTTGGTAATTTGCATCATGAGCACCACTCCCCTCCCATGATTACTAGCTAGAAGCTTGGAAGAAGAAATAGGCTAGCCTTTTGCTATTACACGTGAATGAGAAATGAGAGGTAATTGGGACAATCATTTTGGGACTAACTCAACCCTCATGTATACTTATACAAATTCTCACTCTTGCTATTTTCTTATATACATATCAACTATATACTATAACTTAATGTCACAACATGTTTTAACATTTCAAGGTAGTAAATGAAATATGGAAATGTAATATACATATAATCCATGTACATTTTATCACATTGATACATTTATTAAAATACTAGTTTACGGTATGCTCATGGTATATTATTTTAATACCTACCCACATACATATTGTCACATTAATAATGTATTTATAACATATAGTTCCAATATATTTAATCATAATGCCCATACAATATAGTTTTATAAGACTTAATATATATAGCCACATAAATGTCACTAATCGCACCATATAGTATGGTTATATATGCTCATATGCACATAATCATTAATATAATATTATTATATTACTAACTTACTTATTTATGTTAAATAAATAAATTATACACTTTCTTACTTAATTAACACCAATATTAATTAATCCAACCACTAATTACTATATTTATGGGTTTCCATAATCATTATTCATCTTTATAATATATTGCAAATAATAGTAATCGCACATTATTAGTTAATTACTAAAATTCAATATTCTACCACAACCATCATCAATTAATTAATATAATCACTAATTAATCCTCATTATTAAATAATTAATATACCATACATCAATTATCAACTAATAGTATACTAAAACAACAATTAACAATTAATATTACTTAATTTCTCATCTTATAATTTCTTGCCGATTAACATTACTATTAGTATTTCCCATCATTATGTCACACAAGGCTTTTAAACGAGTTTACCACAAACTCCACATATTCTCAATTATTCATTTATTTAATATAATTGAGTTATCTCATTTTCTTAACACGAAACTTTTCATATTCAAATAAATACTAATTTCCATTAATATATTTATTTAATAATACGCGGAAATTTCCTGTATTACTGATTTACCTCCTTCTTGGAGAGGGATCTTTATGTTAGATCCGATAGTCCGCATACATACAAATCCGTAGATAGCTTTGTATTTTCCTATGCGACTAGCTTAGCCATTTTGTCATGTACAACATATATATATATATATCAAGCATTATTATATATGGCAGGGAAATATATTTTGATTTACTTCCCTTTCAGTCGTGCCTTGATACTTGCTTGATATTTGCCTGTTTCTTCAGGGCTTTGTCATCTTAATGCATTCTGAACTCATCCTTGATATGTGGACATTGAGCCATCGCAAGATCTCTCAAAATAGATCATTGATCTGTATGTATCCCTACTATCTTTGGTGTCTTGGGACTGGTTTCTATATGGAAAGGTGGAGAGGAGTGTGGTTTTTCCTCTCTGAGATTGAAGGCACCACAGATGGTCGCCAGTACTTCTATTTGTGAGAAGCATAGGTAATTCCATCTCTTATGGATTGGTGTTGCTCTTTGAGGCACAACTGTAGCTTAGATGGTCACTGAATCTCCTATTGGTGAGAAGAGGTTTGGTAATTCCATCCCTTTGGTCTGAAGCCGATGAAATGTGGTGGATTGAAGGTTGATCCCGAAGATAGTGTGACAAGTATTTTTGTTCTTCTAGGGGTTAAATTGAATTATAGATGGCTACCTATGTACTCCTATTAAAGAGGAGATCAGTCTGCGTGTAGTTCGAACTTTGGTGTAAGAGGTTCAATATTTGAATGTGAAAGCGAGATGGGTGTAGAAGCTTTATTGATGAAGAAGGGTGTAGAAGTGTTTTTGTGGTTTTTGTTTTTTAGAGAAAAGGTAGAAATGTTTTATGTTTTTCGTTTATTGCGGCCAAGGCCATATAGAATATGGTTGCCTCACGTACTCTCGTGTATCGGGAGATCGAATTAAATAGTTTGCCCTCGGGATGAATTGCGACC
Organism: Panax quinquefolius; assembly: GCA_020205615.1. Taxonomy (NCBI): domain Eukaryota; kingdom Viridiplantae; phylum Streptophyta; class Magnoliopsida; order Apiales; family Araliaceae; genus Panax; species Panax quinquefolius. The sequence continues at coordinate 104,918,362 of CM035154.1, read as the reverse complement.
AAAGAGAAGTATGAATCCTATGTGCAAAGCTATCTTTGCGGGGAGAAGAAAGTTTGATCCCATTATTGGGACAAACCCGTGTGTGTAAAAGTTTGATCCCGTCTTCATGAGAAACCGCAAGCGTAGAAAAGTTTAATCCCATCTTGAGGATAACTGCGGTGTGAAAGGATCAATCCCATCTTCGAGGATAATAGAAATTGTGTAAAAGGTTTGAAATGAGGTGAAACCAAGTCTTTGGTTTGAAGTGTATGTTTTCTTGAGGGGCGTAAGAGTATGTAAAAGGGTTAGAAAACTAGAATGAATGGTGATTTGATGATCCAAAAACCAGGATGTTTGCTTGATGGTAACTTCAGACATAGTACCATTTCACGGTGTCCGAGTTGATAAGCTATGGAAATTCATCGCCGTCCATTTTCTGTAGTCTGAGAGCGCCTCCTGTCAATACCTCCTTGACAACAAACGGGCCTTCCCAGTTAGGAGCAAATTTTCCCTTAGATTGATCTTGGTTGTCAATGATCTTCTTTAAAACCAAGTCATGTTCTTTGAACTGCCGTAGCCGGACTTTTCTATTGTAGGATCTTGCGATCCTTTGCTGATATAAATGACCATGGAAGATAGCCGCGGTTTGCCTTTCGTCTATTAGAGACAATTGGTGATATCTGTCTTGTACCCATTGGTCTTCATCCAGTTGAGCATCCATCAACATTATGAGGGATTCCATTTCCACCTCTATAGGGAGCACTGCTTCCATCCCATAGGCTAATGAGTAGGTGGTTGCCCTAGTGGAAGTACGCATTGAAGTTCTGTAGGCTAATAAAGTCAGAGGCAAGAGGTCAGGCCATCTTTTGTGATTGGCGGACATTTTCTGCATGATCTTCTTGATGTTTTTATTAGCCGCTTCAACAGCACTAATCATCTTTGGACGGTAGATGACAGAGTTAAGTTATTTGATGTGGAATTTACTGCATAACTCCTCCATCATTCTATTGTTGAGGTTCTTAGCATTGGCTGACACAATGACCTCTAGTTGTTCATATCGACAAACGACATTGTTTCTGATGAAAGCAATGATGACTTCTTTGTTAACCCTGGGGAAGGAGGCTGTTTCTACCCATTTGGTGAAGTAGTCGATCATGGTGAATATGAATCGATGTCCATTACTGGCTTTGGGCTCAATAGGCCCGATCACGTCCATTCCCCCATATTGAGAAGGGCTATGGCGAACTCATATTGTGGAGTTCCCTTGGAGGGGCGTGGATAGCATTCCCATGAATTTGGCATTGATAGCACCTTTTAACGTGATCATCACAGTTAGCTTTGAGTGTAAGCCAATAATGCCCTGTTCTGAGGATCTTTTTAACAAGTAGGGGTCCACTCATGTGTGGGCCACATACTCCACCATGGATCTCATCCATGAGCCTCTAAGCTTGGTCTTTGTCCAGATATCTGAGGAGACCTAATCCTGTATCTCTCTTGTAGAGTGCATCTTCGCTCAGGTAGAATTTCATAGCAAGTCGATGGATCTTTCGCTTCTCAGTCAGGCTCGCCTCAGCGGGTGTAGATCCATCTCGCAGATACTCTTTGATATGCTGATACCAAGGGTTATGGATGGGAGGTAGCTCATCCGATACTTCTCCAACATAGTTCCTGTGACCCCCCCCCCCCCCAAAACAGGTATACATCACCCATCTTGAGTCGCCAGATATCACGCTACATAAATCAAATACAAACTTCTTTAATACAACTGTCGTGTAAAAATACGACAAAACATAATTGAGTTTTTACATGAATATTGCCTCATAGACAGTATACAAACTCAAATTCAATCCTCATTACACTTATTATCACACTAAGTAGTGAAGACTACTATAGCCACCATCTCGGACCATCACTCCATTCCCCGACTTGTCCCAGCTATATTCTCATTTCCTGAAGAGAACAGTGAAAGAAAATGGTGAGCTCAACTAGCCCAGTAAGTAATATTATGACTAAGATAATGCATAATAAATTATCCTTAGCCTTCAACGGTATAACAACTGATAGAATACAATAGACAACAAGTTTTAGATCAACAACTGGAACGGAATAAGCAATCCATTAGAAGAGTCAAGTAGAACATAATATCTACTATCTCCTCTAGATTAAAGGTCCATCGTTAATATTTCATTCCTGTAATACTCATCAACAGTTCTTTGTTATACTCAAGACAAAAAGAACTCTCATCACCTATCTTCACCTGAACTACCAAAGATTATAGTTAAATCCACAATTCATATTTATAATCATGTAAATCAACAGTTTCTCCTTGCCACAAAGGCTTAATAGAACTTTTACTCAATATCCTTACCCCAAAGGCTAAAATTTATTCAAATGTAATAACAATGATCATACCAATCATTGTTCACACCTTTGCACTACGGCCAAAGATATTCAACTATAAAACAAATGGTCATGATCATACCAATCAATTGTCTATCAGTGCACTACGGCCAAAGGTATTCAACTGTTAACTAATGGTCATGATCATGCCAATCACATCATCAAATTATCCATGCACTACGAGTCAAGGATATTCATTATTATCACCAGTGGTTATGATCATGTCATACACCTGACCATCTTTGCACATAAGTCAAAGATATACAACTATAAAACCAATAATCAACAGTCCATCTTTGCACGTAAACCAAAGATATACAACTGTAAAACCAATAATCAACAGTCCATCTATTCACTACGCCAAAGATGACTTTCATCACAATATAAGCATGAGGATGATGACAATGATATAAGCATTAATCAAACAAAATCAAGGATAAATATTAAAGATTTTAAATTTATCCAGAGTTTAAAAATATCCAAATTGTCAACATGATACTATTTTGTGGAGTAAAATTTAAGAATAATATTCATGTTCCAAAAATAATTTGGACAGAAAAGAAATATATTTTTCAGGTAAATAGTACCCCGTGAATAGTACCCTGTGAATAGTAACTCATGAATAGTAACTCATAAATAGTACTCCATATTCGTACATAGTACCGTATACATAAATAATGTCATATACGCAAATAGTGTCATATGCATGAATTGCCATATACGTGAATAGTGTCGTATACGTGAATAGTAACCCCGGCACAAAAAGATAAAGTTTCACAATAAAATTCATATCAATATTTATAACACCTTAATCCAAATGTTATAAATCACTTAATAATCTCATAATCTAATATTATTAATATTACCCCAATATTTTAATCATTTCTTAAACTTATAAACAATTTATTTTAATTGTTCACACTTTACTAATTAATGCATTTAATCATCCTAAAATGCAAAACTCATAAGATTTCATCACCAATAACCAAAACTCTCATCAAAATCAGATATACCTTATATAGGATTCTCAAGCAATAAAATCCTATTTTCCAATTTTCTTACTTCACATAACATATTTAATTCAATACAAATAAATTTTCTTTTTCGGGATTTAGTAGATTATAGTCCCATATTGAACAAATATTTTCTCGAATTTTTAAAATTCATTTACTATTTTTCATATGGCTAAAACTGCCGAATATTTAGACATTTATAAAAAATTATACTTTTATCCAAAAATTCTGAAATTTACAGGATATACTGCTGTTACATAGATGTACTTCCAATAAAAATTTTACCAATTTTGGAGCGAACTACAAGGAGTTATAAGGGTTTACTTTTAAAATAGTCTTTTCCCATAAAATTCATAACTCCTAATCTATACATCCAAAATCGCTATTTTTGGACACAATCTAGAAAACTCATCAAATTATCATTTCAAATTTTTCCAAAATTTTTTAGGGTTAAAAAAAATTACAAAACTGCCCCTAGCAGAAACCCCTTACTTACAACGGTTGAACGAAAATAATATTCCTTACGAATATTGAACGGAAATAATATTCCTTACGAATATTAAACAAATATAATGAATATTGAATGGTAATAATATTCATACGAATACGAAAAATAATATCTCTTCAAAATAAAAATAAAAAAATACCCCTTACCTCAAAAGAAGACTGTATACTGGAATAGTGAGGTAGCAGACTTCTCTTCTTCTTTCTCTCTATAATTGCTCTTGTGAGTCTTAGTGAATTGGTGAGAATGAAAGAAGAATGAGCTTCTATTTATAGAAAATATAGTTTCAATAATTGCACGTTTTGGGGCTCGAAATATTACAATATAATACCTTCATCTTTTCCTTCATTTTTAATTTAGTCCTACAAGTATTATCAAACTTGCACCACCTCCCCTAATAGTATATCATGTGAATTAATAGTTCAATCATGTGACTTAATAGTTCTATACATGTGAAAATACGAATTACAGTATAGTACATCCATCTATACCTCCATTTTTAACTTAGTCATGCAAGTATTATCAATCTTGCACCACCTCCCATAATAGTACATGAATGTGAATCAATAGTACACACATGTGAACAAATAGTTATAAGCATGTGAATTAATAGCAAATAATTGCTCATTTATCCGATTAATTACCCGATTGGTCAGTATAACTTCCAGACATCAATTATTATCAAAATAAATGTCGATTTCCACTAACACTAATAATCCCAACACAATGGAACTATCAAGTTCATCTTTAATCAACACGAGCTTATTCATCATCAATATTATAACTCATAATATTTAACAACCAGGTCGTTCCCAGGAAAGAGGGGGCTTTCCGATAAGGATTTCTCCCTATTGGCGCGCAATTAGATGACCTAACCTCTCCTTGACAGAACTTCTAAACATTGTCAATATTGCAAATAATAATATGAATAATTTTGTCGTCTCAATTATTGATTTAATAATATAAAATATTATGACAATAATTGAATAAAACTGAGTGACTTCTCACGTAAGCATCAATAATTAATACTGTGTGCTACTATGCAACCACGCGTATTACTGTACTTTTACTATCGGGTATTTCAACAGTCTAACGGTAAAACTTTTGCCATTATTTTTATAAAAAGATTATTTTGATCACGCATTCTATATCAAGCGGTTATTCCATTGTGGGGTCCACCAATGATTGTGTCATTGTACGAATATTTCCTGTCAAAAAGAATATTCCCCGACCAAACAAATATTTCCCGACACAACGAATATTTTATAACAACTTGCTTACTTTGTAAAATTTTCAAATATCACTCTTAACTTTAAACTTTTATCAATTTAACTATTTACCAAAATAGAAAAATTGAATACTTTTATATCATAAAATTCAGGATCTCACAGTTCCCATAAGTGGGGCCTTTTTTGAGGCAAATGTGATGTTTGGCATGTTTTCCTTGTTAGGTATATGAATTGAGGAGGCCGAGGTTGCTAGTGCATCCGCAAAATCATTCCTATTACGAGGGAATGTAGAAATAAGAGTTCTTTGAACTCTAAAGCTATCTGTAAAACTTCTGGAGATGGTAAGCGACAAATTTAGTTCCTTGGTTTGATAGATTCATGTGGATTGTTTGATTACCAATTTGGAATCCCCAAAATAGTTAACCACGATGCCCATTGAGCAGGCAAGTTTTAGCCCCACGACATGACCTTTCATACTCAATTGTGTTGTTGGTGCCGACAAAACCGCAATTTAATGGCGATGGGATATTGCTCCCCGTCTGGGATACTAGAAGCGCTCTAGCTCCAGAGCCTTCGTGTTAATGACTCCATCAAAATACATTTTTATATGTGGCATGCATCGTCCTGATGGTGTTGTTGAACTGCCATTACCCCTTCATCGGGAAAATATATTTCCAAGGGTTTATAATCCCCTGCAGGTGCGGCGGCCAATTGATTTGCAATTCCTTGACCTTTGATAGATTTTTGCGTCACATAGACGATGTCAAATTGTTGTAGGATCAACTGCCATCTGGACAGCAGACAATTCAGTATGGGCTTACTGAACACGTACTTGAGAGAATCCACACGGGATATGAGATGAGTTGTGTGACCATGGAGGTAATGTTCTAACCTCATGGAAGCCCATGCTAAAGCACAACAACTCTTCTCAATCAGAGTGTACTTATGTTCTTTTCGCCGCTAAATCTTTTGTTGAGGTAATAGATAGCTCGTTCTTGGCCTCTATCGTCTTTTTGCCCTAGCATACAGCCCATGGCATTGTCATTAATGGACAGGTACATGAATAGGAGAACATCATCCCTGGGTGGTACCAAAACAGGAGCGTTAACCAGCTACTCTTTAATGGTAAGAAAGGCTTTTTGACACTCATCGTTCCATTTTATGGAGGAGTTCTTCCTTAACAATTTGAAGATGGGCTCACAGGTTGCTGTGAGTTAAGAAATAAACTTGCTAATGAAGTTGACTCTTCCCAAAAACCCCCGTATTTTCTTCTTTGTCTGAGGAATGGGCATTTCCTTGATGGCCTGGATTTTGGTGGGATCCAGCTCAATCCCTTTGTGGCTGACTAAAAAACCTAGTAACTTGCCTGATTTGACACCAAAGGTGTACTTGGCTGGATTCAACTTCAAGTTGTACTTACGCAACCTGTTGAAGAGCTTTTTGAGATGGTCTAAGTGGTCTTCCTATCTTCGGGACTTGATAATGATGTCATCCACGTAGATCTCTATCTCTTTATGCATTAAATTATAGAAAAGAGCCATCATAGCTCGCTGGTAGGTTGCCCCGGCATTGATGAGGCCGAATGACAACCGCTTGTAGCAGAATGTTCCCCAAGACATGATGAAAGCAGTTTTCTCATGGTCCTTCTCAGTGACCATAATTTGATGGTATCCCGCAAAGCAATCAGCAAAGGAGTACATGCCGTTTTGAAAAGATTATCAATAAGAATATGGATAAAAGGGCAGGAAAGCTATCTTTAAGGAAAGCTTTGTTCGGATCTCAGTAATCCACGCAAACTCGCACCTTTCCTCCTGGTTTAGGCACGGAACAATATTGGATATCCATTGCGGATATGTAGACACCATAATAATGCCGACTTTGAAATTGTTTCACAATTTCTTCTTTTACTTTTAAACTCCACCCAGGTTTCAATCGCCTGAGCTTCTGCCTGACTGGCTTAAATCCCTCCTTAATGGGAAGGCGATGAAGAACAATGTCAGTGAACAAAGCCACCATGTCTTCGTGAGACCATGCAAACACATCCTGGAATTGGGTTAATAGTGCAATCATGTCATTCCGTTGGTTTGGGGTTAGGTCTGAACCAATCTGGATTAGCTTAGGGCTTTCTAAGGTTCCAAGATTGAAAGAAGTGGTTTGGTCAAGGTTGGGTTTAGGTTTATCTATGACCCATTCCTTAATCTCTTGAGGTGTCTCAATGTCCTCTTGTATTTCGATCAAGTCTGAGTCCAACTTTGCATCAAAGTTACAATCCTTGTGGAGAAAAGGCACCTAATCAGCAAGTACAGACATATCTAAATTCAGGGTCCTGAAACAAAATATGTTTTCACTTAATATATGAAACTGTTTAATCATACAAAAGTGTTAGCATGTACTGATAAAATAACTGCTAATACTGTATAGAAAAGTAAGCAGTTAAAGTTATCTACAGGGCAGAGGGATTTTCTGCCCGTTTTACCCTCGTCGACCAATGCACGGAGTGCTGCTCCAATTGTCGAGGGCAAAGTCTTGATGGATTGTAGTGATGGAGGGGTTGTCATTGTCCTCCTTCTCCCAAATGATGACCATAACATCAGGGCAATTATCTTCTGGGGTGTATCTTTTTGTATGTTCATCATGGACAATGATGCGTATGTCTGACATCATCAGGGCGATGTCATGTTTACGTTTCTGCTCCCTTTCTTCCACTTCGGGATCAGGAATTAGCACTTCTTTTTCTTTAAAGGGTACCAATTTTGGAAACAGCATAGCCATAACATAAGTTGGCACCTTTACTGGAGACTGTATCAACTCATGAGGTGCAGATGGAGAAAATCACTGTGTGGTAGAAGCTTGAGGAATCTGCTTGTGCTTATGAGGATTCTGTGACTGGAACTGGCAGAATAGCCTAGTCCGAATGTCTCATTTATTTCGACACTTGAATAGGGTTCTTAATACCCTATTGATTTTTATCAAGCCCTTGTTCAGCCGATGACCCAATGACATCATTTCTTAAGTGGTCAACATAACCTCGGCAGAAATCTTGGGTACGAGAAATGGTGCTCCAATAGGATGGTATTGCGTATTGCTCACTTCAAAAGTATGAAAACTAGCCGACTCAACTTACGAATTGAAGTTAATGGTAGTAGTTCTCCTTATTCAGGACATTCTAGCTCAAAGATTGGCGGTGACTAAGCTATTGTTGACAATGTATTTGAATTGTTGATGTAATGTAGAAGGAACGGCTCCAGCCATGTGGATCCATGGTCTTCCCAATAGCAGGTTGTATCCTGAATCTATCTTGAGGACGTGGAAGGATACATTAAATGTATTTGGACCAATCTCAATTGGCAGCTCAATCTCTCCGATAGAATTTCGCCTGGATCCATCAAAAGCTTTGATAATCGAATGGCTGCTTCGGATCCGTTTGAGATTGATGTTCATCTTCACTAAGGTGGCATAAGGACAGATATTCAGAGATGAACCTCCATCTATCAAAACTCCAACTAACATATATCCGGAGGATAAAACTGCGATGTCTGATGGCTTGCGATGAATGAGGTCCCTTTGGGAGGTATGTCATCATCAGTGAAGGATACCACATTGTTGTTGAAAATGTGATCAACCAGATGTTAAAATTTTTCCGCATCCACTGATTTCGACAAGTAGGCTTCTTCTAAAACCTTTAATAAAATATTCTTGTGATCTTTGAAAGATAAAACCAAGTCCAGTATTGAGATATGACGTGGAGCTTCTCTTAAGCTTAGAACCACCTTGGCTTCATTATGGCCCATAGTGCGGAGGAATTTTTTAATCTTCTCCATGGGAATCTTCCCCTTTTCTTTGATGGCGGGCTTCATCACCCTCTGAGGAAGATACAGTGGATTTTCCTTTGACACTGTAGCAGTAGTATGAGATGTGGATCCTTCAGCTTCCCCATAATTCCATAGGACTTTGTGTAAGCTGATAATAGGATATTATGGTCTGAAGGGTAAAGAAATTAGCTCTGGTACGACCACTTTCAAAGGATTGTCAGCTCCTTTGAGTTGAATTGCTTGTATGGGAAATGCTTTGTCAGTTCTATCATCCTCAGTGGATATAACTACTACTGATCCCTTCCATTTGCTAGAACATGTATTCCCACTCTCGAGTAGCACAGTGTCATCGTCTGCCAGTTGCAGGACACTGCTATCAATTAGATTCTGAATAAGGTGGCGGAGTGCCCAACATTTTTCTGTGCTATGACAGCGAGAATGTGAATGATATTGACAAATTCCATCAAAGTTAAACCGTCTTGAACGGGGATTGATTGGAGGTAGAAGGGAAGTAATTCTTCCTTCGTTGATTAGCATCTAGAATATCTCCTCCATAGGTTGGCCCAGGTATGTAAATTTCCTTTGATTAGCAAAATCCCGATGGGCTTTAGCATTTGCTCTCTTTGCAATATTATCCTCCATAGCTTTGATTTCTGAGGGTGATGGTGGCACATTCATAACAAAAGGAAGGAGATAGGTATGCTCCTGGCTGATTAACTGGCGTGTGACTTGATGCTGATGGGTCACCAGTTCTGCCAATTGCTCAATTTGCTTGCAAAGAGCTTTCATCTTTCGTTCCATAGCAAATTGAAATTTTGGGTAATCCCATCTGTCAACATCGTCTTTGATGGTCTGGGATATTCACCGTTAAAATTGGAACTCTGTCCGGCACTCCAACTAATCATGTTGACCTCTTCTTCTTTGTGTTGAGGAAGAGGGTTGTCTTGCACATGAGGTTGATCCGGTTTGGTAACCACGATCTCACCGTTGTCTATCAAATCTTGGATCTTGTGTTTCAAGGCCCAACAATCTTGAGTATCATGTCCAAGTGCTCCGGCATGATAAGAACACTTTCGAGTAGCATTAAAACCCCTCCCATTAGGGTTGGCTGGTGGAAGAAGATGTGTAATTTTCTTCTGAGTAGTCAGAAGAGCAAGAATATTCTCGAGCGAGTCCCGTAAGGGTGTGAACGTTCAAGGTCGCTTTGTATCTCCACCTTTAGGCAATGGAGGATTTAAAAAATATGCTTGGAAAGGGGAGTAGTTTCTCCTATGTATAGGCATGTTCTGACTGCCTTTTTGACCTTGTAGTATCAAGGAAACATCCTCCTCTTTCTTTTTATGAACCCTCCAGGGATTGTTTCCATAAGATCTGGACTGGATGTGTTCAGCAACTGCTTTAAGAGCGGCTAGGTCTTGAATCTTACCAGACTTCAATCCCATCTCAGCCATCTCTCTGTGCTTGACCATTTCAGAGAATGGTTTGCCAATACCAGCTAAGACTCTCTCAAAGAAAGGAGCTTCTTGTATGTCTATGAAAGTCATGACCATTTCTGATTCTGTCATGGAAGGAATAACTTGAGCAGCAAGATGCCTCAACCTTTGAGCATACTATATGAAAGACTCATTAGACTATTTCTTGACCTTGGTAATCTGGTACCGGTCAGGAGCCATCTGGGATTAAAAATTGTATTGAGTGAGGAAGGCGTGCGCTAGCTCTTCCCAGCTATGGATCTTTGAGTTATCTAATCTAGTATACCATGAATGGGCTTCTCTAGTCAGACTCTTCTGGAACAGCTGCATTCTGAGCTTCTCATTTTTCGCATAAGATCCAAGTTCTCTAATGAATACCTTCAAATGTGTGTAAGGATCCCCTAACCCATCATATTTTTCAAAGTCAGGGGTTTTAAATTTCTCTAGATAATGAACAGTAGGGAATATGTAAAGGTCAGCATATGAAACACTTCCATGTGTTCCAATCCCTTTGAGAGCATAGATAGTTTCTTCCATTTGAAGGACCTTCTTCCCGATATCACCGAGGTGTCCGGATCTCCTTTGAGATGGGTGTTTTTAGGGTCTTTGTTGGTCGTATCCAATTGAGGTTCTGGATTTTTTTATCCAAACCTTGTGCTCCTCCTTGTGTAGAGGGTTCTATATGTGTAGGCATCTTTGTACCTTGAGTAGTTTGATGCAATTCTTTTAGCAGAATAGCCAAATCTGTAATTTGTTTACTCAATCCATCAAATTCTTCATGAGAAAAGCAGATTAAACCGGTGGGAAGAAGACATGATTGGTTGTAGGCTCGTGGCCTTTTTGGATTTTGAGCGGTAATGAGGCCCAATTGTTTCCCTACAAAAGACTTACGTAGTTTAGTCTTAGGGATAATGTAAATGTTATCATTATGTGTCCATTTTAGGAATATCATCCTGCAAAAAGCAGGCGTTAATTTGATAGCATGTCATGTATGCACAAATATTCTTCATATTTTCCGTTATATAAAGATGAACATGGAATAAAATTACAAGTAAATGCTTTTACAAGTAATAGAAAATGGAAAGCATGAAGAGACTTTCCTCGCGTTTGGGTTTATCGAGGTTGACCTATCTTAGGGTTACTCTTGCGGATTTTTGGAATGAAGGTTCCCGGATCATCGCAATCTACTTGACGGGAAGTTAATCAGGTCTTTCAATTAGAAGCGAATCTGGTGTTTGCCTTTCTTGAGCCTCGTTGGAATTAGTCTCCCACGAGTCCAAAGTAATCAAACACCGATAGGATAGCCTCTGGTGGAGGAACCACACAACATACATTCACATACTGGCGTGTCTCACCGTTTATAAAAATGATGATATGTACGAAGCACTAATATCACAGATAGATATATTGCAATACAGTAAGTAAATGCATTCGTACACATTCATCATAAATGTAAATGCAACATTCACACACAAGCATATAATAGTTTTGAAAAGCTTGTAGTAGCGGCTTAAGCCCTCTTACTGGTGTCCCCAGTAGAGTCGCCACCTGTCGACGTCAGGATTTTTATTTGTCCCTTTTCGTTACTTGTTCTTTGGTGTTCTCATGTTCGGTGAGATTTGTTTGAAAAAATAAGTGAAAAAGGCCCGACATGTGTAATGTCGACGATTTGACTTTAAGAGTCACCAGTTGGTGTTTTAAGCGATTGCACCAACCTTAATCGAGAAAAGGTTTGCACATTGACCCGATGATGTGATCTTTGTTAAGCAGATTCTGTGAAACAAGAGATACATTTGGGTTGGGGGCTTGATTATGCGGAGGGAAGGTGTTAGGCACCCTCGACATCCGTGTTACTACCACGGATCGCCACTTTTAAGAAAGCTGTTCTATGAATGTGTGTGGATCGATGTGCAATTATTTGGAAGTAGTCTGAGGCCTCGTAAGCACCTATATACAAAGGGTTTGAATTTATACAAAAATTCAATTTTAAGCAAGATATAGCAATGATATTTTATAAAAAGGTTTTTCAAACCACATGCTCAATAGGAATTGAGACCTTTTCATACTTCCATTTTGTGATTAAATGTTAAAACATTTGCTTTTATTTTTTGAGATGCAAGGCATCTTGAGAAAATAATATCAATGATCTTAGAACTCCTCTCATAAGCATAATGACCATCCAAGGAAATTGAGATAATCAGTAAATAATGTACAAGCTACTTACAATTTGAAAATGTCCATCACGAGGCGAATATAGATTGATGAGAATGAATCTGTGATCACATGATTTCCTAGGCTCTCATGATCTGCATGATTTATGAAAAGCGATGGCAGATTATATATATATATAAGTTGTAAATATATATCTGAACATGATGATCAACCCCCACGAAGCACCTCCATGGGGGATCGGAAATGTAAATATATAAAAGTTCTAAATATATATATATATATATATATATAAAGAGAGAGAGAGAGAGAGAGAGAGAGAGAGAGAAAGGATCAAGAGCATTCCCCTTAAATAGCATTCCTCCTTAAATAGCACTCCTTTATTAAAACTACGTCATTTTGGAGTCTTTTAAAAGAGAGTGATCCCACTTGCTTTCCTTTTATCTACAAAAATGCCACCCACTAACCCCACTTGTTTTTTAAAAAAAGACTCAAAAGCAGCGTAGTTTTAATAAAAGAGTGCTATTTAAGGAGGAATGCTATTTAAGGGGAATGCTCTTGATCCTTGCTCATATATATATATATATATGGACATGATCAACCACCACGAAGCACCTCCATGGGGGATCAAAAATGTAAATAAAGTTGTAAAATACGATCAACCGCCACGAAGTAAACTCCAGGCGGGACTAAATGTAAATAAAGCAGTAAAAGGCCTCGAAGTAAACTCCAGGCCTGACAAAAATATAAATATATATATATATAAGTAATAAACACTCCGGATGTAAAATCTAGGCTCATCAGATAGAGTCTGTCAACAGTTTATATATATAAGTATATATATTTATATATAAAAGCAAGTAAATACTCCGGATATAAAATCCAGGCTCATCAGACAAAGTCTAACAACAGTTTATATATATATATATATAAGTAATTAAACGCTCAAGACATAAGTCTAGGCTCAATTGAGGCATAACTCGATAATGTTAGTCCAAATATAAATATATACATATATATAAGTATATATATGAGATGAAATGAAAACCACGCAGATCAAGTCCGGGCATATACACAACAACACGACTCTCGATGTGAAGAATAGTGTGTGCAAAGATGAAGAGAAAGGCTTTATAGAGTGTGAGAAGGCTTACGTTGTAACGCCAAAGCGAAGCTTCTATGACTCTAGATGGATAAACACTCAGCTCTCGCCGGTAAAAATGTAGCTATATGTGAGCTAATAGGTGTTTAAAATGAGGAAACACTCAATATAAGGTGTGTACAGAACAAATTGGATAGAGCTTCCTCACCTTTTTTCTTTTTGAATATAGCCACCCCAAGCCCTCTATTTATAGAGGGGAGCTGCAGTGTACTGCGGTAGCCATGAGATGCACACTCTGGTGCTCGAGAGTGCCCGGTTCTCTTGGTCCTACCGTCTCGAAGTACGTGCACTCGTGCACTGTGATGTCCGCTCGAACTTGTAGAAATTCAATCCGAGCATCCGAACGAGGTGTACAAGACCTTCTTCGGTCCGCTTTTGTCGAGAGTTACACAATGACATGGGATTAGAGGTTGTACGAAGTCAGGAAGAGGGGACCATGCCCATGGTCTTCAAGCTTCAAATTCTATCCGGTGTGCTGCCACGCGTAATAGTCACTCGGGATTGGACCTCCTTAGCTCTTGTGGGACATTGTTGTATATATGTATGTATGAAGTGTTGAGACGGTGCGCAAGTGTTGAGGTGGCAAGATGACGATTTGACTCCTCACCGAGGTTATCTCCGGTTTAAGCTGATAGCAGACGTTGCTCAGGGTTACATCTGAGATTGGACTGCTGCAAGTGTTTGAATTTCATAAGGTCATCTGTAAGTGTGCCTTTCTTCCCGGTGTTAGCTCCGGGTCTTTGGTATGAGTGCCTCGGTAGAAGGTCTGAGATTGAAGCTGATCGCATGCATTTGAAACAAGCATTTCCGGAGTTATCGTCGGAACTACAACAACATTCCTTGGGGTTATCTCCAAGGACGAAACTCAGGGTTATCTCTGAGATTGGAATTGATACTCCAGGTGTGTGTTTCGGGGTTGAGATTGAACTTCCGGTAGTATCCAGAATGGATGTGAGCTTTCTTCTAGGGTTATCTCCGAAAGAGGAATCTGCCCTCCTGCAATATTAGTAATAGGTGTGCAGAAAATTTTAAGTGTCTACACATCCCATCATTCATCATTTGGTCGGTGTTGTTGTTTACAGGAGGATTATTACCTTCCTGATGCACATTATCCTGGTTGTTGATTGGCGGTGACTCAATGGTTGCATGTGCTCCATTGCTTATCTCAAAAATTTTAGATGCCATTCTCAAATACTTCCACAAAACAAGGGTTAATTAAAGAAATTGATATGACACATATTATCTCTATATTCTGACCGACCAATTAAATAACAAATAAGCTTAGGTAGGACACACTAGAGAAGGTTTTACTCATCTCTCCCCTTCTAATTCTAATCATAGATCTCCACTAGAAATCATATCCCTAAGTTCTGATACCAACTATGACACCCCCAAAATAGGTCCACCCTACCCATTCTGAGTCGCCAAATACATGGTACAAAATTTAAATACAACTTCATTTATACAACTATTAATTGTTGTGTAAAATACGACAAAACATACGCTGTGAGTTTTAATACAAATATTGTCTCGTAGAGAAAATCCAAACTCAAATAAAATCCTCATTACAATTATTGTCACACAATTTTATAAAATAGTGAGGATTACTAAAATAACCATCTTGGACCATTACTCCACTCCCCGACTAGTCCCAGCTACATTCTCGCCTCCTGAGAAGAACAATGGAACCAAAAAGAAAAGGGTGAGCTCAACTAGCCCGATAAAGAATATTATGACTAAGATAATGTAGAAAAATTATCCTTACTCCTCATCAGGGAAAAATCTGATAGAATACAATAGACAATAAATTTTAGATCAACAACAGCATCAAAAACAACAATCCATTAGAAGAGTCAAGAGTAAAGCATGATATCTACTATCTTCTATGATTTATAAGTCCATCATCAATATTTTATCCTTGTAACACTAATCAATAATTATTTTCAATCAACGAATTATCTATGTACTACTGGTCAAAGATAATCATTTTGTATCACCATTGGTTATGATCAAGCCAAACATCGTACATCTATGCACTCTGAGCCAAAGAGGACTTTCACCACAAACCTTATCTATAACATTAGAGGTTATGATTATCACGAATACACAATTCTTGGTTATAATCATACCAATCAACGATCCATCTTTTTGCCTACTGGGCCAAAGATGACTTTCAACATAATATAAGCATGAGGATGATGACAATGATATAAAAATCAATCAAGTGAGATCAAGGATAAATATTAGATATTTATAAGTCAATTTATCCAAAGTTCAAAAATGTCCAAATTGTCAACATGATAACTAACTGTGGAGTAAAAATTTAAGAATGACATTCATGTATCAAAAATAATTTGGACGAAAAAGAAAATTAAATTCTGTTGTGAATAATACTCATGAATAGTACCCATGAATAGTACCCTAACATGAAAAGATTGAAATTTAATAAGAATGTTCGAACTAATATTCCAGTGAAATGATATTAGATGAAGCACAAAACTAAAGGAATTTTTAATCATTTCAGGAATTATAGAGGCAATACTTACCATAGTAAGTTTAAATTTAGGAATATGAAATGAAATAATATCACTTACATAATATGGAGTATGAAAGAAAATGATATTTCTTACGAGTATTGAAATAAAATAATATCTTTTACCTTAGTAGAAACTAGATTTGACTGGAATATCAGTTATTATTCTGAGAAAATCTTGCACTAAAAGCTACACTCAATGTATTCTTATACTTAAATGAAATGCTCACAATATTGTAGTTGGAAAGATTGAGATTTTTGGTGTGTTTAGGATGGAGGGTTACTCCTCCTTTTATAGTGCAACACGGAGGAATAAAACAATTCTTCTCTACATAACTTTTGTTTCTTCTCAGTGCCTAACTTTTTTCTCCTTTCTTCTTCTTTCCTTGCCTAACCTCCTCCCATTTCTTATGGGTGAGGCCCACCAAATGAATGCATCACTTTGCAGGAGAAGAGCAAGCCACCACTTTGGAAAAATGTACAGGAGAAAGAATTCAAAATGTGTACGGAAATGTTTTGAAAAGAAAGAATTCAAAAATCAAAATGATAACCTTCACTCAACTTTTATTTGCATGCTAAAAATTATATATTATAATAATAATATTACCAAAAAAATTATATTATTATATTATCACATTATTATAATGTAATATAATATATTTGAATGAATATTTTATCGGAGAAATAACTATGTTTCCATAGAAAAATATGCCAAACTTTTCACAAATGTTTCATGCTAATTTCCTTCATTTATATCAAAATTAAACCAATATTCACCACATAATAATTATTCATAATTAATATTATAAAGCTCACAATATTAACAACGAGATCATTCTCGGGAAAGATGGGGTTTTAGATAAGATTTATCCTTATTAGCGCCATGCAATTATATAACCTAACCCCTTTCTCTAATACGTAACTTTCTAAACAATGCCAATAATGCTAACTAATAATATAAATAATTTGTGTCGTATCAATTATTGATTTAATAATATAAAATATTATGCGAGATGATCTTTGTGACAATAATTAACTCAATAATATGAGATACTATGCAACAACTACTTTGAAAATTATTTAATGGCCGAGTGACTTTTACGTAAGAATTAATAATAAGAAATATTATGCAATACTGGTGTGCTCTTGTGTGCAACAAGCGTGTATTCTTGTACTTTTATCATAGAATATTTCAATTTCATTAGCGGTAAAAAGTTTTGTCGCTATTTTTATGAAAAGATTATTTCTATCACTTTGTATATCCGACGGTTATTCCGTTATGTGGTTGACGATGATTGTCGTCGTCGAATATTCCTGAACCAAATGAATATTTTATGACAACTTGCTTAATTTACAAAATTTGCACATATCACCCACAACTATAACATTTATTAAATCAACACCTTACTATTCAAAATAATATTTAGAAAAAATAAATTTTTATTCATAAAAAGTTGGGGTCTTACAATATATAATGAACAATGTATGTTTATATATTCTGCAATAGTTTATAGAATACTTGTGATGTTGATGAATTGTGAGCACTGAACCCGAGGTTAGAGAACTCGGATTTGGGGACGTCACAAATATCAAGCACCTCAACTCGGTTATTTATCTTTCAAAGATGAATGGCGCAGTAGAAGCCGTTAATAAGAATATCAAGAAGGTCATGAAAAAATGTCAGAAAATAACTGGGAATGGCCTGATTTGTTACCTTTAACCTTTCTCGCCTTCCAAACATTAGCTCGAACCTCTATCGGGGCCACCCCGTATTCACTTGTATATGGCATGGAGGTCGTACTCCCTATAAGAGTGGGAATGGAATCGCTAAGAGTGATACTGGATGCCCAGATACAAGAGAGGGCCAATGGATACAAGATCGTCGATCAATTGTCCCTTATAAATGAGAATAACATGCAACTATCTTTCATGGTTAGTTATATCAATAGCGAATGTCTCGGTCCTATAATAAAAAGGTACAGACCCAGGAGTTCAAAGAGCATGACTTGGTACTGAAGAAGATCATCTCAGGCCAAGACACAACCAGAGGAAAATTTTCCCCGAATTGGGAAGGACCCTTTGTTGTCAAAGCAATTTTATCAGGCAGAGCCCTAAGGTTGGAAGAGATGGACGGTGAAGAAATACCGCAACTGATCAATTTCGACTCTATGAAGCGGTATTATGTTTGAGACCCCTTTTCACAAACTTGAATCCTTGTCTTGATTGAAAAAAAAATAAAGTCAACTTCGGTAGCCAAGCTCGAACTACGAAAAGACACGATCTCCCTAATCCATGGGAGTATGTAGGCAACCATTTATAGTGTGGTCTAACCCTCAAAAACAAAAAATCAAACCCTTTTACCTTATACTAATCCCAAACATTTAACCTATCCAAACATCCAAAATAGCTATATAAATTCTCCAAGTCGACGACCCATATTGAGAGGACCTAGCGACATCTCAACATCGCTTTATCAGATTTTGCACAAGTATGATGAGAACCACTCTATATCAAAGTAATAAGTCATGAGGCAAAATGGTGATCAAAATACAGTTCTAGACGTGCTCAAACGATGGAAGTGAACTAAACATGTTCCTTTTTATATATACAACCATTTTATAATACAAAAGTTTTTCTGATATGCGACAAAAGATAATAACATAGTGTGTATAGGAAGATAAAGCAGGACTACAAATATGAGGTCAGACGGGATAACATATCCAAGTATCCGGCCGTCTTAGTAGTCTGGGGAGCAGCCCTAAGCTCCTACTCCAGCATGTCAACGAGTCTCAATAACTCCACTACAGACCTAAAGATCGCATCCTAACTCTGAATGACATCGTGAGCATGATCGGTGAGGCCATCCGCAAAAGATCGGACTCTATCCCTCTCGACTATAGCCTTATCCCGAGTAGTAAGGGCCACATCTCTCTCAACACTGGCTGTATCCTTACATGCCAAAGCAGTCAATATCAAAGCCCAGGCTTGATCTCGCTCAAAAGTCAAGAGATGGACCTGGCGATCTAACGCATCCCTAGAGGCTGGAACAGAACTTAGACCAGTGCTAACCAAAGTCGCTGTCAAACTGGCAAACAACTCATCATCAGTCGGAGATATGGGTTCCTCCATAGGCTCTTCCTCATCATTAGAATGACCCATAGCCTCTACCTGATCTACTACATTTGGGGATAAATCTGACTCTAGCCAGGTTAAATACTCTGCTGATCAACCTGTATGGCCATCTCTAAACATTGTAGTTTGCCGATGGGACCAAAACCCGTAGACTCAAGCCAAATTTTCCTTAGCAGCTGAAAAAAATTGGGAATCAATAATCCTCGGTCCCTTTGAACGTATAAACATCCTGGTACTGATCAAACTGACCCATCACCGCTAGAGGATGATATGTGGTCACGCCCCTCAAACCAGCTAGGGGGAGGAAATCCAGGTCAGCCACGTGAGTAATAAAGCTCAGGAAAGAGCAATAGCCAGAGTACATGGCTATCTCAAATGGCTTCTCCATGGCATCCAAAAATACAGTCCAAGACGTAACATCCACGCATGAAATTGGATGAAAAGAGTAGGTCAAGGCCATACCATGACCAAAGAAGAATCCATGGTAACGAAGTTGGCCAATCAGTCTAAGATGGGTCATGAACCAGATATACAAGAGGACTAGACTGCCACGAAACTCATGATCCCTGACAGTGTGGCAGAAAGATGCCGATATAAATCTCTTTGCCAAGATAAGGGGAAGAATGGTGAAATCATCTCTGAGAGCCCTGACGGCCATCGACATCCCAACATCCAGGTGATCGGCATAGAAGGGAATGTACAAATAAGATAGAATGCACATGATCAAGGCATATACCTCGAAATGGCCAAATCTCCTCGATGAACCATGAAGCTATCAGCGAAAGCAAAGTGATCTATCAGAAAGTCCACAGAGATGATGTGACTACCTCCTATCTCGGATAAGACAACTGACCTCCTCAAACTAGTGACCATCATTAACTGACGACACATATGTCCCACTGCCACTCTAGCACAGGGCCCATCCATCGACAAACCAGAAATACAACCATACTTCTCTAAAGTGGGAGTTAACTCATCAAAACCAAACCTGAAGACATATCGCACAGGGATCCAATGAGTGAGCATCCCATCAACAAATCCCTCTGGAACTTGGAAAGACAACAAACATATGGAATGACCCAACACACGACTAATGAGGATACGGTCAGAATTAGATAAACTATCACGCTAAGATCTCAAGCTGGTGGCTATCCGACTCGGTGGTGAATGATCTAGACGGGTGACTGACGATGAAGCCATCTGTAAAAATTATGTCAAAAAGACCATATAGGGGTTAATTTCTATCCATTCATTTACATATATATAAAGCATGCATCATAATAAATGATAATACAACATATGAAATGAACAAACAAAAAGACAGCATCATATATATCTCAATGAAATACATCAATTTCATATCCGTGATACATTTGATAAAGAAAAAAAATTACAAGATAATGGGGCACATGCACCCAATGACTACCAAGATGTCTATAAATGGATGCCTAGACTATCTAGAAAAGAGCTAGAATCATCAAATTGATCCACCTGAGCCAGATCATCCTGAGTGAGCATGTCTTGCATATCTAGTCGATAGTCGAAGGGATCCCCTCAATCACTAAAGCCACCAGTTCCTGACGGTCTAGCCTCGGGTCCATAGGAATCAAAAGTATCAACCTCTAATCGATCCCCACCCAAGTGTCGAATAAAAAGGGACATCCGCTTCAAGTGATATATCAAATCAGAAATCTGTGTTTGATGAGTAGTGTGACGCCCCCCAAAATAGGTCCACAAAACCCATTTTGGGTAGCCAAATACATACTACAGAATCCAAATACAAAATTCATTTATACAAATGTCGTGCAAAATACGATAACACATAAGCTGTGAGTTTGAATACAAATAATAGTACTCACACTCCAAACCAATGATACTTTACATAAAGGTACAATTGATAATTATTTTAGAAATTAAAATCTTTAGAAAATGCTCAAGGAAGCCTTTATACATGGGAGGTCATGCATCTAAGTTATAATAGATATCATAGGACTTGAGAATTAACCTTGGTTGACCCAATAGACCCCAAAGAAGAATGAGAAGATTACTATCCTATTCATTCCAATGGTGTGTATGTTCTCGCCATATAATTATCTCCATTATCTCAAACTGAGGATTATGTGACGCCCCCAAATTCGGGTTACCTGAGCCCCAGGTTTGGTGCTCACGACCCATCATATAAATAACATCTAACTACCGGCCCATTCATTTATGAATAACATCATACATATCATTAAGTAATATCCTTAATACAATATCCCAGGTTTTCTAACCTTAACATAACAAACATACCCTTAGATATACAAGAAGGGTTACACATAACAACATAATAATTAAAGTTCATATTAACTATTCCTGCAATTTGCCTTTGCCTTTGTCCTTCTCTGACCCTCCTGCTACTTCGTTCTTAGCTAAAATATTATATTTAAGCAAGGTTGAGCAAAGTGTTTACTCCGCAAGTTAAAACATACAAAAATAAAGAGGAATCAAGAATATTAGAGTCTAGATTCGACAGGACTTCAACAATGTTCAAAGAACTTTAAATTAGTTGAAAAATCATCTACCAATAACAAGACTTTATCAAATTTCATGCTAAACAATAATTCAATGATGAAAGAGTAAAACGCTTTCGAAGTTTCAATAATATTCAATCGATTATCAAGAGATAATACTACGCACTAACAAAGTGGAAGATTTCTAGATTTTATGCTGAGTGATCACAATGGATCTTGAACTAATCGAGTAATTATCAATGATTCAACTCTGAATTACCCTGGAGTATCAAATAACCATAAAAATTAAATTATACACCTCCACAAGTACACAAAGTGATCAGCTCCGTTGTACCCAATATTATGCATAATACTCAAAATCGCGCAACGACCGGATATTCGACCACAAATTTCCCCTTTGTATAAGGGTTGTTCTTCTCAGTCTTACATTAAGAATTCGTATCGCAACAATACAATTTGGATTTAAAGAAATACTATGATTTTAACATACAATATCTATCTCGATCTTGCCGAAATATTTGACATTGATCTTTCAATAACAATTGAGTTCAAATATTAGAACGTATCAAGTTTCAACAAATATTCGTCTCACCAAAACAATTAGCGGAGACATAGTTCAAAAACTATTTAATAATAGACAGAAATCAACTGCACTATTTACAATCAACAATCATATTGTGAATAACCATCAATAGTTATTCCCTAGTCACACTTTCGAAATTTAAAATTTAATTTGAGCTAATGAACTTGCACTAACTGTGAATAATCAACAATAAATCTCAGATGTGGAATAATCAACAATAATTACCCACTAATATGTTTGAAAAGTAATAACTCGAGAATGAGTTAAGGAAACTTGCCTTTACTGTTGACTACTGCTACACAATATAACTTAGCTGATATCAGTCTCGCAATTAGCATAACATATCACAACACATAATACTATCATTTAATGTCACTATATCACTTAGACACATAATCATGTAGTCACAACAGTGTTTAAAACCTATAATAACACTTATCAGGTCAAACTATGTCAGTCTGGTTGGACTTAGGTATTACTTCGGTGTCGTGGTCACCCTATCAAATAATTAATGATTTTATTTTCAATAAAACTCTATTCCAAAGCTTCAATATTATTTTAGATAATTAAAATATCCTTTATAATATTTTAGGAAGCTTATAATAATTTTCAAATAATTATTATATTTTATAATAATTTTCAAACAACGATACCATTTTTAAATGATTTAAATATTGAATAATACCATTATCATTAATATTTAAATAATATTAAAATATTAATGAAATCCTTGTCAAAATATTAAACTTATTTATAATAACTCAAAATATTTTTAAAACATTAATATTACCCTTAAATGATTTTTAAAATATTTAAAATTATTTTAAATAATTACCATTAATATTCAAATATTAATGTATTTTTCATCAAAATATTCAAAGTCATTTATTATAACTTAAAATACCATAAAACCATTTTTAAACCATTTATTTAATGCAATAATTAAATAAATCTATTATCATTAATATGAAATAATCTCAAAATATTAAAAGTCATATTTTATAACTTAAAATATTTTTAACACTTTATTATCATTTAAAATGGTTTTATTATATTAAAATCATTTTTAGCTAATTTATTTAATACAATTATTAAATAAATTTAATATCTTTAATATTTAAATAAATTAAAATATTAATGAAAATTATGTCAAATTATCAAAAGTTAATTTTATAACTTAAAATAATTTTTAAAACTCATTTTGGAATTTTTAGGAATTAATTTCTATTTTTATCTATTTATTGGAAATTAATATAATTAATTTAAATAAAGCGTCAAGCTAAAGGCTTTAGCGACAAAAAGCGCTCACTATTGGTATTCTTGAGCCTAAAAAACATTCAAAGTTAGCTCCTTGGTGCCTAGTTTAACAAGCTCTAATTCATTGCTCATGATGTTTCTGGGCATGTAAGTGTACTGATCATGTAGTATTGATGTAATACTACATGTATCAACAATAATCAAGGTCAAACTACAACACAAATGCAAGATCTAAGGGCTCAAAGTGGTTGTCAGGCCTGTTCTGGGCTGTCTAGGTTACCCAGAAACCCAGGCAATGCTTGATAGCTACTTTGTGCCTTGATTAATTCAAGTTCTTGTCACTGTTTAAGTGATTGAATGATACATTCTTGTAGTCCTCATGTCAAAGAACAAATATACTACACTTGGGTAGCTTAACTACATCACAAACTCAAGATCTGAGTCGGTCAAACCTTGTCAGAAATGTTGTTCATACATTTTCTGAAATTTCCAGAAAACCACTTTTGTGTTTGATCAACCTAGTTTGGCTGCCTACTACTTTAATTCTGTTTGTTGTTTATGTGATCTAAAGCCATGATTATATAGTCCATATACCATAGTATAACATTGATACATTAAGACAAGCTAAACACATAACATCTGACAGATCTGGGCTCATGAACATCTTGTCAGACGTACCTCGAAAATTTCTGGGTTGCCCAGAAAATGAAAACCATGACTAGTCAACCCACTTTGACCATTAATATCTTGGAATATGGACATGATATGACCATGATTCCACTTTCAGAATACCCCCTTCACAGCATACTACAACTATAACACATCTAACAAGCCTACTCATTAACAGATCTAGATCTATGGCCTCTGACATTTGCTTGTCAGGCCATAAATCTAGGGTTCTTAACAGTTTTGAAAACTTCATTTTTAAGAACTTTAATGTTATGGATCTATGACATAACATCATGGATCACTAAATAACACCTTATAACACATTAATAAACACAAAAATAACAAATCTATCTTAGCATACAAGATTAAACTTAAGTTAGGATTTATGCCTCTCTTTGAACAAGCTTTGATTCCTTGCTTCCTAATCTGTTCTTAAGGTGTTAGGGACTTTACTAGGGACTGAATTACAAATGGATTACGTGGTTTTGAGAGTAAGAGAGTTTTGGCCAAGTGTTGGTTCATAAATGAGGCTAACTTTAGTCTTTTCTCTCTCTAATTTGATTCAATGAATCTCAATGTTGCAAGGTGTCAAATGAGATCAGATCTAGTTTAGATTTCAAGCACATGGAAGATATCTCAAGTGATGAGTCACAAGATATAGCATATCTTTTAACTTAAAAGTTAAACAAATGGCATTTTAGTAATTTTTCCTCCAATAGGGTATTTTGGTAATTTCTCATAGGATTTTAAAGGGATATTAGTTAATTGACATGCTTTCCTTTAATCTTAACCCTTAGGGTTTGATAATCACAATTAAGATTTGATAACTAAGGTTTAGGGTTCGAATCGAAATTAGGGTTCCGGAAATTCAATTAGGGTTCCAAATCGATCATTAGGTTTTCTAACTATAGATTAGGGTTTCTAATCCACCATTAGGGTTTACTAAGGTTATACCTTATCGATCAATCTTTGGTCATTAATCCCCTCTTGTATAAATACATAATCAACGATACAATTATAATAAATGTATTAACTATTAAATCCTTATCCAGTAACTAATTATACAATTATAATCACCGCTTTCTTATATTCTAATATCTTTTAAAGTTATATCATAAATTCCTTTATATAAACACAATACTAATTTGTGTCTCATATATTAACTTTGTGATTTCGGATCCATAAAAGAAAACAACTCACACCGATATCTATCCAATAATACGCACGTAATAGTATTACCGAACGAAATCTTTACCTATTAACATCTCCTGGGCAGCCATTGCATCTTGAACCGTCATATTAAAAGTGCGTGCCATTGGTCTTCCCATTTGAAAGCGGTGTCCTTTGATTGTCGGTGATCATTCTTTGGTTCCCTTGTTGATACTTCCCTTATTAGCATTCTTCTTTGGGCAATTCCGAACCTGATGATCCAACAATCCACAAAAGAAATATCCTTGTGTCATCTTCTTTGGAATAGGACAATTGGGAGACATGTGACCCTCTTGACCACAGTTAAAACACACTCCTTTACCCTTCAAACAAACTCTCTGATGGTTATTCCCATAAACTGCATATGGCTCACTTCCCTTCCTACTCTCTCTTGACTTGTTTCCCGATTAGGTATTATCACTCCACTTCTGCTTATTGGGATTACTCCCCCCACTACTACGTCCTTCATTCATCATCTTCTTCTTCTCCTGATGGTACTTGGATGCAGCTTCATTTCCTCCTTCAGCAATATTTGCTTTTTCCAATAGAGTTACAAATGTATTGATCCGCAACATGGCTATCTTGTTGAATATCCCTGGCTTCAGTCCATTCTCAAATCTTCACTCTTTTCGTGCCTCTATATCCACCTAATGTGGTACAAATCTCGCTAATTCGTTGAATTTGGTGGCGTACTCTGAGACGGACATATTCTCTTGCTTGATTTCTAAAACTTCACTTCTTTCCTAGCTTGCATACTCGGGAGAAATAGTTCTCAAAGAACAACTCCTTAAACCTTGTCCAAGTCACTCTCTCTTTGTCCCACTCTAGCTTTGATTCATTTCCCACCAATAATTAGCTTTCACCCTTCATCAAATAGGTAGCAAAAAGTGTCTTTTTTGCTCCTTTGTTACTCTTCTGATAATAAATTCTTTCTCCATCTCCTTCACCCAAGTTTGGGCTTCGATAGGATCGATGGTTCCTTTAAATTCTGGCGGCCCTACCTGGTTTTAAAATTTTTAAAATTTGCCAATCTAATTGATGGTGACCTCTTCTTCTTTGGCGCTTCTATTTCCCATAGCTTGGGCTAACATGTTTACAAAGTTTTACATCGGATGCCTTGACCTCCTTCATTTTCTTGATTGTTCCTCCCTTTAGTTTTGATTTTTCATCTATGCAGATTATTATCGATTAAATAAAAATATATTAATCCTTTGTAGACACTCAAAATTTTGCATTCCTGTTACTAACCTTGCAGGAGGGCAAAATCGTCTTCCGGAGATAACCCTAGAGGTCAAATCAGATCAATCCCAGAGACAACTGTAACAACCCAATATTTTTTATACAAATAAATTAGAAATTTTGCGTATAATTTTTTTTAATTTATTATAAATATAGGGAATATGTGCCAAGATAATGTGTATATGTATTTATGTGATATATTTATTACATGAATGATTTTAAATAATTTTATTTTAGAATTATTGATTGTTATAAACTATATTATTATAATAATTAATTTTATAGTAGAAATGTTTTTATTAATTATTTTCCATAAAATATAATTATATATTATTTATATAATATATGAAATGATTTTTTGAATTATTATAATAATTATTTTATTATATGAATTTTGTTCAGATTATTAAGTTAATTATTTTTTTTACTTAATTAATAATGTTAAGTATGACAAATAAATCGGATATGGAATCCAAACCCTAATTTTGGATTTTGATCAAGGCATGAGAATAATAATATAATATTAATTATATTTTTGATTTTCGATCTGCTATAAATGTAATGTATATATGTGAATGGACCGATAAGGGTTGGTCAATTATGGTGTTATGTGACAAACCCTTGTATTCTTTGTGTGAAACCTTAATTGCAAATTTTAGAAACTAATTTTATTTTATTTTAAACCCTAAATAAAAGCTTTCAGTAACCTAATTATACATTAAGTGAGACAATTAGGTTATTTAATTGTCTCAATTAATGTATACTAACTTAAGTGGATAATCTTGTTATTTCAAGTGACTAATAATTTTAAACATATTTCTAGTAAACCTAATTAGGTTATGAGCTAAAGTCACATGTATAAGTAATTAAATTTCATAAGATTGGAAATGGAAACCCTAAATAAACAATTTGGGTAACATATATTAAAATTGTTAGACTATATTCATTACATGGCCCAAAACAATTAAAGGAGAAGCCCAAAAGAAATAAAATACAAACCAATATTTAGCCAACTTGATTAAGGGTATTTTAGACTTTTGATTAATCAAATTTTTGCATTAAAATAAAAGCAAAATGGAGGAGATAATGGGGGCAAGGGGACCGGCCATATTAGGCCTTTTAAGGCAACAAAGTTAAGTTAATCAAGTTCCTTAATTAGTAACTCTTACATCAAGTGCAAGTGTGTCCCTCTCCCATTGGTAGAAAATCTACTTAGCATCCTTAATCACATGATTAGGCTCAGTTGAAAGAGATAAGGTGAAGCCTTTTATCCAAGGGACAACAAAAGTATGGGGGATATTAGTTAATCACCCTATTTCATTTTGCTAGACATTTCATTTCTATTATTCTTCTTCTTCTATTTTTTCTCCCAAGCTAGTTAAATACTAAGAGAGTAAAGAGAGAGAGGGGTTTGGTTTTGAAGAGAGAGAGAGGAGTGTGCTAGCTTGTTTAATGCACCCTAAGGTTATATATATTACTTTGGTAAATCAAGAAAGGTTGCTACTAGATCAAGGTATAACCTAAATCTTCATCTTCTTCTATTTTGTGTTATAGCAAGATTTATTGGGGTAATGAACTAATACTCAAGATACCCTAGTTCTACATATCATCATGTATGGAACTAAGTATCTTGAGTGTTAGATCAAAGGTTTAGAGGAAGAAAATGAGCATATGTTCTCCTAGGGGTTAAACCCTTGTTTTTCTTCAACTAAATCTTGTGTAACTCAAGTTTTACAACTTGGATTTGTGATCCGTCGAAGGGGGGTACTAGATACATGAGTTATCTAGTAAACCCAAGTGGTAGAACACAAATCTAGTAAGTATTGAAGCCATGGGGTTGTTTTCCCCAAAACAGTCCACATAGGGTATTAAAGTTTTAAAACACTAAAAAAGCTATTGTCCCCGTTTTTCTTAAGGCTGTTTTGGATAGTTTCATGTCTTTTAAAAATCTGGGAAAAATCACAGAGCTACCTTAAGAAGTTATCTTTGTGTAAGAAAAAGAACGGACACGTTTCGATTTCTGAGTTGTTCAGAATGGCTATTTACGTAAAGGACTCCTAAATATTAACATCCGCATTTCTCACGGGTGTATACATGGGAAAAATCAAATTTTTTACAGTATGTTCATATATGCTATGGGGTATACCACGAAAAGTTCAGAATTATGCGAGCAAAACTAGATTTATGAAAAATGAAGCAAGATCCGAGTGTTTTGGCCACTTTAAAATTAGTAAATAACTTTCTAAAATTCGAGAAAAATTTGGGGATCATTGTTGGGTCATATCTTTGCCTCTAAAACCCGAGAAAAGAAGAGTTGTTGGAATAAGTTTGCTATTTTTCCTAAAAATAATGAAGTTATGAATAAAAGAAAATAAATAGTTAAATGATGTCTTAAATAAGAAAATGTGATTTTAATGCTTGAATACTCCTAATATATAATATTATGACTATTTTAGGGCATTTTGGTAATTTATAATAAGAAATATTATTTATGACCTTTTATGGATATTAAATAAGTGGTTTTGTAAAGGGTGAACAATTACAATAAATTGTTTATTGATCAAACAAATTATTAAAATGTTATTATGATATTAATAATATTAGAATATGATATTGTTAAGTAAATAAAAAATATTAAGATTAAAGCTTCATTAAAATATTATTAAATAATTAATCTTAGATTAAAATATTATTAAAAGATTAATAATATTAAATTAAAGTATTATTGGATGATTAAAATATTATTAAGTAAATAATAATATTAGATTTAATAAAATGTTATTAAAATGTAGTAAAATTAGTAAAGGAATAAAATATTATTAAATGATTAATAATATTAGTAAATAAATAAAATAATATTAATACGATTGGTAAATGAATAAAAGTATTATTAATTGATTAATGATACTAAAGCATAAGTAAGATATTATTAAAGTAATAATATTAATGCATGATTAAAATATTATTAAGATGTTAATAATATTAGTAAGCGAATAAAAGTATTATTAGTGAACTAATAATACTAAGAGGTGAATTAAATATTATCAAGATTAATAATATTAAGTGAATTAAAAATATTTTAAGTTATACTTAATGACTTTTAATATTTTAAGAAATAGTACATTGATATTTTAATATTAATGGTAATTATTTAAAATGATTTTAAATATTTTAAAAATCATTTAAGGGTAATATAAATGTTTTAAAAATATTTTGAGTTATTATAAATAACTTTAATATTTTGGCAATGGTTTCATTAATAGTTAAATAATAATTAAATGATAATAGAATTATTTGATATTTGAATCATTTAATAATGATTTGATTATTTGAAAATTCGTGATAAATTAATAAATGTTTATTGAGTCATTTAAAATAATATGACTAATATTTACTGAGATATTGAGTTCTGAGAATAGAGTCTTAGACTCAATAATTACCCGAAAAAGTCATTTTAGACAATCGATTTATTTCGAGAAATTGATTTGGACTTAGATATTTTGAATTGTATTAATGTTTGTTGTGATGCAATAAGCTGTTGAACATGTGTGATAATGTGATTAGGTTATAATTTGTTGTGAAATGAAGTATTATATGTTATAGTATATTGTTCTAATAGAGCGAATGATCCGATTAATGATAGGTCGTGATATAAAAGATAAAACTAAGTTGCATATTATAAGCGGTATAAGATCGTAGTAAGTATCCTACCTTTGCATTTTCTTTATCTGATGGACATGAGTAAGAATGTTTGTAATTATATTATTATTGTACAAATTATTAATCCTATATTATATACGCTCATTGATTGTCAACATGTTAGTATATGGTAATTCGGATATATATTCATTCATTAATTTCTATAAATGGTTATCAAGTGTCCCCACTTGGATAATCATTACATTTAATCACATGTTGATACACCTTTGTTAATTACCGTGAGTATATATGTGTATATATATATATGTTGAATTATAGATTATTGTTGAACAAGATAAAACCTTATTATTATCCAACCGAATTGCCTTGGTTTGGAACCCCGACAAGTATGAACATCCCTTACACGGGAAAAACTTTTATGCACCCAAGGTGGATGAGTGAACGATAACATCATTCTTGCATGTAGTATTGATCAATCAGGTACTGTGGGATGATCACCCGGAGTGCGTAAGTTATGACGGTTTATAGATGAAGTTTTGTTTAACCTTTTCAAAAATGAAAATAATGTTCATAGTATGTCCCTTAACCCTATTTATAGTTAGTACGTAGTTTCAAAAATTTGAAAGAAGGGTTGTTATGTTATTATTATCGGTTGAGATTACTTCACAATTATTGATTTGTTGTAGAAGGGTAGTATAAAGAAAATATTTAAATTCTTTCAAACATATATATATATATATATATATATATATATATATATATATATATAATTGTTATTACTTGATAGGCACTCAAATGCTCATCCTTGTTTAAGACAATAATACTTATTAATTATCATGTAATGAATGTTTAAAGGTCTCGTACCTGGGGATTAGACTCTGATGATATGTAAATTAAGTTGATATTTATATTATTATTATTATTAGTATTATTTCCGCTCATGGAAATGGTATGGTGAAGCACTGAATTCGGGTTTCAAGTACCTGGATTCGGGGGCTTTACAACAACCCCGGGATACTCAGTCTTTTTCATCTCGGAGACAACCCCAAGATATCCAGTTCCAGTACCGGAGACAACCCCGGGAGTTTCAGTTTCAACCTCGGACACAACCCCGAGGAATGCAGTTCCAGTTCTAGAAATAACACCGGAGAAGTCATTTCCATCTTGAAGACAACCCCGAGATATTCAGTTCCAGTCCCGGAGACAACCCCGGGAGTTTCAATTTTAACCTCGAAGACAACTCCGAGGAATGCAGTTGCAGTTCCAGAGATAACCTCGAAAATGTTTGTTTCTACCCAGCAGTCATCTTCAACCTCAGAGATAACCCTGTGGAACTTCGATTCCGAACCGGAGATAACCCCGGGAGGTCGTGCACACCTCGAGAGACAACCCTAAGGACATTCAGCACTTGCAACAACCCAATCTCAGAGATAACCCTAAGCAACGACTGCTAACTCAGCCCAGAACCGGAGATAACCCCGGTGAGGGGTGTTGGGTAAAATCTAATTACGCACAACACGAAAGTATACGTGGTCAACAAGTAATATAATAGTAAGTAGAGTATTGTTCCCACAGAGAAGTTAGTATGAATTTATACCTCACAATTATCAGCTTCCTACTACTACAAATTTTATTAAACTAACCAAATTAAGAATTATAATTATAAAAACTAAAATTATTAAAAATACCAAACAATCAACAAATGTAAAAACTGAATTTTTAAACAATTATTAGAGAATTAGGCTTACAACTTCACCCTAAGCTTTACTCTGATTATTACACTTTATTTCAGTCTAAATCACTATTCTAATTTTATAATCAAGAACACTTAAGTAAAATTAGCCACCTCTCGATGCACTAACACCATATTAACTCAAATCCACAAATTAGATAGAATTAAGTTAAACACCTTAATTAACTAACTCACTATATCTCTATGTGAATTACAATCAAAGAAGGTTTAAGTCCAAGTTCTCTATCTAATTACATGCAATGTTAAGCATATCTCTACCCTAACATTCATCAAGATTCCATTCATTTACAGAATTTAAGAACACATGTTATATTAACTAAGTCTAGACTCGTATTTCCTCTCTTGAATCCATACAAGTCCACAAAGAATTGGTGATCAGGCAATCCATAAATTCAAACAAAAATTAATATAGATAAACTGAAGAATAACTTATTAAACTGAAAATCAAAGTTACATAATCATCTTTCCACTTAAAGATCCGTCATAAGCCTAAAAAGTAATTTAGTTCATCATCAATGAAATAAACACTGAAGTCATTAAAGAAAACATCCTCTCAATTACAAATATAAAACTAAAAGAAAAAAATTAATCCAGAACCACCCTTTTCTTTAGCCCAATTTGCAATTCATACAAAAATCCTTCAAATATCTTCACTCCAATGCTTTCTCCAAAATCTGTCTTTTTTTCAATGTTTATTGCTCTGCATCCTATGTTTTTGTTATTTGATGTCAGATATATTGCTAAGACATGCATTCTGATTGCAATTCCACTCAAATATGAGTCCCAAGGCATCCCAAACACTTAAACCCACGTTACTGTAGCATTTGAAACCAAATAAAATATCGCTCATTTCCGCACTTCCCTACCCTTGCTTGGGTGTTAGTTTGAAAATGGCCTCCCCAATGGTATGTCTTCTTTTTTCGAAGTTTAAGACCCCACCTTTACGTGCCGGTATGGCTTCTGTCAATTTGGTCCATGTATACTCTTTTTCTTGCCAAATGATGTTATACTTCCCCCCATTTTGATCAATTACCACACCACCTTACCTACACACAAATAACACTAAACAAGTAAAAGCAACACATAAAAACAAAGAATTAACACCAATTAAGCTTAAATTAAGAGCTGATTCGTGGGTATAAAACCCACTTATCAAAATTCCCCAAACTTAAACCGTGCTAGTCCTCGAGCACGAAACAAAACTAACAAACTATACAATGCAATGCCATGATATGTAATGCTTCTAATCTATATGCATACAAATCCAGCATTCATCATAGAATCAAATTTATTCAACCAGCCTCAGAAAGATCAAGCAAACAGGACAACACCTCATATCAAAACAAATCAACAATTCCTTATCAATCCTCGAATCTTACACCATTATTACTGGTATAGTGCATGTGTGCTTAACAACATGCTAACTGATGCAATTTCAAATTTAAAACATAATAAGTCTTTTATAAGGAATCATACAGAGTAAACTCAAAAATTTCAAAAACAAACAAAGTCCAACTAAAATCAAATAATTACCAAGATCAAGGGTCCAAATAGGATACTTATGCTTTCTTTTTCAATCACGGGGGCTTTTGCTCTTATTTCCCATTTTATTATCTTTCTTTTTTTGATAAGTAGTGAGTGCATTTTACGCTCCATCTCACGCTTTGTGTTTATGGGGAGTGCTTTTCATGATTCTCCTCAACCCACCACAAGACTCAATTATTCACTTTTTTTTTAGATAAAGCTTATATACCCCACTTTTTCCCCCAAACTTAAGTTCTTGCCTAATTCTTCGTCTTCACCGCCTATCCTTGACATTCTCTCATTTACACTAGCATTATCCTTTAGAAATTTACGATGTATCAATTTGAATTAATCACCCACATAGGTGTTATTAACGTGATAACCTTATTATACCGCTTTTAAACAAGCACAAGATCCAATTCTTAATAGAAACTACATCAAGGTTCTAATAATCAAGACTGCATTTGTCTACCTAATCACAATCTCATCATTGGCCAAAATAAAATGAACTACAATAAACCTGTTGGACATATGCAATATAACACAATGCTTAACTAAATGATATTTTTTAGATATAAAACTAGTAAATATAACATGATTAACATAATTAAAAACTAAATAAAAAGCATTTACAATCATATATTACTATGCAACTACATGACTACATGAATGTAAACAGTTAATAATCCTAAAACTAACATGACATATGCAAACCTAACTAATGAAAATAAATATGCAAACATGAAACTAAATCCCCCAAACTTGTAAATTACAATGTCCTCAATGTATAGATAAAGCAATAAACGTATGAGGACTTCCCCTGTAATCGCCTAAGTTTGGGGTGGTGGTAATTTGTTCTTCTTCATCTGAGTCACTAGGTGGAAACCTTGGCATTGAAATTTGGCCGCTAGTATGGGAATTGTGCATTGGGATTGGAGCTCTAGAGCGTTGCATTCAATGAGGCGAAAGATAGATTCATGGCTTCAAACATATGGTCTTGCCTCGCTGCGAGTCTTCGCATCTCTCGTTGGGCCTCCTTGTTGTGTTCATCCACTTGTCGTTGAAGGTTGAGGAACTAAAGGCTAGATATGTTTTTGGGCTGTGGTGCCGCCTCTATTGTAAGACCCCAATTTATTATAAATAAAATTAAATTTTCTCTATTTATTATCTTGAAATAATAAGGTGATAATTTGATATAATGCTTTGGTTATGGGTGAAATGTGCAGATTTTTCAAAATAAGCAAGTGGTTATAAAATAATCATTGTTGTCGTGGAATATTCGTTTGGTCGTGGAATATTCTTTTTTGTCGAGAATATTAAATGCGATATGGTGCGATCATTTGTGGGCCCCATAACAGAATAACTATCAGACGAAGAAAATGACAAGTTTGAGTTTTTATAAATAACGGCGTAGTTGTTACCGTTAACACTATTGGAATATCCGGTGGTTAAAATACAAGAATACGCGTGGTTCCACAGTAGCACACGGTATTACACAGTATTTTTGAATTATTGATTCTTATGTAAGAAGGCACTACTCAATAATTGTTACAGTAATTACTGTTCAATATTTTATTTTATTGATTCAATAATTGTTGCGTTGATATTTTATATTATTATTGTTTCAATAATTGTCACTGCACAGTATTTTCCATTATCAAATTAATAATTCATATTATTTGAATAATATTATTAGATAGCTTATTGACAATGTCTAGAAAGTTCTGTCAAGGAGAGGTTTGGTCACCTAATTGTGCGCCAGTAAGGAGAAATCCTTATCGGAAAGCCCCCTCTTTCCTGGGAACGGCCTGATTGTCATTATTATGATTCTGTAATATTATTTGTGAATAATTAATTATTGATTTATATGATAAGAAAATATTTATTTTATGTGAATATAAATGATAAGGAAATATTTATTTATTTTATGTGGTTATAAATAAAGGAATTAAAGCTGAGGTGTTTTATCAGTATTTTGTCGGAATGGAGGTATTAAAAATCGTCCGTATGTTGATTTTGGACATTTTTGGTTTGGAATTTGGAAAAACTTTCTTCTGCAAAGTTGCAGAGAATTCGATTTCCTATGGAATGGAAATAAAATTCATATTTTTCTGATAAAAGGGCTATTTATTATGAATTATTGAAGTTTCTGATTATTGCTTAAATGGTAAAACATTTTGGAAATTTCTAGAATTGGTGGGCCCCCCACTTTTGGTTGGTGAGAAATGTGTTAAAATTTTATTTCAAATGTGGTGGGTGGGAATAGTAGTAAGTAAAGCCATCGGTAGCAAGTTTAAATGCCTTGACGTTTCTAACATTTTCATATAAATAGGGTGCTTTGTTATAATTGAAAATCACACCGAAACAAGTTTTTCTCTCTCTCTCTCCATATATATATATATATATATATATATATATATATATATATATATATATCGGCGTATTTTTGTGAGTATTTAGATACTTTGAGAGTTGCTTTATTCAAGTCTGCAAGTTTCCTTCGACTTTACATCCGATATTCCAATCAGAAGCACTGTTATTTTGAGGTAAGGGATGTTATTTTTTTTCATAATGATGTTATTCTTTCAATGTCATTATACCGAAATATTGGTATGGATTTTATTGTGGAATTTTACCTTTTTTGTGTCGGGGGTTCTTATTCACGATACTACGGCTATTTATTCACGATATCGACACATTATTTACGAATCGATACACTATTAATCGAGGAAAATAATTTTTTCCTTTTTGTCCAAGATATCTTTTATGGTTACTATCTTTGATTGTATCCATGTTTTTATCCTTATTTTTGAATTTTACTTCACAATTGGTTATTATGAAGTATTATTGAATTTGGATAAACCGAAATACGAATCCCTAATATTTGTCCTTCTGTCTCACTAGATTCGTTTTCTCTAAAATATTTTTCATCATCCTCAGTCCTTAATGGTGATACTTGATGAATATCTTTGGCTTGTAGTGCAAAGATGAATGATTACCTGATGAATATCTTTGGCCCGTAGTGCAAAGATGAACAGGTGTTGAGATGAACATGACCAACTAGTGATACAAAGGAATATCTTTGGCTCGTAGTGCAAAGATGAATATTTTATTCAAGATGTAT
Organism: Panax quinquefolius; assembly: GCA_020205615.1. Taxonomy (NCBI): domain Eukaryota; kingdom Viridiplantae; phylum Streptophyta; class Magnoliopsida; order Apiales; family Araliaceae; genus Panax; species Panax quinquefolius. Next base: position 104,881,425 of record CM035154.1, on the reverse strand, counting down.
ATTGATTGATGTTACAAGGATAAAATATTAATGATGGACTTTTAAATTCATAGATGATAGTAGATTTCATTCTCTACTTAACTCTTCTAATGAATTATTATTTTCGCTGCAGTTATTGATCTAAAACTTGTTGTCTATTATATTCTATGAGATTTTTCTCTGTTGAAGACTAAGGATAATTTGTTGTATATTATATTAGTCATAATATTCTTTACTGGGCTAGTTGAGCTCACCCTTTTCTTTTTTGTTCCATTTTTCTTCTCAGGAGGTGAGAATTTAGCAGGAACCAGTCGGGGTATAGAGTGATGGTCCTAGACAGTTGTTTTAGCAGTCCTCACTATTTTTGTAAAATAGTGCATCAATAATTATAATGAGGACTTTATTTGGGTGTGGATATTGTCTAGAAGACAATATTTGAATTTAAAATCATAGTATGTGTTGTCGTATTTTGCACGACAATTGTAATAATAAAGTTGTAAATGTTTTCTGTACCATGTATTTGGCGACTCAGAATGAGTGATGTATACTTATTTTGGGGGCGTCACATCTATTCCTTGCTCTCCCATCGTTTCATCCTCCTAAAACTCGTCGTCATCCGAGGTGTCTTCAGCGTCAGCCTCATCCTCCGAGGCTAAGGGAAATACAAAGCCTACTCCTCTAGGATGCGACTCGCTCCCGGGTCACACCGCATACCGTGCAATCATTCTCGAATCTAGTGTCTGAAGCGGCATCTAGGTGGTCTCATCATCGCATCATCTAACTCCCGCTTGCCTACACAACCCATAAATGAGTGATGGGTATGGCAAGCCACCCGAGAATGGTCCTTGTAAGCATCGTCGGATTAAAAAACTGATTATAGCCCCTATGTCGATGATAAATCTTGTACAATCGCATATAAAAGTAATACCTTCTCTTTGGTCATATCTGACATTTGTGTGGATGGAAACAGCTTGGCGTACAGGAATGCACACCGTATCTTCCCATACCTGCTGAGTCCTTACTGTGAAAAATAGTGCCTTATTTTCGACCTTTGATCCATGTGGTACCCGACATTGTCATTTCCCTCATAATAGTCTCATAATCAGGATCATGGTCATGTAAGTGAGCGTAATGGCACTATCTAGGCACTCATAACTGGTAGTATGTGTTGATGGCATCGGCACTAAAAGGAACTAACCTACCCCGCACAAAAGCATTAAAAAGGAGCCTTATCCTCGACGTTAGCGTAGAATTCTTTGACCACACTCACAACTGCAGCCTCGGGCTCTTCCGTGAACTTATTCCAACCTTTCTGATATATTTGTTGCATCATTTCACCATCGACATGGTCCGGTGCTAACCCCCACTCCGGTGTGAGTGCTTTTGTTACTATGTAGTCGTAATGGTCGGTGGCGACGGCACTTATGAATATTCATCTATCAAATGTTTGTGTTGGTGGTGCGGTTCCGAAACTCTCTCCACATTGCCTCTTTGATGCCGGTTTAGATGCCATTGAATTGGAATTGGTGAGCTTCACAAAAATTTTCCCCAAACTTCACTTAAACAATTTGTCGAACACTTGGTGTGCAATATGTTCAATCCCCCCAAACTTAATGATTTTGCTTCAACTATGGTGAGAGGTGTTGAGAAACTATAGAAATAAGCTACTCACTCTTTGTATATCTCCAAGTGTTTAATTTTCTTCTTCCCTCTTTTGCTGTAACAATCCTCTTAAGAAGAACTCCACCCTTGAATTTATGAATTGGTGAGAATAAATGTTGTTAGAGTGTTGTGAAGATATGATTTTATAGAGAGGGTGTAATGTATAGAATCGTGGGTTGGATAAGTGGGAAAGTGTTGAATGTATTGGATTGATGGAGATGTAGTTGCCAAAACGTGGGTAGAGACTGGATTGAAGATGTATGGGAGTGGGGTTTCAATTGATGAATAAGTAGAAGAAGTATAATCGTGGTGAATAAAGTGTGTAACTGCCGAATCCTGATGTTTCATATTCCGGACCCCCTCCCCGATGGGGGGTTAATATGCCTTATAGGCCCGCCTCAGTTGGGTGAAATCTGCTAATGAACTTGAGACCCCCGCCTCGGCAGGGGGTGTTGAACTTGGAAGGCCCGCCTCAGCGGGCATGCTTTCTATTTTTGAAAATAAGAACCCCCACCCCGGCGGGGGGTATTGAGCTTAGGGAGCCCGCCCCGGCGGGCATAGGTTCTGTTAGTGCATCTTATTTTGCTCATTCCTTCCCTTTAACTCTAATCCATTATCATGTTAAGTTCCTAAAATACAATTAAACATAAATGTAGTAGATATTGAGCAATTTTAATCATGGATGGTGAGATTATCTAGAAAATGCAATTTAACTAATTATTAAATGAACTTATTCTATAAAACTAATTATTCTAAACTACAATGCAACGAACATAAATAAAAATATAAAGAATAAAAGTACTATTGGGTTGCCTCCCAATTAGCGCTTGATTTTAAGTCTTTCAGCCTGATTACTCCCTGTTTATGGTACATTGGCTAGTGTGATTGTGATGACATATGTGTTGGATTCACCACCCCAATAATGCTTTAGCCTTTGACCATTAACCTTGAACGTTTCCAATGGATTCCTGCTGTAGAGTTTAACAGCGCCATGTGAGAAAACTCTTTTGATGGTAAATGGACCCGACCATCTTGATTTTACCTTTCCTGGGAACAACCACAATCTTGAGTTGAACAATAATACTGATTGCCCCGGTTCGAACTTTCTTTGCATGATTTTCTAGTCGTGCCATTTCTTGACCTTTTCATTGTATAACTTAGAGTTCTCGTAATCTTGAAGTCAGAATTCATCAAGTTCGTTCAACTGAAGTAGCCTCTTTTCACCTGCAGCTGCTTGATCGAAGTTGAGCTTCTGAATTACCCAGTAGGATTTATGTTGTAACTCCATAGGTAGGTGACATGCTTTCCTGTAAACTAACTGATATGGTGACATCCTGATTTGTGTTTTTTAAGCAGTTCTATAAGCCCATAGTGCATCATCCAATCTGAGAGACCAATCTATTCTATTCGGGTTTACCACTTTTTCTAAGATTCTCTTCACCCCCCCCCCCCCCTATTTGAAACTTCAGTTTGCCCACTTGTTTAGGGATGATATGTCGTTGCCACCTTATGATTAACTCCATATTTTTCCAACAGAGTTGTAAATGATCTGTTGCAGAAGTGACTACCTTCATCACTTATAATAGCTCTTGGCGTGCTAAATCTTATAAAAATATTCTTGTGTAAGAATTTAAGAACCACCTTAGCATCATTTGTTGGGAGTGCTACGACTTCAACCCATTTTGACACATAGTCAACCGCAAGCAAAATATACTAATTATCGAAGGAGGAAGGAAATGGTCCCATAAAATCCATGCCCCAAACATCAAAAAATTCAACTTCTAAGATCGTTTGTAGTGGCATCGCATTCCTCTTTGATATGTTACCCACCCTTTGACATCTATCACAGCTTTTACCAAACTAGTGGGCATCTTTAAATAATGTTGGCCAATAGAACCTGGCTTGAAGCACTTTTTCCGCTATTCTCTCACATCCGTAATGTCCCCCGAATGCAGATGAGTGACATTCGTGCAATATGTTCTTCACCTCGCTATAGGGTACACACCTTCTAATCATCTTGTCAGCACACTATTTGAATAGATATGGCTCATCCCACATGTACCACTTGACATCATGTAGGAACTTCTTTTTCTGTTGTCGTGTAAGATCAGAGGGAAGGATGTTGCTCACTAGATAGTTAGCGAAATCCGCGTACCATGGAAATTCTGCATTGATTCCAAATAGCTGCTCATCCAAAAATGACTCATCAATTGCACACTTGTCCTCTTCATCCTTACCCGGGTTTTCCAGCCCCGATAAATGATCAGCAACTTGATTCTCCGTCCCCTTTCTATCTTTTATTTCCAAATCAAATTCCTGTAGAAGGAGAATCCATCTAATAAGGCATGGCTTGGCATCTTTTTTCGAAATTGAATACCAAATGGCCGAGTGATCCGAATAAACTACAACCTTTGTTCATATCAAATATACCTAGAATTTATCAAAGGCATATACTACTGCAAGTAATTCCTTTTCTGTAGTTGTGTAATTCATTTGGGTCTCCGTAAGCGTCTTACTTGCATAGTATATGGCATAAAATACCTTCTCTCGATGTTGACCCAACACAACCCCTATTGCATAGTTTCTTGCATCGCACATTAACTCAAACGGCATAGTCCAATCCGCTGCGACAATAACTGGAGATGTAGTTAACTTTTTCTTTAACATGTTAAATGCTAACTTACAATCCTCATCAAACTTAAAAACTCAATCTTTTTCTAAAAGACTGCACAGTGGTTTTACAATCTTAGAGAAATCTTTTATAAAACTCCTATAGAACTCAGAATGTCCCAAAAAGCTACAGATTCCCTTTACTGAAGTTGGCGGTGGAAGGTTTTCAATCGTATCCAACTTTGCTCTATCAATTTCTAACCCCTTCACTGAAACCTTATGCCCCAAAATTATTCCTTCATCAACCATAAAGTGGCACTTTTCCCAGTTAAGTACCAAATTTATTTCTGTGCATCTCTTTAAAACCATCACCAAATTCTCTAAACAAGCATCAAAATCATCCCCATAGACAGAAAAGTCATCCATGAAGATTTCCATATTTTTCTCCATCATGTCCGAAAAGATGGCCATCATACACCGTTGGAAGGTAGCGGGTGCATTACACAAGCTGAAGGACATTCTCTTAAATGTGAATGTGCCATATAGGCACGTGAAAGTGGTCTTTTCTTGATCTTCAAGAGCAATGACTATCTGATTATATCCCTAATACCCATCCAATAAGTAATAAAATTTGTGGCCCGCTAATCTGTCCAACATCTGATCGATAAAAGGTAGAGGAAAGTGGTCTTTGTGGGTTGCCTTATTCAACTTCATGTAGTCCATGCAAACCCTCCAGCCAGTCACTGTCCTCATCGAAATTAGCTCATTGTCATCATTTTATACCACGGTCATTCCTCCCTTTTTCGGTACACATTGAACCGGGCTGACCCACTTGCTGTCTAAAATTGGGTAGATAATACCTGCGTCCAACCATTTCAGGATCTCTATCTTCATAACTTCCTTTATAATTGAGTTAAGCCGTCTTTGTTACTCCACTATTGGCTTTGCATCCTCTTCCATCAGAATTTTGTGCATGCAAAAGGATGGGTTGATTCCTTTGATATCTGCAATTGTCTATCTTATAGCCGATTTGTGCTCTCTAAGTACTCTCAGCAACTTATCTTCCTGCAATTCATTAAGTCCGGTAGAAATAATAATAGGTAAAGTATTAGAATTTCCTAAATACGCATACATGAGGTGTTTAGGGAGTGGCTTAAGCTCAAGTGTAGGTGGCTCTTCCAGTGAAGGTATCATCCTTGTTGTGGCTCTTTCCTTTGTGTGCAATGGTTCAAATGGTGCTTTAAATCTGCTAACTCGTGGCAGAGAATCTAACATTTACAAATAATCCACAAACTCCGGATCATCTAAATCTTCATCTCCCAATAATGTAGTCTCTAATGGATCATTAGCTAAACTTTTAACCATGTCTTCGCTAATTATCTGATCAATGACATCCATCCTGAAACAATCTTCTTCATCTGTAGGGAATTTCATGGCCTTGAATACATTGAACTTTACTTCCTGATCTTGGACCCTCATGGTTAGTTCACCTTTCTGCACGTCGATGAGAGTCCTACCTGTAGCCAAGAACGGTCTCCCTATGATGATTGGGATGTTCTTATCTTCCTCAAAATCCAGAATTATGAAGTCCGCGGGAAATATGATTTTGTCTACCTTAACCAAAATATCCTCCATAATGCCTCTTGGGTACGTGACTGACCTATCCGCCAACTGCAATGAGATGTTCGTAGGCTTTGGAGCTAGTAAACCTAATTATGTATAAACAGATAATGGCATAAGGTTTACACTTTCTCCCAAATCACATAAACACTTGTTGAACAACGTGTTCCCAATTGTGCATGGAAAGGTAAAACTCCCCGGATCTTTCAACTTAGGTGTCAACTTTCGCTGTAAAACTGTGATACACTCACTTTGTTAATGCCATGGTTTTGAAATCTTCCATCTTCTTTTTCCTAGATAGAATACCCTTCATAAATTTAGCATAAATTGGAATCTGATCTAGAGCTTCTGCGAAAGGAATGTTAATCTGAAGTTTCTTAAAAACTTCTAAAAATTTAGCGAATTGCTTATCCAATTTCTGTTTTTGGACTCTCTACTGAAACGGCGATGGAGGATACACACCTGGCTTGTCATCTAACTTTGTTTGTTCAACTTGCTTTTCCTCACCCTATTTTTCTTCAACCACTTTGTTCTCATCAACTTTGTCATCCATTCTAACTGAATTTTCTGCACTTTTCCCATCTAGATGTTTCCACTTCTCAAAGTGATTGCTTGACACTGCTCGTGATTTCCCTTAGGATTTCTTTCGGTGTTACTCGGTAGAGTCCTTTGTGGTCTATTGTTCAATGCTAATGCAAATTGTCCCATCTGATTTTCTAAATTCTTGATGGCTAATGCTTGTGATTTAATGGCTTCTTCGTTGCTTGTTATATACTTTGACAACAACTCCTCTAAATCTATTTTCCTCTCTTGATGTTGAGCTAGTTGTTGATGTTGATTCTGAAATCCTGGGGGATAAGATGGTCGTGGAGCTTGTTGATGCTGGTTATTACTCCATGAAAAATTAGGGTGATTCCTTTTCCCCTGATTGTATACATTCTGGTACATGTTCTGTGAAATCCTGTTATAGTTACCCAAAAATTGCACTGACACTGGGTTGATTGTACATTATTCCGTCGAATGTTCACCCGCGCACAATTCACAAATAACTGTAACCTGCTGAGTCTGTACCCCCGACAAAGCATCCACCTTCTTAGAGAGCGCTGAAATCTGCGCTGCTAATGCCATCACTCCATCTACCTCTAGCACTCCAGCTGCCTTAGGTTGTGTCATTCTTGTTGTGGGCCACTGGTAATTGTTAGCTTCCATTGTCTCTATCAAGTGATATGCCTCCTCATAACTTCTTGCCATAAATGTTCCACCTGACGCTGCATCAATACTAGTCTTGAGATTACCATGTAATCCATTGTAGAATGTTTTCATTTGCAACCACTTAGGCAATCCATGATGCGGGCACTTTCTGAGCAATTCCTTGTATCTTTCTCAACCCTCATAAAGTGATTCCCTATGTTGCTGTTCAAACATAGTTATCTCATTCCTCATTTTTGAAGTCTTCGCTGGTGGGAAAAATTTTGCTAGAAATTTTTGAGCGAGGTCTTCCCATGTAGTTATTGATCCCGGTGGTAGAGAGTAATGTAGCCAACTCTTCGCCTTGTTCCGCAAAGTGAATAGGAATAAGCGTAGTCTAACTGCGTCATCTGACACCCCATTATACCTGAAGGTGTCACAAATTTCCAAAACATTGACCAAATGTTCGTTCGGATCATCATTTGCTAGTCCCCCAAACTAAACTGAGTTTTGGATCATCTGAATAGTCCCAAGCTTAATCTTAAATGTGTTTGCAGCTATAGCAGGCCTGGTGATACTCGACTAAAGCTTAGTCACCTTGGGTGTACCAAAATCTCTCAACGCTTTCTGGTCTTTGGCAGCCATTGCCTCTTCTTTTTCAGAATTTTCGAAGTCTTCCCTTGTCTCCTTAATCCAATTACTTAGCCTTTGAAACCGTCTCTCAATGTCGCCCTCAAAAGAAAGTAAGTCTAGATTTTCGGACCGAGTTTGCATAAACCAACTTCAAAAACCTGAAATAAGAATGAACAAATAAAAGAAAAAGTGTTTAACTAAAACTGGACTAATTAAACTGATATCGCAAAATATTAAAATCTATACTAATAGTTCCCTGGTAACGGTGCCAAAAACTTGTTGGGTAAAATCTAATTGCGCACAACACGCAAGTATACGTGGTCAACAAGTAATATAATAGTAAGTAAAGTATCGTTCCCACGGAGAAATTAGTATGAATTTAAACCTCATAATTATCAGCTTCCTACTACTCCAAATTTTATTAAACTAACCAAATTAAGAACTATAATTATAAAAACTAAAATTATTAAAAATACCAAACAATCAACAAATGTAAAAACTGAATTTTTAAACAATTATTGGAGAATTAGGCTTACAACTTCACTCTAAGCTTTACTCTGATTATTACACTTTATTTCAGTCTAAATCACTATTCTGGTTTATTAATCAAGAACACATAAGTAGAATTAGCCACCTCTCGATGCACTAACACCATATTAATTCAAATCCACAAATTAGATAGAATTAAGTTAAACACCTTAATTAACTAACTCACTATATCTCTATGTGAATTACAACTAAAGATGGTTGAAGTCCAAGTTCTTTATCTAATTACATGCGATGTTAAGCATATATCTACCCTAACAGTCATCAAGATTCCATTCATTTAAAGAATTCAAGAACACATGCTATATTAACTAAGTCTAGACTCGTATTTCCTCTCTCGAATCCATACAAGTCCACAAAGAATTGGTGATCAGGCAATCTATAAATTCAAACAAAAATTAATATAGATAAACTGAAGAATAACTTATTAAATTGAAAATCAAAGTTACATAATCATCGTTCCACTTAAAGATCCGTCATAAGCCTAAAAAGTAATTTAATTCATCATTAATGAAATAAACACTAAAGTCTTTAAAGAAAGTATCCTCTCAATTACAAATATAAAACTAAAAGAAAAGAATAAATCCAGAACCACCCTTTTCTTTAGCCCAATTTGCAATTGATATGAAAATCCTTCAAATATCTTCACTCCAATGCTTGCTCCAAAATCTGTCTTTTTTCAATGTCAATTGCTCTGCATCCTATGTTTTTGTTATTTGATGTCAGATATATTGCTAAGACATGCATTCTGATTGCAATTCCATGCCAATATGAGTCCCAAGGCATCCCAAACACTTAAACTCATGTTACTATAGAATTTGAAACCAAATAAAATATTGTTCCCCCTGCACTTAGCCTTACTAGGGTGTTAGCTTGAAATGGCCGCCCGTGGCATGTCTTATTCGCTCGAGTTTAAGACCCCCCCACCCTGGCGGGGGTGTTAGGCTTAAAAAGGCCCGCCCCGACGGGCATGGCTTCTATCAGCTGGTCCATGTATGCTCTTTTTCTTTCCAAATGATGCTATACTTCCCCCCATTTAGATCAATTGCCACACCACATAACCTACACACAAAATAACACTAAACAAGTAAATGCAACACATAAAAATAAGGAATTAACATCGATTAAGCTTGAATTAGGAGCCGATTTGTGGGTATAAAACCCACTTATCAAGGGGCAAAATCATCAGTTTGCCACATCGATCCCACATTCGCGTCGTCTCAACAACATTTGAACATACATGCTACATAGAAACCATAGCTTCAATCCCGAGTGACTACTACACAAGACAACACACTGGATAGAATTTGAAAACCTGGGCATGGTCCCATCTTCCTGACTTCGTACAACCTTTAATCGCATATCATTTGTGTAGCTCTCGACAACAGCACTCTAAAAAGGTCTTATACACCTCAATCGGATGCCCAGATTGAAGTTATAAAGGTTCGAGTAGATAACACGTTGTATGCGTGCACGTACTTCGAGACAGCAGAATCCACAAAGCCCGGGGCACCCCGGGCAGCCGCAGGTACACCTGAGGCTCCCCCCTCTATAAACAAAGGGCTTGGGTGGCCATTTTGCATAGAGAAAAGGCGAGGAAGCCCTGTCCATTTTGCTCTGTACACACTATAAACTGAGTGTTTTCTCATTTTAAACACTTATGAGCTTGTGCTTTGTCATATTTTACCCGTGGAAACCGAGTGTTCATTCAACTAAAGCCATTTGAAGTCTTCTTAACAGTCCACTGTAAGACTTCTTACATTTCTTAAGGCCTTTCTCCACTTTTTGCACACAATTATTCACATTGAGAGTCGTGTTGTGTGTGTATGCCCGAACTTCGGTCCGTGGCTTTTTATTTCTTATATATATATATATATATATATATATATATATATATATATATATTTACAATTCTGTCAGGCCTAGAGTTTACTTCATGGCATTTTACTGCTTTATTTACATTTAGTCCCGCCTGGAGTTTACTTCGTGGCGGTTGATCGTATATATATATATATATATATATATATATATATATATATATATACTTAATTCACTACCGGAGCAATCTTTGAAATCAGAAATGCTACGGGAACAGGAAGAACCTGTAGGACTGGTTTTTAACTTAGATTCTTTTGAAATCTTTTTCTGACTTGAGGAAGAGGGTTCTAAAGGAATGACTTTAGAATCCTTAGCCTGAATAACTGGGGAATTGACTGGAACTGGAATAGGGGCGACAGTGATGACTTTTATAGAATAAGGAAAGGGAACTATTACATTCACTGGGGTAAATTAAGAAACATTTCACTTAGGTAAAAGTGAATTACTAAAGTAAAAGCAAAATAACTTTAGAATCCTTAGCAAAGTTAATAGGGAATTGACTGGAATATTGTCCATGCTCTTAATAAAAGCCCTAAAGATCACACTGTATTAATTCAAAGTTCAACCAGTGATGCTAATATCCAAATCCCTAGAATAATTCAATGGAAAGATATTACGTTACCCAGTCAATGGATTTTACCAAGTGAAATACCACAGCAGCCTGTAGTAAACAACGTAGTGAACATTGAAAACATAAGGCAATTTTTTGATGGAACTGTCAAAGTTAGCTTTGAACGTTCTAGAAGACCAGTTATTATAGAGGATTATTCTAGTTCTTCAACTCCTTCTATGGATCTGCCTAGAAGAGATTCTGAAGTCCTTAGTAACCCTTCTATAAGAGACATTAAGTTAAAAGGAATTTTAAATCAAGGTCAAGCAAGTCATCCTTGTTATTCTTGTCACCCTCAGAATTATCCAGCCGAAGAAGAAAGCTCTTCTTCTCCGACTCCTTCTGAGATTCCAACTCAGTCTGATTTTGATGTTCCAATTAATAATCAATTAAGAGTCATTAAGAAAGAATTTGTGTTAGATTGGATTAATCTTGTGAATGATTTTAACTCCAAATCTAATAAAAATAAAAGACATCAATTTAGAAAAAATCACCCAACTGAGAAGGAAAGAGATAAAATAGTCAATAAATGGAAAAAATTTATTAAAAATGAAAAAATTAATATTACCTTCTATGATTGGTATGATCAATATCAATTTAAATGCAATGTTATAACCAAAACTCAATGGGTTAAAGAAGACAAGTCTAAGGTTTCGATCTAGTCATCCACCCTTAGAATCATCTTAATTTCAATAAAAATACTTCAATCACTAAGCAAGTCCATTTAAAATCTCCAATGGAGTTAATGATGATAAAAAATTATAGTAACGCTTAAATTTTAGTAACCAATACCTAGCAAATTGTAGGAAAGCAGTTAGATGAGATTGAAGAAAATTTGAAGAAAATATAATTTAAAAACCGAGTCAAAAATTGTTCAACCACTATTAAAACTACCAGAAAATAGAGAAAAATTAGGTTTACCTAATAAAGACGTTGATCTTACAATAGCTATTGATCAGTTATTTAAAAAATTAAAACAAAGATGAACCGTAAACAAAGATGATGGTTATTCTTTATTATCGATCGATTAATTCGATAATGAAGGCGATAGTCGACCGATAGTCAATCAGCTACCTCATCAGTGCAAGATATTCATGATCAGTTAAATAAGTTAACCGTCCATAATACTAGCATGACCAGAAATTGGTATTCTAGACCAACTCCTCCAGATCTGCAATTTGAAGAGAGAAATCTGGATAAACAATTTTCTGTTTCGTCAAATATAATCTATGAATGGAATATTGACGGATTTAGCGAACAAGAAATCCTCAATAAGTTAAATCATATGTCCATGGTGGCAAACAGCTATCTAACTAAATTCAACACTCTGACTCAACCAGATATTGTTGAATTATTGGCTAGTGGATTTACGGGTATTCTCATATCTTGGTGGGAAAAACATCTCACTGAAGACTCTAGATTATCTATAATCCATGCAGAATTTATTCATATAGGTACTATACAGTCATGAGTGTCAGAGGTTCATCCTCCTCTCAGGGTTCGGGTCGCCCAATTGGCCCAAGTAATCAGCCCAGAGGTACCTTAGTTCCTCACCCAAATGGTATCAGAGCCAAGTTGTTGTTCTCTGCTCTAGGTACCTTAGGATCAGTGATTTTACTAATTAAGTCAATTAACAAAGAACTTTCTTCATCATCCTTGTTAATTACATTAATCTTTTTAGTGCAACAATTTTCATTGCAATTATTAGCACAGATGGTGACTTCGTCGGTGCTACTGCTTGAATTATTATCACTGTTAGTATCAGAGGAATATGAAATGTTAGAGTCTTCATTATTACTAACTTCATTTTCTATTCTCATTAACTCTAATATATATTCAGTATCTTCACAAGTAATATTTAATCGAGACAACTTCATTTTTATTCAGTATGCTCTCTCCGTTTCTTCCCATCTCCGCTTCCTCACCCAAATGGTATCAAAGCCAAGTTGTTGTTCTCTCCGCTTCTATCGACCAAGAAGATCTTTTGATTTACTTCATTAAAACTGTTTTCAAAGATCATTTCATCCTTTATCAGAAGTCAACTAACTTACTGTAGAACACCTTGTTCGCTGTCAACCCTAGGTAAGTCTCTTGTGCGAGCAGTGATGGGTTTTAGAACAATAGGTATGAGTCTACCCAGGTAAGAAGGTCTGAATGGAAGATAAAGAGTGAATATATTTTTGAACCCAGTAATAATGAGTAGGTTATTTAGATCTAACTCCTCAGCTAGTCATAGGTCAACCTTGCAACCTTTACCAGACATAGTTAATCAGGAAGAAAACAGTTATGAAAATATTAGTCAAGTTTTACATAACTGGAATGTACCCAGAATTTCTCCCAAAGAATTTTATCAGTCAACATTTTTAGATAACTTTAAAACAGATTATAATGTTAAAACAGTTGAAAAGGATTATGCTATTAACAAAGAGTATGAAAATTGTAGCCTTCTTTCCCCAGATGTTATTAAAAAACATAGAAAAAAGGGTTATAATTTCATCCACATAGGTCTAGTTCAAGTAGCAGTGAAACCATTGAATATTAAAGGAATTAATTCAAGTATCTACCCCTGTCTCAGAGATGCTAGATTTTTGAATTATTATCCAAGCATAATAGGTGCTATGGAAGCCAGTCTGCACAATGGTCCTATCCATTTTAATTGTTTTCCTGACTTCACACTTAGTCTAAGTGATCAACACCTATTAAAACCTTTAACATTAAATATTAAAACAGCAGGAGAAATTACACAAATGATTGAAGGTTCTCAACCAATTGCTCTGATACCATTTGGGTGAGGAAGCAAAGAGATGGGAAGAACAGAGAGAGCGCATACAAATAAAACACAGTCTTCATATAAATAAGTAACTGAATTGAATTAATAATACAAGCTATGTACAAACTAAGAACGGGAAATAAAAAGTACTTACGAAATTAAAACATTTAACTAGAGAATTGGAGAAGAGGGTTAAGTAGAGGGTGATCGAGGTAGAAACCAAAGATTCTTCCGAGTGAGAGAGCTCGAGTCTTTCTAAGTTTCAAAATCGATTCATTAAATGAGCTCGCCTTCCTTTTATAGAATAAGGAAAGGGAACTATTACATTCACTGGGGTAAAGTAAGAAACATTTCACTTAGGTAAAAGTGAATTACTAAAGTAAAAGCAAAAGTAAAAGCAAGTTACTAAAGCAAAAGTAAAAGTACAGACAAGCAACTGTTGATAAACAGTGCTAACTTTTGACTATTATAGACGCTTTTGACCAACTTGCCGACAACTTTTGACTCGACGCTTTCAGTGGAAAAGAGCTTCCTTTTCTTTGTTGAGCTACTTCTATGAGAAAGTGGAATCATTTTAATCGGTTGCTGAGGCGGTCAAGCTAAATGAACGATGGGAATCGTCAGGAGTAGTTCTAGTGATTGAATAAAGATCGCCATTTGTGAAAGAGCGGTCCGATCAACAAACGAATCGATAAAACTGTTGATGTCAGGCGAATGGGTCCTGAGCATCCTGAAGGTTGATGGTGCCGTAAGGATCGTACATGCATCATCATCTTTCGCAAATTAGCTAATCGAATCATTACGGGAAGAAGAAGTGAGGAATGCCTAGAGGCTTCTTCGTGTAACTCATCAATTCTTTTATTGAGGGCTTGAGCAATAAGTTTTAATTCACTACCGGAGCAATCTTTGAAATCATAAATGCTATGGGAATAGGAAGAACCTGTAGGACTGGTTTTTAACTTAGATTCTTTTGAAATCTTTTTCTGACTTGAGGAAGAGGGTTCTAAAGGAATGACTTTAGAATCCTTAGCTTTGAATAAGCGGGAATTGATTTCGAATTGGATTTAGGCGACAGGAAATTCCTGTTGAACCTGACCTATGATTCTGTTATCGTCGAACTTATCCCACCACTTGATGTAGAAAAAGCGGGAAAGTCGAGGGAGTGGATCGGAGATAACTGCCGAATTACTAGCAACAGAGGGTGGTGAAATACCATATTGCCATTTGAGGATCCAGGGAACTTTGTATTTACTAATAAAGAGGAGAGTGAGAGGAATGTTCTCATTCTTTGAATCTGGTTTACTATTATTAGCAAAATGAGTAACTTGAACCTTAAGGGGGTCGGGAAGGAGGTCATAGGTAGAACCATGCCTATACCACCAGAGGACGAACCAATAAGGGATTGAACTTTTGAACTTATGATCGAATTGAATAAACCAGGAATGACTATGGGACTCATTCTGATGAAGGAGAACCTTATACCAGACGTCAATATAATCATAAAAACAAAAGGGATTACTATGACTGGAGAGATCCATTAGATCGGAGGGATTTTTACCCCAATCAGAAATCTGAAGGAATTATTTAATATACAAAGAATGATAAAGAACTTTTGATTTATCATTGTTTGCATAAATGGGTTTGATATTTACTGAATCAGTTTCAAGGAGAATGTCCTTATAATAAACAAGAGACTTATAAGGAAATTTGGAGGAAAATGCCAACCGGGAGGAAAAAGCTGGCGTGAAGCTTAATCTGGATCATTTTTTGGCTTCATGTATGGTTCAATATGAAACAAGTAACTTTCCCATTTGAGCACATGCTCAGAGGGGGGGTGACTGGGAGCTGAAGACGAGGTCTTGGCTGGATTACTGAATGGATCAATGGGTTCAGGCTTATTAACTAGGGCTGAACTGTAAGTCACTTAGAGTTGGACAAGTGAGATTACTTAGTTGATCGTGGATTCTTTCAGTGATGTTACTGGGGGGTTCCTACAAAGTGTTTTATTATAGTATAAATCAAAGTATTTACTCCATCAGGTGGCCCTATGCCTATAGCTTCATTAAAAATTGGGTTGCCGTCAGCGTCTAACTGAACAGCATGGATTATAGATAATCTAGAGTCTTCAGTGAGATGTCTAAGACCTTGTTCAATGGTTACTGGGTTCAAAAATATATTCACTCTTTATCTTCCATTCAGACCCTCTTACCAGGGTTTATATAAATAAGTAACTGAATTGAATTAATAATACAAGTTATGTACAAACTAAGAACGGGAAATAAAAAGTACTTACGAAATTAAAACATTTAACTAGAGAATTGGAGAAGAGGGGTTAAGTAGGCTGATCAGAGGTAGAAACCAAAGATTCTTCTAAGAGAGAGAGCTCAGAGTCTTTCTAAGTTTCGAAAACTAATTTTCCAAATGAGCTCGCCTTCCTTTTATAGAATAAGGAAAGGGAACTATTACATTCACTGGGGTAAAGTAAGAAACATTTCACTTAGGTAAAAGTGAATTACTAAAGTAAAAGCAAAAGAAAAAGCAAGTTACTAAAGCAAAATTAAGCATGCACAAGCAAATGTTGATAAACAAGTGCTAACTTTTTGACTATTATGACGCTTTGACCAACTTGCCAAACAACTTTTGACTCGACGACGCTTTCGGTGGAAAAGAGCTTCCTTTTCTTCGTTGTTGAGCTACTTTTACGAGAAAGTGGAATCATTTAATGGTCGCGGTAAGTGTTTGGCTAAATGAAAAAGAATCGTCACTGGTAGAAGCGGAGTTACTCGGCCGATTGAAACGATGAATCGGTCGCCAAAGCAGTCTTTGGTATTGAACGATGAATCGATAAAACTGTTGATGTTAGGCGAATGGGTCTCGAGCATCTCGAAGGTTGATGGTGCCGTAAGGATCGTCATGAACCATCATCTTCGCAAATTAGCTAATCAATCATTCGGGAAGAAGTCGAGGAATGCTAGAGGCTTCTTCGTGTAACTCATCAATTCTTTTATTGAGGGCTTGAGCAATAAGTTTTAATTCACTACCGGAGCAATCTTTGAAATCATAAATACTATGGGAACAGGAAGAACCTGTAGGACTGGTTATTAACTTAGATTCTTTTGAAATCTTTTTCTGACTTGAGGAAGAGGGTTCTAAAGGAATGACTTTAGAATCCTTAGCTTTGAATAAGCGGGGAATTGATCGAACTGGATTGGGGCGACGTGAAATTCTGTTGAACTTGACCTATGATTACATTAACGTCGAACTTATCCCACCACTTGATGTAGAAAAAGCGGGAAAGTCGAGGAGTGGATCGTAGATAATCGCCAATTACTAGCAACAGAGGGTGGTGAAATACCATATTGCCATTTGAGGATCCAGGGAACTTTGTATTTACTAATAAAGAGGAGAGTGAGAGGAATGTTCTCATTCTTTGAATCTGGTTTACTATTATTAGCAAAATGAGTAACTTGAACCTTAAGGGGGTCGGGAAGGAGGTCATAGGTAGAACCATGCCTATACCACCAGAGGACGAACCAATAAGGGATTGGACTTTTGAACTTATGATCGAATTGAATAAACCAGGAATGACTATGGGATTCATTCTGATGAAGGAGAACCTTATACCAGACGTCAATATAATCATAAAAACAAAAGGGATTACTATGACTGGAGAGATCCATTAGATCGGAGGGATTTTTACCCCAATCGGAAATCTGAAGGAATTATTTAATATACAAAGAATGATAAAGAACTTTTGATTTATCATTGTTTGCATAAATGGGTTTGATATTCTTGAATCGGGCCAAGGAGAATGTCCTTATAATAAACAAGAGACTTATAAGGAGCGGCTGGAGGAAAATGCCAACCAGGAGGGAAAAACTGGGCAGCAAGCTTAACTGGATCATTTTTTGGCTTCATGTATGGTTCAATATGAAACAAGTAACTTTCCCATTTGAGCACATGCTCAGAGGGGTGATTGGGGGGTGAAGACGAGGTCTTGGCTGGATTACTGAATGGATCAATGGGTTCAGGCTTATTAACTAGGGCTGAACTGTAAGTCACTTAGAGTGGGACAAGTGAGATTACTTAGTTGATCGTGGATTCTTTCAGTGATGTTACTGGGGGGTTCCTACAAAGTGTTTTATTATAGTATAAATCAAAGTATTTACTCCATCAGGTGGCCCTATGCCTATAGCTTCATTAAAAATTGGGTTGCCGTCAGCGTCTAACTGAACAGCATGGATTATAGATAATCTAGAGTCTTCAGTGAGATGTCTAAGACCTTGTTCAATGGTTACTGGGTTCAAAAATATATTCACTCTTTATCTTCCATTCAGACCCTCTTACCTGGGTTTATATAAATAAGTAACTGAATTGAATTAATAATACAAGTTATGTACAAACTAAGAACGGGAAATAAAAAGTACTTACGAAATTAAAACATTTAACTAGAGAATTGGAGAAGAGGGGTTAAGTAGGTCGATCGAGGTAGAAACCAAAGATTCTTCCGAGTGAGAGAGCTCGAGTCTTTCTAAGTTTCAAAATCGATTTTCCAAATGAGCTCGCCTTCCTTTTTATAGAATAAGGAAAGGAACTATTACATTCATCGGGTAAAGTAAGAAACATTTCACTTAGGTAAAAGTGAATTACTAAAGTAAAAACAAAAGTAAAAGCAAGTTACTAAACCAAAAGTAAAAGTAAAAGTAGCATAAGCAAATCGCTGATAAAGCAGTGCTAACTTTTGACTATTAGACGCCAACCAATGGCCGATAACTTTTGACTCGACGCTGCTTTCGGTGGAAAAGAGCTTCCTTTTACTGTTGAGCTACTTTTGGCGAGAAAGTGGAATCATTTTAATCGGTCACGGCGGTCTGTGGCTAAATGAATAAAGAAATCGTCACGGGAGTAGTGTGGCCGATCAACAAAGAATCGATAAAACTGTTGATGTCAGGCGAATGGGTCCTGAGCATCCTGAAGGTTGATGGTGCCGTAAGGATCGTACAGACCATCATCTTCTGCAAATTGGCTAACTGAATCATTCTGGGAAGAAGCTGAGGAATGCCTAGAGGCTTCTTCGTGTAACTCATCAATTCTTTTATTGAGGGCTTGAGCAATAAGTTTTAATTCACTACCGGAGCAATCTTTGAAATCAGAAATGCTACGGGAACAAGAAGAACCTGTAGGACTGGTTTTTAACTTAGATTCTTTTGAAATCTTTTTCTGACTTGAGGAAGAGGGTTCTAAAGGAATGACTTTAGAATCCTTAGCCTGAATAACTGGGGAATTGACTGGAACTGGATTAGGGGCGACAGGAAATTCCTGTTGAACCTGACCTATGATTCTGTTAACGTCGAACTTATCCCACCACTTGATGTAGAAAAAGCGGGAAAGTCGAGGGAGTGGATCAGAGATAACTGCCGAATTACTAGCAACAGAGGGTGGTGAAATACCATATTGCCATTTGAGGATCCAGGAAACTTTGTATTTACTAATAAAGAGGAGAGTGAGAGGAATGTTCTCATTCTTTGAATCTGGTTTACTATTATTAGCAAAATGACTAACTTGAACCTTAAGGGGGTCGGGAAGGAGGTCATAGTAGAACCACGCCTATACCACCGTGAGGACGAACCAATAAGGGATTGGACTTTTGAACTTATGATCGAATTGAATAAACCAGGAATGACTATGGGACTCATTCTGATGAAGAAGAACCTTATACCAGGCGTCAATATAATCATAAAAACAAAAGGGATTACTATGACTGGAGAGATCCATTAGATCGGAGGGATTTTTACCCCACTCAGAAATCTGAAGGAATTGTTTAATATACAAAGAATGATAAAGAACTTTTGATTTATCATTGTTTGCATAAATGGGTTTGATATTTCTTGAATCGGGCCAAGGAGAATGTCCTTATAATAAACAAGAGACTTATAAGGAGCTATTTGGAGGAAAATGCCAACCAAGAGGGAAAAACTGGGCAGCAAGCTTAACTGGATAATTTTTTGGCTTCATGTATGGTTCAATATGAAACAAGTAACTTTCCCATTTGAGCACATGCTCGAGAGGGGAGGATTGGGAGTCAAGACGAGGTCTTAATTTGGATTATCGAATGGATCAATGGGTTCAGGCTTATTAACTAGGGCTGAACTGTAAGGCTTGGAGATTGTTCCACGAATAGAAAATTTGTTTGACTGATAGATAGGGGTAACTGGGTGAGGAACTAAGGTACCTCTGGGCTGATTACTTGGGCCAATAGAAATGCCCGAACTCGAGAGGAGGATGATCCTCCGACACTCATGATCAGATAAGACTGTATGAATAAATTCTCTCGGTAAGAAAAATCAGAATAGAATTATTTTTTCCTTTAATGTATTCAATATCAAAATCAAAATGCTTAATAAAGCTTGCCATCTAGCTAAAGAATGCTTAGAGGCTAAATTTTCAACATCTTTAACTAAAATGTACTTGGTCGACTTCAATCAATGCGAACCGTAAATTTCGATTTAAAAGTCATTTTGAAATTTATTAATACATAATACTAATGAAAGAATTTTTTTAATAGTAATTATATTTTGATGTGTAGCATTCCATGTCTTAGGAATGAAATCAAACAATTTGTTCGGGGAATCGGTTGTTAACTTTTGTTTAAGAATGCCTCTGAATCCAATATCTGAGGCGTCGGTTTCAACAATCTTGAAAGCTGAATCATTGGAGATGCCAAGGCAGGGCAATGTCTTGACATATTTTTTAACTTGTTGGATCATAGTATATGAATGTCGTCCAATGTGGAGGATTATTTTGCAAACGCTAAAAAGAGGTTTGCAAATCTTCCGAGATTCTTGTAGAACTTGCCTATATAATTCAAATGAGCCAAGAAATCTCTCGCAGCATTGGGTTTTATTGGTTATCTTATCCGGGAACTTGTCGTGAATTGAATAGCTCTTTCAATAGGTGAACTTGTCCATGAAGATATTAAGACCAAGAAACCTTACTCGGACCAAACAGTGTTGCATTTGGAAGGAGAAAGAACAAGACCATTTACTTTAATAGTAGTGAAGAACGATTTTAAATGTTTCTCATGTTTTCAATAGTCTTGGAGTAAACAAGAATGTCGTCGATATAAACAACGATAAAATGGTCGAAAAGGGTTTAATATGTCATTTAGAATATTTTGAAATTCACTTGGAGCATTTTTTAGGCAAATGCTCGAACATTCCATTCAGTAATGTCCAAAGCGGAGTGGTGAATGTCATTTTATCGATCATCGGGATGAATTGCAATTTCCCAGAAACCAAATTTAATGTCGAATTTACTGAAAATGGTGGCATTACTTAACCTATTGATAAGGTCGTCTTTGTTGGGAAGGGGGTACCTGATCCATTCTAAGACCTTGTTCAATGGTTTGTAATTAATAACTAAACGAGGTACACCTCTTTCTTTTTCTGCTTCATTGTTGACATAAAAAGCAGAGCAGGACCAAGGAGATTTACTAGGTTTAATTAACCCTTTATTGAGGACATTGATTTCAATCTTACATAACTCCATTTGTTCATGACTCATCTGAATAGGTCTAGCCTTAGTGGGAATTAAATGTTCTTTGAATTCTTTAGCATAAGGAAGCCTAACCATATGTTTTTTTCTATGCCAAAAGGCATTGGGGAATCGTAACAAAGGTTATTCTTCATGTAAGTTTTAATTCTTCAATTTTTAACCGAATCTCTTCATTTTGAAGTTGTTCTTCAATTCTTTTATATTTGATTTTTCTTTCAAGAAATTCAAATGTGTAGATTTACTGATTTATTAAATTCAATGATTTGGAAATGGATTCTTCTGAATGTATTTTAAATCTCTTTCTTTTGGTTTAATAAGAAACTTAAATGTTATTTTCTTTCCTAAATGTTTACAAAGTTAATCTTTTCATTACTAGTAGTAAATGGGTATAATAAGTATATAAATGGTAAACCCAAAATAATTTTGTATCAGAAGATTGCGAATCAAAACAAAAGATTGTTTTGAAACACATGTTATCTTGACAAATATGTACTTTAGGTAATTTATATTTTATTTCCATTTGACTACCATTAGCTGAATTCAATTTTTCACTGGTTTTCTTGTAATATTTAGTTGGGATTAGACCTTCTTGGATACGCTTTAAGTCCGCAGACCGTATCGACCCAAGGCAAAGAAGTCGTATTGAAAAGTTTTTATCCATAACTAGGTTAATAGATACATACCATTTCTGAATGGTGATGTCTTTAATTCTTTTAAGTGAAAGACCTTGAATAAATAAGTCTGAAATATCTTTAGTACCAGATGATTCTGGTTCATCGTGATTTTCATCACTGGATGAGGAATCATTGATCTGAAGATCAAGCCTTTTATCAAAATCTTTTCTTAGATTAGAGACTTCTATCTATAAATTAGCTATTGCTTTCTTTAATTTATTAACTTCTTGATTTAATTCTGGAAGACTGACTTCTTTAACTGGAGATTTAAATCTTTCCAAAGTTTTATTAAGACTAAAAATTGGTTTCTCTTTAACTTTAATAAACTTATCATTTTCTATTATCTTTAGTTAATAAATCCTTTAAGCTGCTTTTGTGTATTGGGCTTTTAACTTAGGATCGTTGATTTTACTAATTAAGTCAATTAACAAAGAACTTTCTTCATCATCCTTGTTAATTACATTAATCTTTTTAGTGCAACAATTTTCATTGCAATTATTAGCATGTATGGTGACTTCGTCGCTTGCTCTTATCGTCAATTATTATCACCGTTAGTATCGAGGAATATGAAATGTTAGAGTCTTCATTATTACTAACTTCATTTTCTATTCTCATTAACTCTAAAATATATTCAAAGATCTTCACTAGTAATATTTAATCGAGACAACTTCGCTTTTATTTTGCATTCACTTTTATAATGACCCTTTTTGCCCATAATTATGGCACACAATTTTACTTTTATCAAATTTTTAGGTCTTTTATTATGTTTTTTATTAATGGGTTTGGGCTTATTATAATAATTATCTTGATTCTTATCTTTATGATGACTACGTCTTTTCTTGTGACGTCTATGACTTCTGTGAGAATAAATATGTTTATGCTCCGTGCTTTTCGCTGCAGAAGGAGCCATGTGGAGGTAAACCATATGCTTTCGCAGAATGTTCCGAGCTCATATTTAGCTTTCTTCTTGTCTTTACTAGCTTGTTTGGCTAACTTAAAATCAATGCACATTTTTAATCCTATCTTTTGAATATAACTGATTATGTCACCATAAGTGAGATTATCATAATCAATATATCCTAAATTTTTACTAAGTTCTTCACTTAACTTTATGAAGCAAATAAGGATGGTAAACCATTAACAAATTTTTCTTTCCAGAAGGGTTTATTACTGTCATTTCTCATCATAACTCTAGAAGTAAAAACATCTTTGTACCATCTAAAGTCACTTAGAGTGGGACAAGTGAGATTACTTAGTTGATCGTGGATTCTTTCAGTGATGTTACTGGGGGTTCCTACAAAGTGTTTTATTATAGTATAAATCAAAGTATTTACTCCATCAGGTGGCCCTATGCCTATAGCTTCATTAAAAATTGGGTTGCGTCATTGGTTTAATCGAATAAAGATGGATTATAGATAATCTAGAGTCTTCGGTGAGATGTTTTTCCCACCAAGATCCGAGAATACCCAGAATCCACTAGCCAATAATTCAACAATATCCGTCGAGTCGAGTGTTGAATTTAGTTAGATAGTTGTTTGCCACCATGGACATATAATTTAACTTATTGAGGATTTCTTGTTCACTAAATCCGTCAATATTCCATTCATAGATTTTATTAGGACGAAAATGTAAAAATTGTTTATCTAGATTTCTCTTCAAATTGCAGATCCGGAGGAGTTGGTCTAGAATACCAATTTCGTCATGCTAGTATTATGGACGGTTAACTTATTTAATCGATCATGAATATCTTCAGATCGATGAGGTAGTCGATTGACTATCGATCGACTAACGCCTTTCATTATCGTAATTAATCTAATCGATAATAAAGAATAAAGCATCGCTTTTATTTCGGTTCATCTTTTGTTTTTAATTTTTAAATAATCGATCAATAGCTATTGTAAGATCAACGTCATTATTAGGTAAACCTAATTTTTCTCTATTTTCCGGTAGTTTTAATAGTGGTTGAACAATTTTTGACTCGGTTTTTTAATTATATTTTCTTCAAATTTTCTTCAACTCGCTCTAACTGCTTTTCCTCACAATTGCTAGGTATTGGTTACTAAAATTTAATCGTTTCTATAATTTTTTTATCATCATTAACTCCATTGGAGATTTTAAATGGACTTCTTAGTGATCAAGTATTTTTCTTTTGAAATTAAGATGATTCTAAGGGTGGATGACTAGACTAAACCTTAGACTTGTCTTCTTTAACCCATTGAGTTTTGGTTATAACATTGCATTTAAATTGATATTGATCATACCAATCATAGAAGGTAATATTAATTTTTTCATTTTTAATAAATTTTTTTCATTTATTGACTATTTTATCTCTTTCCTTCTCAGTTGGGTGATTTTTTCTAAATTGATGTCTTTTATTTTTATTAGATTTGGAGTTAAAATCATTCACAAGATTACTCCAATCTAACACAAATTCTTTCTTAATGACTCTTAATTGATTATTAATTGGAACATCAAAATCAGACTGAGTTGGAAGCTCAGAAGGAGTCGGAGAAGAAGAGCTTTCTTCTTCGGCAGGATAATTCTGAGGGTGACAAGAATAACAAGGATGACTTGCTTGACCTTGATTTAAAATTCCTTTTAACTTAATGTCTCTTATAGAAGGGTTACTAAGTGAAAGTAGTATGCACACAAGCCAATCATGTTTGATGATAAAGCATATACTTTGTAACAATCTTATTTATTTATTAAAAAAAAGTATTAATTTATTAAAGGCTTTTAATTATCTACATGATGCTGTTTTATAATATGTGATAAACCCATAGTTTTAAGCAATGCTTTTAGAATAATGATGATGATCATTCTAATGAGATCTAAATTCTTAGAAAGCTTAAAACTAAAATAGTTCCCAATCATTGGATTACTAAATTGGGGATTAGTGAATCCGGATAGATTGGTACATACGTTCTTGCTTCATTGGATGAGGATGATTGATCTCATGATCATTTGTGTGGAGACACTAAAGCAAGTATGTAGGTGCTTATTAGAGAATAAGTTCATTTGAACGTGGCTCGCTAAGGAATACCTAATGGAGTTTTATTTGCTGTCAATAGGAATTCTGTAGTGATAGTAGTACAAGTAATCCTTGGACTTGAGATCATCATAGTATCTTGTGTATGATGAGTTATACTTTGACTTATTCCTTAAGACCCTTAGGGTATATCAAAGGTATGCTTGGGTATAATAAGTTGTATATGGAGATAATGTATGATCAATAAAGAATCTACCACTTCTAATAAAAGAAGAGAAATGTCCTATGTGATTCGATAAATGACAACCCAAGAGTCCTTGGCGGCGAGAATGAAATTAGAAAGGAGTTTCTAATTTGCATTATTTGGAGTTGTGCATTTAAGGATCGAAATACATATAATTAAATAAAATAAGACTTGACGGTAATTCCATGTCTTATATTTAATTGGGACATGTATGGTGGAAGGATTGAATTATGCAGTAACTATTTACTCAAGGGTTCTTTTATGATTAATGTTGAAATCTATATTATCCGGAAAGTCGTTGATCATTAGGAGGCTTATCCTATTGTAGAATAAATATTATTTATTTAAATAAATTAATTGTTTAATTTATTTATTTAAATAAGATTAGAATTGTTCTAATTTATTTATTCACAATAGGTTTAATATGGAGAACCTAAAAGGGTCACACCATAAAAGGAAGAATAATTATTTAAGAAGTTAATGGCATAATCGTAATAATATGTTAAGTATATTTAATTTAATCTATGATGATAGAATAAATTAAATAGCTTAATATTTATTATTTAATATTTTAGAAATATTAAATATAAATTAATAAGAGGAGTCTTATTAATATTATTACAATTATTATTATTTTAATTTCTAAAAGAGTTTAGGAATTAATTTAATATAAGTACTCTCATTTATTCCTAATTGGTTAGGAAGGAAAATTAGTTAAAGGAGTTTTTAATTAATTGTCCCTAATAAGATTAGGGAGCTTAATTAATTAAAAGAATTTAATTAATTAAAATAAAACCCAATTACTTAATTGTTAAGGAGGGTTGCTTACATATATAAATAAGAGGAGTCTTATTATGGGTGTGGGGTTGTTGATTTTTCAACATACGACATAATTCCAATTTGTTGGAAAGTACGCCTTTTCTATATAGAGATAGAAAAAACTAGGGTTTGAGCTAATACCCTTCTTCTTGAATTCTATTCTTCTTGGTGGATCACCTCTAGAGGCCAAACACATGGGTGGCTAACGTTGATCAAAGGAAGGAACCAAACCCGGTGGATTCAAGTTGAACGCGAAAGGATTTGGAGGTGAACTTGTACCTGAGGAAGCTCGATCTTCAAGGGTATGATTTTATTCTTTATCTTTTCGTTTAATTAATAATTGTGCATAAAGGGTGATCCGGGTATATGGTTTGTAAATTTTTTTTAAACTCTGAATTTTACACGCTTCCGCATTATTTTTGCAATTTTGATTGCGTTATGAATATTACAAACCTAACACTAAGGACTTCAGAATCTCTTCTAGGCATATCCATAGAAGGAGCTGAAGAACTAGAATAATCCTCTATAATAACTGGTCTTCTAGAACGTTCAAAGCTAACTTTGGCGGTTCCATCGTAAAATTGCTTTTATGTTTTCAATGTTCACTACGTTGTTTACTACAGGCTGCTGTGGTATTTCACTTGGTAAAATCCATTGACTGGGTAACGTAATATCTTTCCATAGAATTATTCTAGGGATTTGGATATTAGCATCACTGGTTGAACTTTGAATTAATATAGTGTGATCTTTAGGGCTTTTATTAAGAGCATGGACATTCAAATTAGTCTTCATGGTCTTATAATAAATTCTATAGATTAGAGCAATTGGTTGAGAACCTTCAATCATTTGTGTAATTTCTCCTGCTATTTTAATATTTAATGTTAAAGCTTTTAATAGGTGTTGATCACTTAGACTATGTGTGAAGTCAAGAAAGCAATTAAAATGGATAGGACCATTGTGCAGACTGGCTTCCATAGCACCTATTATGCTTGGATAAAAATTCAAAAATCTAGCATCTCTCGAGAGATGAGAGGTAGATACTTGAATTAATTCCTTTAATATTCAATGGTTTAACGCTACTTGAACTAGACCTATGTGGATGAAATTATAACCCTTTTTCTATGTTTTTAATAACATCCGGGGAAAGAAGGCTACAATTTTCGTACTCTTTGTTAATAGCATAAACCTTTTCAAACTGCTTTTAACATTATAATGCATTTTAAAGTTATCTAAAAATGTTGGTGATAAATTTCTTTGGGAGAAATTTAGGTATATTCCAGTTATGTAAAACTTGACTAATATTTTCATAACTGTTTTCTTCCTGATTAACTATATCTGGTAAAGGTTGCAAGGTTGACCTATGACTAACTGAGGAGTTAGATCTAAATAACCTACTCATTATTACTGGGTTCAAAAATATATTCACTCTTTATCTTCCATTCAGACCCTCTTACCTGGGTAGACTCATACCTATTGTTCTAAAACCCATCACTGCTTGCACAAGAGACTTACCTAGGGTTGACAGCGAACAAGGTGTTCTACAGTAAGTTAGGTGACTTCTGATAAAGGATGAAATGATCTTTGAAAACAGTTTTAATGAAGTAAATCAAAAGATCTTACTGGTCGATAGAGCAGAGAACAACAACTTGGCTTTGATACCATTTGGGTGAGGAAGCAGAGAGATGGGAAGAACAGAGAGAGTGCATACAAATAAAACAGAAGTTGTCTCAGTTAAATATTACTTGTGAAGATACTGAATATATATTAGAGTTAATGAGAATAGAAAATGAAGTTAGTAATAATGAAGACTCTAACATTTCATATTCCTCTGATACTAACAGTGATAATAATTCAAGCAAGAAGACAAGATTTAAGTCACCATCGTGCTAATAATTGCAATGAAAATTGTTGCACTAAAAAGATTAATGTAATTAACAAGGATGATGAAGAAAGTTCTTTGTTAATTGACTTAATTAGTAAAATCACCGATCCTAAGTTAAAAGCCCAATACACAAAAGCAGCTTAAAGGATTTATTAACTAAAGATAATAGAGAAAGCGATAAGTTTATTAAAGTTAAAGAGAAACCAATTTTAGTCTTAATAAAACTTTGGAAAGATTTAAATCTCCGATTAAAGAAAGTCGGTCTTCCGTAATTAAATCAAGAAGTTAATAAATTAAAGAAAGGAATAGCTAATTTATAGATAGAAGTCTCTAATCTAAGAAAAGATTTTGATAAAAGGCTTGATCTTGGATCAATGATTCCTCATCCAAATGATGAAAATCACGATGAACCGTAATCATCCGGTACTAAAGATATTTCAGACTTATTTATTCAAGGTCTTTCACTTAAAAGAATTAAAGACATCACCATTCAGAAATGGTATGTATCTATTAACCTAGTTGTGGATAAAACTTTTCAATACGACTTCTTCGCCTTGGTCGATACAAAGTGCAGACTTAAACTCAGATCCAAGAAGGTCTAATCCCAACTAAATATTACAAGAAAACCAGTGAAAAATTGAATTCAGCTAATGGTAGTCAAATGGAAATAAAATATAAATTACCTAAAGTACATATTTGTCAAGATAACATGTATTTCAAAACAATCTTTTGTTTTGATTCGCAATCTTACGCATAAAATTATTTTGGGTTTACCATTTATATACTTATTATACCCATTTACTACTAGTAATGAAGGATTAACTCTGTAAACATTTAGGAAAGAAAATAACATTTAAGTTTCTTATTAAACTAAAAGAAAGAGATTTAAAATACATTCGGGAAGAATCCATTTCCAAATCATTGAATTTAATAAATCAGAATCTACACATTTGAATTTCTTGAAAGAGGAAATCAAATATAAAAGAATTGAAGAACAACTTCAAAATGAAGAGATTCTTGTTAAAAAATGAAGAATTAAAACCTACATGAAGAATAACCTTTGTTCTGATTCCCCCAATGCCTTTTGGCATAGAAAGAAACATATGGTTAGGCTTCCTTATGCTAAGGAATTCAAAGAATATTTAATTCCCACTAAGGCTAGACCTATTCAGATGAGTCATGAACAAATAGAGTTATGTAAGATTGAAATCAATGTCCTCAATAAAGGGTTAATTAAACCTAGTAAATCTCCTTGGTCCTGCTCTGCTTTTTATGTCAACAATGAAGGAGAAAAAGAAAGAGGTGTACCTCGTTTAGTTATTAATTACAAACCATTGAACAAGGTCTTAGAATGGATCAAAATTCTTCCCAACAAAGACGACCTTATCAATAGGTTAAGTAATGCCACCATTTTCGATAGAATTCGACCTTAAATCGGTTTTTCGCAAATTGTCATTCATCCCGATGATCAAGACAAAACAAAGATTCACCACTCCGTTGGACATTACTTAATGGAATGTTCGGGCATTTGGCCTAAAAATGCTCCAAGTGAATTTCAAAATATTCTAAATGACATATTAAACCCTTTCACCATTTTATCGTTGTTTATATCGACGATATTCTTGTTTACTCCAAGACTATTGAAGAACATGAAAACATTTAAAATCGCTTTTCACTACTATTAAAGTAAATGGTCTTGTTCTTTCTCCTTCCAAATGCAGCCTGTTTCAGGTCCGAGTAAGGTTTCTTGGTCTTAATATCTTCAATGGACAAGTTCAGCCTATTGAAAGAGCTATTCAATTCAATTCGACAAGTTCCCGGATAAGATAACCAATAAAACCCAACCGCAGAGATTTCTTCGCTCATTTGAATTATATAGGCAAGTTCTACAAGAATCTCGGGAAGATTTGCAAACCTCTTTTTTTTAGCGTTTGCAAAATAATCTCCACCTTGATCGACATTCATACTTCTGCAGTCCAACAAGTTAAAAAATATGTCAAGACATTGCCCTGCCTTGGCATCTCCAATGATTCAGCTTTCAAGATTGTTGAAACCGACGCCTCGGATATTGGATTCGGAGGCATTCTTAAACAAAAGTTAACAACCGATTCCCCAGAACAAATTGTTCGATTTCATTCCGGCGCATGGAATGCTACACAATCAAAATATAGTACTATTAAAAAGGAAATTCTTTCATTAGTATTATGTATTAATAAATTTCAAAATGACTTGTTAAATCAGAAATTTCTGGTTCGCATAGATTGCAAGTCAGCCAAGTACATTTTAGTTAAAGATGTTGAAAATTTAGCCTCAAATCATTCTTTCGCTAGATGGCAAGCTTTATTAAGCATTTTTGATTTTGATATTGAATACATTAAAGGAAAAAATAATTCTATTCCCGATTTTCTTACCAGAGAATTTATTCATATTGTGTACTATATACCACGAGTGTCGAGGTTCATCCTCCTCTCGTGGTTCGAATTCGCCATATTGGCCCAAGTAATCAGCCTAGATGTACCTTAGTTCCTCACCCAGTTACCCCTGTCTATCAGTCAAACAAATTTTTTGTTCTTGGAACAATCCCCAAGCCTTACTGTTCAGCCCTAGTTAATAAGCCTAAACCCATTGATCCATTCAGTAATCCAGCCAAGACCTCGTCTTCAGCTCCCAGTCACTCCCCCTCTGAGCATGTGCTCAAATGGGAAAGTTACTTGTTTCATATTGAACCATACATGAAGCCAAAAAATGATCCAGTTAAGCTTGCTGCCCAGTTTTTCCCTCTTGGTTGGCATTTTCCTCCAGCCGCTCCTTATAAGTCTCTTGTTTATTATAAGGACATTCTCCTCAAACCGATTCAAGAATATCAAACCCATTTATGCAAACAATGATAAATCAAAAGTTCTTTATCATTCTTTTGTATATTAAACAATTCCTTGATTTTCGATTGGGGTAAAATCCTCCGATCTAATGGATCTCTCCAGTCATAGTAATCCCTTTTGTTTTTATGATTATATTGACGCCTGGTATAAGGTTCTCCTTCATCAGAATGAGTCCCATAGTCATTCCTGGTTTATTCAATTCGATCATAAGTTCAAAAGTCCAATCCCTTAGTGGTTCGCCCCTCCGTGGTGGTATAGGCATGGTTCTACCCATGACCTCCTTCCCGACCCCTTAAGGTTCAAGTTACTCATTTTGCTAATAATAGTAAACTGCAGATTCAAAGAATGAGAACATTCCTCTCACTCTCCTCTTTATTAGTAAATACAAAGTTCCCTGGATCCTCAAATGGCAATATGGTATTTCACCACCCTCTGTTGCTAGTAATTCGGCAGTTATCTCTGACCCACTCCCTCGACTTTCCCGCTTTTTCTACATCAAGTGGTGGGATAAGTTCGACGTTAATGTAATCATAGGTCGGGTTCAACAGAATTTCGTCGCCTCTAATCCAGCTTCCAATCAATTCCCGATTATTCAAAGCTAAGGATTCTAAAGTCATTCCTTTAGAACCCTCTTCCTCAAGTCAGAAAAAGATTTCAAAAGAATCTAAGTTAAAAACCAGTCCTACAGGTTCTTCCTTTTCCCGTAGCATTTCTGATTTCAAAGATTGCTCCGTGAGTGAATTAAAACTTATCGCTCAAGCCCTCAATAAAAGAATTGATGAGTTACACGAAGAAGCCTCTCAGCA
The DNA here is from genome assembly GCA_020205615.1 of Panax quinquefolius. Taxonomy (NCBI): domain Eukaryota; kingdom Viridiplantae; phylum Streptophyta; class Magnoliopsida; order Apiales; family Araliaceae; genus Panax; species Panax quinquefolius. The sequence continues at coordinate 104,850,082 of CM035154.1, read as the reverse complement.
TTCCTCGACTTCTTCCCGTAATGATTGATTAGCTAATTTGCGAAGATGATGGTCTCAGACGATCCTTACGGCACCATCAACCTTCAGGATGCTCAGACCCATTCACCGACCTCAACAGATTTTATCGATTCCATCGCTCAACACCAAGACTGCTCCGTGACGATTCATTATTCAATCACCAAGACTGGCCCGGCAGCGTGACCATTCTTTATTCATTTAGCCAAAGACCTTGCGTGACCAATTAAAATGATTCCACTTTTCTCACGAAAGTAGCTCAACAATAAAAGGAAGCTCTTTTCCACCGAAAGCAGCGTCGAGTCAAAAGTTGTCGGCCAGTTGGTCAAAAGCGTCTGTAATAGTCAAAAGTTAGCACTGTTTATCAACATTTGCTTGTCTGTACTTTTACTTTTGCTTTAGTAACTTGCTTTTACTTTTGTTTTTACTTTAGTAATTCACTTTTACCTAAGTGAAATGTTTCTTACTTTACCCCAGTGAATGTAATAGTTCCCTTTCCTTATTCTATAAAAGGAAGGCGAACTCATTTGGCAAATCAGTTTTCGAAACTTAGAAAGACTCTGAGCTCTCTCTCTCAGAAATCTTTGGTTTCTACCGATCGATCACTACTTAACCCCTCTTCTCCAATTCTCTAGTTAAATGTTTTAATTTCGCAAGTACTTTTTATTTCCCGTTCTTAGTTTGTACATAGCTTGTATTATTAATTCAATATATATATATATATATATATATATATATATCGCTTTTATATATTTACATTTCCAATCCCCCATGAAGTTTATTCGTGGCGGTTGATCGTCTTTATATATATTTACTGCTTTTATATATTTATATTTCCAATCCCCCATAAAGTTTACTTCGTGGCGGTCGATCGTCCCTATATATATATTTATTGCTTTTATATATTTATAATTTCAATCCCCCGTGAAGTTTACTTTGTGGTGGTCAATAGTTTATATATATATATATATATATATATATATATATATATATAACTGCTTAAAGCTTTCATATAAACTGTGGCATCATGTAAGCTTAGGAATAATGTGACCATAGATTCAGTCTTCTGAATCTAGATTTGGTTCCCGTGATGGACATTTTCAGCTGTAACCAGCTTGTAAATTATTCACGGTGTTTGAATTTCCTTAGATGGCTCTGTGATAACCCGAAAAATTCATAAAATCTTGAATGATAAGAATAAAGGTTAAAGAATAAAACCTAGATGAGAATTTAAGGATTTATTTAAAATTTTCAAGTAAAACCTATATGCTTTGCTATTTGAAAAAGAATTGAGAAAATAAGGGTTATAAAAATTCAAAACCTAGAAAGAGATTTTTTTTTTGTATGTGAAAAATTTATTTAAAGAAATAAATTTCAAATGAAGAGATATTATTAGATTAAATTAAATGTGTATATGTATAGATACGTATATACTTGGAGATGTGTTATATATGATTTAGCTAAACAAGAGGATTGATTATTTAAATTAATCATACAAGAATAAATGAAAAAGCTTCATTATAAGAAGTTGGTAGTAGTCAAGCATTAGAAATTTTATAAAAAAAAAAGAAATAAGAACGTAGCAAAGTCGAGAATAATATATATGATAAGCCATATGAAAAAGACTTATTGAATGTAGCAAATCAGATTAAGAGGGTTACTAGACGTTAAATTAAATGTCTAGTTTAATACATGAGTATATAAATCATTTTATGATTTATGAAGAATATGTATGTTTACGTAATATGGTAAATATATTAAATTATATATGGTATATGTACATAAATTGATATAAGCAGGTTTATAATGTGAGAAAATAACATTATTAATTATTTTCTATATGTGATGTGTGTAGGTTTGGTGTAACTGGTAATTTGGAATTAATGAATATATATTATATATGTATTTATTAAGTGGGGAAAATAAAATTGTTGGGAACAATTTGAGTGATGAAAGAAAAAATAATGTGAGTTAAGCATATAATATTTTTATATATACTTTACCCATGAGCATTAGAATAAATTCTTATAAGAAATTAGTTTAATAAAGAAAAGATAGTATATTTATCGTAATATCTTAAGGAAATAAATAAATTCTTAATTGAATTTATGTTAACGAGCTAAGGATATTATATTATAATATCTTGGGTATGTAAATAATTGTATTTGTATAAGAAATTATGTGTAACATATTTATTTTACCATAATAAAATAAATATGTAATTTATGTATGTTATGTTATGTTTTATATTTATCAAAGGAGTGCCACATAACCTAATTATATATTAGGTAAGGTAATTAAATAACCTAAGGGTTATGGTATTGAGGAAATGTTAGTATTTAAAAGTTATACTAACCTAATAGATTAATTTGGTCTATTTCAATTTGATTAATAATTTTAAATCTAATTAAAGCAAACCTAATTAATTAGGTTATTGATTAAAGAAATATGTTTAAGTAATTAAATTCCATAAGATTGAAAATAGAAACCCTAAATAAATAATTAGGGTAATATAAATTAAATTTGTTAAACTATGTTTATTACATAGCCTGAAACAATTAAAGGAGAAGCCCAAAAGAAATAAAATGCAAGCTCGTACTTAGCCCACTTGATTAAGGGTATTTTAGACATTTGATTAATCTAATTTGTGCATTAAAATAAAATAAAAATGGAGGAGTTATTGGGCATGTAATGGCTGGCCACATTAAGCCTTTTAAGGCAAAGGGATTAAGTTAATCAAGTCCCAAAAGTAGAAACTCTTACACACAAGGACAAGTGTGTCATGCTCCCATTGGTGGAAAGCCTAATTAGCAACCTTAATGGCATGATTAGGCATGATTAAGAAGGGATAAGGCTAACCCTTTTGTCCAAGGGGCAAAAGAAATATGGGGGATATTAGCATTCTATTCCAATTCACCAACATATATCTCCATCTTCATTACATCTTCATTCACCACCATTCTTCTTCTTCTTCTATTTTTCTCTCAACTAGCAAGATCACAAAGAGAGGAAGAGAGAGAGAGAGAGAGAGAGAGGGAGAGAGAGAGGGAGAGAGAGAGAGAGAGAGAGGTTTGGTTCTTAGTAAGGGGGAAGGAGTATATTGTTCATGCATCCCAAGTTCCTAACCTACTTTGGAAAGAGAAGGAGAGCATCCCAAAAGACAAGGTAAGAAATCAAACTCTAGTTTCTATGTTTTGTATGTTCTATGTGATCTTGTGAGAGATTCATGGAAATGCAAGTTCTAATAGGCTAGAGTCTTATATGAATGTTAAATCTTGAGTATAATATGTTTAACATGTCTATCTATATAGTTTATGTTGGAAAATTTTGAAAGAAAGGAAGCTAAAGTAGTTTTTGGGAAAAACCTAATTTAAAGGGGTGATCTATGCTTTTTATTTTGAAATCTACAAATGGTTTTTGTGATTTTGTTTCTTGGTATGCTAGATCTATGAGTTAAGAGTAAAACCCCTTTGGAATCATGTAAAAATGTTAACAAATGAGTGAGATATGTATTTATTACTATAACACCTCAACTAAAGAACTCATGTGCAATAGCAATCACTTCTGGACCAATTTCCGGGACCAAAACAGATCCATATTTGATGTTTGATGAATGCAAACTGTAGTTTGGGAAGATACGAATCCAACGAGTCTGATTGGACCCAAATCGGAGTTATAGATTTCATTTTATTCAAGTTTTAGTGAAGGACCCCAAATCTGAAAAAAAAAATCAAAAATCTTAAAAAGCTACTGCCGGTTTAGTGGGAACCGAACCGGCCGGAATATTCCGGCGACCGGTTCGACCACTTTCCGGCAGGTTCCGTTAGTGGTTCTTGGACCCAAATTTTTATAAAATTCTGAAGAATATTAATATATTTAATCCAAAATTTTTCTGGGCATTTAGCTAATTATTAAGTAATTAGTGGTTTAAACTCATTTAAAATCATTTTAAACTTACTAATTTATAACTTTCAATGTAATTAATGGATTATTAAACTAATTACATGAAATTTGAATGTAATTAACTATTTAATTATTATCTAAGTAGTATTGGGTGATAATTAAGTAGAGTTAGTATTAATAAAGTAATTATTGATTATTTAATTAAGATTATATAATAAAGCAGGATAAATGATAATTATTCTTAAGTTAATAAGAAAGAATAATTAAAGACAAATAATGTTAATTATTTAATATTTAATTAACATTAAATAATAAGTAGATGTAATTAGCTATTATTTATTAAATAATAACTAAAGGTAATTAATTAATTACTATTTAACTAATATTAAATGGTAATTAAATGACGATAAATAAAGATTATTTAAATGATTCATTAATTAAACAATTCTAATAAATTTTTAAGGATCTAATAAGTGTTTATTACTTAAGAAAGACCTTATAAATTTATAAAATCATTAACCTAAGATTTATTAATTATCTTATAGGGTTAATGATGGTACATTATACTATGTGTACATTGTGATTGAATTATTTGCTGAATAATTTAAAAATCTTTTATGAAGAATAAAGCGATTTGGGATAGATCACCTAACAAATATAAAGATAATAAAAGGAAGTATCAAAGGTCCTCAATTATTATTCAAGCGTAGGATGTGAAAATTATGTTTTTTCCAAAATATCATTTGAAATGTATATTTTGTTTAAAAAAGAATTTTTCGCTAAATCAAATCCTTCGTACATAAGTGCAAAAAAGGAACATCGTTACTTTCAAATAAACTCATTTTGAGGCTAAGAATAAACTAATAAATAAACATATGCACACATGCACATACACACACACACACACACACACACACACTTTATGCATAGAAAATCAATAAGATGCGGTAACCGTGTTTTCACGAAAGTCGGGGGTTGCCTAACACCTTTCCCTCGCTTAAGCTAGCCCTCGAATTCTAAGAATCTCGGTTTCAGACCAATACTATGAAGTCACATATTGGGTCATATTGTGAAGACTTTTAATTCCGAATGAGTTGGTACATCCATTGCAAACCATACCAATTGGCGACTCTGTCTCATTCGGCCCAATAATAAAATAAATCAAATTTTGTAAAATAAATCGTTTAATGTCGGTCTTTTCCCAAATCTCACCATTTAGATGAATTAATTGACATAGCAACATAAGAAGGGTAGAAACAATAGAAAAAGCAACAAAAAAAAAAAAGAAATTTTTCTCCGCGTCGACACAACTTATAAGCCAACTTATGTTTTAACTTATAAGTCATTTAAAATAAGTCTCATTCCCGAACATACAAATTATAAGACTATTAATTTTTAAAAGTTAATTTAAAATATTTTAAAATTTAAAATAATTTATTATAAATTATCAAATAATATATTTTATATAAAAAAATATTTTTTTAAATAACTTATTATATTCATTATTGTATTAATTAAAAATAAAAATATTTATATCATTGAATTTAAAAATATTTTAGTCATAAAGTAATCAATATCTTATATTTTAGAATCTAAGGAGTATCGAAATTGGTATATAGTCTAATTGGTTCTTATAACTTATTTTTATACAAGTATTGGATTTGTCATCATCAAATTATAAAATATACAGCAAAATAACATGATTAGAAAGGGAAATTCACGGTTGAGGTCAACCTTCTTCAGTTCTTTGTTCTCCTAAACTGAACTGGAGCCTATAATTCAACCCTTGATCACTTCCAGCAATCTCTCTCCTCATCTAATCTGTTTATCAGGCAAAACAATCACATGGGTATCACTTCAGGTACTTAATTTACTCTTTTACCCTTTCAAATTTTAATTCCTTCCATTCTAGTCTCTTTTTGCTAAATCCCCCCCCCCCCCCCCCCCCAAACAAGATTTTCAAAAATTGATTGATATTTGTTACAGTGTGTAATTGTCGTACTAAGTCAAACTTTTCATTGTTCCTAGATATTTTGCAGAACTTCATATTGATTTTTTTTTTTAATTTAAGATCACAGTAATGTTTGCGAACCATATTTTTTTTGGAAGGTTTAAATATTGATTTTGTTCTTGGAAATTGTTTTTGTTACTTTTTTGAAGTCTATATTTGACCGTAATCTTAAAATAATAATAATAATAAACTCTACACAATTTGCTAAAAGGTTAGCGAATCATAAGTTAACCTACTTGACTTGAATGTCAAAACTAGTTGTCTATATGCAGGCTTTTTTTTGTAATAGAGAATGAAGTTCATATTAGGTATCATATTCCTTAAAAGAAATTCAAATTCAGTAATTAACTTCGAAAAGATTCATATTATAGTGCCAATAAAACAATAATACTATCGTGACTGTTAACGCCAAATTTTGTACACGAAATCACCAAAATAACAGGCCAAAATCTTCGCGTTAACAGTTGATGGAGTAGTTGATTATATCAAACTCACGAAATACATTCACACAAACATAAATAAATACATATAAATATAAACACAAGAATTTACGTGGAAACCCAATTGGGAAAAAACCACGGAGAGAGAGAGTAATCCACTATAATAATATTGGGAGTAGAAGATGTGTATATGGAGAGTACAAATTATGTATTTGTGTTGTATCTCTTGTGTATGTTCTTTTCTAAATCCTAGCTTGTAGTCGTATATATAGAAGCCACCTCCCCCTGAATCCAACTAGGAGAATGACTCCTTTTGTAGAATCACCTTATAACTGCTGAATCCAATTAGGAGTAGGACTCCTAATTAAACCTCCTTATCCCACCAAATAAGGAAACACAATCTTTCTTTAATAAGGACTGTCTCAATGTCAAAATATATATTATGGGTCAACACCAAATCTAGCCCATTATATAAACTGGGTTACACCTTGGCTAGACCCAAATAATCACACTCCAACATTGCCCCAGTCTCTTATTTATAAGGAACTTATAAATGAGAGAGTATACGAATTTATCCCAACAAAATGACCATATTTGTCGAAGATATAAAGAACCAACCTTATCACAACTGAATATAGAGAACCAACCTTATACCAACCGAACTAACCTTATCACAACCGAATTTAGAGAACCAACCTTATACCAACCGAACCAACCTTATCACAACCGAAGATATAAAGAACCAACCTTATCACAACCGAATATAGAGAACCAACCTTATACCAATTGAACCAACCTTAACACAACCGAAGATATAAATAACCAACCTTATACCAACCGAACCAACCTTATACCAACCGAAGATATAAAGAACCAACCTTAAACCAACCGAACCAACCTTATCACTACCAAAGATATAAAGGACCAACCTTATACCAACCGAACCAACCTTATTCCAACCGAACCAACTTTATCACTACCGAAGATATAAAAAACCAACCTTATACCAACCGAACCAACCTTATCACTACCGAAAATATAAAGAACCAACCGAACCAACCTTATCACTACCGAAGATATAAAGAACCAACCTTATACAAACCGAACCAACCTTATCACTACCGAAGATATAAATAAACCAACCTTATAACACCCCAACATTGCCCCCCAGTCTCTTATTTATAAGGACCTTATAAATAAGAGAGTATTCAAAAAGTCTCCGCGGGATTTTCATCCTCGGGATTTATATCCTCGAAATTTTCATCCTCAGGATTTATATCCTCGGGATTTTTATCCACGAGAATTTTATCCTCGGGATTTTTATCCGCGGGATTTTTATCTGTACAATGTTCATCCTTTCGAGAGATCAAAGCCTTCTCGAAGGACATTTGTCCGACCTTATAACCCCTCCGACCTTATGCCGCCATAATATCCGACCCGACCCCTGTGGGAGGCTTTGATCAGACTTTATATTTGCCGAAAGTAAACAGTCGAAGATATGATGAAACTGGTGTGGCCCGAAGAGGAATCGCCAAAGAGATTGTCGAAGTGGTCCGAACCTAACTTCATCTGTTCCCATATGGTCGGCAGATGTTGATAGTGACGAAGGACAACGAAACCTCTTATTTAATATGTGGAGGTGATTGCTCGCTCCCCTCTATTTGTGTAAATTAAGAGCCACACATATTTTATCTGAGGCTTGTTATTCTCCCGACGATCAGTGTTGATTCCAGGTGCTAGTTTTATTTTGCTGAAGCCGATGGGCTTGTATTGCCTTGGTTGGCTTCGAGAAGCATATAGAAGATGTTGTTGCTGACTCATGACATGATAGGCCCACACGAATTATTGTCTCTTATGTGGCAACCCTTTTTAGAATGTTAGCAGCAATGCATCTTTTACTCACCATTGGAAAGCAGCAGGCCATGGTATGGTATAAATTTGATTAGTGATTGAGCACCATGATGCTCTTAACCTTGGGTGCGTATAGAGAGTAAACAAGGACTGTCTTTTGGCAATAAGCATTTGAGACTTTCCCTCGTGGGAAGGTCGTGGAGATAGAAGATGGGCGGTGAGTTGATATGTTGGACGAAAGCCGTCGATAATTAAAGCTTGCTATATTCTTTAATGTTCAGTAGTCGTGAATTGGCGGGATGTTCGCAGGAGGACGGAACAAAGACATGATTTTCGTAGAGATGCCGATGCCGCCATTTCTACTTCTTTGAGAGAGAGAGGAGAGAGCGCTGATCATCCTCCCTTGCCTCCCTCGGGGCTGTCTGGATGTCATCTGCATCTCCTTCTTCAGTTTTCCCTCCAGGCAATGCAACTTCCCCAGAGTGAGTGGAAAGAGTTGTGGATCGTTGTGTGAGAATTACTCGCAGATCAACTTCTTCTTTTTCACCTTCAAAGAGACAAATTAGAACTGCAGGTCTTTTGGGTCTGAATCTCTTAGGTTTGTTGGCAACTGGGTTTGTCTCAGATTCTGCATTCAAATCTAGTTCTTCAGCAACCACTTTGTCCCGAGAGTATTGGTTTCCTGAGTCTTTATTGGAATTTTTTTTTTAAAGAAGGGGGAAGTGGTTTATAGAGACGAAGCTGTTGGCCCAAATCTATCAATCTTAATTTGATCCTCCTTCGGTGAATCGGTGATTTTAAATCGACACTAGAATAAGTGTCTTGTTTCCCACAGACGGCGCCAATGTTAAGGCCAGATTTTGTACGTCTGACGAAATCACCAAAAGCAAAGAAAATAAAATCGCTATTAACGGTTGATGGAGTAGTTGATTATATCAAACTCACGAAATACACTCACAAAAGCGTAAATAAAGGAATATAAGGTGTGAACACAAGATTTACGTGGAAACCCAATTGAGAAAAAACCACGGAGAGAGAGAGAGTAATCCACTATAATAATATTGGGAGTACAAGTTGATAATATGGAGAGTACAAGTTGTGTATTTGTGTTGTATGTCTTGTGTTCCTGTCCTGTCCCCTAAAACCTAACTTGTAGCTGTATATATAGAAGTCACCTCCATCCCTATCCAACTAGGAGAATGACTCCTTTTGCAGAATCACCTTATAACTATTGAATCCCATTAAGAGTAGGAGTCCTAATTAAATCTCCTTATCCCACCAAATAAGGAAACACAATCCTATTTTAATAATAACTCTCCATTGTCACAATCCTATTTTATTCCACGTAAATCTTGTGTTCACACCTTATATTATTTATGCTTTTATGAGTGTATTTCGTGAGTTTGATATAATCAACTACTTCATCAACCGTTAGCGCGATTTTGGCCTGCTATTTTGGTGATTTCGTCAGGCGTACAAAATCTGGCGTTAACAGTGACTAAAATATATCTATTTTTGTTGCGAGTATACACAAAAATCAACTACCTATGTATTTGCATTAGTTTACAGACTATGCCAATGTATCTACTAGCAACACTAATGGACATGTGTTTTGTAGCAATATATAGGATTCTAATTATTTTACTGTGTTTATTTAGTTCTCAAGACCATTATTAAAAGCTTCCAAATTTATGTTTATGTTTGTTTTGACTAAAAGCAAACCTTTCTTTCGATTTAATTTATTTGTGTTCTCAAGAGCATTGTTGATTTTGAAATGGCTTATTTACTTCTAACTTGTTCTTTTGATATTTACTTTATGGCATATTAATAATTTTTGATTCCAGGCTCGAGTAAATCCCAAATAGAAGATACCTTATCAAGCATATACCCTTTGCTAGGAGTCGCGGAAGAAGATGATCTTTATACAAATGATGGGACAGTAGATTACCGTAATAATCCTTCTAATAAAAGAAAAACTGGAAGCTGGAAGGCCTGTAGTTATATTCTTGGTACTTATGTTGTCCAACTCCTAGTAGATCAATAAATGATCAAGTCAGACTTTGACTTCCCGAGCTCCTTTAAAATTTAAACGATCCGAGTCAAACTGGGCTTTAAAAGAGCCTGACATTTGGTGTACAAACTCGACCCATTTAATGAAAGAGTTGAGCTTGAGTTAGGCTTAAGCAAACTGAGCCTAGTCGAGCTTAAAGCCGACTTATATAACTTTTTTATTGTAAAATAAGAAATAATAATAAATTAAATGCCAAACTAGGCAGGCTTAAACGAGTCAGGCCGGGCTCATGAAATTATTCAAGTTCGACTAACTAAATAGATAAATGAGTTTGTTCAAGCTCAGCTCATTTAACAAGCTCGAGTCAGGCTTTAGTCAAGCCAAGCCAAGTCGGACTCGCAAGAAGCATGGTTCGTTTGCAGCTCTAACTCATACTTATGTACATGTTGTAGTGGCTTCTTGGTATTTAACATTTGTTGACAGGAACTGAATTCTCCGAAAGATTGGCATACTACGGGATGAGCTCCAATCTGTTGCTTTATTTGAAGCTTCACCTGAATGAGCACAGTGTTACTGCATCTAAAAATCTTGCGAATTGGGCTGGAACATGTTACGCAACGCCTCTGGTAGGAGCAATTGTTTCCGATACCTATCTCGGAAGATATTGGACAATTGCCAGCTTCTCGATCATCTATGCTATAGTAAGTCTTTTTTTTTAAATGATGACAATAACCTTTGCATAACTACATGTTATGTTATTTGGGTCCATTATATTTTTAAGCTCGACTATATATGTTATTGTAACTAGGGTCTTGGTGTCCCCCCCCCCCCCCTCAGTTTTTAGCATCTTTCAGGGTGAGGTTCACAAATTGTATTCTTCACATATATTGATATCTTAGGCCTCTCGCCTATGGTTTTTCCCATTTTGGATTTTCCACGTAAATCTTGTGTTTTTGTCATTAATATCCTTCATTAATTTCTGTTGTGATAGTTTGTTCTAACACTACAATTTAAAATTTCAGTGTTATTTCAAACTAATTAATAAATGAAAATTGATTTGTTTTACATGTATTAAAACCTGGTAGAATGGCTATAACTTTAAAAAAGCAAAAACTACACAACATAAAAACAAAAAGATAATAATTATTGCTAATTCCATTATTGGTTCCTCTGCTAATCCAATTTCAGTAACATCTTTTTGATTTACCCTGTTTTCATAATATCCACCCAGCATTATGAACATGCTTTGATTTTTAGGTATACATTTGATGGAAAAAAAAAACACTCAAGAAATGTTAATTTCATTTAGGGATTGTCACTGTTGACATTATCGGCATCAGTCCCTGGCCTAAAGCCAATCTGTGATGAAAAAGGTGTTTGCTATGCGACAGAAACTCAAACTGCCGTTTGCTTCATAGCACTTTACCTAATAGCTCTAGGCACCGGAGGGATTAAGCCTTGTGTCTCGTCATTTGGGGCAGATCAGTTTGACGATACTGATGAGATAGAGAAAAAGCAAAAGAGTTCTCTATTCAACTGGTTCTATTTTTCGGTGAATATTGGTTCACTCATTGGTCACTCTGTGTTGGTTTGGATTCAAGTTAATGTCGGCTGGGGATTGGGTTATGGCATTTCTGCAGGGGCCATGGCATTATCCGTTATTTGCTTCTTCACAGGCACAAAGTTGTATAGGAATCAGAAACCGGGAGGGAGCCCTCTGGTACGCCTATGCCAGGTGATGGTGGCTTCTTTGAGGAAAAAGAGAGTTCAAGTTCCAACTGATGTTTCACTTTTGTATGGGAGTGCAGATGCCGAGTCTACTAGTATAGGAAGCTACAAGCTTGATCATACAGAAAGTTTAAGGTAAGCTTGATCATGCTTAAAATTAGTTATTTTATTTTATTTTATTTATTTTTGGTTTTTGTTTTTTTTTTTAAATCGACACATGGGTGAGAAATTGAAATGGAACAGAGTTGTATGTTAAACAATGGAAAAATAAAAATGTTATAATGATATAATGTCCATATCTCGAAGCACATGCCTGTCAAATTATCTACAGACTACGATAATCTACATTGCATACTAATTATATAAATGACCATAGTCCATAGAATTTTTATTGTGAAGTTACCAACTCGTCTAAAAGTTTAAGTTAGAGAAACAATGTATATCCAGTTTTAGACCCCTTGCCCCTGGCCACAGAAAGATTTGAATCACAGTTGTTGCACATCTCGAGCTTTGATACCAGTTATCAACTCATCTGAAAGTGCACGTCTTCTTTCCCTGATATAATATACCCATATTGTCTCAAACGATGTTGTCATTTTCAGGTTTTTCGACAAGGCGGCTGTGGAGATAAAATCGGATCATAAAAAGGGCTCAACAGATCCATGGAGTCTCTGCACCGTTACCCAAGTTGAGGAACTAAAAGCTATCATACGGTTGCTTCCTATATGGGCTACTGGCATCATCTTCAGCACAATGTACGTCCAAACAGGCATTTTTTTCGTGTTACAAGGCTCTACCATGGATATTCGTGTAGGCATTTCTAGCTTCGAGTTGCCACCAGCTTCCATCGGGATTTTTGACACTCTCAGTGTCATATTCTGGGTACCAGTGTACGATCAAATAATCGTCTCACTTGCAAGAAAATTTTCAAGTCAAAAAAATGGCTCAACGCAGCTTCAGCGAATCGGCACTGGCCTATTCATAGCAATCTTTGCAATGCTAGCTGCAGGGGTTTTAGAGTTTATTAGGCTCAGAATGGTGACAAGGCATAACTACTATGAACTAACTCACATGCCCATGTCGATTTTTTGGCAGGTTCCACAGTACTTTATAATGGGGTGTGCTGAAATTTTCGCACAAGTGGGACAAATGGAGTTTTTTTATGATCAAGCGCCAGATACAATGAGAAGCTTGGCTGCTGCTCTATCGCTCTCGACGACGGCGTTTGGATGCTATTTGAGCTCTTTTCTGGTAACTATTGTCACAAAAATTTGTACTAGGAATGGGAATATTGGCTGGATACCAGATAACTTGAATTATGGTCATCTGGATTATTTCTTCTGGCTTTTGGCTGTGCTTGGCACTCTGAATTTAGGAGTTTTTCTCTTGGTATCTAGGTGGTATACTTATAAAAGGTCTGTCAGGTCTTTTACAATAATGGCTATAAGTTTGTTTTCAAAATATAAGGTCATTATTGATTTTTTGAAGTTAACTTCAAATATTTTTAAATTAAAATTGTCATGAATTCTTTTATTTTAGTCAATACAGAGCTGAATATTGTAAGCTATCTATTTGAAATCAAAATTGTCAAGTAATTTATTGTTTTATAATTGTTAATAAATTATTGTAATTTTATGTTTAAAGTCGAATACAATCTCGAATCGAGCCCAAGTTTGAACTTTTCAAATAGAAAATTGCAATTTGAAAAGGTTCGAGTAATTTATTGAACTTTAAATTTTGTTCATATTTGAATTATTTATATTTTGAGTGAAACTCGAATCGAACTTTTAGTCGAACGAATACGAATTGAACCGTAACCGTGCGGTCTTTTTCTTGATTCAGCAAATGCTCAATTCTTGTAATTTTCTTTGTTATGGCTCTATTCCAATGGAAATCGACTTTTTTGACATTTATTTTATGAGATATTTTTAAGTGCAATATTAGTGTAGTTCAGTTAATTTTAAAAATAATAAATCTTACTATTAATAATATTTTTATGACAGTTAATAACAATTGTATTGACTAAATTAAATAAATAATTTGATATTAACTTTAAATTTAATATTATTTTAAATTGATTTTTAAAAATCAAAATATATGTTATATTGTAATTTTTCCAATTACCAAATATATTGTTCGTAATTAGGGATGACAATTTAAAAAAGTAAGATCAAGCTAAATTCAACAGGTCAATTTTTAACTGATGATTTGTCTGACGCAATTTTGGTACAAAAATAAATCGAAAGTAATATTGGTAATTGCCGTTGAACTACATCACACTGCACTGGATGCATGAATTAGTGGTACACCATTTTGAAACCAATGTGATATACATATATTAAAATTTTAAATCGGTGTTGTTGAATTTGTATTAACTTATGGCTATGAGATACTTAACATAATTGTTTCTTATATGAAATTATTGTTAAGTTATTGTAGGTAAGGAAACTATACCTTACTAGGGTTAGGATTTCGTGTTGGTAGGAGGAGAAATCGCGAAGAAAAGACTGATCTTGATTGAGTGGTTAAAGAGGGGATGGTTGAAGAGGGGAGAAGAACATGTAAGTAATTGCTTGAGTGGTTGAAGAGGGAGAAGAGCAGTGAAGAATCGCTTCGAAAGAACGATAAGATAACTCTTAGGATTCAAGAGCTCTTCTTTAAAGTCTTGATTTAGAGAGAAAAATCCCTCTATTGAAATGAAAGGGGTATTTATAGAGTTTCTAAACAATGGTCACGTGCCTTTTGCATATGCGGTTTGTTGTCTTGGCGTGTGATTTCGAAGAAATTCCAAAAATACCCTTAATTACTTAAGTAATACCTAAATCATCCTGTCATTCTAGCCACCAATCCAATCCCTCAATCAATTCTCAAAATGAGTCGTTCCCGCGAGCCTTCTGTCTCGGGACACGTGGAAGACTTCTTCGGTTCATTTAATTCTTTAGATCACACGTGAGCCCTAACTTTGTACTCGGACTCACAGTTATAAATATTCTTAATTTTTGATATTGTTTCGTTTTTTAATATATTTTAATTTAATTTATTTATTATTATTTGTCCGTGCATTGCTGTTCAAAATCATGAACCGTTTGGTGAAATTTTGGTATAACTTTTTTATGAAACGGGAACAGTGTGATGCAGTTTTGATACAAGTTTTTTTGAAATCAATACTATATTAAAGATAACTGTTATCGCATTACACCATTCCTATCCGCAATGAAATGATTCAACTTCAGCAATTGGATAGATATCCGTGTCTCATGTCTGAAGTATTATATTATTTACTTAATATATTTTGTAAAACATATAAATTCAAAAACGATCTCATAACTATGTATGCTTATATAAATAATTCATCTTGAAATTTTAGGATGTAAAAGAATTCTAATATTTGTACATTAAAAGTCATTTTTGGAAAACATATTAAAAACTAATTTTGGGTTTCTAAGGGAAGAAAATAAAACAGATTGAGAAAAATTCAAAGCAAATTTATTCCTAAAATGAATTCGCAAAGGTGAAAATATTTGAGAGAAAACTGATTAAAATTTATGTAACATTTTAAATTATTAAAATATCCTTGTAGCGATTTATCAAAATAACTTCATAAGAAAAAATTTAATTTATTATTTTAAATTATTTTTTTTCAAAACTTATGCATCTTGTAAGACCTCAACTTTTATGAATAAAAATAAATTTCTATAAATATCATTTTTGAATATTATGGAGTGAATTTGATATAATATTAAAGTTGTGGGTAATATTTATAAATTTTACAAAAGACGTAAGTTGTTATATAATATTCGATTAATTAGGAGAATATTCGTTTTAATGAGGAAATATTCGATTCGACTCAAAAAATCATCAGTGGACCCCACAATGTAATTATTATCGGATTGAGAAAACGACAAAAATATCTTTTTATGAAAATAATCTGCGGAAATTTTACCGTTAAACTGTTGAAAAACACCAATTGTCATGTAAAAGTATAAGAATACGCGATTAGTTGCATAGTAGCATTGCGGTATTGATTATTGATGCTTATGTGAGAAGTCACTCGGTTTTGTTCAATTATTTTTATAGTAATTGTTGCATAGTATCTCACATTATTTGATTCAATTATTGTCGATATTTTTATATATTATTAAATCAATAATTGAGATGACAGAGTTATTAATATTATTATTTGTAATATTGACAATGTCTAGAAGTTCTGTCAAGAAGAGGTTTGGTCACCTAATTGCGCGTCAATAGGGAGAAATCCTTATCGGAAAGCCCATCATCTTTCACAGGAGCAATTCGATTGTTAAATATTACGAATTATAATAATGATGATAAATGTTGTTAAAAATATTGAGGAGATTTTTATGAAAGATTTATGGACCCCCATTTACCAATTTTTCAAAATAATCGGAAGGGAGTTATATATATATATATATATATATATATATATATATATATATATTTGTGTAACATGTGGGTGGGTGGTGGTGGTCCTGAAAAAAGAAGTTAATTTGGCAGGATGCAATCTTTTTCTTTTCAAAGCTTGGACTTATTTGTCAAACTTTTCAAATCATGCATTATATTGATAACTTGTGAATTAGGATGCTTCCTAATTGGTTAAAGCTCCAAATTAGCATGTGTTAGTTTTCTTCATTGGCCAGCACCTTGAAAAATGATTCACGGGTGGTAGGATTTTTCTAAAATAACATATGTTATATATATATATATATATATATATATATATATTATAAAATTTGGTTTTATTTGACAATGTTGAAAATCTAGCGTATGATTTCAGCCCGTGAATTTCCTTACACAATGCCCCTTCCATTCTCCTATAAATAGTATGTTTAGTTAGAATTGAAAATCACACCAGAATCAGAGAATTCTTCTTCTATAATCTTGAGCGTATTTCTTTAGAGTTTTAGAAAGCTTTGAGCGTAGAAAATAGTATAAGTTTTCTTCAAGAATATCCCCGCCCTACCAGTTGGAATACTCTTCTTTTCAAGGTAAAGGGTATTATTTATTTCATATTCTGAAGAGATATTATTTTTCGTATTCATAATGAATATTTATTTCGTTCAATGTTCGTAATGAATATTTATTTTCGTTTAATATTCATAATGAATATTATTTTCGTTTAATATTCATAGGAATATTATTTTCGTTTGATATTCGTAAGGAATATTATTTTGTTCAATATTCCCTTGAAATAATATTTTGTTCCATACTCTGTAGTATGTAAGTAATATTATTTCGTTTCAGATTTTGAATTCTATATTCGTTTTGTTAAAGTTTTGGCTTTATATACTCTATGAAATTAGTAGAATATCCTCGATATTCAAGCGCTTTATCCAAAGATCTTTTCGTGGAAATATTATTCTGAGCATTCTTGAATTTTACTCTACAAAGCAGTATCATGTTGACAATTTGAACGTTATTGATTTCTGGATAAATTTAATTATAAATTCTTTTAAAATTAATCCTTGAACTTATTTTATTGAATTCTTAAATCATTGTCATCATCCTCATGTTTATATTATGTTGAAAGTCATCTATGGCCTGTAGTGCATAGATGGACTTGGTATAATTATGACCAGGGATTATTCGGTATAATCATGACCGTAATGTTACAAATAATGTGGTAAAAGTCCTTATTGGCCCGTAGTGCATTGATGGACAATTGTTGGCATGATCATGACCATTAATGAATACACGAATATTCTTGGCCCGTAATGCATGGATAATTTATGGTCGTGATAGTAAAGAATATTCTTGGCCGTAGTGCAGGGGTGATTCGATAATGTGGATTATTTATTAAGCTGAGTCGCAGAGATAAAAGTGATGAAAAACTTTTTTTTAATCATAAAAGATAGTAGATTTTATTCTCTACTTGACTCTTCTAATGGATTGCTTATTCCACTGTAGTTAAACTTGATGTTTGTTATATTTTATCAGTTTAACACTATTGAAGGCTAACGATAATTTCTTCTGCATTATCTTAGTCATAATATTTCTTACTGGGCTAATTGAGCTCACCCTTTTGCTTTCATTGTTCTCTTGTGAAATGAGAACGTAGCGCAGGACTAGTCGGGAAGCAGAGTAATGGTTAGAGATGGTGTCATATAGTAGTACCAATTATTCTATAAAATAGTGTGATAATAAATATAATGAGGACTCCATTGAGTGTGGATATTGTCTAGATGACAATATTCGTATTAAAACTCTCAGTTTATATTTTGTCGTATTTTACAAGACAGTTGTATTATTAAGTTGTATTTGAATTTTGTACCATGTATTTGGCGACTCAAGATGGGTGATGTATACCTATTTTGGGGGCGTCACAGTTGGTATCAAAGCTTAGGGATATGATCCCTGGCTGAGATGTGAGACAAGAACTAGGAGGGGAGAGACGGGGAATTCCTTCGCTAGTATGACCTACCTAAGTTTATTTGGTATTTAATTGGTTGGTCAGAATATAGGGATAATTTGTGACATGTCAATTAACCCTTGTTTTGTGGCAGTATTTGAAAATGACATGTAAGAATGTTGAGAATAGCAATGGAGCACAGGAGACCGTTGAGTCACCACAGATCAATAACCAGGATAATGTGCATCAGAAAGGCGACAATCCTCATGCAAACAACAACACTGACCAAATGATGAACGTCGGAATGTTCAGAGGCTTTCTGCAATTCATGCAACATCAGGCGAGAGCAGCTCCTGTCCAAAATACAGGTGGAAACAATGGCAACTCTCGGACGGTCACCGCTAAACAGTTCAAGGAGCTGGGACCACCGGAGTTTTTTGGAGAGCCAAAACCACTTAAGGCGGAGACGTGGATAAAATAGATAAACAAGATATTTGATATCTTGGGATGCTCCGAGGAGCAAAAGGTTTCCCTTGCCACCTTCATGTTGTGTGAGCAGAGGCAGATTACTGGTGGGAATCTGTAAAGCATACTCAACCTGCCGCACTGAAGATGTCTTGGGAGAAGTTCCAAGAACTGTTCAACGACAAGTACTTTCCCGAAAGTATTCGTCACATTAAAGAGGTAGAGTTCATTAAACTGGAGCAAAACAACATGACCGTGTCACAGTACGAAGCCAAGTTTGCCGAGATGTCCTAGTTTGCGTCCCACTTAGTTGATAATGAGGAGAGAATGACGCGGATGTTTCTAAGAGGTTTGAAACCTGAGATACGTCAATACCTTATCTCTCATAAACTTTGTTTGTATTTAGATGTTGTGAATAGGGTTCAGTTATTAGAGCACAATAATGAGTCAACTCAACCAAGAGAGAGCAGCCAGCAAAATGATAATAGCAGTGGTAACAATCATCAAAGAGGTGACAACAAACGTGGAGGGAATCAACATGCCAGAAATGGTAACCACTTCGGTGGTAATCATGGCCAAGACAATAAGAATGGACATTTCAAGAAGAGGAGATTCAACAATGATGGAAAGACGTCAGCATCAGCACCCATTGTTAAGGAAGGAGAACGACCACCTATCATATGCTTCAAATGCAGAGGGGAGGGAAAGGCCATCCCAAAAAAGTCAAAGTCAGTAGTACAAGGGAGAGCGTTTGTCGTAACCTCCCAGAAAGCAAGGAACCCGAACGAGGTCATCACAGGTAAGATCATCATAAACTCTAGCGAAGTATATACCTTATTTGATACCGGTTCTACCCATTCTTTTATTTTTCCTACTTGCGCTCAATGTTTAAATTTAACTCTAGAGAAATTAAACTTTGACTTATCAGTTGAAACTCCGTTGGGAGAAACCTTCATTACGTCCACGCTTTATAAGTCTTGTTCGGTTCAAATCGATGCCTTCACATTACCTGTCGATCTTATTTCATTGAAAATACTTGCATTGGACGTAATTCTAGGGATTGATTAGTTAGCTACTCATCATGCAAAAATTGATTGTTTTCGCAAGGTTGATAGCTTTCATATTCCTAACCAACCTATTATGCGAATTCAAGCAACCAAACCATTAAAATCAATCACTGTCATCTCAAGCCATAAAACTATTTGTTTATTGAAAAACGGATGTCAAGCTTTCTTAGCTCATGTCATGGATTTAAACAAAAATACGTTAGTTTTGAATGATATTTCTATTGTTAATAAATTTCCTGACGTATTCCCTGAAAAACTTTCTGGCCTACCCTCAGAGCGTGAAATTGAATTTTGTATCGACCTTGAACTCGGTATAAAACCCATTTCCAAAGCCCCATATCGAATGGCTTCTATTGAACTTCAGGAGTTAAAGACCCAACTGCAGGAATTATTAGACATCAGTTTCATTTGTCCTAGTACTTCTCCTTGGAGTGCTCCTGTTCTATTCGTGAAAAAGAAAGATGGGAGTATGCAACTTTGTATTGATTATCGGGAGTTGAATCATGTCACCATCAAAAATAGATACCCATTACCACGTATTGATGACTTTTTTGACCAGTTGCAAGGCGCCAAATTCTTTTCAAAAATTGATCTTCGTTCCAGATATCATCAGTTAAAGATTAGAACAGATGACATTACAAAGACGGCCTTCAGAACCCGGTACGGGCATTATGAATTCCTAGTCATGTCTTTTGGATTGAATAATGCTCCTGTTGTCTTCATGGATATGATGAACTGAATATTCAAGGAATATTTGGATCACTTTGTGGTCGTATTTATTGATGACATCCTCATATATTCCAAAAGCCGTGAAGATCATGAGCAACACTTGAACCTGATACTCCAAAAGCTTCGTGAAAACAAGCTTTATGCCAAGTTAAAGAAATGCGAGTTCTGGCTTGAGGAAGTAGCATTCCTTGGGCACGTAGTATCAAGTCATGGAATATCTGTTGACCCGACAAAGATTAAAGCTATTCAAAGCTGGGAGCAACCTAAATCAGTGACCGAAGTACGTAGCTTTCTCGGCTTAGCTGGTTATTATCGAAGATTCGTAAAAGGGTTTTCTCGAATCGCTACTCCATTAACTCGGTGACTCAAAAGATACTGAAATTCTATTGGAGCGAAGATTGTGAGAAGAGTTTTCAAGAACTTAAGAGGAGACTCATTTCAAAGACATGTTATGACAATACCATCCGGCTCGGAGGATTTGTCATCTACAAAGTGATGCTTGAGCAAAAGGTTAGGATGTGTTCTCATGCAACATGGGAAAGTCATAGCTTTATGCCTCTCGACAACTCAAAGAATATGAGAGGAATTATCCTACTCATGATCTAGAGTTGGCAGTTGTTGTCTTTGCACTTAAAATTTGGAGGCATTACTTATATGGGGAGAAAGTTGAGATCTTTACGGATCATAAAAGCCTTAAATATTTCTTCACCCAAAAGGAACTCAACATGCGGCAATGACGTTGGCTCGAACTATTGAAAGATTATGATCATACCATCCAATACTATCCTGGTAAAGTGAATGTAGTAGCTGACGCATTGAGTAGATGATCATATGCGGGTACGAGTGCAATATTGTCAACGCAAAGGCCCATTCTGTATGACTTGCAAAGGATGGAGATAGAGTTAAAGACTCTAGGGACCCATGTGATGATAGCGAATATACGAGTATAACCGACTTTAATCGATAAAGTTAAAGCTGCTCAAGCAACAGACCTGGAGCTGATGGGTATGAGGAAGAAAGTGCAAGAAGGTGCTATGCCGGAAGCAAGAATCGATGATGAAGGAATACTTCGAGTCAACTCCAGACTTTGTGTTCCTAACGACACTGATTTAAAGTATAAAATCATGATGGAGGCGCACAACACACCGTTTGCAATCCATCCTTGGAGTACTAAAATGTATCATGATCTTTGACATACATTTTGGTGGAGCAATGTGAAGAGAGAAATAACGCAGTTTATCTCATGGTGTTTAACTTGTCAACGATTCAAGGCGGAGCATCAAGTGCCAAAAGGTCCTTTACAACCACTTGAAATTCCAGAATGGAAGTGGGAACATATTACCATGGATTTCGTTACTTGTCTTCCCAAGGTTTCTCAAGGCATAGATGCAATTTGGGTAAATGTTGATAGATTGACCAAGTCCGCATTTCATTTTTACCTATCTGCTGAAACTTATACACTTGAACGCCTTGCTCGTATGTACATAAATGAGATTGTAGGACTGCATGGTATGCCAATATCCATAGTTTCTGATCGAGACCCAAGATTCACTTCAAGATTTTGGGTTAGTTTGCAAAAAGCTATGGGCACGGATTTACGATTTAGTTCGGCTTATCATCCTTAAACGGACGGGCAGTCAGAGAAGACTATCAAACTCTTGAAGATCTATTAAGACTCTATGTCCTTGACTTCAAGGGAAGTTGGGACAAGTTCTTACCATTGGTGGAGTTTTCCTACAACAACAGTTATCAAGCAAGTATTGGTATGGCTCCATTTGAAGCGTTGTATGGAAGAAAGTATCGTTCTCCAGTATGCTCGGATGAGGTGGGTGAATCAACGTTGTTGGGACTGGAGTTGGTGAATATGACTACGGAAAAGATTCAAACGATCCGACAACATATAAAAACCTCACAAGATCGACAAAAGAGTTATGTTGATCTTCATCGAAAGGACGTGGAATTCAATATTGGAGATCATGTGTTGTTACGTGTTGCTCCATGGAAAGGAGTTACGAGATTTAGAAAGAGAGGAAAGCTCAATCCTCGATTCATTGGCCCATTTTTAATCCTCAATTGAGTAGGAACTATGGCCTATAGACTCGCTCTACCGCCAAGTATGTCTTGTGTTCATAGCGTTTTTCACATATCCATGTTACGTAAATATGTAGAAGACCCGAACCACATCATTGAGTTAGAACCGGACGAAATAGCGGAAGATTTAACGTATGAAGAGGTTCCTGTTAAAATCTTGGATAAGAAGGAACATGTTCTACGCTCCAACGTTATACCTCAAGTCAAAGTTTTGTGGAGAAACCACGATATTGAGGAAATGACCTGCGAGTTAGAATCTGAAATGAAATCAAGGTATCCTCACCTCTTCGTCATACCAGGTATGTACCCTAATTTCGATGGCGAAATTTCATAAGAAGGGGAGGTTGAAAGACCCCAACTTTTATGAATAAAAATGAATTTTCTATAAATATCATTTTTGAATATTATGGAGTGAATTTGATATAATATTAAAGTTGTGGGTAATATTTAGAAATTTTATAAAGTACGCAAGTTGTTATATAATATTTGATTGGTCGGGGAATATTCGTATGACGGCACAATCATTGGTGGACCCTACAACAGAATTATTGTCGGATTGAGAAAATGATAAAAATATCTTTTTATGAAAATAACGGCGGAAGTTTTACCGTTAACTGTTGAAACACCCGGTGTTAAAAGTACAGTAATACGTGTGGTTGCATAGTAGCACACGGTATTGATTATTGATGCTTACCTGAGAAGTCACTCAATTTGTTCAATTATTTTTATAGTAATTGTTTCATAGTATCTCACGCTATTTGATTCAATTATGTCGATATTTTTATATATTATTAAATTAATAATTGGGATGACAGAGTTATTAATATTATTATTTATAATATTGACAATGTCTAGAAGTTCTGTCAAGGAGAGGTTTGGTCACCTAATTGCGCACTAATAGGGAGAAATTCTTATTGGAAAGCCCCCTCTTTCTTGGGAACGACCTGGTTGTTAAATATTACGAATTATAATAATGATGATAAATATTGTTAAAAATATTGAGGAGATTTTTATGAAGTATTTATGGACCCCCATTTACCCATTTTTCAAAATAATCGGAAGGAAGTTATAAAGTATATATATATATATATATATATATATATATATATATATACGTATTATATATATTTGTGTAATATATGGGTGGTTGGTGGGTGGTGGTGGTCCTGGAAAAAGAAATTAATTTGGCAGGATGCAATCTTTTTTTTTCAAAGCTTGGACTTATTTGCCAAACTTTTCAAATCATGCATTATATTGATAAATTGTGAATTAGGATGCTTCCTAATTGGTTAAAGCTCCAAATTGGCATGTGTTAGTTTTCCTCATTGGCCAACACCTTAAAAAATGATTCACGGGAGGTACGATTTTTCTAAAATAGCATTTGTTATATTATATATATATATATATTATAAAATTTGGTTTTATTTGACAATGTTGAAAATCTAGCGTATAATTTTAGCCCGTGAATTTCAAACATTGTTGCGTCCGTGAATTTCCTTACACAGTGCCCCTTCCATTCTCCTGTAAATAGAATGCTTAGTTAGAATTGAAAATCACACCAGAATCAGAGAATTCTTCTTCTATAATCTTGAGCATATTTCTTTAGAGTTTTAGAAAGCTTTGAGCGTAGAAAACAATATAAGTTTTCTTCAAGAATATCCCCGCCCTACCAGTCGGAATACTCTTCTTTTCAAGGTAAAGGGTATTATTTATTTCATACTCTGAAGAGATATTATTTTTTGTATTCATAAGAAATTTTATTTCGTTCAATATTTGTAATGAATATTTATTTCGTTCAATGTTAGTAATGAATATTTATTTTCGTTTAGTATTCATAATGAATATTATTTTCGTTTAATATTCATAAGGAATATTATTTTCGTTTGATATTCGTAAGGAACATTATTTGTTCATTATTCGCTAGAAATAATATTTTGTTCCATACTCTGTAGTATGTAAGTAATATTATTTCGTTTCAGATTTCGAATTCTATATTCATTTTGTTAAAGTTTTGGCTTCTATACTCCATGAAATTAGTTGAATATCCTTGATATTTGCGCTTCATCTAGTATCTTTTCATGGAAATATTATTCTGAGCATTCTTGAATTTTACTCTACAAAGCAGTATCATGTTGACAATTTAAACGTTATTGATTTCTGGATAAATTTAATTATAAATTCTTTTAAAATTTATCCTTGAACTTATTTTATTGAATTCTTAAATCATTGTCATCATCCTCATGTTTATATTATATTGAAAGTCATCCGTGGCCTGTAGTGCATAGATGGACATGGTATGATTATGACCAGGGATTATTCGGTATAATCATAACCGTAATGTTACAAATAATGTGGTAAAAGTCCTTATTGGCCCGTAGTGCATTGATGGACAGTTGTTGGCATGATCATGACCATTAATGAATACACGAATATTCTTGGCCCGTAATGCATGGATAATTTGTGGTCATGATAGTAAAGAATATCCTTGGCCATAGTGCAGGGGTGATTCGATAATGTGGATTATTTATTAAGCTGAGTCTCAGAGATAAAAGTGATGAAAAACTTTTTTTTAATCATAGAAGATAGTAGATTTTATTCTCTACTTGACTCTTCTAATGGATTGCTTATTCCACTGCAGTTAAACTTGATGTTTGTTATATTTTATCAGTTTAGCACTGTTGAAGGCTAACGATAATTTATTCTGCATTATCTTAGTCATAATATTTCTTATTGGGCTAGTTGAGCTCACCCTTTTGCTTTCATTGTTCTCTTCAAGAAATGAGAACGTAGCAGGGACTAGTCGGGGAACGGAGTAATGGTCCGAGATGGTGTCATAGTAGTACCAACTATTCTATAAAATAGTGTGATAATAAATATAATGAGGACTCCATTGAGTGTGGATATTGTCTAGATGACAATATTCGTATTAAAACTCTCAGTTTATATTTTGTCGTATTTTACAAGACAGTTGTATTATTAAGTTGTATTTGAATTTTGTACCATGTATTTGGCGACTCAAGATGGGTGATGTATACCTATTTTGGGGGCATCACAGTTGGTATCAAAGCTTAGGGATATAATCCCTGGCTGAGATGTGAGACAAGAACTAGGAGGGGAGAGACGGGGAATTCCTTCGCTAGTATGACCTACCTAAGTTTATTTGGTATTTAATTGGTTGGTCAGAATATAGGGATAATTTGTGACATGTCAATTAACCCTTGTTTTGTGGCAGTATTTGAAAATGACATGTGAGAATGTTGAGAATAGCAATGGAGCACAGGAGACCGTTGAGTCACCACAGATCAATAACCAGGATAATGTGCATGGAAAAGGCGACAATCCTCATGCAAACAACAACACTGACCAAATGATGAACGACGGAATGTTCAGAGGCTATTTGCAATTCATGCAACATCAGGCGAGAGCGGCTCCTGTCCAAAATACAGGTGGAAACAATGGCAACTCTCGGACGGTCACCGCTAAACGGTTCAAGGAGCTGGGACCACCGGAGTTTTTTGGAGAGCCAAAACCACTTAAGGCGGAGACGTGGATAAAACAGATCAACAATATATTTGATATCTTGGGATGCTCCGAGGAGCAAAAGGTTTCCCTTGCCACCTTCATGTTGTGAGCAGAGACAGATTACTGGTGGGAATCTATAAAGCATACTCGACCTACCGCACTGAAGATGTCTTGGGAGAAGTTCCAAGAACTATTCAACGACAAGTACTTTTCCGAAAGTATTCGTCACATGAAAGAGGTAGAGTTCTTTAAACTGGAGCAAAACAACATGACCGTGTCGCAAAGACGGGGCCAAGTTTGCCGAAAGTTGTCCGGCCATGCGCCCCATTTAGTTGATAATGAGGAGAGAATGACGCGTATGTTTCTAAGAGGTTTGAAACCTGAGATACGTCAATACCTTATCTCTCACAAACTTTGCTTGTATTTAGATGTTTTGAATAGGGCTCAGTTATTGGAGCGTGATAATGGGTTAACTCAACCAAGAGAGAGCAGCCAGCAAAATGATAATACCAGTGGTAGCAGTCATCGAAGCGGTGACAACAAACGTAGAGGGAATCAACATGCCAGAAATGGTAACCACTTCGGTGGTAATCATGGCCAAGACAATAAGAATAAACATTTCAAGAAGAGGAGATTCAACAATGATGGAAAGACGTCAGCATCAGCACCCGTTGTTAAGGAAGGAGAACGACCTCCTATCATATGCTTCAAATGCGGAGGGGAGGGACATATAAGTCCTAACTGCGCGAAGCAGTCCAAAGCGTCTTACAATTGTGGAAGGGAAAGTCACCTAGCTCGATTTTGTCATTCACCAAAGATAAGTCCAGCTGGGATGGAGGCACCAAAGGCCGTCCCAGAAAAGTCAAAGTCGGTAGTACAAGAGAGAGTGTTTGTCGTAACCTCCCAGAAAGCAAGGAACCCAAACGAGGTCATCACGGGTAAGCTTATCATAAACTCTAGCGAAGTATATTCCTTATTTGATACTGGTTCTACCCATTCTTTTATTTCTCCTACTCGCGCTCAACGTTTAAATTTAACTCCGGAGAAATTAGACTTTGACTTATCAGTTGAAACTCCATTGGGAGAAACCTTCATTACGTCCATGGTTTATAAGTCTTGTTTGGTTCAAATCGATACCCTCACATTACCTGTCGATCTTATTTCATTGAAAATACTTGCATTGGACGTAATTCTAGGGATTGATTGGTTAGCTACTCATCATGCAAAAATTGATTATTTTCGTAAGGTTGTTAGCTTTCATATTCCTAACCAACCTATTATGCAAATTCTAGCAACCAAACCATTAAAATCAATCACTGTCATCTCAAGCCATAAAGCTATTCGTTTATTGAAAAACGGATGTCAAGCTTTCTTAGCTCATATTACGGATTTAAACAAAAATACGTCAGTCTTGAATGATATTTCTATTGTTAAGAAATTTCCTGACGTATTCCCTGAAGAACTTCCTAGCCTACCCCTAGAGCATAAAATTGAATTTTGTATCGACCTTGAACTCGGTACAAAACTCATTTCCAAAGTCCCATATCGAATGGCTCCTATTGAACTTCAGGAGTTAAAAACCCAACTCTAGGAATTGTTAGACATCGGTTTCATCCATCCTAGTACTTCTCCTTGGGGTGCTCCTGTTCTATTCGTGAAAAAGAAAGATGGGAGTATGCGACTTTGTATTGATTATCGGGGGTTGAATCATGTCACCATAAAAAATAGATACCCATTGCCACGTATTGATGACTTTTTTAACCAGTTGCAAGGCACCAAATTCTTTTCAAAAATCGATCTTCGTTCCGAATATCATCAGTTAAAGATTAGAATAGATGACATTCCCAAGATGGCCTTCAGAACCCGGTACGAGCATTATGAATTCCTAGTCATGTCTTTTTGATTGACTAATGCTCCTGCTGCCTTCATGGATATGATAAACAGAGTATTCAAGGAATATTTGGATCACTTTGTGGTCATCTTTATTGATGACATCCTCATATATTCCAAAAGCCGTGAAGATTATGAGCAACACTTGAGGCTGAAACTCCAAAAGCTTCATGAAAACAAGCTTTATGCCAAGTTAAAGAAATGCGAGTTCTGGCTTGAGGAAGTAGCATTCTTTGGGCACGTAGTATCAAGTCATGGAATATCTATTGACCTGACAAAGATTAAAGCTATTCAAAGCTTGGTGCAACCTAAATCAGTGACCGAAGTACGTAGCTTTCTCGGCTTAGATGGTTATTATCGAAGATTCGTAGAAGGGTTTTCTCGAATCGCTACTCCATTAACTCAGCTGACTCTAAAAGATACAAAATTCGTTTGAAGTGAAGAATGTGAGAAGAGTTTTCAAGAACTCAAGAGGAGACTCATTTCAGCACCTGTTCTGACAATACCATCTGGCTCGTAGGGATTTGTCATCTACAGTGATGTTTCGGGTAAAGGGTTAGGATGTGTTTTCATACAACGTGGGAAAGTAATAGCCTATGCCTCTCGACAACTCAAAGAATATGAGAGGAATTATCCTACTCATGATCTAGAGTTGGCAGCTGTTGTCTTCGCACTTAAAATTTGAGGCATTACTTGTATGGGGAGAAAGTGGAGATCTTTACGGATCATAAAAGGCTCAAATATTTCTTCACCCAAAAGGAACTCAACATGCGGCAACGACGTTGGCTCGAACTATTGAAAGATTATGATCATACCATCCAATACCATCCTGGTAAAGCGAACGTAGTAGCTGACGCATTGAGTAGAAGATCATATGCGGGTACGAGTGCAATATTGTCAACGCAAAGGCCCATTCTGTATGACTTGCAAAGGATGGAGATAGAGTTAAAGACTCTAGGGACCCATGTGATGATGGCAAATATACGAGTACAACTGACTTTAATCGATAAAGTTAAAGCTGCTCAAGCAACAGACTTGGAGTTGATGGGTATGAGGAAGAAAGTGCAAGAAGGTGCTATGCCGGAAGCAAGAATCGATGATGAAGGAATACTTTGAGTCAACTCCAGACTTTGTGTTCCTAACGACATTGATTTAAAGTATAAAATCATGATGGAGGCGCACAACGCACCGTTTGCAATCCATCCTGGGAGTACCAAAATGTATCATGATCTTCGACATATATTTTGGTGGAGCAATGTGAAGAGAGAAATAGCGCAGTTTATCTCAAGGTGTTTAACTTGTCAACGAAGTCAAGTGAGCATCAAGTGCCAAAAGGTCCATTACAACCACTTGAAATTCCAGAATGGAAGTGGGAACACATTACCATGGATTTTGTTAATCGGTCTTCCCAAGGTTTCTCAAGGCATAGATGCAATTTGGGTAATTGTTGATAGATTTGACCAAGTCCGCTTCATTTCTTACCTATACGAGAAACTTATACACTTGAACTTCTTGTCAGATGCATACATAAATGAGATTGTAAGATCGCATGGTATGCCAAGATCCATAGTTTCGATCGAGACCCAAGATTCACTTCAAGATTTTGGGTTAGTTTGCAAAAAAGCTATGGGCACGGATTTACGATTTAGTTCTACTTATCATCCTCAAACGGACGGGTAAAGTGGGACGCCTCAAAAGCAGTATACATCACCCATCTTGAGTCGCCAAATACATGGTACAAAATTCAAATACAACTTAATAATACAAATTGTCGTGTAAATAATACGCCAAAACATAAACCGAGAGTTTTAATAAGAATATTGTCATCTAGACAATATCCACACTCAAAGGAGTCCTCATTACATTTATTGTCACACTATTTAATGTAATAATGAGGACTACTAATGCTATCATCTCGACCGTCACTCCGCTCCCTCGACTCATCCCGCCTATATTCTCATTTCGAAAAGAACAAAGAAAAGAATGGGTGAGCTCAACTAGCCCAGTAAGAAATATTATGACTAAGATAATGCAGAATAAATTATCATTAGTCTTCAACAATGTTAAACTGATAAAATATAATAGACATCAAGTTTAACTGCAGCGGAATAAACAATCCATTAGAAGAGTCAAGTAGAGAATAAAATCTACTATCTTCTATGATTTAAAAGGTTTTTCATCACTTTTATCTCTGAGACTCAGCTTAATAAATAATCCACATCATCAAATCATCCCTGCATTACAGGCCAAGGATATTATTTATTATCACGACCACAAATTATCCATGCACTACGGGCCAAAGATAATTATGTTTTCATCAACGGTCCTGATCATGCCATAAAACCATTCATCTTTGCTCCCTTGGCCGAAGATAATCCATAGCCATAATCATACCAAAAATTGTCCATCAATGCACTACGGGCCAATGAGGACTTTTTCCACATCGTTTGTAACATTACGGTCATGATTATACCGAATAATCCATGAACGGTCCAGATTGATTTACTTTTAAACTAATCGTCTGCATGTGATATTCCAATGTAATAATAAAGAATGGAATAATGTAAGAATTTCACCAAGTATAGGGTAGCTCACAGTACATAAAAGTTATTCTAATGTAATAATAAATAATGGAATAATGTAAGAATTTCACCAAGTATAGGGTAGACCGCGTATACAAGTTATTCCAATAGAATAATAAAGAATGGAATAACACAAGTTCTCTTCATGAATATGAAAAAAATACCCCTTACCTTATAAAGAAGAGTACTCCGACGGTAGGGCGTGGATATACTTGAAGAAACTTGCACTATGCTCAAAGCTTTCTTAAACGCTAAAGAAATACGCTCAAGATTATAAAAGAAGAATTCTCTCTACAGTTTCTCTCTCTAGAGTTTTAGTGAATTCGTAAGAAATAATGAAGGAATGAGCTTCTATTTATAGAAGAATAGACTGAATAGTAACCAATCCATAAACGGTCCAGATTGATTTACTTTTAAACGAACGGTCCAGATTGGTTTACAATAAAATATAATATATTCTATATATAATCTAATAAAACGAATAACTTTATAAAAGTATTCTATTTTATATAAAAAGATTTTTACTATGCAAACACTATGCAGGCACTATTCAAACACTATGCATAATAAAATATAATATATTCTAATTATTGTCTAATAAAATAAATAGCTTTATAAAAGTATTCTGTTTTATATAAAAAGTTTTTCTGTTTTAATACATTAATAATACTAATTAAACAAAACTCATATATATATATATATATATATATATATATATATATATAACAATCGATAATAATTGAATCAAATAACGTGAGATACTATGCAGCAACTACTGTAGTAATAATTGAACAAAACTGAGTGACTTCTCACGTAAGCATCAATAATCAATACCAGTACTACTACGCAACCAATGCCAGACATCGTACTTTTACTACTAGGGTAGTTCAAAAGTTTTAACGGTAAAACTTCTGCCGTTATTTTTATAAATATATTTTTGTCGTTTTCTCATCCGACAATAATTTTGTTGTGGGGTCCACCAATGATTGCGCCGTTGTACGAATATTCTCTGCTAAAACGAATATTCCCCGACCAATTGAATATAATACAATAACTTGCATACTTTGTAAAATTTATAAATACTACCCACAACTATAGCATTATCTCAAATCCATACCATAATATTAAAAAAATATTTCGAGAAAATTATATCTTTATTCGTAAAATTTGGAATTTTACAATCTCCCCTCCTTATGAAATTTCGCCCTCGAAATTTACGTACATACCTGGTATGCCGAACAAATGAGGACACTTCATCAGATTCTAACTCTTGAGGTATAACCTTTAAGCGTAGAATATATTCCAGGGTTTTAATAGGTACATCTTTATATGTTAAATTATTCGCTATCTCGTCCGGTTCTAAATCAATAATGTGGTTCGGGTCGTCCATATATTTATGTAACATCGATACGTGAAAAACATTATGAACACGCGACATACTTGGCAGTAAAACGAGTCTATAAGCCACAGTTCCTACTTGATCGAGGATTTTAAATGGACCAATTAAATCGAGGGTTGACATTTCCTCTCTTCATCAATTCTTGCTTCTAGAATAACACCCTCTTGAACCTTCTTTTTTCACATTCATCAGCTTTGGGTGTGTGGTTTGAGCGGCTTTAACTTTATCGATTAAAGTTAATTCTACTCGTATATTCGTTATCTTTACGTAAGTTTGTATATTCACACTCATAAACGCATACGATCATCTACTCAACGCGTCAGCTACCACGTTCGCTTTTCCATGTTGGTATTGAATGGTACGATCGTAATCTTCAACAGCTCGAGTCAACGTCTTTGGCGCATGTTACATTCATTTTGGGTGAAGAAAATATTTAAGGGTTTAAGAAATGGGTTTTGTACTGGGGTCAATACAAAATTCGATTTCACGCTCTAGGGTTAGGCTAAGAAGTCTTCAAGAATACGTCAGGAAATTTATTAACAATAGAAATATCATTCACAACTGTGACTCTCATCCAAGACTTGGATAACACGTCACATTGATACCTATCAACTTGCCATCGTTATTCACAACATCCCCTACGGAAAGTCTGGCTTCCGTGCATTCCACACAAGGAAATCAACAACGAAAGGATCGGGGCTCTTTACTTATGGCTTGATATGACAATGATATAAAAGCTAATAACTTTACTAAAAGCATAATGAGTAGTTAACCAATCTATTCCTAAAATCACATCAAAGGAAAGTATTTTTAAAGAGATAAGATCGACAGGTAACGTGAAAGTGTTGATTTGAATCAAACAAGATTTATAAATAGTGGAGGTAACGAAGGTTTCTCCCAACTGAGTTTCAACAGATAAATCAAAGTCTAACTTCTCCGGAGTTAAATTCAAACATTGAACACAACTAAGTGAAATGAAAGAGTGAGTAGAACCGATATCTAACACGATATAGACTTCGCAAGAGTTTATGATTAACTTACCCGTGATAATTTTATTCAGGTTCCTCATCACGAAAAACAAAACAAAACGCTCTCTCTTAAACTACCGACTTTGGCTTGTCTGGGACATCCTTTGGCATCACCATCCCAGCTGGACTTGACTTCACCATATGACAAAATTGAGCTAGGTGACCTTCTCTTTCGCAATTAAAACACGCTTTGGATTGTTGCGTACAGTTTGGACGGATGTGTCCCTCCCGTCCGCATTTGAAACATACGACCGGTGGTCGTTCTTCTTCCTTTGAAACGGGTGCTAGTGCTGCTGTCTTTCCATCATTATTGAACCTTCTCTTCTTGAAATTTCCACTTCTATTATCTTGGCCATGATTACCACCGAAGTGGTTACTATTCCTGGCATGATAATTTCTCCCACGATGGTTATCATTGTTCCGATGGTCGTTGCCACCGGTACGATTATTATCGTGTTGTTGGTCGTTGCTTTTTTCGTCAGTCTTTGGCTCATTATCGCGCTCCAATAACTGAGCCCTATTCACAACATTTGAATATAAACAAAGTTTGTGAGAAATGAGGTATTGACGTATATTGGGTTTCAAACCTCGCAGAAACATTCGCGTCATTCGCTCCTCATTACCGACCAAATGGGATGCAAACCGGGATAATTCCGCAAACTTAGCCTCGTACTACGACACGGTCATATTGTTTTGCTCCAGCTTGATAAATTCCACCTCCTTCATGTGATTTAATACTTTCGTGAAAGTACTTGTCGTTGAACAATTCTTGAAATTTCTCCCAAGACATCTTGAAAAGGCCAGTCGGGTATGCTTTTTCTGATTCCCACCAATGATCTGTGAATAGGGCTCATCTTGAGTTGCCAAATATATGGTAAAAAATTCAAATGCAACTTAATAATACAGATGTCGTGTAAACAATACGACAAAACATAAACTGAGAGTTTTAATAAGAATATTGTCATCTAGACAATATCCACACTCAAAGGAGTCCTCATTACATTTATTGTCACATTATTTAACAGAATAGTGAGGACTACTAATGCTATCATCTGGACCGTCACTCTGTTCCCCGACTCATCCCAGCTATATTCTCATTTCCTGAAGAGAACAGTGAAAGAAAGAGTGAGCTCAACTAGCGTAGTAAGAAATATTATGACTAAGATAAAGCAGAATAAATTATCATTAGTCTTCAATAATGTTAAACTAATAAAATACAATAGACATCAAGTTTAACTACAGCGGAACAAACAATCCATTAGAAGAGTCAAGTAGAGAATAAAATCTACTATCTTCTATGATTTAAAAGGTTTTTCATCAGTTTTATCGCTGAGACTCAGCTTAATAAATAATCCACATCATCAAATCATCCCTGCACTACAGGCCAAGGATATTATTTAGTATCACGATCACGAATTATCCATGCACTACGGGCCAAAGATAATTGTGTTTTCATCAACTGATTCTGATCATGCCATAAAAAATTCATTTTGCTTCCCTTGTCAAGAGAATCCATAGCCATAATCATACCAAAAACTATCCATCAATGCACTACGGGCCAATGAGGACTTTTTCCACATTATTTGTAACATTACGGTCATGATTATACCGAATAATCCCTGGTCATAATTATACCAAGTCCATCTATGAACTACAGGCCACAGATGACTTTCAACATAATATAAACATGAGGATGATGACAATGACATAATAATTCAATAAAACAAGTTCAAGAATTAATTTATCCAGGAACTAATAACGTCCAAATTGTCAACATGATACTTCTTTGTAGAGTAAAATTCAAGAATGCTCAGAAGAATATTTCTATGAAAAGATACTGGATGAAGCGCAAATATCAAGGATATTCCACTAATTTCATGGAGTATAGAAGTCAAAACTTTAACCAACTGAGTCTAATAAAGAATGAAATAACAACAGAAATCACCATGCATGCGGTACATCGCATAGACAGGTTATTCCAATAGAATAATAAATAATCGGAACCCAGTGCGGCGTAAAAACGCATGACGAGGATATTCAATGTAATAATAAAGAATGGAATAACAATGTAAATCACCATGCATGCGGTACTTGATGTACATGTTATTCCAACAGAATAATAAATAACGGAACCAGTCCCAAGCGTAGAACGTCTGAGCGAGGATATTCTAATGTAATAATAAAGAATGGAATAACAAAAAAAATTTCACCAAGTATAGGGCTTGGCAGATATAGGTTATTCCAATAGAATAATAAATAATGGAATAATGAAGAATTTCACCAAGTATAGGGTAGTTCACGTATTGAAGTTATTCCAATGTAATAATAAATAATGGAATAATGTAAGAATTTCACCAAGTATAGGATAGATCAGCGTATACAAAGTTATTCCAATGTAATAATAAAGAATGAAATAATAGAAGTTCTCTTCATGAATATGAAAAAATACCCTTACCTTATAAAGAAGAGTACTAAACCGGTAGAGGCGAGGATATACTTGAAGAAACTTGCACTACTACGCTCAAAGCTTTCTTAAACGCTAAAGAAATACGCTCAAGATTATAGAAGAAGAATTTCTCTACGCTTTCTCTCAGAGTTTCGGTGAATTGTAAGAAATAATGAAGGAATGAGCTTATTTATAAGAATGGATGAATAGTAACCAATCCATGAACGATCCAGATTGATTTACTTTTTAAGCAGACGGTCCACATTGGTTTACAATAAAATATAATATATTCTATTTATAATATAATAAAACTAATAAATTTATAAAATTATTCTGTTTTATATAAAAAGATTTTTACTATGCAAATACTATGCAGGCACTATACAAATACTATGCATAATAAAATATAATATATTCTAATTATTGTCTAATAAAAAAAATAACTTTATAAAAGTATTCTGTTTTATATAAAAAGTTTTTCTGTTTTATTACATTAATAATATTAAGAAAACAAAACTCACCTCTTCAACGTTATACCTCAAGTCAAAGTTTTGTGGAGAAACCACGATATTGAGGAAATGACCTGGGAGTTAGAATCTGAAATGAAATCAAGGTATCCTCACCTCTTCGTCATACCAGGTATGTACCCTAATTTCGAGGGCAAAAATTCACAAGAAGGGGAGGTTGTAAGACCCCAAATTTTATGAATAAAAATGAATTTTCTATAAATATCATTTTTGAATATTATGTAGTGAATTTAATATAATATTAAAGTTGTGGGTAATATTTATAAATTTTACAAAGTACGCAAGTTGTTATATAATATTCTATTGGTCGGGAAATATTCGTTTTAACAGGGAATATTCGTACGACGGCAAAATCATTGGTGGACCCCACAACAGAATTATTGTGGGATTTAGAAAAAGACAAAAATATCTTTTTATGAAAATAACGGTAGAAGTTTTACCGTTAACTGTTGAAACACCCGGTGTTAAAAGTATAAAGAATCTGGCGTGGTTGCATAAGAGAGACACCGGTATTGATTATTGATGCTTACGTGAGAAGTCACTCAGTTTCGTTCAATTATTTCTACAGTAATTATTTCATAGTATCTCACGTTATTTGATTCAATTATTGTCGATATTTTTATATATTATTAAATCAATTATTGAGATGACAAAGTTATTAATATTATTATTTGCAATATTGACAATGTCTAGAAGTTCTGTCAAGGAGATGTTTGGTCACGTAATTGCGCGCCAATGGGGAGAAATCCTTATTGGAAAGCCCTCTCTTTCCTGGGAACGACCTGATTGTTAAATATTACGAATTATAATAATGATGATAAATGTTGTTAAAAATATTGAGGAGATTTTTATGAAGTATTTATGGACCCCCATTTACCCATTTTTCAAAATAATCGGAAGGAAGTTATAAAGTATATATATATATATATATATATATACGTATTATAGTAATGATGATAAATGTGAGACCCCAGATTTTATAAATAAAGATTTAAATTTTGTCGAAATAATTTTTAATATTATGGTGTGAATTTGAGATAATATTATAGTTGTGGGTAGTATTTATAAATTTTGCAAAAGTATGCAAGTGGTTATATTATATTCGATTGGTGGGAATATTCGGTTTAGCGGGGAATATTATTCGACAACTACTCAATCATTGGTGGACCCTATAATGTAATTATTGTCGGATCGAGAAAACGACAAAAATATTTTATTAAAATAACGGCGGAAGTTTTCTGGTTGATCTTGTTGAACTACTCTCAGTAGTAAAAAAGTACAAGAATACGTGTGGTTGCATAAGTAGTAACACCGGTATTGATTATTGATGCCTATGTGAGAAGTCACTCGGTTTGATTCCATTATCAGCCGATTAATAATATGAATTATTATAGCGATAATGACGTTTTGTTTTATTCGTATTATTAACGTAATAAAACAGAAACATCTTTTTATATAAAATAGAATACTTTATTAAAGTTATTCTATAAATAGAATATATTATATTTTATTATGCATAGTGTTGCATAGTATTTTGCATAGTATTTTGCATAGTATTGCATAGTGTTTGCATAGTAAAATATTTTTATATAAATAGAATATATTATATTTTATTTAAAAGATTTTTCTTTAAATATGGACCGTCAGATTAAAGTAAATCAATCTGGACCGTTCATGGATTAGTTACTATGCATTCCATTTTCCTATAAATAGAAGCTCATTCCTTCATTATTTTCTTACGAATTCATTGAAACTCTAGAGAGAGAAATTATAGAGAGAAGCTATAGAGAGAAAATTATAGAAAGAAGAAGAGTATTCTGCTACTTCACTACTTCTATATTCAGTTCTTTTACGGTAAGGGGTGTTATTCTTTCTTCTTGAAGAGAACTTCTGTTATTCCATTCATTATTATTCTATTGGAATAACCTGTAAAAGTGGCATACCCTATACATAACCTGTATACGCGGCATACCCTATACTTGGTGAAATCCTTATGTTATTCCATTGCTTATTATTCTCATTGGAATAACTCAGATACTGCCAGTTTACCCTATACTTGGTGACATTCTTTATTATTCTCGTTGGAACATCCCGTCTGTGTGTTTTACACCCGGACGGGTTCCGCTTTTTATTATTCTCGTTGGAACATCCTGCTGTGTGTTTTACAGGACCGGTTCCGCTCTTTATCATTCTGTTGGAATATCCTATCTGTGTGTTTTACACCGGATCCGGTTCCATCTTTATTATTCTCGTTGAACATCCCGCTTGCGGTGTGAATTTCACCGACCGTTCCGTTATTATTATTCTCGTTGAATAACTCGCCTACATCAAGTACCGCATGCATGGTGATTTCTTTTGTTATTCCATTCTTTATTATACCCAGTTGGTTAAAACTTTGACTTCTATACTCCATGAAATTAGTAGAATATCCTCGATATTTGCGTTTCATCCAAAGATCTTTTCATGGAAATATTCTTCCGATCATTCTTGAATTTTACTCATTTAAACAAAGATCATGTTGACAATTTGGACGTTAATAATTCATGGATTAAATAATTCTTGAACTTGTTTTATTGAATTATTATGTCATTGTCATCATCCTCATGTTATATTATGTTATCTTTCGCTTACGTGCATAGATGAACTTAGTATGATTATGACTGAGGATCATTCTAAGATAATCACGACTTGATATAAATGATGTGACAAAAGTCCTCAAAGTGGCTCTGTAATGCGTTGATGGATAGTTTTTGGTATGATTATGACCTGGGGTGATTCTAAGTATAGTCATGACCATTGATAATTTGATGAAAATCCTCGACCGTGGTACAGAGATGATTAGATGTGGCGGTTTATTTATTGTTTCGAGTCTCAAATGATAAAAATTGATGAAAACCTTTTTAAAACCTAAAAGATAGTAGACTTTATTCTCTACTTGACTCTTTTAATGGATTGCTAATTCACCGCAGCTTAAACCGGTTGTCTATTGTATTTTATCGCTTTAACATCGTTGAAGGCTAATGATAATTTATTTCGCATTATCTTAGTCATAATATTTCTTATTGGGCTAGTTGAGCTCACCTTTCTTTCTTTCACCGTTTCTTCTTGAAATGAGAACATAGCCGGGACTAGTCGGGGAACGTAAGTAATGGTCCGGAGGATAGCATTAGTAGTCCTCACTATTCGTGAAATAGTGTGATAATAGTTGTAATGAGGACTCCTTTTGAGTTTATATAATATCTAGTAGACAATATTTGTATTCAAACTCACGGTTTATGTCATATTGTATACCTATGCTTATATTAGTAAGTTGTATTTGAATTTATGTACCATGTAAGTGGCGACCCAAGATGGGTGACGATACTTAATTTTGGGGGGCGCCACGGTTGGTATCGAGCCATAAGTGTGAAGAGCCCCGAGCCTCTCAGTATTGGTGACTTCTGTTGATGGGGAATGCAAGCCGGATCTCCGTAGGGGACGCCGCCTTTCTATGGCAAGTCGATAGGTACTAATGTGAGGGTCTTGACACAAGTTGGTGTCCAGAGTTACGATTGGTATCGAGCTTAGGATATGATCCCTGGCTGAGATGTGAGATAAGAACTAGGAGGGAGAGACGGGGAATTCCTTCGCTAGTATGACCTACCTAAATTTATTTGGTATTTAATTGGTCGGTCAGAGTATAGGGATAATATGTGATATGTTAATTAACCCTTGTTTTGTGACAGTGTTTGAGAATGATATCTGAAAATGCTGAGATAAGCAATGAAGCACATGAGAGTGTTGATTCAAATTTCAAACAAAAGGTAATCACCAACAATACGATAATAATCATCGGTGGCAACGGCCAATAATGAAACAATGATAACCATCGTGGGGGAAATTATCATGTTAAGAATGGTAACCACTTCGGTGGTAATCATGGCAAAGATAATAGAAGTGGAAATTGCAAGAAGAGAAGGTAATTTAGCTCAATTTTGTTGTGCACCGAAGTCAAGTCCAGCTGGGATAGTGGCACCAAAGGCGGATACGGACAAAACAAAGTCGGTGTTTTTCGGAAGAGCGTTTTTCGTGACTTTAAAAAAGTGGGTAACCCGAACGAAGTTAGCACTCAAGTTAGTTAATTATAAATTCTTGCAAGTCTATACCTTATTAGATACCAGTTCTACCCATTCTTTTATCTCTCTTGCTTTGCGTTCAACGTTTAAATTTGACTCAGGAGAAATTAGACTTTGATTTATCTATTGAAACTTCGTTGGGAAAAACCTTCGTTACCTCCAATCATTTATTAATCTTGTTGTTTCAAATAAACACTTTCACGCTACTCGTCGATATTATCTCTTTGAAAATACTTGCCTTTGAGGTAATTTTTGAAAACGATTGATTAACTACTCATTATTCTTTTTGTAAGGTTGTTAGCTTTCATATTCCTAACCAACCTCGTTATACTTAATTCAAAGTAACCAAATCCTAAAGTTAATCACCGTTATATCAAGCCATAAGTAAAGAGCCCGATCCTTTCGTTGTTGACTTCCTTGTGTGGAATGCACCAAGCCGGATTTTCAGTAGGCGTACGTCGTGATGAAAATGGCAAGTTGATAGGTATCATTGTGAGGTGCTATCCGAGTTAAGGGATAGAAGTCATGATTGGTATTAATAATCGACGTACTATCCAAGTCTTGGACGAGAGTAATGATTTTGAATGATATTTCTATCATTAATAAATTTCTTGGCGATTCTTGAAGACTTCTAGCCTACCCTAGAGCGTGAAATCGAATTTTGTATTGAATTTCAAAGACAAAACCCATTTCTTAAACCCTCAAATATTTCTTCAACTAAAATGAGCAGCTTTACGTGGTTTATGATGAAAGTCATAATAAAAGCATTGTACTAATGAAAATCATGGGTATTCGTGGTATTAGTAAGTTTTATGATGAGTTATGTTGGTTAGTATGTGAAAACATGAAAGTTTCTTAGAAATCACAAAGAGTTGAAAATCGATTTTTGGTGAAAACGTAACATGAAATTCAATTGACTATATCTCTTATTATATTTTGAATTTTTGAATGTGGTCAAGTCCTAGAGTTAGATCTATGAGTTACCTAACTAATCCAAGTGGAATTACTGGAAAAGGTGTTGTAGATTTTTGTGGGGACTGATTTTAGCAAAGGAGGCCAAAGCTGTAAATTTCGAAAAAATGCTACTGCCTAGAAACTTTAAGGGACTGTTTCGGCCACTTAAATTATGAGAAAAATTCTGGGTTTTTGGGACATGAAAGTATATGGTATAAAGTACCTCCTGTCCAAAAATGAGCTCATTTTGACTTAAAATGAGCAAGTTATGACTATTTCAATATTTAGGTTTTTCCGATTTAAAAACGCTATAACCTGAGGAGTTCTATAACTCCGATGACCATGAAATTTAAACTAGAAGCTCACGTTAACATGTGTAAGATCCTGCCAAGATTTGGGAATTTTGGAGTTAAACTTGAGGTAGCTAATTTCTTAAGGAATTAATTAGAAATTGATTTTTGAAAAATAGTAAATGAATTTTAAAAATTCGAGAAAAATATATTTTCATTATGGGACTATATTATGCTAAATTCCAGAAAAGAAATATTTTTGGGACTAATTTGGTATTTTTCATGAAAATAGTTTAATTCACGAACATATGAGTTAAATATGTTATGTGAAGTAACAAAGTTGAAAATAGGATTTTATGGCTAGAGAATCCTATATAGAGTATATGCATATTTTTTGATGAGGATTTGATAATTGGTGATGATATTTTATGAGTATGGCATTTTGAATGATTAAATGCATTATATGGTAAAGCGTAAACAATTGAGATAAATTGTTTATAAATTTAAGAAGTGATTAAAATATTATTATAATATTAATGTTATTAGATTATGAGATTATTAAGTGATTGATAACATGGGGATATTCTTGAATCTCGGATAAATTATATTATAAATGTTTAATATTTATCCTTTATCTCATTTGATTGATTCTTTATATCATTATCCTCATGTTTATATTATGTTGAAAGTCATCTCTGGCTGTAGTCAGTAGCATAGATGGACTTGGTATGATTATGACCACGGATTATTCGGTATAATCATAACAGTAATTGAATACACAATTATCTTTGGTCAGTAGTGCATGGATAATTTGTGGTCGTGATATTAATGAATACACAATTATCTTTCGCAGTAGTGCATGGATAATTTGTGGTCGTGATACTAATGAATACACAATTATCTTTGGGTCAGTAGTGCATGGATAATTTGTGGTCGGATGATACTAATGAATACACAATTATCTTTGGCCGTAGTGCATGGATAATTTGTGGTCGTGATACTAATGAATACACAATTATCTTTGGTAGTAGTGCATGGATAATTTGTGGTCGTGATACTAATGAATACACAATTATCTTTCAGTAGTAGTGCATGGATAATTTGTGGTCGTGATACTAATGAATACACAATTATCTTTGGTCAGAGTGCATGGATAATTTGTAGTCGTGATACTAATGAATACACAATTATCTTTCGTCAGTAGTGCATGGATAATTTGTGGTCGGATACTTAATGAATACACGATTATCTTTCGTCAGTAGTGTATGGATAATTCGTGGTCGTGATAC
This sequence comes from Panax quinquefolius, assembly GCA_020205615.1. Lineage (NCBI taxonomy): Eukaryota > Viridiplantae > Streptophyta > Magnoliopsida > Apiales > Araliaceae > Panax > Panax quinquefolius. The sequence goes on along the minus strand of CM035154.1, from coordinate 104,807,362 downwards.
TAATGAATATCCTTGGCCTCAGAGTGCGTGGATGATTCGATGATATGGATTAATTATTGAATGAGTCTCAAAGAATGAAATATTAATTCATGGATGTGGTAAAAGTCATCTTTCGTAGTAGTGCATTGATAGACTTGGTATGATTATGACCACGGATTATTCTGTATAATCATGATCAGTAATTGAAAACACGAATATCCTTAGCCATGAGTGCATGGATAATTCATGGTTGTGATACTATTAAGTCGAGTCTCAAAGATTATTGGTTTCTGATTGTATATCTTTGGCTCTTTAGTAGCAAAGATGAATTGTTAATGAATATCTTTCGGTAGGATTGCAAAAATGAATTTAATGTTTTCAACGATAAAGGTATTCAAGGTATCCTCATCTCTTTATAATACTGTGTACGCAATTCTAATTTCGAGGGCTTAAATTCCATAAGGAGGGAGATTGTGAGACCCAGATTTTATAAATAAAGATTTAAATTTTGTCGAAATAATTTTTAATATTATGGTGTGAATTTGAGATAATATTATAGTTGTGGGTAGTATTTATAAATTTTGCAAAGTATGCAAGTGGTTATATTATATTCGATTGGTGGGGAATATTCGGTTTAGGGGAATATTCGTGATAACTACTCAATCATTGGTGGACCCATAATGTAATTATTGTCGGATCGAGAAAACGACAAAAAATATTTTATTAAAATAACGGCGGAAGTTTTACTGCTGATATTGTTGAACTACTCGGTAGTAAAAATACTGAATGTCGTGTGGTTGCATAGTAGACACCAGATTGATTATTGATGCTTATATGAGAAGTCACTCGGTTTGATTCCATTATTGTCGATTAATAATATGAATTATTATAGCGATAATGACGCTTTTGTTTTATTCGTATTATTAACGTAATAAAAGCGTAAACATCTTTTATATAAAATAGAATACTTTATTAAAGTTATTCTATAAATAGAATATATTATATTTTATTATGCATAGTGTTGCATAGTATTTTGCATAGTGTTTTGCATAGTATTGCATAGTGTTTGCATAGTAAAATATTTTTATATAAATAGAATATATTATATTTTATTTAAAAGATTTTTCTTTAAATATGGACCGTCGATTAAAGTAAATCAACTGGACCGTTCATGGATTAGTTACTTATGCATTCCATTTTCCTATAAATAAGCTCATTCATTCATTATTTTCTTATTTAATTCATTGAAACTCTAGAGAGAGAAATTATAGAGAGAAGCTATAGAGAAAATTATAGAAAGAAGAAGAGTATTCTCGCTACTTCACTACTTCTATATTCGGTTCTTTTTTACAGAAGTGGGTGTTATTCTTTCTTCTTGAAGAGAACTTACATTATTCCATTCATTATTATTCGTTGGAATAACTCGTAAAAGTGGCATACCCTATACATAACTTTGTATACGCGCATACCCTATACTTGGTGAAATCCTTATGTTATTCCATTGCTTATTATTCTCATTGGAATAACTTTTGTATCTGCTGATTTTACCCTATACTTGGTGACATTCTTCTATTATTCATTTGGAACATCACATGCGTGTGTTTTACAGGACACGGTTCCGCTTTTTATTATTACGTTGGAACATCCTCGCATCAGGTGTTTTACAGGACTGGTTAAAATCTTTATCATTCATTGGAATATCCTATCTCGTGTGTTTTACACCGGATCCGGTTCCATCTTTATTATTCTCGTTGGAACATCCCGTCGGTGTGAATTTCACACGACTTTGGTTCCGTTATTATTATTACATTTGAATAACTTGCCATGCTAAGCAACCGCATGCATGGTGATTTCTTTTGTTATTCCATTCTTTATTATACCCGGTTGGTTAAAACTTTGACTTCTATACTCCATGAAATTAGTAGAATATCCTTGATATTTGCGTTTCATCCAAAGATCTTTTCATGGAAATATTCTTCCGATCATTCTTGAATTTTACTTCATTTAAAACAAAGATCATGTTGACAATTTGGACGTTAATAATTCATGGATTAAATAATTCTTGAACTTGTTTTATTGAATTATTATGTCATTGTCATCATCCTCATGTTATATTATGTTATCTTTGGCTTACGTGCATAGATGAACTTAGTATGATTATGACGAGGATCATTCGGTATAATCATGACTTGATATAAATGATGTGACAAAAGTCCTCAAATGGCACGTAATGCAAATGATGGATAGTTTTTGGTATGATTATGACCGAGGGGTGATTCGGTATAGTCATGACCATTGATAATTTGATGAAAATCCTTCGACCGTGGTACGAGAGATGATTAGATGTGGTGGTTTATTTATTGTCGTGAGTCTCGGTGATAAAAATTGATGAAAACCTTTTAAAACCTAAAAGATAGTAGACTTTATTCTCTACTTGACTCTTTTAATGGATTGCTAATTCACCGCAGCTTAAACCGGTTGTCTATTGTATTTTATCAGTTTAACACTGTTGAAGGCTAATGATAATTTATTCTGCATTATCTTAGTCATAATATTTCTTACTGGGCTAGTTGAGCTCACCCTTTCTTTCACTGTTCTCTTCGTGAAATGAGAACATAAATTTGGGACGAGTCGGGGAACGAAGTAATGGTCCAGAGGATAGCATTAGTAGTCCTCACTATTCTGTGAAATAGTGTGATAATAGTTGTAATGAGGACTCCTTTTGAGTTTATATAATATCTAGTAGACAATATTTGTATTCAAACTCACAGTTTATGTCGTATTGTACACGACAGTTATATTAGTAAGTTGTATTTGAATTTATGTACCATGTAAGTGGCGACCCAAGATGGGTGACGTATACCTAATTTTGGGGGCGTCACAATAAATCTAGCGTATGATTTCAGCCTGTGAATTTCAAACACTGTTGTTTCTGTGAATTTGCTTACACAATGCCCCTTCCATTCTCCTATAAATAGAATGCTTAGTTAGAATTGAAAATCACACCAGAATCAGAGAATTCTTCTTCTATAATCATTAGCGTATTTCTTTAGAGTTTTAGAAAGCTTTGAGCGTAGAAAACAATATAAGTTTTCTTCAAGAATATCCCCGCCCTACTAGTCGGAATACTCTTCTTTTCAACGTAAGGGATATAATTTATTTCATATTCTGAAGAGATATTATTTTTCGTATTCATAAGAAATTTTATTTCGTTCAATATTCGTAATGAATATTTATTTCGTTCAATGTTCGTAATGAATATTTATTTTTGTTTAATATTCATAATGAATATTATTTTCATTTAATATTCATAAGAAATATTATTTTCGTTTGATATTCGTAAGGAATATTATTTTGTTCAATATTCGCTTGAAATAATATTTTCTTCCATACTCTATAGTATGTAAGTAATATTATTTCGTTTCAGATTTCGAATTCTATATTCGTTTTGTTAAAGTTTTGGCTTCTATACTCTATGAAATTAGTAGAATATCCTTGATATTTGTGCTTCATCCAGTATCTTTTCATGGAAATATTATCCTGAGCATTCTTGAATTTTACTCTACAAAGCAGTATCATGTTGACAATTTGAACGTTATTGATTTCTGGATAAATTTAATTATAAATTCTTTTAAAATTTATCATTAAACGTGTTTTATTGAATTCTTAAATCATTGTCATCATCCTCATGTTTATATTATATTGAAAGTCATCTGTGGCCTGTAGTGCATAGAAGGACTTGGTATGATTATGATTAGGGATTATTCGGTATAATCATGACCGTAATGTTACCAATGATGTGGTAAAAGTCCTCATTGGCCCATAATGCATTGATGGACAGTTGTTGGCATGATCATGATGTTAGGTTTGTAATATTCATGTGCGCAATCAAATTGCAAAATAATGCGGAAGCGTGTAAAAATCAGAGTTTAAAAATTTACAAACCATATACCCGGATCACCCTTTATGCACAATTATTAATTAAACGAAAAGATAAAGAATAAAATCATACCCTTGAAGATCGAGCTTCCTCAGGTACAAGTTCACCTCAATCCTTTTTTCGCTCAACTTGAATCCACCGAGTTTGGTTCCTTCCTTTGATCAACGTTAGCCACCCATGTGTTTGGCCTCAGAGGTGATCCACCAAGGAAGAAGAAAATTCAAGAAGAAGGGTGGTTTGCTTAAACCCTAGTTTTTCTATCTCTATAGAAAGGTGTACTCTCCCAACAATTGGAATTATTACGTATGTTGAAAAATCAACAACCCATCCCACCCATAATAAGACTCCTCTTATTTATAGATGTGGGCAACCCACCTTAACAATTAAGGAATTGGGTTTTAATTAATTAATTCTTTTAATTAATTAAGCTCCCTAATCTTATTAGGGATAATTAATTAAACTCCTTTAACTAATTTTCTTCCTAATCCAATTAGGAATAAATGAGAGTACTTATATTAAATTAATTCCTAAACTCTTTTAGAAATTAAAATAATAATAATTGTAATAATATTAATAAGACTCCTCTTATTAATTTATATTTAATATTTCTAAAATATTAAATAATAAATATTAAGCTATTTAATTTATTCTATCACCATAGATTAAATTAAATATACATAACATATTATTACGATTATGCCATTAACTTCTTAAATAATTATTCTTCCTTTTATGGTGTGATCCTTTAGGTTCCCCATATTAAATAGGTTGTGAATAAATCAATTAGAACAATTCTAATCTTATTTAAATAAATAAATTAAATAATTAATTTATTTAAATAAATAATATTTATTCTACAATAGGATAAGCCTCCCTAGCGATCAACGACTTTCCGGATAATATAGATTTCAACATTAATCATAAAAGAACCTTTGAGTAAATAGTTAAAATGCACAATTCAATCCTTCCACCATACAATGTCCCAATTAAATATAAGACATGGAATTCTTTGTCAAGTCTTATTTTATTTAATTATATGTATTTCGATCCTTAAATGCACAACTCCAAATAATGCAAATTAGAAACTCCTTTCTAATTTCATTACGCCTGGCCAAGGACTCTTTGGGTTGTCATTTATCGAATCACATAGGACATTTCTCTTCTTTTATTAGAAGTGGTAGATTCTTTATTGATCATACATTATCTCCATGTATAACTTATTATACCCAAGCATACCCTTTGATATACCCTAAGGGTCTTAAGGAATAAGTCAAAGTATAACTCATCATACACAAGATACTATGATGATCTCAAGTCCAAGGATTACTTGACTACTATCACTCTGAGAATTCCTATTGACAGCAAATAAAACTCCATTAGGTATTCCTTAGCGAGCCACGTTCGGTGAACTTATTCTCTAATAAGCACCTACATACTTGCTTTAGTGTCTCCACACAAATGATCATGAGATCAATCATCCTCATCCAATGAAAGCAAGTTAACGTATGTACCAATCTATCCGGATTCACTAATCCCCAATTTAGTAATCCAATGATTGGGAACTATTTTAGTTTTAAGCTTTCTAAGAATTTAGATCTCATTAGAATGATCATCATCATTATTCTAAAAGCATTGCTTAAAACTATGGGTTTATCACATATTATAAAACAAAGATCATGTAGATAATTAAAAGCCTTTAATAAATTAATACTTTTTATTAATAAATGAATAAGATTGTTACAAAGTATATGCTTTATCATCAAACATGATTGGCTTGTGTGCATACTACTTTCAATCTCCCACTTGCACTAAAGTCAATCGTCATGGTATCTTATACTCTTCTTCTCTAAGTGACGATTATCCTGCTGTTGGATAAGCTTTAGTTAATGGATATGTAATGTTGTTCTTGAGAGTCCACTATCTCTATAGTGATTTCTCACCTTTCAATGATTCTAATAATCAAATGAAAGTGCCACAACACATGTTTAGATCCAAGATGAGACTTAGGAACTATTCCTAGTTCTGTAATGAACTTTTAATCCAAACAATCAACTTGCAGCTTCATTTATAGTTATATACTTTGTCTTTATCACTAAACCAACAACTCTTTGCTGTTTGGAACCTTTCCAATTCACTGCACCACCGTTCAAGGTAACACTTTACCTTAAAGTGAATTTTTCTGTCGTCTTGGTGCATGCGAAAAACTTGAGTCCATTAAGCCCTCTAGTTTTAATTTAGACCCACCATGAATATGATCACATCCTTAGTGCCGGTTAAGCACTTTAAGATGTTTTTCACTGACTCATAGTGAACTTCCTCATAATATGACTGATCAACATCAGGTCTCGTACATTTCATTGCATACATGATTGTCACTCATGCGACCTCTCTTTTTAGGAGTCTGTGGGGACTATTAAGAGAGATACACTCCATTGCTCATCGACATGAGACATCTCTTGGAGTTTGCCATGCTAAACGACTTTAGCATCAAATGAATATACGTTCCTTGGGTTAAGTCGAGCATCCTCTTAAATCTATCTATATAGATTTATATCCCCAATTAAGATACTCTTCCAAACCATTCATGGAGGAATATTTAGACAACTTTATCATTACTGATTGTAGCATTAGTATGTCATTCCTTATCCGTAGTATATCAACATATAGTACTAGGAATGTCACGATGCTCCCCCCGACCCCTTTGTACACACTAGAAGTCTTACCTCATCGAATGTAACTCGGATCATCATCTTCTATGATGTGTACCTCATCATCATCATCATCATGATGAATCCATACCTCCGGTATCTTTGGTACTATTCAGATTTATGATCTTGGTTGTGGTACAATAGGTCTATCTCTGAGTTCCTCTTATTTGACTTATAGTATTTTGTGGTTCTTGAACTCTTCAAGATCTATTATCCTCCCACTAGCCCCTTTAATGATAAACACCTTTATCTTAGAAGGCGGCGTGTTTTAGAACAAACACCTTTTTGCTAAGTAGGATTATAGAACATTTACCCTAAACTTACTTTAGGATGTCCCACAAATCGACACTTATAAAATCTTGTCCCAAGCTTATCCTTTGAAACCTTTTCACATAAGTTGGACAAACCCTTATCTTAACATACTTAAGATTAGGAATCCTCCCATCCATAACTTTTATGGAGTCTTGGGGCGGATTTTGAGGTTACCTTTTTCGTAGATATGCGACCATTTCTAGGACATGATCCTGAAGGATCTTTGGAATGTCGGTAAAATCATTATGGACCGCACCATGTCCAACAAGGTACGATTTTTCATTCAAATACATCAATCAATTATTCACGTGTCGAGGCGTCCATTATGAGAAAACCATTTGAGATGATCTAGAAATTTATTGCACAAGTATTTATTCCTTGATCTAATCAAAGAATCTTAATACTTTGCCAATTTGTTTCATTTCTGAATTCTTTGAACCTTTCAAATAATTCACACTTGTATTTCAGCAAATACACACATTCAACTCTTTGAATGATCATCTCATTTTCTTAAACTAATTTGTTCAATATGCAAAATTATTTTCATGTAAGTCAAGTATACAAAATTTATTAAGTGATATTCCAGTTCTATACAAAACATTATTATTATAAATAGAACAACAATTGTTCTTAATTATAATACCAAAGATTTCATTGTCCAACAATAAAATGGAAATAATGTTTTTAATAAAAACCGGAATACAATAACAACTTATTGACTTAATAGATTTGCAGTATGCATTGCTAAACTATAAGTTTCTATGGCTAATGCAACAACCTTTGCTTCATTTTCCACACATAGGATTACTTATATTTGTTTAGCTTTCTACTTCTGCTTGGTCCCTTCATAAATCTATATTTATGATAACCAAAGTCGGTATCCAATACCCAAGTAGAACCTTGACTTAAAGAAAATTTATTTTAAATTATGAACAAAATTATATTTATTTGAAACTTCACTAAGCTTCTTTTGGTTAGCCTCTGCAAGATGCTTCTCGCAGTTTCTTTCTAGTGTCCAGGCTTATTGCAGTGGAAGCAAACTCCTTTGCTATCCGTATCAGTTATGTTCTTATTATCCTTTATTTTGCCTTTCTATTTACCTTCTTTGAATCGTTCTTCTTTTCAGAAGATCCTTTGGCCCCTACCAAGTAAGACTGGTCTTTCTTGGTTGGAAAGTGACTCTTAACATTTTTCAATATGTTAAGCAAATCAATTAAAGTCGATATCTAGCTTGTTCATATGAAAATTCACAACAATTGTGAAAAGAGTCAGGGAGTGAGTGCAAGATCAAATCTTGGCTCAACTCTCCATCCATGACAAACCCAGTTGTCCTAATTGATCAATCAAATTAATTATGTTAAGAACTTTTTGTCTGCATTATAGTGTCATTGGCCATTCTAGATCGGAAGAGCTCCTTAGATATCTCGATATCTATCGGCCCCTACTTTCCTCACCATCAACTACTTGATGTGCGGGAATATAGTAGAGCATCCATAGTTTCATGCCTTATTTGAAGCTCGTTACTCATGGATGCGAGCATGATGCATTGAGCCAACTGTGTATCATCTTGCCACTTTCTAAAAGTAGCAATGTCTTCCTCAGAGGCATTGTCTGCAACCATTGCAGGGATAGACGTATTAATTAAGGACATAAGATAACTTTTCATTTATGAGAACTATTCTCAAATTCCTTAACCAATCCATTTAATTGATCAGGTTAATTTAGCATCTAATATGCTTCGCGATGATAGTAAATTTTAGACATTGTAAAATTACGTAAATGAATTTGTAATTAACAACATTTTAACATACATTCTATTATTAATTACCAAAATAAATTAGGTCTTGTTTTAAATTGGTATCTCCCACTATTTTCTTCAAACTATATTACCTCACATATATAGTTCTAAAAATCTAATTAAAGATTTGCTAGTGAGAATAAGGATCCCATTTCAAATGTATATAGCCTTGTGGTGACACAACAAACTATATATAAATAAATAGGTAGACAACTTTTGTCAATTACATCAACTATGCAACTCCTTGTATTTTGCCTCTTAGATTATTTTGATCAAGTGGTGGCACATCAGAATCAAAATTATCCAAGTTAAGTCAAACCTAGCACTCCATATATTCAAAAAAGAAAAATATCATCCTTGTGGTGACACAACAAAACAATATTGTTCAATTTTCTTTATAAGCATCAAATGTGATAAATTAACATCTTAAATACTTAATACTTGCCTTGTGGTGACACAAAAAACTCATATTAAATATTTAATACTCTATTAATTTTATCATGCTAGAAGGCGACGTTCGATATTCCAAATATCTTTGAACGCTTAGGACTTAATATAAAAATTGAGGGGTTTGTTATTAATTTGTCTCATCTTGTTTAGCGGCGCATGCACGTATATATATATATAAAATACGCGCTATATATTAATGAACATGCGAAGCATGTTTGCATAATATATATATATATATAGTATAAGCATGCACATATAGAATACTATATTCTACCCGGATTGATTATGGACTTTTATTCTAGTTTGGTTCACTAGAGCCACCAAGTGAACCAAAAGGTCAAACCCTAGGGGTGCAAGAAATAATATTTAAATATAACTATTACATTTAAACTTGGGCTCCATTACAAATGGGTCTTCAAGCGCCTCATTGTCCTTGATCTCCAATTCTTTAAAATAATTCTAATTTTTCCTATTACAAAACTATTTAAAATAAATAGAAACCTTGATCGTGATCGAGGGAAGTACATAGGAGGAGATAGAATTTACATTGAGAAAAATTAGAGAAGGCGAGGTGCAGACCCCATTTAATAAAACCCATACATTCATGCATCCAACTAAAATAAAATCCAATCATATTAATTGATAATCCATAATCAATCCCATTTATTATCATACACATCATCATATGTATCAATAAATAACATTCATCTCATGAATAATAAACATTTAATATATATATTGATATCATTTAATGGGCAACTTTAGTTAGTATAAAATCTAATTTTGAATCAAAATAAACTCCTTTATTTAAATCCAAATTTAAATCAAAATAAAACTATTTTATTTTAATTTATCAATTTTGAATAAAATAAACTATTTTATTTTAATTAAAATTTTAATCAAAATAAACTCCTTTATTTTAATTAATTATGGAATCAATTCCATTTATATAAACAAAATCTTTAATTAAAATAAACTCTTTTATTTTAATTAATTATGGAATCCAATTCCATGTAAAAAAAAATATTAAAGGAAACACGGATTATATTTCCTATTCACAAATAAACTCCTTTATTTTGAATAATATGAAATCTTATTTCATATTTAAATAAACTCCTTTATTTAAGGAAACACGGATTTTCTTTCCTATTCACAAATAAACTCTTTTATTTTGAATAATATGAAATCCTATTTCATATCTAAATAAACTCCTTTATTTAAGGAAAGATCAATTTCAACTCCAATTAGTTATCATGGAATCCAATTCCAACTCTAATTAGTTAGCATGAAATTCTAATTTTTAAAATTAAAATAAACCCTTTTATTTTAAGATTAAAATAAACCTTTTATTTTAAAATTAAAATAAATATTTTATTTTAATTATAAAATTATTATTATATATATATATATTACGTAAATATATTATATATATATATATATAATAAACCATGATACCAAAAATCTTGTTTCTCAAAATAAAAAATAAAACCGTGGCCTACTTTCCTAGAAATCCGTGCGTGGCAGGTTTTGTTTTAACAGGAAAATGCTGCCTTGTTCCTTTTTAATAAATGACACCTGCGTCCCAGCACGTTTGTTTTTTTTTTTTTTTTTTTTTTTTAATTTTATGAGCATGCTTTTTGCTTCACGAAATTTGGTCACGGTTTTAAAAAAAAAAAAAAAAAAAAAATTTTTTTTTTTTTTTTTTATATTTTTTTATTTAAATTTTATACAATTAAATTATGCCCAATTAAATTATTTCTAAACACATATCAATATACATATTAAAACAATTAATAATTAGCATAAAGGTTTGGCTCACGATGCCCCGTTATTAGGTTTGTAATATTAAGTATGCTTGATCAAATTGCAAAATAATGCTAAGCGTGTACAAATCGAGTTTAAAAATTTACAAACCATATGCGGATCACCCTTTATGCACAATTATTAATTAAGCGAAAAGATAAAGAATAAAATCATACCCTTGAAGATCGAGCTTCCAGTACAAGTTCACCTCAATCCTTTTAGCGTTCAACTTGAATCCATAGAGTTTGGTTCCTTCCTTTGATCGGCGTTAGCCACCCATGTGTTTGGCCTCAGGGTGATCCACAAGGAAGAAGAAAATTCAAGAAGAAGGGTGGTTGGCTAAACCCTGGTTTTTTCTATCTCTATAGAAAGGTGTACTCTCCCAACAAATTGAATTATTACGTATGTTGAAAAATCAACAACCCATCCCACCCATAATAAGACTCCTCTTATTTATAGATGTGGGCAACCCACCTTAACAATTAAGGAATTGAGTTTTAATTAATTAATTCTTTTAATTAATTAAGCTCCCCTAATCTTATTAGGGATAATTAATTAAACTCCTTTAACTAATTTTCTTCCTAATCCAATTAGGAATAAATGAGAGTACTTATATTAAATTAATTCCTAAACTCTTTTAGAAATTTAAATAATAATAATTGTAATAATATTAATAAGACTCCTCTTATTAATTTATATTTAATATTTCTAAAATATTAAATAATAAATATTAAGCTATTTAATTTATTCTATCACCATAGATTAAATTAAATATACATAACATATTATTACGATTATGCCATTAACTTCTTAAATAATTATTCTTCCTTTTATGGTGTGATCCTTTAGGTTCCCCATATTAAACAGGTTGTGAATAAATCAATTAGAACAATTCTAATCTTATTTAAATAAATAAATTAAACAATTAATTTATTTAAATAAATAATATTTATTCTACAATAGGGATAAGCCTCCCTAGCGATCAACGACTTTCCGGATAATATAGATTTCAACATTAATCATAAAAGAACCTTTGAGTAAATAGTTCCAAATACAATTCAATCCTTCCACCATACAATATCCCAATTAAATAAAAGACATGGAATTCTTTGTCAAGTCTTATTTTATTTAATTATATGTATATTCGATCCTTAAATGCCTGACTCAAATAATGCAAATTAGAAACTCCTTTCTAATTTCATTACGCCTTGCCAAGGACTCTTTGGGTTGTCATTTATCGAATCACATAGGACATTTCTTCTTTTATTAGAAGTGGTAGATTCTTTATTGATCATACATTATCTCCATATACAACTTATTATACCCAAGCATACCCTTTGATATACCCTAAGGGTCTTAAGGAATAAGTCAAAGTATAACTCATCATACACAAGATACTATGATGATCTCAAGTCCAAGGATTACTTGTACTACTATCACTACAGAATTCCTATTGACGGTGCAAATAAAACTCCATTAGGTATTCCTTAGCGAGCCATGCGTTCGGTGAACTTATTCTCTAATAAGCACCTACATACTTGCTTTAGTGTCTCCACACAAATGATCATGAGATCAATCATCCTCATCCAATGAGCAAGCAGCGTATGTACCAATCTATCCGGATTCACTAATCCCCAATTTAGTAATCCAATGATTGGGAACTATTTTAGTTTTAAGCTTTTAAGAATTTAGATCTCATTAGAATGATCATCATCATTATTCTAAAAGCATTGCTTAAAACTATGGGTTTATCACATATTATAAAACAAACATCATGTAGATAATTAAAAGCCTTTAATAAATTAATACTTTTTATTAATAAATGAATAAGATTGTTACAAAGTATATGCTTTATCATCAAACATGATTGGCTTGTGTGCATACTACTTTCACATGACCATTAATGAATACACGAATATCCTTGGCCCGTAGTGCATGGATAATTTGTGGTCGTGATACTAAAGAATATCCTTGGCCGTAGTGCAAGGGTGATTCGATGATGTGGATTATTTATTAAGCTGAGTCTCAGCGATAAAAGTGATGAAAAACTTTTTTTTAATCATAGAAGATCGTAGATTTTATTCTCTACTAGACTCTTCTAATGGATTACTTATTCCGTTGCAGTTAAACTTGATGTTTGTTATATTTTATCAGTTTAACACTGTTGTAGGCTAACGATAATTTATTCTGCATTATCTTAGTCATAATATTTCTTACTGGGCTAGTTGATCTCACCCTTTTTCTTTCAATGTTCTCTTCAGGAAATGAGAACGTAGCAGGGACTAGTCGGGGAACGGAGTTGTGACGCCCCCAAATTCGGGTATCTTCCAACCCGACAGATGGTGCTACACGGTACTCATAACTATACATTCATTCTATTGAAACGACATCAAAATGTGTGTATCAACGACATTCTTATTACATTAATAATATTACATCCCGTTCCCATGTTCTATAACCATTACATTCTTTGTTCATCATTCTATAATATATATAGCTTACTAGTTTATTACAAGGTAAACTAATCATTCCTCTTCGTCTTGCCTTTGTCCTTGTCAGATTCCTCGGTCCGTTCAGTCTTAGTTGCATTCATATGGTTCAAGCAAAAGTGAGCAAAACAAGCTCAGCAAGTACAACAATTTCTTTTAAACAACATGCTTAAAACATAGGAATCATATATCTTCAATAACTGGACAGTAGTTATGAAGTACTATCGATAATTCAAAATAGCACTTCTTTTCCTTCAAAACGTTTTAGAATGACAATATTCAGTAAAACATCAATTCTGGCTCAAGACCATGAGTGTTTCATAATTTCTTTGAAAAGGACAACCCAGCACTAAGTCCGTAAGTCCAGTATATCTTACGAGCACTTCTGGGTGATCAGCCCATAGTACTCTATGTTGATCAACACTACATTCATTAAACGTATGTACGTTTAATTTTTGGCAACCTTGCGTGCCCATCGAATAATCGATGAAAAATACATTTGTTTATTCATACTCAGGCTTACCTTGAATTCGTACCAAACAATTGGCGTAGGATAGCGTTATCAATTCTATATTGAAAGACTTGTAAATAAATCAATCAATCTTCAAGATTAGTCTAGCCGAGATAAAACTGGCATCGACCCTTTTGTAAAACAATTCATGCATCTCATAACATGAATCACAGAAAACTTGGCTAACACGAAGGTTAGACAACCGTTTAAGAAAAACTTGCCTTCAGCGTCTGCTGCAGTATAATAACTTTTCTTTTCAGTCTTTACGGTCTCAACAACACATAACCACATAACATACCACATTAGGTTATGAATGAACATACATGGTTCCTAATGAATCTTACCCTTCTTCTCAATCTAATCTTGTATTAGATTTGTTATTATTAGTTCCGGCTTACCATTATAACTTACATCATTCTTACCAACTTCTTTCTTTTCTATAACTTAACTGAAATTATTATTAATACCACTCATTTCGAGTTAATCATCCTTCCTCACGGCTTACTAACATTCTTACGTTATTAATCAAAACTCGATCGTTAAGTACACGTATTGCACAATTCACGTTCACATTCAATTGACTTATCTCCAACCTTTAGTATTATACTTAAGGTTTATAACATCTTTTAATGATGGTACATTAGGTTTAACATAGATATGATTCCTTATCATTAACTTGTTTCTCCTTTATATTCAAAACCTTTCCTCTTTGGTCTTTCCCTAATTCTGGCGTTGCGGCGCCGGCATTCCTTCTATGTGTCACGTCGCGGCGTGACTTAGCAATAATGTATGGTCGGACTCGTGACATTTGGCTGAGTCTCTCTTTTTATATGGTCGTCTTTGCGGTGCCAGTTAGCGATGTACTCTCTATCTCGGCCTCATATTACTGTTGCAAGGCTTGGGCCTTTTGTGCTGGAGTCGCTGCACTGCAGTACTTGGACTCTGTGCCTCGAAAATTTTTGAGATTTTCAACTTTACGAAATTCCCGGACGCATAACTTCTTCGTTATAAGTCCGAATTAGCTCGTCCAAAAACCTACGGTTCAAAAATTACACACTCTACGCGTTCATGCAAGAATTTTATCGACTTTACTTCGTTTGCTAAAAATTCACTTATTAGTCCATTTTTAACGAAAACGGTGAACGTTTAACACTCGTTTCTTCGTTCTAAGTCGGAATTCGGTCATTTTCGAGTCCGCAACACTATAATGCCAAATAAGACTTGTCTCCATTGAAAACCAATGTTTCCAAGCTCAATATCAAAATTTGACTTCCATTCCGAGAATTTCACGAATTCGACGATTATCGTTCAAACTCGTAAATTTCGCCTTAACTTCATTTCTTATGATTTGTTCATCATTTCAAATGGATTCAATCCATCATACTAACATCTTGACATACATACTTCATTAACTTAACCATGATAAGTTATTACTTGTTCTTTGTGAGTTTATAACTTATAAAAGTATAAACTACTTATGACTTCCTTTCTCATGACTTATTATAAATTAAGTCTTTTAACCACCATTCTTGCTTCTTATTATCATAAAATCTTATTAAAGTAAACATATGAGTATTTAATATAAGCTCTTCATAAATTCATAACTTAATTAAGTTTGAATTACTTATTCATGACTTATACGGCTTAAGTCCATTGATTAATCATTCTTATCATTCCTTAGCACACATGTTCTACCACTATGCACTTCTCAAACAATGGAAGAGAAAGAGATTCATGGTTTAAGTTCTTACCCTTGATAATCACTTGGTTAATCTTTAATCTCCTTCTTGCTTCTTAAATTCTCAAAGGCTAACTTGTTCTAACTTTTGTAGCTTTTTCTCTCTAACCAATAAGCTATAAGTTATTGGATGAAAATCTAACAACTAACAAATGAGCTAGCAAGCTTCTTATTTATAGAACTTCCTAAGTTAGGGTAGTTTAGTCAATAAACCACTCCCACCTCCTTACTATTCATTACCTAGGCATTAAGTTAACTTTCTCCTCACAACACTTGGCCATTAAGTCTACTTGATCATCACACTTACTTTGCCATTAAGTATACTTGCTAGTCACCTATCTTATCCATTACTTTCTCATCACAACTTTTACTTGTTCACCACACATAAGCACTTTACTTGCTTATCACATTAATTACTTGGCCGTCACAACACTTAGCCATTAAGTTACTTGCTCATTACTTTGGATCACCCATGGGTTGCCCCATGGATCAAGCTTTACCCATTGGATCATATCTTGGCTTAGATTAATTACTTAGCTTATTCTTGTGCGCTTGCATTAATTTGTTTTGGGCTTCTCATTCACAACCACTTGGGCTTGCTCAATAATTTATATTGGACTTAACCATTCCTACATTTTGGCTTTAACATTAATTCGTATTGGATTTTATTGTTATTCCAATTGGACATTATAATTTCCTACACAATTCCACAAATCCATTACATATGGCTTAAAGCATTATAACGTATAATCTACGTATTAATCTCGTATTCTAACTCGTATACTTATTTAATATACGACATTCCATCATTCATACATGCTCGTATAATATCTCGTATTATACTCGTATTCATTACCTCGTACAATACTTACGTATTATACAATCATAGCTTTAATTCATTATACACATTTAAATTCCTTCTCGGAACTCACTTTCCCTAACTGTTAGGTTTTAAGTCTGCAGGCGAAAAACTGTGTTTGACATAACTGAAATATTATTGGATATTCTATCTCACCTTGATATTCTATCATTACGTATTTCTCGGAAGTTTAAAAATAATTCCCGAGCAAAAATGCGTGAATAGTGTTTTTTGGAAAATTTCTCGGAAAGCTTTTATTTTCGTCTTGGAAATTCAAACACTTTAATTCTACCATGTAGCCAAAATACTACGACATTCCGATATGTCTAGGTCATAGAACGACCTTCAAATAGCTTACTCCCATAATTAATTAATTAAATTCATTTAATCCACATAATCAAATAAAAATTTAATTCTCAAAAATCCGATTTTTCTGAGGCGTTACACTCTTCCCCCCTTATAAGGATCTTGTCCCCAGAATCTCGCTAATAACACATACACCATTGCGGAAAATTATTCTTTTGTTTTCATCTCAAGTTCCCATAATGCTTCTTCGACATTATGGTTCTTTCATTTCACCTTCAACGAAGGTATTATCTTATTTTTCATGACTTGTCACTTCCTATCAATAATTTGAGTTGGAATTTTAAATACTTATTAACATATTACGCTATCTTCCTCTGATTAATTCTTCCTTTAACTTCAAAATTATTTGAAACTCAAATTTCTCCTTCAAAACAAGATTATACATGATCTTCTCTTTATCCTGCATCCTCTTCTTCACTCGCTTGCACTCCTCGTTACCTAGTTGTATTTTATTTATTCATTCCATTATCGTGGATTGAGTCTACGTCATGAATAACATTTCTACCACTTCATTCCGTAATTTAACTTCTAGCTTCGTTCTTTCCATCTCCGTTAGTAACTCATTCTGAGTCGTTAACATCGATATCTTTTCCCTACCCTTCCTACTTACTGCGTCGGCTTCTATGTTTACCTTCCATGTATGATATAACATATCACAGTCGTAACCTCTTATCCATTCTAATCACCTTCTATACTTCATATTCAACTTCTTCTGTGTGGAGATATATTTCAAACTCTTAGAGTCCGTGTATATCTCACACTTCTCCCCGTATAAATACTATCTTCCGATTTTTAATTCTAAAACTACAGCTGCCAATTCTAGATAATAACTAGGATAGGCCTCCTCATAATTCTTTAACTGGCGTGATGCATACATAATGACATTGCCATGCTACATGAGCACGCAACCCCATCTTCTATATGAAACATCGAGATACACTATAAAATCCCCCGTATCACCTGATAAAGACAATACATATGCCTCACTTAACCTTCCTTTTAGTTCCTAAAAACTATTTTCTCCCTTTTCATTCCCAACATACTTCTCAATAACAAATTTTGTCTATCTCTTTAAGCTACAATTCACACGTAGTGAATTCCATATCCAACTTCTCCCTCCGTAGTGTTTCTCACACTATCTTCAAATGTTCAGCGTGATCTTCTGACGTCTTAAATTAGACTAGAATATCACCAATGATCATTACGACACCCTCATCCAAATATTATTTGAACACCCTGTGATGCTAATGGTACTTTCAACCATAGCACCTCACAAGAGTACCTATCAATTTGCCACCGACTTGCTCGGCACCCATTACAGAAAGTCTAACTTCTGCACATTAGTTAACCCAAACGACATAACCAGAAACTCATAATAACCCTAACAAGTCCTGAACGTCGTCTCAGGTACCTCCTCCTTCTTCCTTACTTTCAACTGACTATACCCCGTACGCATATCTATCTTAGAAAAATTCTTTGCTCTCTTCAACTGATCAAATAGATCATCGATCCTAGGCCATGGGTATTCACTCTTAACCGCTAACTTACTTCGCTTACAATAGTCGATACACAAATGTAACAACTCATTTTCTATCTTAACATCCTTCTAACTTGCGTCATGATTAGACAACAAGAACGTCTCGGTGTTTTATTACCATAAAATACTACCTTGGGTTTCTTTAGAAAACCAAAGATTCATACTTTTATTCTAACAATTTATTAAAGTTATATGGTTAATCAACTCATTCATACCGAGAATTACTTCAAATTCTCTCAACTTTATCGGTACTTATCTACTGATACTTGCTTACAGTCCTTATTCCTGAAACCATTTCCACGAATATAATTAACAAAAGTTATTTCCCCATTCTCTACCTTAACATATAAAGGTATTTATAATCCCTACCGAGAATGAACTTAATCACTTAGCAAACTCTCATACTATAAAAGAAAAGTAGCACTCCAATCAAACAACACATAAGCATTCATTGTATTGACCGGAATGATACCTGCTACTAAATCCGCTGATGCAATTGCATCATGGCTAACTCATCACTACTAACACCTTTACTTTCCTCCAACCCCTTCTTTGGGAAATTTGTTGCCATGTGGTCCAACGACCCACATACAAAATAACTATAGTTTTTCTTAGGATTAAGACAATTGGATAATATATGACCCTCCTATCCACAGTTATAAAAAATTGATTTCTCCTTCAGACAGACTCCTAAATGAGTCATTCCACATGTCGTACATGCTTCAATCCTACGCTTAGGGTCACCTTATCCCACTATAGTATTCTCGGAGTTAAAATTTTTTATTTTTGGCATGATACCACTACCACTGGCATTCTCTGCCTTAATTCCTCCCTCTTCCTCGTTCTTATCTTTTCTCTCTTTGTGGTATTGAGTCAACGCCTCACTACCACCCTCTGCTATAATTACCTTCTCTAGAATGGTCCCGTAGGAAACACTCTGGAACACCAAAACACTACTATAGAGCTCAAACCTCGAGCCTTTCTCGGTGTCCACTTGATGTGGAGCAAACTTTGCCAATTCATTGAATCTGAGCCTTCCTCTCTAGTTGCATACTTCCTAGTAGGGAAATAATTCTCGAAGAAAACCTTCTTGAACTGTTCCCACGTTACCACATCTGTTCTAGCCCCACCCTGGTGAGCCTCCCACCAAAAGTTGGCTTCCACTTTCATCATGTAAGTCGCAAAAGAAGTCTTTTGCGCCTCACCTACGTTTTGTAATAACAAACGCCTATTTCTATTACCCATATGCGGGATTCTAATGGGTCCGTCGTTCCTTTGAACTCGAAGCGGACCTACGCTTTTAAATTCTTTAAAGGTAGTCATTCGGCTAACCTAGGTTGGTGGTACTACTCTACCCTAGTTTAGTTAAATGCAGCCGTTAATAAATTAACGAACTCTTGCATAGGGTTGTTTTGACCCCCTTGATTTTTATTACGTGATTCCGCTTCCTGATTACGTTGTCTTCTCCTTGGCAGCATTTTCTGATTAAATAAATAAAATTTCATTATTATCTATTTACTTTCTTCGTTATTATTCGCCACATAACAACTCATACCATAACAAAACATATTAAATAAAAACTTCATTATATTAATATGCTTCTTCATAGTCAAAACTATATACAAATTACTTCCATAGCCAAAGGCTATTCCATTTCTATCTCGCAATTGAACTTCTCAAAAGTTGGGATTTATAAAAAGACTACCCTTTTTATACAAAAGAGGGTTTTACGTCACTACACACATATTTATAACTCTAGACTTCTAATAATGCATAATGAGCGTCCTCGTGTTTCTCATTCGCAATCTTATTTCTGATATCCCGACTAATAGTATGTTGAGTTTGCTTGACTCTATGGAATAACAAGCAACTTTAAGCTTGAAATCCTTATGAACACTCTCATGGATGTAAGACATCCGTGCTATCTTCGATCCTTTTCCTCCGATTTTCTCTGAAGCTCTACCACCTCGTTCATATAATCCCTAGCCTTATTTATCATGAGCACCTTCTCATCATGCTCAGACTCAAAATCTGCTTCTGCAGACTCCTTCGCTACATAAAGAGCACTAATCTCTTCATTCTGATTTTGCACAATTGTACTCTCGGTTGCACATTCTGTCAGCAAGACTTTGCCAAATCTGATGCTCTCATTGCATGCAGGGCGATAACTCTGAGGTAGGTACCACCGTACCAACTGACGTTATCTCCATTACTTCCTCCTCATTGCTCATCATATTAAGATATGATGTTATATCCATATCTCCCTCGGAGTAGTCTTCTTCAGAAAAGTACTCCACTGCCTCCATCTCTTCTAGAATCACTAATGGTACCTCACCGCCACCAAGCATAGAGTACGAGCTCTACTCTCATTCACAATTTCTTCACTCATTTGCGTATATATATCTCTATACATCAAGCTATTGATCGACATCCTATAATAACACATATGTTGATTAGTACATAACACACAATAGTATAAGCACAAATCACATTTAATTTATTTAGGGTTACTTTCCATCTTTTAAATCTTTTGGTACTGAGTTTCCTCAATACCTTATTAACTCATTCAACTTAAGTAAAGCTTGAGTTTACTTCCTTCGGACTTTCCTTCCTTAACGAGGTTATTAGCCTAAGGTTCTTCCCCCCTTAAGTTTATAACCTAATGCTCTGATACCAACCTGTGACGCCCCCAAATCCGTGTATCTTCCAACCCGACAGATGGTGCTACACGGTACTCATAACTGCACATTCATTCTATTGAAACGACATCAAAATATGTGTATCAATGACATTCTTATTACATTAATAATATTACATCCCATTCCCAGGTTCTATAACCATTACATTCTTTGTTCATCATACTATAATATATACAACTTACTAGTTTATTACAAGGTAAACTAATCATTCCTCTTTGTCTTGCCTTTATCCTTGTCAGATTCCTCGGTCCGTTCAGTCTTAGCTGCATTCATATGGTTCAAGCAAGAGTGAGCATAACAAGCTCAGCAAGTACAAGAATTTCTTTTAAACAACATGCTTGAAACATAGGAATCGTATATCTTCAATAACTGGACAGTAGTTATGAAGTACTATCGATAATTCAAAATAGCACTTATTTTCCTTCAAAATGTTTTACAATGACAATATTTAGTAAAACAACAATTCTGGCTCAAGACCATGAGCGTTTCATAATTTCTTCGAAAAGGACAACCCAACACTAAGTCTGTAAGTCCGGCATATCTTACGAGCACTTCTGGGTGATCAGCCCATAGTACTCTATGTTGATCAACACTACATTCATTAAACGTATGTAAGTTTAATTTTTGGAAACCTCGCGTGCCCATCGAATAATCGATGAAAAATACATTTGTTTATTTATACTCAGGCTTACCTTGAATTCGTACCAAACAATTGGCGTAGGATAGCGTTATCAATTTTATATTGAAAGACTTGTTAATAAATCAATCAATCTTTAAGATTAGTCTAGCCGAGATAAAACTGGCATCGACCCTTTTTGTAAAATAGTTCATACATCTCATAACATGAATCACAGAAAACTTGGCTAACACGAAGGTTAGACAAACGTTTAAGAAAAACTTGCCTTTAGCGTCTGCTACAATATAATAACTTTTCCTTTCAGTCTTTACGGTCTCTACAACACATAACCACATAACATACAACATTAGGTTATAAATGAACATACATGGTTTTTAATGAATCTTACCCTTCTTCTCAATCTAATCTTGTATTAGATTTGTTATTATTGGTTCCGGCTTACCGTTATAACTTACATCATTCTTACCAACTTCTTTCTTTTCTATAACTTAACTGAAATTATTAGTAATACCACTAGTTTCGAGTTAATCATCCTTCCTCATGGCTTACTAACATTCTTACGTTATTAATCAAAACTCGATCGTTAAGTACACGTATTGTACCGTTCACATTCACATTCAATTGACTTATCTCCAACCTTTAGTATTATACTTAAGGTTTATAACATCTTTTAATGATATTACATTAGGTTTAGCATTGATATGATTTCTTATCATTAACTTGTTTCTCCTTTATATTCAAAACCTTTCCTCTCTGGGCTTTCCCTAATTACGGCGTCATGGCTTGCTGGCATTCCTTCTCTGTGTCGGTCAGCGTGGCGTGACTTAGCAATGTGTATGGTTCGGACTTCGGTATTTATGCACGTGAGTCTCCTTTCTTTATGGTCATCTTTGCGGTGCGATTAGCGATGTACTGTCTCGGCCTCGCGCTGCGGCACGGGCCTTTTGCTGGAGTCATTCGAGTGCTAGCTGGGCGCGGACTCTGTGCCTCAGAAAATTTTGACAGTTTTCCAACTTTGCGAAATTCCCGGACGCATAACTTCTTCGTTATAAGTCCGAATTAGCTCGTCCAAAAACCTACGGTTCAAAAATTACATACTCTACGCGTTCATGCAAGAATTTTATCGACTTTACTTCGTTTGCTAAAAATTCACTTATTAGTCCATTTTTAACGAAAACGATGAACGTTCAACGCTCGTTTCTTCGTTCTAAGTCGAAATCCGGTCATTTTTGAGTCCGCAACTCTATAATGCCAAATACGACTTGTCTCCATTGAAAACCAATGTTTCCAAGCTCAATATCAAAATTTGACTTCCATTCCGAGAATTTCACGAATTTGACGATTATCGTCCAAACTCGTAAATTTCGCCTTAACTTAATTTCTTATGATTTGTTCATCATTTCAAATGGATTTAATCCATCATACTAACATCTTGACATACATACTTCATTAACTTATAACCATGATAAGTTATTACTTGTTCTTTGTGAGTTTATAACTTATAAAAGTATAAACTACTTATGACTTCCTTTCTCATGACTTATTATAAATTAAGTCTTTTAACCACCATTCTTGCTTCTTAATATCATAAATCTTATTAAAGTAAACATATAAGTAGTTCATATAAGCTCTTCATAAATTCATAACTTAATTAAGTTTGAATTACTTATTCATGACTTATACGGCTTAAGTCCATTGATTAATCATTCTTATCATTCCTTAGCACACATGTTCTACCACTACCCACTTCTCAAACAATGGAAGAGAAAGAGATTCATGGTTTAAGTTCTTACCCTTGATAATCACTTGGTTAATCTTTAATCTCCTTCTTGCTTCTTGAATTCTCAAAGGCTAACTTGTTCTAACTTTTGTAGCTTTTTCTCTCTAACCAATAAGCTATAAGTTATTGGATGAAATCTAACAACTAACAAATGAGCTAGCAAGCTTCTTATTTATAGAACTTCCTAAGTTAGGGTAGTTTAGTCAATAAACCACTCCCACCTCCTTACTATTTATTACCTAGGCATTAAGTTGACTTGCTCCTCACAACACTTGGCCATTAAGTCTACTTGATCATCACACTTACTTAGCCATTAAGTATACTTGCTAGTCACCTATCTTATCCATTACTTTCTCATTATAACTTTTACTTGTTCACCACACATAAGCACTTTACTTGCTTATCACATTAATTACATGGCCATCACAACACTTAGCCATTAAGTTACTTGCTCATTACTTTGGATCACCCATGGGTTGCCCCATGGATCAAGCTTTACCCATTGGATCATATCTTGGCTTAGATTAATTACTTAGCTTATTCTTGTGGGCTTGCATTAATTTGTTTTGGGCTTCTCATTCACAACCACTTGGGCTTGCTCAATAATTAAATTGGACTTAACCATTCCTACATTTGGGCTTTAACATTAATTCGTATTGGATTTTATTGTTATCCCAATTGAACATTACAATTTCCTACACAATTCAACAAATCCATTACATATGGATTAAAGCCTTATAACGTATAATCTACGTATTAATCTCGTATTCTAACTCGTATACTTATTTAATATACGACATTCCATCATTCATACATGCTCGTATAATACCTCGTAATATACTCGTATTCATTACCTCGTACAATACTTACGTATTATACAATCATAGCTTTAATTTATTATACGCATTTAAATTCCTTCTCGGAACTCACTTTCCCTAACTGTTAGGTTTTGAGTCCGTAGGCAAAAAAATGTATTTGCCATAACTGAAATATTATTGGATATTCTATCTCACCTTGATATTCTATCATTACATATTTCTCAGAAGTTCAAAAATAAATCCTGAGCAAAAATGCGTGAATACTATTTTTTGGAAAATTTCTCGGAAAGCTTTTATTTTCGTCTTGGAAATTCAAACACTTTAATTCTACCACGTAGCCAAAATACTACGACATTTCGATATGTCTAGGTCATAGAACGACCTTCAAATAGCTTACTTCCATAATTAATTAATTAAATTCATTTAATCCACATAATCAAATAAAAATGTAATTCTCAAAAATCCATTTTTTCTGGGGTGTTACAGGAGTAATGGTCCGAGATGGTGTCATTGTAGTCGTCACTATTCTATAAAATAGTGTGATAATAAATGTAATGAGGACTCCATTGAGTGTGGATATTGTCTAGATGACAATATTCGTATTAAAACTCTCAGTTTATATTTTATCGTATTTTACAAGACAAATGTATTATTAAGTTGTATTTGAATTTTGTACCATGTATTTGGCGACTCAAGATGGGTGATGTATACCTATTTTGGGGGCGTCACAGTTGGTATCAAAGCTTAGGGATATGATCCCTGGCTGAGATGTGAGACAAGAACTAGGAGGGGAGAGACGGGGAATTCCTTCGCTAGTATGACCTACCTAAGTTTATTTGTTATTTAATTGGTCGGTCAGAATATTGGGATAATTTGTGACATGTCAATTAACCCTTGTTTTGTGGTAGTATTTAATAATGACATCTAAGAATGTTGAGAATAGCAATGGAGCATAGGAGACCGTTTAGTCACCACAGATCAATAACCAGGATAATGTGCATCAGGAAGGCGACAATCCTCATGCAAACAACAACACTGACCAAACGATGAACGACGGAATGTTCAGAGGCTTTCTTCAATTCATGCAACATCAGGGGAGAGTGGCTCCTGTCCAAAATGCAGGTGGAAACACTGGCAACTCTCGGACGATCACCGCTAAATAGTTCAAGGAGCTGGGACCAACGGAGTTTTTTGGAGAGCCAAAACCACTTAAGGCGGAGACATGGATAAAGCAGATCAACAAGATATTTGATGTCTTGGGATGCTCCGAGGATCAAAAGATTCCCTTTGCCACCTTTATGTTGCGGCGAGAAGAGATTCTTGGTGGGAATCAGTAAAAGCGTACTCAACCCGCCCTTGAAGATGTCTTAGGAGAAGTTCCAAGAACTGTTCAACGACAAGTACTTTTCTGAAAGTATTCGTCACATGAAAGAGGTAGAGTTCATTAAACTGGAGCAAAACAACATGATCGTGTCACAGTACGAAGCCAAGTTTGTCGAGTTGTCCTGGTTTGCATCCCACTTAGTTGATAATGAAGAGAGAATGACGCGGATGTTTCTAAGAGGTTTGAAACCTGAGATATGTCAATACCTTATCTCTCACAAACTTTGCTTGTATTCAGATGTTGTGAATAGGGCTCAGTTATTGGAGCGCGATAATGAGTCAACTCAACCAAGAGAGAGCAGCCAGCAAAATGATAATATCAGTGGTAGCAGTCATCGAAGCGGTGACAACAAACGTGGAGGGAATCAACATGCCAAAAATGGTAACCACTTCGGTGGTAATCATGGCCAAGACAATTAGAATAGACATTTCAATAAGAGGAGATTCAACAATGATGGAAAGACGTCAGCATCAGCACTCGTTGTTAAGGAAGGAGAACGACCACCTATCATATGCTTCAAATGTGGAGGGGAGGGACATATCAGTCCCAACTGCGCGAAGCAGTCCAAAGCATGTTAGAATTATGGAAGGGAAGGTCACCTAGCCCGATTTTGTCGTTCACCGAAGACAAGTCCAGCTGGGATGTAGGCACCAAAGGCCGTCCCAGAAAAGTCAAAGCCGGTAGTACAAGGGAGAGCATTTTTCGTAACCTCCCAGAAAGCAAGGAACCCGAACGAGGTAATCACGGGTAAGCTTATCATAAACTCTAGCGAAGTATATACCTTATTTGATACCGGTTCTACCCATTCTTTTATTTCTCCTACTTGCGCTCAACGTTTAAATTTAACTCCGGAGAAATTAGACTTTGACTTATCAGTTGAAACTCCATTGGGAGAAACCTTCATTACGTCCACGGTTTATAAGTCTTGTTCGGTTCAAATTGGTACCCTCACATTACCTGTCGATCTTATTTCATTGAAAATACTTGCATTGGACGTAATTCTAGGGATTGATTGGTTAGCTACTCATCATGCAAAAATATAACAACCCTAATTTAAAGTATAAAATCATGATGGAGGCTCACAACACACCGTTTTCAATCCATCCCGGGAGTACAAAAATGTATCATGATCTTCGACATACATTTTGGTGGAGCAATATGAAGAGAGAAATAGCGCATTTTATCTCAAGGTGTTTAACTTATCAACGAGTCAAGGCGGAGCATCAAGTGCCAAAAGGTCCATTACAACCACTTGAAATTCTAGAATGGAAGTGGGAACACATTACCATGGATTTCATTACTGGTCTTCCCAAGGTTTCTCAAGGCATAGATGCAATTTGGGTCATTGTTGATAGATTGACCAAGTCTGCTCATTTCTTACCTATACGAGAAACTTATCCACTTTAACGTCTTGCTCGTATGTACATAAATGAGATTGTAAGACTGCATGGTATGCCAGTATCCATAGTTTCCGATCGAGACCCAAGATTCACTTCAAGATTTTGGGTTAGTTTGCAAAAAGCTATGGGCACGGATTTACGATTTAGTTCGGCTTATCATCCTCAAATGGATGGGCAGTCAGAGAGGACTATTCAAACTCTTGAAGATCTATTAAGACTCTGTGTCCTTGACTTCAAGGGAAGTTGGGACAAGTTCTTACCATTGGTGAAGTTTTTCTACAACAACAGTTATCAAGCAAGTATTGGTATGGCTCCATTTGAAGCATTGTATGGAAGAAAGTGTTGTTCTCCAGTATGCTGGGATTAGGTGGGTGAAGCAACGTTGTTGGGACCGGAGTTGGTGCATATGACTATGAAAAAGATTCAAACGATCCGACAACGTATAAAAACCTCACAAGATCGACAAAAGAGTTATGCTGATCTTCATCGAAAGGACGTGGAATTCAATATTGGAGATCATGTGTTGTTACGTGTTGCTCCATGGAAGGGAGTTATGAGATTTGGAAAGAGAGGAAAGCTCAATCCTCGATTCATTGGCCCATTTTAATCCTCGATCGAGTAGGAACTGTGGCCTATAGACTCGCTCTGCCGCCAAGAATGTCTCGTGTTCATAACGTTTTTAACATATCTATGTTACGTAAATATGTGAAAGACCCGAACCACATCATTGAGTTAGAACCGGACGAAATAGCGAAAAATTTAACGTATAAAGAGGTTCCTGTTAAAATCTTGGATAAGAAGGAACATGTTCTACGCTCCAAGGTTATACCTTAAGTCAAAGTTTTGTGGAGAAACCACGATATTGAGGAAATGACCTGGGAGTTAGAATCTAAAATGAAATCAAGGTATCCTCACCTCTTCGTCATACCAGGTATGTACCCTAATTTCGAGGGCGAAACTTCATAAGAAGGGGAGGTTGTAAGACCCCAACTTTTATGAATAAAAATGAATTTTCTATAAATATCATTTTTGAATATTATGGAGTATATTTGATATAATATTAAAGTTGTGGGTAATATTTATAAATTTTACAAAGTACGCAAGTTGTTATATAATATTCGATTGGTCGGGGAATATTCGTTTTAACAGAGAATATTCGTACGATGGCACAATCATTGGTAGACCCTACAACGGAATTATTGTCGGATTGAGAAAACGATAAAAATATCTTTTTATGAAAATAATGATGGAAGTTTTACCGTTAACTGTTGAAACACCCGGTGTTAAAAGTACAGTAATACGAGTGGTTGCATAGTAGCAGACGGCATTGATTATTGATGCTTACGTGAGAAGTCACTCAGTTTTGTTCAATTATTTCAATAGTAATTGTTGCATAGTATCTCATGTTATTTGATTCAATTATTGTCGATATTTTTATATATTATTAAATCAATAATTGAGATGACAGAGTTATTAATATTATTATTTGTAATATTGACAATGTCTAGAAGTTACTGTCGAGGAGAGGTTTGGTCACCTAATCGCTGCGCATGATGGGAGAAATCCTTATTGAAAAGCCCCTCTTTCACAGGGAACGACACTGGTTGTTAAATGTGCGCCCCAAAAAATAGGTATAC
This sequence comes from Panax quinquefolius, assembly GCA_020205615.1. Lineage (NCBI taxonomy): Eukaryota > Viridiplantae > Streptophyta > Magnoliopsida > Apiales > Araliaceae > Panax > Panax quinquefolius. Next base: position 104,778,517 of record CM035154.1, on the reverse strand, counting down.
ATCACCTATTACGAGTTGTCAATACATGATGCATGAAACAACTACAACTTTATTATTATAATGAAGAAAGCGTGAGTTTGAATACAAATATTATCTTCTAGACAATATCTATACTCAAATAAATCCTCATCACATTTATTGATACATTATTTTACAAAATGGTGAGGACTACTAAACAATCCTTTCTAAAACCTTCATTCCATACCCAGGCTCGTACTCGCTATTATATTCTCGCCTCACGAGAAGAAAAATGGAACAAAAAGGAAAAGGGTGAGCTCAACTAGCCCGGTAAAAAGAATATTATGACTAAGATAATATACAACAAATTACCGTTAGTCTTCACGAGGGAAAAATCTAATAGAATACAATAGACAACAAATTTTAAATCAATATTCGCAGTGAAATAATAATTCATTAGAAGGGTTAAGTAGAGAATGCAAACTACTATCTTCTATGTATGAATTTAAAAGTTCATAAATCATCTTTTATCCTTGTAACATCAATCAATATACATACGGAATCAAATATTCATCTTTGCACTCTGAGCCAAAGATATTCATCGATTGGTCATGTTCATCTAAAACACTGTTCATCTTTGCACTACTGACCAAAGATATTCTTCAGAAATCATTCATCTTTGCACTATAGGCCAAAGATATTCAATAATATCATCATTTAAGACTGAGGATGATGAAAAATATTTTTTTAAAGAAACGAATCCAGTGAAACAAAATGACAAGGATTAAGGATTAAGGATTCGTACTCTGTTTTATCCATGTTCAAAAATACCTCAAAAATAATCATAGTGGTGTAAAATTCAAGAATGATCAAAACATGGATACAATCAAAGCTAGTATCCAGAATAGATATTTTGGACAAAAAGAAGAAATTTTATTTTTAAATTGAATAGTGCAGATATCGTGAATAGTGCTTATATATCGTGAATAGTAACTCCGACACCAAAAGATAGAAATTCCACAAAAACATCTTCACGCTTCATGAATAGTACTCGTGAATAGTAACTCATGAATAGTAACTCGTGAATAGTAACTCATGAATAGTAACCCCGACATGAAAAAGTTCCAAATTTGATAAAAAGTTCCAACCAATATTTCAGCATAATGATATTGAAGAAATAATATCATTTGAGAAGAAAATAACATCCCTTACCTCGAAAGATTAGTACTTCTAGCTGGAATACCGGGTATAGTGCTGAAGGGAACTTGCACCGTCTAACAATACTCAAAGTATACTCAAAATACTCACAAGAATACGCTCGATAATATAGAGAGAAAACTTCAGTTTCTGGTGTGATTTTCAATTCTAACCTAAGCACCCTATTTATAGGAAATTGCTTAGAACACCAAAGCAGAAAATTTATTAAATATTATTATATTTTTCCAAAATCTCATACGCACACTTCTTCCAACTGATTTCAGCCTCTATCACATGTTACATAAGGGCCTCAAAATGAAAAACACGTTTTTGTAATTAAAAATATTTTAAACTTCCAAAAATCAATTATTTCGGAGCTTCGAAACTTCAATAATTCACAATAAATAGCCGTTTTGTCAGAAAATTCGAATCTCGCGAGTTTTTATAGGAAATTCAATTCTCTACAACTTTGCAGAAGAAAGTTTTTCCAAATTCCAAACAGAAATTGACCGAAATCCACAAACGGGCGATTTTACAAATTTATAATCAAATTTCGATCGATAAATAGGGTCCACCGAGCATGTTTAACATGTTTTAAACATTTATTGCAACAAAAATACTCTTCCTCCTCAGTATACTCATATATCCCACATTCGTTGTAAAAATATCACCACTATTATATTATTAAAATATAATAATATATTTAAATGAATTATTTTATCGAAAAAGATAAAATTTCAATTTTCAACAATTGTCACATTAAAATTTTCTCCATCTATATCCACATAAAATTAATATTTTCCTCATCATATGAATCAATAATTAATTATTCACAAATAATATTACAGACTCACAATATTGACAACCAGTAGGTTCAGGAAGGAAAGGGGCTTTCAATAAGAATTTCTCTCTTCTTGGCGCCGCAATTAGGTGACCAAACCTCTCCTTAGACGTAACTTTCTAGACATTGCCAATAATGTTATCTAATAATATTATTCAGATAATATGAATTATTGCTTCGATAATGAAAAATTGTGTAATGACAATTATTGAAACAACAATGAATATAAAATATCAACGCAAGCAATTATTAACTCAATAAAATATTTGAGCGAAGAATTCTGTAACCATTATTGAGTAGTGTCTTCTTACGTAAGAATCAATAATTGGTGCAATCGTGGTAATCTTCTTGTGTTTTAACCACCGAGTATTTTAACAGTATTAACGGTAACAACTACGCCGTTATTTTTAACCAACTTATATTTGTCGTTTTCTTCATCCAATCGCTTTCCGTTATGGGGCCCACACATGGCTGCGTCGTCGTACGAATATTCCCCGACAGTATGAATATTCCACGACCAAACGAATATTCCCCGACAACAATGAATATTTTATAACCACTTGCTTATTTTGAAATATTTGCGTATTTTACCCCTAACTATCCACATTAATCACATCAACCCTTACTATTTCAAAATAATAAATAGAGAAAATTAAATTTCATTAATAATAAGTTGGGGTCTTACATTAAATATTACGAATTATAATAATGATGATAAATGTTGTTAAAAATATCGAGGAGATTTTTATGAAGTATTTATGGACCCCCATTTACCCATTTTTCAAAATAATTGGAAGGAAGTTATAAAGTATATATATATATATATATATATATATATATATATACGTATTATATATATTTGAGTAACATGTGGGTGGGTGGTGGTGGTCCTGGAAAAAGAAGTTAATTTGGCAGGATGCAATCTTTTTCTTTCCAAAGCTTGGACTTATTTGCCAAACTTTTCAAATCATGCATTATATTGATAACTTGTGAATTAGGATGCTTCCTAATTGGTTAAAGCTCCAAATTGGCATGTGTTAGTTTTCCTCATTGGCCAGCACCTTGAAAAATGATTCACGGGTGGTAGGATTTTTCTAAAATAGCATATGTTATATATATATATATATATATATATATATATATTATAAATTTTGGTTTTATTTGACAATGTTGAAAATCTAGCGTATGATTTCAGCCCGTGAATTTCAAACACTGTTGCGTCTGTGAATTTTCTTACACAGTGCCCCTTCCATTCTCCTATAAATAGGATGCTTAGTTAGAATTGAAAATCACACCAGAATCAGAGAATTCTTCTTCTATAATCTTGAGCGTATTTCTTTAGAGTTTTAGAAAACTTTGAGAGTAGAAAACAGTATAAGTTTTCTTCAAGAATATCCCCGCCCTACCAATCAGAATACTCTTCTTTTTAAGGTAAGGTGTGACGCCCCCAAAATAGGTATACATCACCTATTCTGAGTTGTCAATACATGGTACAGATACAACTACAACTTTATTATTACAACAGTAAAACTGTGAGTTTGAATACAAATATTATCTTCTAGACAATATCTATACTCAAATAAATCCTCATCACATTTATTGATACATTAGTTTACAAAAATGGTGAGGACTACTAAACAATCCTTTCTAAAACCTTCATTCCATACCACAGACTCGTACTCGCTTATATTCTCGCCTCCCGAGAAGAAAAATGGAACAAAAAGGAAAAGGGTGAGCTCAACTAGCCCAATAAAAGAATATTATGACTAAGATAATATACAACAAATTACCGTTAGTCTTCAACAGGAAAAATCTAATAGAATACAATAGACAACAAATTTTAAATCAATATTCGCAATGAAATAATAATTCATTAGAAGAGTTAAGTAGAGAATGCAAACTACTATCTTCTATGTATGAATTTAAAAGTTCATCGCTCATCTTTTATCCCTGTAACATCAATCAATATACATACGGAATCAAATATTCATCTTTGCACTACTGAGCCAAAGATATTCATCGATTGGTCATGTTCATCTAAACACTGTTCATCTTTGCACTCTGACCCAAAGATATTCTTCAGAAATCATTCATCTTTGCACTACTGTGCCAAAGATATTCAATAATATCATCATTTAAGACCGAGGATGATGAAAATATTTTTTAAAGAAAGCGAATCCGATTGAAACAAAATGACAAGGATTAAGGATTAAGGATTAGTAGACTGTTTTATCCATGTTCAAAAAAATACCTCAAAAATAATCATAGTGGTGTAAAATTCAAGAATGATCAAAACATGGATACAATCAAAGCTAGTATCCGAATAGATATTTTGGACAAAAAGAAGAAATTTTATTTTTGATTGAATAGTCAGAGTATCGTGAATAGTCCGTATACGTGAATAGTAACTCGACACCAAAAGATAGAAATTCCACAAAAAACATCTTCACGCTTCATGAATAGTACTCGTGAATAGTAACTCGTGAATAGTAACTCGTGAATAGTAACTCATGAATAGTAACCCGACATAAAAAGTTCCAAATTTGATAAAAAGTTCCAACCAATATTTCAAAGATAATGATATTGAAGAAATAATATCATTTGAGAAGAAAATAACATCCCTTACCTCGAAAGATTAGTACTTTAATTTGGAATCTAGGTATATAGTCTTTGAAGGAACACCGATCTAACAATACTCAAAGTATACTCAAAATACTCACAAGAATACGCTCGATAATATAGAGAGAGAAAACTTCAGTTTCTGGTGTGATTTTCAATTCTAACCTAAGCACCCTATTTATAGGAAATTGCTTAGAACACCAAAGCAGAAAATTTATTAAATATTATTATTATTTTCCAAAATCTCATACGCACACTTCTTCCAACTGATTTCAGCCTCTATCACATGTTACATAAGGGCCTCAAAATGAAAAACACGTTTTTGTAATTAAAAATATTTTAAACTTCAAAAATCAATTATTTTGACTTCAAACTTCAATAATTCACAATAAATAGCCGTTTTGTCAGAAAATTCGAATCTCGCGAGTTTTTATAGGAAATTCAATTCTCTACAACTTTGCAGAAGAAAGTTTTTCCAAATTCCAAACAGAAATTGACCGAAATCCATAAACGGGCGATTTTTGTGCTATAATCAAATTTCAGTCAATAAATAGGGTCCACCGACATGTTTAACATGTTTTAAACATTTATTGCAACAAAAATACTCTTCCTCCTCGTATACTCATATATCCCACATTCGTTGTAAAAATATCACCACTATTATATTATTAAAATATAATAATATATTTAAATGAATTATTTTATCGAGGAAAAAGATAAAATTTCAATTTTCAACAATTGTCACATTAAAAATTTTCTCCATCTATATCCACATAAAATTAATATTTTCCTCATCATATGAATCAATAATTAATTATTCACAAATAATATTACAGACTCACAATATTGACAACCGTGCAGGTTCAGAGAAGAGGGGCTTTCAATAAGAATTTCTCTTCATGGTGCCGCAATTAGGTGACCAAACCTCTCCTTAGATGTAACTTTCTAGACATTGCCAATAATGTTATCTAATAATATTATTCAGGATAATATGAATTATTGCTTCGATAATGAAAAATATTGTGTAATGACAATTATTGAAACAACAATGACAATATAAAATATCAACGCACAATTATTAACTCAATAAAATATCGAATAAGTAATTATCGTAACCATTATTGAGTAGTGTCTTCTTACGTAAGAATCAATAATTGGTGCAATACTGGTGTATGCTACCGTGTTTTTAACCAACCGAGTATTTTAACGGTATTAATGGTAACAACTACGCCTAGTTATTTTTAACCAACTTATATTTGTCGTTTTCTTCATCCAATCGCTTTCCAAGTTATGGGGCCCACACATGGTCGCTACTGCGCCGCATGCGAATATTCCCACAAGCGATTTAATATTCCACGACCAAACGAATATTCCCAAACAACAATGAATATTTTATAACCACTTGCTTATTTTGAAATATTTGCGTATTTTACCCCTAACTATCCACATTAATCACATCAACCCTTACTATTTCAAAATAATAAATAGAAAATTAAATTTCATTAATAATAAGTTGGGGTCTTACATTAAATATTACTTAATTATAATAATGATGATAAATGTTGTTAAAAATATCGAGGAGATTTTTATGAAGTATTTATGGACCCCATTTACCCATTTTTCAAAATAATTGGAAGGAAGTTATAAAGTATATATATATATATATATATATATATATATATATATATATCGTATATATATATATTTGAGTAACATGTGGGTGGGTGGTGATGGTCCCGGAAAAAGAAGTTAATTTGGCGAGGATGCAATCTTTTCTTTCCAAAGCTTGGACTTATTTGCCAAACTTTTCAAATCATGCATTATATTGATAACTTGTGAATTAGGATGCTTCCTAATTGGTTAAAAGCCAAATTGGCATGTGTTAGTTTTCCTCATTGCCAAACACCTTGAAAAATGATTCACGGGTGGTAGGATTTTCTAAAATAGCATATGTTATATATATATATATATATATATATATATATATTATAAATTTTGGTTTTATTTTGACAATGTTGAAAATCTAGCGTATGATTTCACTAGTGAATTTCAAACCTTTATAAGGTCTGTGAATTTTCTTACACGGTGCCCTTCCATTCTCCTATAAATAGGATGCTTAGTTAGAATTGAAAATCACACCAGAATCAGAGAATTCTTCTTCTATAATCTTGAGCGTATTTCTTTAGAGTTTTAGAAAACTTTGAGAGTAGAAAACAGTATAAGTTTTCTTCAAGAATATCCCCGCCCAATCAATTAGAATACTCTTCTTTTCAAGGTAAGGTGTGACGCCCCCAAAATAGGTATACATCACCTATTCTGAGTTGTCAATACATGGTACAGAAACAACTACAACTTTATTATTACAACAAGAAAGCGTGAGTTTGAATACAAATATTATCTTCTGACAATATCTATACTCAAATAAATCCTCATCACATTTATTGATACATTAGTTTACAAAATGGTGAGGACTACTAAACAATCCTTTCTAAAACCTTCATTCCATACCCCAGGCTACGTACTTTCATTATATTCTTGCCTCACGAGAAGAAAAATGGAACAAAAAGGAAAAGGGTGAGCTCAACTAGCCCGGTAAAGAATATTATGACTAAGATAATATACAACAAATTACCATTAGTCTTCAACGGGGAAAAATCTAATAGAATACAATAGACAACAAATTTTAAATCAATATTCGCAATGAAATAATAATTCATTAGAAGAGTTAAGTAGAGAATGCAAACTACTATCTTCTATGTATGAATTTAAAAGTTCATCGTCTATCTTTTATCCCTGTAACATCAATCAATATACATACGGAATCAAATATTCATCTTTGCACTACAGCCAAAGATATTCATCGATTAATGGTCATGTTCATCTAAACACATGTTCATCTTTGCACTACTGACCAAAGATATTCTTCAGAAATCATTCATCTTTGCACTGAGCCAAAGATATTCAATAATATCATCATTTAAGACCGAGGATGATAAAAAATATTTTTAAAAAAGCGAATCCAAATGAAACAAAATGACAAGGATTAAGGATTAAGTACTCTGTTTTATCCATGTTCAAAAATACCTCAAAAATAATTATAGTGGTGTAAAATTCAAGAATGATCAAAACATGGATACAATCAAAAGCTAGTATCCAGAATAGATATTTTGGACAAAAGAAGAAATTTTATTTTTAGGTGAATAGTGTCAGATATCGTGAATAGTGCCAAGTATCGTGAATAGTAACTCAGACACCAAAAGATAGAAATTTCACAAAAACATCTTCACGCTTCATGAATAGTACTTTCGTGAATAGTAACTTCGTGAATAGTAACTCATGAATAGTAACTCGTGAATAGTAACTCATGAATAGTAACCCCAGAGCATGAAAAAGTTCCAAATTTGATAAAAAGTTCCAACCAATATTTCAAAGATAATGATATTGAAGAAATAATATCATTTGAGAAGAAAATAACATCCCTTACCTCGAAAGATTAGTACTTTATTTGGAATATGAATTTATAGTCTTTGAAGGAACTTGCACCGAGTCTAACAATACTCAAAGTATACTCAAAATACTCACAAGAATACGCCGATAATATAGAGAGAAACTTCAGCGGTGTGATTTTCAATTCTAACCTAAGCACCTATTTATAGGAAATTGCTTAGAACACCAAAGCGTAAAATTTATTAAATATTATTATATTTTCCAAAATCTCATACGCACACTTCTTCCAACTGATTTCAGCCTCTATCACATGTTACATAAGGGTCTCAAAAATGAAAAACACGTTTTTCTAATTTTAAATATTTTAAACTTCCAAAAATCAATTATTTTGAGACTTGAAACTTCAATAATTCACGATAAATAGCCGTTTTGTTAGAAAATTGAATCTTGCGAATTTTTATAGGAAATTCAATTCTCTACAACTGCGAGAAAAAAGTTTTCCAAATTCCAAAGAAATTGGACAAAGAAATCCACAACCAAGCGATTTTACAAATTTATAATCAAATTTCGATAATAAATAGGGTCCAATTGAGCATGTTTAACATGTTTTAAACATTTATTGCAACAAAAATACTCTTCCTCCTCAGATACTCATATATCTCACATTCGTTGTAAAAATATCACCATTATTATATTATTAAAATATAATAATATATTTAAATGAATTATTTTATCGAGAAAAAGATAAAATTTTAATTTTCAACAATTGTCACATTAAAAATTTTCTCCATCTATATCCACATAAAATTAATATTTTTCTCATCATATGAATCAATAATTAATTATTCACAAATAATATTACAGACTCACAATATCGATAACCAGGCGGTTCGAGAAAGGGGTTTTCAATAAGAATTTCTCCTTCTTGGTGGCGCAATTATTAGGTGACCAAACCTCTCTTAGAGCGAGAACTTTCTAGACATTGCCAATAATGTTATCTAATAATATTATTGAGATAATATGAATTATTGCTTCGATAATGAAAAATCCGTGTAATGACAATTATTGAAACAACAATCAATATAAAATATCAACGCAGCAATTATTAACTCAATAAAATACTGAACAGTAATTACTGTAACCATTATTGAGTAGTGCCTTCTTACGTAAGAATCAATAATTGGTGCAATACCGTGTGCTACTGTGTTTTAACCACCGAGTATTTTAACAGTATTAATGGTAACAACTACGCCGTTATTTTTAACCAACTTATATTTGTCATTTTCTTCATCCAATCGCTTTCCGTTATGGGGCCCACACATGGCTGCGCCGTCGTACGAATATTCCCCGACAGTACGAATATTCCACGACCAAACGAATATTTCCCGACAACAATGAATATTTTATAACCACTTGCTTATTTTGAAATATTTGCGTATTTTACCCCTAACTATCCACATTAATCACATCAACCCTTACTATTTCAAAATAATAAATAGAGAAAATTAAATTTCATTAATAATAAGTTGGGGTCTTACATAAGGGGTATTATTTATTTCATATTCTGAAGAGATATTATTTTTCGTATTCATAAGAAATTTTATTTCGTTCAATATTCGTAATGAATATTTATTTCGTTCAATATTTGTAATGAATATTTATTTTCGTTTAATATTCATAATGAATATTATTTTCGTTTAATATTCATAAGGAATATCATTTTCGTTTGATATTCGTAAGAAATATTATTTTGTTCAATATTCGCTTGAAATAATATTTTTTTCCATGCTCTGTAGTATGTAAGTAATATTATTTCGTTTCAGATTTCGAATTCTATATTCATTTTTGTTAAAATTTTGGCTTCTATACTCCATGAAATTAGTAGAATATCCTTGATATTTGCGCTTCATCCAGTATCTTTTCATGAAAATATTATTCTGAGCATTCTTGAATTTTACTCTACAAAGCAATATCATGTTGACAATTTGAACGTTATTGATTTCTGGATAAATTTAATTATAAATTCTTTTAAAATTTATCCTTGAACTTGTTTTATTGAATTATTAAATCATTGTCATCATCCTCATGTTTATATTATGTTGAAAGTCATCTGTGGCCTGTAGTGCATAGATGGACTTGGTATGATTATGATCAGGGATTATTCGGTATAATCATGACTGTAATGTTACAAATGATGTGGTAAAAGTCCTCATTGGCCCGTAGTGCATTGATGGACAGTTGTTGGCATGATCATGACCATTAATGAATACACGAATATCCTTGGCAGTAGTGCGTGGATAATTTGTGGTCGTGATACTAAAGAATATCATTGGCCGTAGTGCAGGGGTGATTCAGTGATGTGGATTATTTATTAAGCTGAGTCTCAGCGATAAAAGTGATGAAAAACTTTTTTTTAATCATAGAAGATAGTAGATTTTATTCTCTACTTGACTCTTCTAATGGATTGCTTGTTCCGCTGTAGTTAAACTTGATGTTTGCTATATTTTATCAGTTTAACACTGTTGAAGGCTAACGATAATTTATTTTGCATTATCTTAGTTATAATATTTCTTACTAGGCTAGTTGAGCTCACCCTTTTGTTTTCATTGTTTTCTTCAAGAAATGAGAACGTAGCAGGGACTAGTCGGGGAACGGAGTAATGGTCCGAGATGGTGTCATAGTAGTCCTCACTATTCTATAAAATAGTGTGATAATAAATATAATGAGGACTCCATTGAGTGTAGATATTGTCTAGATGACAATATTCGTATTAAAACTCCCAGTTTATATTTTGTCGTATTTTACAAGACAGTTGTATTATTAAGTTGTATTTAAATTTTGTACCATATATTTGGCGACTCAAGATAGGTGATGTATACTTATTTTGGGGGCGTCACAAATACTATAAAATAAATTTATTTCATTTACAAGTTTATTCATGAAATATTTTGAAAGTGATTAACATGAAGTTAATTTTATATAATTGATCAATACAATTTCGACACCAGGAATAACATATTAACATGTGTATGCGTATCAACACTGGCACTCAATATAATATTAAATAAATATTGTTTAAGCCTCAAGCAACTTTGTCCTTTTTAATACATTCCTAGCCAATTGCCTATTCTGAAAAACAAATAAATAAAAATCTCAAATTATAAGTACAGAGTACAGACCATCAAGACGACAGCAATAAATTTATAGTTGATTTCATCTCATGCAGGCCCCTTCGTTGTTTCACTAAATTGAGCCGGAATCTAGCAAAACAGTCATATGGGTATCACTTCAGGTTCTTAATCTTCTGTTTCATTACTTCGATTTAAGTTCATTCCCCCAATTTTGTTTGTTTTTCATGTTAATTGAAGTGACCAGCAATATTTTCAAATTTTGGATATTAACAAAACTTGTTCAGTTGGGTTTTACGAATTTGGTTTAGATTTTCACTTACCAAATTGGTTGAATTATTTATTTATTTTTCTTTTGAATTTTTACCTATTATGTTTTATTGTAGATGGAATTAGAAAGAAGAATATACATTTCATGAGTCATTTGAGTTGTTAAATTACTTTTGCAGTAACCCATGATTCAGCTTAGGTGACTAATTATTTTCAGATTTGGTTGTTTATTTAATTTGGGTTACTGCAAAAGTAATTTAGGGATCAATAATATCGCTTAAGCTGTATTGCTGTATTGCAGTAACCCATGATTCAGCTTAGGTGACTAATTATTTTCAGATTTGGTTGTTTATTTAATTCGGGTTACTGCAAAAGTAATTTAGAACAAGCTCCTCGTGACTTAATGATAAAAAAAATAATCACTCGAGTGCATGAGGTTTTGGAATCTATTTTTTTGGTACGAATGTTAAATTTCAGTCAAATTTAGCACAAAAAAAAAGGAATTTAGGGATCAATAATCTCACTTGTTTAAAGCAATTTTCTGCTAACAGAATGGGATGTTTTCCTCCCTTTTTTTCCCCTCTTTTTTATACAATGATTTCAAAAATCTGACCAAAAACTGATCAATCTCCCAGATTTGCTAAAAGTAGTACTTCCTCCCTTCCAAAATATAAGGTCATTATTGACTTTTTGAAGTCAATGTGAGATAATTTCGAAGTCATATGTTAGATATACATTCATTTAATTTTAGTTAATACAATTATGAATATCATAAACTACCTAAAAATTACTACTATTACAAGAATTATTTTAAGGTTTATTGTTTCGTAATTTTTAAATGAATCTTGTCAATTTCGAGGTTGAATATATCTCAAATAGACTTTCAAAAGTCAATAATGATCTTATAATTTGGAACATAGGGTATTTGATATTCAAGAAGTTTCTGGCAGATCAATAAAAGCCTAAAAGAGAATAAAATAATGCCGAGATTAAAAGATTTCTATTATATAGTCGTTGAAAGGGTTTAAGTTTATCAATGCCGATAGTGTAGTTATAACTTGTGCGATTTGGTGTTTGCCATGTCAATTACTTTTAGCGGCTATATTAACAATTTTGAAATTCCAGGCAAGAGTAAATCCGAGAAAGAAGATGACATATCAAGCACGCACTGTTTGCTAGGAGGTGTGGAAGAAGATATAATATATACCAAAGATGGGACGGTAGATTACTGTGATAATCCTGCTAATAAGCTAAAAACTGGAACATGGAAGGCCTGTCCTTATATTCCTGGTATTTTTGTTACCCAAACTCGAACTAAATTAGGAGAACTTTGTCATGGTGGGAAGCCACATATTGATATTTAACATTTGTTGGCGGAAATGAATGTTGTGAAAGATTGGCGTACTATGGGATGAGCTCCAACTTGTTGCTCTATTTCAAGCATCAACTGAATGAACACAGTGTGACTGCATCAAAAAATCGTTCAAATTGGATAGGAGCATGTTACACAACACCACTGATCGGAGTGTTTGTTGCTGATGCTTATCTTGGAAGATATTGGACAATTGTCAGCTTCTGAATAATCTTTACTGTTGTAAGTTTAACATGTAAAATTTGAATTTAGTGCATTTGTTTTACTTGTAAAATTTTTAAAGCATCTATAGCTCGTCCCATTTTCATAATATGACCCGGCCTTTATTGAAATTCTTTGGTTTGAGTTCTAGATTTGTTCTACAAAACTTTAAGAAGATTTGAATTTCATTCAGGGGATGACACTTTTGTCATTATCAGCATCAGTCCCTGGCCTAAAGCCAATATGTTCTGAAAAATATGTTTGCTATGCAACAGATACTCAGACTGCAGTTTCCTTCATAGCACTTTACCTGGTAGCTCTTGGAACTGGAGGGATTAAGCCTTGTGTCTCGTTATATGGAGCAGATGAGTTTGATGATGCAGATGAGACTGAGAAAAAGTACAAAAGTTCTTTCTTCAATTGGTTCTATTTTGCAATCAATATTGGGGCACTCATAGCTCATTCTGTGCTGGTCTGGGTACAAGATAACGTGGGGTGGGGATGGGGTTTCGTCAACGTTGGCCATGGCAATTGCAGTAGATTCTTTCTTTTTAGGCACTATGTTATATCAGAACCAGAAACCTAGAGGGAGCCCTCTGACCCGCCTATGCCAGGTGATGGTGGCTTCTTGGAGAAAAAGGGGAATTGAAATTCTAGATGAAAATTCATTATTATATGGGAGTGCAGATGCAGAATTTGTTGTTATAGGAAGCCACAAGCTCAATCATACAGAAGACCTTAGGTGAGTCTAAACTTTTAAACCTTTCAAAGAGATTAAAAATGGTTTTCCTTTTTTGTCCTTTTCTGTTATTATTAGGCTTTTTCCTCATTCTTCGTAGTCTGGTCGAATTCAGGACCTTCCACGCAGGTACTAGGGGATTCACGAGTAATTACTTGCAGCTAGCCCTAGCAGATTCAAACTGTAGCTAAAATCATCCTCCAATATGCTTGATTAGAAAGATATTCTACGACTCACTAAACTGTGTTTAGTAATTACGTCTCTCAAGTTTTATACCCCTAAGTTCATGGATGCCTAATGGAATTGATGCTATTGTTAGGATAGTAACAAAATAGAATGAGTTGTGTCTAGAGAAATCAATAAAGAAAAATTGTGAGAAATCAATAAAGAAAAATTGGTAATAAGATATGTTAGGAATATGCATGTGAATGTTATTCCTTTATTCATATAATTTGTTGATGAAGATGATAAAGTTAATGAATGAATATACAAATATGTCTGCATTGATAAAAGCTGTAAAGTCCTTAATAGATGATAGACAATATGGACAAGGACTTAGATTGAAATGATCAATGTTAGGTTGATCCAATATGAATGAATAGTTTTGTAAAAGTCCTTCAAAAGATCATGATGTACAATGACTATGAATAGAAAGATCAAACTTGTTAGGTTGATCTATTTTGAAATGTAATAGATAGGCCTCAACAGAATCATAGTCTGTCAAGCCAGCCTAGAGATTGCAGGAGCTAAGGCAGAATCGTGGAGTATCGAAAAAGTTGTTTTAAAATTGTAGTCTGTCTTGGAAGCCACACTCAGAATCGTGAAGATAGTCCGAGATAGTCCGAGCGCTTGTCGAACCAAGTCAAGAATCGCAGTCAACTCTCGAAATCGTGGAGTTTGCAAAACAAGCAAGTAGAGATCGTAGTCTATCAGAGCTTAAGAGAAATTGTAGTGTTTTTATCGATCAAGGCTGAATCAAGCACGAGCATGTCAACACACAACGATCGTGGTGTCTCTCTAGTCAGCATCAGAAGCACCGAGCCTCATCCATTTACTGAAGGATGAAGTATAACAAATGAAGAATGACTTATAGACGTTGAGATTTCAGGAATCCCAATGACCCAACATTCATCCTTAGTATGTATCGAAGAAGCATATAGAAGAAACTAAGGAAAGGACTACATGCCTGCTAAAAACACCTTTTCAGGTGTTAAGTGAGATAGCAGTCTGTTGTGTCAGTGGGCCAGACGGCTGAACAACAGATTTCCAGAAAGTCATCATCAGTGCTCAGAAATGTCTGATGCATTAAATGCTACAACGGATGCCTTCAACGAAAACATTTCAAAAGCTCCATCACAAGCAAATCAGACAGAGATTCAAACCTAAAGCTCAAGAACTCTCAACGTTCAATACTCTACGATCAAGAAAGAAAAGCTTGTTCTACTACTCAGTTCTTTCGAACGTATGCTTAACTGCAACTGAGTAGCACAACCCAAGAACTCAACTCTCATCAGAAGACTACAATCGTAGAGTCTGTAAATGAGCAGTAGAGTCTAATGAAACACCTACAGAGGACAGACGAAGAGGATGTCAATACTCAGCCTCACCATTAAATATGATCAAGAGATCATAAGGCTGAAAGTTAAGGAAACTGAGCATGTCTAATCAAGGGGATATGCAAACCAAAGTGTCAAAGCAGTCAATTAACTCACTAGTTCCTGAAGCAAGACAAACCAAGCATGATCGTAGACCAAACTGCAAGAGCTGAGTACAAGATGGTACAACGTTGAACACTGTCGAAATCATAAGAGATGTCAAGGTTAAGTCACCCTACGATTTCCACAGACAAGCTACGACCAAGTAATCGTAGAGTTCATAAAGGTCAACATCAGAATCGTAGAGGGCATTTGTCTGAAGAGTGAGAAGGTCTAAAAAAAGAAGACTGACATTCGAACGTTGTAAATTGAGGATCCCGTTATACTCTCCAAACATCCTTGATGTAAATAGAGGAAACAAAAGAAAAAGGTGACTACCTACTAGTCTGCTGAGAGTGACGTTTTTAGAAGTGTTAGGTGATAAAGCAGACTGATGTGTCAGGCAAGTCAAAAAGGAGTTGTCTCATCAACCCAGTATGTCTACATCACAGATTTTAGAATATCTAAAGCATTAAATGCTCCAAAAAAAGCTCTTCAACGGAAGACTCCCAACGGCTATGTTTTATCTGGAAGATTATAGATGATTCTATAAAGAGCCAAAGTTTCAAATAAGATAGTGTTGTTGACTTGAGACAATGCAAGTCATATAGAGCTTAACAGAGAAAAGGTCTCCGTGAGAGTGAGACCACCACATGAGAGTGAAGCACAACTAATGAGAATTCAATAAAGAAAAAGCTTCACTCTATACAAAGGAGTATGACAACTAGAGTGGCAGATCAGAAAGTAGAATACTTGAGCTACACTACGTCTCACCATGAACACACTGAGCTGAAGAGAAGAAGATACAGAATCAAATCTGTGCACATGACAACTAGTGTTCAAGGACTGCTAAGTACCCAAAGATGTCTAGCTGATATGAAAAGACGTAGCAGTACCTCAACAATGATGGTGTGCAATGTTGAATATCAGATGAAGAAAAGCATCAACAACAAAGAACAACAACACCAAAGGATGAGTCAGACTGCTAAGTACTAACAAGATGTCAAGATGAACGCACATCT
The DNA here is from genome assembly GCA_020205615.1 of Panax quinquefolius. Classification (NCBI taxonomy): domain Eukaryota; kingdom Viridiplantae; phylum Streptophyta; class Magnoliopsida; order Apiales; family Araliaceae; genus Panax; species Panax quinquefolius. The sequence continues at coordinate 104,762,029 of CM035154.1, read as the reverse complement.
TAGCAGTCCATTAGATGTGATCAAACACCAATGCTAAATGCCCAATGATCACAAGAAGCTGCTAAGTACCAGAAGATGAACAAGCTGAATAATATCTTAGCAGCTCAACAACAACAAACAACAAACAAACAATCAAGCAACCAAGGCCTACAGGGTCTTTGTCTTAGTGACTAAACCAAAGTCAAGTCTGTTGGGCTTGCTGAGTACAAGAGGGTACGAGAGATTCTAAGTCTGCCGGGCTTAGTCTACAGTTTCCAAGACTTCTGGTCTTGAAGAGTTCTCAGTGAACTAGTGTTCCAAGGCTGGTGGTCTTGAAGGAATCTCAATGATTCGAAGTTGATCAAATCCTTTGTGGAATCCCTGCTTGTTGAAGCAAAAGAGTGGATTAGAAGCATTCAGTCTCTGAACCACTTAAAACCTCTGGTGTCATTTACTTTATGTCACTTACATTCTATCATACAACTGTTATATTTGTTTGCAACTAAAAAGGATAAAAGAAAACAAAGTTTTTAAAGGATCTATTCAACCCCCCCTTCTAGATCTCTATTGTGTGACGCCGGGAACTAAAAATTGTCCAGGTAAATATATATCTCCACCTGTTACTATTCCAGTTGATCCATGAGCGAAAGAAATATAACCTTTAGATCAATCTAAACTTAAACCAAAGCCAATCAGTGATCTGCATCTCTAATGAAGGAATTAGAGAAATTCTTCAAATGTGCCATCAACAAGATCCATGAATCCGTACCTTGAAGCTCAAGAGTTTCAAAGAATTTGAGATGCCAAGACTTTCATCTACTCATAATTCAAAGACTCTACTTGATTGATCTAAAGCCACATTAAGCAACAATTGTTGTCAGTACAAAGATGTGCACAACAATGTCTCATATCATTGTGCAAATAAACAGGATAACTGAATGTTAAGAGACTGATAGTGGGAAGGTATGTATACTTATCACTATACATACATCATATTGCATCACCTTATGTGCTATAACAGTGTTTTATCAAAAGATCACTCTCTTCAAGAGAAAGAAGTTCGTACAGTTCAATGTTTTGTGCTTTTGATAAAACATAGAGTATGATCAACACTACAGTTGTATCTCGAAGGTTCCTGAAGATTGATCAACTCCACAAACCAACTAGATGCAAACTATAGAGCTGATCCTCACTTTATGAAAGTTCAAAATCTATCAACCATAGAAAAGGCTTAACATATCAAAATTTATTAATTCATACATATACTCACTGTGACGCCCCCAAAATAGGTCTACACAACCCATTCTGAGTCACTAAATACATGGTACAGAATCCAAATACAAATTTCATTAATACAATTGTCGTGCAAAATACGACAACACATACACTGTGAGTTTTAATACAAATATTATCTCGTAAATAATATCCAAACTCAAATAAAATTCTTATTACAATTATTATCACACTATTTTATAGAATAATGAGGACTACTATAGTAATCATCTTGGACCATCACTTCATTCCCTGACTAGTCCCAGCTATATTCTCATTTCCTGAAGAGAACAATGAAAGAAAAGGGTGAGCTCAACTAGCCCAGTAAAGAATATTATGACTAAGATAATGAAGAATAAATTACCCTTAGTCCTCAACAGGGAAAAATCTGATAGAATACAATAAACAACAAGTTTTAGATCAACAACTGCAGCAGAATAAACAATCCATTAGAAGAGTCAAGTAGAACATAATATCTATTATCTTCTATGATTTTAAAAGTTCATCATCAATATTTTATCCATGTAACACTAATCAATAAATATTTCAAATCAACGAATTATCTATGCACTACGGGCCAAGGATATTCGTTTGTATCACCAGTGGCCATGATCATGCCAAACACCTGTCCATCTATGCACTACGGGCCAAAGAGGAATTTCACCACAAACCTTATCTGGAACATTAAAAGTCATAATTATATCAATACACAATTTTTTGTCATAATCATATCAATCAACAGTCCATCTTTGTACTACGGGGCCAAAGATGACTTTCAACACAATATAAACATGAGGATGATGACAATGATATAAAGATTCAATCAAGTGAGATCAAAGATAAATATTAGAGATTTTCTAATTCAATTTATCCAGAGTTCAAAAATTTCCAAATTGTCAACATGATAACTATTTGTGAAGTAAAATTCAAGAATGATATTCATGTATCAAAAATAATTTGGATAGAAAAGAAAATTAAATTCTGTTGTGAATATTACTCGTGAATAGTACCGTATATATGAATAGTACCGTATGAATAGTGCCCATGAATAGTATCGTATGGATAGTACCCAGACATGAAAAGTTTAAAATTTAATAAGAAAGTTCAGACCAAAATTCCAGTGAAATAATATTAGATGAAACACAAAACTTAAGGAATTTCTAATCATTTCAGGAATTATAGAAGCAATACTTACCATAGTAAGTTTAAATTTAGGAATATGAAATAAAATAATATCTCTTACATAATATGGATTATGAAAGAAAATAATATTTCTTACGAGTATTGCAATAAAATAATATCTTTTACGAAAAAAATAATATCCTTTTACGTTAGTAGAAACTAGTTTTGACTGGAATATCAGATATTATCCTGAAAAAATCTTGCATAAAAAGCCACACTCAAAGTATTCTTATACTCAAAAGAAATACTCACAATATTATAGAAAAAGAATTCTCTGATTCTGGTGTGTTAAGGAAGGAGGGGCAACCTCCCTTTTATAGTGCAACCTCGAAGGAAAAGATAAAAGAATCTGCCTAGCTTTTTATTCTTTTTCATGCCTAACTTCAATTCCTTCTCTGTCAAATTCCTCATTTTCCTTATAGTGAGGGCCCACAATTTGCAACAATTGATTTGCATGAGAATTGTACACGCAATTGTTTTGGAAAAGGAATTCAAAACCAAAATGATAACCTTCACTCCACTTTTATTCACATGTAAAAAATTATATATTATAATAATAATATTACCATTATAAAAAAATTATATTATTATATTATCACATTATTATAATGTAATATTATAATAATATATTTGAATGAATATTTTATCGGAGAAAATAATTGTGATTCTATAGGAAAATATGCCAAACTTTCAACAAATGTTTCGTGCTAAATTCATTCATTTATATCAAAATTGAACCAATATCCACCACATAATAATTATTCATAATTAATATTATAAGCTCACAATATTAACAACCAGATCATTCTCAGGAAAGAGTGAGCTTTTCGATAAGGATTTATCTTTATTGGCGCACAATTATATAACCTAACCCCTTTCCTCGACAGAACTTTCTAGACATTATCAATAATGCTAACTAATAATATGAATAATTGTGTCGTGTCAATTATTGATTTAATAATATAAACTATTGTGCAGATGATATTGTGACAATAATTGAATCAATAATATGAGATACTATGCAACAATTACTGTAAAAATTATTGAATGAAACTGAGTGACTTCTTATGTAAGAATCAATAATAAAAAATATTGTGCAATACCGTGTGCTACTGTTCAACCACGCGTATTACTGTACTTTTATCACCGGGTATTTCAACAGTTAACGAAAAAAGTTTTGCCATTATTTTTATAAAAAGGTTATTTCTGTCGCTTTCTATATCCGACAGTTATTCTGTTATGTGGTCTACCAATGATTGCGTCGTCGTACGAATATTCCCCGACAAAAAGAATATTTCCCAACCAAACAAATATTATATGAAAACTTGCTTACTTTGCAAAATTTGCACATTTCACCCATAACTAAAGCATTATATCAAATCAACACCTTATTATTCAAAATAATAATTAGAGAAATTAAATCTTTATTCATAAAAAGTTGGAGTCTTACACGCACAATCATGTTTTATAATTGTTATCATTTACTTGTATACATGCTTCATGATTGTTAATGCTAAATTTCTATACATTGTGAAAATCCAAAATATCTGAATGACTAGGGCCTTCGATAAAACTAACCTAGCAAGACCCAAATCGAAATGGGTACCAAAATAGAAAATCATTTAACCCGCAGGTACCTGATGTTATCTGACCATGACTAATAAAGGCTGAAGCTTAGTTACCAAGCTTCTACCAAGATGCAACATCAAAATCCCTCAGCTATACTCCCTTCAAAGAACATTCAAGGCCAGAACTAACTTCTGAAGACAGTGTGTCTCCGAAGTCAAAGAAGTTTGATGAGCATATCATGGGATCCTAACATCCAGACTCACGGGGATCAAAAAGAAAAATCATATTCATGACCATCTGACGATGATGGTGAAGAATAAGTTGTAGAGTGGAAACTCTATGAGTACAACAGATGTTAAAAGTCTGGATGATAAGAACCTACGTTCGTAGTGTCTAGTCAGCAGATCGTGGAGTAATCAATTTTAAAAGTAAGTTCTCTATGATCTAATGGAGCTGATTCAATCATGAAAATATCATATCAGCTCAGAAGATTCCAACCAGAGGAAGAAGTGCAAAGCACCCGTACAAAGATGTATACACTGAAGCTAGTCCATCTTCTTCTAAGATGGAAGTATCAAATATGGGAGAGCAATGATCTACTAAGACTAGCAATGCTCAAATTGAGGAAGGAACACATTAAAGCTAAATCTCACAAATTTCTCAAACTATGAAGACAGCTGAACCTGATACTCAGGAAAGAGTAAACATGAAATTGATGAAACTGCACGACAAAGAAAATGAAGGAGACGAAGTGGAATTCATTACCAACTTCAGAGAAGAGCTCAGGAGACAGTTCATCCTCCCTCATATCTCTGATAATCAGTTCACAGAGCATCAATACACATCTATCAGAGTTCGTATGAATCAGCAAAGTACTCTAGTATACTCAGAAGCTGACCATCAGCTCTTTCCCAGTGACAGAGTCCCAAAACTCTGTGGCCGATAAACCAAATTAATTTTCATCTCCGGTCGTAGAGTCCTTAAACTTTACGACTGATAATCAAACTAGCCTCACCGTCTCAATCGTAGAGTCCTCATGATCAACATCTTGATCGTAGAGTATGTTGAATCTATGATTGCAGCCTATACAAACACTTTCCCAACATACTCTCCTGACCATACACATTAAAGACCTAAAAGCACTCCATTGTCTCTCACTTATACCAACATTAAAGTATATCCAAAGTTGGTAAATGAATTTTGGCAAAAAGGCATGTTGTGATGACATTCTTACCACCAAGTCTATACAGTCTGTCTTCTAATAAGCGCCTTAGAGACAACCCTAGCCCGAAGTCTTATACTAAGAGGCCAGCCCTTTTTGATCTTCCTTAACCCAGAAGAAGAGCTGAAATAGAATGCATCGCAAGAACTCATGTAGAGTATATGTATAAAAAATTTCTCAGAAGAGGTCAAGTTGTAGATGAACCATGCAACTCTCAGTTGGAGATTAATAACAAATCATTTACTGAAGCATGGTCACAGAAGACGATTGTTGAGTTGATGAAAATGATAGAGTCTTTAGCTATCTCATCAAGCTACTCTACGTACTGAAGAAGTCAACTGTCAACCAACGGAAGTAATGCTCAATATTCTTAAAAGAAAAATCAAAACTGTAAAATTGATCAGTTTATGGGGAGTTACAGTTTCTTTGTGGGCATCGTGCAACCAATGGATTTCTGACACGTCACAGTTTTTGCAGAGTCAGAGGGAACTGTCATAAAGACAAATTCAAAAACCTTCAAACAGTTATCAAAGCTTATCGACTTCCTCTCTCTTTCTCTCCCTTTTTGAACCCTAAATACTCTTCAAAGCCAAAATCCATTAAACCTTGAACTATACCCAAATCACCTTTAATCATCTCCTGCAAGATCCCTAAAATCTAATACCCATACACTTCAAACCCTCAAGATAGAAAATTGGCGTGTTATCACTGGAATTCAACTCGGCTCTAAGAAATTCGAAAAATCAGAAAAGAAGTTCAGAGATATTCTTGAGCTTGTAAAGAACGCTGAGTTTTCTGAAAGCTTAGAAGACAACACCCCAATTTATGCTAACTTGGTAAAGGAATTTTATTCAAATGCGACGATAGATTTTGGGCTTTTATCTACAACAATCAAAGGAGTAAGTTTGAAGATAAGAGCATCAGACATCAACCAATGTCTAGGGTATCTTGACCAAGGACTGATAAATCTCGAGGAAGTTGATATTGAAGAAGACAAGAAGTTAATGCGCTACAAGAGAATTTCAAATCTGAAAGATATGAAGAAAATGAGTTTCCTGAGTAGTTTGAATTCCTGGCTGAGATTACAGGAAAATGTATCTTATGAAAAGACACTGCACATGATACTATTAGCGATCTGCAACTAAGAGTCATGAATGCAATCGTCATGAAACAGTAGATGAATTTCGAAGCCTTACTGATTGATTGGTTGTCCAAATGGCTAGAAAAGGCTGAGAAGAAGAAGTCTATAGATAAACCCCTCACAAAGGTTTTTAGTGGAAGACTCTTGAGCATTATCCTGAAGAAGAAATTGAAGAGAAAGATAAGGGATGATGAGGGAGAACCCCTTAATGTTCAAAAAGTGATGTCTCCAAAGCTGTTTGACAATTGGAAGAAAAATCCCATAGAGAACAAAAGACTAAAGACATCTGGAAACAACAGCAAGGGTACTGAAAAAAAGAGGAAGGCAAGCGTAATGAAAAGTGAGTCATCTCAATCTGATGATTCTTCATCTCCAGTGGCCACCCCTGCAATTTCAGCCAAGAAAAGAGCTAAGTTTGTGAAGAAGTCACCAGAGGTCCCACCAAGGAGTCCATCTATTGGTAGAAAGGGATCTGGATCAGAAAAGAAAAAAGCACCTACAGCTGCACCCCCAAAGAAAAGAAAGAGACATCACTTTTTGACTAGAAAAATAAAGGAGACTCTTCATCAAAAATAATTATTCTTAGTGATAATGAAACATGATGAACTTGAGTCTTTGAGAGAAGACATCAAGGGCAAAAAGAGTATGATTTTTGAAAATTCCAGGAGTGAAAGTGAAAAGACTACAACTGCCAATGAATCCAAGTCAGAAGAAGAAGATGAAGGTGAAGATAAAGGGACTTCGAAATCCGAAGAGCTAGAAATAACTGGTGAATCAAATAGTTCTGAGAAGGATACTGCAGAAGGAACAAATGATGAAAGTCAATTGCAAGGATCTATTGCTGAATCAGTTGAAATAACTATGCATGAGTCTAGCTCAAAGTCAGGAAATGAAGAAATGGAGACAGAATCCAGTTCTGCAGATCAGGAATCAGCTGACTATCATATTCCCTCTCCAGCAAGAGTTCGCAGAAGATTAGTTGTGGAAGTCTTTAATGAACCACAAGATGTGCTACCAGGAAGATGGATAAACCATGGAAATGAATGACTCAAATTAGTAACGATGTCTACAGAAGATCTGTTCAACAATTTTCAAGACATGGATTTAGATCGTACTACAGTACTGTACACTCCTGAAAACCATCTGATAAAATGGTTCTACCCATGGATGCCCTGGCTAAAGGCTTACACTGCTGGAGATATGAGTTACATCAGCTGGTGTTATTCACACTTTCCTAATTTGGAGTTGATCTCTCGAACTTCCCAAGGGTCAAGACATTTCACACCAAGCTGATCAAGAACTTCCCTCATTTCAAAGTTTATCTTCATACTGGAAACATCTATATTCCCTACTATCTTTTAGAAAATTTAGATAGTAGAAAGGCCACACCGAAGCCCACAATCGTAGAGGTCTCATACTTTACGATTACAAGTGGTTAAGCTCGCCTTGATAACTAAACATCAAACCCCGCATTCAGTACTCCAAGCTTATATCCTAGTATACCCTTTAATATTCCAACTTCATCAATCAATGATCTCTTTGACATTCTCACTGCCTTTGAAAATATTTATAAAAATGACAAACTCAAATCAACAGCCCAAATTCTTAAAAATATTGAGTTATTGAAAAACTCTAAAGAATTGATTGAGAAATTTTCCTACATTACTAAGGAATCTAAGAGCCTATCAGAAGGAGAGGAAAATTAGTTCCACAAGAAGCTTTAAGCAACTATATCTGATATATCCAATAAGCTTCATCAGAGAGATCAGATTTATTTGGAATCTATTGAGCAACAGAGGAAAGAAGCCTTGCAACTTCAGAAGGAAAATGAAAAATCTATTGTCTCTCTCTCCGAGAAAATAGATACCCTCAACCAGTCTCTTTCCCAACAACTAGAGCTCAGCTAGCAGGAACTAAAGATTGAAATTGGAAATTCATCCTACCTACTTGAATAGCTTATGAACAATGTCCAGCATCTCTCTCAAGTGATTGATGACAAAAAGAGGGAGAAAAAGAGACACTCAAAGAGACATAAGAAGAGACGAATGGAGATACATGAGAAGGGCCAGAAAAAGAAGGATGAAAAGCTTAAGACAAAGCAGAAAGAAGAGGACTCATCATCTGAGGGGGAGCCCAAAGAAGATAAAGCAATAAAGTCATCATCTAAGGGGTAGCAGGAACAAGGAGAACAAACAGATGAGTAGCAACAATAGAAAAAATATCTAGAAGACATACAAGGTGCAAACATGAAAAAGAGAAGGTACATCTCTAATTGTAATAGTAAATTTTGGATTCAGAATTTAGATATGCTGTGTCATCTGAAATTAAATGCTCATTAATATCATTCATATTATTTGTTCTAGTAATACATCAGCTCACTGTATTTTCAAATTCATTCATCTCATACATATGCATTTAGTATTTTTGTCATCATCAAATAGGGAGAGATTGTTAGGAATATGCATGTGAATGTTATTCCTTTATTCATATAATTTGTTGATGAAGATGATGAAGTTAATGAATGAATATGAAAATATGTCTGGATTGATAAAAGTTGTAGTCCTTAATAGATGATAGACAATATGGACGAGGACTTAGATTGAAATGATCAAATATGTTAGGTTGATCTAATATGAATGAATAGTTTTGTAAAAGTCCTTCAAAAGATCATGATATACAAGGACTATGAATAGAAAGATTAAACTTTGAGGGCGTAAAGGTCAACATCAGAATCGTAGAGGGCATTTGTCTGATGAGTGAGAATGTCTAAACAAAGAAGACAGACATTCAAACGTTGTGAATTGATGATCCCGATATACTCTCTAAACATCCTTGATGTAAATAGAGGAAACAAAAGAAAAAGGTGACTACCTACTAGTTTGATAATAGTGACGTTTTCAGAAGTGTTAGGTGATAAAGCAGACTGATGTGTCAGGCAAGTCAAAAAGGAGTTGTCACATCAACCCAGTATATCTACATCACAGATTTTAGAATATCTAAAGCATTAAATGCTCCAAAAAAAGCTCTTCAACGGAAGACTCCCAACGACTATGTTCTAACGGGAAGATGATAGATGATTCTATAAAGAGCCGAAGCTTCAAATAAGATAGTGTTGTTGACTTGAGACGATGCAAGTCATATAGAGCTTAACAGAGAAAAGGTCTCCATGAGAGTGAGACCACCACATAAGAGTGAAGCACAACTAATAAGAATTCAACAAAGAAAAAGCTTCACTCTATACAAAGGAGTATGACAACAAAGTGGCATCTGTTCTGAGAGCCGAAAGGCTAAGAAGACAACAACTTGAGTGGAAGATCAGAAAGCAGAATACTTGAGCCACACTACGTCTCACCATGAACACACTAAGCTGAAGAGAAGAAGATAGAGAACTGAATATGTGCACATGACAACTAGTGTTCAAGGACTGCTAAGTACCCAAAGAAGTCAAGCTTATATGAAAAGACATAGCAATACCTTAACGGTGATGGTGTGCAATGCTGAATATCAGATGAAGACAAGCATCAACATCAAAGAACAATAGCACCAAAGGATGAGTCAAACTGCTAAGTACCAACAAGATGTCAAGCTGAACGCACATCTTAGTAGTCCATTAGATGTGATCAAACACCAATTCTAAATGCCCAATGATCACAAGAAGCTGCTAAGTACCAGAAGATGAACAATCTGAATGTCATCTTAGCAGCTCAACAACAACAAACAACAAACAAACAATCAAGCAACCAGGGCCTACAGGGTCCTTGTCTTAGTGACTAAACCAAAGTCAAGTCTGCTGGGCTTGCTGAGTACCAGAGGGTAAAAGAGATCTAAGTCTGTCGGGCTTAGTCTACAGTTTCCAAGACTGCTGGTCTTGAAGAGTTCTCAGTGAACTAGTGTTCCAAGGCTGCACGTCTTGAAGAAATCTCAGTGATTCGAAGTTGATCAAATTCTTAGTGGAATCCCTGCTTTTTGAAGCAGAAGAGTGGATTAGAAGCATTCAGTCTCTGAACCACTTAAAAACTCTAGTGTCATTTACTTTATGTCACTTACATTCTATTAGGACTGAGCAAAAAATGGGTATAACCGAATAACCGAATCGAACCGAAATAAGTTAACCGATTTTTTTTGATAATTCGGTTATTTTTAACAATTCGGTTATATCCAAAATTATTTACGGTTTACGGTTAGTTATTATGGGTTTTAATTTTGAGTTATTCGGTTTAATCGAATAACCGAACTAACCTTAAACTTAAAATATCTCAATTATCACTTTCTCACTCAGCCCAACCCACTAGCCCAAATCTCGAACTCTCACCCTCACTCTCCAGTCTCGACTATCAGTCTCTCACACAGTCAAAGATCAAAACCCAAATCTTCAAAACCTATCGATCTCTCGCTCTCACTCTCGAACCCAGTCAAACATCAAAACCCAAATCTTCAAAATCATCGATCTCTCGCTCTCGGCTATCTCTATCGATCTCTCTCTCTCGACTCTCACAGATCAAAACCCAGTCAAAGATCAAAACCCAAATATTGAAAATCATCGATCTCTTGCTCTTGACTATCTCTCTCACAGTCAAAGATCAAAACCCAGATCTTCAAAATCGATCGATCTATGAGATTATCTCTCACTACTCAAAATCATCTCTCACTCACTACTCAGTCTCACTAATCAAAAGTATCACAGTCTCCAATCGATCTCTCAGTCTTACTCCTCTCCGCCTCCGAACGGACGTAACTCTTGCCTGGATTGTTGTCAACTCTGGCGCCATATTCTTGAATAATTTGACAAAACACGACTTTTTTCAGGGCCTTCTCTCTCTTTCCTTAATTTCTTGTGTTGTTTTATTTTTAGCTTATGTATCCATGACTTGGATCTGTTAGACTGATAATGAAAAAATTATATTTATTGTGCATATGACCCAGTTGATTTGTACAGATTCGATTATTAATCGAAATACCGAATTTACAATTCGGTATTCGGTATTTTGGTTATTGCCAAATTTTGGTTAGTATTTCGGATAGTAAAATTATTACTATTTCGAAATTCGGTTATAACCGAATAGCCTATTCAGTTCGGTTATAACCGAATGATCAATCCTACATTCTATCCTATAACTTCTATATCTGTTTGCAACTAATCTAACCTTAGAACTGTGTTTAAAGTAGTATTCTTGAAGGGTATCTTAATCTATACCGTTGTGCATGAATTGATGCATATATTCATTATTTGTTAATCACTTACAAATGATAAAAGAAAAGAAAGTTTTTAAAGGATCTATTCAATCCCTCCCCACTTCTAGATCTGTTGTGTGCCGTCGGGAACTAACAAGATACTATCCTTTTATCCCTGAGATACATGTTCATCAAAAATCGTCTTTAGAAATCAACTCCTATACTATGTTACATATGAGCAAAATCGTCTTTAGAAATCAACTCCTATACTATGTTACATATGAGCTCTTAAATTTTTCATGAAGCACCCATATCCAGCACTCGACTCTGAGACAAGGTTATAGGTGTTGGACATGTCATTTTTGTCTGCTAGAAAAAAATTGAAAAAATTGAGTTCTTATGGTTGACCCTTCAAAGTATCCGTGTCCAACCAGGCAATCTATCCAAGTCCATATAATTTAAGCTCGTATACTCTACATTGCCAACTTAATATATATGACCATAATTTTTTTAGCAAATGGAAGCTCGATTGACTCTGTTTGTCTTCCTATCCATGTTATCGTCTTAGGTCATTTTAGTTTCTTTGACAAAGGCAGCGGTGGAATTACAATCGGATCACATAAATGGCTCAATAGACCCATGGAGACTGTGCTCAGTAACCCAAGTACTTGAGGAGCTGAAAGCTATCCTTCGATTGCTTCCAATATGAGCTACGGCCTGAGTATTCGGTTATAACCGAATACCGAATTTTATACAATTTCACTATCCAAACAACTATATGAAATATGTACTAACCAAATAATTGAAACCCGAATAACTAAATTATATTATTCGGTTATTTGGTTAATAACCAAAATATGAAATTAATTTTACAACAAAAAATTTCTTTTCAAATTTCACACTAAAGTTTCCAAACAATATTTAACCACAATCATAATAATTCATAAACTAGTTTAATAATTTCAAATTAATAATACATAAGTACATAATTCATATGACAAAATCTATCAAATTCTAACTAAAAATAGTATATTATTTTTTTTAAGTTTCTAATTTGGTTAATTAGTTACCTGAATAGTCTAATTTTCATATCTGAAGGTGAAATTGAATACCTAAATATAAAACGGTTATAACTGAATATACCCGAATAACCAAATAACTAAAATAATTCGGTTTAAATTTTATTTGTTTTTTACTCGGTGCTAGCTACGGGTATAATCTTCAACACTGTATACACCCAAGTGAACAAATTATTTGTCTTACAAGGCTCTGCAATGGATATTCGTGTAGGCAACTCCAGCTTCGAAATCCCACTAGCATCACTTGAGATTTTTGACACCATTAGTGTTCTTTTTGTTGGACTTTTGCTATAAAAATTCTATTTATCTATTTAATTAATATTTATTTATTTATACTGGACATTTATTTATTAATAAAAGTACATCATTCATCATTCATTTTATGGTCGTTTAGTTAGTTTATATAAATCTCCATTTATATATATTATGGTTTGTGTATAACTAAATGTTATACACCGAAGATATAAATCATATGTAATATATAAATAAAAAATAATGGTTTATAACCTAGGATAATTTTAAGATATTATCTTATAGGTATGCATTAAATGGATCATGTGATAATATTTTATTTATAAAAAATTTCACATAAATACTAATTTGTGGAATTTCTTAATTTTGAAATAATAATGGACTTAATATTGTTATATATATTAATTTGATTTTCTAATGAGTGAGATTATATTATGCTAATTAATATCTTAGAATGTCGATTAATATATGTAATTAATATTAGGAACATTATTATTTTCAAAACATCTATAAGATTTTTCATAAGATAATTTATCATTGATCAAAGAATCTTGGAAAGAGTCTTTTAATATTTATTATTAAAATAACTGATTTAATTGTTAAATCAATTTATGATCAAATTAAGATAAATTATGAACTTATGAAATTAGTTTAAATGTATCGGGATTATATAATTCTAAAATATTTGTGTACATCTAAAGAGAAAATATTTATGGTTTATTAGTTAATAGTTTATTTAATTAATTTTTTGAATTTGAAGTGCAATTACAATTATTTGGTTGAATTAGTTGTAGTTAATATTTATTTTGAATATTATTATTAAATAATATAATTTAGATAAGTTTTTGAGTCAGAAGAGAGTAATCCCTTAGGATCTCATTCCTAGCCTAATATAAGAGAAGGTAATGATCAATGTTATTATATATATCATTGATTAGAAACAAATTTTGTATCCTCTCTTTTAGCATTACATCAGAAGAGGAATCCTTTATAATCCCATCCCTAGCCTAATATAGACCATATTTATAAGAGAGGTTAAGAATCAATATTATTATATATATCATTGATTAAAAACGTATTTAAAGAAAATACGAAATTTCATATTCTCTCTTTCAGCATAGGAAAAAAACTAGTTTTTTTTTCTTTTCAGAATGTGCTTTGGAGGGCACACTCCAGGTTCAACATAAGGTCATAGGAGGGAAGATCTTGAGAATACTAGAGACTATACGAATTTTCAAAAGTGTTAATCCAACAAAACACTAGGTAACAAATTCGTACTCTAGATACATGGTATATATATTTGTTGTTACTTATAAAACTATAAAGATGAACCTGGTTTTATTATTTTTTTAAAAACCTATTTTCTGAATATTTTTCCAACACTTTTGTGAGTCCCAGACTCCCAGTCTATAATTGCCTCATTGCCTCGATTGCTAGAAAATTCATCGGTCATATAAATGGCCTAACTTAGCTGTCTGTTGTTAGACTCGACATTATGAGAAGGCACAAGTACTACGAACTCCAGCACATGCCCATGTCAATCTTTTGGCAGGTACCGCAGTACTTCATAATGGGTTGCGCTGAAGTTTTTACAAGTATCGCACAACTGGAGTTCTTTTATGAGCAAGCGCCTGATTCATTGAGAAGCATGTCAACTGCTCTATCGATCACTCACCACTACTGCGCTAGGAAGCTATGTGAGTTCTTTACTGGTAATTGTTGTTACGAATATTAGTACTAGGGATGGGAATCCCGGATGGATACCAGACAACTTGAATAATGGTCATCTACATTAATTCCTCTGGCTTTTGGCTGTTTTAAGCACAATAAATTTAGGATCTTTTCTTTTGTTATCTAGGTGGTACACATATAAAAGGTCAATGATACGCAACAACATGGTGAGTTGCCGCGAAGAACCCAACGTGTCACAAGAAAAACCCAAAGTATCTTGCATGAGGGACACGTGTATGAGCAATAACGACCACATGAAGCAAGGAGTCAAAGTAGAAGTAGGAGAAAATAAAGCAGCCATTTCGCATTATTCGTATTTCTGTTTGTAATTTGAAATTCAGTTTGCATTGTAACGTTAAGAACCTTTGGTTTGGTATTTGAATTCTTTGAAGATTTGTTAGGATTTATCTATTTATAATTATCAAAGTGGAATAAATGATATGAACATTTTTTTATCCAAATACTAGCATGTGGTACATTCTCACCCGAAGAGAATTATAGCTAATTATTTCTGCAACAATAATACCACTATTGACTGGGACCATATCAATTGGTATCAGAGCAGTGTTATTCAATGGCAATACACAAAGAACGGATTGAACTTTTGGAGGCGGGGCTTGGCGGAGTCCAGGATGGCATGCAGCGAATTGAGGTTTCCATGACCAATAGATTGCACAGCCTGGAGGAAACCATTAACAAGCTTTCAGATGTCATGCTCGCATCCAAGGCATCCTCAAGCCACCACAACAACGAACGAGACGGTGTCTCGCACACACACCGGGATGAAACTGATGGTGGGAGGAACAAAACTGACAGTGAGGGTGGACGACACGTCTTCTCATCGAAGTTGGCTAAGTTGGAATTTCCACGATATTCCGCGGATGATCCGACCGAATGGTTCAATCGGGTGGATCAATTTTTCGAATATCAAGAGACTACCGATAGTCAAAAGGTGTCATTGGCTTCATTCCATATGGTAGGAGAAGCCAATCAATGGTGGCAATGGTTGCGTTGAGCCTACATAGAGGAAGGGCGAACTGTAACATGGGAGATATTTAAAGAGGAGCTTTCGGCACGGTTTGGACCCACAGAATGCGAAGACTTTGATGAAGCCTTATCAAGGGTCCGACAAATGGGTTCCTTACGGGACTACCAAAAGGAGTTTGAGAGGTTGGGTAACCGAGTTCATGGTTGGACTCAAAAGGCGCTAGTAGGCACGTTTATGGGTGGACTTAAAACAGAAATTTCTGATGGCATTCAGATGTTCAAACTACAGACCTTGAAGGAGGCTAGTAGTTTAGCTAGGATGAAAGATGAGTAGCTAATGCGACAACGATAGTTCACGCATCCAACATTACCAAATCGCACCCCACTGGCTCTCCCACCTCCAAAATCCGCTTCATCAAGTCTGGTAAAAAGATTAACATGGGATGAAATGCAGAGACGGCGCGCGCAAGGGCTCTGTTTCAATTGCAACGAGAGATTTACTGCTGGACATAAATGTCAAGGACCGCAAATGTTGTTGTTGGAGAGCCCCGTTGAGCCCGACAAAGTTGTGTGCGAGGAGGTTATTGATGACACTATAGTGGAGGAGAAAACTGAAGAGCAAACTGAACCAGAAATATCACTCCATGCACTCACAGGTTGGTCCACACCACGAACCATGCGGGTCAAGGCCCGAGTTGGGCATCATATTCTCATAGTGCTCATTAACAGTGGGTCTACACATAATTTCATCAGTTCAAAGATAGCAGATGAGCTTCAATTGCCAGTGATTCCTACGGATCCCTTCACTGTACGGGTGGCAGATGGCAATCGAATGCAATGTCAAGGGAGGTTTGAACAAGTCCATGTTATTCTCCAAGATATTCCATTTTATTTGACCCTTTATTCACTACCTCTCACAGGCCTTGATCTTGTTCTTGGTGTATAATGGCTCGAACAACTCGGCCTAGTAGTGTGTAATTGGCAGAAAATGTCTATGGACTTTTGGTGGAACAATCAAGCTCAAACACTACGCAGTTTGGATAGTCAAGCTATTCAATCGGCTTCACTAACAACAATAACTAAAGAAGTTCGACATGGATGTACCACTTTCGCAGTTTATTTTCAATCCATAGAGGAGGTGGATTTGGCTAACATGAGTGCAGATATGTAGGAACTCATTACAAACTTTGGGGACATTTTTTGCGAGCCCACACAGCTACCTCCAGCTCGTGAAGTTGATCAATGCGTCCCTCTTAAGGAAGGTACTGAGCCCATTAATGTAAGACCCTACAAGTATGCCTATTTTCAAAAAGTTAAAATTGAAAAACAAGTTCACGACATGCTTAAATTGGGGCTTATAAAACCAAGTACTAGTCCTTCTCTTCGCCTGTTTTGCTAGTTAAAAAGAAAGACGGAACTTGGCGTTTTTGTACTGACTATAGAGCTCTCAATACCGTTACTATTAAGGATCGGTATCCTATTCCCACAGTTGATGATATGTTTGATGAGCTCCATGGAGCTGCCTATTTTACAAAATTAGATTTAAGAGCGGGGTACCATCAAGTGCGAGTAAAACCCCAAGACACTCACAAAACTGCTTTCCGTACCCATAATGGCCACTACGAATATATGGTCATGGCATTTGGTCTTTGCAATGCTTCTTCTAATTTCCAAGCTATTATGAATTCTATTTTTCGTCCTTATCTTCAAAAATTTATATTAGTTTTTTTTATGACATTTTGATTTATAGACCCAATTGGATCATGCATCTTGAACATGTTACAAAGGCTTTTGAAATTTTGAGGCAACATAGATTTTTCATAAAAGCCAGTAAATGTACATTTGGGCAACCAGAGCTCGAGTACCTCGGCCACATTGTGACTAGTCAGGGGGTCAAGGTTGATCAAAACAAGATTGCGGCAATGGAAAATTGGCCAAGGCCAAGCACTATTTCAGATTTACGTGGTTTTTTGGGTCTTAGAGGTTACTATAGGAAATTTGTGCGCAACTATGGTGTATTGGCAAGACCACTTACTAATCTATTGAAGAAAGGGCAATTCGGATGGAGCGAAGAGGCAGAAGCGGCTTTTCTACAGCTCAAGCAAGCTATAACAACCACACCCATTTTAGCTATGCCAAATTTTAATGAGCCCTTTACAATTGAAATTGACGCTTCTGGTGCTGGTATAGGTGCAGTATTAACGCAACAAGGTAGACCCATCGCCTTCATGAGCCGAACATTAGGAGCTGCCAAGATCTCATGGTCAACATATGCCAAAGAGATGCTCGCTATTTTGCAAGCAATACGCACTTGGAGACCATATTTATTGGGTAAAAAGTTCTTTATACAAACGGATCAGCGCAGCCTCAAGTATTTATTGGAACAAAGAATAGGGACGCCAGAACAACAACAATGGGTGGCTAAACTACTCGGCTATGACTATGAAATTATATATCGTCTGGGACGTGAAAACTGAGCTGCTGATGCGTTATCTCGAGTGCTAGGAAGTCCTATTCTTAATGCATTATCTGTACCGAAGGTTAGTTTATGGGAAGATATCAAAAAGGCCTCCAGAGGACACCCTTATATGGACCGAATTTCTCAGTAAGCTCAATCTAATCCGGGAAAGCCTTACACGTGGAGAGATGGGCTAGTATTCTTCAAGACACGAGTTGTGGTGCCACCCAACACATTCGTGGTAGACCAACTACTTCAGGAATTCCATGATGCGAAGATGGGGGGCCATTCTGGTATATTGGGGACATTCAAGCGCTTATCTCAGCAATTTTATTGGCCCTCTATGCATCGATCAGTCAAAGACTATATCCATGCATGTGTGATATTCCAAATAAATAAAGTTGATAATCTATCCCCGGCCGGGCTCCTTCAACCTCTTCCTATTTCTTGCCAGGTATGGGATGACGTTACTATGGATTTTATTGAAGGCCTTCCTTCTTCGCATGGTCGAGATACCATTTTAGTGGTTGTGGACCGCCTGAGCAAATTTGCCCATTTCTTCGCTTTATCACATCCATTCACGGCAAAGGTGGTGGTGGAAAAGTTTGTAGACGGAGTCCTGAAGTTACATGGCATGCCACGTTCTATTGTAAGCGACAGGGACTGCATATTTGTTAGTAAATTCTGGCAAGAATTTTTTAAGTTGTCCGGTACTCAGCTCAAGATGAGTTCCGCATACCATCCTCAAACGGATGGCCAGTCAGAGGTGCTCAACCGCTGTGTGGAACAATATTTACGCTGTTTTGTTCACCAATAACCACGACAATGGAGTCATTTCCTTCCTTGGGCAGAGCTGTGGTATAACACAGCTTATCATTCGTCTATGGATATGACTCCTTTTCAGGCCCTTTATGGACGATTGCCACCTACGGCCCATCAGACACTCACCGGATCTTGACGGTTGATATGGTTGACCACTGACACTTCTTGGCGAAGGGACACTTGCTTCGTCAGAACCTTAAAGCGAGAATTTGGAGAGTGCTAGGAATAGGATGAAACAGTTAGCTGATCATGGACGACGGGATGTAGAATTCTTAGAAGGCGAGCTCGTATATCTCAAGTTACAACCTTATTGCCAACAGTCTGCTTATCGTCGACCTCATCAAAAACTTGCCAACAAGTTTTATGGATCATACCCAATTGAAAGAAGAGTTGTGACGCCCCCCAAATTCGACTCCCTTCACAACCTCGGATTTGGTCCGCCACGATACTACTATCGTTAGACTATTTATATCTTTTATTCATAACTTAATGAATATAACTTCGCTTATTACAATTTAGAATATAAATTCTTTCTATTTCCATGATCTGTGTAATGACCCCCAAACTTTTATAAGTTTCAAATCCTGGTCATTTACCATCCCTGTCTTACATCATATTCGATGTTATATAAATATGCGGAATAATTTTAACTTTTTCAATCTCCTTTAAAAATAAATCTTTTATTGATATCTTAACTTGAATCAATTACATATCCCTGAATCAAATTATGCTATATTCATTCTATTCAATTACTGTATAAATTTTTACATCTCAATTCAAATTCCTCTAAGTATCAATAGTACAACTTAACATGTATTACACATCGTAAACTACTATCATGTACATCTCCTAGAACCTAAACATGGTTCAAGGGCATATATTTAAATAAATAAATAAATCTCCTTCGATGCTATTGAACTTTATCTATAAAGTAGCACGTAATCTTTATCGTGTGTCCTTAACCTGCAAAAGTGGTTATTTTCAAGGGTGAGCTCGACAGCCCAGCAATTCTAACAGTTTTCATCCAGCACATAGCATATAATAGCATATTCAGTTCATGCATTCATAATCAATTAATATTTACTACGCATGTTACTTCTCACATAACAGGCATAGAGATTTACCAACATAAGTATATCATCAAAGATCAACTTTCACATTTTATACATATCTCATATGAATTTCATATATATACATCAACATTTGCATAGCATAATATAGCTCAACTAACAGTTATCGAATTCATATATCAAATAGGAATTGAAAGACTTGCCTGATTCGTAGTTTATCAACTATGACTTAACTGCTTAAAGCTTATCTGCACTGCGTGTATTCCTACACAGTTATATAATCATGGATTCATATCCATTAGTCATATATTTCATACGCTCTTAATATAATAATAAATATTACATCGTTTCCTAACTAGGTTTGTAAAACCTTCATTTCACTTTCTCATCATACTCTTATAATAACTAGATATGTATAATTATACCTTAACCATCCATACTTGACATCAAATAGGTTGTGGTCTATTTTCAAGTTCACATTCAAACTACTTAGCTCCATAATGATTTATTTCAATCAATAAAGCTTAACAACTTTCTTTAACAAGATTCGATGTTATAAGCTTTTAAACCATATATTGGTACTAATAAGCCTCTAATAGCATGCTCATATGTATCTATCTCATTTACATAGACATAGCATAGTTCATACTTTTAAAACATGCTTAAATAACTTATGTCATGCTTGACTAGTTGAGTGCACGTATCATTCATGTTCAAAGGCATAGACAACTCTATCATGCTTGCTTATAAGGTCATAATGCAAGTAATATAATGCTCATCAAAGTTAGTTTCTAAAACTTTTAAATTTCTCTTTAAAACGCATACTAAACCGAGCTTGACAACCTTTTATGTGCAATATATCTTGAAATTACATTCCTTGTCCATCCGTGCACATAACTAGGCCACAATCACATGTTCCCAAAGTCGACACTTAAAAGACACAAAATTCGTCAAGTTTCATTTTCAAAACTTCAAGTTTTTCTTTCAAAACACTTTAAACCAAGCTATATCAATCTAGTATATGCAAGGTAACTTTAAAACTACATTTCATGTCCGCTGATAAGCATACATAGGGTTCAAGGTCAGAACTCAAAGGACACCAAATTCATCAACTTCCGTTTCTCAAAAACTTTAAGTTTTCTTTTAGAAAATCATGTTAAAGCATTTCATTATGAGTAAAGAAATCTTAGCTATATGACATATCTAATATCATGCATATTCATGTTACATCACTTAGAATAACATATTCCATCGTCAGGAGCACTATACTTGCGTATGTGCTCGTTTGATGCCCTCCGATCGCCTCCGAATACATAACAGTCACAAAGATGACTATTTTGACCCTTCATAAAACATCAAATTGAAAACCTTAAAGAACAAAAGTTGTAGGTCTATTCGTCCTCGTTCCGGATCATCTTGAATCACCTCAATCGGAATTCGTATGAAAAAGTTATGGCCATTTTACTAAAATAGGTCATATCAGTCATTGCAGAACACACACACCCCGCCGGGGCGGGGGTTTGGCCTTAAAAATAGCCCGTTGGGGCGGGCATAGCTGCTGGAAACTCGAATTTTCAACCCCTGTTATGAACTATCATGCCAAATATTCCTTCTAACCTTCATAATTTGAGTTATACATGTCCAAATTAGTTCATTTTCGATTCTATGGATTCGTAATTCATAGAACTACAACAAAATATAATACCCATCAACTAACATAAACATTAACTAACCCAAATATGAATTCACAACTCATGTTCATGCAAATATTCATATTTTGGACAATTTAGTGAAATCATTCACTACGAATTCGTTTCTCAACCAATTTGGTTCGTTTAACTTCCGTTGTTTTCGCACTTGACTATATTAACAATATCTAACAACAATTCATGGATTATAACAATCATTACGCATCAATTTTATGACTCAAAAGCTACTTTTTCTAAGAACTTTATAAAACTTGAACTTAAGAACATAGTTTAAGAATTATACCTCTTGAAGCTAAGTTGCCAAGCTTGTTTATAACCTTCTGACTTCTCCCTCTCATTCTCATAGTATACTTATATAAGCTCCATTTAGAAATCTCAACAATTGATTTTGAGAAGAGAGGAGTCCCCATTTATAGAGAAATCATTGTCCATACAATGATTTTGCCCAACAATTTAGACCAAGAGGAAGAAGAAGAAGCCATTGGATTGAAGGAGTTTGGTGAAAAATCAAATCAACCCACTCCCCTCTTCATCATTTGGAGCTATGGATTTTGGAGAAGAAGAAGCAAGATAGCTACTAGCCTTTTTGTATTTCACGTGAATGAAAATGACACACAATTTGGGACACTCCCTTCTAATACTCAGCACTTCATATTAGCATATATGGTTTATTTGATATTTTTCCCCAAATGTGCATACATATACACCCACTCACATATACTTATATAATCCATGTACATTTAATTACTCCAAATAATATTTACATTAGACTAGAATATAACTTAGTTGGGCACCAATATTTTTTTCCATAAAATTTATCATCTCAAATATACCCAATTATCATAATGATAATTAATATCAATTATTTATGAATTCACCATTTATTTTCCCATTAAATCTCATTTGATTTAACTTTACTAGTTATGTCACACAAGACATAATTATGTGAACTTAGTAATTAATAACTCACAAGCTTGTAATAGTATAATCTCACAAAATAACATTATTCTCAACATTACATCTTATAACATGGTCATGGAAGTGGTCTATTGCACCATGTTACATTTTATTATCTCACTTGTACATAATGCTAACATACTAGTATTTATACATATGTATTCAAATACTTCCTATATTATATAGTTACCATTGAAGTGTCACACTTCATTCCATATCATATAGATGTAGCTACTATATAATATAAAACCATTGCACATACAATTTAATTCCTTCAATTATTCATTCATTAAATTATTTAATGAATGTTTATTCCATCACTTTGCCACACTAGGCATATCACACAAGCTTACATTAAGCTTATTACTTATTCTCATTACTTATTCATTTCCCACCACATTACTATAATCAAAATTATGTACTTCGCCTGAACATAACATAAGATGTTTTTATCATGTTTTCTCTAAATATAGGAACTAATCATAATAAAACGATTTACTAATTTTCTCAAGATATTATTCCTAATATAATATATATGTATTATTAGAATATTTACATACTTAATACACACATTACACACTATATATAGAAAATAAGTTTATTTTCTATCATGATAAATTGTTTTCATCAACTTATATAGCAAATATGTAATTTAATATATTTACCCTATTACTTAATCACACATATTACCTCGCATAAAGCTATACAAGGTAATATCAAAATAATATTTCTCCTTTTATTAAAATAATCAAATGCTAGAATTTATTTTAATATCCTTTAGTAAAAATATACTATAATTATTTCTCTTTCCTTTCTACAAATTGTCTCAACACAATTTCTTTAATCTATACATTTAACCATATCTCAATATTAATCTATAAATCTCTAACCAATATTTATCTAAAGATATATCGATTTTCTTCTCTCGTCAACAACGTGTATATATATATATATATATATATATATATATATATATATATATATATACAAGTCTAAACCTAGCACACATCGAGTCTTTAATATTATTCAATATAGTACACTGAGTGGTTTCCACAAACAACCAACGAATTAGTTTTTCGTCTCATCTACACTGTTTTCACAGTGAGTTAGATCAGTTACTAATTCGTATATACCTCCGCTCTATGAAGGAATTATTTAGCCCAGCTTCTATACATCAACCATTAAAGGGTATGATTGCACTGCCTTAGACTTGATACTTACTCGTACATATACTCAAGAAATTGGTGATTATCAAATATATTTTAATGTCACCAACTTACTATAATAAAATAATTTCACATAAATTATATCCATAGATAAATTTCTATCCATCTTCTTTACTTCAAATAACTCGCCTCTTCAATAAATAACAAATATATAATAATAATATATTCATTAAACACAAAAATCACATATTTCATAGTTTATATTACCCCATGCAACACCATACCACATACCTTACATCACATATATATATATATATATATTCTTATTTGAACCCTTCACATGCCTTAAGAATATTATTTACTAAATTCTTATTTTAATATTTTCTAAAAATTCGGGTTCTTACAAGAGTAGGTGTTGTGGCCTATAAGCTCAAGCTTCTTGAGGGTGCACGTTTACATTCGGTCTTTCATGTCTCATTGCTCAAAAGGAAGCTGGGTGATAAAGCAGACACTAGTTTGAAACTTCCGCCTATTAATGATGAGGGTACCATTGTAGTATAACCAGAAGTTATTCTGGACACACGATGGATTAAGCGTGGGTCAAGGTTCATTGAGGAGAGTTTGGTGAAGTGGAGCCAATTACCTGCAGAGGATGCCACCTGGGAAGCAACGGCAGAGCTGTTGAAGCAGTACTCAAGCTTGGACCTTGGGGACAAGCGTCCACTTAATGGAGGGGGTAATGATACACAACAACATGGTGAGTTGCTGCGAAGAACATAACGTGTCACAAGAAAAAACCCAAAGTATCTTGCATGAGGGACACGTGTATGAGCAACAACGGCCACATGAAGCAAGAAGGAGTCAAAGTAGAAGTAGGAGAAAATAAAGCGACCATTTCGCATTATTAGATTATACATTTGTAATTTGAAATTCGGTTTGCATTGTAACGTTAAAACCTTTGGTTTCATTTACCAGATTCTTTGAAGGTTTGTTAGGATTTATCTATTTATAATTATCAAAGTGGAATAAATGATATGGACATTTTTTTATCCAAATACTAGCCTGTGGTACATTCTCACCCGAAGAGAATTATAGCTAATTATTTCTGCAACAATAATACCGCTATTGACTGGGACCATATCAGTCAATTAGCAATCTCCACTAATGACAAAAATAGAACATGGAGTGACATCTTTATTGTGTTATGTAAAGGGAATTCAGCTACATGTAAATTTCAGTCTCTTTGCATCATCATATTAGTTGAGTATTACGCAATACAGGTGAAATACACTTTTTGCTTTTGCTTCTTTTTTTAAAAAAAAAAAAAATTTATATATGTATTTCATCTCCAAAGTTGGGGGTTTTTTCCTATGGATTACTGGTTTATGTGAGCTAGCTTGTGTCTCTCTTGTTAGATTGGCTAAAGTTCTCAGTTATCTTGATTTTGTTACTGGAAAATAAGCCGTTGTTAGGCTTCATCCATTTTCACGATTCTCTCTCTGCCTCTAGTGACTATTCTCAACTTCTTCTTTTTTCTCTGTGTTTTCTCTTTTTCCTCTAATCAGAATTACTAACCTCCAAAACTTTAAGATATAAGATTTGGAGAGAGTATCTTTTCTC
Organism: Panax quinquefolius; assembly: GCA_020205615.1. Taxonomy (NCBI): domain Eukaryota; kingdom Viridiplantae; phylum Streptophyta; class Magnoliopsida; order Apiales; family Araliaceae; genus Panax; species Panax quinquefolius. The sequence continues at coordinate 104,736,641 of CM035154.1, read as the reverse complement.
TTTTGAAGAGGCCTTTCGCTTAGATCTTTCTGATATCATTAACATCTTATTTCATTGTTATTTTCTGTTTTTGTGGACTTTAGTTTTCTAATTTATGAGATTTTGTTTTCTCTAATTAGTTTGAGATTAGATCTTTCGTTCTTTCTTCATTCTTATGGAGTCATTTTTCTCTTTTTCTCTTTTTGGGAGTTTGGATTCTCTCTATGTAAAGACTTGATTTCTCCATGCTCTACTCCCTGCTCAAAGAAAATGAACCATTCACCTACAGTGATAGGGTAATATCAGATATGTTAATTAGATTCAAGATGCATCATGTTGTTTCTTGATTTCTTTTTTTTACTAATATCATGAAAGTTTGCAAGTAAGATTACTTTTTTAAATAGAGTAGGTACCTATTCTGTTGTAGAAATTTTCTTTTGTAGTAAGATATAGAACAACAATATTTCTGTCTGAATCGAATGGTTGACCACTTATTCCTTAAGACTATATTCGCCCCTTACTTTTGCTACACAGGGTTACTGCGAATTAGTCTCCCAAGATAAGACAGGCCCAGATTTTACTGTACTAGAATTTGTTGTGTAGGAACAAATCTAGTGCTAAACTATAAATAAAAGAAGAAAATTATAACAAGAAAATTATATAGAATAATAATTTTCTTAATTACTTGAAAAGGATTGGAGTGAATAAATTTCAGTGTGTTGAATTTGGTAGATTGCTAATATATTTATAGGTTAGGTTGTACCCAATTATGGGAGGGACGTATCTTAATTAATTGGTCGTATCCCAATTATGGGATATGCCGTATCCCAATTTTTGGAACGTATCCAAATTCCAACCGATTCTAATATTAGCGTATTTTTGGCCCAATTCAATTTTGACTTCCAAATTTCAATACCCGTTAATATTACCGTTGGAAACTACCAAATATTACCGTTGGCTCTTAACTTCCAATAACTGATATTACGGTTGATTTTATTACTGTTGGCCAAATAAAATTTTATTAAATATATATATATATATATATATATATATATATATAAATGTTGTTACCATGACTTGAACCCAAGTCCTTAATATCAACATTTCTCTCTTATCCAACTGAACCAATATTAATTATTAGTTACATGGATGACATATAATATATTTATTATATACTTTTAGATAATAAAAATATCTAACAATCCTCCCCTATTTTCATAATCCTCCAATCTTTTTCGTTTGACATTCTTCTTTCTCTTATTAAATATAGTATATATAAGTAATAGGTGTCTTTCGACTTGAACCTTTACATAGTCTATTTCACAAAATATCTGAATCTTTAGTAGCGTTAGCTTTGAACTAAAAAATCTTAAAGTAATATCTTGCTCTATAGACATATACTATATCTCTTATAGATTAAGGAAAGCCAACACATTTATGGCCTTGTGTTTACCTCTTGGGTTTCGTAAGTGACTTAGAGATAAGCCTTATGTCTCGCAGAAGCTGCCCACTTCCTTCACTTACATAGGTGAATCTAATTAGATGCACTTGTATGACCTACATCCTCCAAACCGGACATAGATTCATTAAAGGTTTTTCCTACCCTCTTTGTTCTCCATACAAGCATACACTATCTTTGAGATGGTTTTGAAGAATTTCTTCTTCATACTTGTCTAGTGTATAACTGGTTATTACTATAAGTATTTTTCCATTAAACTAATATACCAGATGTTACTCTAGTATTTAGTTGGGTTCCACTTATAGATTACCTCTCATTTAAAGGCTTTAAACCCATCTCCCTGGAAGTCTTACATATTACATCCTTGCCTAGGCCTTTTGTAAAAGGAGCTGCCAAATTTTCCTTTGACTTAACATAGTTAAAGGTAACAACCCCTTTATTGATTTGCTCCCTTACATAACTATGTCTTAAACTTATATGTCTAGACTTTCCGTTATAAACCTTGTTATAAGACCGTGATAATGCTGCCTCATTATCACAATATATTGAGATAGTTGTCATTGGTTTGGGCCAAAGTGGTATCTCAAATAATAAATCTTTAAGCCATTCGGCTTCTTTTACAGCAGTTGATAATGCAACAAACTCAGATTCCATAGTTGAATGTGTTATCAAGGTTTGTTTCTTGGAACCCCAAGAAATTGCCCCTCTTCCTAAAGTGAATATCCACCCACTTGTAGACTTTATTTCATCCGAATCTGATATCCAGTTTGCATCCGTGTACCCTTCTACCACAGCTGGGTATCCTGTATAGCATAATGCATAGTTCATTGTGCCTTTAAGATATTTAAGTATCTTTGATATCGCATCCCAATGAACCGACACGGATTATGAGTAAACCTACTCAATCACACGCTATCGCAAATGCTATATCGTGTCTAGTACACTGCATTGCATACATTAGACTACCAATTACACTTGCATACTCTAATTGAGATATGCTATTTCCTTTATTTGGAAATAACTTAACAGAATGATCATATGGGGTAGAGGCTATCTTGTAATTCTCGTGATTAAACTTCTTTAACAATTTCTCAATATAATGAGACTGAGTTAAAGAAATAGTATCTTGAGACCACACAATTTTAATACCTAAAATTACATCAGCCTCTTCCATATCTTTCATATCAAAAGTAGCAGACAAAAATGCTTTAGTTTCTAATACCAATTTTTCACTAGTACCAAAAATAAGCATATCATCAACATATAAACAAATTATAACCCCAAAACTTTTATTAAACTTAGAATAAACACATTTATCCGATTCATTTATTTTAAATTCATTTGAAACAATCATTTGGTCAAATTTTTCATGTCACTGCTTAGGTGCTTGTTTTAGGCCATATAAAGATTTAATAAGTTTACAAACTTTTCTTTCCTGGCCTTTCAAAACAAACCCTTCTGGTTGTTCCATATAGACTTCCTCTTCTAAAACACCATTTAAAAAAGCAGTTTTAACATCCATTTGGTGTATAACAAGTTTATGAATTGATGCTACTACAATTAATAACCTAATGGTACTAATTCTTGCTACTGGAGCATATGTATCAAAATAATCAATTCCTTCTTTTTGCTTAAAACCTATCGCTACTAGTCTAGCTTTATACTTATCAATGGATCCATCTGATTTTCTTTTTCTTTTTAAAGATCCATTTACAGCCAATGGGTTTACTACTAGGAGGTAAATCCACCAAAACCCAAGTCTTGTTACCCATGATAGAATCCATTTCATCATTTATGGCTCCTTGCCAAAAACTTAAATCTTGAGAAGACATTGTTAGGTTTGTAATACTCAAGAACACAATCAAATTGCATAATAAGTGCGGAAACGTGTAAAAATCAGAGTTCAAAATTTATACAAACCATATACCCGGATCACCCTTTATGCACAATTATTAATTAAACGAAAAAGATAACGAATAAGAATCATACCCTTGAAGATCGAGCTTCCTCAGGTACAAGTTCACCTCCAATCCTTTTTCGCGTTCAACTTGAATCCACCGGGTTTGGTTCCTTCCTTTGATCAACGTTAGCCACCCATGTGTTTGGCCTCTAGAGGTGATCCACCAAGGAAGAAGAAGGATTCAAGAAGATGGGTGTTTGGCTAAACCTAGTTTTTCTATCTCTATAGAAAAAAGCGTACTCTCGACTTTTGGAATTACGTATATTTTGATATACGATATAAGACTTCTCTTATAAAGATATCGAGGTAACCTTATTTAATAAAATAAGGTATTATTTAATTAAACTCTTTTAATTAAATGGGCCCTAATCTTATTAGGGATAATTAATTAAACTCCTTTAACTAATTTTTCCTCCTAATCTATTAGGAATAAATGAGAGTACTTATATTAAATTAATTTCTAAACTCTTTTAGAAATTAAAATAATAATAATAATTGTAATAATATTAATAAGACTCCTCTTATTAATTTATATTTAATATTTCTAAAATATTAAATAATAAATATTAAGCTATTTAATTTATTCCATCACCATAGATTAAATTAAATATACATAACATATTATTACGATTATGCCATTAACTTCTTAAATAATTATTCTTCCTTTTATGGTGTGACCTTTAGGTTCTCCATATTAAACCTAGGTTGTGAATAAATCAATTAGAACAATTCTAATCTTATTTAAATAAATAAATTAAATAATTAATTTATTTAAATAAATAATATTTATTCTCTGATAAGGATAAGCCTCCCTAGCGATCGACGACTTTCAGATAATATAGATTTCAACATTAATCATAAAAGAACCTTTGAGTAAATAGTTCTGAATTCAATTCAATAATTCCACTATCTGATGTCCCAATTAAATATAAGATATGGAATTCTTTGTCAAGTCTTATTTTATTTAATTATATGTATTTCGATCCTTAAATGCACAACTCAAATAATGCAAATTAGAAACTCCTTTCTAATTTCATTACTCGCCTTGGCCAAGGACTCTTTGGGTTGTCATTTATCGAATCACATAGGACATTTCTCTTCTTTTAATAAGTGGTAGATTCTTTATTGATCATACATTATCTCCATGTACAACTTATTATACCCAAGCATACCCTTTGATATACTCTAAGGGTCTTAAGGAATAAGTCAAAGTATAACTCATCATACACAAGATACTATGATGATCTCAAGTCCAAGGATCACTTGTACTACTATCACTACTGAGAATTCCTATTGACAGCAAGTAAAACTCCATTAGGTATTCCTTAGCGAGCCACGTTCAAATGAACTTATTCTCTAATAAGCACCTACATACTTGCTTTAGTGTCTCCACACAAATGATCATGAGATCAATCATCCTCATCCAATGAGCAAGCAACGTATGTACCAATCTATCCGGATTCACTAATCCCCAATTTAGTAATCCAACGATTGGGAACTATTTTAGTTTTAAGCTTTCTAAGAATTTAGATCTCATTAGAATGATCATCATCATTATTCTAAAAGCATTGCTTAAAACTATGGGTTTATCACATATTATAAAACAAACATCATGTAGATAATTAAAAGCCTTTAATAAATTAATACTTTTTATTAATAAATGAATAAGATTGTTACAAAGTATATGCTTTATCATCAAACATGATTGGCTTGTGTGCATACTACTTTCAATCTCCCACTTGCACTAAAGCCCATCGTCATGGTATCTCATACTCTTCTTCTCTAAGTGGCGATTATCCTGTTTGTTGGATAAGCTTTAGTTAATGGATATGTAATGTTGTTCATGAGAGTCCACTATCTTTATAGTGATTTTCCATCTTTCAATGATTCTAATAATCAAATGAAAGTGCCACAACACATGTTTAGATCCAAGATGAGACTTAGGAACTATTCCTAGTTACGTAATGAACTTTTAATCCAAACAATCAACTTGCGACTTCATTTATAGCTATATACTTTGTCTTTATCACTAATCCAAAGAACTCTTTCTTTGTTTGGAACCTTCTGATTCAACGCATTATTTATTCAAGATAACGCTTTACCTTAAAGTGGATTTTTACGTCATCTTGGTTCATGTCGAAAAAAAACTTGAGTCTGTTAAGCCCTCTAGTTTTAATTTAGACCCACCATGAATATGATCACATCCTTAGTCTTGGGTTAAGCACTTTAAGATATTTTCAGCGACTCATAGTGAACTTCTCCATAATATGACTGATCAACATCAGGTCTCGTATATTTCATTGCATACATGATTGTCACTCATGTGACATCTCTTTTCAGGAGTCTTTGGGGACTATTAAGAGAGATACACTCCATAGCTCATCGACATAAGACATCTCTTGGAGTTTTCCATGCTAAACGACTTTAGCATCAAATGAATATACGTTCCTTGGGTTAAGTCGAGCATCCTCTTAAATCTATCTATATAGATTTATATCCCCAATTAAGATACTCTTCCAAATCATTCATGTAGGAATGTTTAGACAACTTTATCTTTACTGATTGTAGCATTGGTATGTCATTCCTTATCCGTAGTATATCAACATATAGTACTAGGAATGTCACGATGCTCCCATCGACCCTTTGTACACACTAGGTTCATTCTTATTTTGATAAAATCAAACTCTTTTGATTGCCTCATCAAAACGAATGTTCCATATTTGAGAAACTTGCTTCAATCCATTTCTCTGAGTGTCTACAACACTTACCTCATCGTATGTAACCTGGATCATCATCTTCTATGATGTGTACCTCATCATCATCATCATCTATGATGAATCCATACCTCCAGGGTATCTTGGTACTATTCCAGATTTCTGATTAGGTTGTGGTATAATAGGTCTATCTACAGGTTCCTCTTATTTGACTTATAGTATTTTGTGGTTCTTGAAATCTTCAAGATCTATTATCCTCCCACTAGCCCCTTTTAATGATAAACACCTTTATCTTAGAAGGCAGCGTGTTTCGTAACAAACACCTTTTGCTAAGTAGAATTATAGAACATATACCCTAAACTTACTTTAGGATGTCCCACAAATCTGTACATGTCAAATCTTGTCCTAAGATTATCCTTCGAAACCTTTTTATATAAGTTGGACAACCCCTTATCTTAACATACTTAAGATTAGGAATCCTCCCATCCATAACTTTTATGGAGTCTTGAAATTTGGATTTTGAGGTTACCTTTTTCGTAGATATCTGACCATTTCTAGGACATGAGCACAGAAGGATCTTTGGAATGTCGGTAAAATCATTTTGGACCGTACCATGTTCAACAAGGTATGATTTTTCCTTCAGATACATCAATCAATTATTGCGTATCAGGATGTGTCCATTATGAGAAAACCATTTGAGATGATCTAGAAACTTATTGCACAAGTATTTATTCCTTGATCTAATCAAAGAATCTTAATACTTTGCCAATTTGTTTCACTTCTGAATTCTTTGAACCTTTCATATAATTCACACTTGTATTTCAACAAATACATACATTCAACTCTTTGAATGATCATCTCCTTTTCTTATACTAGTTTGTTCAATTTACAAAATAATTTTTCACGTAAGTCAAGTATACAAAATCCATTAAGTAATCTTTCAGGTTCTATCTGAAACATTATTATTATAAATAGAACAACAATTGTTCTTAAATATAATACCAAAGATTTCATTGTCCAACAATAAAATGGAAATAATATTTTTAACAAGAACTGGAATACAATAACAACTTATTGACTTAATAGATTTGCCTGTAGGCATTGCTAAACTATAAGTTTCTATGGCTAATATGACAACCTTTGTTACATTTTCCGCACATAGAATTACTTATATTTGTTTAGCTTTCTACTTCTGCTTGGTCTCTTCATAAATCTATATTTATGATAACCAAAGTCGGTATCCAATACCCAAGTAGAACCTTGACTTAAAGAAAATTTATTTCAATCATGAACAAAAAATCAGATTATGAATAGAAACTTCACTAAGCTTCTTTGGTTAGCCTCGCAAGATTGTTCTCGCAGGTTTCTTTCCAATGTCCAGGCTTATTGCAGTGGAAGCAAGCTCCTTTGCTATCCGTATCAGTTTTGTTCTTATTATCCTTTGTTTATGCCTTTCTATTTACCTTCTTTGAATCGTTCTTCTTTTCAGAAGATTCTTTGGCCCCTACCAGTAAGACTTGATCTTTCTTGGTTGGAAAGTGACTCTCAACATTTTTAAATATGTTAAGCAAATCGTGAGGTCGATATCTAGCTTGTTCATATGAAAATTCACAATAATTGTGAAAGGAGTAAAGGGAGTGAGGGCAAGATCAAATCTTGGCTCAACTCTCCATCCATGACAAAACTGTTGTCCTAATTGATCAATCAAATTGATTATGTTAAGAACTTTTTGTCTATACTTTATAGTGTGGTTGGCCATTTTAGATCGGAAGAGCTCCTTAGATATCGATATCTTTCGGTCCTACTTTCCTCACCATCAACTACTTGATGTGCGGGGAATATAGTAGGAGCATCCATAATTTCATCTTGTGACGTGAAGCTCGTTACTTTCATGGATGCGAGCATGATGCATTGAGCCAATGTGCATCATCTTGCCACTTTCTAAAAGTAGCAATGTCTTCTTCAGAGGCATTATTCGCAACCATTCAGAGGATAGGCGTATTAAGGACATAAGATAGCTTTTGACCATGAGAACTATTCTCAATTCCTTAACCAATCCAGAGTAATTGATTAGGTTAATTAACATCAAATATGTTTAGCAAAGTTGATAGTAATTTAGACATTGTAAAATTCTATAAATGAATTTGTAATTAACAACATTTTAACATACATTCTTTTATTAATTACCAAAATAAATTAGGTCTTGTTTTAAATTGGTATCTCCCACTATTTTCTTCAAACTATATTACCCTCACTTATATAGTTCGGCAAAATCTAATTAAAGATTTGCTAGTGAGAATAAGGATCCCATTTCAAATGTATATAGCCTTGTGGTGACACAACAAACTATATATATAAATAAATAGGTAGACAACTTTTGTCAATTACATCAACTATGCAACTCCTTTTCTTTTGCCTCTTAGATTATTTTGATCAAGTGGTGGCACATCCGAATCAAAATTATCCAAGTTAAGTTCGACCTAGCACTCCATATATTCAAAAAAGAAAAATATCATCTTTGTGGTGACACAACAAAATAATATTGTTCAATTTTCTTTATAAGCATCAAATGTGATAAATTAACATCTTAAATACTTAATACTTGCCTTGTGGTGACACAACAAACTCATATTAATTATTTAATACTCTATTAATTTTATCATGCTAGAAGGCGACGTTCGATATTCCAAATATCTTTGAACGCTTAGGACTTAATATAAAATTGACGGGTTTGTTATTAATTTGTCTCATCTTGTTTAGCGCGCATGCACACACACACACACACACACACACACACACATATATATATATATATATATATATATATAAAATACGCGTCATATTAATGAACATGCGAAGCATGTTTGCATAATATATAATATATATAGTATAAGCATGCACATATAGAATACTATATTCTACCCAAATTGATTATGGACTTTTATTCTAGTTTGGTTCACTAGAGCCACCAAGTGAACCAAAAGGTCAAACCCTAGGGGTGCAAGAAATAATATTTAAATATAACTATTACATTTAAACCCGGGCTCCATTACAAACGGGTCTTCAAGCGCTCCTTGCTCCTTGATCTCTAATTCTTCAAAATTAATTCTAACTATTCCTATTACAAAACTATTTAAAATAAATAGAAACCTTGATCAGCGGTCAAAGGGAAGTACATAGGAGGGAGATAGAATTTAAATTAAGAAAAATTAGAGAAGATGAGGATCTGTGAACCCATTTAATAAAACCCATACATTCATGCATCCAACTAAAATAAAATCCAATCACATTGGTCGATAGTCCATAATCAATCCCATTTATTATCATACACATCACCATATGCATCAATAAATAACATTCATATCATGAATAATAAACATTCAATATATATATTGATATCATTTAATGGGCAAATTTAGTTAGTATAAAATCTAATTTTGAATCAAAATAAACTCCTTTATTTTAATCCAAATTTAAATCAAAATAAAACTATTTTATTTTAATTTATCCAATTTTGAATAAAATAAACTATTTTATTTTAATCAAAATAAACTCCTTTATTTTAATTAATTATGGAATCCAATTCCATATATATAAAAAATCTTTTATTAAAGGAAACACGGATTCTCTTTCCTATTCAAAAATAAACTCCTTTATTTTGAATAATATGAAATCTTATTTCATATCTAAATAAACTCCTTTATTTAAGGAAAGATGGATTTACTTCCTATTCATAAATAAACTCCTTTATTTTAGGAAAAATAAAATCCAATTTCAACTCCAATTAGTTATCATGGAATCCAATTTCAACTCTAATTAGTTAGCATGAAATTTAATTTTAAAATTAAAATAAACTTTATATTTTAATATAAAATAAACCTTTTATTTTAATATTAAAATAAATTTTTATTTTAATAATAAAATTATTAAGAATATTATATATATATAATAATAATAAAACAAAATCAGTTATTATATATATATATATATAATAAAACCAAGTATTATTATCATATATATATATATATCTGAATTAAAGTGCATATGCTTTTTTTTTTTTATATAGCATGCTCATGATTACTTTAATCATTACATGCTAATGATTACTATAATCATTACAAGCTAATGATTATTGTAATCATTAATGTTTATATCATATATAAATTTTGTTAAAAAAAAAAGTTTCCTGGCAAGTAAATTACACAAGATTATATATATATATATATATATATATATATATATATTAAGCCATCATGAATCCACGTGACCAATATCCACGCAAAATCAGTATCCTTTTTTCCGTGAATCACAGCGAAAAAGAAATTCAGTCCGCGGTATATCACATGTTTTTCGGTATTTTTTTTTATACAACAAAATTATGCCCAATTAAATTGTTCTAAACACATATCAATATACATATCAAATTAAACAATTAATAATTTGTATAAAGGTTTGGCTCTGATGCCACTGTTAGGTTTGTAATATTCAAGAACGCAATCAAATTGCATAATAAGTGCGGAAACGTGTAAAAATCAGAGTTTAAAATTTTTACAAACCATATACCCGGATCACCCTTTATGCACAATTATTAATTAAACGAAAATGATAACGAATAAGAATTATACCCTTGAAGATCGAGCTTCCTCTGGTACAAGTTTACCTCAAATCCTTTTTCGCGTTCAACTTGAATCCACCGGGTTTGGTTCCTTCCTTTGATCAACGTTAACCACCCATGTGTTTGGCCTCTAGAGGTGATCCACCAAGGAAGAAGAAGGATTCAAGAAGATGGGTGTTTGGCTAAACCCTAGTTTTTCTATATCTATAGAAAAAGAGCGTACTCTCTAACTTTTTGGAATTGCGTATATTTTGATATCTGATATAAGACTTCTCTTATAAAGATATCAGGTAACCTTATTTAATAAAATAAGGTATTATTTAATTAAACTCTTTTAATTAAATGGGCTCCCTAATCTTATTAGGGATAATTAATTAAACTCCTTTAACTAATTTTTCCTCCTAATCCTATTAGGAATAAATGAGAGTACTTATATTAAATTAATTTCTAAACTCTTTTAGAAATTAAAATAATAATAATAATTGTAATAATATTAATAAGACTCCTCTTATTAATTTATATATAATATTTCTAAAATATTAAATAATAAATATTAAGCTATTTAATTTATTCCATCACCATAGATTAAATTAAATATACATAACATATTATTAAGATTATGCCATTAACTTCTTAAATAATTATTCTTCCTTTTATGGTGTGACCCTTTAGGTTCTCCATATTAAACCGGTTGTGAATAAACCAATTAGAACAATTCTAATCTTATTTAAATAAATAAATTAAATAATTAATTTATTTAAATAAATAATATTTATTCTACAATAGGGATAAGCCTCCCTAGCGATCGACGACTTTCCAGATAATATAGATTTCAATATTAATCATAAAAGAACCTTTGAGTAAATAGTTACCGTACAATTCAATCCTTCCACCATACAATGTCCCAATTAAATATAAGACATGGAATTACTATCAAGTTTTATTTTATTTAATTATATGTATTTCGATCCTTAAATGCACAACTCCAAATAATGCAAATTAGAAACTCCTTTCTAATTTCATTACGCTTTGCCGAGGACTCTTTGGGTTGTCATTTATCGAATCACATAGGACATTTCTCTTCTTTTAATAAGTGGTAGATTCTTTATTGATCATACATTATCTCCATATACAACTTATTATACTCAAGCATACCCTTTGATATACCCTAAGGGTCTTAAGGAATAAGTCAAAGTATAACTCATCATACACAAGATACTATGATGATCTCAAGTCCAAGGATCACTTGACTACTATCACTACTGAGGAATTTCTATTGTGAAGCAAGTAAAACTCCATTAGGTATTCCTTAGCGAGCCCAATTCAAATTGAACTTATTCTCTAATAAGCATCTACATACTTGCTTTAGTGTCTCCACACAAATGATCATGAGATCAATCATCCTCATCCAATGAGCAAAACGATGTACCAATCTATCCGGATTCACTAATCCCCAATTTAGTAATCCAACGATTGGGAACTATTTTAGTTTTAAGCTTTCTAAGAATTTAGATCTCATTAGAATGATCATCATCATTATTCTAAAAGCATTGCTTAAAACTATGGGTTTATCACATATTATAAAACAACATCATGTAGATAATTAAAAGCCTTTAATAAATTAATACTTTTTATTAATAAATGAATAAGATTGTTACAAAGTATATGCTTTATCATCAAACATGGTTGGCTTGTGTGCATACTACTTTCAGACATAGCTTCTCTAAAAGTCAATGGATCTCTAAAATCATGTTCAGTCACAAAAACACTAGAAGAAACAATAACATCCCTGTTTCCTTCTACTAGGTACATGTAGAAATCAGGGCCATAGGATTTTTCTATCCTTGTTCTTTTACTTCTTCTTGGTTCTATTTCTTCAGTAGATGTAGTAAGTTACATTTCATCATTTGTTCCATAATGAATAATTTCTTGATTCTCTTTATCAGTGTCTTCTCTTGACCTTTTCCTAAAGAAAGAATTCTCAAAGAACTCAACATCTCTAGATTCCAAAATTATATTTTTGGCTAATGTAATCATGGATTCCATGGTCAAAATTTATAGGCTTTGTTATTTTGTGCATAGCCTATAAAAGCACACTCGATTGCTTTAGCACCAAGTTTAGGCCTTTTAGGATCAGTTAACCTTACTAATGTTCTACATCCCCACACCCTTAAATGGTCAAGAGAGGGTTTCTCTTTTCCACAATTCATAAGGTGTAATATTAGTTTTCTTATGGGGTATCTGATTAAGTATATAACAAGCGATCATTAATGCTTCCCCCATAAATTTTTAGGCAAACCGTAAGTAAGAAGTAATGTATTAATCATTTCTCCAAGTGTTCTATTTTTTCGCTCGCCACTCCATTTTGTTGAGGACTATAAAGAATTTGTAGTTTGATGAATTATACCATAATTCTCACAAAAATCATTTTAAGAGAAGTATTCTCCTTCTCTATCCGAGCTAAGAATTTTAATTCTTTGATCTAATTGATTTTCAACTTCAGTCTTGTAAATTTTAAATTTTTCTAAAGCCTCAGCTTTAGTCCTTAACAAATAAACTTGAGTGTATCTAGAACAATTATCTATAAATGTTATAAAATATCTTTTACCTCCCCTAGTTAATATGCCCTCAAATTCAAAAATATCGAAATGAATTAATTATAATAATTGTGAATTTCTTTCTACTTTTTTAAAAGGTTTATTGGCAATTTTAGATTTAACACATATAACACATTTTTCTAAGTCAGAAAAATTAATCTTGGGAATTAAACTAAGATTACTCATGCTACGCATACTTTTATAATTTACATGTCCTAATCTAGCATGCCAAATATTAAAAGTAGAAATCATATAAGAAAAAGATGAATTTTCATTAATAACATTTAGTTTGTACATGCCATTAGATTTATATCCTTTTCCGACATACATACCACCATTAGACAATACAATACAATTAGCGTCAAACAAGACTTTTTTGCCATGTTTGTTTAAAAGACTAACAGATACAAGGTTTTTCCTAATTTCTGGAACATGAAGAACATCATTAAGAGTAATTGTCTTCCCGGATGACAGCTTGAGAACCACCTTGCCTTTGCCTATCACTTTTGCAGTTGATGAATTTTCCATGAATAGTTCTTGATTATCCTTCATAGGTTCATAGGCTTGAAATATTGCTTTATTCTTGGCAATATGCTTGGTTGCTCCAGAATCAATCCACCATTCCATGTCATTTCCAACCATGTTAGTCTCCATGATCATAGCAGCAATATCCTCATTGTCTACCATATTTGCTTGGTCATTCTTTTGTTGCCTTTATTTCAAGTACAAAGTACATTGTTTCTTGAAATGTCCTGGCTTACCACACTTCCAACAAGTACCTTTCGGTTTTTTATTTCCAGAAGTGCTATGTTGACCACCACACTTTCTTTTATTATTGCCCCTTGGTTTAAATGCATTTTCTATGACAAGAGCTTTAGCACTTTTATTTTCTATTTCTAATTTATCCAAGTTTCGAGAATTTTCTTCAACTTGGAGAAATTTAATAAGTTCTTGCATAGTCATTGCATCTTTCTTTTGTTTCAATTCTTTTCGACAATCTTTTTATGAAAATGGTAATTTTGAAATGATTGTCGATACTTGAAACTCTTCGTCAAGGCTTTGGCCTTCCGACACAATTTGATTCATAATAATTTGAAGTTCATGTACTTTGCAAAGATAATGATTTGTTATCTATCATTTGATAATCAAATAATGAACTTACTAGAAATTTTTTATTTTCAGCGTCCTCAATTTTGTATTTGTTGTCGAGATCCTCCCATAATTCCTTTGCCGTCTTTTCCATGAATTTGGCTTCATATACATCATACAACGAATTGGATAGGGCGTTTAGAATGTACCCTTTACACATGAAGTCATCTTGTTCCCATTTTATTCGATTCTTCATTTCTGCCGGTGTCTCATTTTCTTTTTCTTCAATTTTCTCTTCATTTAGCACATGAGAGATTTTTAATGCTGTTAAGAAAAAATACATTTTGCTTTTCCAACGTCTGAAGAATAAACCATCAAGCTTTTCAAGTTTGTTAATTTGATTCAAGCTATTTTTTTGAATTGTTGTCCTCCATGGTAAAATATAGTCTTAAGATTGTTGTAGAAATTTTCTTTTGTAGTAAGATATAGAACAACAATATTTCTGCCTGAATCGAATAGTTGACCGCTCTTTCCTTACGACTATATTCGCCCCTTACTTTTGCTACACAGGGTTATTGCGAATTAGTCTCCCAAGATAAGACAGACCCAGATTTTACTATGTACTAGAATTTGTTGTGTATGAACAAATCTAATGCTAAACTATAAATGAAAGAAGAAAATTATAACAAGAAAATTATATAGAATAATAATTTTCTTAATTACTTGAAAAGGATTGGAGTGAATAAATTTCAGTGTGTTGAATTTGATAGATTCCTAATCTATTTATAGGTTAGGTTGTACCCAATTATTCTTAATTAATTGGTGGTATCCCAAATATGGGATATGCCGTATCCCAATTTTTAATTTTGGCTCCCAAATTCTAATACCCATTAATATTACCGTTGGAAACTACCAAATATTACCGTTGGCTCTCAACTTCCAATAACTGATATTACGGTTGATTTTATTACTGTTGGCCAAATAAAATTTTATTAAATATATATATATATATATATATATATATATGTTGTTACCATGACTTGAACCCAAGTCCTTAATATCAACATTTCTCTCTTATCCAACTAAACTAATATTAATTATTAGTTACATAAATGACATATAATATATTTATTATATACTTTTAGATAATGAAAATATCTAACATATTCGACTCTATAATACATGTAATTCACATCTTTCTGATGAGTGAATTTTCTTCATATTGTTTTAAAATTTGTCATTAAAAAAAAAGAAAAGAAGAAAAGATAGATGAAAAAGAGAAACAAAGTTTTCTTGTTCATTCCTTTTGGATAAATTTGACAAAATGGATATAAAATTGTAATTTGAAAGTGGGTCTTGCAATTAACAGTTTGGAAATGTTACTGAAAAAATATAACAATTAATTTATTTATATCTTTGTAATCTTTCTTTTGGTGATGTCAGAACTCATAATAACGGTCAAATTGTAAAATTGTCTCTCAAAGTTCAACCTTTTTTAAAAAATAAAAAATTGATTAGTGACGATTTTTATCGTTGTTATACATTTATAACGATATTTTTATTGTAAAAATAATAAAAAAATATTGTGAATTTAATAATTCTTCAATTTTAATTATATACTTTTTGATTGTCCAGTACCATAAATAGCCTAAATCGGTCACATATTTCACACACGACCGATATAGCAAGTTTTGACTATAGGATATCAATATCATAATAGTAACATAATAATAATCACAATAGAAACACAAAATATTGACTCAGTAAAACACAAAACTACAAATTAATAAATAAGATTCTTTTTATAAATTGAAAGAATTAAAAACTTCCGTCTTTTTAATATATAAGATCATTATTAATTTTTTTTTATGTCAGTTTGTATAATCTTAAATTTTAAATTGACATAAGTTTATTCAATTTTAATAATACAATGATGATTGGTAACTATCTAAGTATCTAACAAATAATACTAGCCATTATCCCTTATTCTAATGTATTTTTTGATTTAGCTAGGTTTATTTAAAACTCATATTCCTATTATTAATAAAATTTAACTAATAATAATTTTTTGTTATTGAATTATATAAGTATAATTATATGAGTTTAAATAAAATTTAATATTACATAAATAGGTAAATATATGGATATATTAACAAATGAATCAATAATTTAAAGATGAATACTATTATTTAAACTCTACCAATAGATGAATTATTATTGTGGATTTTTAAATTTACTTAATTTTTCATAATAATCGGTTATACATTATTTGTTAAGCAGTATATTTTAGAAAGAAATATATTTTTTAATAAAATTATCATACACAATATTAATCTATTATTAGTATTCTATAATTTATATATTAGCATAGTATAATACAAATATATATATATATATATATATATATATATATAGTACAATAATTTTATAATGAAACCCCTATTTTACATGGGACCAGTTTTTATAAGTAATATATAAGTCATAATACACCCAGCAAAAAATTAATAAATATATGACATTTATTTCTGAATGGAGGAAATATGATTTTGATAAAACTACATATTACATCATTTGTCTCAAAAAGAAGGTTCCTACTTAATTTATTTTATGTCTTCAAAAATGCTATAACTTTTTGTATAAAAAAATAGCTACATAAAATTGATAAGTGGATTTTATATCCATGAATTGGTTTCTAATTCAAGCTTATTCGTTGTTAAATCCTTGATTTTATGTTTTATTTTTACTTGTTTATTGTTGTTTTATGTGTAGGTGGGTTGGTATGGCAAGTGATCAAGAAGGGAGGCATTTTGGGCAAAATCTTAGCAAGTAATGGAGATTAAGGCTGTAAACGAGTCAACACAATTCGGGCTCGATTCAGGCTCGACTCGAAAAAATACAAGCGAGACTCGGATTCGTTAATAATATGATCCAAATCTGAGCATTAAAAATAGTTCAAATAAAAATATGAGTAGAATCTGAGCAAGGTTATACTCGACTCGTTTAAGATTCAAACTACTCGAATTTTTGATTGTGATTCGATACATACTCGGTTAATACATATTCGATTAGATGTTCGATACATTCTCTTATAATATAAACAAATTTAAATCAAATTAGGATAATTAGTTATTATTTTATTTTATTTTTAATTTTAATTGTGATTTTATATTTGTAAAGTGTAATAATAAATATATTTTCTCATTTTTAAGTAAAATAACAAATTCAATTTATAATTATATTTATTATAAAACTAGTTATTATGTGGAGACTCGAATTCGAGCTTGAATTTGAAGCTCGCGAGTAGTTTGAATAAATATTCGAGTTGAGTCGGATCGAATTCGAGTCGAGTCGAATCTGAGTAGAATTTTTCAAATATAATTGAATTGAAATAGAATTGAGTAACGAATTATCATTTAAAAGTCGAATTGAGTAGCTCTCTGTTCATTTCTCGGTTCGACTTGTTTACACCCTTAATGGAGATTAAGGAACTCAGAAGTCAGAAGGCTACCCCGCCGGGGCGGGCCTATTTAACTCTTATACCCCCGCCGGGGCGGGCCATTTACATGTATATACCCCCGTCGGGGCGGGGGGTGCCGAGTCTGGACTGTCCTAATGTGATGCCAACACTGCTGAGACTTGAGTTTTAGTAATTGCATGGTATTGGGACTCTAAAGGAGAGAGGATTGCATGCAGATTTTGGTTGTAAACATATAACTACATCAAAAATAACAAGATCAAGAGCATACAAAGAAATTAACAGAGATTTTTATAGATTTTCATATCAAGCTTTGGAGTGAAGATTTTGAAGAAACTTTTGTATTAATTGCGGATTAAGGCTAAAGTGAAGGGTGTTCTGAATAATTCTATTTCTC
Organism: Panax quinquefolius; assembly: GCA_020205615.1. Taxonomy (NCBI): domain Eukaryota; kingdom Viridiplantae; phylum Streptophyta; class Magnoliopsida; order Apiales; family Araliaceae; genus Panax; species Panax quinquefolius. Next base: position 104,718,356 of record CM035154.1, on the reverse strand, counting down.
TAGTCTTATATTTGTAATTGAAAGGATGATATCTTTAATTTATTCAGTTATTATTTCATTGATGATGAACTAATTTACTTTTTAGGCTTATGACGGATCTTTAAGTGAAATGATGATTATGTAACTTTGATTTTCAGTTTAATAAGCTATTATCCAGTTTATCTATATTAATTTGAGCTTGAATTTATGAATTGCCTGATCAACAGTTCTTTGTGGACTTGTATGAATTCGAGAGAGGAAGTACGAGTCTAGACTTAGTTAATATAGCATATGTTCTTGAATTTTGTGAATAAACAGAATCTTGATGAATGTTAGGGTAGAGATATGCCTGACATCACATGTAATCGGATAAAGGACTTAAACTTAAACTTTCTTTACTTATAATTCACATAGAGATATAGTGAGTTAGTTGATTAAGGTGTTTAACTTATTTCTATCTAAATTGTGGATTTGAGTTAATACGGTATTAGTACATCGAGAGGTGGCTAGTGCTACATACGTGTTCTTGATTAATACACCGGGATAGTGAATTGAACTGGAATAAAGGTATAAAAATCAGAGTGAAGCTTAGGGTGAAGTCGTAAGCCTAATTCTTCAATAATTGTTTGAAATTTTAGTTTTTAATATTTGTGATTATTTTGTGATCTTAGTATTTTTAATAATTTAGTTTAATAGTATTAATCATTAATTTGGATAGTTTAATAAAATTAGGATTAATAAGAAACTGATAATTGTGATGTTAAATTCTTACTAAATTTCTCTGTGGGAACGATACTCTACTTACTATTATATTACTTGTTGACCACGTATATACTTGCGTGTTGTGCGTAATTTGATTTTAACAAACAAGTTTTTGGCGCCGTTGCCGGGGAAAATTTTAGTATAGATTTTAATATTTTACGATATCAGTTTAATTAGTCCAGTTTTACTTAAACATTTTTGTTTTTGTTTTGTTCGTCTTATTTCAGGTTTTTAAAGTTGGTTTATGCAAGCGCGGTCCAAAAATCTTGACTTTCTTCCTTTTGAGGACGATATTGAGAAACGCTTTCAAAGGCTAAGTAAGTGGATCAAGGAAACAAAAGAAGAATTCGCAAACTCTGCAAAACAAGAAGCAATGGCTGCTGAAGATTAGAAAGCGTTGAGAGATTTTGCTACACCCAAGGTGACTGAGCTGCAGTCAAGTATCACCAGGACTGTTATAGCTACGAACACATTTGAAATTAAGCCTAGGACTATTCAGATGATTCAAAATTTAGTTCAGTTTGGGGGTTTAGCAAATGATGATCCAAACGAACATTTAGTCAACTTTCTAGAGATTTGTGACACTTTCAGGTATAATGGGGTGTTGGATGACGCGGTAAGACTTCGCTTGTTCCCTTTTACTCTACGGGACAAGGCAAAAAGTTGGTTACACTCTCTACCGTCGGGATCAATAACTACTTGGGAAGACCTCACTCAGAAATTTCTTGCAAAATTCTTCCCACCAGCGAAAATTGCAAAAATGAGGAATGAGATAACTATGTTTGAACAGCAACATGGGGAGTAACTGTATGAGGCATGGAAAGGATACAAGGAATTGCTCAGAAAGTGCCCGCATCATGGATTGCCTAAGTGGTTGGAGATGAACACATTCTACAACGGATTGAACGGAAATCTCAGAACCAGTATTAATGTAGCTTTGGGTGGAGCGTTTATGGCTAAAAGTTACGAGGAGGCTTACAAGTTGATAGAGACAATGGAAGCTAACAACTACCAGTGGCCTACTGCAAGAATGCCACAGGCAAAGGCAGCTGGCGTTTTAGAAGTAGATGGAGTGACGACAATACAAGCACAAATTTCAGCACTCTTTAAGAAGTTGGATGTAGTGTCGAGAATGCAGACCACGACAAGTTTACGATTATTTATGAATTGTCTTGCGGGTGAATATCCTACTGAGATCAATGTGCAATTAACCTTGAGATCGGTGCAATTTGTGGGTAGCTTCTAGCGAATTTCAGAATAGAATCGTGCGAATGCATACAATTAGAGGAATAGGAATCATCCTAACTTTTTGTGGAGTAATAATCAGCATCAGCAAGCTCCACGACCATCATATTCCCCAGGATTTCAGAATCATCAACAACCAGTTCAACATCAAGAGAGGAAATTAGATTTAGAGGAGTTGTTGTCAAAGTATATAACAAGCAATGATGCACCGATGAAAAACCAAGCAATGGCCATAAAGAATCTAGAAAATCAGATGGGACAAATTGCCTTACCAATGAACAATAGACCACAAGGGACTCTACCGAGTGGCATCGAAAGAAATCCGAAGGGAAATCACGAGCAGTGTCAGGCAATCAGTTTTAGAAGTGGAAAACATCTAGATGGGAAAAGTGAAGAAAAGTCAGCTAGAACAGATGACAAAGTTGATGAGAACAAAGTGGTTGAAGAAAAACAAGGTGAGGATAAGCAAATTGAGAAAACAAAGTTAGATGACAAGCCAGTTGTGTACCCTCCACTGCTGTTTCAGCAGAGAGTCCAAAAGCAGAAATTAGATAAGTTTACGAAATTTTTGGAAGTTTTTAAGAAACTTCAGATTAATATCACATTTGCAGAAGCCCTAGAAGCAGAAGCCAAGTTATGCGAAATTCATGAAAGGGATTTTGTCTAGGAAAAAGAAGTTGGAAGATTTGAAGCAGTGGCATTAACGGAAGTCTGTTTTTCTGATGAAAGTTGCCACCAAAGTTGAAAGATCCGGAGAGTTTCACCATTCCGTGCACGATTGGGAACATGGCATTCAATAAGTGTTTATGTGATTTGGGGGCGAGTGTGAACCTTATGCCCTTATCAGTTTATACAAAATTGGGTTTGCCAGCTCCAAAGCCTACGAACATCTCATTATAGTTGGTGAATAGGTCAGTCACGTACCCGAGAGGCATTGTAGAGAACATATTAGTCAAGGTTGACAAGTTTATATTCCCCCGCGGATTTCATAATTCTGGATTTTGAGGAAGATAAGAACATCCCAATTATCCTAGGGAGACCTTTCTTGGCTACGGGTAGGACACTCATCGGCGTACAAAAACGTGAACTAACTATGAGGGTCCAAGATCAAGAAGTAAATTTCAATTTTTTCAAGGCCATGAAATTCCCTACGGATGAAGAAGAGTGTTTCAAGATGGATATCATTGACCAGATAATAAGCGAAGACATGGGTAAAAGTTTGGGTAACGATCCATTGGAAACGACACTATTGGGAGATGAAGAGTTAGATGCTCCAAAATTTGTAGATTACTTACAGATACTAGACTCCTTGCCACGAGTTAGCAGATTTAAAGCACCATTTGAACCATTGCACTCGGAGGAAAGATCCACAACCAGAATGAAACCATCATTGGAGGAGCCACCTTCTATTGAGCTAAAGCCACTACCTAAACACCTCAAGTATGCGTATTTAGGCAATTCTAATTCTTTACCTGTTATTATTTCTGCTGCACTTAACGAATTGCAGGAAGAAAAGTTGCTAAGAGTGCTTAGAGAACATAAATCGGCTATAGGATGGACAATTGCAGATATTAAGGGAATCAGCCCATCTTTTTGCATGCACAAAATTCTGATGGAAGATGATGCAAAACCGATAGTGGAACATTAGAGACGACTCAACCTAATCATGAAAGAGGTAGTGAAGAAGGAAATACTGAAATGGTTGGACGCGGGTATCATCTATCCAATTTTTGACAGTAAGTGGGTCAGTCTGGTTCAATGTGTACTGAAAAAGGGAGGAATGACTGTGGTACAAAATGATGACAATGAGCTAATTCCGACAAGGACAGTGACTGGCTGGAGGGTTTGCATGGATTACAGGAAGTTAAATAAGGTGACCCGCAAAGATCACTTCCCTTTACCCTTTATCGATCAAATGTTGGACAGATTAGCGGGACATGAGTACTACTGCTTATTGGATGGATATTCGGGATATAATCAGATCGTTATTGCCCCTAAATATCAAGAGAAGACTACTTTCACATGTCCTTACGGCACATTCGCATTCAGAAGAATTTTATTCGGCTTGTGTAATGCACCGGTTACCTTCTAACGATGTATGATGGCCATTTTCTCAGACATGGTAGAGAAAAACGTGGAAGTCTTCATGGATGACTTTTCTATATATGGAGACAATTTTGATGCTTGTTTGGAGAATTTGGTGCTGGTGTTAAAGAGAAGCGTAGAAACAAATCTGGTACTTAACTGGGAAAAGTGCCACTTTATGGTTGAGGAAAACATAATTTTGGGTCACAAGGTTTCAACAAAAGGATTAGAGGTTGATAAGGCAAAGCTGGAAACGATTGAAAAACTTCCTCCACCAAGTTCAGTTAAGGGAATTCGAAGTTTCTTGGGACATGCTGGGTTTTATAGACGATTTATAAAAGACTTCTCTAAAATTGCAAAACTATTGTGCAGTCTTTTAGAGAAGGATTCAGTTTTTAAGTTTGATGAGGAGTGGAATTTGGCATTCGAGCTATTGAAGAAGAAATTGACTTCAGCTCCCATAATCGTCGCACCGGATTGGAATATGCCCTTCAAATTAATGTGTGATGCAAGCGACTATGCGGTGGGGGGCTGTTTTGGGTCAACACCGAGAGAAGGTATTTAATTCCATATACTATACGAGTAAGATACTTACGGATACTCAATTGAATTATACAACAACGAAAAAAGAATTAATTGTAGTATTATATGCATTCGATAAATTTTGGGCTTATTTGATCGGAACAAAGGTGGTAGTTTATACAGATCACTCGGCTATTCGGTACTTAATCTCGAAAAAAGATGCTAAGCCACGCCTTATCAGATGGATTCTCCTTCTCCAAGAATTTAATTTAGAAATAAAAGATAAAAAGGGTACGAAGAATTAAGTTGCAGATCATTTATCGAGGCTGGAAAATCAAGATAAAAAGGAAGAAGACAGGTGTTTAATTAATGAATCATTTTTGGATGAGCAGCTGTTTAGAGTCACAACGGAATTCCCATGGTACGCGGACTTTGCCAACTATCTAGTGAGCAACATCCTACCCCCTGATCTTACTCGTTAGCAGAAGAAGAAATTCCTACATGATGTCAAGTGGTACATGTAGCATGAGCCATACCTTCTCAAACAGTGCATCGACAAGATGATTAGAAGGTGTGTGCCCTACAGCAAAGTGAATAGTATATTGCATGAGTGTCATTCATCTGCATACGGGAGACATTATGGTAGTGAGCGAACAGCGACAAAAGTGCTTCAAGCCAGGTTTTATTGGCCTACATTGTTCAAGGAAGCCCACCAGTTTGTTAAAAGTTGTGAAAGATGTCAAAGGGTGGGCAACATATCAAAAAAGGAATGAGATGCCACTACAAACAATTTTGGAAGTTGAAATTTTTAACGTTTGGGGCATTGATTTTATGGGGCCATTTCCATCATCATTCGGTAATCAGTATATATTGCTTGCAGTTGACTATGTCTCAAAATGGGTTGAAGCCGCAACACTCCCAACAAACGATGCTAAAGTGGTACTCAAATTCTTGCAAAAGAATATTTTTATGAGATTTGGCACGTCAAAAGCTATTATAAGTGATGAAGGTAGTCACTTCTGTAACAGATCGTTTACAGCTCTCTTGGCGAAGTATGGGGTCAACCATAAGGTGGCGACAACATATCATCCCCAAATAAGTGGGCAAGTGATCAAGAAGGGAGGTATTTTGGGGGAAATCTTAGAAAGTAATTGAGATTAAAGAAGTCAGAAGTCAGAAGGCTACCCACCGGGGCGGGCCTTGTAGGCTTGTTACCCCCCGCCGGGGTGGGGGTCCGGGATTTCAAACGAACCGTGTTCGACAGTTACATGTTGTGCCCACTCCTACTTTTTCTTCATCAATCACAACTCCCATCCATTACACCCACTCTCTACCCACGATTTTGGTAACTATAACTCCATCACCCTACTCCATTACATTACCCACTAACCCATTACTTCACACCACAACCTTGCTCACTCCTACCATCTCTATAAATTCTCACCCTCACAACCAAAGTTCATCACATACATTCAAGTCAAACTCAGAAAGCTACGAATTAGGGTTCTCATTGAGGTCAGTCTATAACCATTGAAAGTGAGCACCGTATCATCTATTTCCTCCCTTCATAGCACCAGAGTTGAAGCAAAAATAATCAAGTTTGGGGGATAGAACAGAGTGCACACCAAGTGTTCGACGGTTTGTGTAAGTGAAGTTTGGGGGAAAAATACTTGTGTGAAGGTTTCCTGAATTCAATGGCTTCTAAACCGACTTCAAAGAGGCAACGGGGAGAGAGTTCTGGCACCACACCACCATCACGAACCTTCGACCACCGCAAATTCAAAAGTGTGCCATGTGGCAATCGACACACGACTACATGATGTGAAAGCTCTTAATCCGGCGAGGGGTTGCACCGGATCCTATCGACGGTGAAATGACGCAACATATTTATCATAAAGGGTGGAACAAATTCGCTGAGGAACCCGAGGTCGCCGTTGTCAGCGTGGTCAAAGAGTTTTATGCTAACGCCGAGGACAAAGCCCCCTTCAATGCATTTGTGCGGGGTCGCTTAGTCCCGTTCAGTGTCGATGCCATCTACACTTATTATCAGTTATGAGTGCCTAGACAGTGCCAATATGCTCACTTACATGATTTCGATCCTGACTTTGAGGCTATTCTTAAAGAAATGACTAAGCCGGGAACAACACGGTTCAAGGGTCGGAAAGGAGGCATGGTTTTTCACAGCAAGGATCTCAGCCGGTATGGTAAGATATGGTATGCCTTCTTATGTGCGAAATTATTTCCGTCCACACACACATCAGACGTGACCAAAGAAAAGGCAGTACTTTTATATGCAATTGTGCAAGATTTCATCATCGACGTCGGGGCCATAATCAGTTTTTCCATTCGCTGATGCTTTTGAGAAAATTTTTCGGGCGGCTTGCCACACCCATCACTCATTTATGGGTTGTGTCGCCAAGCGGGTGTTAGATGGTCCGATGATGAACCCACTCAGATGCCGCTTCAGCTACTAGATTCTAAAATGATCACACGGTATTCGGTGTGGGCAGGGGGTGATTCTCATCCTAGAGGTTTAGGCTTTATTTTTCCATCAGCTTCTGAGGACGAAGTTGATACTGTAGACACCTCGGAGGATGAGGATGTGGCTATGGGAGAGCAAGGAGCAGAGGCGAAACCACCATCCGACGCCATATCTAGCCCTCAGTTTCTTGCATTTCAATGCCAAATGGATAAGCACAACAAGGAAGTACGACAGGAGATGCTCCGACTCGCAGCGAGGCAAGACCACATGTTTGAAGCTATGAATATGTCTTTCACTTCATTGAATGCGACGCTCTAGAGCTGCAATCCAACTACCCAATTCCCATACCAGCAGCCCATGCCAATGCTAAGGTTTCCACAGAGTGACTTCGAGGAAGAAGATCAACCACCACCACCCCAGACTTAGTCAATTACAGGGAAGTCCTCATAATTTTTATTGAGTTATCCATACAATGAGGACATTGTTGTTATCATGTTTGGGGGAGTTAGTTTTTATTTTGTATTTCATGTTTGCATGCATAATGTCATTAGTTAGGTTTGCATTTGTTATTGCACTTTAGTTTTGCATGTTATTTTAGGATTTGTGATGTTGCATTCATGTAATCATATAGTTGCATAGTAGCTTAGGTGCATAAATAGTTTAATTATTTTTGTTATTTCTGCATTTTGTTATGTTATGTTTGACATATATATATATATATATATATATAATTAGTTAAAATTGTGTTGTTTTGCATATATCCAGCAATTATTGTAGTTCAATTTTATTGTGGGCAATGATGAGATTGGGATTAAGTAAACAAATACAGTACCCAGTATTAGAATTATGATGTAGTTTTGAATTATGACTCGGATCTTATTCTTGTTTGAAACTGATATAAAAAGGGTAACACGTTAATAACATCTGTGTTGATTGATTAGTTAAATTGATACATAAAGAGTTTCTAAAGGATAATGCTAGTGTAAATGAGAAAATGGCAAGGATAGACAGTGAAGACGAAGAATTAGACAATAACCTAAGTTTGGGGGATCAAGTAGGGTATATAAGCTTGTCCAAAAAATAGAAATAAATATCGTGGCTAGTTTCGTTTCGGGGCCTTTGTTACTTTAGCAAGTACCCCTGAGGGGATTGTCTTTACACCTAGCGCCCTAAGGTCTTTATGGTCTGGGAGTCGTTGGTCGAAAGCTTGCTAAGGGATAGCATTGTTAGCCTAATGGAATGAGACATTACACAGTCATGGTAAAAAAAAGAATAAAATGGGAAATAAGCACAAAAAGCCTCCGTGATTGAAAGAAAAAAAAGAAAGAAAGCATGAATACCCTATTCGGACCCCTAATCTTGGTAAACATTTTATTTTAGTTGGAACTCGTCTGTTTTTGAAATTTTTGAGTTATTCTGTATGATTCCTAATAAGAAATTGATTATGTGTTGAATTTGAATTAGAATCAGTTAGCATAGATGTTGCTCACACACGCACGATATCAGTGATGACGGTCTAAGATTCGAGGATTGATAAGAAATTATTGAGTGCTTTCGATATGAAGTGTTGAAGTATTTGCTTGATTTTTCTGAGGCAGAAGGAATAAATTTGATTCTATGACACTGTTGGATTCAAAGACATATAGTTTAGATGCATTACATGTCATTGCATTGCATTGTATATCATAGTATTTTGTTTTGTGCTCAAGGACTAGCACGATTTAAGTTTGGGGGATTTTGATAAGTGGATTTTATATCCACGAATCGGTTTCTAATTCAAGCTTATTCGTTGTTAAATCCTTGATTTTATGTTTTATTTTTACATGTTTATTGTTGTTTTATGTGTAGGTGGGTTGGTGTGGCAAGTGATCAAGAAGGGAGGCATTTTGGGCGAAATCTTAGCAAGTAACAGAGATTAAGGAAGTCAGAAGTCAGAAGGCTACCCCGTCGGGGAGGGCCTATTTAACTCTTACACCCCCGCCGGGGCGGGGGGTCTTCAATTTACTTTGCAGTAGCCTAGCCCGTCGAGACGGGCCATTTACATGTATATACCCCTGTCGGGGCGGGGGGTGCCGAGTATGGGATGTTCTAATGTGATGCCAACACTGCTGAGACTTGAGTTTTAGTAATTGCATGGTATTGGGACTCTAAAGGAGAGAGGATTGCATGCAGATTTTTGTTGGAAACATATAACTACATCAAAAACAACAAGATCAGGAGCATGCAGAGCAATTAACAGATATTTTTACAGATTTTCATATCAAGCTTTGGAGTAAAGATTTTGAAGAAACTTTCGTATCAATTACGGATTAAGGCTAAAGTGAAGGGTGTTCTGAATAATTCTATTTCTCTAGTCTTATATTTGTAATTGAAAGGATGATATCTTTAATTTATTCAGTTATTATTTCATTGATGATGAACTAATTTACTTTTTAGGCTTATGACGGATCTTTAAGTGAAACGATGATTATGTAACTTTGATTTTCAGTTTAATAAGCTATTATCCGGTTTATCTATATTAATTTGAGCTTGAATTTATGAATTGCCTGATCAACAGTTCTTTGTGAACTTGTATGAATTTGAGAGAGGAAGTACGAGTCTAGACTTAGTTAATATAGCATGTGTTCTTAAATTTTGTGAATAAACAGAATCTTGATGAATGTTAGGGTAGAGATATGCTTGACATCGCATGTAATCGGATAAAGGACTTAAACTTAAACTTTCTTTAATTACAATTCGCATAGAGATATAGTGAGTTAGTTGATTAAGGTGTTTAACTTATTTCTATCTAAATTGTGGATTTTAGTTAATACGGTATTAGTACATCGAGAGGTGGCAACTGACCAGTCCCAGCTATATTCTGATTTCCTAAAGAGAACAGTGAAAGAAAAGGGTGAGCTCAACTAGCCCAGTAAAAAATATTATGACTAAGATAATGTAGAATAAATTATCCTTAGCCTTCAACAATATAACAACTGATATAATACAATAGACAACAAGTTTTAGATCAACAACTGCAGCGGAATAAACAATTCATTAGAAGAGTCAAGTAGAGCATGATATCTACTATCTTCTATGATTTAAAAAGTTTTTCATCAACTTTATCGTTGAGACTCAGCTTAATAAATAAACCACATCATTGAATCATCCCTGCACTTCGGGCCAAGGATATTCATGTAATCATCAATGGTCATGATTATACCGAATAATCTCTAGTTATAATCATACCAACAACTGTCCATCAATGCACTACGGGCCAATGAGGACTTTTACCACATCATTTGTAACATTACGGGTCATGATTATCTTAGAATGATCCTCGGTCATAATCATACCAATCAACAGTCCATCTATGCACGTAAGCCAAAGATGACTTTCATCACAATATACGCATGAGGATGGTGACAATGATATAAGCATTAATCAAACAAAATCAAGGATAAATATTAAAGACTTTAAATTTATCCAGAGTTTAAAAATATCTAAATTGTCAACATGATACTGCTTTGTGGAGTAAAATTCAAGAATGATATTGTATCAAAAATAATTTGGACCTAAAAGAAATCAATTTTTGTCATGAATAGTACTTCGGGTGAATAGTACCCAGGTGAATAGTACCCCGTGAATAGTACTTCGAGAATAGTACCCCATGAATAGTACTTTGTGAATAGTACCCATGAATAATACTTTGTGAATAGTACTTCGTGAATAGTACTTTGTGAATAGTACTTTATGAATAGTTCTCATGAATAGTACTCATAAAAGATAAATACAAAAGAAAATGATATTCCATGACAAGTACCAAAGAAAGGATATCTCATACGAGTATAATAGAATATACGAAACTGCAAATAGATTTTCATCCGCAATGCAGTAATCCACGTAGACAAATCATTTTCACAATTTAATAAAGAATGAATACGAAGGGTCATTCACCATGCATGCGGTAGTCCGCGTAGACAGGTTATTCTAATAGAATAATAAAGAATGGAATAACAACCCTTACGAGTATTGAAAGAAAATAACTCTCTTCATGAATACAAAAGAAATAATACCCCTTACGACTTTTGAACGAAAATAATATTCCTACGAATATTGAACGAAGATGATATTCCTTAGGAATATTGAATGAAAATAATATTCATACGAATACAAAAAATAATATCTCTTCAGAATATGAAATAAATAATACCCCTTACGACTGTTGAACGAAAATAATATTCTTACGAATATTGAACGAAGATGATATTCCTTACGAATATTGAACAAAAATAATATTCATATGAATACGAAAAATAATATCTCTTCAGAATATGAAATGAATAATACCCCTTATGACTGTTGAACGAAAATAATATTCATACGAATATTGAACGAAGATGATATTCCTTATGAATATTGAACGAAAATAATATTCATACGAATACGAAAAATAATATCTATTCAGAGTATGAAATAAATAATACCCCTTACGACTGTTGAACGAAAATAATATTCCTACGAATATTGAATGAAGATGATATTCCTTATGAATATTGAACGAAAATAATATTCATACGAATACGAAAAATAATATCTCTTCAGAATATAAAATAAATAATACCCCTTACCTCAGAAAAAGACTGGATACTGGAATAGTGAAGTAGCAGACTTCTCTTCTTCTTTTTCTCTATAGCTTTTCTCTCTATAATTGCTCTTGTGAGTCTTAGTGAATTGTTGAGAATGAAGGAAGAATAAGCTTCTATTTATAGGAAAACATAGTTTCGATAATTGCACGTTTTGGGGCTCGAAATATTACAGTATAATACCTTTATCTTTTCCTTCATTTTTAATTTAGTCCTGCAAGTATTATCAAACTTGCACCACTTCCCCTAATAGTATATCATGTGAATCAATAGTATAATCATGTGACTCAATAGTTCTATACATGTGAAAAAAATAATTACAGTATATTACCTTCATCTATACCTTCATTTTTAATTTAGTCATACAAGTATTATCAATCTTGCACTACCTCCCCTAATAGTACATGCATGTGAATCAATAGTACACATATGTGAACAAATAGTTATAAGCATGTGAATTAATAGCAATTAATTGCTCATTTATCCGATTAATTGTCCGATTGGTCAATATAACCTCCAGAAATTAATTATTATCGAAATAAATGTCGATTTCCACTAACACTAATAATCCCAACATAATGGAACTATCAAATTCATCTTTAATCAACACGAACTTATTCATCATTAATATTATAACTCATAATATTTAATAACCAGATCATTCCCAGGAAAGAGGGGGCTTTCCGATAAGGATTTCTCCCTATTGGCGCACAATTAGGTGACCAAACCCCTTTCCTCGACAGAACTTTCTAGACATCGTCAATATTGCAATTAATAATATGAATAACATTGTCGTCTCAATTATTGATTTAATAATAATAAATATGTTGGAAGAGTGCATATTTTGATTTGATGTTTAAAGTAAATGCTCATGATTATATGTGAAGTCCTTCAAGGAATATATGTACAAGGACTTAGTGATAGATCAAAATTGTTAGGTTAATCTAAGCTTTTAATGTTTATCATTCTGTAAATGAATGTATAGATAAAGAGATCAAAGATGTTAGGTAGATCTATATCTTGAAATGTAATAGATAGGCTTCAAACAGAATTGTAGTCTATTGAGCTGATTAAGAGTTTGCAGAAGCCAAGGCAAAATCGTATAGCATCAAGGATCATAGTATGACTGCCTTGAAGGGCCTCTCCAGAGATCGTTGAGTTGTCCAGACGTTTGCCGAAGCCAACTCAAATATCGTAGTGTGCTCTCGGAAATGTAGAGTCTGTAAGACAAGCAAATGAAGATCGTAGTGTGCCAGTCCTTAAGAAAAATCGTAGTGTTCTTGTTTGATTGCATCAAGCACCAAGGTGGCAAGACACCATGATCAGAATCGTAGAGTATCATCTGGCTGTGTCAGAAGCAGTGGGCCTTGACCATTTGTTCAAAGATAAAATCTTAACAAATGTGGAATGGGTTACAAACGTTGAAGTAATCACCAGTCCCAATGGCATAAAAAATATCCTTAGTATGCAACAAAGAAAAGTATTAAAGAAGATAAGGAAAGGACCATGGGTCAGAAGAAAACACCTTTTCAGGTATTAGGCGAGAAAGCAGTCTGCTATGTCAGCGGGCCAGAATGCAATTCAGAAGATATGCAAAAAAGTCTCCATCAAAGTTCAGAAACGACAAACGTATTAAATGTTCCAACGGATGGATTCAATGGACAGATTTCAAGGATCACATATATGCAAGACATCAACAAATGATTCAACTAAGCAAGCATTAAACAAAAAAAAGGAAGAACACTCAACGCTCAACTCGACGATCTAAGAAAAAGAGAAAGCTTGCTCAGCTACTCAGTTCTTTCGAACAAAAGCTTAACGGCAACTGAGTAGCACCAATCAAGAACTCAACAACAGCCAAACAAGTGAAATAAGAAGTTCCAAGTCAGAAGGATTTGAAGAGTTCTAAAGGGAACTGTGAAGAACCAAGTCTGCTGGACTTGAAGAGTTCAAGAGTGAACTAAGAAGTTCTTAGACTGCAGGTCTAGAAGGAATCTGTGAGATTTAGAAAGTGTAAAAGACATCCTTAGTGGATTTCCTATTCGAGGAGTAGAAGAGTGGACTAGGAGCTTTAAGTGCTCTGAACCACTTAAAACTGTTGTGTCTATTGTATTTTTGCTACAACTGCTATAACTGTTATAACTGTCTCACTCTCATTAACTCACTATATCTAAAAAAGGAGATCAAACAAATCTTAATTCCGCTATGTTTAAATCATTATCAAAACTAACAAAGTAAAACGAAAAGAATTTTAAATATCTATTCAACCCACCCCCCCCTTCTAGATAACTATTGTTCCCCCAGGAACTAACAATTGGTATCAGAGCAGGTTCTACTCTATAGCCTACAAAGCTCAAGGAGATCCAATGGCACACATACCAAGTGAATCAAAGACTGGAGGAGGCGGCAAGCCATCTATGTGCAACAAAGATAAATTCGCCAACTGGAAAGTTCGGATGCAAGTATACATGGATTCTATAGATGAAGATCTATTTGAAACTGTTTAAAATGGGCCCTACGTTCCTACAAAGCTTGCACCAACTACAGACGACCCAAACATGATACAGATCAAGGTCAATGGAAAATGGACAAAAACGAGAAGAGAGCTGTTCAACTCGACAAAAAGGCAAAGAACATTTTATTCCAATCCTTAGAAGACGATCTGTTCGAAAACATGGTCAACAGCAAAACAGCAAAGGAGGTTTGGGAAGCATTTCTCATCATGCATGAAGGAACAGAAGAAGCCAGAGAAATCAAACAATCTCTCTTGACTCAGCAATATGAGATGTTTGCACACATTTAAGGAGAAAATGTGTGACGCCCCCAAAATAGGTATACATCACATATTCTGAGTCGCCAAAAATATGGTACAGAATACAAATACAATATTTAATATACAACAAGAGAGCTATGAGTTTTAATACAAATATTGTCTTCTAGACAATATCCACTCTCAGAATAAGTCCTCATTACATTTATTGTCACACTATTTAATAGAATAATGAGGACTACTAATACTATCATCTGGACCATCACTCCATTTCCCGACTAGTCCCGTCTACGTTCTCATTTCCTGAAGAGAACAGTGAAAGAAAGGGTGAGCTCAACTAGCCCAGTAAGAAATATTATGACTAAGATAATGCAGAATAAATTATCATTAGTCTTCAATAATGTTAAACTGATAAAATACAATAGACATCAAATTTAACTGTAGCGGAACATACAATCCATTAAAAGAGTCAAGTAGAGAATAAAATCTACTATCTTTTATTATTTAAAAGGTTTTTCATCACTTTTATCGCTGGGAATCAGCTTAATAAATAAACCACATCATCCCTGCACTATGACCAATGATATTCATTAGTATCACAACCACAAATTATCCATGCACTATGGGCCAAGGATATTCGTGTATTCATCAATGGTCATAATAATGCCAACAACTGTCCATCAATGCACTACGGGCTAATGAGGACTTTTACCACATCATTTGTAACATTACGGTCATGATTACACCGAATAATCCCTGGTCATAATCATACCAAGTCCATCTATGCACTACAGGCCACAGATGACTTTCAAATATATATATATATATATATATATATATATATATATATATATATATAAACATGAGGATGATGAGACAATGATATAAGAGTTCAATAAAACAAGTTCAAGAATTAATTTATTCAGGAACTAATAACATCCAAATTGTCAACATGATACTTTTTTGTAGAGTAAAATTTAAGATTGCTCAGAAGAATATTTCCATGAAAAGATCTTTGGATGAAGCACAAATATCAAGGATATTCCACTAATTTCATGGAGTATCGAAAGTCAAAACTTTAACCAACCGAGTATAATAAAGAATGGAATAACAAAAGAAATCACCATGCATGCGGTGCCATTATAAGCGAGTTATTCTAACAGAATAATAAATAACGAAACGGTCGAGGCGTGTCATATGCCAAACGGGATATTCCAACAGAATAATAACGAATGGAATAACAACAGAAATCACCATGCATGCGGTACTTCGCATAGATAGGTTATTCCAACAGAATAATAAATAACGGAACCTGGTCCGGCGTAAAATGCACAAAGCAGGATATTCAGCCGAGAATAATAAAAAAAGCGGAACCGGTCCGGCGTAAGCGCATATGAGAAAGATATTCCAGCGAGAATAATAAAGAATGGAATAACAACGAGAAATTTCACCATGTGTATGTGGTACGCACAGATAAAAGTTATTCCAAAGATAATAATAAATAATGGAATAACAGAAGAATTTCACCAAGTATAGGGTAGACCACATATACATGTTATTCCAACAAAATAATAAAGAATGGAATAACAGAAGTTCTCTTCATGAATATGAAAAAAAAAATAATACCCCTTACCTTATAAAGAAGAGTACTCCGACTGTTTCCTGGGAACGATCTGGTTGTCAATATTGCGAGTTATAATATTAATAATGAATAATTATTGAAAGATTAAAAATGTGTTGATTGAAAAGGTTGTCATAAGTATTTATTATAAGTTTGGCTTATTACATGGACCCCACTTACTCATTTTTCAAAATCGTCGGTAGAAAGTTGTCTCGGTTTTATTTTATTATTATAATAGTAATAACACAGAATTTTTTTTTATATAAAACATAATACTTTTTATAATATATATATAAAGTTATTTGTTTTATTAGTTTATAATTAGAATATATTATATTATATATAAAGTTATTTGTTTTATTAGAATAATTTAAATGAATAGTGATGAATAGTGAAATCAGACAAAATTTTAGAAAATTTACTATTGAGTCCGTGATTGTTTACTATTTAAATAGTGTCATGCCATTCTCCTATAAATAGGATGCTTAGTTAAGAAATGAAAATCACACTAGAATTAGAGAATTCTTCTTCTATAGTATTATGTGTATTTCTTTTGAGTATAAGGATATTTTGAGTGTTGAAAATAATGCAAGATTTCCTCAAGATAATCTCCGTCATACCAGTCAGATTTAGTCTCCTATTAAGGTAAAGGATGTTATTTTCTTTAATATTTATTCATGATATTACTTTATACTCATGATGGTTTTTATTCTATTCCTTATTAATATGTAGGCATAACTTGTCTAGGCGGATTACCGCATGCCTGGTGAATAACCCGATGTATTCATTCTTTAATCTGTGGGAATAACTTGTTTACGTGGATTACCGCATGCATGGTGAATAACCCTTCATACTCATTCTTTAATTGTTAAAAAGATTTGTCTACGTGGATTACCGCATGACAGGTGAAAATCTATTTGCAGTTTCGTATATTATTTTTTTTCATATTCCTAAATCTAAAATTATTATGGTAAGTATTTCTTCTATAATTCCTGAAATGATTAGAAATTCTTTGAGGTTTGTGTTTCATCTAATATCATTTCACTGGAATATTGGTATGGACTTTTTATTAAATTTTAATATTTTCATTCGGGGTATTATTCACTCGGGGTACTATTCATTCGGGTACTATTCACGACAAAATTAGTTTCTTTTATGTCCAAATTATTTTTAATACATGAATATCATTCTTGAATTTTACTCCACAATTAATTATCATGTTGACAATTTGGACATTCTTGAACTCTGGATAAATTGAATTATAAATCTCTAATATTTATCCTTGATCTCACTTGATTGATTCCTTATATCATTGTCATCATCCTCATACTTATATTGTGGTGAAAGTCATCTTTGGCCCGTAGTGCATAGATGGACTGTTGATTGGTATGATTATGACCAGAAATTGTGTATTACTATAATCATGACCTGTAATTTTATAAACAAATATTGTGCTGAAAGTCCTCTTTGGCCCGTAATGCATAGATGAACAGTTGTTTGGCATGATCATGACCACTGGTGATACTAACGAATATCCTTGGCCCGTAGTGCATGTATAGTTCTTTGATTTGAAATATTTATTAATTGGTGTTATAAGAATAAAATATTGATGATGGACTTTTAAATCATAGAAGATAGTAGACATCATGCTCTACTTGACTCTTCTAATGGATTGCTATTTCCGCTGCAGTTGTTGATCTAAAACTTGTTTTCTATTGTATTTTATCTGATTTTTCACTGTTGAGGACTAAGGATAATTTATTCTGCATTATCTTAGTCATAATATTTTTTACTCGGCTAGTCAAGCTCACCCTTTTCTTTCATTGTTCTCTTCAGAAAATGAGAATATAGCTGGGACTAGTCGGACAATGGAGTGATGGTCCAAGATGGTTGTTATAGTAGTCCTCACAATTCTATAAAATAGTGTGATAATAAATATAATGAGGACTTTATTTGAGTTTGGATATTGTCCACGAAACAATATTTGTATTTTACATGACATTTAATAGTTGTATAAATGAAGTTTGTATTTGAATTATGTACCATGTATTTGGCGACTCAGAATGGGTTGTGTGACGCCCCCAAATTCAGAAACTCATATCTCGAATTTGGTTCGCCCCGTGCTAATTCTAATATCATACTAAAATCATCAACAACGGAATAATAGAATAATTTACATTGATATAATATAAATATTCGCATCCCAAGGTCTCGTGATGGTTACTACAACATTCCAGTAATATAAACTTAACACGACTTAAACGTAATTTGATCATCCCTTAATACAACATTATAAGCATAATAATAATAATAATTCTTCTACACTTAAAGGACTAAGCTATTCTGTAGGCTTGCCCTTTCCTTTGTCCTTTCCTGAAGTACCGCCTTGCTCTGCCTTAACTGTAATATTTTTAGGGAAGCAAGAATGAGCAACAAGTTTGCCCAGCAAGTAATATAGCAATAAGAAAAAGCAGTTATAACGTTTGAATCTCAAAGGTATAACAATAAATAATAGTTCAAGGATAACAAGAAGTATCAAGAGTTCTCAATAAGTGTCACTATAGACTGAAGGATATCAATAAGATTTCAAAGTTTATTCATTTCAAGGTTCAATAAGAATGAACTCTGAGCAGTCACTAGGTACTAAGAACTCTTACAAGAATTAACAGTATTATACTGAAAATCAAATATAAATGAGTACAACATGTGATCAACCTAAAGTACCCTATGTTATGCATAACATTTAAATATGCTAGTATGTACGCACGTCAGTTTCCCGATAATTTTATAATTTCCCCTTCAATGAGGGTTGTTCATCTCAGTAGATTTATGAGAGTTTGCACCAAGTCAAATGGTTTGGATAGCTTTCTAACACATGATAATAGTCTAGCCAAATAAATGGCTTAGATAACTTTTATAATGCATTTAAGAACGATAAGTTCAATGTTTGCAACAACGTCAAGGTATACAAATGATTTCTGAATATTAATAGTTATTTGCACGATATAAATATGGTTGATATATCAACAATTTGGATTATACAATATATGCCGTGTAAGAATTAGGGAACTTGCAATAATGTAGGAAGTTTAAGGTTAGAGACTTTCCTTAAGCGTTGATTACCACTTATAGTGTAAAGTCACCTCAATGAACTATATTATCCTTTTTATGTATGTATAGGTATTCATTAGTCACATAACATTGCAAAACAACTTCTTTCTACGTATGCTTGCACGTATTAGATTTATTTGTATGTAACTAGTATAGCTATCTACTTAGAAACTCTTTTAGTTCATGCTTGAGTAGTTTATAACATGTCTAACTAGATGTGCGAACATGTCGGTTATCTCTAGAGGCTTAAAGTATCCTATTATAATTATTCAAAAGTTCACAATACAAGTCGTAGAGTTTTCAACTCAATTGGTTTTCAAATCTTAAAATCGCATGATAAACAAACTAAGCATGCAAAGTACATTGAATTCACATTTCATACCCATTTATAAAACTAACTAAGTTCTAACATATTCTCAAAAGGTTAGATATCAAAAAGGCGTAAGGTTTTCTAAACATGGTTTTTGTCTTTTAGCTTTTCTTTCAAAAGATTATAACTCAAGTCCCAAGCCCACTAAAACATCTTGCAATACTTATTGATACATGTTTTAAGATTATGTATGCTCCTTAAGTTAAGTTAGGTTAGGCTAATTTAGGATTCCTTGTGTCGAACAACAAAAATATTACTCTAACTTACTGCCCAATTCTCGCCGAGGCGGGCCTTTTTATACTACAGGACCCCCGTCGGGGCGGCACTGCTCAGCCATAGCTATTGTAGTTCAAACTCCTCCTCCCCTGCTACAAACCAACACCCCATTTTCTCATACAAACAACAACTTTAAGTCACCCAATTAATACAAACTTACTACTAAACACCCCTAGCATGATTCTAACAACTCCAATCACATAAACAACCAAATTCAAGAATTAAATTCAAGATTTATGTCATTTTTCCAAAGTTTAACATATTTAGCGATTCTCTTCACTACAGATTCTTTACTTGACCAAATTACTCCGTTTAACTTTCATTGATTTTGTATTCAATCATATTAACAATGTCTAGCATCAATGGATAGATTACATCATGCTTCAATCATAAATTTTTTGACTCAAAACAAGTATTTTATCATTTTCCTAAGAGCTTGCAAAATTTAAACTTAGAAACATGTAAATGGACATTACCTTTTGTGAAGTTGATTCTTTACTTTCAATCTCTTGCTTCCTCTTCAACTCAAAAACACTCACACACACAATTTCTGAACTTCACAAAGAAATCAACAAGAAGTCTGAGAATGAGAATGGCTCTATTTATAGGGAAACTTGCCAAAATTGGGCTTTGCTCAATGAATTAAACCAATGGAATGAAGACGAAGATGATGGATATGAGAGATTTGGTAGAGTAGCACTATTTAGACCACTCTTTTCATCATTATTTGCTATCTCTGAGCTTGATAATGAGGAACTAGGCCAATGGCCTATTACGTGAAGAAGAAAAGGAAGACACTCAATTTGGGACACTACTTTAATACTCAGCATTTGCAAACCATTACTTAGCATACTTAGGTTTATTTGATATTTGTCCACAAATGTGCATACATATACATCCACACATACATTAAACACATAGAATTATATAACCCATGTACATTAGTTTACTTCAAATAATATTTACATTAGACTAGAATGTAATTTAGTTAGGTACCAATATTCTTTCCATAAAACTTATTATCCAAAAAAATAAATAAACATTTAATAGTAAATATTTATTTATTCAAATTTAATTTCTCTAATATGTTTAAAATACACATTTAATTGTTCCATCACACATCATGATGTCACATAAGACTCTTCCATACAACTTAGCAAATTACATAATTTAAAGCTTACCTTTATCATATAGTCTTATATAATAATTATTCACATTCCAGTGTCACACCTCACTTTATACTGAAAGAAGAAACTTTCTAATATATAATTACACGTTACATGCTATTGTTCACGATAATTAGTGAATAATAATAGGAATTAGTCAATCACATTATGTAATCATTTATTTATTACTAGTATTAATTAATTTCATCCATTTCATCATTAATTTAATTAGTAACTTTCTCACTTCACCACTGCCACACTAGGCATAATTTCATAAGCTCAAACTAAGCTTCTCATCACTTCTACTACATTGCTCACTTATTATATGTTTATTCAATTAAATTAATTACCACAACTCATGCCAACACTATATATATTTATATTCAAATAAATATTCAAACAATCTTTATTCTCAATATTAATATAATTTATTTAAAATTCGCGGGTATTACATCCTCCCCCTTATAAGAATTCCGTCCTCGGAATTGGTACAAGATTACACAAATAAATGGGGATAATCTGTGACGCCCCCAAAATAGGTATACATCACCCATCTTGAGTCGTTAAATACATGGTACAAAATTCAAATATAACTTAATTATACAACAGTCGTGTAAAATACGACAAAACATATGTTGTGAGTTTTAATACAAATATTGTCATCTAGATAATATCCACACTCAATTGAGTCCTCATTACATTTATTATCACACTATTTAATAGAATAGTGAGGACTATTAATGCTATTATCTGGACCGTCACTTCGTTCCCTGACTAGTCCCTGCTACGTTCTCATTTCCTGAAGAGAACAATGAAAGTAAAAGGGTGAGCTTAACTAGCCCAGTAAGAAATATTATGACTAAGATAATGCAGAATAAATTATCGTTAGCCTTCAATAGTGTTAAACTGATACAATATAACAAACATCAAGTTTAACTGCAGCAGAACAAGCAATCCATTAAAAGAGTCAAGTAGAGAATAAAATCTAATATTTTTTATGATTTAAAAGGTTTTTCATCACTTTTATCACTAGGACTCAGCTTAATAAATAATCCACATCATCCCTGCACTACGGCCAAGGATATTCATTAGTATTTCAACCACAAATTATCCATACACTATGGGCTAAGGATATTCGTGTATTCATCAATGGTCATGATCATGCCAACAACTGTCCATCAATGCACTACGGGCCAATGAGGACTTTTACCACATCATTTGTAGCATTATGGTCATGATTATACCGATTAATCCCTGGTCATAATCATACCAAGTCCATCTATGCACTACAAGCCACGAATGACTTTCAACATAATATAAACATGAGGATGATGACAATGATATAAGAATTCAATAAAACAAGTTCAAGAATTAATTTATCCAAGAACTAATAACGTCCAAATTGTCAACATTATACTTCTTTGTAGAGTAAAATTCAAGAATGCTCAGAAGAATATTTCCATGAAAAGATATTGGATGAAGCGCAAATATCAAAGATATTCCACTAATTTCATGGAGTATAGAAGTTAAAACTTTAACCAACTGAGTATAATAAAGAATGGAATAACAAAAGAAATCACCAGGCATGCGATAGACCGCACAGACAGGTTATTCCAATGTAATAATAATAAATAATGAATTCGGTCGTGCGTAAACGCACGCATGATGGGATATTCCATCGTAATAATAAATAACGGAACTGAAGTCAAAGTAAATTAAGACCGAGCTGTGATATTCCAATGTAATAATAAATAACGGAACCAGTCATGCGTAAACTCACGCATGTGATGTTCCAATGAATAATAAAGAATGGAATAATAGAAGAATTTTACCATGTATATGCGGTGATGCATGAGACAAAGTTATTCCAACATAATGATAAAGAATGGAATAATGAAGAATTTCACCAAGTATAGGGTGAGAGAGCGTATACAAAAGTTATTCTAATGAGAATAATAAAGAATGGAATAATGAAGTTCTCTTCATGTATCTGAAAGAAATAATACCTCTTACCTTAGAACAAACTGGATATAGGAGTAGTGAAGTAGCAGAATACTTTTTTTCTTTCTCTCTATAGTTTCTCTCTCTAGAGTTTCAGTGAATTCGTAAGAAATAATGAAGTAATGAGCTTCTATTTATAGGAGAATGGACTGAATAGTAACTAATTCTTGAGCGGTCAGATTGATTTACTTTTTAAGCAGACTCATCCAGATTGGTTTACTATAAAATATTCTAAAAAACAAAATCTTTTAAATAAAATATAATATATTCTATTTATAATCTAATAAAACGAATAACTTTATAAAAGTATTATGTTTTATATAAAAATATTTTACTATGCAAACTCTATGCAGGCACTATGCAAATACTATGCATAATAAAATATAATATATTCTATTTATAGTCTAATAAAACGAATAACTTTATAAAAGTATTCTATTTTATATAAAAAGCTTTTCTGTTTTATTACATTAATAATACTAATAAAACAAAACTTCATCATCATTATTATAATTCACACTATTAATCGACCAGGTCGTTCCCAGGAAAGATGGGGCTTTCCAATAAGGATTTCTTCCTATTGGCGCGCAATTAGGTCCTCTCCTTGGCAGAACTTCTAGACATCGTTAATATTGCAAATAATAATATTAATAACTTCGTCGATTCAATTATTGATTTAATAATATATAAAATATCGACAATAATTGAATCAATTAACGTGAGATACTATGCAACAATTACATAAGCAATAATTGAACAAAACTGAGTGACTTCTCACGTAAGCATCAATAATGAATACCGTGTGCTACTATGCAACCACGCGTATTCATATACTTTTAACACTGGGTGTTTCAACAGTTAACGGTAAAACTTTCGCCGTTATTTTCATAAAATATTTTTGTCGTTTTCTCAATCCGACAATAATTCTGTTGTGGGGTCCACCAATGATTCTGCCGTAAAATGAATATTTCCTGTTAAAACGAATATTCCCCGACCAATCAAATATTATATAACAACTTGCGTACTTTGCAAAATTTATAACTATTACCCACAACTATAACATTATATCAAATTCATTCCATAATATTCAAAAATGATAATTATAGAAAATTTATCTTTATTCATAAAAGTTGGGGTCTTATAATCTCCTCTTCTTATGAAATTTTGCCCTCAAAATTAGGGTACGTACCTGGTATGTCGAAGAGGTAAGGATACCTTGATTTCATTTTAGATTCTAACTCCCAGATCATTTCCACAACATCGTGGTTCCTCCATAAAACTTTGACTTGAGGTATAACCTTGGAGTGTAGAATATGTTCCTTCTTATCCAAGATTTGAACATGAACCTCTTCATACGTTAAATCTTCCGCTATTTCATCCGGTTCTAACTCAATAATGTGGTTCGGGTCTTTCATATATTTACGTAACATGGATATATGAAAAACATTATGAACACGAGACATACTTGGCGGTAAAGCGAGTCTATAGGCTACATTCCCTACTCGATCAAGGATTAAAAGTGGGTCAATGAATCGAGGATTAAGCTTTCCTCTCTTTCAAAATCTCGTAACTCCTTTCCATGGAGCAACACATAACAACACATGATCTCCAATATCGAATTCCACGTCCTTTCGATGAAGATCAGCATAACTCTTTTGTCGGTCTTGTGAGGTTTTTATACGTTGTCGGATCATTTGAATCTTTTCCGTAGTCATATGTACCAACTTTGGTCCCAACAACGTTGCTTCACCCACCTCATCCCAGCATACTGGAGAACGACACTTTCTTCCATACAACGCTTCGAATGGAGCCATGCCAATACTTGTTTGATAGTTGTTGTTGTAGGAAAACTCCACCAATGGTAAGAACTTGTCCCAACTTCCCTTGAAGTCAAGGACACAGAGTCTTAATAAATCTTCAAGAGTTTGAATAGTCCGTCTGAGGATGATACGCCGAACAAAATCGTAAATCCGTGCCCATAGCTTTTTGCAAACTAACCCAAAATCATGAAGTGAATCTTGGGTCTCGATCAGAAACTATGGATACTAGAATACCATGCAATCTTATAACCTCGTTTATGTACATACGAGCAAGACGTTCAAGTGTATAAGTTTCTCGTATAGGTAAGAAATGAGCAGACTTGGTCAATCTATAAACAATGACCCAAATTGCATCTATGCCTTGAGAAACCTTGGGAAGACCAGTAACGAAATCCATGGTAATGTGCTCCCACTTCCATTCTGGAATTTCAAGTGGTTGAAATGGACCTTTTGGTACTTGATGTTCCGCCTTGACTCGTTGACAAGTTAAACACCTCGAGATAAACAGTGATATCTCCTTCTTCATATTACCCCACCAAAATCTATGTCGAAGATCATGATATATTTTGGTACTCCCAGGATGGATTGCAAACGGTGTGTTGTGTGCCTCCATCATGATTTTATACATTAACTCAAGGTCGTTGGGAACACAAAGTCTGGAGTTGACTCGAAGTATTCCTTCTTCATCGATTCTTGCTTCCGGCATAACACCTTCTTGTACTTTTTTCCTCATATGCGTCAGCTCCAAGTCTATAGCTTGAGCAGCTTTAACATTATCGATTAAAGTCGGTCCCTGGAGTCTTTGTCTCTATCTCCATCCTTTGCAAGTCACACAAAATAGGTCTTTGCGTTGACAATATCACACTCGTACCCGCATATGATCTTCTACTCAATGCGTCAGCATATACTTTTAACACCGGGTGTTTCAACAGTTAACGGTAAAACTTCCGCCGTTATTTTCATAAAATATTTTTGTCGTTTTCTCAATTCGACAATAATTCCGTTGTGGGGTCCACCAATGATTGTGTCGTCGTACGAATATTCCCTGTTAAAACGAATATTCCCCGACCAAACGAATATTATATAACAACTTGCGTACTTTGCAAAATTTATAACTATTACCCACAACTATAACATTATATCAAATTCATTCCATAATATTAAAAAATGATAATTATAGAAAATTCATCTTTATTCATAAAAGTTGGGGTCTTACATAATCCCTTCGCATCTTATCTTCTAATTCCCATATTGCCTCTTTGGTGTCGTGGTTTTGCCAAACTACTTTTACAGAAGATATAACTTTTTTCCTCAATGTTTTCTCTTTTCTATATATTATTTGAACAGAAATTTCCTCATACGTTAGATTTTTCTCTACTTGAATGGGCTCATAGGAGATCACGTATCTATAATCGAGCTTGTATGGACGTAACACCTAAATATGAAACACGTTGTGGATGTGTTCCAATTCAGGTGGTAAAGCTACCTTGTATGCCATTTCACCTATTTTCCCCAATACTTTGAATGGTCCTATGAACCTCGGACTCAACTTCCCTTTCTTTCTAAACCTGATCTTTCCCTTTAGAGAGACACCTTCATAAACACAAAACTACCGACTTCAAAGTCTCAGTTCTGACGATGCAAATCGGCGTACTTCTTTTGACGATCTTGAGCTGCTACCAATCTGGCTCTTAGCATTGTTACCACATCGGCCGTTTGTTGAACTAATTATGGTCCCAAAAGTCATCGTTCTCCGACTTCATCCTAATACAATGGTGTTCTACACTTTCTCCCATAAAGAGCTTCATATGGCGGCATACCGATACTCGCATGATAGCTATTATTATAAGCGAATTCTATCGATGGTAAATGATCATCCCAATTTCCCTTGAAGTCCATCACGCAAGCTCTAAGCATGTCCTTCCATGTTTGTATGGTTCATTCACTCTGCCCATCAGTTTGAGGGTGATAAGCAGTACTTAATCTCAATTGAGTTCCTATTCGTTCTTGTAACTTTTCCAAAATTTTGACGTGAAATGTGGATCTCGATCAGAGATAATCAACACCGACACTCCATGTCATGATACGATTTCCTTTACATATAAATTTGCTAACTGTTTCAAATTGAATCGGATCTTAATGGGTAGAAAATGAGTTGCCTTTATTAGTCAATCCACGATAACCTAAATGGCATCATAACCTTTCTGTGTAATCGAAAGTCCAACCACAAAGTCCATCGTAATGTGCTCCTATTTCTATTTTGGTATTTCCAGCAGTTGAAGTAGTCCACTTAGCCTCTGGTGTTCTGATTTGACTCTTTAACAAGTAAGACATCTACTAACGTACTTTGTAACCTCTCTTTTCAAATTAGGCCACTAAAAGTGGTGTCGAAGATCTCGGTACATTTTCGTGCCTCCTAGATGAACAGAATACGTCGTATTGTGTGCTTCATGCAAGATTTCTTCTCTCAGTTTGGTTATAGCTGGCACCCATACTCAACCCTCAAATCTTAATATACCGTCCTTATCCACTTTGAACTCTTCTTCCTCATT
The DNA here is from genome assembly GCA_020205615.1 of Panax quinquefolius. Taxonomy (NCBI): domain Eukaryota; kingdom Viridiplantae; phylum Streptophyta; class Magnoliopsida; order Apiales; family Araliaceae; genus Panax; species Panax quinquefolius. The sequence continues at coordinate 104,690,969 of CM035154.1, read as the reverse complement.
TTCTACTATTCTCTTCCTTATCTTCTCACATTCTTCATCTTTCTCTTGTGCTTCCTTTACTTTATCCAATAACGTCAGGTGAGTTTTCATTAAGAATAATTTTCCTTCCACTTCTTTCGGTTCCTCCACCTCTATTTCCAACTTTTCCATTTCTCTTATTAATTCCTCATAAGTTGTCAATTTGAATAACTTCTCCCTTCTTTTTTTACTCAAAGCGTCAGCTACTACGTTTGCTTTTCCCGGGTGATAAAGAATTTTGCAGTCGTAATCCTTGATTAATTCCAACCACCTTCTTTGTAGCATATTCCACTCCTTCTGTGTGAAGATATATTTCAGACTCTTATAGTCCATGTATATCTCACATTTTTCTCCATACAAATAATGCCTCCAAATCTTCAACACAAAAACTACTACCGCTAACTCCAAGTCATGGGTAGGGTATAGCTTTTCAAAATCTTTCAACTGTCACGATGCATACGCGATGACCTTGCCATGTTGCATTAGCACACAGCCAAGTCCTCTATGCAACACATCACTATATACCACAAATATTCTCGTATCATCTAGTAATAATAATACAGGTGCCTTGCTCAACCTCCTCTTTAACTCTTAGAAACTCTCCTCGCATTTGTCCATCCACATGAACTTCACTATCTTCCTCGTTAGATTGGTCAGCGGGGTTGCTATCTTAGAAAAATCTTGGATAAATCTCCGATAATATCCAGCTAACCCTAAGAAACTTCTTACTTCTGTTGGCATCTTCGGTTGTTCCCAGTTACTTACCGCCTCCACTTTTGTAGGATCCATGGAAATTCCATTTTGATCTATCGCGTGTCCTAAAAATTGAACCTTCTCCATCCAAAATTCACATTTCAAAAATTTTGCATACATCTTTTCACTTCTCAATGCTTCTAAGACCATCTTCAGACGTTCGGCGTTCTCTTCCTTAGTCTCGAAATAAATCAAAATTTCGTCCATAAATACTACTACGAACTTATCTAAGTATGGCTTGAAAACTCGGTTCATCAAGTCCATGAATGCTGCCGAAGCATTAGTCAACCCAAATGACATCACTTGAAATTCGTAATGTCCGTAGCGGGTTTGGAACGCCGTCTTCGGTATCTCTTCCTCTCTCACTTTCAATTGATGATAACCTGTTCGTAAGTCTATCTTGGAAAAACACTTCGCTCCCTTTAGTTGATCGAAAAGGTCGTATATCCTTGGCAACAGATATCTTTTCTTAATTGTCACTCGGTTCAACTCTCGATAGTCGATATAGAGCCTCATCGATCCATCCTTCTTCTTTACAAACAACACTGGTGCCCCCCCCCCAAGGAGACACACTCGATCGAATGTAACCTTTATCTAGCAACTCTTGTAATTGTATCATCAATTCCTTCATTTTTACTGGCACCATACGATATGGAGCTTTTGATATCGGTGTAGTTCATGGTGTTAAGTCTATTACGAATTCGATTTCTCTGTCTGGAGGAAGACCAGGTAGATCATCTGGAAACACATCTTGAAAATCTTTAACTACCGATATATTTTTCATTTATACACCCTTTTTCTGAGTATCCACTATATATGCTAAATAACCTACACATCCTTTCTTTAATAATTTCTTGGCTTGCATCATCATAAGACAACACGATTGCTTAAGCGATGAATTACCATAAAACACTAACTTAGACCGATTTGAAGTCTGAAGGGTCACACTTTTCTTTTGACAATCGATTATCGCAGCGTGGCTGGATAACTAATCCATTCCTAATATCACATCAAACTCTCCGAGTCTTATAGGAATTAAATCTATGCTTAGTTCATGACCTCTAATGTTTGTACAACAATTTTGGTAAACGAACTCTACGGGAATTACTTCTTTATTCGCAATCTCTATGTTGAATGAATTTTCTAAGTATTCATGGGGTAGGTTTCATCGACTAGCAAATTCTTTAGACATAAAGGAATAGGTAGAACCCGAATCAAATAATACATAGGCATTTATATTATTGATTGGGAGAATACCTGACACCACGTCCTTCGCAGCTACTGCGTCTTGGATAGTCATGTTAAAGGTCCGGGCAGTCGGTCGGTTCGATTGCGTTGGTCCGCTGATCATCAGCTTGTTGTCCCCTCCATATTAGTCGCTTCCTCCGTTGCTCCCCTTCTTAGGACAATCTTTGATTTGATGCTCAGTTGAGCCACACGCGAAACATCCCTTAATCTTTTTTGGCTTTGGTCAGTTGGGTGAAATGTGCCCTTCCTGGCCGCAGTTGTAGCAGACACTGCGCCACTTCCAGCACTCCCCTTAATGGTTCTTCCCACATTTCGAGCAAGCTTCACTTCTTTTCTTAAACCCTCCTTGATAACTTCCTGACTGGCTGATGTTTTGATTGTTAGTATTTTTGTTGTTGTTATTATCCCATTTCTTCTTTCCCAGATTGCTTATACCACTGCTACTCCCTCCACGAGTTTTACCCCCAACATTCTTGTTCTTCTTCTCCCTGTTGTATTGGCTCAACGCCTCTCTACCTCCCTCAACAATTATCACCTTCTCCAATAATGTGGCGAACGAGTCGATTTGAAAGACCGACACCTTGTTGAACAACCAAGGTTTCAGTCCAAGTTCGAAGCGTCGAGCTTTACTTTCTTTGGTGTTTACTTGATGTGTTACAAAACATGCGAGTTCATTGAACTTGGTCGTGTATTGCGTCACCGTCATTTCCCATTTTTTTAGTTTTAGAAACTTTACCTCCATCCTATTCTTCATGCTCTTTGGGAAGTAATTCTCGAAGAAAAAAGTCTTAAACCTTTCCTAGGTTATAGTCCCTTCTCCCGCCCTCTGTTGATTTGCTTTCTACCAGTAGTTTTCTTAACCCCTCATCATGTACATAGTGAACACGGTTTTCTAATCTTCACCCACACGAGCAACGACATGGTCGGTAGTACCCGTAAATTCCGGAGGTCCTACACTCCTAAAGTCTTTAAAGTTCATAACTAGAATTTCTTGGAGATTGGGTGGCACCTATTCGTTGTTTCCTCCCTGCAGGGCTTCTCCTAGTAAGTCTACTAGCCATTGGATAGGGTCCACTTGTTCCCTCCCGCTATTGACCGATTCTTCCGGTGTTGCTAGTCTACGTCTGGGCGGCATTTTCTGCATCACAAAATTTCATCATTAGTCTCTAATTATATTAATTAATTATTTCTTTAATGCTAAAAGGAAAACAAAATTTCATGACACGGTTTCTGAAATAAGAACATTTATATTCATATGCCAAATCATTACATTGATATGATCATTCCTAGCATACTTCTATAAACGCTAACGCTTATCCCCTAATATCACAAAAGATGGGAAAACACTAACATACTACCCCTCTAACATTGTACAAAAGTTTAGGGTTTACATAACTATCCCATATCTCACACAAAAGATTGGGATTACAACAACAAATCATAGATAAAACCAACTACTACAACTAGACTACTAATATCTAGACCTCAATCTAACATTTTGTGCTCCACAGCGCTCTTGTATTCCTTTTGAGTTATATGTGCCACCAAGTCCCTACTTATGGTATGTCGGGTCTGTCCCTACTTTTCTGGGTAATGATATACACTATCAATCAATCTCTCTATGGTCGTGCGCAAAACATAGCCTATCTTGTTCATTTTCCTCCTCTTACATCTCACTTCATCTTCCCGGTCTTCTGCCCTATCATTAGCTTCCTCCCACTTCTCCTCGAAGTGGATTCTCTCCATAACCTCCAGCTCAAGCTGATTGTGGAGAGCCTTTCTCTGCTTTCTCACTCAACTCCTTCTGCTCAGACTCCTCTAGCTTACCCACCTGTAGACCCTCGAAATTTTCTGCACACTTGTTACTAACATTGTAGGAGGGCAGATTCGTCTTTCAGAGATAACCCTAAAAGACAGCTCATATACATTCTGGATACTACCAGAAGTTAAGTCTCAACCCCAGAACACACACCGAAATTATAAGTTCCAACCTCGGAGATAACCCCGAGTTTCATCCTTGGAGATAACCTCAAGGAATGACGTTGCAGTTCCGTTGATAACCCCAAAAATGCTTGTTTCAAATGCATGCAATCAGCTTCAACCTCGGAACTCCCGCCGAGGCACTCATTCCAAAGACCCGGAGATAACATCGGGAAGACATGTACACTTAAAGATGAACTTGAGGAATTTAAACACTTGCAGCATTCCAATTTCAGAGAGAACCCTGAGCAACGTCTCCTTTATCAACCCAAACTTGAGATAACCTCGGTGAGGGGAAAAGTCGTCATCTTGCCACCTCAAACCCCACATTGCATTGTCTCAACATCTTATACATACATTTCTACACAACAATGTCCCACAAAAGCCAAGGAGTTCCAATCCCGAGTGACTATTACGCAGGGCAGCACACCAGATAGAATTTGAAGCTTGAAGACCATGGGCATGATCCCCTCTTCATGACTTCATACAACCTCTAATCCCATGTCATTGCGTAACTCTAGACAATGGCGGTCCAAAAAAGGTCTTATACACCTCAATCAGATGCTCGGATTGAAGTTCTGCAAGTTTGAGCGGACATTATAGTACACAAGTGCATGTACTTTGAGACGGCGGGACCCGCGGAGCCTGGGGCACCTCGGGAAGCTGCAGGTGCATCAGTGGCTGCCGCAAGTACACATGCGGTCACAAGCTCTATAAATATAGAGCTTGGGGTGTCCATTTTAAAAAAGGAAAAGGCGAGGAAGCTCTGTCAAATTTGCTCTGTACACACCCCCATATTGAGTGCTTTCTCATTTTAAGCACCTGTTAGCTCACATATAGCTATATTTTTACCGGCGGGAGCTGAGTGTTCATCCACTTAGAGTCATAGAAGTCTTCTTTGGTAGCCAACTGTAAGCCTTCTTACACATTATAAAGTCTTTCTCTTCATCTTTGCACACATTATTCTTCATATTGAAAGTCGTGTTGTGTGTGTATGCCCGGACTTCGGTCTGTGGTTTTCATTTTCGTCTATATATATATACTTATATATGTATATATTTATATATATTGACTAACATTATCGAGTTATGCTTCGATTGAGCCTAGACTTATGTCTGGAGCATTTATTTGCTTATATATATATATATATATATATATATATATATATATATATATAAGCGAACGCATGCTAAGTATAAAATCCGTGCTCATCGAATAGAGTTCGACAATAGTTCATATATATATATATATATATATTTTCTATCAGTCCGAGTTTACTTCGTGGCATTTTACTGCTTTATTTACATTCCGTCCCGTCTGGAGTTTACTTCGTGGCGGTTGATCGTTTTTACTGCTTTATTTACATCTAGTCCCACCTGGAGTTTACTTCGTGGTGGTTGATCGCATTTATTGCTTTATTTACATTTCTGATCCCCCATGGAGGTGCTTCGTGGTGGTTGATCTTGTTTATATATATATATATATATATATATATAGCTTTTTATATATATATATATATATATAATCGCCATCGCTTTTCATATAAAGCTATGGCATCATGTGAGCCTAGGAATCATGTGATCACAGATTCAGTCTACTGAATCTAGATTCGGTTCCCATGATGGACATTTTCAGCTGTAAGCAGCTTGTAAATTATTCACGGTGTTTGAATTTCCTTAGATGACTTTTATACCCACGAGGAGTTTGGCACTGCTATATATTATTTTCTCGAAGATGCTTCGCATCTCAAAATAAGAGCAATCAAGCCGAACATTTAATAATAAAAAGGAAGTATGAAAAGGTCTCAATTACTATTGAGCACATGTTTTGAAAAACCTCTTTTACAAAACTTCACAACTATATCATGTTCAAAACTAAAATTTTCATATAAATTCAAACCCTTTATATATAGGTGTGAACGAGGCCTCGCACTACTTTCAAATAACAGCACATTGACCCATACACACACACACACATTCATATAACAGTTTCTTGAAAAGTGGCGGTCACCGTGGTAACACGGATGTTGGGGGGTGCCTAACACCTTTCCTCCGCATAATCAAGCCCCCGAACCCAAATGAATCTCGGTTTCATAGACCCGTTTTAACAATGTCACATCACTGGGTCAATGTGTAAACCTTTTCTCGGTTGCGTTGTTGCAACAAGTTAAAAACATCAACTGGCGACTCTTACAGTCAAATCATCGACATATACATGTCGGACCTTTTTCACTTGTTTTTTCAAACAAATCTCACATAACATGAGAACACCAAAGAACAAGAACAAAAAAGGGACAAATAAAAATCCCGACGTCGACAGGTGGCGACTCCGCTGGGGACACCAGTAAGAGGGTCGCTACTACAAGCTTTTCAAAACTGTTATATGCTTGTGTGTGAATGTTGCATTTTCATTTTTTGATGAATGTGTACGAATGCATGTTTACTTACTACACTGTAAAATATCTATCTGTGATATTAGTGCTTCGCACATGTCATCATTTTCATAAACGATGAGACATGTTGTATGTGAATGTATGTTGTGTGGTTCCTCCACCAAGAGGCTATCCCATCGGTGTTTAATTACTGGACTCATAGGGAGACTAATTCCAACGAGGCTCAGGAAAGGCACCACTCAGATTCGCTCCAGTTGAAAGACTAGATTAACTTCCCATCAAGTAGATTGCGATGATCTGGGAACCTTCATGCCAAAAAGCTGCAAGAGTAACCTAAGATAGGTCAACCTCTGATAAACCAAATGCGGAGGAAAGTTTCTTCATGCTTTCCATTCTCGATTACTTGTAAAGGCATTTACTTGTAAATATCATTTCATGTCAAATCCATCGTAATGGAAAATATGAAGAAATATGTGCACATGCATATTTGAAATTAGCATGCTATCCTGTATTACGAAACAACTAACATCCGTTTTACAGGATAATATTCCTAACACGGATACCTCAAATAGCATGTAAACATTTACATTATCCCTAAGACTAAACTACATATGTTTTTGTAGGGAAACAATTGGACCTGTTACCCGCTCAAAATCCAAAAAGGCCATGAGTCTACAGCCAATCATGTCTTCTTTGACCAGCCTAATCCCGTTTCTTGAAAAGAATTTGATGGATTAAGTAAACAAATTACAGATTTGGCTGTTCTGCTTAAAGAATTGCATCAGTCTACTCAGGGCCCAAAGATACCTACACATACAGAATCCTCTGCACAAGGAGGAACTCAAGGTTTGGATAAAACAAATCCGGAACCTCAGTTGGATACGACCAATAAAGACCCTGAAAACACCCATCACAAATGAGATCCAGACACCGGTGATATCAAGAAGAAGGTCCTTCAAATGGAAGAAACCATCCGTTCTCTCAAGGGGATTGGAGCACATGGGAGTGTTTCTTATGCTGACCTTTGTATATTCCCTGGTGTTCATTATCCAGAGAAATTTAAAACCCCTGACTTTGAAATGTATGATGGATTAGGGGATCCTTACACACATTTGAAGGTGTTTATTAGAGAACTTGGATCTTACGCAGAAAATGAGAAGCTTAAAATGCAATTTGTTTCATAAAATTCGATTGACCAGATTCATGGTATACCAGTTAGACAACTCAAAGATCCCATTTGGGAAGAGCTAGCTCACATATACAGACGCCCCAAAATAGGTACATACATTACGAGTTGTCAATACATATGCGAAACAACTACAACTTTATTATTACTGGCAAGTAAAGCTGTGAGTTTGAATACAAATATTATCTTCTAGACAATATCTATACTCAAATAAATCCTCATCACATTTATTGATACATTATTTTACAAAATGGTGAGGACTACTAAACAACTCTTTCTAAAACCTTCATTCCATACCCCAGGCTTCGTACTTTCATTTATATTCTAGCCTCACGAGAAGAAAAATGGAACAAAAAGGAAAGGGTGAGCTCAACTAGCCCAAGTAAAGAATATTATGACTAAGATAATATACAACAAATTTACCGTTAGTCTTTAACGGGAAAAATCTAATAGAATCTGATAGACAACAAATTTTAAATCAATATTATGCGTGAAATAATAATTCATTAGAAGAGTTAAGTAGAGAATGCAAACTACTATCTTCTATGTATGAATTTAAAAGTTCATCGTCTCTATCTTTTATCCTGTAACATCAATCGATATATATACGGAATCAAATATTCATCTTTGCACTGAGGCCAAAGATATTCATCGATTAAGTCGTGTTCATCTAAACACTGTTCATCTTTGCACTACGGACCAAAGATATTCTTGAGAAATCATTCATCTTTGCTACTCTGGGCCAAAGATATTCAATAATATCATCATTTAAGGCGAGGATGATGAAAATATTTTAAAAAAATGAATCCGGTGAAACAAAATGACAAGGATTAAGGATTAAGGATTAAAGATTCGTACTTTGTTTTATCCACGTCAAAAAAATACCTCAAAAATAATCATAGTGGTGTAAAATTCAAGAATGATCAAAACATGGATACAATCAAAGCTAGTATCCGAATAGATATTTTGGACGAAAAGAAGAATTTTCATTTTAAATTGAATAGCGAAATCGTGAATATTTTCGTGAATAGTAACTCGACACCAAAAGATGAAATTTCCCAAAAAAACATCTTCACGCTTCATGAATGAATGAATAGTAATCGTGAATAGTAACTCATGAATAGTAACTCGTGAATAGTAACTCGTGAATAGTAACTCCAAAAGTTCCAAATTTGATAAAAAGTTTCAATCAATATTTTGACATAATGATATTGAAGAAATAATATCATTTGAGAAAAAAATAACATCCACTTACCTCGAAAGATTAGTACTTCATTTTGAAACTAGGATATAGTCTTTGAAGGGAACTTGCACCGTCTAACAATACTCAAAGTATACTCAAAATACTCACAAGAATACGCTCGATAATATAGAGAGAAAACTTCGGTTTACGGTGTGATTTTCAATTCTAACCTAAGCACCCTATTTATAGGAAATTGCTTAGAACACGAAATGAGAAAATTTAATAAATTAATAATATATATATATAATTTTTCTCGCATGCCTAGAATCTGATTTTAGCCATCAAACACATGCCACATTCTAGAAAAAGTAACAAAAAAACGTTTTTCTAATTTTAAATATTTTAAACTTCCAAAAATCAATTATTTGAACTTGAACTTCAATAATTCATAATAAATAGCCCTTTCATCAGAAAATTTGAATCTCATGAGTTTTTATAGGAAATTCAATTCTCTATAACTGCGGAAGAAAGTTTTCCAAATTCCAAATAGAAATTGAATGAAATCCACAAGCAGGTGATTTCTGATTTATAATCAAATTTCGGTCGATAAATGGGGTCCATGAGACATGTTTAACATGTTTTAAACATTTATTGCAACAAAAATACTCTTCCTCCTCGTATACTCATATATCCCACATTCGTTGTAAAAATATCACCATTATTATATTATTAAAATATAATAATATATTTAAATGAATTATTTTATCGAGAAAAAGATAAAATTTCAATTTTCAACAATTGTCACATTAAAATTTTCTCCATCTATATCCACATAAAATCAATATTTTCTCATCATATGAATCAATAATTAATTATTCACAAATAATATTCTGAGAATCTGATATAATGACCAGGCGGTTCAAGGAAGAGGGGCTTTCGATAAGATTTCTCCTTCTTGGTAGCCTTGATTAGGTGACCAAACCTCTCCTTAGAGCGAGAACTTTCTAGACATTGCCAATAATGTTATCTAATAATATTATTAAGATAATATGAATTATTTAGCCGATAATGAAAATCTTTGTGTAATGACAATTATTGAAACAATGATAATATAAAATATCAACGCGACAATTATTAAATTAATAAAATCTTTGAGCGATAATTCTTTGTAACCATTATTGAGTAGTGCCTTCTTACGTAAGAATCAATAATTGGTGCAATCTGGTATCTTCTTGTGTTTTAACCACAGAGTATTTTAACGATATTACTTGGTAACAACTTCTGTTGTTATTTTAAACAACTTATATTTGTCGTTTTCTTCATCCGATCGCTTTTAGTTATGGGGCCCCCCACAAAGGCTTGTGGTAAATGCGAATATTCCAAACGATCTGAATATTCCACGACCAAACGAATATTCCCAAACAACAATGAATATTTTATAACCACTTGCTTATTTTGAAATATTTGCGTATTTTACCCCTAACTATCCACATTAATCAAATCAACCCTTACTATTTCAAAATAATAAATAGAAAATTAAATTTCATTAATAATAAGTTGGGGTCTTCTGACCTCCCTCCTTATGAAATTTCGTCCTCGAAATTGGCGTCACGTACACAGTGTTTTGAAAAGGTGAGGATACCTCGCTTTCATTTCCGTTTCAATTCCCGGTCATTTTCTCTCATAGCATGATTCCTCCACAAAACTTTAACTTGTGGTATGACCTTTCTTGGCGTAGGACATGCTCCTTCTATCCAAGATCTTGGCGGTACCTCCTCATACGTTAAGTCTTGACTATCTCGTCCGGTTCTAACTCTATAGCGTGGTTGGGTCTTTCATATATTTGAAATACGGATATATGAAACACATTATGAACACGAGACATACTCGGAGATGCTTAGCGAGTCTATAGGCTACATTTTCTACTCGGTCGAGAATTTGAAATGGACCGATAAATCGTGGATTGAGCTTTCCTCTCTTCCCAAATCTTGTAACTCCCTTCCATGGAAGCAACTTCATGACAATCATGATCCCCACACTAAATTCCACGTCCTTTCGATGAAGATCGCATAACTCTTGTCGATCTTGTCTTGGTTTGTATCGTTGTCGAATCATTTGGATCTTTTTTCGTAGTCATACGTACCAACTTCGGGTCCCAACAATGTTGCTTCACCCACCTCGTCCCAACATCTTTGGAAGCGACACTTTTCGTCCATATAATGCTTCAAATGGAGCCACACCTATACTTGCACGATAAGCTTTGTTGTTGTAGGAGAATTCCACCGATGGTAAATACTTATCCCAAGCGCCCTTGAAGTCAGGACACGAGTCTTAATAAATCTTCAAGAGTTTGAATAGTCCTTTACGATTGTCCGTCTGGGTTTGAGGATGGTATGGTATGCGCTGAATAAATAAATCCGTGCCCATAGCTTTTTGCAAGCTAACCCAAAATCTTGAAGTGAATCTTGGGTCACGATCAAAACTATGGATACTGGGCATGCCATGCAACCTCACAATCTCATTCACGTACATACTAGCAAGGCGTTCGAGGAATAAGTCTCCGTATCGGCAAGAAATGAAGCGGACTTGGTTAATCTATCAACAATAACCCAAATAGCATTGATGCCTTGAGAAGCCGTAGGAAGAAATGTGAAATCCATGGTAAATGTTCCCACTTCCATTCGGAATCTCAAGTGGTTGCAGCGGACCCTTAGGTACTAGATGCTCGCCTTTTACGTTGACAAGTTAAACACATTGAGATAAACTTTGCAATCTCTCTCTTCATATTGTTCCACCAAAATGTATGTCGAAGATCACGATACATTTTGGTACTTCGAGATGGATTGCAAATGGTGTATTGTGTGCCTCCATCATAATCTTGTACTTCAAATCAGTCGTTAGGGACACAAAGTCTAGAGTGGACTCGAAGTATTCCTTCTTCATCAATTCTCGCTTAGGAATAGCTCCTTCTTGTACTTTCTTCTTCATACGCATCATTTCTCGATTCGGTGGCTTGGCAAGCGACCTTAACTTTTTCTATTAAAGTTGGCTCTGTCGTATACTTGACATCGCACTCGTTCCGCATATGATCTTCTACTCAGCAGCGTCGGCTACCGTTTCGCTTTTTCGGGATGGTATTGAATAGTGTGGTCGTAGTCTTTCAATAGCTCGAGCCAAGCGTCATTTGCCGCGTGTTGAGTTCTTTTTAGTGAAGAAATATTTAAGGCTTTTATGGTGCGAATATATCTCCACTTTCTCCCCATATAGATAGTGCCTCCATATCTTTAAGCGAAAAGCATTGCTGCGCTAACTCTAGATCATGAGTAGGATAATTCTTCTCATACTCTTTAAGTTGTCGCGAGGCATAGGCTATGACTTTCCCCGTTGCATGAGAACACATCCTAACCCCTTTGCACGAAGCATCATTTGTAGATAACAAATCCATCGAGAACGGATGGTATTGTTAGAACAGTCTTAGAAATAAGTCTCCTCTTAAGCTCTTGGAAACTTTCTCGCATTCTTCGCTCCAAGCGAATTTTGTATCCTTCCGAGTTAATTTGAGTTAATGGAGTAGCGATTGAGAAAACCCTTCCACGAATCTCGATAATAACCGGCTAAGCCCAAAAGCTCGTACTTGATCCATGAGCTTGGTTGCTCCCAACTTTGTATTGCTTCAATCTTGGCGGATCAACGGATACTCCATGTTTTGACACCACGTGCCCAAGGAATGCTACTTCCTCAAGCGAACTTCGCATTTCTTTAATTTGGCATATAGTTTGTTTTCACGAAGCCTTTGGAGTACCGACTTCAAATGGTGCTCATGATCTTCACGACTTTTGGAATATATGAGGATGTCATCAATAAAACAACAACAACAAATGATCAAATATTCCTTGAATACTCGGTTCATCATATCCATGAAAGCGCGAGGAGCATTAGTCGGTCAAGAAAGACATGACTAAGAATTCATAATGCCCGTCTGGGAGTTCTAAAAGCGGTCTTTGGAATATCCTCGATTCTAATCTTGGTGATGATATCGAGCGAAGATCGATTTTGAAAAGAATTGTGCTTTGCATTTGGTCGAACAAGTCATCAATCGAGGTAGAGGATACCTATTCTTGATGGTGACATGGTTCGATTCGATAGTCAATACAAAGTCGCATACTCCCGTCTTTCTTCTTTCTGAATAAAGCAGGAGCACCCCGAGGAGATGTACTGGGGCCGAATGAAGCCGATGTCCAACAATTCACGTAGTTGGACCTTTAACTCTGAAGTTCAATAGGAGCCATTCGATATGGGGTTTTAGAAATGGGCTTTGTGCGGGTTCAAGATCAATAAAGAATTCAACTTCACGTTACGGGGTAGGCGGGAAGTTCTTGAAATCGTCGGGAAAGTCGATAACAACGGGAATATTATTCAAATTTGGCGTGTCTTTATTCAAATCCATAACATGGGCTAAGAAAGCTTGACATCCGTTTTTCAATAAGCGAATAGCTTTATGATTAGATATGGCGGTGATTGATTTTAATGGTTTAGTTGCTTGAATTAAATACAAACGGGTTGGTTAGAATATGAAAACTAACAACCTTACGAAAACAATCAATTTTGGCATGATGAGTAGTTAACAATCAATCCTAAAATCACATCAAAAGCAAGTATCTTTAAAGAGATAAGGTTGACGGGTAAGGTGATGGTGCTAACTTGAATCAAACAAGATTTATAAGCGGTGGATGTGATGAAAGTTTCTCTAGCGGAGTTTCCACGAGATAGGTCAAAGTCTAATTTCTCGAGTCGAGTTTAAGCGTTGAGCACATGCGGGGAGAGATAAATGAATGGGTAGCACCGGTATCAAGTAAGGTATAAACTTAAGAGAATTTATAAATAGCTTACCGTGATCACCTCGTTTGGGTTCCTCGCATTTTGACCGATCACAACAAAAGCGCTCTTCCGGAATCGTTGACTTTGACTTTTACGGGACGATCTTTTGAGTCACCAAATCCCATTGAACTAGGTTTCGCTCTCGTACAATCTCGGCGATATGTCCTTCCTTTCCACAATTATAGCATACCTTGAGTATTGTTGTGGGCGGTTTGGTGATATGTCCCTCTTTTCCGCATTTGTAGCATATAATGGGTGGTCGTTCTCCTCCCTTAGAACCGATTCTTCTGCGGCCTTTATCGTCTTCACATGGTCGTTGTTAAATCTCCTCTTTTTAAAATCTCCTCGACTCGCTTCTTCTATTTTCATGGCCATGATTACCACAGAGTGGTTACCATTTTTTGTCCGTCTTTTCTTTCTCATTTGGTTATCATTATTACATTTGTTCTTTATCTACGAGTACGATCCACTGGTTATGGTCCCTCGGTTGAACATACTCGTTATCTCGCTCTAACAATTGAGCCACATTAACAACATCTGAATAGAGAGAAAATTTATGAGAAATGAGATATTGTCGTATCACGGGTTTCAAACCTCTCGAAACATCCGCGTCATCGTTCCTCATTCTCCACCAAATGAGTCAAAAACACGGATAACTCTGCAAACTTTGCCTCGTCTTGAGACACCGTCGTGTTGTTTTGTTCTAATATGATGAACTCCACTTCCTTCATATGATGAACACTTTTGGAAAGTATTTGTCATTAAATAATTCTGAAATGTCTCCCAAGACATCTTTGAGTCTTGTTTGGATGGAGTGCGCTTCACGGACTCCCACCGATGATACGCCTTGCCCACGGAACATAAAGGTGGCGAATGGAACCTTCATTCCTCCGTGCATCCCAAGACATCGAATATCTTGGTAATTTGCTTGACCCGTGTTTCCGCCGTGATCGGATCGGCTTTCCCTTAAAATTCGGTGGTCCTGACTCTTTGAGCGCTTGCATTTTGTGACAACCGTGAATTGCTATCATTTCCTCTGTATTTTGAACACGAGTCTCCTAAATGCGATTTTTGCATGAGCGCAAAAAGCTTCTAAACATCCCTCGTTCATCATACGCTCGGTGGTGTTGTTCGCGGGAGGAACATTACCCGACTGTTGCCGCGTTCTCCTCGTTGGTGAGTCTGAGCGTCTCCACGGTCTCATTTCCATTGTTAATATTCTCGATTCGACATTCTCAAATCTTGTCATCGTAAAACAAGGGTTAATTAAGGAAATCAATATATCACATAATATCCTATATCTTGACCAACTAACAAATAAGCTTAGGTAGGTAGGACACACTAGCGAAGGATTTACTCGTCTCTCTCCCTCTAGTTCTATTCCCAGATCTCGGAGAGATCATATCCTAAGCTACGATACCATTGTGGCGCCCCCAAAATAGGTATACATCACCCATTACGAGTTGTCAATACGTGATGCGAAACAACTACAACTTTATTATTATAACAATAAAAGCTATGAGTTTGAATACAAATATTATCTTCTAGACAATATCTATACTCAAATAAATCCTCATCACATTTATTGATACATTATTTTACAAAAATGGTGAGGACTACTAAACAATTCTTTCTAAAACCTTCATTCCATACCCAGGCTTCGTACTTCATTTATATTCTCGCCTCACGAGAAGAAAAATGGAACAAAAAGGAAAGGGTGAGCTCAACTAGCCCGATAAAGAATATTATGACTAAGATAATATACAACAAATTATCGTTAGTCTTCAACGAGGAAAAATCTAATAGAATCTGATAGGCAACAAATTTTAAATCAATATTCGCATGTGAAATAATAATTCATTAGAAGAGTTAAGTAGAGAATGCAAACTACTATCTTCTATGTATGAATTTAAAAGTTCATAAATCTATCTTTTATCCTGTAACATCAATCGATATACATCGGAATCAAATATTCATCTTTTGCACTCTGAGGCCAAAGATATTCATCGATTAGTCGTGTTCATCTAAACACTGTTCATCTTTTTACACTACGGACCGAAGATATTCTTGAAATCATTCATCTTTACTCTGAGGCCAAAGATATTCAATAATATCATCATTTAAGGTGAGGATGATGAAAAATATTTTTAAAAGCGAATCGGTGAAACAAAATGATGAGGATTAAGGATTAAGGATTAGTACTTTGTTTTATCCACGTCAAAAATACCTCAAAAATAATCATAGTGGTGTAAAATTCAAGAATGATCAAAACATGGATACAATCAAAGCTAGTATCCGAATAGATATTTTTAGACGAAAAGAAATTTTCATTTTTCATTGAATAGTCTTAGTATCGTGAATAGTCTTGCAGTATCGTGAATAAGTAACTCAGACACCAAAAGATAGAAATTTCCCAAAAAAAAACATCTTCACGCTTCGTGAATAGTCGTGAATAGTAATCGTGAATAGTAACTCATGAATAGTAACTTCGTGAAAAACTCATGAATGAATAGTAATTTGATGAAAAAGTTCTAAATTTGATGGATCAATATTTGACATAATGATATTGAAGAAATAATATCATTTGAGAAGAAAATAACATCCCTTACCTCGAAAGATTAGTACTTTAATTTGAATACAGGGATATAGTCTTTGAAGGAACTTACCGTCTAAAATACTCAAAGTATACTCAAAATACTCACAAGAATAATTTCGATAATATAGAGAGAAAACTTGATTTACGGTGTGATTTTCAATTCTAACCTAAGCACCTATTTATAGGAAATTGCTTAGAACACAAAAGCGAGAAAATTTAATAAATTAATATATATAATTATATAATTTTCCTCGCATGCCTAGAATCTGATTTCAGCCATCAAACACATGCCACATTCTAGAAAAAGTAAGAAAAAACGTTTTCTAATTTTAAATATTTTAAACTTCCAAAAATCAATTATTTGAACTTGAACTTCAATAATTCATAATAAATAGCCCTTTCATCAGAAAATTGAATCTCATGAGTTTTTATAGGAAATTCAATTCTCTATAACTTTGCAGAAGAAAGTTTTTCAAATTCCAAATAGAAATTGGCCAAGAAATCCACAAGCAGGCGATTTTACAATTTATAATCAAATTTCGATCGATAAATGGGGTCCATGAGCATGTTTAACATGTTTTAAACATTTATTGCAACAAAAATACTCTTCCTCCTCGTATACTCATATATATCCCACATTCGTTGTAAAAATATCACCATTATTATATTATTAAAATATAATAATATATTTAAATGAATTATTTTATCGAGAAAAGATAAAATTTCAATTTTCAACAATTGTCACATTAAAAATTTTCTCCATCTATATCCACATAAAATCAATATTTTCCTCATCATATGAATCAATAATTAATTATTCACAAATAATATTACGAGAATCACAATATTTGTGATGAGGAGTTTCAGGAAAGGGGGCTTTCGATAAGAATTTCTCTTCTTTGGCGCATGATTAGGTGACCAAACCTCTCCTTAGATAGAACTTTCTAGACATTGCCAATAATGTTATCTAATAATATTATTAAGATAATATGAATTATTGCCGATAATGAAAAATCTTGTGTAATGACAATTATTGAAACAACAATGAATATAAAATATCAATGACAATTATTAAATCGATAAAATAAAATTTGAGCGATAATTACGTAACCATTATTGAGTAGTGCCTTCTTACGTAAGAATCAATAATTGGTGCAATCTGAAGTATCTTCTTGTGTTTTAACCACCGAGTATTTTAACGATTATTACTTGGTAACAACTTCTGTTATTATTTTTAAACAACTTATATTTGTCGTTTTCTTCATCCAATCGCTTTTAGTTATGGGGCCCACAAAAATTTTTTGTGGTAAATGCGAATATTCTGACATCGAATATTCCACGACCAACGAATATTCCAAACAACAATGAATATTTTATAACCACTTGCTTATTTTGAAATATTTGCGTATTTTACCCCTAACTATCCACATTAATCAAATCAACCCTTACTATTTCAAAATAATAAATAGAAAATTAAATTTCATTAATAATAAGTTGGGGTCTTGAAAGCAGATCCAATGAGTCTTTCAGAGAGTATGCTCAAAGGTGGAAGCGCCTTGCTGCTCAAGTTATTCCCTCTATGATGGAATCAGAAATGGTCATGACCTTCATAGACATACAAGATGCTCCTTTCTATGAGAGAGTCTTAGCTTGTATTGGTAAACCATTTTCTGAAATGATCAAACATGGAGAGATGGCTGAGATGGGGTTGAAGTCAAGAAAGATTCAAGACCTAGCCGCTCTTAAGGCAGTTGCTGAGCACATCCAGTCCAGAACTTATGGAACCCACCCCCGTAGGGTCCATAAAAAGAAAGAGGATGATGTTTCCTTGATACTGCAAGGTCAAAAAGGCAATCAGAATATGCCTATACAGAGGAGAAACTACTCCCCTTTTCAAGCACAGTCTTCAAACCCTCCATTGCCTAAAGGTGGAGAAGGAAAGAGCCCTCAAACTTTCACACCCTTAGAGGACTCGCTCGAGAATATTCTTACTCTTCTGACTACTCAGAAGAAAATCACGCATCTTCTTCCACCAGCCAACCCTAATGGGAAGGGTTTCAATGCTACTCGGAAGTGTGCTTATCATTCCGGGGCACCTGGACATAACACTCAGGATTGTTGGGCCTTGAAACACAAGATCCAAGATTTAATAAACAACAGTGAGATCGTGGTTACCAAACCAGATCAACCTCATGTGCAAAACAACCCTCTTCCTCAACATAAAGAAGAAGAGGTCAATATGATTAGTTGGAGCAATGGACAGAGTTCTAATTTTAATGATGAATCATCCCAAACCATCAAAGACGGTGTTGATAGATGGGATTACGCAAAGTTCCAATTTGCTATGGAACGAAAGATGAAAGCACTTTGTAAGAAAGTTGAACAATTGGCAAAACTGGTGATCCATCAGCATCAAGTCACACGCCAGTTAGTCAGCCAAGAGCATGCCTGTCTCCTTCCTTTTGTTATGCATGCTCCATCATCACCTTCAGAAAATGAAGCACTGGAGGACAAGGTTGCAAAGAGAGCAAGTGCTAAAGCCCGTCGGGATTTTTCCAATAGAAGGGAATTTACATACATGGGCCAACCTATGGAGGAGATATTTTAGATGCTAATCAATGAAGGAAGAATCACCACCCTATCTCCCCGTTCAAGACGGTTCAATTCTGATGGAGTATGTTAATATCACTCACATTCTCGCAGTCACAGCACAGAAGAATGTTTGGCACTCCGCCACTTTATTCAGAATCTAATTGACAAGCGGTGTCCTGCAATTGACAGACGATGACACTGTGCTACTCAAGAGTGGGAATACCTGTCCTACTAAGTGGAAGGGGCTAGTAGCAGTTATATCCACTGAGACTGATGAGACTGTCGGGTCATTTCCCATACAAGCAATTCAACTCAAAGGTAGTGATAATCCTTTGAAAGTGGTTGCACCAGAGCCAATTTGCTTACCATTCAGACCACAATATCCTTTTATCAGCTTATAAAAAGTCCCATGGAATTATGGAGAAGTTGAAGGATCCATTGAGAATCCATTGTATCTTCCTCGGAGAGTGATGAAACCTACCATAAAAGCAAAAGGGAAGATTCCCATAGAGAATATTAAGAAATTCCTCCGCACTATGGGCCATAATGAAGCCAAGGTGGTTTTAAGCTTAAGAGAAGCTCCATATCAAATCTTAATACTGGACTTGGTTTTCTCTTTCGAGGATCACAAGAAGATCTTACTGAAGGTTTTGGAAAAAGCCTACTTACCAAAATCAATGGATGTGGAAAAAATTTTAACATCTGGTTGATCACATTTTTAACAATAATGTGTTATCTTTCACTGATGACGACATACCGCCAAAAGGGACCGGTCATTGCAAGCCATTACACATTGTAGTTTTGTCCTCTGGGTATATATTAGCTGGAGTTTTGATAGACGGAGGTTCGTCTCTGAATATCTGTCCTTATGCCACTTTGGTGAAGATGAACGTCAATCTCAAACGTATCCGAAGTAGCCATATGGTTATCAAAGCTTTTGATGATCCCGACAAAATTCTGTCGGAGAGATTGAGCTGCCAATTGAGATTGGTCCCATACATTTTGCATATCTTTTCACGTCTTCAAGATAGATTCAGGATACAAACTGCTATTGGGGAGACCATGGATCCACATGGCTGGAGCAGTCCCTTCTACACTTCATCAACAACTTAAATACATTGGCAACAATAGCCTAGTCACTGTCAACGTTGAGTCGGAATATCCTGAATAAGGAAACATACCACTCATCAGCTTCAATTCATAAGTTGAGCCGGCCAGTTTTCATACTTTGGAAGTGAGTAACACCCAATACCATCCTATTGGAGTGCCACTTCCCGTACCCAAGATTTCTGCCGAAGTGATGGCAGCTACATAAGAAATTATATTATTGGGTCATCAGCCTGGACAAGGGTTAGGAAAAGATCATCAGGGTATTAAGCACCTTATTCAAGTGCCCAGTCAAACAGAATAACTGGATTAGGCTATTCTGATAGCTCCAGTCACAGGAATCCTCATAAGTACAAACAGATTCCTTCAAATTCTGCTATACGACGATTATCTCCACTGCAACTCCTGAGCTGATACAGTCTCTAGTAAAGGTGTCAGCCCATGTTATGGCTATGCTATTTCCTAAACCAGTACCGATTAAAGCAAAAGAAGTGCTGATTCCTGATCACGAAGTGGAAGAGAGGGAATGGAAATGTAAATAAGACATCGCCCTGATGATGTCAGGCATATGCATCATTGTCCATGATGAACATATAAATAGATACACCCCAGACGATGATTGCCCAGATGTTATGGTCATCATTTGGGAGTAGGAGGATAATGACAGCCCCTCCATCATTGCAGTCCATCAAGACTTTACCCTCGACAATTGGAGCAACACTCCATGCATTGGTCGACGAAGGTAAAATGGGTAGAAATTCCATCTGCCCTGTAGATAACTTTAACTGCTTATTTTTCTGTACAATATTAGCAGTCATTTTATCAGTACATGCTAACACTTTGTATGATTAAATAGTTTCATATATTAAGTGAAAGCATATTTTGTTTCAGGACTCTGAATTTAGATGTGCATGTACTTGCTGATGAGGTGCCTTTTCTCCACAAGGACTGTAACTTTGATGAAAAGTTGGACTCAGACTTGATGGAAGTACAAGAGGACATTGAGATACCTCAGGAGATCAAAGAATGGGTCGAGGACAAACCTAAACCCAACCTTGATCAAACCATTTCTTTCAATCTCAGAACCTTAGAAAACCCTAAGCTAATCTAGATTGGTTCAGACCTCACTCCAAACCAACGGAATGACATGGTTGTGCTACTAACTCAATTCCAGGATGTGTTTGCATGGTCTCATGAAGACATGGTGGGTTTATCCACATGCATTGTCCTTCATCGCCTTCCCATTAAAGAGGGATTTAAGCAAGTCAGACAAAAGCTCAGGCGATTGAAACTTGAGTGGAGTTTAAAGGTAAAAGAAGAAATTATGAAATAATTTCAAGCTGGCATTATCATGGTGTCTATATATCATGAATGGATATCCAACATAGTTCCCGTACCTAAACTGGGAGGAAAGGTGCGAGTTTGCGTGGATTACCGGGATTTGAACAAAGCTTTCCTTAAAGATAGCTTTCCCGTACCCTTTATCCACATTCTTATTGACAATATTGCTCAATACGGCATGTACTCCTTTGCTGATTGCTTTGCGGGGTACCATCAAATTATGGTCGCTGAGGAGGATCGTGAAAAACTGCTTTCATCACGCCTTGGGGAACCTTTTGTTATAGACGGTTGTCATTTGGCCTCATCAATGCCGGAGCAACCTATCAGCGAGCTATGATGGCTCTTTTCCACGATTTAATGCACAAGGAGATAGAGATCTTGTTTCCTCTTTTTTAGTTCTGATAAAAGAGCTCTAACTCATGCAAGTATACATGCGTCAACAAGTAATACAGAGTAAGTCGAGTATCGATCCACAGGGAATTAACTAATAAAGTTTACCAAGCATTAACCCATAACCATTTTAGTCTTATTTAAACGAATGATAGTATATTTTATATTTAAACTATAAAATTAAATAAATCTAAATATTCCTAGAGTGAGATTAGATAATGAAGACCTGAGATTACAATTTCATCTACTGAATAATTTAAATCCATACACTTCATGTTAAGCCAAACTAATTGTACCGGTTTGTTAGTCGAGAACACTAAAGTAAAGTATAGCCATCTTTCAATGTACCATACCCATATCACATATAATCTACAATTGATAGAATACACATGAACACTCACATTACCTAAATCACTATATGTCTATGTGATTTATAAATAATTAGGGTTTAAGCCCAAGTTCTCAATTGACTACGAGTGGCGCTTTGGTATATGCATATCCTAAGCACAAATCATACATCCCATCACAATGTAGAATATACAATCACAAGCTATCAAGATCAGATCTAAACCCATACTCCATCTTTCAAGATCATATGGGTTATCACAGTAATTGATGGCCAATCAACTAAGTAAATAAGCATAAATCTTAATAGACAATCCCATAGCAATCAATAAGGCTAACAATGAAATATATCAGATTAAACTAATCCATAGAATCCATTGCAATCTCAGAATAGAATTTAAATCATAATTGAATTAATGCTATTATCCACATATTGAAAATGCATCATGAGATACAATAAGCAATCAAAGAGAGAATAAGGGTAGAGAATTGTAGTGCAAATCTGTTCTCTTGAGCCAAGGTTGAATCTCTAATGATTTCCAATTGCTTCAAGTCTCCAATCCAATCAACTCTAGAAAATACCTACACTAATTTACTCTATTATATTATTGAAATTAAAGAAAGAAGATGGCAATAGCTATCTCTTCCCCCAAAGGGTGGAATATCTCTTACATGATGAAAATACGTCTAATATATAAGCCCTAATTGAACCCCTCTCTCAATTACGCTTCAATTGCTCTGTTTAATGAAAAGTCGGGTCATGGTCATCGCCAGAAGTTGCTTGCGCCGCATGCGAGAATTGGCTGAAGGGTCGCATGGTACGTGACTTGTAGAAAATCGCGTTTTTTGCTCCAGGTGGTCGCGCGCTGAGCTCTCTAAATTCATAGCGCCCGCATGGTCCATTTTCTGTTGCAATGTCCTCTGGTAAAATGGCCATAACTTTGATCCGGGAAGAGTTACGGGGCCTGCTACCTATCAAATCGAAGATATCGACTAGATCTACAACTTTTATTCTTTGAGGATTGAGAAATTCTAGACAAATCAAGGCTGAAATTGGGCTGGAAGGGACTGCTATGAAAATGGCTAACCAAAACAGCGAAGTTTGACGTCCGTTGGTACAAAGATCATAACTCTTGCATCTGAACTCCGATTAGAACGATTCAAGATGTTTCGGAAAACTACGAAGACGCTCTACAATGTAAGCTAAGTTCTAAACCAAGAACATGAAGTAAACATAAAAGCCCAAATGATGTCCGGATTGCTTTTCTTTGCATTTTCCTTGCTTTTCCTTGCGTTTTCATACCAATAATCACTCACATCATTCCCAAGCATAAGATCTACAAAATAAACACAAAATGCATGAAAGGTAACTAAGACACATGAATATAAGTATTAATTCAAGTAAAAGATACCGAATAAGTGGACATAAAATCCACTTATCAAATACCCCAAAACTTAAACCGTTTCTTGTCCCCAAGCAACACAACATAATGCAATCTATATGCTATGCAAGCTACGCTACTATGACAATAAATCTCAAGATTTCCAGCCATGTTAAAAATTCCAATAAGATATGCCTCAGAGAAATATCAAGATCCAAGAACAAAGCATCAAACTAAGCTAAAGGCATAATGACATACAATCAGATAATCATATCCTGCTATAAAGATGTTGTGTGTGTGTGATGTGTTCACAGATAAGCTTGACAAAGGTGAAGATACCACATGCTTTACTGCTTCAGACAGAAAATTGAAGTTTAAATCAAGAACTACATATACTAATGAGACATCAACTACTCCAACACATCAATACAAATTAAGGTTCAACAATGGGTTTATTCTGCTTTGTTTTTACTCACGAGGGCGATTTTTGCACTTTTCCGTGGTGTTTATTGATTTTTTTTATATATAGCGAGTGCGTTTTACGCTCCATCTCACTTTCCATTTCCAGTTTAAACTAGTGCGTTTTACGCTCCATCTCGTCCCAATAGCAAGCATACCCATGTGTTCCCAAAGTTTGAGTATCTGTGTTTTCATAGTCTATGTCTCACTTCCTACACAATTCTATCCTTAAAAATAACATTTTCCTCTCAGTAGACGAGCATGCTAATCTTAACTAACAAGCAAATAAGAACATTTTCGTGCTACCTGGTAACATCTAAACAGCAAGCATGAATTATATCATGTATAAAATTATAACTAAGCTCAAGATAACAACCAAGTTCAAAAATCTATCAAATTTCTATATCATCATTGGCTAAATTAGAATTCAACTAACTAAAAACCTGGGATTATGCAATGTTATGAAACTAAACAGATATTAAGCCAATCAAAAGAAAAAAATATTTACAGCAAAAATAAATTAATAACTACTAACATGCAATTAACTATATGTAACATGAAATTACTCTATATGATGCAATTACACTACATGTTCTAAACTACTAACTAGACCCAATGCCCCCAAACTTAAAATGAACAATGCCCTCATTATAATTAAAAGTGAAAGAATACTCCCCTAAGTGGCTATGTCATCTCTGTTCGCCTCTTCAAGATCCGATGGTATATCAGGCGATGGCTAAGTTTGAGATATTCTATAGTTGGAAACTGAGTGTGGGCTTCTAACTGTCCAAATGCTTGAGTCAGAAATTCTTCAAATTTTGTAAAAAAAAATTTTGTGACTGAGCTATGGCGCGGCCACGCGGTGTTTGGCTTATAGTTGGGCGCAGCCGCGCGACCCTGTACCTTGGCAGCTTCAGTTTTTTTTTTTTTTGACTTCTGTTTGATCCTGAAGGCTTATAGCAATTAGATTGAACCTGAGAGGAGAAACAATAAAACTAATATTAAGACTTTACCACTATCTAACATCTACTAAATATGGAAATATAAATAAGAATTAAACAAGGAGGGAGAAAGATTGGATGGGGTGCCTCCCATCGAGCGCTCGGTTTATAGTCCTTTAGCTGGACTTTTTTCTTGACATCGCTATCCAATTCCTCTATGATAAGCTAGGAATCCTCCATCCATTAGAACCGCTATGTGCTTTGGTAGGTTCCCCATCATGAGAATTTTCGGATTGAAGTCACCTAGCATATTTCCTGTACACGATGTCTCCATTTCTATTGCATCGCCAGGTGCTTCTCCCGTTGTATCTGTGAATAGATTTTTGCATTGAGGCATGACAGATACAACAGGATTTTCTTCTTCTATTATCTCTTCCTCAGCCCACCATGGTTTGTAAGAGGCCTCATAATCGTAGAAATTCTTGCTTTGGATGTGACTACCAAGGGGACATGGGTGGGCAAAACTCACTGAATTTTTCGACTCTAACTGAGAAGGCACTTGGGGTATTATATAAGTCAGCTCATGTTCTTCATTTTCCATACCTCCAGTTGTCTCCTCAATATCCACTCCTTTCAGTTCATTCAGTGGCATGTACACTTCTGCCTCTCCATCAGTTTCATCGTCCATGTCATAGCACCAAATGTTTTGAGGGCGATTATTCAAGGCTTCGAACATTTGATCCATCTGATTCTATAGATTTTGAATTGATCTCTCTTACTTAATCATCTTCTCCTTAGTTAATGCTACAAACTTGAACCACAAATCCTCCAATCTTGAATTATCTTGTTCAGTTTTGAAATCCATATATTGAGGACCATTCATTGAGGAGTTAATGAGTTGTTCCATCTGTTTGTTAAGATTTTGGCTTGATAACTCCTGACTCATCATCATCTCTTCATGGTCTGCTATGCTTTTTGACATGAAATCCTTCAACTTTGAATTTTCTTCATGTTGCACTGGAGGTGGATATGAGAAATCTGATGGATATGTTGGACTTGAGATGCAGTATTGATCTTGATAGTTATAACCCCATTCATAATCTGGGTGATACCCCCAACCTTGTTGATAATCAGGATAAACATCGTTGTTGAAGTAATCACCCCCAAACTGCACTTGTCCAACCTTGACATTGCACTGATAACTCGGATGCTCGCCAGCACAGTATTCACATGTAACTACTATCTCTCGAGTGTGTTGGGCTGCAAGAATATCCAACCTCTCCAAAAGTGTTGCAATTTCTGCTGACAATATAAAAAATACATTGAGACCCTCAGTGCTTATGTCCCTTGGTTGAGTCCTATTTGCATAAGGCCATTGATAAGAAAAGTCACCCATGGTACCTGAAAAGAGAGAAATATAAGAAGATAATTAAAACAAAAAAATGTTTAAATTAAGACCAATTTGATTGAAATTAATGTTGGCAAAAATTTATTAAGCTAATTCCTCGGCAACGACGCCAAAAACTTGTTGCCTCTTTTTCAGTTTTGATAAAAGAGCTCTAACTCATGCAAGTATACACGTGTCAACAAGTAATACAGAGTAAGTAGAGTATCGATCCCACAGAGAAAGTTGTTAACTTAAACTATCATGCATCAATTAATTCGCCGTATTTATATGCTTAGGCTAATGACTAAAAGTGTTGAATTAAACTAATTGTGAATACAAACTAAAAATAAGAATACAAATGGAATAAATATAATCTGGAAATAATGGGACCCTAACTTCATTTAATATTTCATCTAATCGCCACTATCATGCAAGAAGTGTTCACATATCACAGGAAAATAGCCAAGAGCACGAATAGAGTTATAACCATTTTTCAATGCACTATAACCTACTTACACAGCATCTACAGATGTTAGACTCCATGTAATCACCAATACAACCAAAATCACTATATGTCTATGTGAAATTGCAATTATATTGATTTTAAGCACAAGCCCTTACTCTAGCTCATATGGTGAAACAGTATATGTCTATCTGGTTCACAAAATACGCAAGCCATATACAATAGCCCCATATTCGCATGTTATGATGATTACAATCCATACTTGCATGTTCATTGTCAATTCCATACAAATATTGAGACGAATGGTGATCAAGCATTCATACATGTAAAACAATTATGTAAATATCCCATATAGATATGCAAAACAACCCTAGCATTTAAGCGTGCAACCAAACTACATATTAAAATCCGTTAGAATCCCATAATGGAGTTTAGTTCATAGCTGAACTAGAAGCCATTATGGGATCAATGCTAAACATGATCAATAAGCAAACGATTGAAATAAGAAAGATAGAATGATCAAACCCAATCGCTGAATAAAAACCAATGACAAATGCTTAAATCCTCATAGAAATCCAGTAGATAATAATGAAAATCCACAATGATAGAGAATCCCAAGAAGAATTGGAGAAGTAGACGTTTTGGCTTCATTCTCCGTTGGAATCTCTCCCTAGGTGTAAACCCTAGTTACAATATGAAAAATACATCAAAAGTCTCGATCCTCCCTCTGACACACGTCAGAAATCATTTTTTTTAAAACCAAGTACACATCATTTAATTAAAATTAGAATAAAACAAAATCATAGCATCAAGATCGCTGCCACGCCACTTACCTCTCCAAGATATATCTCTCATGGCGGTGAGACTTGCGTAATGTCTTGCCTGTCTAACCAGGAGTCCTCGCATGGAGAGTGCATTTCCTATGCTTGACATGCTGCGGCGCGCATGAACTTGCGATGAGGTCATCGATTATCCGGTGGGTACTCGTGCGCGGCGCGCTTCCATGCTCATCTTCTTGTTACATGACATGACGACTTCTGATCTGCAAATTTTGGTTACGGTTACGTCATGTCTGCTCATTGCTACTTGTTCATTCATGCTTAATCTTCTTCCATGCTTGATCTCCTTGCTCTATTGCACCTTCATGCCATGCATTCCCCCGCATATGGCTTGCTTTCACGCGTCCATTCGCCTCGTGTCCTCTAATACCACCAAAATTAAGCCGATTCTGCACTTATTCACCAAAAGGAGTTTTAAGTAAATGCAATGCAAAATAGCATGAAATGCCACTAAAACACAATAAAAGTACTTGAGATGGGCACAATTCGCATGAATTGGTATTTAATAAGTAGGTAAAAATACCACTTATCAGATCTACGTGGATGACATCATTATCAAGTCCTGAAGGGAGGAAGACCACCTAGACCATCTAAGAAAGCTCTTCAACAAGTTACGTCAAGTACAACTTGAAGTTGAATCCAGCTAAATGCGCCTTTAGCGTTAAATTAGGCAAGTTGCTAGGATTTCTTGTCAGCCACAAAGGGATTGAGCTAGATCCCACCAGAATCCAGGCCATCACTGAAATGCCCATTCCTCAGACAGAGAAGGAAATATGGGGGTTTTGGGAAGAATCAACTTCATTAGCAGGTTCATCTCTCAACTCACAGCAACCTATGAACCCATTTTCAAGTTATTAAGGAAGAATTCCTCCATGAAATGGAACGATGAGTGTTAGAAAGCCTTCCTTACAATCAAAGAGTAGTTAGTTAGTGCTCCTATTTTGGTACCTCCCAGGGATGATGTTCCCCTATTCATGTACCTGTCCATTAATTACAACGCCATAGGCTGCATGCTGGGACAAAAAGATTATAGAGGCCAAGAATGAGCTATCTATTACCTCAGCAAAAGATTCAGCATCAATGAACACAAGTACACCCTGAATGAGAAAACTTGTTGTGCTTTAGTATGGGCTTCCATAAGGTTACAGCATTACCTCCATGGTCACACAACCCATCTCATATCCCGTGTGGATCCTCTCAAGTACGTGTTTAGTAAACCCATGTTAAATTATCGGCTGTCTAGATGGCAGTTCATCCTACAACAATTTGACATCGTCTACGTGACTCAAAAGTCTATCAAAGGTCAAGGAATTGTGGATCATCTGGCCGCTGCACCTACAGGGAACTTCAAACCCTTGGAAACATACTTCCCAATAAAGGGGTAATGGCAGTTCAGCAACACCATCAATACGATACATGCCATACGTGGAAAATGTATTTTTATGGAGCTATTAACACATAAGGTTCTGGAGCTGGAGCAGTTCTAGTATCCGGTATGGGGGAGCAATATCTCGTCGTCGTCAAATTGCAGTTTGTCAGCACCAACAACACAACTTAGTATGAAGGTTGTATCATGGGGCTAAAACTTGCCCGTTCAATAGGCATAAGGTGATTAACTGTCTTTGGGGATTCCGAGTTGGTAATCAAACAATCCATGGGAATCTATCAAACCAAATAACTACATTTGTTGCCTTACCATCGGCAAGTTTTACAGATGGCTTTGGAGTTTGAAGAAATCTCCTTTCTACACATTCCTCGTAATAGGAATGATTTTGTGGATGCACTAGCAACATTGGCCTACTTGATTCACATACCTGATAAGGAAAACATGCCAAGCATCACATTTTCCCTGCAAAAGGCCCCAGTCTATGGGAACTATATTGGAGAAGTATCGGATGAGCTACCTCCCATCCACAACCCTTGGTATCAGCACATCAAAGAGTACGTACGAGATGGATCTACACCTGCTGAGGTGAGCCCAACTGAAAGAAAACGGATCCATCGACTTGCTATGAAATTCTACCTGAGCGGAGATGCACTCTACAAGAGAGATGCAGGATTAGGTCTCCTCAGATGTCTAGGCAAGGACCAAGCTCAGAGGCTCATGGATGAGATCCATGGTGGAGTATGTGGCCCACACATGAGTGGCCCTCTACTTGTTAAGAAGATCCTCAAAATAGGGCATTATTGGCTTACCCTCAAAGCTGACTATGATGATAACGTCAAGAGGTGCTATCAATGCCAAATTTATGGGAATGTTATCCACGCCTTTCCAAGGGAACTCCACAATATGACGTGATCGGGCCCAATTAGCCCAAAGCCATTAATGGACATCGGTTCATATTCACCATGATCGACTACTTCCCCAAATGGGTAGAAGCAGCCTCCTTCCCCAGGGTTACTAAAGAGGTCATCATTGCTTTCATCTGAAACAATATCGTTTGTCGTTATGGACAACCAGAGGTCATTGTGTCAGATAATGCTAAGAACCTTAACAACAAAATGATGGAGGAGTTATGCGGTAAATTCCACATCAAACACCTTAACTTCGTCATCTATCATCCAAAGATGAATGGTGTTGTTGAAGCGACTAATAAAAACATCAAGAAAATCATGCAAAAAAACTCCGCCAACCACAAGGGATGACTTGACTTGTTGCCTCTGACTTTATTAGCCTACAGAACTTCAATGCGTACTTCCACTGGGGCAACCCTCTACTCATTAATCTATGGGATGGAAGCAGTGCTCCCCATAGAGGTGGAAATGGAATCCCTTAGAGTGTTAATAGATGCTCAACTGGATGAAGACCAATGGGTACAAGACAGGTATCACCAATTGTCTCTAATAGATAAAAGGCGAACCGCGGCTATCTTCTATGGTCAGTTATATCAGCAAAGGATCGCCAAATCCTACAACAGGAAAGTCTGACTACGGCATTTTAAACAGCACGACTTGGTTTTGAAGAAGATCATTGATAACTAAGATCAATCCAAGGGAAAATTCACTCCTAACTGGGAAGGCCCGTTTGTTGTCAAGGAGATATTGATAGGAGGTGCTCTAAGACTACAGGAAATGGACGGCGATGAATTTCCATAACTCATCAACTAGGACACCGTGAAACACTACTATGTCTGAGGTTATCATCAAGCAAACATCCTGGTTTTGGATCGTCAGATCACCAATCATTTCAGGTTCTTTAACTCTCATTACATACAGCCTTTCCTTTTTATCCATCTGCGCCTCAGGGAAAAGCACACTTTTCAAACTAGCAGCCTGGTTTCACTTCATACAACTCCGGTTATCCCATCAGGATTGAACCTTTCATACATATAGTTTATCCTGAAGACGGGATTAAACTTTTCACACCTGCAGTTTGTCCCAAGCATGGGATCAAACTTTCATTTCCTCGTAGTTCATTCTGCACATGGAATTCAACTTCTTCGATCACAAATCGTCCTGAGGGGCGAACTACATCGACCTGATCTCCCTGATACACGGGAGTACGTAGGCAACCATATTCTATATGGCCCGGTCGAAATAAAAAAAATAACAAAAACATTTCTATCCTTTCTCTACAAAAACAAAAACGACAAAAATATTCCTACACCCTTTCACATTCAGCGTTGAACCTCTTACACCAGGTTCGAACTACGCAGACCTGATCTCCTCTTCAATAGGAGTACGTAGGCAACCATTTATGGTTCGGTCTAACCCCCTACCAGAACAAAAATACTTGTCACACGGTACTGCGATCAAATTTCTATCCACCACATTTCACCGGCTACAGACCAAAGGGATGGAAATATCTGACCTCTCCTCATAAATAAGAGATTCGGCGACCATCTAAGCTGCGGTTGTGCCTCAAAGAGCAACACCAATCCATAAGAGATGGAACTAACTGCGCTCATCCTAAATAGGAGTACTGGCGACCATCTGTGGTGCGGTTAATCTCAGAGAGGAAAAGCCACACTCCTCTCCACATCTACATACAGAAACCAGTCCCGAGATACCAAAGATGGTAGGGATACACACAGATCAATGATCCATTCTAAAAGATCATGTGACGTCTCAATGTCCACACATCAAGGATGAGTTCAGAATGCATCAAGATCATAAGCCATGAAGAAGCAGGAAAATATCAAGCAACTATCAAGGCACAATTGAAAGGGAAGTGAATCAAAATATATTTCCCTGCCATATATAACACTATTTGATATATACAATATATGTTGTACATGAAAAAATGGCTAAGCTAGTCTGTACAGGAAAATACAAGTCTATCTACGGATCTGTATGTATGCGGACTATCAGATCTAACATAGCATCCCTCTCCGAAGAAGAAGGTAACGCTGCAAGCTCCTACCCAATGGTATCTACACGAGCTAGCAGATCCAAGGCTAACTGTATGGTGGCATGATGCTCATCAATGTATGCACTTATATCGGCAAGGATGCCAATCGTAAGGGATCTCACTGAAGTACTATCTGTGACGACCACATCCCGGGCAGATAGGGCAGCATCCCGCTCTACAATCAATGCATTTTTGGATGATCTAGCCTCGTCTCTCTCTAATAGAGTTGCGTCTCTCCCATCAAGAGCTTTCAACATCAAGGTCCTAGCCTGATCTCTCTCAAAGGTCATCAAATGAAGACTCTGCTCCAGATAATACGTTGAATGTTGAATCACAGTAGCACTCGTAGTGGGAGAATCCATCACAACTGCTGGCAACCCATTAGACAAATCTTCCTCGATGGGAATATAAGTCTCCTCCATAGGCTCCCCATCATCAGAATCGATCCCCTGCACTGTGGATACTGCCATAGTCGATGTCGTCTCTGTCTCCATCCATGCGAAATACTCTGCAGAACAACCCGGATGGCTGATGGAAAACTCAGCTATCTCACGATGATCCCAACAGGCATACAACCTGGATCTATCATCTGCTGATAAGGGGCGAGAAGCTAAGCACAGACTCAATGCCCCCTCAAAAGGATGGAAGTCCTGGAACTGGTCAAATTGACACATCACGGCCACTGGATGGTAAGTAATCATGCCCCTCAAACCAGCTAGAGGAAGATAATCCATGCCCGGAGCATGAGTGATGAAGTTGTAGGGTGAGCTAAGCCCTATACACAGCAATATATCAAATAGATCTTCGATCCCATCCAGGAAAACGGACCAAGATGCAGGATCTGTACACTCCGCAGGCTGAAAAGAGTATGATATGGCTATATCATGGGTGAAACAACATCCATGACGTCTGAAAGTGCCAATAGGTCTCAAGTGTGACATAAACCACACGTACAATGCTGCAATAGGTGGCTGACCTCAGCTTCCCTGCGATGATCATCGGTACAATGGTGTGACCCTCCCTAAGAGATCTCACTACCATGATAATGCCAATATCTAGCTCATCCATGTACCGTGGCATGTATACATATGAAAACACATATAGTAGAAGTACATCTACTCTGGTTGAGTGCCAATGATCCTCTGGCATGGTGAAATCCCCGGAGTGCCGTGTATAACTATCCTCAGAGCGAAATCTATCAAACAGAAAACACTGGGATATCACATGGCCAGATGTGATCTCATCCTGCACCACTCTACGCCTCAGCCTAGTGAGAGTCATAAACTGTCGGTTCATATTGCCGATGGCCATATGCGGCAAGGTCTGTCCAAAGGCAGCGCCGTTAACCGTGCATACTTCTCCAGAGTAGGAGTCAACTCATGGATGCCAAACCGGAAGACATGTCTCTCTGGTATCCAGTGCTCCAGCATGCCCTCCATGAATCCTGCGGGAACTTGAAACATCAAGAGGGTCATAGTATGCTGCAACAGCTGATTTATAGTCACCCTGTCTGATGGTGACATACTATCATACCACGATCGCATACCAGATCCCACCAATACTAGTGGGGTATGATCAATACGGCTAACTTTGAAGAAGACATCTGTACGGGCCATATCATAAGACCATCCAGGGGTCAATGCTGAATATATCTGGGCATACATACATATGCATAACATAATACATGCATGATAAACAATAGATGGTAATATGATATAGGGAATGGAAAATTGTACATACATTCCTAAGTATATCATCATCTAATGCATCATCTCTATACAGCTAAAATATAGGGAAATGGGGCAAAACTTCCCTACAACTAACAGAGGCTTATCAAAAGATATAGTGAGAATGGGACAAAACTACCCTACAACTAACAGAGGCCTATCAAAAGATATAGCGAGAATATACATCAGAAGAAGACAATGGTGTCAATGTCTACATCATCAATTTTGTCCACCTGGTGTAACTCCTCCTGAGTCACTAGATCTCTATCCACAAGGATGTCAGGCCTATACAAAATAGGATCTGCACCGGCAAAACCATATCGATCACCTGAGGGGCCAACGCTAGAGCTGTAAGGATCAAAAGTATCTGCCTCTGAAGGATCTCTGCCGAAATGCCGGATAAAGAAATGCGCCCAGTCCAACTGTGGGGTCAAACTGTTAATCTGTGTCAAATGAGTCGGATCTCAGACACAGGCTAGCTAATCCGTCATCATTGCGGATCCAGGAACCATATCCCCCATGAACTGAGTGGCGCTGGTCTGGGCTCCAATGGTACGAGGGAACCACCAATGCTGGAATATCTCATGGGTGCAGGGACCCTCTGACAATGCAAAATCGTCAACACCCAACAATGGGTTATCAATGATGGGTGACTGCGAAAAAGGCCAAAAAATGCCTAGCAGGAGGCAAGATTGGTATACGAATCTCTCATGTGGTGCTCCTGATAGTACGCTCTCCTAAATAGAGCTCCCATCCTCAATCTGTGAAGAGAGGAATCCTACGGGTGGAAATCATGTACTCAACTCCAGTCGGGTACCCATCCTCAAAACCAATGGTCAAATGCTCCCCAGAGTAGGGAACCCACGTGATGACATCCGCTATCAACAACTCCAGCTGTAGATGGCAATGAGTGAAACCTTTCGCAATAGGGACCTCGGCCAGTATGGAATGATGTCATCTCTGTCCTCGTGGATAGGTATCTAAGCCTATCACACTTACAGGACATAAACATGGGAGCCTCTAATAGGCCCAAAACTGTCAATGTAAAGACAAACATCTGCTGCCATTAACACTCTTAACATGTACATGGGAAAAGATAAGAGAAACACTCACCAGTAGAAATGGGTAAAATCCTAACCAAGCCTCGGTCAAGCCTTGTGAACGCATGCGCATTCCCCTGAGGAAATAGGCAAAGGTGTAGAAACCCCAATCATAATCTCCAATACGGTCCACGTGTCGAGTGGCGCTGATCAAAACGAAGGACACCGTAGAAAAGTTATCTGCTATGAAGCATCCCCTAATGATCATCAGGAACAATCGCCGAAGAATGCGATCCCTGACTCTCACATCATCGAATATGGGCTCACTCAACAGCACGCTCATAGCATTTATGCACAAAGGACCCGCACATACAGTCCTGCCCTTGAGCTCCCCATCTGGAACTCCTAGCAAGGATCTAAAGGCAGTAGGGGTAATATCTGCCGTACAAGGCACTGGTGCCCTTCCAAACTCCATACCTGTGATAAACCGCCAATCCATCGGCGTAATCATCACCTCATAATCCAGCAAATGAAGTTACTAAGTCTGGTGAAACCAGCGTTCAGGCAATGCCCTGAGGTAACCCCAGGGACAACGGCGGGGAAGGATGGAAAAGAAAGTCCCGAATCCCTAGCCATGTACAATCGCTTTATAGTCATCATGCAGAGCCTAATACATAGAGTGGATGTTAAATCAGTTCCCTCGAGGCCGTGTAAAGCCGGGAACCTAAATCAAATTATAGATCAACATCAAAATCCTTTACTCCTCATCAATAGGAAAGAAGGAAGATTAAGATCTAACTTTATACCTCATTTGCGTGCAGGTAAACTGAAGGGTGTCGACTCAAATCGCCCAAAAGCTTTGGGTTCACCACCTAAATGCTTGGCAAATTCCTACGGGGAACAGATACAACAGGAGCGGGGTCCACAACCGGAACATCATCCTCCTCGTCCTCGACGTTCGGCACATCAACCTGGATTGGACGTATCACTGCCTCCACCAAACGACGAGGCTGTCTAACAGAACGGGGTCGAGGCACTTCAAAAGCCCTTCTTTGTACACCAGAAGTGGTCCTGTGGGAACTACTCGGCTGATCCAGATCCATATATTTAGACAACAAGTCTCCAAATCACCTCAAAAAGGGTGTGGTAAATTCTTATCTAGAGTTTTTCAAAATGCATTTTTATGACTACATGCATGCATGCATTATTTTTACATACATCTATAGTAGATTTAAAATGCATGACTATCCAATGCCTACATTTTAGAAAAATTTTGTCGTAGTCCCCTTTGTAAATAGGACTGTCCACATACACATAGGCATGACTAGGTGGCCATTTAGTAGCACACCTACCCACAGTCATATACATCCTACATGCATTAATACATCAAAGTAAAAAATCCATAAGGGTAGCCTAATTACCAGGATTATTTTGCTTTTCCACCTTTACTCATTTGTCCTCAAATAAGATAAGAAATGACAATAAAAGGTGCCAATTTGACTGTTTGGAAAGTCAAATTTTTTCACATCATTATGTTCAGCATGGTTTAATACTAACATTTACTATGTTGAATATTTTTTATAAAGTCATATCAGCATGCATATTCACTACTATGAGTTTAGATGCATATTCCAATGGATAAAAACTGGAAAAGAATACATGCATACGTTACCGGGACAGTGTAGAACACTTGTACTGTAGCAGAATTTGTAGAAAGTCGCCCTAACTCAGCAGATCTGAAGAAGAGCTCTCGGATTTCTTTCACAGTGCAACTTGAAAATGACTTATGAAAGTAACCTGCAACCTTTTTATACTCACGGTTGGCCGCAGGTCCACCTTTAGCTTCCTCAGGTGTACCTGCGGTACCCCTACATGGGTCCCACCCCTCCGGCTCAGTTCAGTTCGAGTTGCAAAGGAGGTCTCACAAGATGAAAAGGCCAAATCAGGAATAAAAACGCTACGTGACTGAGCGGAATAGCCTAGAATCTTGGTTGTCACAAGTTAAATTATGGCTTTATATATCACTCATTGGTATTCGCCTAAATACAAGGTACACTATACCGATGATCTCAGCTTTTGCAAATCATACTCGGCAATGCCTCACATAGGTCCGATGCCACCAAATACAGGGTCGTAACCCTAAAAGGTTCCCCAGCGGGGGTTACAACGCAGATTTCATTCATTGATAAGGATCCCCGGTGGGGGTTACAACACATTCTTCATCCATGAATGAATCCCCGGCGGGGGTTACAACGCATTCTCATCCATTGATGTACATGATAATAAAGGTCAAGCAACCTTGACGTCATCGCAGTCGATGGCAAGTAAACCCATCGAAGCATCAAAAACTATTGATGAGTGGTACCCATATCCATGAATCCCCGGCAGGGGTTACAACGCATATCTATCCGTTGATACACACATCAATGAAGGTCAAGTAGCCTTGACAGTTTTCCCATCAAAGATCTATCTGGTGATACATACATCACCGAAGGTCAGGCAGCCCTGATAATACATTCTATTGGCAGTAACTCCAACAGGATCGTGGTATATGCTGGTGACACAAACCAGAGAAGACCATCACCATCGGAGAGGACCAATGATGGAATATGTTATACACATCCACAAACAGACAAAGCTTTATTCTCACAGATCTCTTGCACGCGAGAGGCACGTCTTCAGAATAAAGTCTATATCACGGATTCAGGACTTTGGGGATAACCCCAACGTCAACATCCTGGAAAACTTGGATCACACGTCCAAGACATCACTAATTGTCATCCCCGGCAAGATTAACAGGGAACCGACAATC
This sequence comes from Panax quinquefolius, assembly GCA_020205615.1. Classification (NCBI taxonomy): domain Eukaryota; kingdom Viridiplantae; phylum Streptophyta; class Magnoliopsida; order Apiales; family Araliaceae; genus Panax; species Panax quinquefolius. The sequence continues at coordinate 104,653,559 of CM035154.1, read as the reverse complement.
ATCCCATCATGTTGGAAAATAATCCAACAAAACACATATATCATACATTTGCATCATGTTGCTACACATGGCATCATGATTATCTTGTTGCATTTCAAGTGTCTTGGATTCTTTATCCTATCCTTGCCTTGCATTGCATGAATATGATAAAGAGGGCATCTGTAGACACTCAAAAGTTTCTACACACCTGTTACTAACATTGCAGGAGGGCAGATTCATCTTTCAGAGATAACCTTGGAAGACAGCTCATATACATTTTGGATACTATCGGAGTATCAGTTCCAACCTCGGAGATAACCCCGAGTTTTATCCTTGGAGATAACCCCAAGGAATGTCATTGCAGTTCTGGCGATAACCCCAGAAATGCTTGTTTCAAATGCATGCAATCAGCTTTAACCTCGGAACTCCCACCGAGGCACTCATTCCAAAGACCCGGAGATAACACCGAGAAGATAGGCACACTTAAAGATGGCCCTGAGGAATTAAAACACTTGCAACATTCCAATCTTAGAGATAACCCTGAGCAATGTCTGCTTTATCAACCCAAACTAGAGATAATCCCGGTAAGGGGCAAAGTCATCATCTTGCCACCTCAAACCCCACATTCCGCTATCTCAACATCTTATACATACATTTCTACACAACAATGTCCCACAAGATCCAAGGAGATCCAATCCCGAGTGAATATTACGCAGGGCAGCACACTGGATAGAATTTGAAGCTCGAAGACTATGGGCATGGTCCCTTCTTCCTGACTTCGTACAACATTTAATCCCATGTTATTGTGTAACTCTCGACAATGGCGGTTCAAAAAGGTCTTATACACCTCAATTGGATGCTTGGATTGAAGTTCTATAAGTTTGAGCGAACATCACAAAGGCATTGCGAGTGCACGACTTGAGACTGGGACCAGAGAACTTTGGGGTCATTTGGTGCATTTGCAAATGCCAGAGGTGCATCTATAGCTATCGCAGTAGTACTGCTGGGCCACCTGACTCTATAAATATAGAGCTTGGGGTGGCCATTTTAAAAAAGGAAAAGGCGAGGAAGCTTGTCAAATTTGCTCTATACACACCCCATATTGAGTGCTTTCTCATTTTAAACACCTGTTAGCTCACATATAGCTATATTTTTACCGCTGGGAGCAGATTGTCCATCCACTTAGAGTCATAGAAGTCTTCTTTAGCAGCCCACTATAAGCCTTCTTACACATTATAAAGCCTTTCTCTTCATCTTTGCACACATTTTTCTTTACATGTTAGTATGTGCACATGTCGGTTTCACGACAATTATATAATTTCCCCTTCAATGAGGGTTGTTCATCTCAGTAGATTTACGAGAGTCCGCACTAAGTCAAATTATTTGGATAGCTTTCTAACATGTGATTTCAAAAAGGCGTAAGGTTTTCTAAACATGGTTTTCATCTTTTAGCTTTTCTTTCAAAAGATTATAACTCAAGCCCCAAGCCCACTAAAACATCTTGCAATACATATTGATACATATTTTAAAATTATGTATGCTTCTTAGGTTAAGTTAGGTTAGGCCAATTTAGGATTCCTTGTGTTGAACAACAAAAATAGTACTCTAACTTATCGCTTGACCCCGGTAGGGAGGGCCTTTTTTATTGCAGGACCCTATCAGGTGATCTTTGCTTTCGACCATATATATATTCATTGCAATTGAACTCCTCCTCCCCTGCTACGAACCAACACCCCATTTTCTCATACAAATAGCAACTTTAAGTCACCCAATTGATACAAACTTACTACTAAACACCCCTAGCATGATTCTAATAACTCCAATCACATAAACAACCAAATTCAAGAATCAAACTCAAGATTTATGTCATTTTTCCAAAGTTTAACATATTTAGCGATTCTCTTCACTACAGATTCGTTACTTGACCAAATTACTTCATTTAAATTTCATTAATTTTGTATTAAATCATATTAACAATGTCTAGCATCAATGGATAGATTACCCCATGCTTTAATCATAAATTTTTTGACTCAAAACAAGTGTCGACGTCTGGATTTTTATTTGTCCTTTTTTTGTTCTTGTTCTTTGGTGTTCTCATGTTATGTGAGATTTGTTTGAAAAAATAAGTGAAAAAGGTCCGACATGTATCATGTCGACGATTTGACTATAAAAGTTGCCAGTTGGTGTTTTTAACTGGTTGCACCAACGCAACCTAAAAAAGGTTTGCACATTGACCCAGTGATGTGACACTGCTAAACGGGTTTGTGAAACCGAGATTCATTTGGGTTCGGAGGCTTTATTATGCGGAGGGAAGGTGTTAGGCACCCCCGACATCCGTGTTGCCACGGTGACCGCCACTTTTCAAGAAATTGTTATATGAATGTGTGTGTGTGTGTGTGGATCAATGTGCAATTTATTTGGAAGTAGTACGAGGCCTCGTTCGCACCTATATACAAAGGGTTTGAATTTATATGAAAAAATCCGATTTAAACATGATATAGCAGTGAAGTTTTGTAAAAGAGGTTTTTCAAACCTTGTGCTCAATAGTAATTGAGACCTCTTCATACTTCCATTTTATTATTAAATGTTCGGCTTGCTTGCTTTTATTTTCGAGATGCAAAGTGTGACACCCCAAATTGGTACTTCCATTTCCACAGGATTTGGTGTTCACTGTACAAGCATCATCTATATATCTACCCATAAATAAATGCAAACCATGCAATAGATAGAAATAAATAATAAATCTCTCCCCTTATGGGGTTACATCAACTGCATCATAAATAAATTCCAGGTTACTATAACCTTAAAACATCTATAGGGAATCTTAAACAAATAAGTCTTAAGTAACATCAATTCTAAATATCATTACATAACCACATAAATAATCAGTCTTCATTACTTGCTAAGCTTGCCCTTGCCTTTACTAGTGGAAGGTTCGTACGCTCTTTTCGTTTTATAGCGCAATGTTATTATTACGCTTAAGAGTGAGCACGACGATTACAACAATATAGCAATATAACAATGAATAATAACATGCGAGAGAAATAATAACTTCTGATATAAAGCTCAACTTTTGAATCAAGAATGGATAACAAGAATCAAAAGAAATTCTGAGGGTCAAAAGACCTTGAACTATGTCCTAGGTTGTCAAGTGTTTTTACTTGAAACCTTTAACAGTCATAAGACTATGGACTCTCCTTCTCGTACTTAGGGGGATCAGCCCTTAGTACCATACTGTGCACAATATCTTAATGCTAAAGCGTAAATAATCCCCTATACAGGGTTGTTCATCTCAGTTTGACATTCGAGTCCGCACCAAAGGAAGTTTGGTTTGGATAATTCATCAAGGGATTCTGAAATTTAGAACGCTCATCAATTATGGACTAGTTGAATCAATAAGGGTTCGCTAGTCTAACAAGGTTTAATAGTAAACGAATATTTAACTTGAATAACATCTCAAAAGGTATACAATAGAATAATTATTGTATAACAACATCATGCTTGAAGATTAATAAACTTTAATATACAAGACATGCTTGATCAATAATAATGAGAACTTGCTCAATATCGAAAGATGAATTAATCAACTTATATAACGATAACAAGTAGGGTTAGGAAACTTGCTTAATGAAAGTTTAGGGTAAGAAACTTGCTCAACGTAACTTGTGAGTTAGAAAACTTGCTCAATGTAACAAGATAAGGTTTAGAAACTTGCCTCGTGCGTAGATTACACGTTAATAAAACTCGTTCTTTGATTAAATCCTATATATCATTCATGTTCACAACACCAATCAATTATCACGTAATAAACATCACAAGTTTATTCTTTGTCTAACTCGAGTTCATAACTATACTTAGTCAATTACTACACTTATTGTCAAAAATTAAGACTTCACAAACAATAAGGTAACTATGCATTTGATCATTAAATTCACACGTAATTGTGTTATGGACATGTTAAGAATTTATTTTAACATCTCATTATAGGTCTAACAAGTCTTTATAATAATTAGACTAAGTTGCTATCACATTTCCATACTTGTACACTTTTAATAACTCATTTCGACCATTACGCTAAAGAAGCATTATCATACGCCACTTTCAGATCGGGTCTCGGGTCTAGCAAGATAGATAAGATTGAAGATATATATGTATGCATACATTATACATGAGGTTCTGATCGGGGTTTGGTAGTATGTGAAACTCCAGATTTTGATTCTCAGTTCGTGAAGAACACAGAGTTCAGCGAATTCATCACATCTTTAACACTAATTCCACCAAATTAAACATACCCACATGTTATAATTTGTATATAATTAATACTTAACATCTATGGAGTGATTCTCACCCATTAAAACACATAATCACAGAATTAAAGCATGTAAATTGTACTTTTCTTGATGTTCTTGAAGTTTTGAACATAAATTCTAAAATTCAACGCCATAGATTCGTTATAAGACCAAATCCAACCATTTAAATTTCGTTTTGTTCATTTTATCATGCATAATCATATACAAGTGGAAATTTTGCAAAACCATTTATGTTTGACATACTAAAAACACGTATAAGGCCACATAGCCATAAAACATACTCTGAAATCTTTTACTGTATAATTTCATGAAACTGAAGATATGGAAACCCACAATATATACATAAAATATGACATACAACTCGAATTATTACATATATTCTTATAACAACTGAATTTCCCAAATACAAAGACTCACAAAAAACTTAAGCCATATTCATGAAACTTAACAGACGTAAAATATATAAATTGGGTTGAAGAGATTATCCAAGCGTAGATAAAATAATAGGAGATGAATTAAAGCCTTCCTCAATAATTCTCAAACACCAAGCAATCTCTCTCAACAATTCTCTCAAACTCTCTCTCTGTGATGTTTTTATCAGACTTAGAAGAATAATAGAAAAGAAGAAGACGTATGATAAATAGAAAAGGAACTAACACAATGGTGGTCAGTTACCCAGTCATGGGTTAACTGCCCATAACCTCCCTTAGTGCCATGTTTGGCTAGCAAGAAAATAATTCAAAAACCATTTAATTTAATAAAACATTATCATATAGTTTAAATAATGTCACACTCCTTATAAAATAAATCTAATATCTTATTTAATTTATTTTAAATAAAATATAATAATTTCTCAATAATGCACATAGTCACATAATTAAATTTCTCATTGATTAATAATGTCAAATTATTAAATCTCTAATTAATAATTAAATTAATTAAAATAACAAAGGCTTATTAAATATTTTTTTTAATTTAATAAGCTCACATAAATACATACATCGAATAATATAATTCTCCACTTCAATTTAATAAATATAACACATATAATTAAATTAATCTATCACAACTTCATCAATTAATTAATTAATCAAATAATTAATTCATCGAAAAATATTTATTTAATCCAATAAATATTTAAATTAAATTACAAAATCTCGGTTGTCACACAAAGCATCTTCAAGAAAATAGCATCTTTAATATATATATATATATATATATATATATATATATATAGCGATGTTGAACTCCTCATGGGTATGAAAGCCATCTAAGGAAATTCAAACACCGTGCATAATTTATAAGCTACTTACAGCTGAAAATGTCCATCACGGAACCGAATCTAGATTCAGTAGACTGAATCTGTAATCACATGATTCCTAGGGTCACATGATGTTGTAGTTTATATGAAAAGCAGTAAACAGTTATATATATATATAAGCAGTAAACGCTTCGGATATAAAATCCAGGCTCATCGAATATAATCAAATAAGCTAATATATATATATATATATATATATATATATATATATATATATATATATATATATATATATATATATATATATAAAAGCAAGTAAACGCTCCAGACATAAGTCTAGGCTCAATCGAGGCATAACTCGATAATGTTAGTCCATATACATAAATATATACATATATAGTATATATATACAAATAAAAATGAAAACCACGGACCGAAGTCTGGGCATACACACACAACATGACTCTCAATGTGAAGAATAGTGTGTGTAGAGATGAAGAGAAAGGCTTTATAATGTGTAAGAAGGCTTACAGTGGCCTGCCAAAGAAGACTTCTAGGACTATAAATGGATGAATACTCAGCTCCCGCTGGTAAAAATATAGCTATATGTGAGCTAACAGGTGTTTAAAATGAGAAAGCATTCAATATGGGGTGTGTACAGAGCAAATTTGACAGGGCTTCCTCGCCTTTTTTCTCTTACAAATGGCCACCCCAAGCTCTATATTTATAGAGCTGGTGGCCTCAGGTGTACCTGCGGCAGCCGCAGATGCACCTGCGGCTGCTCGGGGTGCCCCGTGCTCTGCAAGTCCCACTGTCTCGAAGTACGTGCACTCGTTGTAATAACCCCAGATTCGGATCCCAAATCACTACGGATCTGGTATACTATTTCTATAACTATTAGGAAAGATATAAACATAAACTTTTTATACACTAAACATTACATACTATCCCCAAGGTTGAGAACCTTCACATAATACCTAAATCAATATCCTATCTGACAAACAAAGTTATTATCATACATTACTGTTACAAATTTAGCTGCACATATAATCTAGAGCTGACTTTCTTTGACTTTTCCTGTATCTGACGTATTCATCCTAATCTACAATGTTTATCATGATATGGCAAGGGTGAGCAACAAATATTGCCAGCAAGTAAGTAGTTCAATTAAGGATATATCATGATTGAAAAAAATTGAACAATAAGCTGGCTAACTTTCTACAATATATACATTGTGAAAGAGCATGAATAAATTTTCATAGCTGAACGAATAATGAATATGAATAAACAAACTAGACCAAATGGTAATGAAGGTGATCAGCCTTTCATACTTGATGAATACATGCAATGTGCACAGAGTGCGAATCAATAATTCATAGACATGGTATAATCAGTGATGATTAACCCCAAGCATATTTCAAAAATATCAACTCGAGGTCGAGTTAGAGAACTTGTTTGTACCATTGATTACCGTTACGCAACCTATATCGCTTTGTCTGAAGACCTTTTTCTTCTTGCAAGCCTTCTTGATCCTTCAAAGTAACTTATGATTTTAAGTTGTATGAAGATCCAAGACCCCTCCTAGACTCCCTATAACTACCAAAATTTGCAGCCCCCTTTCTCTCTCTATTGTTCTTAGTTTAGACTTAGGTTTAGAAAACTAACATAACTTAGTGTATATATAATATACATATAACACATATAATTATAGAATATGTAACTCCCAATATAATTACATATACTAATTATCAATTTAATATATAAGTTACAAAAATTAGAATTTTAAAAGCCCTAAGGCTTGTTTGGCAAAACCATATTATTTTAAAATTCGGGTTTTAATAGTTAAGGTCTTGTTTGGGTAAAACATGTTTAAAACAAAAGTAAGGCCTTGTTTGGAAAATGGTTTTAAAAAACTCTTTTAACTCTTTTAATAGATCATTTAACACATATTCTTAATGTTATCCTTTGATTAATTAAATCTTAACATTAATTTAATTAATTAAAAGTTTAACATCAATTAATCACATAAAATTGTCACATTATAATTACTCGCTAATTATAACTTCATGTAACAATTACCATATCACTACATTATCTCAATTAAATTAGAACTATAACATAAAATTATTACATATTAATTAAATATTAAATAATCATTTAAATAATATAATACACTTAATTACATTACTCCATATTAATCGCATAATCTCAATAAATAATTCAATTAAAATATTTATTTACTTCAATAAATATTAAATTAATATTTAAATTCTCTTCACACCAATTCACATATATCACAATATATAACACATATACACATACTGGTACTTAAACATCTTGAAATAAGAATTTTATTTATTAAATTCTCATTTATTAATTCTTAAAAAAAATCGGGATGTCACATCCTTCCCTCCTTATAAGGATTCCATCCTCGGAATCAACGAAACCTCCCTTACTCGGTTTTTGCAAAATCTCTTTCACAATTATCGTTGAATAACTTCAACACGTTAACTTAGCAAAAAGTTTTATATATATATATACTTCATTCATTTCTTCAACAACTTTTAGGTTTTATTACATAACTTTCAATTAAACACAGTCATATATCAAATATTATATATTCTTTAACACATTCATTACCTTTTCTAAGGATCGTTATCATAAACACTCGGGATATTACATTCACCATTTCTTCTAAGAATTTCGCCGTCGAATTTTTATTTATTAATCTTCATTCATTCAATCTATCAAAATAGATTTTCTGTTAATCTCTATTCACTGGATTAAAGCGTTCTACAACTACTTCTTTCTAAGGGCTATTCTTCTCGCTACATTCTCCATCAGAATAATAAGAATCTTCCACAATTGCTCAATAATTGGGAAGTGATATGAATAACTTAGGAATTTAAAAGATTCCAATAATTCTGAGTGGTCGTAAGACCTTGAACTTCTTTCTAGGTTTAATAGTGCTTCACCCCTGGTACTTCACACTATAAACCACATCCGTACTCTAGGTGGCCAACCTATCGTACCCCTACGTCGGGCCCAAACGTAGTACATCGTAACGACTATATGCGTTACATTCGAAACTATTGTCTCCGATAACATATTCCCTTTTATAGGGTTGTTCACCTCAGCTTCTTAACATCTGAATTCGCACCAAAACAATTTGGTTTGGCATAGTTTGACTAAAAACACTCAAATTCCATAAACATCTTTCAATATTTTTCTAGCTAAATTAGGTAGCATAGAGTTCTAGCAAAAATTCGGACATCAATCGGAATAATTTTATCCAATTCATATGGCATATCTTTCTTAGTTTAAAGAAAACAAAAAATCCTTTTATGATGACATGATACCATACTATCTCGATAGTATGTTGAGGATTCAGTCATTATATGACTTTGTCATGCTACATTATACCATAGTGGGTTGACGATCTTATGATCACATCCAACACTAGGTTTAATTGCATTGATGACTTCCTCGTTTATCAAATCAACATCATATTTAGTGATGCCTTAAAGACTACGAAAAAAATAAAATAAAATATATTTTGATAATTTTAAATCATTTTTGTCTAGCCGAAATAATTAGCATAGACATACGAATAACGATATTATTTTTAAAACATATTGGTTTCATCATTTGATCCAACATTTTTTAAGAAAAATAGAAGTACAAACATCAGCACGAATTCAATAAATTTCAAAAATCTAGCAAAGCTAAAAGATTTTGAATACCTAATTTTCTCCATCAATTTCAATTTTTACTCCATTACCTCATTACTGACTACTTCTTGTATTTCTAGCACCACCAATGCTCTTATACTAAGTATTCTTGTATTTCAACTTACAATCTTCCTATACCCCAGTATAGTTCATCAAACTTACTACACATTGGAAGTTCAGGACTTGCCACAATAATATGAGTTTAAGAACTTATCCTAGTCAGACCATAGGCATCCATTCGCTGAGGGGTTCAAAACATACCATATTATTACGAGTCACGAACTTACCATATGCATTAGTTTTAAGAACCGTACCTAATCTTAATAATATCTGACTAATCTTAATAGTTTCTAACTATCAAATATACACATGAGAAAAGAATCACCTTTTCGCCACATATACATTGATAGCGCGACACCAACATTCCAATGATTATCAATGTGATAAACTGAGTGCTAGCACAAAACCCTCGCCCATTCAAAGGTTTGTACAACTCAGCCATCACATAAGTGCTCAATTGAAATCTCACCTAACTTTATCTTGCTTATAACTTGCTCTTTGCTCGATACGAATTTTTCGTACCTCATCATCTATAACTCCTCGTGAGTTATCTCGTACTATTTTATAGTACATTATCTTCATAGCATCAAGTTATAATTATTCAAACATTACAGACCATCTTTCTTTTATAACTTAAACAAATCACGTCGTGATCTTATTCTATAATCTTCTCCCTTAAAAATCTTTTCTTAACTTGTGATTGTTTTGTTTTACGATCCTCTTTCTTTCTTTTTTCATCATTTATGATTTCATTTATGCTTTTAATCTTACAAAATTTGTCTATTCATCATTATTCATTATCTTGGCTATTGGAGTTAGGTAACTCCCAATTCTTATCTACATATCTCTTCAAGATTCTTCTTTGAATCTTCTTGTTTATTTATTAACTCTTCCTTTAAGAATTTAATATAATTCACGTTACTCAATATTTTATTCGAGTTTTATCCCTCGCCATTCTAAAATTCTTCTTATAACATTTCTAGGACTAAACTCATCCTATACATCTACGTATGTGAAAAGAATCACCTTTTCATTATACGTAACTTAAACTTAACTTCTTATTCTTTTAACCTAAAGTCATAGCCTAAGGTACTCTTACCTAAGGTGTATAACCTATCAGCTTTGATACCAACTGTAATACCCACATATTAGGGTCCCAAATCACTATGGATCTGGTATACTATTTCTATAACTATTACTAAAGATATAAACATAAACTTTTTATACACTAAACATTACATACTATCCCCAAGGTCGAGAACCTTCACATAATACCTAAATCAATATCCTATCGACAAACAAAGTTATTATCATACATTACTGTTACAAATTTAGCTGCACATATAATCTAGAGCTGACTTTCTTTGACTTTTCCTGTATCTGACGTATTCATCCTAATCTGCAACGTTTATCATGATATGGCAAGGGTGAGCAACAATATTGCCCAGCAAGTATAAGTTCAATTAAGGATATATCATGATTGAAAAAAATTGAACAATAAGCTGGCTAACTTTCTACAATATATACATTGTGAAAGAGCATGAATAAATTTTCATGGCTGAACGAATAATGAACATGAATAAATCAACTGGACCAAATGGTAATGAAGGTGATCAACCTTTCATACCTGATGAATACATGCAATGTACACAGAGTGCGAATCAATAATTCATAGACATGATATAATCAGTGATGATTAACCCCAAGCATATTTCAAAAATATCAACTCGAGGTCGAGTTAGAGAACTTGCATGTACCATTGATTACTGTTACGCAACCTATATCACTTTGTCTGAAGACCTTTTTCTTCTTGCAAGCCTTCTTAATCCTTCAAAGTAACTTATGATTTTAAGTTGTATGAAGATCCAAGACCCCTCCTAGACTCCCTATAACTACCAAAATTCGCAGCCACCTTTCTCTCTCTATTGTTCTTAGTTTAGACTTAGGTTCAGAAAACTAACATAACTTAGTGTATATACAATATACATATAACACATATAATTATAGAATATGTAACTCCCAATATAATTATATATACTAATTATCAATTTAATATATAAGTTACAAAATTAGAATTTTAAAAGCCCTAAGGCTTGTTTGGCAAAATCATATTATTTTAAAATTCAGGTTTTAATAGTTAAGGTCTTGTTTGGGTAAAACGGGTTTAAAACAAAAGTAAGGCCTTGTTTGGGAAAATGGTTTTAAAAAACTCTTTTAATAGATCATTTAACACATATTATTAATGTTATCCTTTAATTAATTAAATCTTAACATTAATTTAATTAATTAAAAGTTTAACATCAACTAATCACATAAAATTGTCACATTATAATTACTCGCTAATTATAACTTCATGTAACAATTACCACATCACTACATTATCTCAATTAAATTAGAACTATAACATAAAATCATTACATATTAATTACATATTAAATAATCATTTAAATAATATAATACATTTAATTACATTACTCCATATTAATCGCATAATCTCAATAAATAATTCAATTAAAATATTTATTTACTTCAATAAATATTAAATTAACATTTAAATTCTCTTCACACCAATTCACATATTTCACAATATATAACACATATACATATACTGGTACTTAAACATCTTAAAATAAGAATTTTATTTATTAAATTCTCATTTATTAATTCTTAAAAAAATCCGAGATGTCACACCCATGCACTGTAATGTCCGCTCGAACTTGCAGAACTTCAATCCGAGCATCCGAACGAGGTGTAGAAGACCTTCTCCGGACTGCTTTTGTCGAGAGTTACGCAATGACATGGGATTAGAGGTTGTATGAAGTCAGGAAGAGGGGACCATGCCCATGGTCTTCAAGCTTCAAATTCTATCCAGTGTGTTGCCCTGCGTAATAGTCAGTCGGGATTGGAACTCCTTGGCTCTTGTGGGACATTGCTGTGTAGAAATGTATGTATGAGATGTTGAGACGGCGCGCTGGGGGTTGAGGTGGCAAGATGACGATTTTTCCCCTCACCGGGGTTATCTCCGGTTTGGGCTGATAGCAGACGTTGCTCAGGGTTATCTCTAAGATTGGACTGCTGCAAGTGTTTGAATTCCACAGGTTCATCTTTAAGTGTGCCTGTGTTCCCGGTGTTATCCCCGAGTCTTTGGAATGAGTGCCTCAGCGGGAGTTTCGAGATTAAAGCTGATTGCATGCATTTGAAACAAGCATTTCCGGAGTTATCGCCGGAACTGCAATGGTATTCCTTGGGGTTATCTCCAAGGATAAAACTAGGGGTCATCTCCAAGGTTGGAATTGATACTCCCAGTGTGTGTTCCGGGGTTAAGACTAAACTTTCGGTGGTATCCGGAATGGATGTGAGTTGTCTTCCAAGGTTATCTCCAAAAGACGAATCTGCCCTCCTGCAATGTTAGTAATATGTGTGTAGAAAATTTTGAGTGTCTACAGATGCCCCTCTTTATCATATTCATGCAATGCAAGGCATGGATAGGATAAAGAATCCTAGACACTTGAAATGCAAACAAGATAAACATGATGTCATGTGTAGCGACATGATGCAAATGTATGATGCATGTGTTTTGTTGGATTGTTTTTCCAATATGATGGAATGATTGTCGATTCCCTGTTAATCCTGTCAGGGATGACAATCAGGGATGTCTTGGACATGCGATCAAAGTCTTCCAGGATGTTAACGTTGGGGTTATCACCAAAGTCCTAAATCCTTGATACAGACTTTACTCTGCAGATCTGCCTCTCGTGTGCAAGAGATCTGTGGGGATAAAGCTTTATCTATTTGAGGATGCGTATAATATATTCCATCATCGGTCCTCTCCAATGAGGATGGTCTTCTCTGGTTTGTGTCACCAGCATATACCATGGTCCCGTTGGAGTTACTGCTAACAGTATATATTGTCAGGGCTGCCTGACTTTCGTTGATGTGTGTATTACAGGATAGATCCCTCTTGGGTGAACTATCAAGGCTACTTGACCTTCATTGATGTGTGTATCAATGGTTTCATTACGTTGTGACCCCCGCCGGGGAACATGTCAAGGCTGCTTGACCTTCATTGATGCGTATATCAATGGTTGCATTGCGTTGTGACCCCCGCCAGGGAAGGTTGTGGATAAGTGCATTGATGGATGAGATTATCGAATGGATTCCGATACTTCGATGGGTTTATTTGCCATCGGTTGAAATGACGTCAAGGCTGCTTGACCTTTATTAACACGTACATCAATGGTTGCATTGCATTGTGACCCCCCGGGAATTCGTTTAGAGATGAAGAATGCGTTGTAACCCCCACCGGGGATACGTGGATGAGTAAAAATCTGCGTTGTGACCCCCGCTGAGGATCATGTCAATGGATAAAAATGTGTTGTAACCCCCGCCGGGGATACTTTCAGGGTTACGGCCCTGTATTTAGCGGCATCGGACTTATGTGAGGCATTGCCGAGTATGATTCGCAAAAGCTGAGATCATCGATATAGTGTACCTTTCATTTAGGCGAATACTAATGAGTGGCATGTGAAGCCATAATTTGACTTGTGACAACCAGGATTCCAAGCTATTCCGCTCAATCGCGTAGCGTTTATTCCAGATTTGGCTTTTTTAGCTTGTTAGACCTTATTTGCAACTCGAATCGAACTAATGGGAGGGTGGGACCCATGTAGGGTGCCTTGCAGTACACTAGTGTACCATGTAGTGGACTCATGACCAACCGTAACTATGTAAAGCTTACAGGTTGCTTTTATAAGTAATTTTGAGCTACGCTGCGAAGGAAATTTGAGATCTCTTCTTCAAATTTGCTAAGTTTGGGCGACTTTCTGTAAATTCTGCTACCGTACAAGTGTTCTACACTGTCTTGGTAACGTATGCATGTATTCTTTTCCAGTTTCTATCCGTTGGAAAATGACTATATCACATGAAACGCATCTAAACACATAGTAGTGAATATATATGCTGATATGACTTGATAAAAAATATTCAACATAGTAAACGTTAGTATTAAACCATGCTGAACATAATGATGTGAAAAAATTTAACTTTTGAAACAGTCAAATTGGCACCTTTTACTGTCATTTCTTATCCTATTTGAGGACAAATGAGTAAAGGTAGAAAAGAAAAATAATCTTGGTAATTATACTACACTTACGGATTTTTTACTATGATGTATTAATGCATGTAGGATGTATATGACTGTGGGTAGGTGTGCTACTGAATGGCCACCTAGTCATGTCTATGTGCATGTGGATAGTCCTATTTACAAAGGGGACTACGGAAAAATTTTCCAAAATGTAGGCATTGGGTAGTCATGCATTTTAACTCTACTGTAGGTGTATGTTAAAATAATGCATGCATGTAGTCATAAAAATGCATTTTGAAAAGCTACAGATAAGAATTTACCACACCCTTTTTGTGAGGTGATTTGGAGACTTATTTTCCAGATATTATGGATTCGGATCAGCCGAGTAGTTCCCACAGTACCTCTTCTGGTGTACGAAGAAGGGCTTCTGAAGTGCCTCGACCCCGTTCTATTAGACAGCCTCGTCGTTTGGTGGAGGAGGTGATACGTCCAGTCCAAGTTGATGTGCCGGACGTTGAGGATAAGGAGGAGGATGTTCCGGTTGTGGACCCTGCTCTTGCTGCGCATGTTCCCCGTAGGGATTTTCCAGGCATTCATGTGGCGAACTCAGAGCTTCTGGGCAATTTGAGGCGACACCCTTTAGTTTACCTGCATGCAAACGAGGTATAAAGTTAGATCTTAATCTTCCTTATTTCCTATTGATGAGGATTAAAGGATTCTGATGTTGATCTGCATTTGATGTAGGTTCTCGACTTTACACGACCTCGAGGAGGCGGTTCAAAGATCCACTCTATGTATCAGGCTTTGCATAATGACTATAGAGTGATTGTACATGGCTAGGGATTCAAGGCGTTCTTTTCCATTCTTCCCCATCGTTGTCCCTGGGGTTACCTCGGGGCATTGTCTGAGTGCTGGTTTCACCATACTCAGTCACTCCATTTGTTGGACTGTGAGGTGATGATGACGTTGATGGATTGGCGTTTTATCACAGGTATGGAGTTTGGAGGGGCGCCAGTGCCTTGTACGGAGGATATTACCCCTACAGCCGTTAGATCCTTGTTAAGAGTTCCGACGGAGGCGCTCTCCAAGGCAGGACTATTTGTACAGGTCCTTTGAGCATAGATTCTATGAGCGAGCTATTGAGTGAGCCCATACCGATGATGTGAGAGTCAAGGATCGTATTCTTTGGTGATTGTTCCTAATGATCATTAGGGGCTGCTTCATAGCAGAGAACTCTTCTACGGTGTCCTTCGCTTTTATTAGCGCCACTCGACACGTGGACCGTATTAGAGAGTATGATTGGGGTTCCTACACCTTCGCCTACTTCCTCAGGGGAATGCGCATGCGCTCACAGGGCTTGACCGAGGCATGGTTAGGATTCTACCCATTTCTGCTGGTGAGTATTTCTCTTGTCTTTTCCCATGTACAGGTTAAGAGCATTGACTAACAACAGATGTTGCCTTTGCGTTGGCAATTTTGGGCCTATGAGAGGCTCCCATGTTTGTGTCCTGTGAGTGTGTTTGGCTTAGATACCTATCCACGAGGACAGAGATGGCATCATTCCATACTTGCGGAGGTCCATATTGTGGAGGGTTTCACTTATTATAGCCTACAGTTGGAGTTGTTGACAGTGGATGTCATCACGTGGGTTCCCTACTCTGGGAGAACTTGAGCATTGGATTTGAGGATGGGTACCTGACTAGAGTTGAGGACATGATTTCCATCTGTAGGATTCCTCTCTTCACAGATGGAGGATGGGAGCTCTACTTAGGAGAGAGTGCTATCAGGAGCACCACATGAGAGATTCAGCTTTCTAGGTTTGTCTTGTGTCTCCGTAACAAATGGTCCATTTTTTTATGGCCGAACGACGGGGATTGAACCCGCAGCTTCCGCGCCCACTTGAACGCTTTGTTAATGAACTTAGTCTAATAGAAAAAACGAAAGAGATTTCTTTTACGGAAACATGGACCAAAGGCGGCATGTACGGCCTTGAAGATCGCTTCTACACGAATTCCCATCGTCATTTGCTTTTGATTTGAATAGTCATGGGAAACTCAAGGTTAGGGATATAAGCCTTAAAAACCAAAGCGCTTTAAAAAAGCCATGTACCCGCAGAACGGTTTACCGTTGGTCACGACTACTACAAAAAAGCTCCAATGAAGATGAATATTTCACATGGAGGAGTGTGCATCTGTATGTTGGGTGTTCTTCTGTCGTGCGACCCGGCGGCGTGATGAGTTGGAATCCCTTGAGAGGCAATTAACAATTGCGAAGTGTGAGTTTCGGGTGGCAAACAGAAGAAGAAGAGGAATCGGTGCGCTAGTGATTCAGAAATCGCTGTAAACATGGTCAAAATGGAAGAAAGCTCAGTCAAATGTAAATCTGATATCCATAGTTCTCTTACTCGACTAGATCCCTCACATCCTACTCTTCATTATAGAAGGTTCTTTCTCGGGTGCGTGGGGGTTGTCCTATCGGCGGGGATCTCATCATCGGAGAAGGTAATCACCCTAGGCATAGGTACTCTTCGATGCAGCGGGGACGAGACGACGTGACATACTACGATGACGTACAGAAGTGCTGCCCTTCGGCTCTCCTAAGATCATAGAAGCAATGCTGCAGAAAAAGAAGTCGCCCCCTTTATCCCATTTAGTCATTGTATCCTACGAGCAACTTCCCATCCAGTTGTAACCAAAATCTTCTTGCTGGGCTTATGTGGAATGAACTTATGAACTCTCAATCTTTGTCCTTCTTGTGCCACTGAAGATCGATTAGATGGATCTAGCTTACTCTTTCATAGAATTCCAACAATTTCTCCCGCTCCTCAAAAGCCCACAGGAACGGAGTGAATGTCCTTGACGCCGAATAAATGATCAACATTACTGTAATTCGAATTGTCAATGGGAAGAAGAGGGTCAGCCAAACTGCGGTCCACTTTGTACGTTTGCTGAGCAGACCAATCAGGCACCTTTTCCTTGAGTTAGCGTTGAGGGCCCAGGTTGTCCGCCCCCTATTTTTATAGTTAGAATTGATTGGTCGTCCCTATCCAATAATCTAATACCTCGACAATGCCAGAACCACGAGTGGGGAAGAGTCCTTGGAGCGGAAAGTGGGAAACTCAACTCATGAAGCCAGGAGTGGGATCAAGATCGGGAGAAGCCCGTAGCTCAGTTCCGGAAAGGGTCACTCAAGCAAAAGAAAGGCCCACAGCCTATTCGAAATCAAAAGCAGCTGACCCCCTTTCACATGATGACACTAGTCTTGCACTTTCAGACCGGTCCTTCAAACAAAGGCTTAGTAAGCACAGATTCCCTATAAATAGAAATTTCCTATACCGAATTAGAATGCTTTCCTTAGCTAATCTTGATTGATTCACCATGACTTCTCGTTTCTCGCTTCCTCCCCGTGATATCACACAAGAGGTTTGGAACCTTTAGGTTTTAATCCTTCAAATCAAAGCAGCTTTTGTGTGTTTTTTTGTTTTGTCTTAGTTACATCTAGCGATTCCTTTAAATAAATATGTCCTACGTCCCTCTCTTAGTATTGGTCCCGCCTGCGTACTCTGTACTCTATCTATCGGTCTCAACTAAATCAATCGCTTTTTCGACTTGCTTTTCGCCAAGAAATTCTTCGATTTCTTAGGAGCGAGATGATTAATCATCCGCTTCTCACGTTCCGTGAATAAAGGGACATTGAGGAATATCTGAGAAAGGCATTTGATGCACTATCTCCTTCAACCCTTTGGCGCGAAATGCGAAAAAGGAAGGAAAATCCATGGACCAAACCCCATCATCTCCACCCCGTAGAACTACGAGATTACCCACGAGATTAGTTACCCAACAAAGTAAAGGACTTCGTCTTAGTCTACTTTCGGTCGTTCAAGAGTTAAATCCTTTGAGTCGATGGATTATTCTTTGGAAGTCGTTCTTAGGGTCGTCTCACGGCCCAAGCCGTGTAAGAAAGTGAGTCGAGTTCTGCTTGAGTCAAGGATGTAGGCGCCAACTCCGATTCTTTCTCTTCTTTCTTTTTAAGTTTCTCTAACGTCCCGGTCGGAACAAGTTGATAGGATCCCTTTTTACGTCCCCATGCCCCAGTGTGTGGCGACATGGGGGCGAAAAAAGAAAGAGAGGATGGGTTTCTCTCGCTTTTGGCATAGCGGGCCCCGGTGGGGGCTCATGACGACGATGGCTATTAGCTCAGTGGTAAAGCGCGCCCCGATAATTGTCGTTCGTTGTGCACGGGGTGTGAGGGCTCTCACCACATGGATAGTTCAATGGCACTTTGATATCTATGAGGGTTCACCCACCCGATTCTGACATTCCTTTCTATTGCGCCTAAAATCTCTATTTCTGCTAATATTTCACGTGTTTGAATTCGATATAAAAAAGTTTTTATTGTTTTTCAAAACATTAGATTATGTATCGAGCGAGTAGTATGAAATACGGGGTATTTCAATTTTTTACATTGGGGATTCCGGTTCGGCGTCACAAACTTTTTATTTTTCGCACTGGGGGGCTCTTAACAATATTTATGTTACGAAAGAGTGCGAAAAGAAAAAAACAAGATTTTTCCTTATTTGATCAGATCAAAAAGCAACTTTGGCCTATTTTGCAGTCACCCATCATTGATATCCCATTGTTAGGTGTTGATGGTTTTTCACTATCAAAGGGTCCCTACACTTAGGAGATATTCCAGCATTGGTGGTTCCCTCGTACCATTGGAGCCCAGACCCGCGCCACTCAGTTCATGGGGGATATGGTTCCAGGATCTGTGATGATGATGGATTGGCTAGCCTTTGTGTCATAGAGATCCCACTCATTTGGCACAAATTGTGATTTGACTCGGCGGCGGTTGGACCGGGCACATTTATTTATCCGACACTTGGGCAGAGATCCTTCAGAGGCATATACTTTTGATCCTTCCAGCTCTGGCGTTGGCCCATCAGGTGACCCATATGGTTTTTTTGGTGCAGATCCTCCCTTGTATAGGCCTAACATCCTTGTGGATAGAGATCTAGTGACTCAAGAGGAGTTACATCAAGTAGACAGGATTGATGATGTAAACATTGACACAATTGTCTTCTTCTGATGTATATTCTCATTATCTCTTTTTATAGGCCTCTGTTAGACATTGGGTATCTTTGCCTCATTCTCGCTATATCTTTTGATAGGCCTCTGTTAGTTGTAGGGCAGTTTTGCCCCATTTCCCTGTATTTTAGCTGTACAAACATGTATTTAGATGAAGATATACTTAGGAATGTATGTACAGTTTTCCATTCCCTATATCATATTGCCATCTATTGTATCATGCATGTTATTATGTTATGCATATATATGTATGTCTAGAGATATTCAACATTGACCCCTGGATGGTCTTATGACATGGCCTGTACAGATGTCTTCCTCGACAGTTAGTCGTATTGATCATACCCCACCATTATTAGTGGCATCTAGTATGCGATCGTGGTATGATAGTATGTCACCATCAGACAGGGTGACTTTAGATCATCTATTGCAGTATACTATGACCCTATTGATGTTTCAGGTTCCTGCAAGATTCATAGAGGGCATGCTGGAGCACTGGGTACCGGAGAGGCAGGTTTTCCGATTTGGGACCCAGAAGTTGACTCCAACTTTGGAGGAGTATACACGTTTGATGATGCTGCCACTGGACAGACCTTGCGTGCATATGGCGATTGGAGACATGAGTAGGCCATTCATGACCTTCACCGGACTGAGGCGTAGGGTGTTACAGGATGAGCTCACATTTGGCCACGTTATATCCCAGCATTTTGTTTGACAATTTTGGCTCTGAGGATAGTTATACATGACATTCTGGGGATTTCACCACACCGGAGGATCATTGGTGTTTGGCCAGAGTGGATATACTGCTATTGTACATACTGTCGTATGTCTTCATGCCATGATACATGGATGAGTTGGACATAAGAGTCATCATGGCAGTGAGAGCTCTCAGGGAGGGTCACACCATCATACCGATGATTATAGCAAAGACTCTGAGGTCAACCACATACTGCTGCACTTATCCAGACGGGAGTGTTTACAGGCAGCTCGATCATGCTGTACGTGTGGTTTATGTCACACTTGAGACCGATTGGCACTTTCAGACGGCATGGGTATTGCTTCACCCATGATATAGCCATGGCATACTCCTTTCAACCTGCGGAGTGTATAGATTCTGCATCTTAGTCAGCTTTCCTGGCAGGGATCGGAGATCCGTTTGCTATATTACCGTGTTCAGGGCTTAGCTCACCCTACAACTTCATCACTCATGCTCCGGGCATGGATTATCTTCCTCTGGCTGGCTTGAGAGGCATGATCACTTACCACTCACTGGCCGTGATGTGTCAGTTTGACCAGTTTCAGGACTTTTATCCTTTTGAGGGGGCATTGAGTCAGTGCTTCACTTCTTGCCATTTATCAGCAGAGGATAGATCCAGGTTGTATGCCTATTGGGATCAGCGTGAGCTAGCTGAGTTTTCCATTAGCCATTCGGGTTGATCTGCAAAGTATTCCACATGTATAGAGACAGAGGCTACATCGGCTGTGGTAGAATCCACAGTGCAGGGGACTGATTCCGACGATGAGGAGCCTATAGAGGAGACTGATATTCCCATCGAGGAGGATTTGACTACTGTGTTGCCAGTAGTTGTGATGGATTCTCCCACTACGAATGCTATTGTGATTCAGCATTCAGCACAGTATCTGGAACAGAGTCTTCATCTGATGACCTTTGAGAGAGATCAGGTTAGGGCCTTGATGTTGACAGTTCTTGATGGGAGAGACGCAACTCTATTAGAGAGAGACGAGGCCAGATCAGCCAGAGATGCATTGATTGTAGAGCGGGATGCTGCCCTATCTGCCCGGGATGTGGCCATCATAGATAGTACTTTAGTGAGATCCCTTACGACTGGCATCCTTGCCGATATGAGTGCATACATTGATGAGCATCATGCCACCATGCAGTTAGCTTCGGATCTGCTAGCTCATGTAGATACCATTGGGCAGGAGCTTACACCGTTACCTCCTTCTTCAGAGAGGGATGCTATGTTAGATCTGATAGTCCGCATACATACAGATCCGTAGATAGACTTGTATTTTCCAGCACAGACTAGCTTAGCCATTTTGTCATGTATAACACATATTGTATATATCAAACAGTATTATATATGGTAGGGAAATATTTTTTGATTCACTTCCCTTTCAGTTGTGCCTTGATACATGCTTGATATTTGCTTGCTTCTTCAGGGCTTGTAATCTTGATGCATTCTGAACTCATCCTTGACGTATGGACATTGAGACATCGTAGGATCTTTCAGAACGGATCATTGATCTGTGTGTATCCCTACCATCTTTGGTGTCTTGGGACTATTTTCTGTATGTAGATGTGGAGAGGAGTGTAGCTTTTCCTCTCTGAGATTGACCGCACCACAGATGGTTGCCAGTACTCCTATTTAAGAGAAGCCTAGTTAATTCCATCTTTTATGGATTGGTGTTGCCCTTTGAGGCACAACCGCAGCTTAGATGGTCGCCGAATCTCCTATTTGTGAGGAGAGGTTAGGTAGTTCCATCCCTTTGGTCTGAAGTCGATGAAATGTGGTGGATTGAAGTTTGATCCCAATACCGTGTGACAAGTATTTTTGTTCTGGTAGGGGGTTAGACCGAACCATAAATGGTTGCCTACATACTCCTATTGAAGAGGAGATCAGGTCTGCGTAGTTCAAACTTGGTGTAAGAGGTTCAATGTTGAATGTGAAAGGTGTAAATGGGTGTAGAAGCTTTATTGATGAAGAAGGGCGTAGAAGTGTTTTTGTTATTTTTTATTTTGTAGAAAAAGGGTATAAATGTTTTTGTTTTTTTTTTATTGCGACCGGGCCATATAGAATATGGTTGCCTACATACTCTGAGGGATTCCATTTCCACCTCTATGGGGAGCACCGCTTCCATCCCATAAGCTAATGAGTACAGGGTTGTCCTAGTGGAAGTACGCATTGAAATTCTGTAGGCTAATAAAGTCAGAGGCAAGAGGTCAGACCATCCTTTTTGATTGGCGGACATCTTCTGCATGATCTTCTTGATGTTTTTATTAGCCGCTTCAATAGCATCATTCATCTTTGGATGGTAGATGACGGAGTTAAGGTGTTTGATGTAGAATTTATTGCATAACTCCTCAATCACTTTGTTCCTGAGGTTCTTAGCATTGTCTGACATAATTACCTCTGGTTGTCCATATCGATAAATGACATTGTTTTTTATGAAAGCAATGATGACTTCTTTGGTAACCCTGGGGAAGGAGGCTACTTCTACCCACTTGGTGAAGTAGTCGATCATGGTGAAGATAAACCGATGTCCATTACTGGCTTTGGGCTCGATGGGCCCGATCACGTCCATTCCCCACATTGAGAAGGGCCATGGAGAACTCATATTGTGGAGTTCCCTTGGAGGGACGTGGATGGCATTTCCATGAATTTGGCATTGATAGCACCTCTTGACGTGATCATCACAGTCAGCTTTGAGCATAAGCCAATAATGCACTGTTCTGAGGATTTTCTTAACAAGTAGGGGGGCGCTCATGTATGGGCCACATACTCCATTATGGATCTCATCCATGAACCTCTGAGCTTGGCCCTTGTCCAGAAATCTGAGGAGACCTAATCCTGCATCTCTCTTGTAGAGTGCATCTCCGCTCAAGTAGAATTTCATAGCAAGTCGATGGATCCGCCTTCTTTCAGTTGGGCTCGCCTCAGCGGGTGTAGATCCATCTCGTAGGTACTCCTTGATGTGTTGATACCAAGGGTTGTGGATGGGAGGTAGCTCATCTGATACTTCTCCAACATAGTTCCCATATACTGGGGCCTTTTGCAAGGAAAATGTGATGCTTGGCATGTTTTCCTTGTTAGATATGTGAATCAAGGAGGCCAATGTTGCTAGTGTATTCGCAAAATCATTCATATTATGAGGAATGTGTGAAAAGGAGATTTCTTCGAAATCCAAAGCCATCTGTAAAACTTGCCGATGGTAAGGCAGCAAACTTGCCGATGGTAAAACTTTATGTGTTGATACCAAGGGTTGTGGATGGGAGGTAGCTCATCTGATACTTCTCCAACATAGTTCCTATATACTGGGGCTTTTTGCAGGGCAAATGTGATGCTTGACATATTTTCCTTGTCAGATATGTGAATCAAGGAGGCTAATGTTGCTAGTGCATCCGCAAAATCATTCCTATTATGAGGAATGTGTGAAAAGGAGATTTCTTCGAAATCCAAAGCCATCTGTAAAACATGCCGATGGTAAGGTAGCAAATGTAATTCTTTGGTTTGATAGATTCTCATGGATTGTTTGATTACCAGTTCGAAATCCTCAAAGACAGTTAACCGCCTGATGCCCATTGAACGGGCAAGTTTTAGCCCCATGATACAGCCTTCATACTCAGTTGTGTTGTTGGTGCTAACAAACTGCAATTTGACGGCGACGAGATATTGCTCCCCTGTACTGGATACTAGAACTGCTCCAGTTCCAGAGCCTTCCATGTTAACAGCTCCATCAAAATACATTTTCCACGTATGGCATGCATCGTACTTATGGTGTTGCTGAACTGCGATTACCCCTTCATCAGGGAAGTATGTTTCCAAGGGTTTGAAATCCCCTGCAAGTGCGGTGGCCAGTTGATCCGCAATTCCTTGACCTTTGATAGACTTTTGTGTCACGCAGACGATGTAAAATTGTTGTAGGATCAACTGCCAAAAACTTGTTGGTTGATTTTGCAATCAATGAATACGTGAAAGTATACACGGTCAAGAAGTAATAAAGTGAAAGTAGAGTATCGTTCCCACGAGGAATTATTTAATAAAAATTACTAAATACTAACTCTTAACCAAATCAATTTTATTTAAACAACTGTAAATTGTGATTTTTCTAATTAAGAAAACTAAATTAACTAATTAAACTAAATTGCTTTATAAATAAATTCAAATAAATAAAGGTTAAGACTACAATATCACCAATTATGAACTATAAATCAATTATCCAACTATCCCAAATATTATGCCTACTGAATTGCTAACAGGAATTCTCAAATGCCAAAAGTCCTTTTCCAAGTGATCAATTGACTTTTATTTAATCCAGATTAATCTTGCTATATTCCTATGCAAAACAATTGAATTAAACCCCTTCAATTCCAATTCCTTATGTATTATATGCGGTGAACAAATATTTCCATTCAATTCACAAACCTAATTATTCACCATGCAAATAACTAAGTGACATGTTATCATGCCCAGTTCTATCCCTAGAATTCCTCTTTCAATTCCTTCTAGAGTAACAAGGTAATTACTGATCAAATAATTAATCAATTAACACAAGGCAAGATAAACAACTCCCTTTAACATAAATAATTGGAATAAATCAAATAACTAATTTATAGCCATAAAAGGTTCGATTGAAATCTTAATAAAAGAGTTAGTTCATAATTAATGAATTAAAACCAAGAATCCACAACTGAATAAACATTAAAAGATAAAAGTATGATAAGAGAAGAGAATAGAATCTGTTGTCAGCAAATCTGATGCCCCTCTTGCTCTTGCTCTTGATCTCCAGTGTTCTTCAATTTGCTTCAATCTCCAATGACTAATTAAGAACTAGGGTTTATATTCTAATCTAATGGAGTGTTTTATCTAGTCTAATCTATGTAATCTCCCTTTATTTTATGCCTTACATCATGTATTTATAGGTTACAAGTCCAATTTTTAGCTTAGAAACAAACCTAATCCAATTTGGAGTCACAAAGGTGTCAAAATTTGCCCCAAAACGCGTCCAAGCCTTGCAGAGACCTTCCCAGCCACAAATATTTGGGCACGCACAGATCTGAAGATCGCTGCTCCCAGAGTTCTCAAGGCTTGGGCATAAGCCTAAATGGGCACCCCGGCGCTGGCACATTGCTGGAAATTTTCTGTTCCAACGTTCTTTGGGAAAATGGTCATAACTTCTTCGTCCGAACTCCGATTTTGATGATTCAAGATCTTCCAAAATAGGAGACATAGATCTACAACTTTCATTCTTTAAGGTTTTCAAAATAAGGTCCGAAGAAATACTCAAATTGGCTCTGAAGTGACTGCTGTGTAAATGGCAAGCCAAAAACGCGTTTTGGGGCAAATTTTATGCTCCAAGTCCAACGTACCCACCGAATTTCTCATGTCCACCTCCAACTACAACAGGAAGAACATTCAAATTTGGAGGAAGTATTGTCCAAGTACATAGCTTCATGTGAGAAGAGGAGGATTAATCAAGAGATATTAAGTCAAAATTTTACGAACCAAACGGAACAACTAACCAATGCCTCGAACATTTGTCCTCAATACATTTGGCTCTATGACATGAATTTCGAGACTGATGGTGAGCCCGAACCAAATCTGCAACCAGATGTGCCAAATGATATAGATGTTGAAAAAGAGGAAGGACTTGGGGACCAAGAAAAGGAGATCGACGAAGATCTAACTTTGAGTACCAACGAAGATGAGCCAATTTTGATAGTGTCCCATGTACCTTCTCCACCTAAGTTCAAGAATTCGGGCAGTTTTGCAAAACCATGCCCAATTGGTAGTCATGTCGTCGGCAAAGCTCTTTGTGACATGAGAGCTAGCAAAACTTTAGAACCATGGTGGGAAGAGAAAGGGAAGATAGAAGAGGAACTTGTTGTGTTTGACAAGCATCCATGCCATAATTTGATCACAAACATAATGGAGAAAGCACCTAGTGGTTTGTCGTACTTAATGGGGATCCTATCTAAAAAGATCATGCTAGGTGACTTAAATTCAATGGCCATTACAATTGGGAACCTCCCAAAAGAGACATTGTTACTGATGGATGGAGGGTTCCTCAATTTTCGTAGGGGAATTGGATAGAGAATTGAAGAAGTCAGGCTAAGACTATAAAACAAGCGCTTATTGGAAGGCAACCCAAAGTTCATTTTTATTTTTAGTTTTTATTAGGTTTTATATTAGTAGTTTTGAATTTGCATTTATTTAGAATTTAATAAAATTGCATCTATCATGTTTTACAGGTTATTCAAGTCAAATTCAAGTGAGATGCCCAATTTGCTTCATATGCTTAGCATATTCTCCAAACTTAGCTGACAAGGAGGAAGATTGTTATATTTTCAGGGAAGTCATCTGCTCTACTTTTTTCTATTTCAGCCATTGAGGACAATGTCTAGTTTAAGTTTGGGGGCACTTTAGTGTCGTATTGCATATAGTTAGTTATCTGCATGGTAGTTCATTTTTTTATGTGTTAGCATTGTTTTTTTTTAGGTTGCATATAATACATGGTAGTTATTTGCATATTCATATATGTGTTGCATTAGTATGTGTTCATGTAGTATAATTGCATTTTTTTGCATAAATCTGTGTGATCGGTTGGTGTGGTCTTAGCTCGGCCTATGATAAGATTGGTTTTGCATGTTAACTTGAACAGTGTTGATAATTGATGATGAGTTCTAATTTTAATCATGATGATAATCTGAGCCTGTCTTAAACTTATGTAACCGGTTAGCACTTAAAGTTTAAGTGTTTTAATCCACTTGGTTCAAGGGTTTCATAATTTGTTTCTGAGGGAAAATCTTGGTTAAAATTTAAAGAAATTAGCGAACTGGCAGTAAAGGTTGGAATGACGTAAAAGCTTGAGCTTGGGGGAATCTATGGGATATATATATATAAAATGAAAATGAAAAAAAAGAAAGAATGAAGAATTGATGAAAAAAAAAAGAATAAAAAATCCATAAAAAGAAAAAAAAAAGAGAATAAACATCGTGGCATGCTTGTCTAGTTTTGTGGCCTTTGTTACTTGAGTAAGTAAGCCCGAGGGGATTGTCTTTACACCTAACGCCCTAAGGTCTTAATGGCTTGGGAGTCGTTGGTCGAAAGCTCGTTAAGGTAGCACTGAAAAGCCTAAGGGAATAAGACATTACACAGCCATGAGAAAAAAAATGAATAAAACACGAGAAAGAGCAAAAATGCCCTCGTGATTGAATAAAAGTAGAAATAAATCATGTATTTACCCTTAGACTTGGTAATTGCTTAGTTTTAACCTGAGTTGTCATGTTCACAAAAGTAATTGAATTGGAACTGAAATTTTTCTTCTAAGAAGTTTGTTATGTGATTATCTTGAACTGTGGTTGGTTAGAATGGTTAACAAGCACACACGCACAACATGGGTGATTACAAGTTTGGATTGACTAATTGGTTAGAGTTATGGATTTTGACTTAATTGGATATATTGTTTGAGTATCATTGGTATCTTTGAGGCTTGTTGCTATATATCATACTAATTTATTACTGAGTTCGTAGATATATTAGAAAGTAGATCATGCATATGCATTCATATAGTTGAGTTAGTTCGTTTATTTTTTGTTCTTTTGTGTTTTTGCTTGAGGATAAGCAAAGGTTTAAGTTTGGGGGTATTTGATGAGTGAGTTTTATACTCATAATTGAGTGCATTTGAGCTTAATCTTTTGGTTGATTTTAAGTATTTGTGTCTATTCATGCATGTTTTATGTTGTTTTGTAGGAATTGGGACAAAAGTTACTTGGATCGACGTTTGGGGTGGCTAGATTCGCATTTTCGGCTTGCCATTTACACAGCAGTCACTTCAGAGCCAATTTGAGTATTTCTCCGGACCTTATTTTGAAAACCTTAAAGAATGAAAGTTGTAGATCTACGTCTCCTCTTTCCGGAACATCTTGAATCATCAAAATCGGAGTTAGGACGAAGAGGTTATGGCTATTTTCCCAAAGGACATTGGTGCAGAAAATTTCCAGAAATGTGCCAGCGCTGGGGCGCCCATTTTAGGCTTATGCCCAGCACCGGGGTGCTGGGGAGCAGTCTTGCAGCGCTGGGGTGCTGGGGAAGGTCCTGGCAAGGCTTGGACGCATTTTGGTGTGAATTTTGATACCTTTGTGACTCCAAATTGGATTTGGTTTGTTCCTAAGCTAAAAATTGGACTTGTAACCTATAAATACATGATATAAGGCATAAAATAAAGGGAGATTACATAGATTAGACTAGATAAAACACTCCATTAGATTAGAATATAAACCCTAGTTCTTAATTAGTTATTGGAGATTGAAACAAATTGAAGAACA
Organism: Panax quinquefolius; assembly: GCA_020205615.1. NCBI lineage: Eukaryota > Viridiplantae > Streptophyta > Magnoliopsida > Apiales > Araliaceae > Panax > Panax quinquefolius. The sequence continues at coordinate 104,624,981 of CM035154.1, read as the reverse complement.
CTGGAGATCAAGAGCAAGAGCAAGAGCAAGAGGAGAGCATCAGATTTGCTGACAACAGATTCTATTCTCTTCTCTTATCATACTTTTATCTTTTAATGTTTATTCAGTTGTGGATTCTTGGTTTTAATTCATTAATTATAAACTAACTCTTTTATTAAGATTTCAATTGAACCTTTTATGGCTATAAATTAGTTATTTGATTTATTCCAATTATTTGTGTCAAAGTGAGTTGTTTATCTTGCCTTGTGTTAATTGATTAATTATTTGATCAGTAATTACCTTGTTACTCTAGATGGAATTGAAAGAGGAATTCTAGGGTTAAAACTAGGCATGATAACATGTGACTTAATTATTTGCATGGTGAATAATTAGGTTTGTGAATTGAATTGGAATATTTGTTCACCACATGTAACACATAAGAAATTGGAATTAAAGGAGTTTAATTCAATTGTTTTGTATAGGAATATAGCAAGATTAATCTGGATTAAATAAAAGTCAATTGATCACTTGGAAAAGACTTTTAGCATTTGAGAATTCCTGTTAACAATTCAGTAGGCATAATATTTGGGATAGTTGGATAATTGATTTATAGTTCATAATTGGGGATATTGTAGTCTTAACCTTTATTTATTTGAATTTATTTATAAAGCAATTTAATTTAATTATTTAATTTAGTTTTCTTAATTAGAAAAATCACGATTTGAGATTGTTTAAATAAAATTAGTTTGGTTAAGAATTAGTACTTGGTGATTTTTATTAAATAATTCCTCGTGGGTATGATACTCTACTTCCACTTTATTACTTGTTGACCGTGTATACTTGCACGTATTCATTGATTGCAAAATCGATCAACAGATATCTATTCCGGATATGTAGACACCATGATAATGCTAGCTTGAAATTGTTTCACAATTTCTTCTTTCACCTTTAAACTCCACTCAGGTTTCAATCGCCTGAGCTTCTGCCTGACTGGCTTAAATCCCTCTTTAATGGGAAGGCGATGAAGGACAATGTCAGTGGACAAACCCACCATGTCTTCATGAGACCATGCAAACACATCCTGGAATTGACTTAGTAGCACAACCATGTCATTTCGTTGGTTTGGGGTTAGGTCTAAACCAATCTGGATTAACTTAGGGCTTTCTAAGTTTCCTAGATTGAAAGAAATGGTTTGAACAAGATTAGGTTTAAGTTTGTCTTCGATCCATTCCTTAATCTCCTGAGGTATCTCAATGTCCTCTTGTATTTCCATCAAGTCTAAGTCCGACTTTTCATCAAAGTTATAGTCCTTGTGGAGAAAAGGCACCTCATCAGCAAGTATAGGTGTGAGATCCCAAATTTTATGAAATAAAAGTATTCAATTTTTTTATTTTGGTAAATAGTTAAATTGATAAAAGTTTAAAGTTAAGGGTGATATTTGAAATTTTTTTCAAAGTAAGCAAGTTGTCATAAAATAATCGGTGATATAAGTGCAGTAATACACGTGGTTCCATAGTAGCACAGGGTATTGATTATTGATGCTTACGTAAGAAGTCACTCAGTTATACTCAATTATTGCTACAGTAATTGTTGCATCATATCTCTCATATTATTGATTCAATTATTATTACAGTATCATCTGCATAATATGTTATATTATTAAATCAATAATTGAGACAGTAAAGTTATTCATATTATTATTTGCAATATTGACAATGTCTAGAAGTTCTGTCAAGGAGAGGTTTGGTCACCTAATTGCGCGCCAATAAGGAGAAATCCTTATCGAAAAGCCCCTCTTTCTTGGGAACCGACCTGGTTGTTAAATATTATGAGTTATAATATTAATGATGAATGTTATTAAAAATCGAATTTGAGTTCGGAGTTGAATTTGGAGACGCGGACGTGATATTTGAATCCGAAACGATGAAATTAGTGGAAATAGACTATAAACACAAAATTTGTCGGGGTTGACTTTTTGGTCAAAAAAGTCAACAATTGACTTTTTCAAAAAAAGTCAAACTTCGAAATTTCAAAAATGAAATTTTTGAGAACAATATTTTCATTGTGTTGGGATTGTTAGTGTTAGTGGAAATCAACATTTATTTCAATAATAATTGATGTCTGGAGGTTATATTGACCAATCGGGTAATTAATCGAATAAATGAGCAATTAATTGCTATTAATTCACATGATTATAACTATTTGTTCACATGTGTGTACTATTGATTCACATTCATGTACTATTAGGGGACGTGGTGCAAGATTGATAATACTTGCATGACTAAGTTAAAAATGGTGGTATAGATGGAGGTACTATAGTATAATTCGTATTTTCACATGATTATAACTATTAAGTCACATGGATGAACTATTAATTCACATAATTTACTATTAGGGGAGGTGGTGAAAGTTTGATAATACTTGCAGGACTAAATTAAAAATGAAAGAAAAGTTAAAGGTATTATAATGTAATATTTTGAACCCCAAAACGTGCAATTATCAAAACTATATTTTCTAGTATCCAGTTTTCTTCTAAGGTAAGGGGAATTATTTTTTTCGTATTCATGAAGAGAGCTATTGTTATTCCATTCCTTATTATTCTGTTGGAATAACCTGTATACGCAGACTACCGTATACATGGTGAAATTCTTCTGTTATTCCATTCTTTATTATTATGTTGAAATATCCTGTTTGTGCGGATTACGCATGACCTGGTTCCATTCTTTATTATTCTATTGGAATAACCTGTCTGTGCGATCTATCGCATGCCTGGTGAATTCTATTGTTATTACATTCTTTATTATTCTATTGGAATATCCTGTCTGTGCGGATTACGCATGACCTGGTTCCATTCTTTATTATTCTGTTTGAATATCCTGTTTGTGCGGATTACGCATGACTTAGTTCCATTCTTTATTATTATGTCGGTAATAACCTGTCTGTGCGGTCTACCTCATGCATGGTGAATTCTTCTGTTATTCCATTCTTTATTATTCTGTTGGAATAACCTGTTTATGTGGACTACCGCATGAATGGTGAATTATCCTTCGTATTCATTCCTTATTAAATTGTGAAAATGATCTGTCTACGTGGATTACCGCATGGCGGGTGAAAATTCATTTGCAGTTTTGTAATTTTTCTGACCCTCAAAAATTCTGGAAAAATTTGAAATGATAATTTGATGAGTTTACTATATTCTATCCAAAGATGGCGATTTTTGGATGTATAGATTAAGAGTTATGGATTTTATGGGAAAAGACTATTTTAAAAGTAAACCCTTATAACTCCTTGTGGTTAACTCCAAAATTGGTGAAATATTTATTAGAGTACATATATATAATAGGAGTATACCATGTAAATTTCAAATTTTTGGACAAAAGTACAATTTATGATAAATGTCTAAATATTCGGCAGTTTTTGCCATATGAAAAATAGTAAATGAATTTTAAAAATTTCGAAAAAAATATATGTTCAATATGGGACTATATCATGTTAAATCCCAGAAAAGAAATATTTTTGGGACTGATTTGGTATTTTTCATGAAAATGAACTAGTTATGAGTAAATGAATTAAATATGTTATGTGAAGTAACAAAATTGGAAAATAGGATTTTATGGCTTGGGAATCCTATATAAGGTATATGCAGATTTTTGATGAGGGATTTGATCATTGGTGATGAAATCTTATGAGTATGGCATTTTTGAATGATTAAATGCATTATTTGGTAAAGTGTAAACAATTGAAATAAATTGTTTATAAGTTTAAAAAGTGATTAAAATATTATTATAATATTAATAATATTAGATTATGAGTTTATTAACTGATTGATAATATTTGGATAAATTTAAAGTCTTTTAATATTTATCCTTGTTTTCGTTTGATTAATGCTTATATCATTGTCATCATCCTCATGCTTATATTATGATGAAAGCCATCTTTGGCTTACGCGCAAAGATGGACTGTTAATTATTTCTTTTACAGTTGAATATCTTTGGCTTACGTGCAAAGATGGACTATTGATTGATGAGTATCTTTGGCTTTTGTGCATGGATGAACTGTTTATTGATATGATTATGACCAGGGATCATTCGGTATAATCATGACCCGTAATGTTATAGATGATGTGGTAAAAGTCCTCATTGGCCCGTAGTGCATTGATGGACAGTTATTTGTATGATTTTAACCAGGGATTATTCAGTATAATCATGACCATTGATGATTACATGAATATCCTTGGCCGTAGTGCAAGGATGATTCGATGATGTGGAATATTTATTAAGCTAAGTCTCAGCGATAAAATATTTATTATACACTTTTAATTCGTAAAAGATAGTAAATATCATATCATGACTCTCTAAAAACAAGTTTGTATGACTTTTCTTCAAAAAATAAATTGTTAATGAATATCTTTTGGCACAGATGAATTTATTAAAGAATAGGAAATTGTTAATGAATATCTTTGGCCAAATTTTAGAATAAAGATTTAAAGATGAATTTATTAGTATGATTATGGTTGTGTACACGGTATTGATTATTGATGCTTACGTGAGAAGTCACTCAGTTTTGTTCAATTATTGCAACAGTAATTGTTGTATAGTATCTCACGTTATTTGATTCAATTATTGTCGATATTTTATATATTATTAAATCAATAATTGAGATAATAAAGTTATTAATAGTATTATTTGCAATATTAACGATATCTAGAAGTTCTGTCAAGGAGAGGTTTGGTCACCTAATTGTGCGCCAATAGGGAGAAATCCTTATTGGAATGTCCCCTCTTTCCTGGGAACGACCTGGTCGATTAATAGTGTGAATTATAATAATAATGAGTTTTGTTTTATTATTATTATAAATGTAATAAAACAAAAAACTTTTTATATAAACAGAATACTTTTATAAAGTTATTTGTTTTATTAGACTATAAATAGAATATATAATATTCTATTATGCATGTTGTGTCTGCATAGTGTTTACATAGTAAAATCTTTTTATATAAAATAGAATACTTTTATAAAGTTATTTGTTTTATTAGACTATAAATAGAATATATAATATTCTATTATTATGCATAGTGTTTACATAGTCTTTGCATAGTGTTTTGCATAGTAAAATCTTTTTATATAAAACAGAATACTTTTATAAAATTATTTTTTTATTAGATTTTAAATAATATATATATATATATATATATATATTATAAATAGAATATATTGTATTTTATTGCATAGTATCCTTTCTATTCTCCTATAAATAGGATGTTTAGTTAGAATTGAAAACCACACCAGAAATTCAGAGAATTCTTCTTCTATAATCTTCAGCGTATTTCTTTAGAGTTTTAAGAAGCTTTGAGCGTAGAAAGCAGTATAAGTTTTCTCCAAGAAAATCCTCGCCCTACTAGTCGGAGTACTCTTCTTTTTAAGGTAAGGGGTATTATTTCTTTCGCCTTCATGAAGAGAACTTCTGTTATTCCATTCTTTATTATTCTGTTGGAATAACCGTATATGCGGACTACCCTATACTTGGTGAAATTCTTCTGTTATTTCATTCTTTATTATTCTGTTGGAATAACCTGTATATGCGGACTACCCTATACTTGGTGAAATTCTTCTGTTATTCCATTATTTATTATTCTATTGGAATATCCTGTCTGTACGTTTACGCATGACCTGGTTCCGTTCTTTATTATTCTGTTTGAACATCCTATCTATGCGAATTACGTATGACCTGGTTCCATTCTTTATTATTTTGTTGGAATAACCTGTCTGTACGGTCTATCGCATGCATGGTGATTTCATATGTTATTCCATTCTTTATTATTCTGTTGGAATAACCTGTCTATGTGGATTATCACATGCATAGTGAATGATCCTTGGTATTCATTCCTTATTAAATTGTGGGAATGATCTGTCTAAGTGGATTACAGCATGGCAGACAAAAATCCATTTGCAATTTTATATATTCTCTTATACTCAGTTGATTAAAGCTTTGACTTCTATACTCCATGAAATTAGTGGAATATCCTTAATATTTGCGCTTCATCCAGTATCTTTTCATGGAAATATTCTTCTGAGCATTCTTGAATTTTACTCCACAAAGAAGTATCATGTTGACAATTTGGACGTTATTGGTTCCTGGATAAATTAATTCTTGAACTTGTTTTATTGAATTCTTATATTATTGTCATCATCCTCATGTTTATATTATGTTGAAAGTCATCTGTGACCTGTAGTGCATAGAAGGACTTGGTATGATTATGACCAGGGATTAATCGGTATAATCATGACCGTAATGTTATAAATGATGTGGTAAAAGTCCTCATTGGCCCGTAGTGCATTAATGGACAGTTGTTGGCATGATCATGATTATTGATGAATACACGAATATCCTTGGCCCGTAGTGCACGGATAATTTGTGGTTGTGATACTAATGAATATCCTTGGCCGTAGTGCAGGGATGATGTGAATTATTTTTTTAAGCTAAGTCTCAGCGATAAAAATGATGAAAAAACTTTTAAAACATAGAAGATAGTAGATTTTATTCTCTACTTGACTCTTTTGATGGATTGCTTGTTCTGCTGCAGTTAAACTTGTTGTTTGCTATATTGTATCAGTTTAACACTATTAAAGGCTAAGGATAATTTATTCTACATTATCTTAGTCATAATATTTCTTACTGGGCTAGTTGAGCTCACCCTTTTGCTTTCATTGTTCTCTTCAGGAAATGAGAACGTAACAGGGACTAAACGGAGTGACGGTCCAGAGGATAGCATTAATAGTCCTCACTATTCTATGAAATAGTGTGTTAATAAATGTATTGAGGACTTATTTTGATTTTGAATACTGTCTAGAAGATAATATTTGTATTAAAACTCACAGCTCATGTTGTATATTTAAGATTGTATTTGTATTCTGTACCATGTATTTGACGACTTAGAATAGGTGATGTATACCTATTTTGGGGGCGTCACAATAGGTGATGAAAATTATCTTCGTCCTGAGTGCGAAGAGGAATTTAGAATCACAATTATGATTATGAGTTATTCATATGATTGTGAACAGGAATTGTTGATTGATATTACAGGGATAAAATATTATTGGTGGACTTTTAACATGGAGAAGATAATAGACCTGGTGGGCTATTTAACTCTTCTAATGGATTACTCGTTCCACTGCAACTATGGTTGAAAAGTTTATTCATCTACCATATGTTCTAAATCTCTGATTTATTACTGATGAAGGCTATTGATGATGTAAATTATCTTTAGTCATGATATTCTTTACTGGGCTATTTGTGCTCACCCTTTGCTTCACAATTCCTTTCAGGTAATAAGAGTGTAGCTGGGTCAAGCGGGGATAACAGGGAAATAGTATGATGGTCCGAAACTGTCGAAGTCTCTCAATACATTATAAAACGGCATGACATGCAACAAATAATTGTATTGAGGACCTAAGATGTGTGTGTCGTATTTTATACGTCACTTAATAATTGATTAAGACAAACAACAATAGGGTGATGAGAACCCGACTTTGAAAGCGTCAAAAGTGCACCTCATTAGAATGAATATGATAGTAATCTTCTCATTCTTCTTTGGGGTCTTAAAATATTTGCTGTTGTATTTTATATGGCATTGTAACAATTTGAGTTTGGATACTGTCTGTGAGATAATATTATATTAAAACTCACAGCTTATCTGTTGTCGTACTCTGCAGGACAATTCAACAGTTGTATAAATGAAGTTTGTATTTAATTTTTATAGAGTGATATCTGGCGACTCAGAATGGGTCGTGTGGACCTATTTTGGGGGCATCACAAATGGTATCAGAGCTTAGGGATATGGTCGCTGGCGGAGATAAGAGTTTAGAACTAGGAGGGGAGAGACGAGTTATATACTTCGCTAGTGTGTGACTTACCTAAGCTGAAATTGTTTACTTGATAAGTTGACAAATTGTGATATGTCAATTAACCTTTGTTTTGAAGATATATTCTAGAATGATATCTAAAATACAGGAGATGAGCAATGGAAAAATCATGATACAGAGGATATAACCGGGAAGGTATAATCCGAAAAGAAAGCAAGGTAATCTCATCTCTTCGAACTACCAGGTACGTAAATTTCGAGGGCAAAATTTCATAAGAAGGGGAGAATGTGAGATCCCAAATTTTATGAAATAAAAGTATTCAATTTTTCTATTTTGGTAAATAGTTAAATTGATAAAAGTTTAAAGTTAAGGGTGATATTTGAATTTTTTTTCAAAGTAAGTAAGTTGTCACAAAATAATCGGTGATAGAAGTACAGTAATACGTGTGGTTGCATAATAGCACACGGTATTGATTATTGATGCTTACGTAAGAAGTCACTCAGTTATACTCAATTATTGCTACAGTAATTGTTGCATCATATCTCTCATATTATTGATTTAATTATTGTCACAAAGATCACCGCATAATATGTTATATTATTAAATCAATAATTGAGATTTTGAAAGTTATTCATATTATTATTTACAATATGGACAATGTCTAGAAGTTCTGTCAAGGAGAGGTTTGGTCACCTAATTGCACGCCAATAAGGAGAAATCCTTATCGGAAAGCCCCCTCTTTCCTGGGAACGACCTGGTTGTTAAATATTGTGAGTTATAATATTAATGATGAATGTTATTAAAAATTGAATTTGAGTTCAGAGTTGAATTTGGAGACGCGAACATGATATTTGAGTCCGGAACGATGAAATTAGTAGAAATAGACTATAAACACAAAATTTGTCGGGGTTAACTTTTTGGTCAAAAAAGTCAACAGTTGACTTTTTTAGAAAAAATTCAAACTTCGAAATTTCAAAAATGAAATTTTTGAGAAAAATATTTCCATTGTGTTGGGATTGTTAGTGTTAGTGGAAATAGACATTTATTTCGATAATAATTGATGTCTGGAGGTTATATTGACCAATCGAGTAATTAATCGAATAAATGAGCAATTAATTGCTATTAATTCACATGATTATAACTATTTGTTCACATATGTGTACTATTAGGGGGCGTGGTGCAAGATTGATAATACTTGCATGACTAAGTTTAAAATGGAGGTATAGATGGAGGTACTATACTATAATTCGTATTTTCACATGATTATTACTATTAAGTCACATGAATGAACTATTAATTCACATGATTTACTATTAGGGGAGGTGGTGCATGTTTGATAATACTTGTAGGACTAAATTAAAAATGAAAGAAAAGTTAAAGGTATTATAATGTAATATTTTGAGCCCCAAAACGTGCAATTATCGAAACTATATTTTTCTATAAATAAAAGATCATTCCTTCATTATTTTTGACCAATTTACTAAAGCTATAGAGCAATTATTATAGAGAGAAATTATAGAGAGAAAGAAGAAGAGAAGTCTGCTACCTCACTATTCCAAAGATCCAGCTTTTTTCTAAGGTAAGGGGTATTATTTCTTTCGTATTCATGAAGAGAGCTATTGTTATTCCATTCCTTATTATTCTGTTGGAATAACCTGTATACGCGGACTACCGTATACATGGTAAAATTCTTCTGTTATTTCATTCTTTATTATTATGTTAGAATATCCTATCTGTGCGGATTACGCATGACCTGGTTCCATTCTTAATTATTCTGTTGGAATAACCTGTCTGTGCGGTCTATCACATGCCTGGTGAATTCTATTGTTATTCAATTCTTTATTATTCTGTTGGAATATCCTGTCTGTGCATATTACGCATAACCTGGTTTCATTCTTTATTATTCTGTTGGAATATCCTGTCTGTGCGGATTACACATGTCCTGGTTCCATTCTTTATTATTCTGTTGGAATATCCTGTCTGTGCGGATTACGCATGACCTGGTTCCATTCTTTATTATTATGTTGGTAATAATCTGTTTGTGCGGTCTACCACATGCATGGTGAATTCTTCTGTTATTCAATTCTTTATTATTCTGTTGGAATAACCTGTCTATGTGGACTACCGTATTCATGGTGAATGATCCTTCGTATCCATTTCTTATTAAATTGTGGAAATGATCTGTCTACGTGGATTACCGCATGGCGGGTGAAAATCCATTTGCAGTTTCTTAATTTTTCTGACCCTCAAAAATTCTGGAAAAATTTAAAATTATAATTTGATGAGTTTTCTATATTCTATCCAAAGATGGAGATTTTTGGATGTATAGATTAAGAGTTATGGATTTTATGGGAAAAGACTATTTTAAAAGTAAACCCTTATAACTCCTTGTGGTTAACTCCAAAATTGGTGAAATTTTTATTAGGAATACATATATATAACAGGAGTATAACTTGTAAATTTCGAAATTTTTGGACAAAAGTACAATTTATGATAAATGTCTAAATATTCGGCAGTTTTGGCCATATGAAAAATAGTAAATGAATTTTATAAATATCGAGAAAAATATATGTTCAATATGGAACTATATTCTGCTAAATTCTAGAAAAAAAATATTTTTGGGACTGATTTGGTATTTTTCATGAAAATGAACTAGTTATGAGTAAATGAATTAAATATGTTATTTGAAGTAACAAAATTGGAAAATAGGATTTTATGGCTTGGGAATCCTATATAAGGTATATGCAGATTTTTGATGAGGGATTTGATCATTGGTGATGAAATCTTATGAGTATGGCATTTTTGAATGATTAAATGCATTATTTGGTAAAGTGTAAACAATTGAAATAAATTGTTTATAAGTTTAAGAAGTGATTAAAATATTGTTATAATATTAATAATATTAGATTATGAGTTTATTAACTGATTGATAATATTTGGATAAATTTAAAGTCTTTAATATTTATCCTTGTTTTCGTTTGATTAATGCTTATATCATTGTCATCATCCGCATGTTTATATTATGATGAAAGTCATCTTTGGCTTACGTGCAAAGATGGACTGTTAATTATTAGTTTTACAGTTGAATATCTTTGGCTTACATGCAAAGATGGATTGTTGATTATTGGTTTACAGTTGTATATATTTGGCTTACGTGCAAAGATGAACTATTGATTGGTGAGTATCTTTGGCTTATGTGCATGGATGAACTGTTTATTGGTATGATTATGACCAGGGATCATTCGGTATAATCATGACCCGTAATTTATAGATGATGTGGTAAAAGTCTTCATTGGCCCGTAATACATTTATGGACAGTTATTGGTATGATTATAACCAGGGATTATTCGGTATAATCATGACCATTGATGATTACATGAATATCCTTGGCCATAGTGCAGGGATGATTCGATGATGTGAATTATTTATTAAGCTGAGTCTCAATGATAAAATATTGATTATACACTTTTAATTCGTAAAAGATAGTAGATATCATGCTCGCTTGACTCTTCTAAAATCTGATTGTATGTCTTTGGCTCAGTAGTGCAAAGAATAATTTGTTAATGAATATCTTTGGTCGTACAAAAGAAAGATGAATTTATTAGTATGATTATGAAAGTAGAATTGTGATTTGGTATAACCATGATTTTTGATGTTTGAGGTTAAGATAGGTGATGAAAATTATCTTCGTCCTAGGTGCGAAGAGGAATTTAGAATCACAATTATGATTATGAGTTATTCATATGATTGTGGACAGGAATTATTGATTGATATTACAGGGATAAAACATTATTGGTGGACTTTTAACATGGAGAAGATAATAGACCTGATGGGTTATTTGACTCTTCTAATGGATTGCTCGTTCCGCTGCAACTATGGTTGAAAAGTTTTATCATCTACTATATGTTCTAAATCTCTGATTTATTACTGATGAAGGCTATTGATGATGTAAATTATCTTTAGTCATGATATTTATGATTTTGGCAAACAACAATAGGGTGATGAGAACCCGACTTTGAAAGCGTCAAAAGTGCACCTCATTAGAATGAATATGATAGTAATCTTCTCATTCTTCTTTGGGGTCTTAAAATATTTGTTGCTGTATTTTATATGGCATTATAACAATTTAAGTTTGGAAACTGTCTACGAGACAATATTGTATTAAAACTCACAGCTTATCTGTTGTCGTACTCTGCACGACAGTTCAACAGTTGTATAAATGAAGTTTGTATTTGATTTTTATATAGTGATATCTTGTGACTCAGAATGGGTCGTGTGGACCTATTTTGGGGGCGTCACAACAGGCACATCTAAATTCAGAGTCCTGAAATAAAATATGCTTTCACTTAATATATGAAACTGTTTAATCATACAAAAGTGTTAGCATGTACTGATAAAATAACTGCTAATACTATTCAGAAAAGTAAGCAATTAAAGTTATCTACAAAACAGAGGGATTTCTGCCCGTTTTACCCTCGTTGACCAATGTATGGAGTACTGCTCCAATTGTCGAGAGTAAAGTCCTGATGGACTGCAGTGATGGAGGGGTTGTCATCGTCCTCCTTTTCCCGAATGATGACTATAACATCTGGGCAATCATCGTTTGGGGTGTATCTATTTATATGTTCATCATGGACAATGATGTGTATGCCTGGCATCATCAAGGCGATGTCATGTTTACGTTTACGTTCCCTTTCTTCCACTTCGGGATCAGGAATCAGGACCTCTTTTGCTTTAAAGGGTACTGGTTTGGGAAACAGCATAGCCATAACATGGGCTGGCACCCTTACCGGAGACTGTATCATCTCATGAGGTGCAGGTGGGGAAAATCGTCATGTGGCGGAAGCTTGAGGAATCTGCTTGTGTTTATGAGGATTCTTATGACTGGAACTGGCAGAATAGCCTAGTCCGGTTGTCCCGGTTTGACTAGACATTCGAATTTGGTCCTTAATACCCTGCTAATTTTTACCCAACCCTTGTCCAGGCTGATGACCCAATGACATCATTTCTTGGGTAGCTGCCATCACTTCGGTAGAAATCTTGGGTACGGGAAATGGCGATCAAATAAGATGGTATTGTGTGTTGCTCACTTCCAAAGTATGAAAACTGGCCAGTTCAACTTCTGAATTGAAGCTGATGAGTGGTAGGTTTCCTTGTTCAGGACATTCCGGCTCATCATTGATAGTGACTAGGCTATTGTTGATAATGTATTTAAGTTATTGATGAAGTGTAGAAGGGAAGGTTCCAGCCATGCGGATCCATGGTCTCCCCAATAGCAGGTTGTATCTTGAATCTATCTTGAGGACGTGAAATGATACATTGAATATATTTGGACCAATCTCAATTGGTAGCTCAATTTCTTCGACAAAATTTCGTCGGGATCCATCAAAAGCTTTGATAACCGTATGGCTACTTCGGATCCGCTTGAGATTGACATTCATCTTCACCAAAGTGACATAAGGATAGATATTCATAGACGAACCTCCATCTATCAAAACTCCAGCTAACATATACCCGAAGGACAAAACTACAATGTGTAATGGCTTGCAATGACCGGTCCCTGTCATCGTCAGTGAAGGATATCACATTGTTGTTAAAAATGTGATTAATCAGATGTTGAAATTTTTTCACATCCACTGATTTTGGTATGTAGGCTTCTTCCAAAACCTTCAGTAAGATCTTTATGTGATCCTCAGAATTGAGATTTGATGTGGAGCTTCTCTTAAGCTTAGAACCACCTTGGCTTCATTATGGCCCATAGTGCAAAGGAATTTCTCAATCTTCTCCATGCGAATATTCCCTTTTGCTTTTATGGTAGGCTTCAGCACCCTTTGAGGAAGATATAGTGGATTTTCCTTCGACACTGTAGCAGTAGTATGAGACGTGGATCCTTCAGCTTCTCCATAATTCCATGGGACTTTTTGTAAGCTGACAACAGGATATTGTGGTCTGAAGGGTAAAGAAATTGGCTCTGGTGCAGCCACTTTCAAAGGATAGTTAGCTTCTTTGAGTTAAATTGCTTGTATGAGAAATGTTTTGACAGTCTCACCAGCCTCAGCGGATATAATTGCTACTAGCCCCTTCCCTATAGTAGGATAGGTATTCCCACTCTTGAGTAGCAGAGTTTCATCGTCTGCCAATTATAGGGCACCGCTGTTAATTAGATTCTAAATAAGGTGGCGGAGTGCCCAGCATTCTTCCGTGCTGTGACCGTGAGAATGTGAATGATATTGACAAACTCCATCAAAGTTGAACTGTCTTGAACAGGGATTAATTGGAGGTAGAAGGGAGGTGATTCTTCCTTCGTTGATTAGCATTTGAAATATTTCATCCATAGGTTGGCCCAGGTATGTAAATTCCCTTTTATTGGCAAAATCTTGACGGGCTTTAGCACTTGCTCTCTTCGTAACCTTATCCTCCAGTGCTTCATTTTCTGAAGGTGGTGATGAAGCATTCATAACAAAAGGAAGGAGACAGGCATGCTCTTGGCTGACTAACTGGCATGTGACTTGATGCTGATGGATCACCAGTTCTGGCAATTGTTCAACTTGCTTACAAAAATCTTTCATCTTTTGTTCCATAGAAAATTGAAAATTTGTGTAATCCCATCTGTCAACACCGTCTTTGATGGTCTCAGATGATTCACCATTAAAATTGGGACTCTGTCCACTGCTCCAACTAATCATATTGACCTCTTCTTCTTTATGTTGAGGAAGAGGGTTATCTTGCACATGAGGTTGATCTGGTTTAGTAACCACGATCTCTCCGTTGTCTATCAAATCTTGGATCTTGTGTTTCAAGGCCCAACACTCTTGAGTATCATATCCAGGTGTCGAGGCATGATAAGCACACTTCCGAGTAGCATTAAAACCCCTTCCATTAGGGTTGGCTGGTGGAAGAAGACGCGTGATTTTCTTCTGAGTAGTCAGAAGAGCAAAAATATTATCAAGCGAGTCCCCTAAGGGTGTGAACGTTCGAGGGCGCTTTGCATCTCCACCTTTAGGTAATAAAGAGTTTAAAGACTATGCTTGAAAAGGGGAGTAGTTTCTCCTCTATATAGGCAAGTTCTGACTGCCTTTTTGACCTTGAAATATCAAGGAAACATCCTCCTCTTTCTTTTTATGGACCCTCCGGGGGTTGTTTTCATAAGTTCCGGACTGGATGTGCTCAACAACTGCTTTAAGAGCGGCTAGGTCTTGAATTTTTCCTAATTTCAACCCCATCTCAGCCATCTCTCTGTGTTTAATTATTTCAAAAAATGGTTTGCTAATACCAGCTAAGACTCTCTCATAGAAAGGAGCTTCTTGTATGTCCATGAAAGTTATGACCATTACTGATTCTATCATTGAAGGAATAACTTGAGCAGCAAGGCGCCTCCACCTTTGAGCATACTCTCTGAAAGACTCGTTAGACTATTTCTTGACCTTGGTAATCTGATACCGGTCAGGAGCCATCTAGGACTGGAAGCTGTACTGAGTAAGGAAGGCATGAGCTAGTTCTTCCCAGCTATGGATCTTTGAGTTGTCTAATTTGGTATACCACGATCGGGCTTCTCCAGTCAGACTTTTTTGGAAAAGCTGCATTCTGAGGTTCTCATTTTCCGCATAAGATCCAAGTTCTCTAATGAACACCTTCAAATGTGTGTAAGGATCCCCTAATCCGTCATACTTTTCAAAGTCAGGGGTTTTAAATTTCTATGGATAATGAACACCAGGGAATATGCAAAGATCACCATATAAAACACTCCCATGTGTTCCTTTGAGAGAACGGATAGTTTCTTCTATTTGAAGGACCTTCTTCTTGATATCACTAGTGTCTGGATCTCCTTTGAGATGGGTGTTTTCAGGGTCTTTGTTGGTCATATCAAACTGAGGTTCTAGATTTGTTTTATCCAAACCTTGAGTTCCTCCTTGTGCAGAGGATTCTGTATGTGTAGGCATCTTTGAGCCCTGAGTAGACTGATGCAATTCTTTAAGCAGGATAGCCAAATCTGTAATTTGTTTACTTAATCCGTCAAATTCTTCTCGAGAAATGAGATTAGACTGGTCAGAAGAAGACATGATTGGCTGCAGGCTCGTGGCCTTTTTGGATTTTGAGCGGGTAACAGGCCCAATTGTTTCCCTACAAAAACTTATGTAGTTTAGTCTTAGGGATAATGTAAATGTTTACATGCTATCATAATGTATCCATTTTAGGAATATTATCCTGCAAAAAAGGGTGTCATTTGATAGTATGTCATGTATGTGCAAATATTCTTCATATTTTCCATTACATAAAGATGAACATGGAATAAAATTACAAGTAAATATTTTTACAAGTAATAGAAAATGAAAAGCATGAAGAGACTTTCCTCCACGTTTGGTTTATCAGAGGCTGGCCTATCTTAGGGTTACTCTCGCGGCTTTTTGGCATGAAGGTTCCCAGATCATCGCAATCTACTTGATGGGAAGTTAATCCGGTCTTTCAACTGGAGCGAATCTGGGTGGTGCCTTTCTTGAGCCTCATTTGAATTAGTCTCCCTACGAGTCCAGTAATCAAACACCGACACGATAACCTCCTGGTGGAGGAACCAAACAACATACATTCACATACAACGTGTCTCACCATTTATGAAAATGATGACATGTGCGAAGCACTAATATCACAGATAGATATTTTGCAGTGCAGTAAGTAAATGCATTCATACACATTCATCATAAATGTAAATGCAACATTCACACAAAAGCAAATAACAGTCTTGAAAAGCTTGTAGTAGCGACTTAAGCCCTCTTACTAGTGTCCCCAGCAGAGTCGCCACCTGTCGATGTCGGGATTTTTATTTGCCCCTTTTATGTTCTTGCTCTTTGGTGTTCTCATGTTATGCGAGATTTGTTTGAAAAAACAAGTGAAAAAGGTCTGACATGTATCATGTCGACGATTTGACTGTAAGAGTCGCCAGTTGGTGTTTTTAACTGGTTGCACTAATGCAATCGAGAAAAGGTTTGCACATTGACCCAGTGATGTGACACTGCTAAACGGGTCTGTGAAACCGAGATTCATTTAGGTTCGGAGGCTTGATTATGCGGACAGAAGGTGTTAGGCACCCCCCGACATCCGTGTTGCCACGGTGACCGCCACTTTTCAAGAAACTTTTATATGAATGTGTGTGTTTGTGTGGATCAATGTGCAATTTATTTGGAAGTAGTGTGAGGCCTCGTTCGCACCTATATACAAAGGATTTGAATTTATATGAAAAATTCAGTTTTAAACATGATATAGTAGTGAAGTTTTATAAAAGAGGTTTTTCAAACCCTGTGCTCAATAGTAATTGAGACCTTTTCATACTTCCATTTTATTATTAAATGTTCGGCTTATTTGCATTTATTTTGAGATGCTAAGCATCTTCGAGAAAATATATATATATATATATATATATATATATATATATATATATATATATAGCGATCTTGAACTCCTCATGGACATGAAAGCCATCTAAGGAAATTCAAACACCGTGCATAATTTACAAGCTACTTACAGCTGAAAATGTCCATCACGGGAACCAAATCTAGATTCAGTAGACTGAATCTGTAATCACATGATTTCTAGGCTCACATGATGCCACAGTTTATATGAAAAGCAGTAAGCAATTATATATATAAAAGCTGTACATATATAAATATACAGACACGATCAACTTCCATGGGGGATCGGAAATGTAAATATATAAAGCAGTAAATATATATAGAGACATGATCAACAACCATGAAGCACCACCATGGGGGATTAGAAATGTAAATAAAGAAATAAATGCGATATATATATATAAGCAAATAAATGCTCCAGACATAAGTTTAGGCTCAATCGAGGCATAACTCGATAATGTTAGTTCATTTACATAAATATATACATATATAAGTATATATATACAGATAGAAATAAAAACCACGGAATGAAGTTTAGGCATACATACACAACACGACTCTCAATGTTCAGAATAGTGTGTGCAAAGATGAAGAGAAAGGCTTTATGATGTGTAAGAAGGCTTACAGTGGGCTGCCAAAGAAGACTTCTAGGACTATAAATGGATGAACACTCAGCTTTAGCCGGTAAAAATATAGCTATATGTGAGCTAACATGTGTTTAAAATGAGAAAGCACTCAATATGGGGTGTGTACAGAGCAAATTTGACAGGGCTTCCTCGCCTTTTTTCTCTTACAAATGGCCACCCCAAGCTCTATATTTTAGAATTTGGTGGTCATAGTGTATCTACTATGGCATTAGAGGAGCACTCATGTACGCCGGGTGCCCCTGTGCTCGCAAGTCCCACCATCTCGAAGTACGTGCACCCGTAATACCCCCAGATTCGGGTCCCAAATCACTACGGATCTGGTAAACTATTTCTATAACTATTACGAAAGATATAAACATAAACTTTTTATACACTAAACATTACATACTATCCCCAAGGTCGAGAACCTTCACATAATACCTAAATCAATATCCTATCTGACAAACAAAGTTATTATCATACATTACTGTTACAAATTTAGCTGCACATATAATCTAGAGCTGACTTTCTTTGACTTTTCATGTATCTGACGTATTCATCCTAATCTACAATGTTTATCATGATATGGCAAGGGTGAGCAACAATATTGCCCAGCAAGTATAAGTTCAATTAAGGTTATATCATGATTGAAAAAAATTGAACAATAAGCTGGCTAACTTTCTACAATATATACATTGTGAAAGAGCATGAATAAATTTTCATAGCTGAACGAATAATGAATATGAATAAACAAACTATACCAAATGGTAATGTAGGTGATCAGCCTTTCATACCTGATGAATACATGTAATGTGCACAGAGTGCGAATCAATAATTCATAGACATGGTATAATTAGTGATGATTAACCCCAAGCATATTTCAAAAATATCAACTCGAGGTCGAGTTAGAGAACTTGCTTGTACCATTGATTACCGTTACGCAACCTATATCGCTTTGTCTGAAGACCTTTTTCTTCTTGCAAGCCTTCTTGATCCTTCAAAGTAACTTATGATTTTAAGTTGTATGAAGATCCAAGACCCCTCCTAGACTCTCTATAACTACCAAAATTTGCAGCCCCCTTTCTCTCTCTATTGTTCTTAGTTTAGACGTAGGTTTAGAAAACTAACATAACTTAGTGTATATACAATATACATATAACACATATAATTATAGAATATGTAACTCCCAATATAATTACATATACTAATTATCAATTTAATATATAAGTTACAAAAATTAGAATTTTAAAAGCCCTAAGGCTTGTTTGGCAAAACCATATTATTTTAAAATTCAGGTTTTAATAGTTAAGGTCTTGTTTGGGTAAAACATGTTTAAAACAAAAGTAAGGCCTTGTTTCGAAAATGGTTTTAAAAAAATCTTTTAACTCTTTTAATAGATCATTTAACACATATTCTTAATGTTATCCTTTAATTAATTAAATCTTAACATTAATTTAATTAATTAAAAGTTTAACATCAATTAATCAAATAAAATTGTCACATTATAATTACTCGCTAATTATAACTTCATGTAACAATTACCATATCACTACATTATCTCAATTAAATTAGAACTATAACATAAAATTATTACATATTAATTAAATATTAAATAATCATTTAAATAATATAATACACTTAATTACATTACTCCATATTAATCGCATAATCTCAATAAATAATTCAATTAAAATATTTATTTACTTCAATAAATATTAAATTAATATTTAAATTCTCTTCACACCAATTCACATATTTCACAATATATAACACATATACACATACTGGTACTTAAACATCTTGAAATAAGAATTTTATTTATTAAATTCTCATTTATTAATTCTTAAAAAAATTCGGGATGTCACATCCTTCCCTCTTTATAAGGATTCCGTCCTCGGAATCAACGAAACCTCCCTTACTCGGTTTTCGCAAAATCTCTTTCACAATTATCGTTGAATAACTTCAACACGTTAACTTAGCAAAAAGTTTTACATATATATATACTTCATTCATTTCTTCAACAACTTTTAAAACTTCAGCTCTGCGGGTCCTGCCATCTCGAAGTACGTGCACTCGTGCACTGTGATGTCCGCTCAAACTTGTAGAACTTTAATCCGAGTATCCGAACGAGGTGTACAAGACCTTTTCCTAACTGCTTTTGTCGAGAGTTATGCAATGACATGGGATTAGAGGTTGTACAAAGTCAGGAAGAGGGGACCATGCCCATGGTCTTCAAGCTTCAAATTCTATCCGGTGTGCTGCTCTGCGTAATAGTCACTCGAGATTGGAACTTGTGAAGCCCCCAAAATAGGTATACATCACCCATTCTGAGTTGTCAATACATGGTACAGAAACAACTACAACTTTATTATTACAACAGTAAAACTGTGAGTTTGAATACAAATATTATCTTCTAGACAATATCTATACTCAAATAAATCCTCATCACATTTATTGATACATTATTTTACAAAAATGGTGAGGACTACTAAACAACTCTCTCTAGAACTTTCATTCCATACCCCGACTCGTACTCGCTATATTCTCACCTCCTGAGAAGAAAAATGGAAAGAAAAGGAAAAGGGTGAGCTCAACTAGCCCAGTAAAGAATATTATGACTAAGATAATATACAACAAATTATCATTAGTCTTCACCAAGGAAAAAAAATCTAATAGAATACAATAGATAACAAGTTTTAAATCAATATTTGCAGCGGAAATAATAATTCATTAGAAGAGTTAAGTAAAGAATGCAAACTACTATCTTCTATATATAAATTTAAAAGTTCATCGTCTATCTTTTATCCTGTAACATCAATCAATATACATCCGAATCAAATATTCATCTTTGCACTACACAGCCAAAGATATTCATCGATTTGGTCATGTTCATCTAAACACTGCTCATCTTTGCACTACGAGCCAAAGATATTCATCGAAATCATTCAACTTTACTACACTGGCCAAAGATATTCCATAATATCATCATTTAAGACCGAGGATGATGAAAATATTTTTAAAGAAACGAATCCAATTGAAACAAAATGACAAGGATTAAGGATTAAGGATTCGTACTTTGTTTTATCCACGCCCAAAAATACCTCAAAAATAATCATAGTGGTGTAAAATTCAAGAATGATCAAAACATGGATACAATCAAAGCTAGTATCCGAATAGATATTTTGGACAAAAAGAAAAATTTTATTTTTCTATGAATAGTGCGGTGATTCGTGAATAGTGCCAGATACGTGAATAGTGCCATATACATGAATAGTAACTCAGACACCAAAAGATAGAAATTTCCCAAAAAACATCATCATCACGCTTTCGTGAATAGTACTAAATGAATAGTAACTCGTGAATAGTAACTCATGAATAGTAACTCATGAATAGTAACTCCGACATGAAAATGTTCTAAATTTGATAAAAATTTCCAACCAATATTTCAGCATAATGATATTGAAGAAATAATATCATTTGAGAAGAAAATAACATCCCTTACCTCGAAAGATCAGTACTTCTAGCTGAAACACCGAATATAGGCTATGACTTGAACTTTCACCGTATAGCAATACTCAAAGTACAGTCAAAATACTCACAAGAATACGCTCGATAATATAGAGAGAGAAAACATCAGTTTCTGGTGTGATTTTAAATTCTAAACTAAGCACCCTATTTATAGGAAAATGCTTAGAACACCAAAGCAGAAAATTTAATAAAATATTAATAAATTTATATTAATCATACGCAAACTTGGAAATTCTGATTTCAGCATATTTTGCAACACATGTGCCTACCAACCAACCACAAAAACGTTTTTGTTATTTTAAACAATAAAAACTTCCAAAAATCAATTATTTCGGAACTCCAGAACTTCAATAATTCACAATAAATAGGCCTTTTGTCAGAAAATTCGAAACTCGCAACTTTTTATAGGAAATTCAATTCTCTACAACTTTTCAGAAGAAAGTTTTTCCAAATTCCAAACAAAAATCAAAGAAATCCACAAACCAGGCGATTTTATTGTGTTATAATCAAATTTCGATTCAATAAATGGGGTCCACCGACATGTTTAACATGTTTTAAACATTTATTGCAACAAAAATACTCTTCCTCCTCATATACTCATATATCCCACATTCGTTGTAAAAATATCACTATTATTATATTATTAAAATATAATAATACATTTAAATGATTTATCTTATCAGAAAAAGATAAAATTTCAATTTTCAACAATTGTCACATTAAAATTTTTCTCCATCTATATCCACATAAAATCAATATTTTCCTCATTATATGAATCAATAATTAATTATTCACAAATAATATTAAAAAATCACAATATTGACAACAAAGTAGGTTCCCAAGAAAGAGGGGCTTTCCAATAAGAATTTTTCCTTCTTGTGCCATGCAATTAGGTGACCAAACCTCTCCTTGATGTAACTTTCTAGACATTGCCAATAATGTTATCTAATAATATTATTCAGATAATATGAATTATTGCATCGATAATGAAAAATATCGTATAATGACAATTATTGAAACAATGACAATATAAAATATCAACGCAGCAATTATTAAATCAATAAAATCTTTGAGCGAATAATTCGTAACCATTATTAAGTAAAGTGCCTTCGTAAGAATCAAAAATTTGTGCAATACTGGTGTAGCACTCGTGTTTTAACCCATTTAGTATTTTAACAAGATAACTCAGAATAACTACTGCCAGTTATTTTTAAACAACTTATATTTGTTGTTTTCTTCATCCAATTGCTTTTACGTTATGGGGCCCACACATGGCATTACTGTGCCGCATTTAATATTCCCGACGGTACAAATATTCCATGACCAAACTAATATTCCCCGACAACAATGAATATTTTATAACCACTTGCTTATTTTGAAATATTTGCGTATTTTACCCCTAACTATCCGCATTAATCAAATCAACCCTTACTATTTCAAAATAATAAATAGAGAAAATTAAATTTCATTAATAATAAGTTGGGGTCTTACAACCTCCCCTCCTTATGAAATTTCATCCTCGAAATTGACGTACGTACCTGGTGTTTCGAAAAGGTGAGGATACCTCGATTTCATTTACGTTTCCAATTCCCGTGTCATTTCCTCTATAGCATGATTCCTCCACAAAACTTTTAACTTGTGGTATGACCTTTCTTGGCGTAGGACATGCTCCTTCCTATCCAAGATCTTGGCAGTACCTCCTCATACGTTAAGTCTTGGCTATCTCGTCCGGTTCTAACTCTATAACGTGGTTCGGGTCTTTCACATATTTACGGCATGATATATGAAACACATTATGAACACGAGACATACTGAGGTAACGCGAGTCTATAGGCTACATTTCCTACTCGGTCAAGAATTTGAAATGGACCAATAAATCGTGGATTGAGCTTTCCTCTCTTCCCAAATCTTGTAACTCCCTTCCATGGAGCAACTCGCAACAATACATGATCCCTATACTAAATTCCACGTCCTTTCGATGAAGATCCGCATAACTCTTTTGTCGATCTTGTGCTGTTTGTATCGTTGTTGAATCATTTGGATCTTTTTCAGAGTCATACGCATTCAACTCGGGTCCCAACAATGTTGCTTCACCCACCTCGTCCCAACATACTAGAGAGAGCGACACTTTCGTCCATATAATGCTTCAAATGGAGCCACACCTATACTTGCTCGATAACTGTTGTTGTAGGAGAATTCCACCAATGGTAAATACTTATCCCAATCGCCTTGAAGTCAGGACACAAAGTCTTAATAAATCTTCAAGAGTTTGAATAGTCCTTTCGATTGTCCGTCCTGCTTGAGGATGGTATGCCAAATCAATCAGTAAATCTGCGCTCATAGCTTTTTGCAAGCTAACCTAAAATCTTGAAGTGAATCTTGGGTCATGATCCGAAACTATGGATACTGGCATGCCATGCAACCTCACAATCTTATTTACATATATACTAGCAAGACGTTCAAGGGAATAAGTCTCCCATATCGAAAAGAAATGAGCAGACTTGGTTAATCTATCAAAAATAACCAAAATAGCATTGATGCCTTGAGAAACCGTAGGAAGACCCGTAACGAAATCCATGGTAATGTGTTCCCACTTCCATTTCGGAATCTCAAGTGGTTGCAACAGACCTTTAGGTACTAGATGCTCCGCCTTTACACGTTGACAAGTTAAACACATCGAGATAAACTTTGCAATATCTCTCTTCATATTGTTCCACCAAAATGTATATCGAAGATCACGATACATTTTGGTACTTCTAGGATGGATTGCAAATGGTGTATTGTGTGCCTCCATCATAATCTTGTACTTCAAATCAGAGTAGTTAGGGACACAAAGTCTAGAGTGGACTCGAAGTATTCCTTCTTCATCAATTCTCGCTTCCGGAATAGCTCCTTCTTGTACTTTCTTCTTCATACGCATCAGCTACGGGTCGGTGGCTTGAGCAACCTTAACTTTTTCTATTAAAGTTGGCTCTATGCGTATACTTAACATCATCGCACTCATTCCCGCATATGATCTTCTACTCAACGCGTCAGCTACCACGTTCGCTTTTTCCGGGATGGTATTGAATAGTGTGGTCGTAGTCTTTCAATAGCTCGAGCCAACGTCATTGCCGCATGTTGAGTTCTTTTGAGTGAAGAAATATTTAAGGCTTTTATGGTCCGAATATATCTCCACTTTCTCCCCATATAGATAGTGCCTCCATATCTTTAGCCTTGAACGATCGGGCCGCTAACTCTAGATCATGAGTAGGATAAGTCCTCTCATACTCTTTAAGTTGTCGCGAGGCATAAAGCTATGACTTTCCCACGTTGCATGAGAACACATCCTAACCCTTTGCTCGAAGCATCGCAGAGATAACAAATCCATCCGAACCAGATGGTATTGTTAGAACAGGTGCCGAAATAAGTCTCCTCTTAAGATCTTGGAAACTCTTCTCGCATTCTTCACTCCAAACGAATTTTGTATCCTTCCGAGTTAGCTGGGTTAATGGAGTAGCGATTCGAGAAAACCCTTCCACGAATCTCCGATAATAACCAGCTAGACCCAGAAAGCTACGTACTTCGGTCACCGACTTTGGTTGCTCCCAACTTTGTATTGCTTCAATCTTCGTCGGGTCCATGGATACTCCATATTTTGACACCACGTGCCCAATAAATGCTACTTCCTCAAGCCAGAACTCGTATTTCTTTAATTTGGCATATAGTTTGTTTTCACGAAGCCTTTGGAGTACCAGCTTCAAATGGTGCTCATGATCTTCATGACTTTTGGAATATATGAGGATGTCATCAATAAAGACGATAACGAACTGATCCAAATATTCCTTGAATACTCGATTCATCATATCCATGAAAGCCGCAAGAGCATTAGTCAATCCGAAAGACATGACTAAGAATTCATAATGCCCGTCATCGAAGTTCTAAAAGCGGTCTTTGGAATATCCTCGATTCTAATCTTTAGTCGATGATATCCGAACAAAGATCGATCTTTGAAAAGAATTGTGCTCCTTGCAATCGGTCAAACAGGTCATCAATACGAGGTAGAGGATACCTATTCTTGATGGTGACATGGTTCAATTTCGATAGTCAATACAAAGTCGCATACTCCCGTCTTTCTTCTTCTGAATAAAATAGGAGCACCCCAAGGAGATGTACTGGGACGAATGAAACCGATGTCCAACAATTCTCGTAGTTGGACCTTTAACTCTGAAGTTCAATAGGAGCCATTCGATATAGGGTTTTAGAAATGGGCTTTGTACAAAGTTCAAGATCAATAAGAATTCAACTTCACGTTCGGGGTAGACCAGGAAGTTATTCAGAAATACGTCGGGAAAGTCAATAACAACAGAATATTATTCAAATTTGACGTGTCTTTATTCAAATCCATAACATGGGCTAAGAAAGCTTGACATCCATTTTTCAATAAACGAATAGCTTTATGATTAGATATGATAGTGATTGATTTTAATGGTTTAGTTGCTTGAATTCGCATAACAAAGTTGTTTAGGAATATGAAAACTAACAACCTTACGAAAATAATAAATTTTGGCATGATGTGTAGTTAACCAATCAATCCCTAAAATCACATCAAAAGCAAGTATCTTTAAAGAGATAAGGTCACAGGTAAGGTGATGGTGCCAACTTGAATCAAACAAGATTTATAAACAAGTGGATGTGATGAAAGTTTCTCCTAACGGAGTTTCCACGAGATAGGTCAAAGTCTAATTTCTCCGAGTCAAATTTAAACGTTGAGCACAAGTAGGAGAGATAAATGAATGGGTAGCACCGTGATCTAGTAAAGTATAAACTTCACAAGAATTTATGATTAGCTTACCGTGATCACCTCGTTTAGGTTCCTCGCATTTTGACCGATCCACAACAAACGCTCTTCCAGGAACCGATTGACTTTGATTTTTCGGGACAATCTTTTGAATCACCGTCCCTCATTGAACTAGGTTTCGCGCACTGCATACAATCTCGAGTGATATGTCCTTCCTTTCCACAATTATAGCATACCTTGAGCTGTTGTGGGCGGTTTGGTGATATGTCCATCTTTTTCGCATTTGTAGCATATGACCGATGGTCGCGTTCTCCTCCTTAGAACCGATTCTTCACGCCAAGACCGCTGCGTCTTCACATGGTCGTTGTTAAATCTCCTCTTTAAAATCTCCTCACTCGCTTCTTCTATTTTCATAGCCATGATTACCACCGAGTGGTTACCATTTTTGTCCGTCTGCTTTCTTTCTCCCTTTGGTTATCATTATTCTCATTGATCGCTATCTCGGTACGATCCCGGTTATGGTCCCTCGGTTGAACATACTCGTTATCTCGCTCTAACAATTGAGCCACATTAACAACATCCGAATAGAGGGAAAATTTATGAGAAATGAGATATTGTCGTATCTTAGGGTTTCAAACCTCTCGTAAACATCCACATCATACGTTCCTCATTCTCCACCAAATGAGGTGCAAACACGGATAACTCGCAAACTTTGCCTCGATTGAGACACCGTCTTGTTGTTTTGTTCTAATCGATGAACTCCACTTCCTTCATACGACGTGAACACTTTCGGAAAGTATTTGTCATTAAATAGTTTCTGAAATATCTCCCAAGACATCCGAAAAGTAATGGATGGATACGCTTCACGCGAGACTCCCACCGAGAGTCCGCCTCGCCACGGAACATAAAGGTGGCGAATGGAACCTTCGTTCCTCCGTGCATCCCAAGACATCGAATATCTTGGTAATTTGCTTGACCCATGTTTCCGCCATGATCGGATCCGGCTTTCCCTTAAATTTCGTGGTCCCAACTCTTTGAACTTGCTTGGTGTGTGACAACCCGTGAATTGCTATCATTTCCTCTTGTATTTTGAACACGAGTCTCCCTCGTCTCGATTTTGCATGAAGCGCAAAAAGCTTCTAAACATCCCTCGCTCATCATCTCGCTTCGGTGGTGTTGTTCACGGGAGGAACATTGCCAAATTGTTGCACGCTCTCCTCGTTGGTGAGTACAGAGCGTCTCCACGGTCTCATTTCCATTGTTAATATTCTCGGTCGACATTCTCAAACATCGCCGTGGAAAACAAGGGTAAATTAAGGAAATCAATATATCACATAATATTATCCTATATCTTGACCAACTAACAAATAAGCTTAGGTAGGACACACTAACGAAGGATTTACTCGTCTCTTCCCTCCTAGTTCTATTCCCCGATCTCCGCCAAAGATCATATCCTTAAGCTCTGATACCAACTGTGACGCCCCCAAAATAGGTATACATCACCCATTCTCGAGTTGTCAATACATGGTACGTAAACAACTACAACTTTATTATTACAACAAGAAAGCGTGAGTTTGAATACAAATATTATCTTCTAGACAATATCTATACTCAAATAAATCCTCATCACATTTATTGATACATTATTTTACAAAATGGTGAGGACTACTAAACAACTCTCTCTAGAACTTTCATTCCATACCCAGACTGCGTACTCGCTTATATTCTCGCCTCCCCGAGAAGAAAAATGGAACAAAAAGGAAAAGGGTGAGCTCAACTAGCCCAGTAAAGAATATTATGACAAAGATAATATACAACAAATTATCATTAGTCTTCAACAGGGAAAAAAATTCTAATAGAATACAATAGACAACAAGTTTTAAATCAATATTTGCAGCGGAAATAATAATTCATTAGAAGAGTTCAGTAGAGAATGCAAACTACTATCTTCTATGTATAAATTTAAAAGTTCATCATCTATCTTTTATCCATGTAACATCAATCAATATACATCTGGAATCAAATATTCATCTTTATACTACAGGCCAAAGATATTCATCAGTTGGTCATGTTCATCTAAACACCTGTTCATCTTTGCACTACGGGCCAAAGATATTCATCAGAAATCATTCATCTTTGCACTACAGGCCAAAGATATTCCATAATATCATCATTTAAGACTGAGGATGATGAAAAATATTTTTAAAGAAACGAATCCAGTGAAACAAAATGACAAGGATTAAGGATTAAGGATTCGTACTTTGTTTTATCCACGTCCAAAAATACCTCAAAAATAATCATAGTGGTGTAAAATTCAAGAATGATCAAAACATGGATACAATCAAAGCTAGTATCCAGAATAGATATTTTGGACAAAAAGAAGAAATTTCATTTTTTGATTGAATTATAAAGTGATTCGTGAATAAGGTGTCAGTATCGTGAATAAAGGCCAGAGTATCGTGAATAGTAACTCAGACACCAAAAGATAGAAATTTCCCAAAAAAAGCATCATCACGCTTCAGTGAATAGTACTCGTGAATAGAAACTCGTGAATAGTAACTCATGAATAGTAACTCATGAATAGTAACTCTTCGACATGAAAAAGTTCCAAATTTGATAAAAATTTCCAACCAATATTTCAAAGATAATGATATTGAAGAAATAATATCATTTGAGAAGAAAATAACATCCCTTACCTCGAAAGATCAAGATTTACTTACTAAATTTGAAACAATATATAGGCTATGACTTGAACTTGCACCGTATAGCAATACTCAAAGTATACTCAAAATACTCACAAGAATACGCTCGATAATATATAGAGAGAAAACTTGATTTCGTGTGATTTTCAATTCTAACCTAAGCACCCTATTTATAGGAAAATGCTTAGAACACCAAAGCAGAAAATTTAATAAAATATTAATAAATTTATATAAATCATACACAAACTTGGAAATTCTGATTTCAGCATATTTTGCAACACATGTGCCTACCAACCAACCACAAAAACGTTTTTGTTATTTTAAACAATTAAAATTTCCAAAAATCAATTATTTCGGAACTCCGGAACTTCAATAATTCACAATAAATAGGCCTTTTGTCAGAAAATTCAAAACTCGCAATTTTTTATAGGAAATTCAATTCTCTACAACTTTGCAGAAGAAAGTTTTTCCAAATTCAAAACAAAAATTAACCGAAATCCACAAACGGGTGATTTTACAGGCTATAATCAAATTTCAGTCAATAAATGGGGTCCACCGACATGTTTAACATGTTTTAAACATTTATTGCAACAAAAATACTCTTCCTCCTCGTATACTCATATATCCCATATTCGTTGTAAAAATATCACTATTATTATATTATTAAAATATAATAATACATTTAAATGAACTATCTTATCAGAAAAAGATAAAATTTCAATTTTCAACAATTGTCACATTAAAATTTTTCTCCATCTATATCCACATAAAATCAATATTTTCCTCATCATATGAATCAATAATTAATTATTCACAAATAATATTACGAGAATCACAATATTGACAACCGGTTAGTTCCAGGAAAGGGGCTTTCAATAAGAATTTCTCCTTCTTGGCGCAATTAGGTGACCAAACCTCTCCTTAGATGTAACTTTCTAGACATTGCCAATAATGTTATCTAATAATATTATTCAGATAATATGAATTATTGCATCGATAATGAAAAATACCGTGTAATGACAATTATTGAAACAACAAAGAATATAAAATATCAACGCAAAGAATTATTAAATCAATAAAATCTTTGAATAAAGAATTATTCAGAACCATTATTATGTAGTGCCTTCGTAAGAATCAATAATTGGTACAATACCGTGTGCTACTCGTGTTTTAACCACCGAGTATTTTAACAGTAATTAATTCAGAACAACTATGCCGTTATTTTTAAACCACTTATATTTGTCGTTTTCTTCATCCAATCGCTCCAAGTTATGGGGCCCACACACGGGTCATGCTGGCCGTTAAATTTAATATTCCCCGACAAAGACAAATATTCCACGACCAAACGAATATTCCAAACAACAATGAATATTTTATAACCACTTACTTATTTTGAAATATTTGCGTATTTTACCCCTAACTATCCACATTAATCAAATCAACCCTTACTATTTCAAAATAATAAATAGAGAAAATTAAATTTCATTAATAATAAGTTGGGGTCTTACAGAACTCCTTGGCTCTTGTGGGACATTGCTGTGTAGAAATGTATGTATGAGATGTTGAGACAGCGCGTTGGGGGTTGAGGTGGCAAGATGATAATTTTGCCCATCATCGGGGTTATCTCCGGTTTAGCCTGATAGCAGACGTTGCTCAGGGTTATCTCTAAGATTGGACTGCTGCAAGTGTTTGAATTCCGTAGGGTCTTCTTTAAGTGTGTCTGTCTTCCCGGTGTTATCCCCTGGTCTTTGGAATGAGTGCCTCGATAAGAGTTCCGAGGTTGAAGCTGATTGCATGCATTTGAAACAAGCATTTCTGGAGTTATCGTCGGAACTGTAACGGCATTCCTTGGGGTTATCTCCAAGGACGAAACTCGGGGTCATCTTCAAAGTTAGAATTGATACTCCCTGTGTGTGTTCCGGGGTTTAGACTAAACTTCCGAGGGTATCTGAAATGGATGTGAGTTGTCTTCCAGGGTTATCTCCAAAAGATGAATCTGCCCTCTAGCAATGTTAGTAACAGGTGTGCAGAAAATTTCGAGTGTTTACAACAAGTATTTTAGCATTTTCCTAAGAACTTGCAAAATTTAAACTTAGAAACAGGTAAATGGACATTACCTTTTGTGAAGTTGATTCTTTACTTTCAATCTCAGGCTTCCTCTTCAATTCAATAACACTCACACACACAATTTCTGAACTTCACAGAGAAATTAATAAGAAGTCTGAGAATGAGAATGGCTCTATTTATAGGGAAACTTGTGACCAAAATTGGGCTTTGCTCAATGAATTAAACCAATGGAATGAAGAAGATGATGGAACTAGGCCAATGGCCTATTACGTGAAGAAGAAAAGGAAGACACTCAATTTGGGACACTACTTTAATACTCAACATTTGCAAACCATTACTTAGCATACTTAGGTTTATTTGATATTTGTCCACAAATGTGCATACATATACACCCATTCATACATTAAACGCATAGAATTATATAACCCATGTACATTGGTTTACTTCAAATAATATTTACATTAG
This sequence comes from Panax quinquefolius, assembly GCA_020205615.1. Classification (NCBI taxonomy): domain Eukaryota; kingdom Viridiplantae; phylum Streptophyta; class Magnoliopsida; order Apiales; family Araliaceae; genus Panax; species Panax quinquefolius. Next base: position 104,593,568 of record CM035154.1, on the reverse strand, counting down.
ACTAGAATATAATTTAGTTGGGTACCAATATTCTTTCCATAAAACTTATTATCCCCAAAAAACATTTAATAGTAAATATTTATTTATTCAAATTTAATTTCTCTAATATGTTTAAAATACACATTTAATTGTTCCACCGCACATCATGATGTCACATAAGACTCTTCCATACAACTTAGCAAATTAAATAATTTAAAGATTACCTTTATCATATAGTCTTATATAATAATTATTCACATTCTAGTGTCACAACTCACTTTATATTGAAAGAAGAAACTTTCTAATATATGATTACACCTTACATGCTATTGTTCATGATAATTAGTGAATAATAATAGGAATTAGTCAATCACATTATGTAATCATTTATTTATTACTAGTACTAATTAATTTCATCCATTTCATCATTAATTTAATTAGTAACTTTCTCACTTTACCACTTCGCCACACTAGGCATAATTTCATAAGCTCAAACTAAGCTTTTCATCACTTCTACTACATTGCTCACTTATCATATGTTTATTTAATTAAATTAATTACCAAAACTCATGCCAACGCTATATATATTTATATTCAAATAAATATTCAAACAATCTTTATTCTCAATATTAATATAATTTATTTAAAATTCACGGGTATTACATCCTCCCCCCTTATAATAATTTCATCCTCGGAATTGGTACAAGGTTACACAAATAAATGGGGATAATCTCTTCACATCTTATCTTTTTATTCCCACGTGCCCTCTTTGGTGTCGTGGTTTTGCCAAACTATTTTTACAGAAGATATAACTTTATTCCTCAATGTTTGCTCTTTTCTATCTAGTATTTGAACAGGAATTTCCTCATACGTTAGATTTTTCTCTACTTGAGTGGGCTCATAGGAGATCACGTGTCTATAGTCGAGCTTGTATGGACATAACACCAAAATATGAAACACGTTGTGGATGTGTTCCAATTCAGGCGATAAAGCTACCTTGTACGCCACTTCACCTATTTTCCCCTATACTTCTAACGGTAATTGGTCATCCCTGATACTCGTATGATAGCTATCATACTCGCATGATACTCGTATGATAGCTATCATACTCGCGTGATAGCTATTAAACCCAGTGAAGCATCGAAGATGGTCCGGTGATAGTATCCATTGAAGCACATTTCAATGATGGTCAGGCAGCTCTGACAACACAGACTGTTGGCAGTAACTCCGACAAAACATTGGAAAGACCTGGCAATATAAATCAGGGAAAACCATCCCCATATGGGAGGACCAATGATGGAATCTATTGTACAAATCTTCATCAAACAGAGCACAAATCCCCACAAGTCTCTCGTATATGAGAGGTAACTCCTCAGTTGAAAATTTGTACCAAGGATTAAGGACTTTGGTGATAATCCCAATGTCAACATCCTGGAAGTTCCTGAGAGCTTTGGAGTAGACATCCAAACAGTTCGTCAGGGTCATCGGTGATAACTCCAGTCCCCATCAGAAGTTGTGGGAGCAGACAGTCATCACATCCCGTTGGAAAACGGTCCAATAAGCCACATTCATCATACATTTTCTTATCACATTTCAAGTGTCTAATATTCTTTATCATATCCATGCTATTACATTGCATGAATATGATAAAGAGGGGCATCTGTAGACACGCAAAATTTTGTATTCCTATTACTAACCTTGCAGGAGGGCAGAATCGTCTTCTAGAGATAACCCTGGAAGTCAAATCAGCTCAATCCTGGAGACAACATCGGGATATTCAGTTTTCCATCTCGGAGATAACCCTGAGATACTCAGTTCCAGTCCTGGAGAAAACCCCAGGAGTTTTAGTTACAACCTCGGAGATAACCCCGAGGAATGCAGTTGCAGTTCTAGAGATAACCCTGAAGAAGTTTGTTCTGATCCCCAGGAGTCAGTTTTAACCTCGGAGATAACCCCGAGGCACACAATTTCAACCCCAGAGATAACTCCAGGTGGTCAGGCACACCTCAGAGACAACCCTGAGGACATTTAGTACAGAATAACCCAATCTCGAGAGATAACCACGAGCAACGCATCGCTAAATCACCTTGAGCGCGAGATAACCCCGGTGAGGGGTAAAATCATCATTTTGCTACCTCGATCCCACATTTAAGCCATCTTAACAACATTTCAAACCACATTTTACACAGAAGTGTCCTACAAGAACAATGGCTCAAATCCCGAGTGAATACTACACAAGACAGCACACCGGATAGAATTTGAAGACCTGAAGATTTGGTCATAGACCCATCTTTCTGACTTTGTACAACCTCTTATCCTATGTCATTGTGTACCTCTCGATAATAGCATTCCAGAAAGGTATTATACGCCTTAATCGGATGCCCGGATTAAAAGTTATGAAGGTTCGAGCAGATAATGCGTTGCATGCGTGCACGTACTTCGAGATGGATAGCTGCAGGTGGACCTGCGGCTCCCCCCTCTACAAATAGAGGGTTTGGGGTGGCCATTTTACAAAGAAAAAAGGCGAGGAAGCCCTGTCCATTTTGCTCTATACACACTTTAAACTGAGTGCTTTCTTTTTCCAAACACCTGAGTTTGTGTTTTGCTATATTTTACCAGTGGAAACCGAGTAGTCATTCATTTAAAGCTATCTGAAGTCCTCTTGGACTGTAAGACACCTCACATTTCATAAAGCCTTTGGATATACACATCTGGTGCGTTTACCGCTTTTATATATATATACTATTATCGATTTCGATTTGATTGAGCCTGGGTGTGATATCCGGTGCATTTACAGCTTTATATATATATATATATATATTTACATTCTTGTCAGACCTGGAGATCACTTCATGGCCATTTACTGCTTTTATATATATATGTACATATATATATATATATATATATATATATATACATTCCAGTCAGACCTGGAGATCACTTCGTGGCCTTTTACCGCTTATATATATATATATATATATATTTACATTTCGCGTTCTGCCTAGAGTTTACTTCGTGGCAGTTGATCGTTCATATATGTATTTACAGCTTATATATATATATATATATATATATATATATATAACCATTTACAGCTTTCGTACATATTGCATCATCATGTAAGCCTAGGAATCATGTGATCACAGATTCAATTCCCGAATCTAGATTCGGTTCCCGTGATGGACATTTTCAGCTGCAATCGACTTGTAAATTATTCACGGTGTCTGAATTTCCTTAGATGACTTTCATATCCATAAGGAGTTTCAGCGCTGCTTTGTATCTTATTTTCTCGAAGATGCTTTGCATTTTGAAAATAATAAAAGCAATCAAGCCGAACATTTAATAAAATGGAAGTATCAAAGGCCTCAATTACTATTGAGCATAAGGGTTTAAAAAACCTATTTTACAAAACATCAATGCCATATTTCGTTAAAATTGGGCTTTTATACAAAAATCCAAACCCTTTGTATATAGGTGCAAACAAGGCATAGCACTACTTCCAAATAACAGTACATAGATCTACACACACACACATTCAGATAAAAGTTTAAATTGAAAAGTGGCGGTAACCGTATCCCCACGGAAGTCGGGGGGTGCTTAACACCTTCCCTTCGCATAATCAAGCCCCCAGACCCTAATGAATCTCGGTTTCACAGACCAGTTAAATAGTGTCACATCACTAGGTCTATGTGAAAACTATTTCTCGGTTGAGTTGGTGCAACCATTTAAAAATACCAATTGGCGACTCTTATAGTCAAATCGTCGACATATACATGTCGGACCTTTTCAAACTTGTTTTTTCAAACAAATCTCACCTAACATGAGAACACCAAAAGACAATAACAGAAAAGGACAAATAAAAATCACGACGTCGATAGGTGGCGACTCTGCTGGGGATCTGGTGAGAGGGCTTAAGCCGCTATCATAGCTTTTCAAAACTTTTATGTGCTTATGCGTGGATGTTACATTTACATTTGAATGAATGTGTACTAATGCATTTACTTACTGCACTTAGTGCTTCGCACTATATCTGCATGTGATATTAGTGCTTCGCATATGTCATCATTTCCATATGGTGAGACGCGATGTATGTGAATGTATGTTTTGTGGTCCCTCCACCAGGAGGCTATCCTATCAGTGTTTGATTACTGGACTCGTAGGAAGACTAATTCCAATGAGGCTCTGGAAAGGCACCATCTAGATTCACTCCAGTTGAAAGACCGGATTAACTTCCCATTGAGTAAATTGCGATTATCTGGAAACCTTCATGCCAAAAAGTTGATAGAGTAACCTAAGATAGGTCAGCCTCTAATAAACCAAATGCGGAGGGAAGTCTCTTCATACCTTCCCATTTCAATTACTTGTAATTTTTATTACTTGTAATTTCATTTCCATGTCAATCTCAATATAATGGAAAATATAAAGGATTATGTGAACATGCATTCCTTTTCATAACAAAACCGGACATGTTATCCTGTTATACAAACAGCTGACATCCATTTTGCAGGATAATACTCCTAAAAAATGGACACATCACATAGAATGTAACATTGCCACATTTTCCTAAGACTAAACTACATAAGTCTTTTTGTAGGGAAGCAATTGGTCCTGTTACCCATTCAAAGTCCAAAAAGGCAACAAGCCTACAGCTAAACATGGCTACATCTGGCCAGTCTAATCCTACCCCTGTCTCTCGCGAGGAGTTCAAAGAATTAAGCGATCAAATCACAGAGTTGGCTGTTCTGCTCAAAAAACTACATAAGTCCACTCAGGGTCCACAAATACCCATCTACACAGAATCCTCTACACATGGAGGAACCCAGGGTCCGAACAAAGAAATTCCCGCACCTGAGTCTCACTCTGATAAAACCAATAAAACCCCTGAAATCACCAATCTCAAAGAAGATCTAGACACCGGTGATATTAGGAAGAAAGTTCTACAAATGGAAGAGACCATTTGGCGCATCAAAGGGATTGGAGCACACGGGAGTGTTTCATATTCAGACCTTTGTATCTTCCCCGGGGTTCACTATCCGAAAAAATTCAAGACTCCCGGTTATGAAAAATATGATGGATTGGGAGATCCTTATACCCATTTAAAGGTATTCATTGGAGAGCTCGGATCTTATGCCGAGGATGAAAAGCTCATAATGTAGCTATTTTAGAAAAGTTTAACTGGAGAAGCTCAAGTTATTCCATCTATAACTGAGTCTAAAATGGTGATGACCTTCATAGACATTCAAGAAGCTCCCTTTTATGAGAGGGTCTTAGTTGGCATAGGCAAACCATTCTCTGAAATGATCAAACACGAAGAAATGGTTGAGATAAGATTGAAATCAAGAAAGATTCAAGACCTTGCCGCTTTAAAAGATGTAGCTGAGCACATCCAGTCTAAAAGTTATGGAAACAACCTCCGAAGGGTCCATAAGAAGAAAGAGGGGGATGTTTCCTTGATACTGCAAGAACAAAAAGGTAATCAAAACATGCCTATTCAGAGGAGAAGCTATTCCCCTTTCCAAGCACAGTCTTCAAACCCTCTATTGCCAAAAAGTGGAGAAGTCAGATGTACTCGAGTGTTCACACCCTTAGGGGACTCATTCGAAAACATTTTCAAACTTCTGACATCTCAGAAGAAAATTACTCATCTTCTTCCACCAGCCAACCCGAGTGGAAAGGGTTTTAATGCTAGCAAGAAGTGTGCTTACCATGCTAGAGCTCCCGGCCATGACACTCAAGATTGTTGGGCCCTTAAGCATAAGATCCAGGATTTAATTGACAATGGTGAGATCGTGGTGACTAAACTCGACCAACCCCATGTTCAAGACAACCCTCTCCCTCAACACAAGGAAGAGGAGGTTAATATGATCAACAGAGGCAATGGAGAAGCCTCCAAATACCTCAAATATGTGGGTGAATCATCCCAAACCATCAAGGACCATGCTAACAGATGGGATTATGCACAATTCATGTTTATGATGGAACGGGAAATGAAAGCTCTTGGCGAACAGGTCAATCAATTGGCAGAACTGGTGGTTCATCAGCACCAAGTCACACGTCAATTATTCAGTCAGGAGCATGCTAGCATTCTTCCTCTAATTATAAGCACTCTACCACTTGCTCTAGAAAGTGAAACACTGGAGAATAAGATTGCAAAAAGAGCAAAAGCTAATGCCTGTTGGGACTTTGAAAAACGTTGCACATAGTGGTTATGTCCTCGGGATATATGGTAGGAGGAGTTCTGATAGATGGAGGATCATACTTAAACATCTGCCCCTACGCCACCTTGGAGAAAATTAATATCAATCTCAACAGGATCCAAAGCAGCCATATAATTATCAAAGCTTTTGATGGATCCCGATGAAATATTGTCAGAGAGATTAAACTACCTATGGAAATTGGTCCACATACATTCTGCGTATCCTTTCATGTGCTTAAGATCACTACAGGATATAACCTACTTTTGGGAAGACCGTGGATTTATATGGCTGGAGCCATCCGTTCTACTCTTCATCAGTAGCTCAAGTACATCATTAACAATAGCCTGGTCACTGTTAATGTTGAGCAAGAATGTTATGTACAAGGTGACATACCACTCATCAGTTTCAATGCAGAAGTTGAGCATGTCAGCTTCTATGCCCTTGAGGTGAGCACCACTCACTATCCACCCATTGGGGAGCCACCTCTGAAACCCAGAGTTTCTGCCAAGGTAATGTCGGCAAGTCAAGAGATGATATCCTTGGGATTTCAACCTTGACAAATGTTAAGAAAGGATCATCAGGGCATCAAGTGCCCACTTCAAGTTCCCAGTCAGACAGGGACAGTCGAACTAGGCTATTCTCATGGGTCCAGTCATAGGAACCCTCACAAGCATAAGCCGGTTCTTTCATCTTTAAGGCGATTGCCTAAACCTACAGAAGTTGAGCCTGTATAGCCTGCATTAAAGGTTCGTGATTATGTGGTAGCTATGTTATTTCCTAAACCAATGCCGATCAAAGGAAAGGAAGTCCTAATTCCACACCCCATGGCAGAGGAAAAGGATTGAAGATGATAAAAAGATATTGCAATGCGGTTATCAAACCTGCGCATCATAGTCCATACGAAGGGTATGAACAGAGACATTCCAAATTATGATTGTCCAGACATTATGGTCATCATTCAAGAGAAGGAGGATGACAACAGCCCCTTCATCACTACTGTCCACCAGGACTTCAGCCTTGGCAATTGGAGTAGCACTCCTTGCATTTGCTGACAAGGGTAAAAAGGGCAGAAACTCCCTCTACCCTGTAGATATCAATAACTGCTTACTTTTGTTGTATAGTATTAGCGGTTATTTTTGTCATTATATGTAAACATTTTGTATGATTTAACAGTTTCATATATTAATTAAAAGCATTTTGTTTCAGGACTCTAAATTTAGATGTGCCTAAACTTGCTGATGAGGTGCCTATTCTTCACAAGGACTGTAACTTTGACGTAAAGTTGGACTCAGGCTTGATGGAGATTGAACAAGAGGACTATGAGATACCTCAGAAGATCAAAGAATAATTCAAAGACAAACTCAAGCCAAATCTTGATCAAACCATCTCTTTTAACCTTGGAACCTCAGAAAACCCCAAATAAATCCAAATTGGTATGGACCTCACTCCAAACCAAAGGAATGACATGGTTACTCTATTGACCCAATTCCAGGATGTGTTTTCAAGGTCTCATTAAGACATGGTCGGTTTATTCACTAACATTATCATCTATTGCCTCCCCATCAAAGAGGAATTCAAGCCAGTCAGGCAGAAACTCAGGCGATTAAAACATGAGTGGAGTTTAAAAGTTAAAGAGGAAATTGTGAAACAATTTTAAGCCGGCATCATCATGGTGTTAACATACCCTGAATGGCTATCCAACATAGTCCCCGTGCCTAAACCTGGAGGAAAGGTGCGAGTTTACGTGGATTACAGGGATCTGAATAAAACTTGCCTCAAGGATAGCTTTCCCGTGACATTCATCCACATACTCATTGACAATACAGCTCAATATGACATGTACTCCTTTGTTGATTATTTTGCGGGGTACCATCAAATCATGGTTGCTGAAGAGGATCGTGAGAAAGCTGCATTCATCACTCTTTGGGGAACCTTTTGCTACAAACGGTTGTCATTCGGCCTCATCAATGCCAAAGCTACCTATCAGCGAACCATGATGGCTCTTTTCCATGATCTACTACACAAAGAAATAGAAATCTATGTGGATGACATTATTGTCAAGTCCTGAAGGGAGGAAGACCACCTAGATCATCTCAAAAAGCTCTTCAACAGGTTGCGTAAGTACAACTTGAAGTTGAATCCATCCAAATGTGCCTTTGGTGTTAAATTAGGTAAGTTGCTAGGATTCCTAGTCAGCCATAAAGGAATTGAACTGGATCCTAATAAAATCCAGGCCATCACGGAAATTCCCATACCTTAGACAGAGAAGGAAATACAAAGATTTTTGGGAAGGATTAACTTCATTAGCTGATTCATCTCCCAACTCACAGCAACCTGTGAGCCTATCTTCAAGTTGTTAAGAAAGAACTCCTCTATGAAATGGAATAATGAGTGTCAGATAGCCTTTCTTACAATCAAAGAGCAGCTGATCAAAGCTCCTATTTTGGTATCTCCCAGGGATAATGTTCCCCTATTTATATACCTATCCATCAATAACAGTGCCATGGGCTGCATGTTGGGACAGAAAGATGATAGAGGCCAAGAAAAAGCTATCTATTACCTCAGCAAAAGATTAAGCAGCAATGAACACAAGTATACTCTGATTGAGAAAACTTGTTGTGTTTTAGCTAGCATGGGCTTCCATGAGGTTACAGCATTACCTCCATGGTCACACAACCCATCTCATATACCGCGTGGATCCTCTCAAGTACGTGTTCAGCAAACCCATGTTGAATTGTCGACTGTCCAAATGGCAGTTGATCCTACAGTAATTTGACATTGTCTACGTGACTCAAAAGTCTGTCACAGGTCAAGGAATTGCGGATCAACTGGCCTCCGCACCTTCAAGGGATTTTAAACCCTTAGAAACATACTTCTCCGATGAAGGGGTAATGACAGTTCAGCAACACCATCAGGACGATACACACCAACTATGGAAGATGTATTTTGATGGAGCTGTAAACATGGAAGGTTCTGGGGGGCTGGAGCAGTTCTAGTATCCATCACAAGAGAGAAGTATCCCATTGTCGTCAAATTATAGTTTTCCAACACCAACAACACAACTGAGTATGAAGGCTGTATGATGGGGTTAAAACTAGCCCAATCCATGGGCATCGAGGCAGTTAAGCTTGTCTTTGGAGATTACGAATTGGTAATCGATCAGAAACCCAGGATCTATCACACCAAAGAGCTACATTTCTTCGCCTTACCATCAAGAGTTATCTGAGATGGCGGAGTTTGAAGAAATATCCTTCCTCCACATTACTCGGAATAGGAATGACTTTGCGAATGCGCTAGCAACTTTGGCCTCCTTGATCAACATACTTGACAAGGAAGATATGCCAAATATCACATTGGCCCTGTAAAAGGCTCCTGCCTATGGGAACTACATTGGAGAAGTATCGGATAAGCAACCTCCCATCCAACACCCTTGGTATCAGCATATCAAGGAGTATCTGTGAGATAGATCTACACTCGTTGATGTGAGTCAGGCTGAGAGAAAGCGGATCCATCGAATGGCCATGAAATTCTACCTAAGCAGAGATGCACTCTACAAAAGAGATGCAGGACTAGGTCTTCTAAGATGTCTGGACAAAGACCAAGCTCAGAGGCACATGGATGAAATCCATGGTAGAGTATGTGGCCCACACATGTGCGGCCTTCTACTTGTCAAGAAAATCCTAAGAACAGGGCATTATTGGCTCTCTCTCAAGGCTGACTGTGATGATCACGTCAAGAGATGTTACCAATGCTAAATTCATAGGAATGTTATCCACGCCCCTCCAAGGGAGCTCCACAATATGAGTTCACCTTGGCCCTTCTCAATGTGGGGAATGGACGTGATCGAGCCCATCGAGCCCAAAGCCAGTAATGGGCATCGGTTTATTTTCACCATGATCGACTACATTACCAAGTGGGTAGAAGCAGCCTCTTCCCCCCGGGTTACCAAAGAAGTTATCATTGTTTTCATCAGAAACAATGTCATTTGTCGATATGGACAACCATAGGTGATTGTGTCAGACAATGCCAAAAACCTCAACAATCAAATGATGGAGGAGTTATGCAGTAAATTCCACATCAAACACCTCAAAGAGGGCTGGGGGTAAAGATGAATGGTTCTGTTGAAGCGGCTAATAAGAATATCAAAAAGATCATGCAAAAGATGTCCTCCAATCACAAAGGACGGCCTGATCTGTTGCCTCTGACTCTATTAGCCTATAGAACATCAATGCGCACTTCTACTGGGGCAACCCCTTGCTCATTAACCTATGGGATGGAAGCAGTGCTCCCCATAGAAGTAGAAATGGAATCCCTTAGAGTGTTGATAGACATTCAGCTAGATGAAGACCAATGGTTACAAGATAGGTACCACCAATTATCTCTGATAGATGAAAGGCGGGCCGCAGCTATCTTCCATGGTCAGTTATATCAACAAAGGGTTGCTAAATCCTACAATAAAAAAGTGCGGCTATGGCAATTCAAGGAGCATGACTTGGCCTTGAAGAAGGTTCTTGACAACCAAGATTAATCCAAAAGAAAATTCACCCCAAACTGGGAAGGCCCGTTTGTTGTCAAAGAGGTATTGACAAGATGAGCCCTTAGGTTACAAGAAATGGATGGCGATGAATTTCCACAACTCATTAACTCAGATACCGTGAAACGGTACTTATGTCTGAAGTTACCATCAAGTAAACATCATAGTTTTGGATCACCAGATCACCAGTCAATTTAGGTTTTCTAAACCTTTCACTACATACAGCCTTTCTTCACATCAGTTTGCCCCATCAAGGACAAACACACTTTTCAACCAGCAACCTAGTTACGGATCATTAGATCCTTCACTCAACTCAGGTTTTCAAAACCTTTCACACCTTTAATTTTGTCCCACCAGGGATAAAACTTTCCATATCTTCAGTTTGTCCCACCAGGGATCAAACTTTTCACATCAACAATCTATCTTGTACATGGGGCGAACTACGCAGACCTGATCTCCCCAATACACGGGAGTATATAGGCAGCCATTTTTATGGTCCGATCTCACCACAGAAAAAACAAAAACAAATACATCTCTACAACTTTGGACCTTTAAGCCAGGTTCGAACTACGCAGACCTGATCTCCCCTCATCATTGGGAGTACGTAAGCAACTATTCATGGTTCAGTCTCACCCCTACCAAAACACAAAAACTTGTCAACGGTATTAGGATCATCTTCAAACCATCACACATCATCGGCTTAGACCAAAGGGATGGAACTAACTGACCTCCCCACACCAATGGGAGAATCGACGACCATCTAAGCTGCGGTTGAGTCCTAAAAAAGAAACATCAATCGATAAGAGATGGAACTACTTGGGCTCCCCCATACAAAGGAGTACCGATGACAATCTATGGTGCGGTCAACCTTAGAGAGGAAAGCCACACTCCTCTCCATAACCACATACAGAAATAAGTCCCAACGCACCAAAAAGGTAGGAAATACACACTGCTCAAAGATCCATTCTAAAAGATCCAGAGACATCTTAATGTCCATCCATCAAGGGGGAGTTCAGAATACATCTAGATCACAAGCCCTGGAGAAACAGGAAAATATAAAGCAAGTAACAAGGCATAACTAAAAGAGAAGTGAATCAAAATACATTTCCTTTCCATATATAATACTGTTTGATATATACAATATGTACTGTACATGAAAAAAATTGCTAAGCCAGTCTGTGCAGGAAAATTCAAGCCCATCTACAAATCATGTATATGCGTGCTATCAAATCCAACATGGCATCCCTCTCAAAAGAAGAGGGTAACGCTTTAAGCTCCTGCCTGAGGGAATATATATGAGCCAACAAATCCACAGCCAACTGCATGGTGACAATATGCTCATCAATATATATGCTCATCTCTGCAATAATATCAGTAGTATGAGACCTCACTGCAGTACTATCTATAATAGCGGCATCTCGGGCAGATATAACGCCATCCCACTCTGTAACCACTGCATCTCTAGATGATCTAGCCTCATCCCACTCAGCAACAGTGGTGTCTCTATGAGCTAAGGCATCATCTCTCTACTAGAGCGTCATCTCTCCCAGCAAGAGCTGTCAACATCAAGGCCCTAGCCTTATCTCTCTCAAATGTCATCAGTTGCAGACTCTGCTCTAAATACTCTTCCAAATGCGGGGTCACAGTAGCAGTCATACTGGGAGAATCAACAAGAGCTACTGTCAAACCAGCAAACAGCTCCTCCTCTGTGGGAGAATAAGTGTCCTCCATGGGCTCTCCATCATCTGAATCAATCCCCGGCTCTGTGGATATAACCACAACCGATGTAATCTCTGTCTCCATCCATGCAGAATACTCTGTAGAACATCTCGGATGGCTAATAAAAAAGTTAACCCTCTCACGCTGAGCCCAATAGGTATAAACCCTAGATCTATCCTCTGCTGACAAATGCCGAGAAGACAAACGCTGACCTAATGCTCCCTCAAAGGGATGAACATCCTGAAACTGGTCAAACTGTGCCAACACAGCCAGCGGATGATAAGTGGTCATGCCCCTCAAACCAGCCAAAGGAAGATAATCCATGCCAGGTGCATGAGTAATAAAGCTGTAGGGAGAACTGAGCCCTGAACATATCAAAATGTCAAATGGATCCTCAATCCCTGCCAAGAACACCGACCAGGAAGCCACGTCTGTACAGTCCACCAGCTGAAAAGGAGTAGGACATGGCTATCTCATGGGAAAAGCAATACCCATGCCGTCGGAAGGTGCTAATAGGTCTCATGTGTCACATGAACCACACATACAACAAGATTGAGCTGCCTGTAAATACCCCTGTAGGGTGGGTATGGCAATACGTGGTCGATCTCAGTGTCTCTGCCATAATCATCGGTATAATGGTATGTCCCTCCCTAAGAGCCCTCACTGCCATGACAACACCGATATCTAAATGATCCATGTTCAGTGGCATATACAAATAGGATACTACACACATCAACAATACGTCTACTCTGGCAACACGCCACTGATCCTCCGACATGGTAAAATCCCTGGAGTGTTGTGCATAACTGTCCAATGAGCCAAATCTATCTATCAGAAAATAATGGGACACTACATGCTCGGATGTAATCTCATCTTGTGCTACTCTACGCCTCAACCCGGTGAGGGTCATAAATTATCGGCTCATATCCCCCATAGCCATCTGAGTGCAAGGCTTGTCTAGTGGCAAAGTTGTCAAACGCTCATACTCCTCTAAGGTAGGAGTCAACTCCTGGGTCTCAAACTGGAAAACATGCCTCTCCGATACCCAATTCTCTAGCATGCCCTCTACAAAACCCAAGGGAACCTAGAACATCAGGAGGGTCATAGAGTGTTGCAACAGCTAATCTATGGTCACCCGATCTAGAGGTGACAAACTATCATACCATGATCTCAAGCTTGAGGCTACCAATACTGGCAGGGTATGATCAATGCGGATAACTATCGAGGAAGACATTTGTGTGAGCCGTATCATAAGACCATCCAGGGATCAATGTTGAACATCTCTGGATATACATATGCATAACATAATACATGCATGATAAACAATAGATGGCAATATGATGTAGGGAATGGAAAGCAGTACATATACATTACTAAGTACATCATCATCTAATACATCATCTCTATATACAGCTGGAAAATATAGGGAAATGGGGCACAGCCACCCAACAACTAACAAATGTGACACCCCCAAATTTAGGTCACTTCAAACCTCGGATCCGGTCCGCCACGATACTACTATCGTCCAACTAATTATATCTTTTATTCATAACATAATGAATATAACTTTGCTTATTACAATTTAGAATATAAATTCTTTCCATTTCCAGGATCTATATATTGACCCCAAACTTTTATAAGTTTCAAATCTTGGTTATTTACCATTCCTGTCTTACATCATATTCGATGTTATAAAAATATGTGGAATAATTTAAATTTTTCAATCTCCTTTTAAAAAAAATCTTTTATTAATTTCTTAACTTGAATCAATTACCTATCCTTGAATCAAATTATGTTATGATTCATTCTATTCGAATTATTGTATAAATCTTTACATCTCAATTCAAACTCCTCTATGTATCATATAGTACAACTTAACATGAATTACACATCATAAACTACTATCATGTACACTTCCTAGAACCTAAACATGGTTCAAGAGCATATATTTAAATAAATAGAACAATCTCCTTCGATACTATTGAACTTTATCAATCAAGTAGCACGTAATCTTTATCGTGAGTCCTTAACCTGTAAAAGTGGTTATTTGCAAGGGTGAGCTCGACAGCCCAGCAATTCTAACAGTTTTCATGCAGCACATAGCATATAATAGCATACTCAACTCATGCATTCATAATCCATTAATATCTACTACGCATGTTACTTCTCATAAAACAGGCATATAGGTTTACTTCACAAGCATATCATCAAAGACCAACTTTCAAATTTCATACATATCTCATATGCATTTCATATATATACATCAACATTCTCATAACATAATATAGCTCAACTAACAATTATAGAATTCATATATCAAATAGGAATTGAAAGACTTGCCTGACTCGTAGTTTATCAACTATGACTTAACTGCTTATAGTTATCTGCACTTCGTGTATTCCTACATAGTTATATAATCATTGATTCACATCAATTAGTCATATATTTCATACATTCTTAATATAATAATAATGTTACATTGTTTCCTAACTAGGTTTGTAAAACCTACATTTCACTTTCTCATCATTGTGATGCCCCCAAATCCGGGTATCTTCCAACCCGACAGATGGTGCTACACGGTACTACCATTCACACATACATTCAATTGAAAAGCCTCAAAAGAACGAATATGTCTTCTATATATTCAAAATAATAATAACATTCCCCAGGTTCTTTATAACCATTACATTTTTTCTTGCCATAATATCAAATATATTACAACATTAAACCTATACTATTGCATAAGTATTCTATGGGTTTGTCTTCACCTTTTCTTTATCCTTGCCGGATCCTTCGGTCCGTTCGGTCTTAGCTGCATTCATATGGTTCAAGCAAAAATGAGCATGACTAGCTCAGCAAGTACAACAATTCTATTTAACAATATGCTTGAATTATACAATTCATATATCTTCAATAACTGAACAATAGTTATGAAGTACTATTGAGAATTCAAAATAGCACTTCTCTTTTCTTTAAAATGTTTTACAATAACAATATTAAGTAAAACATCAATTTCGGTCCAAAACCTTGAGCATTTCATACTTTATTTGAAAAGGACATCCTGGCACTAAGTCCGTAAGTCCGGCATTTCTTACGAGCACGTCTAGGTGATCAGCCTATAGTACTCTATGTTGATCAACACTACATTCATTAAACGTATGTACGTTTAAGTTGTGGCAACCTCGCTTGCCTGTCATTTGACAACAAAACATTTTTAGCATACTCAGTCTTCATTTGAAAACCACGCCAATATAACTTAGTACAACATTGACCATACATTGATAGATTGTAAGAAATCCAACATATCATAAGTCTAGCCGAAAGAATTGGCTTTAACTTTATCATACAACAATTCATGCGTAAGAATACATGAACCACAAAGCTTGTCCAGATTGAACTGAAACAAGGGTTAGAATACTTGCCTTCAGTATCTGTTACGGTTATCACACGTTCACGTTAAGTCTTTAAGGTCTCTACAGTAGATGATCACATCACATAACACATTAGGTCATGAATAAACATGCATGGTTCCTAATGAATTTTACTCTTCTTCTCAATCTAAACAGATATTAGATTTGTTACTATTGGTTCTGGCTTGCCGCTTATAGTTTACATTGTCAGTACATTTATGTTTGATTTATTATCATTAACATTTAGTCATCATACTTTTAAGGTTTAACAACGCCTTACAATGTTATAATTAAGCTTTAGTTCATTAATAGTCAATTAACATCCTTGCTCCACTTACAAACAATCTTCACTGTCAAAACCATAGGGTCAAGGCCATTGCAAGACTTTCACCCTTTCTTTCTTTGTCTTGTGTATTGCAACATGAAGTTAACAAGTGGTCGTGGTCTCATTTGGATGTTGCTGGGCATGAGTCCTAGTTCATTACTCCGTGTCATGCGCGAAACATCGATGAGGTCATGGCATCAGATATCGAGGCTGCAGCACCACTAATTGACCTTAGTTGACAGCCATGGCCACTGACTTCCGGCACCAGATAGAAATAACAGTTTTTCTACTTTGCGAACTTCCCGGACTCCTAATTTGATCATTATAAGTCCGAATTGGCTCATTCAAAAGCCATTAGCTCACAAATCACATACTCTACGTGTTCATGCAAGAATTTTATATTTTTAACTTCGTTAACTCAAAATTCACCTATTGGTTCATTTTTAACAAACTCGATAAACGTCTGTGAACAATCAACGCTCGTTTCTTCATTCTAAGTCAGAATTCGGTCATTTTTGAGTCTGCAACTGTAGACATTTAAAACTTTCTGTACACTTGTTACTAACATTGTAGGAGGTCAGATTCGTCTTTCAGAGATAACCTTGGAAGACAGCTCACATCCATTCTGGATACTACCGGAAGTTCAGTCTCAACCCCGAAACACACACTGGGAGTATCATTTCCAACCTCGGAGATAACCCCGAGTTTCGTCCTTGGAGATAACCAAAAGGAATATTGTTGCAGTTCCGGCGATAACTCCGAAAATGCTTATTTCAAATGCATGCGATCAGCTTCAATCTCAGACCTCCTGTCGAGGCTGTGACACCCCCAAATCTAGGTACTTCATTCCCACAAGATTTGGTGTTCACTAACCATACAATCATACTATCTACCCAAATAAAATATTATTTAAACCATAATCCTCCCTTCAAATAGGGTTACATCAATTACTTCAAAATTATCCCAGGTTATCTAACCTTAAAACATAATTCAAATGCGGAATTAAATTATTACATTAGATCATTAAAACAAAGTCTAAGATCATCATAATAAATAAGAGTACAAATCAGCATCACTTGTACAATTTTCCCTTTCCTTTGTTAGTCAAAGGTTCATCTACCTTCTCCACTTTAGCTGCAATGAGTTTATAAATATGCAAGAATGAGCAAAACAATTGCACACTGGATATAATAATGGATCAACAGGAGAATAACAATAATATCTGCCAACAAATAGGCTCATCAAAAACTGGATAGTACTCTAACAATGATAATCAGGAACTGAAATCCAAGATATGGAATAAACATAACTGAGGGTCATAAGACCATGAACTCTATTCTAGGTTTTCAAGTATTTCTACTTTAACCTTTAACAGTCTAGAAGACTATAATCATCATCTATGACCTAGGTTCATAGGTGTTTTTACTGTAACCTTTAACAGTATAAACGACTATATGGACCATCATTCCGTACTCCAGGTGATCAGCCCTTTGTATTATGTATTGCTCAAACATTTTAACGCTATTGCGTAGCTCTAAAATAATCCCCTGATATAGGGTTGTTCATCTCAGTATTTAGAGTACAAGTCCGCACCAAAAAAAGTTTGGTTTGGATAAGCTTTCAAGGGTAATTTGAAGTTTAATGAACATCAACTAGAGGACTAGTTGAATCAATAGTGTTTGATAAAACAACATTTGATCAATAATAATATGAAATAATGAATAAGTGTAAGCGAACTGCATATACTTGATCCCATGCTTAGAAACAACTACAAAGCATAAGTATTGAATGACAATAATAAACCTTGCTTGAATAAAATTAAGCTAGGACTATGAATTATTGAATAAACATTAAGTAATAGCAAGCTGAAAATAAAGCTCACTTATCATGAAAATGACTTGTGTCAAGTAATTGAACTATAATGATTCAACATTTGAAATTAGAATTCAAGAAAACTGCATTCATAATATTCGAATAACAATAATGAAACTTGTATAACAATAAACAAGTTAGAATGCATCAACAAGTATTGGACTTCAAACTTGGTTGAATACAATAATCTTCAAATCATGATTAAGAATACAATAGTTCATTTAATGAAACTTTAAAGTAAGAAATAGCTCAACAGAAATATAAGGATAAAAGGATTGCTTAATGTAAAAAGAGAAGTTTAGAAACTTGCTCAATGTAAATATAGAGTTAGAAAACTTGCCTTGAGCGTCAGCTATAAAATTAAACTCACGATCACCTACGCATAATTTTATAACCACAATACTTATTAGATATGCCAACATAACATAACATGATCATTACCATTCACATTTCAGAAACTCTAAGTGTTCTACTTCGCAACACTTAACTAACGTCCATTGTCCAACTAACTTGCAACATAACACGTTCTCGACTTACTAAACATTTTTGCAATTTTGAATTTACTAACCACAACTCACTATGTTGTGTGAACCTTAACATTACCCATTTAACATGCTAACACAATTTCAGACCACACCATGATGCTATCCCAAGACTGCAGTAACAATGTGGCGAGAATCTCAAATCGGGGTATGGTAATGCAGCAATTGCATTGTTGACACACGCAGAGAGGCTAATGAGCGATGAGCAGAGCTTTAGCCAACAAATACAAATTTCACCCACTAAACAGTGAAATTAACACATAAAATAAATATACCACAATCATAAACATGATTGCTCACATTAACAACCAAATGGAACAATTTAACACCAACTAAAGCTATTTTAATTTCTCAAAATTCATATTTTCACAAAAAACTCAATTTTCTTGATATTCATTCTAGAAATCATCACTATGAATTCATTATTTGGCCAAATCACTCCATATCAATTACATTATGCTCATATCTCAATGAACTACCAAATATAAGTTTTAATTTATGATTTTACATACGAATTGGCCACTAAAATCGATACTTACCCAAGCTATGTATGAAAACATATATATAAACATACACTGACGAATATTTCTTCTACTGTAAACCGAAATTAGCATGCAATTATTGTCTAAACATAACATATAATCATCATATATGCATGTAATCATCATAACTAAGTTACATAACAAAATTCAGAAGAAATATGATTCACAGAGCATAGCAAAACTTTGTCGTAGTTCACATATGTGGACCTATACATATATAATAGGGTTGTATAAGAAATACCTTCAAATTAGCTTGCACAATCTTGCAATTACAGACAATCCTTCTCAATCTCTCTCAAGCTTTCTCTCAATCTCCCTCAACTCTGAATTCACTGAACTCTAGGATAGCAAATAACCAACTGATAATACTATGTGTAACCAATATAAACTGATATAGCCATAATACCTATACTAAATATATCAGTTACCAACCAATAACGTATATAATATAAATATATTATATTTATTATTTATTTTATTTATTTATATTATTTTATTTTATTTATATTATTTATTTTAAATTTCAAAACTAGAAATTCAAAAGCCTAAGCCTTGTTTGGCAAATCATTTAAAATTAAAGAGTTAAAATACTTAAGCCTTGTTTGACAAAAACTAATTTAAACCCTTTTTAATTTATTTTAATAAACACTTTAGTTTATAAACTATAATCACATATTATTTTCATATCCAACATTAACCCATTAAATTAATCACATACTATATTTTAATTAAATATAGCCATTTAGCAAATATCACCAATTTATAATTTTTATTATAACTTTATTTAATAATTTAACATCATATAAATTATTAAATCAACACAACCACATAACACCTCATGCTATAATATAAGCCTCTAAATTATAAATTAATTTAATTTAGAAAATTCTCTAATAAATTTAGATTCATCAATTCAATAATAGACACACTAAATAAATATTTATTATTCAATAAATATTTAATATTACACTTTGAAATTTCGGATCGTTACATCCTTCCCTCCTTACAAGGATTCAGTCCCCAGAATCACAATTCAAACAATCAAATCGTCACATTCTCCCCTACATACAAAGATTTTGTCCCCAGAATCGAAGACACGGACTAAACAAATAACTCAAGGTAATTTTTCATCATATCAACTTCGAGTTCCCATGTAGCCTCTTCGACGTTGTGGTTCCTCCATATCACCTTCACAGAAGGTATCACTTTATTCCTGAGCACTTGTTCTTTCCTATCGACTATCTGGATAGGAATCTCTTCGTAAGACAAATCTTTACTGAACTGCAACGGTTCATACTAAATCACATGCTTGTAATTGGGTTTATAAGGTCGCAACACCGATACATGAAAAACATTGTGCACATGTTCTAATTCTAGAGGTAAAGCTACCTCATAAGCCACTTCTCCCACTTTGCGTAGAATTTGGAAAGGTCCAATAAACCTTGTGCTGAGCTTTCCTTTCTTGCCAAAATAAATTTTCCCCTTCCAAGGAGAGACTTTCAGAAACACGAAACTTCCTGCTTTAAATTCACGACTTTGCCTGTGTTGATCAGCATACTTTTTCTGTCAATCTTGAGCAGCTACCAATCTTGCTCTGATGAGTTTGACTACTTGATGATCTCTTGAACCCGATTCTGAGCCTAACGATTGGCGTTCTCAACTTCATCCCAAAGATAGTGGAGTTCTGTACTTTCTGCCGTATAACGCCTCGTATAGCGGCATACCAATGCTTGTGTGGTAACTGTTATTGTATGCAAATTCCACCAACGGTAGATGATTATCCCAATTTCCTTTGAAATCTATGATGCACGCTCTGAGCATATCTTCAAGCGTCTGGATCATTCTTTCGCTTTGCCCATCGGTTTGCAGATGATATGCTGTGCTCATCTTCAATTGCGTTCCCATGCATTCTTGTAATCTCTTCCAGAAATTTGATGTGAACCTCGGATCTCTGTCTGATACAATTGATACTGGAACTCCATCTCTTGAGACGATCTCTTTAACGTATAATTTTGCCAACTGATCGAGATTAAATCTAATCTTTATTGACAAAAAGTGTGCAAATTTTGTCAGTCTGTCCACTATTACCCAAATCGCATCATATCCTTTCTGAGTCGTTGGAAGACCTACCACAAAATCCATTGTGATATGCTCCCACTTCCATTCCGGTATCTCCAACGGTTGAAGTAATTCGCTTGGTCGTTGATGCTCGGCCTTTACTTTCTAACATGTCAAGCACTTTGCAATGCATTCTGCAACGTCTCTTTTCATGCTCGGCCACCAAAAATGTCGCCGTAAATCTTGATACATTTTCGTACTTCCCGAATGAATCGAATATCTTGAGCTATGTGCTTCCGTTAAGATGTCTTCTTTAATATCCTGCACTGCTGGAACCCAAATTCGTCCCTCGAATCTTAGCATTCCCTCAGCTTCAACCTTATACTTCGTTTCTTTACACTCGACACAATTTTTCATCGGACTCTTTTGGAAATTTGATTTCCAGCTCTAACCTTGCCATTGCTGTAATAAGCTCCTCCTTATCTGTTAACAACATCAACTTTTCTCTGCCTTTCCTACTCAAGGCATCTGCAACCACATTTGCTTTGCCTGGATAATAAAAGATCTCACAATCATAATCCTTTATCAATTCCATCCATCTCCTTTGCCGCATGTTCAGGTCTTTCTATGTGAAAATATACTTTAGACTTTTATGGTCTGTGTAGATCTCACATTTTTCTCCGTAGAGGTAGTGTCTCCATATCTTCAGTGCGAACACAACCGCTGCCAACTCTAAGTCATGAGTCAGATATCCTTTTTCGTAGTCCTTCAGTTGCCTTGATGCATACGCAATAACCTTGTCGTTCTGCATAAGAACACAACCCAATCCTTTGTGTGAAGCATCACTATACACCACAAAGTTTCCTGTATTATCCGGTAATGACAACACAGGTGCCACACTGAGCTTCTTCTTTAATTCTTGAAAACTTTCTTCACATTTCTCCGTCCAAACAAATTTTACAGACTTCCTTGTCAAATTTGTCAACAAAGTAGCAATCTTGGAAAAATCTTGAATAAATCGTCTATAATATCCTGCCAACCCCAAGAAACTTCTTACTTCTGATGGATTTCTTTGTTGTTCCCAATTTATCATAGCTTCAACTTTTGATGGATCTACGGAAATCCCATCTTTATCGATTACATGCCCAAGAAATTATACACGTTCCAGCCAAAATTCACATTTAGAGAATTTCGCATATAACTTTTCTTTTCTTAACATCTCCAACGTCAGACGTAAGTGTTCCATGTGTTCCTCTTGGGTTTTAGAGTACACCAGAATATCGTCGATGAACACCACCACAAATTTGTCCAAAAATGGTTTAAACACCTTGTTCATCAAATCCATGAACGCTGCAGGGGCGTTTGTCAAACCAAATGACATTACTAAAAATTCATAATGTCCATATCGAGTTTGGAATATCGTCTTCAGTACATCCTCTTTCCTCACTTTCAATTGGTGATATCCACTTCTCAAGTCTATTTTCGAGAAATATCTAGCACCCTTCAATTGATCAAACAAGTCATCTATTCTTGGCAATGGATATTTGTTTTTAATAGTGACTTTGTTCAATTCCCTATAATCAATGCAAAGATGCATTAACCCATCCTTCTTCTTCACAAACAACACCGGGGCTCCCCACAGTGACACACTCGGCTGAATATACTTCTTGTCTAGCAGCTCCTGCAGTTGTACCATTAATTCCTTCATTTCTACCGGGGCCATTCTGTACGGGGCCTTCAATATTGGAGCGGTTCCTGGCGCTAAGTCGATCACAAACTCTATTTCTCGGTCAGGTGGAAGTCCTGGCAAATCCTCTAGAAACACGTCTACGAACTCCCTAACCACCGGTATTTCCTCCAATTTCATACCCTTCTCCTTTTGAGTATCGACTATGTAAGCTAAATACCCCATACAGCCCTGACTCAATAACTTTTTGGATTGCATCATTGTCAGAAATTTCATTTGTCTAGGCGATTTGCTACCATGAAAAACTACCTTTGACGGAGTCATAAGGTTTACACATTTCTTTTGGCAGTCAATTATCGCTCCATAATTAAACAGCCAATCCATTCCCAAAATAACATCGAACTCTCCAAGTTTTATCAGGATTAAATCTACTTCCATAACATTCCCCTTAATGTTCACCCTACAGTTCTTGTATACGAACCTAACAGGAATTACTTCCCTATTCGCAATTTCTATGTTTAAAGGAAATTTCAACTCTTCACAAGGTATTTCTAACTTCTTAGCAAATTCATCAGATATAAACGAGCAAGTAGCACCCGAATCAAATAATACTTATGCATCTATATCATTAATTGGGATAATACCTGACACGACATCTTTTGATTGCACCGCGTCCTGCACCGTCATGTTGAAGGTTCTGGTTGTGGGCTTATTTGTTGTTGTTGGTCCAGCAATAGCCAACGCACCTCCACTAGCATTTCCCTTGCTCCCATTTGTCTCACCAGACCTCTTCTTAGGGCATTCACGAGCAAAGTGATCCTTGGATCAGCACGTGAAGCACACATTCTTTTTAGCTTGAGTGCAATTTGGGGCGATGTGACCCTCCTGGACACAATTGAAGCATACTCGTTTCCCCCGCAAACACTCTCCCTTATGAAACTTTCTGCACGTAGCACATGCTTCGAACTTCTTATTTTGCTGGTTTCTTTGCTGATTTCCAGCTCCTCCATTCACATTCCACTTCCTCTTCAGGTTGTTGCCATTACTACCGTTACCACCACTCTTAGCTTCACCTTCACTCTTCTTCTTTCTCTGCTCTTGATTTTGCTTTTTTACTGCCTCGCCTCCACTTTCAGTGAGAATCGCCTTCTCCATCACTGTTGCAAATGTCTTCAATTGGAATAGGGAAACCCTACTGTACACCCAGGGTTTTAGTCCCTGTTCAAACCTCTTCGCCTTGTGTTCGTCTGTGCTGACCTAATATAGCATAAACCTCGCTAATTCGTTGAAATCTGTGGCATACTCAGACACCGACATTGTTCCCTGCTTCAATTCCAAAAACTGAACCTCTAGCTGATTCTTCGAACTCTCTGGAAAATAGGTCTCGAAGAACAGCTCCTTAAACCTATCCCAGGTCATCGTTCCTGGTCCTTCCCGAGTTTTGTTGGCCTGCCACCAATAGCTAGCCTCCTCTTTCAACATAAACATTGCAAAAGTAGTCTTCTGGTTATCCTCTACCCTAGCAACATCAAAAACCTTCTCGATCTCCATAATCCAGGTCTGTGCTTCGACTGGATTCATAGACCCTCGGAATTTTGGTGGTCCAACTGCCTTAAAGTCCTTGAATGTCGTACCTTGATTCTAAGGTTGATTCTGCAAAGCACCCGTCAGCAACGTCACTAGCTGCTGAACAGGGTTTTCTTGCACATTGTTGTTGTTTTCCTCAACGGTTCTTTGTCGTGGTGGTTGACGTCTTGAAGCCATTTTATGTTAAAATACATCCATCAAATTCTATTCAATCTCTTAAGTATTATATACTTAATTCGTACATCATAACAGTTTATCACGTAACACTTAACACTTTGAATAAAACAATAACTTTTATTCATTCATCATAAAAACATCAAAATAATAGCATCACTGCTATTTACATTACCTTCCTGAACTATAACAGTTGCAGAATAACATCATCATCATCACATCCCATTGGTTATATCATAACTGGGATTTACATTTCGTTTATTTCCTAATCACATATCAATTACATATCACTACGATGTCCTACTAAGATACTGTGTAGCCTTACGATGCTCTTCCTCCATAATTCGGAACATTGTTCGGCGATCCAATACGTATGATGGTAGCGTCTTGAACTGAATCGGATAACTCATGACTCGATCTTGAGCTCGATTGACCACGGTGTTGAATACGTTGCTCATTTCTTCCATCTTCCTCCTCTTTGCTAGTGTGTCTCTCTCTGCCATTTCGGCCCGTTGATAAGCTTCATTGTACGCATCTTCAGCCCTTGCTCTCTTAGTATATTCCTCTTTCTGCTTATTCTCCAGTTCTGCAATCTTCCCCATCAGTTGCTCATTTTCCCCTTCTGTGTGAATCAGCTTCTCTTCAACGTTGTTCAATCGTTCTTCTCGAACCTGGATCTTATCGTCTTTTGTGCCATCGAGGTTTGTTGTTCAACTACTATCTCCTGCAACTCCTCGACGGTGTCTTGAAGTTCCACATTGCGGTCATACACCTCGTCGTACATACGGGCAGCTACCGAGTTGAGTGAAAGCTCTTCCTCCTCGTCCTCCTCATCCTCCGATTGTGGCAGCTCCACGGGGTCCTCCTCCTCCGTCTCTATCTCATCATCCTCATCAGTACCTCTCCCTTTCAACTCATCATGACCAGATGGGCTGTTTCCGTGGCGATGGTTGTTCCCAAATCACCTGAATATCCCGAGGCTCCTCCTCTCTAGCCTGACTGGATCCTCCTATAATAGTCATCCTGTCAATCAAAGTTTAAGTTTTAATTACTAACTATTACTACTCGACACTCACGAGCACATAAGTTTTAATCACATAAGCACATAAGTGTTTTATTACTTTCACTTTCCTAAAACTCGATGAGAGTTTATCATCACTACCTTTTCAAAGGTTACTTCCTAAGGCTTTTCCCCCACCTAAGGTTCATAACCTAAGGCTTTGATACCAACCTGTGACACCACTAAATCTAGGTACTTCATTCCCACAAGATTTGGTGCTCACTAACCATACAATCATACTATCTACCCAAATAAAATATTATTTAAACCATAATCCTCCCTTCAAATAGGGTTACATCAATTACTTCAAAATTATCCCAGGTTATCTAACCTTAAAACATCATTCAAATGCGGAATTAAATTATTACATTACATCATAAAAACAAAGTCTAAGATCATCATAATAAATAAGAGTACAAATCAGCATCACTTGTACAATTTTCCCTTTCCTTTGCTAGTCAAAGGTTCATCTACCTTCTCCGCTTTAGCTGCAATGAGTTTATAAATATGCAAGAATGAGCAAAATAATTACTCACTGGATATAATAATGGATCAACAGGAGAATAACAATAATATCTGCCAACAAATAGGCTCATCAAAAACTGGATAATACTCTAACAATGATAATCAGGAACTGAAATCCAAGATATGGAATAAACATAACTAAGGGTCATAAGACCATGAACTCTATTCTAGGTTTTCAAGTATTTCTACTTTAACCTTTAACAGTCTAGAAGACTATAATCATCATCTATGTCCTAGGTTCACAGGTGTTTTTACTGTAACCTTTAACAGTCTAAACGACTATATGGACCATCATTCCGTACTCCAGGTGATCAACCCTTTGTACTATGTATTACAAGAAACATTTTAACGCTTATCACAGTAGCTCTATAATAATCCCCTGATATAGGGTTGTTCATCTCAGTATTTAGAGTACAAGTCCACACCAAAGAAAGTTTGGTTTGGATAAGCTTTCAAGGGTAATTTGAAGTTTAACGAACATCAACTAGAGGACTAGTTGAATCAATAGTGTTTGATAATACAACAGTTGATCAATAATAATATGAAACAATGAATAAGTGCAAGCGAACTGTCTATACTTGATCCCATGCTTAGAAACAACTACAAAGCATAAGTATTGAATGACAATAATAAACCTTGCTTGAATAAAATTAAGTTAGGACTATGAATTATTGAATAAACATTAAGTAATAGCAAGCTGAAAATAAAGCTCACTTATCATGAAAATGACTTGTGTCAAGTAATTGAACTATAATGATTCAATATTTGAAATTAGAATTCAAGAAAACTGCATTCATAATATCCAAATAACAATAATGAAACTTGTGTAACAATAAACAAGTTAGAATGCATCAACAAGTATTGGACTTCAAACTTGGTTGAATACAATAATCTTCAAATCATGATTAAGGATACAATAGTTCATTTAACGAAACTTTAAAGTAAGAACTAGCTCAACAGAAATGTAAGGATAAAAGGCTTGCTTAATGTAAAAAGAGAAGTTTAGAAACTTGCTCAATGTAAATATAGAGTTGGAAAACTTGCCTTGAGCGTAAGCTATAAAATTAAACTCACGATCACCTACATATAATTTTAGAACAACAATATCTATTAGATACGCCAACATATCATAACATGATCATTACCATTCACATTTCAGAAACTCTAAGTGTTCTACTTCGCAACACTTAACTAACGTTCATTGTCCAACTAACTTGCAATATAACATGTTCTCGACTTTCTAAACATTTTTGCAACTTTGAACTTACTAACCACAACTCACTATGTTTTGTGAACCTTAACATTACCCATTTAACATGCTAACACAATTTCAGACCACACCATGATGTTATCCCAAGACCGCAAGAATAATGTGAAGCTTTAATCTCAAGCGAGGGTATGGTAGCATTGCTGCTTATATAAAAGGCTTGGGACCGTGGCAATTTGCGCCATTTTTGCTTTGGCTCAGTACCAAACAAGAATCACATGAGATGTTCAGACAGACGCAGAGAGGCTAATGAATAGTAGCCGATTTTAGCCCAACAAACACAAATTTCACCCACCAAACAGTGAAATTAACATGTAAAATAAATATACACAATCATAAACATGATTGCTCACATTTACAACCAATTGGAACAATTTAACATCAACTAAAACTATTTTAATTTCTCAAAATTTATATTTTCACAAAAACTCAATTTTCTTGATATTCATTCAAGAAATCATCACTGTGAATTCATTATTTGGCCAAATCACTCCATATCAATTACGTTATGCTCATATCTCAATGAACTACCAAATACAAGTTTCAATTTATGATTTTACATACGAATTGGCCACTAAAATCGATACTTACCCAAGCTATGTATGAAAACATATATATAAACATACACTGACAAATATTTCTTCTACTGTAAACCGAAATTAGCATGCAATTATTGTCTAAACATAACATATAATCATCATATATGCATGTAATCATCATAACTAAGTTACATAACAAAATTCAGAAGAAATATAATTCAGAGAGCATAGCAAAACTTTGTCGTAGTTCACATATGTGGACCTATACATATATAATAGGGTTGTATAAGAAATACCTTCAAATTAGCTTGCACAATCTTGCAATTGCAGATAATCCTTCTTAATCTCTCTCAATCTTTCTCTCAATCTCTCTCAACTCTCAATTCCCTGAACTCTAGGCTAGCAAATAACCAACTGATAATACTATGCGTAACAAATATAAACTGATATAGCCATAATACCTATACTAAATATATCAGTTACCAACCAATAGCGTATATAATATAAATATATTATATTTATTATTTATTTTATTTTATTTATATTATTTATTTTAAATTTCAAAACTAGAAATTCAAAAGACTAAGGCTTTTTTGGCAAATCATTTAAAATTAAAGAGTTAAAATACTTAAGCCTTGTTTGACAAAAATTAATTTAAACCCTTTTAATTTATTTTAATAAACACTTTAGTTTATAAACTATAATCACATATTATTTTCATATCCAACATTAACCCATTAAATTAATCACATACTATATTTTAATTAAATATAGTCATTTAGCAAATATCACCAATTTATAATTTTCATTATAACTTTATTTAATAATTTAACATCATCTAAATTATTAAATCAACACAACCACATAACACCTCATGCTATAATACAAACCTTTAAATTATAAATTAATTTAATTTAGAAAATTCTCTAATAAATTTAGATTCATCAATTCAACAATAGACACACCAAATAAATATTTATTATTCAATAAATATTTAATATTACACTTTGAAATTTTGGATCGTTACAGAGGCACTCATTCCTCAGACCCGGAGCTAACACCGAGCAGACAGGTACAATTACAGATGACCTTGCGGCATTCAAACACTTGCAGCAGTCTAATCTTATATGTAACCCTGAGCAACGTCTACTTTCAACTCAAACCAGAGATAACCCTGGTGAGGAGTCAAACGTCATCTTGCCACCTCAACTCCTGCGCGTCGTCTCAACACTTCATATATATACATACGATAATGTCCTACAAGAACCAAGGAGTTCTAATCTCGAGTGACTATTACGCGCGGTAACACACCGGATAGAATTTGAAGCTTGAAGACCATGGGCATGGTCCTCTCTCCCTGACTTTGTACAACCTCTAATCCCATGTCATTGCGTAACTCTCGACAAAAGCAGTCTGAAGATGGTCTTGTATACCTCGTTCGGATGCTCAAATTGAAGTTCTGCAAGTTTGAGCAGACATTACAGTGCACGAGTGCACGTACTTCGAGACGACAGGACCCACGGAGCCCCAGGCACCCAAGGCAGCCGCAAGTGCATCTGCGACTGCCGTAGGTACACCTGCGGCTCCCCCCTCTATAAATAGAGGGGTTGGGGTGGCCATTTTGAAAAAGAAAAAAGGCGAGGAAGCCCTGTCAAATTTGCTCTGTACACACCGCATATTGAGTGCTTTCTCATTTTAAACACTTGTTAGCTCACATATAGCTATATTTTTACCGGCGGGAGTTGAGTGTTTATCCATTTAGAGTCATAGAAGCCTGCATTGGCAGCCCACTGTAAGCCTTCTCACACTCTATAAAGCCTTTCTCTTCATCTTTGCACACATTATTCTACACATTGAGAGTCGTGTTGTGTGCGTATGCCCGGACTTCTATCCGTGGTTTTCATTTCATCTCTATATATATACTTATATATGTATATATTTATATATGGACTAACATTATCGAAGTTAGTTATGCCTCGATTTAGCCTGCATACTTATGTATCGAGCGTTACTTATTTTATATATATATATATATATATATATATATATATATATATATATATATATAATTGTTGTCGATTTTATCCGATGAGCCTCGATTTTATATATCCAAGCTTATATATATATATATATATATATATATATATATATATATATATATATTATTGTTGGACATATCCGATGAGCCTTGATTTTATATAATTTAGCTTATATATATATATATATATATATATATTTATATATATATATTTATATTTGTCAAGCTCGAGTTTACTTTGAGGCCTTTTATCGCTTTTATTTACATTTTGATCCTGAGTTTGGAGTTGCTTGCGGTGGTGGCTTTTATTACTTGTCCATCCCCCATGGATATATATATATATATATATATATATATATATATATATATATATATATATATATATTTTATATATTTACATTTTCGATCCCCCATGGAGGTGCTTTCGTGGTGGTAGATCATGATATATATATATATATATATTTATAGCTTTTATATATATAATCGCTATCGCTTTTCATATAAATCATGCAGATCATGTGAGCCTAGAATCATGTGATCATGATTCAATACCATCAATCTAGATTCGGTTCCCGTGATGGACATTTTTCAAATTGTAGTAGTTTGTACATTATTTATGGTGTCTCGAATTTCCTTGGATGACTTTCATGCCCATGAGGAGTTCTAAGCATCATCAGATATTATTTTTCTCAAGATGCCTCGCATCTCAAAAATAAAAGCAAATCAAGTTTAACATTTAATAATAAAATGGAAGTATGAAAAGGTCTCAATTCTTATTGAGCATGTGGTTTGAAAAACCTCTTTACAAAACTTCATTGCTATATTCTGTTTAAAACTGAATTTTTCTATAAATTCAAACCCTTTGTATATAAGTGCGAATGAGGCCTCGCACTACTTTCAGATAATTGCACATTGATCCACACACACACACACACACACACATTCATATAACAGTTTCTTTAAAAGTGGCGGTCATCGTGGCAACACGGATGTCGGGGGTGCCTAACACCTTCCCTCCCGCATAATCAAGCCCCGAACCCAAAAATGAATCTCTGTTTCACACGCACTCCATTTAGCAAATGTCACATCACTGGGTCAATGAGCAAACCTTTTTCGGTTGCGTTGGTGTAACCAGTTAAAAACACCAACTGGCGACTCTTAACATTTCATCGTCGACATTACACATGTTGGACCTTTTTCACTTGTTTTTTCAAACAAATCTCACATAACATGAGAACACCAAAGAACAAGTAACTAAAAGGGACAAATAAAAATCCCGACGTCGACAGTGGCAACTCACTGGGACTCCAAAGAAGAGGGCTTAAGCCGCTATTACAAGCTTTTCAAAATGTTATATGCTTGTGTGTGAATGTTGCATTTACATTTATGATGAATGTGTACGAATGCATTTTACTTTATCAGACCGCAAAATATCTATATCGTGATATTAGTGCTTCGCACATGTCATCATTTTCATAAACGGTGAGACACGTCAGTATGTGAATGTATGTTGTGTGGTTCCTCCACCAGAGGCTATCCCATTTGGTGTTTGATTACTAGACTCGTAGGGAGACTAATTCCAATGAGGCTCGGGAAAGGCACCACCCAGATTCGCTCCAGTTGAAAGACCGGATTAACTTCCCATCAAGTATATTGCGAAGATCTAGGAACCTTCATGCCAAAAAGCCACGAGAGTAACCCTAAGATAGGTCAACCTCTGATAAACCAAACGCGGAGGAAAGTCTCTTCATGCTTTCCATTTTTAAATTACTTGTAAAAGCATTTACTTGTAATTTTATTCCATGTTCATCTTTATGTAATGGAAAAATGATGAATATCTATGCATATATGACATGTTATCAATTAACACCCGTTTTTGCAGGATGATATTCCTAAAATGGACACATTATGATAGCATTTACATTATCCCTAAGACTAAACTACATAAGTCTTTTGTAGAGAAATCATTGGGCCTATTACTAGCTCAAAATCCAAAAAGGCCACGAGCCTACAACCAATCATGTCTTCTTCTGACCAATCTAATCCTGTTTCGCCAGAATAATTTGACGGATTAAGTAAACAAATTATAGATTTGGTTGTTCTACTAAAAGAATTGCATCAGTCTACTCAGGGTACAAAGATACCTACACATACAGAAACCTTTACACAAGGAGGAGCTCAAGGTTTGGAAAAAACAATTCAGTAACCTCGCTTGGATATGACCAACAAAGACCCCGAAAACACCCATCTCAAAGGAGATCCCAGACACCGTGATATATCAAGAAGAAGGTCCTCCAAATGGAGGAAACTATTCGTGTTCTCAAAGGGATTGGAACACATGGAAGTGTTTCATATGTCGACCTTTGCATATTCCCCGGTGTTCATTATCCAGAGAAATTCAAAACCCCCGATTTGAAAAAAAGTATGACGGGTTAGGGGATCCTTATACACATTTGAAGGTGTTCATTGAGAACTTGGATCTTATGCGAAAACGAGAAAGCTCGTAATGCAAATTATTCCAAAAGAGTCCGATCGAGAAGCCTCGCTCATGGTATACCAGATTAGACAACTCAAAGATCCATATAGGGGAAGAGCTAGCTCACGCCTTCCTCACTCAATATAGTTTTCAATCTCAGATGGCTCCGACTGCATACAGATTACCAAGGTCAAGAAACAAATCTAATGAGTCTTCAGAGAGAGTATGCTCAAAGGTGGAGGGCTTGCTACTCAAGTTATTCCTTCCATGATGTAATCGAAATGGTCTTTGACTTTCATATATATACAGAAGCTCCTTTCTATGAGAGAGTCTTAGCTGGTATTGGCAAACCATTCTCTAAAATGATCAAACACAGAGAGATGGCTGAGATGGGATTGAAGTCAGGTAAGATTCAAGACCTAGCCGCTCTTAAAGTTGTTGCAAAGCACATCCATTCCGGATCTTATGGAAACAACCCTGAGGGTCCATAAAAAGAAAGAGGAGGATGTTTCCTCGATACTACAAGGTCAAAAAGGCAAATGTAACACGCTATACAGAGGAGAAACTACTCCCCTTTCCAAGCACAATCTTCAAACCTCCATTGCCCAAAAGTGGAGAAGTAAAGCGCCCTCGAACGCTCACACCCTTAGGGGACTCGCCGAGAATATTCTTGCTGCTTTTCCGACTACTCGTAAGAAAATCACACATCTTCTTCCACCAACCAACCCTAATGGGAGGGGTTTTTAATGCTACTCGAAGTGTGCTTATCATGCCGAGCACCCGGACATGATACTCAAGATTGTTGGGCCTTGAAAACACAAGATCCAAGATTTAATAGACAATGGTGAGATCGTGGTCACCAAACCAGATCAACCTCATGTGCAAGACAACCTCTTCCTCAACACAAAGAAGAAGAGGTCAACATGATTAGTTGGAGAACCGGATGAGTTCCAGCTTTTAATGGTGAATCATCCTGCACCATCAAAGACGGTGTTGATAGATGGGATTACGCAAAGTTCCAATTTACTATGGAACGAAAAGATGAAAGCTCTTTTGCAAGAAAATTGAGTAATCGGGCGTAATCGGTGACCCATCCAAAGATCAAGTCACACGCCAATTAATTCACCAGAGCATGCCTATCTCCTTCTTTTGTTATGAATGCTCCACCATCACCTTCGTAAAAAGCGAAGCTATGGAGGATAAGGTTGCAAAGAGAGCAAATGCTAAAGCCCATCGAGATTTTGCCAATCAAAGAGGAATTTACCTATCCGGGCCAACCTATGGAGGAGATATTTCAAATAATGATCAACGAAGGAAGAATTACTCTCCTTCGCCTCCAATCAATCCCCGCTCAAGATGGTTCAACTCGATGGAGTATGTCAATATCATTCACATTCTCATGGTCACAACAGATAGAAGAATGTTGGGCACTCCGCCATCTCATTCGTAATCTTATTGATAGCGGTGTGTCCGCAAAATGGAAGACGATGATGACTGTGCAACTCGAGAGTGGGAATATATGTCCTACCAAATGGAAGGGATCAATAGCAATTATATCCGCTGAGGATGATGAGACTGTCAAATCATTTCCCATACAAGCAATTCAACTCAAAGGAGCTGACAATCCTTTGAAAGTGGCCGCACCAGAGCCAATTTCTTTACCTTTCAGACCACAATATCCTCGTTGTCACCTTTACACAAAGTTCCATGGAATTATGGAGAAGTCAAGGATCCACGCCTCATACTCATCGCTATAGTTGTTGAAGGAAAATCCATCGTATCTTCCTCAGAGGGTGATGAGGCCCGCCATCAAAAAAAAGGGAAGATTCCCATGGAGAAGATTGAAAAATTCCTCCGCACTATGGGCCATAATGAAGCCAAGGTGGTTTTAAGCTTAAGAGAAGCTCCACATCGATATATCAATATCGACTTGGTTTTTTCTTCCGAGGATCATAGGAAGATCTTTATCAAGGTTTTGGAAGAAGCCTACTTACCAAAATCAAGTGGATGTGGAAAAATTTCAACATATGGTTGATCACATTTTCAACAACAATGTGATATCCTTCATCGATGATGACATACCCTCAAGGGACCGGCCATCGCAAGCCATCAGACATCGCGCTTTTGTCCTCCTCCGATATATATGTTAGTTGGAGTTTTGATAGATGGAGGTTTCTCAATATCATCCTTATGCCACCTTGGTGAAGATGAACGTCAATCTCAAACGGATCCAAAGCAAGTACCATACGGTTATCAAAGCTTTTGATGGATCCCGACAAAATTCGCTTTGAAAGATTGAGTCGCCAATCGAGATTGGTCCAAATACATTCAATGTATCCTTTCACGTCCTCAAGATAGATTCAGATACAACCCGCTATCGGGGAGACCATGGATCCACATGGTCGGAGTCATTCCTTCTACACTACATCAACAACTCAAATACATTGTCAACAATAGCCTAGTCATCATCAACGCCGAGTTTTAATGTCCTAAACAAGGAAATCTACCAATTATCAGCTTCAATTCAGAATTTAAGCCGGCCAGTTTTCATACTTTAGAAGTGAGTAACATGCAATACCAACCTATTGGAGCACCACTTCCCATACCCAAGATTTTTGCTGAGGTTATGAAGGCCACTCAAGAAATGATGTCATTGGGTCATCAGCCTAGACAAGAGCTTGGTAAAAATTAACAGGGTATTAAGAACCCTATTCCAGTGTCCAGTCAAATCGGGACAGCCGGACTAGGCTATGATGCCAGTCCTAGTCACAGGAATCCTCATAAACGCAAGCAGGATCCTCAAGCTTCCGCCACATGGCAATTTTTTCCATCTGCACCGCATAAGCTGATACAGTCTCCAATAAAGGTGCCAGCCCATGTTATGGCTATGTTGTTTCCCAAACCTATACCATTCAAAGCAAAAGAGGTGCCGATTTCCGATCCCAAGTGGAAGAAAAAGGAGCAGAAACGTAAAACACGACATCGCTTGATGATGTCGTGCATATACGCATCATTGTCCATGATGAACATACAAACAGATATACCCTGCACGATGATTGCCCGATGATGTCATGGTTATCATTCGGGGAGAAGGAGGACAATGACAATCCCTCCATCACGCGCAATTCCATCAGACTTTTGCCCTCGACAATTGGAGCAAAGACTCCACGCATCGGGTCGACGAGGGTAAAATGGGCGTAAAATCCCTCCGCCTCGTAGATAACTTTAATTGCTTACTTTTCTATACAGTATTAGTAGTTATTTTATCAGTACATGCTAACACTTGTGTATGATTAAACAGTTTCATATATTAAGTGAAAGCATATTTTGTTTCAGGACTCTGAATTTAGATGTGCTCAGATTTTGTCGATGAGGTGCCTTTCTCCACAAGGATCAGAACTTTGATGCAAAGTCGACTCGCACTTGATGGAAATACAAGAGGACATCGAGACACCTCAGGAGATTAAGGAATGGGTCATGAGACAAACCTAAACCCAACCTTGACCAAACCACTTCTTTCAATCTTGGAACCTTAGAAAGCCCTAAGCTAATCCAGATTGGTTCAGACCTCACCCCAAACCAACGGAATGACATGGTTGCACTATTAACCCAATTCTAGGATGTGTTTGCATGGTCTCATGAAGACATGGTGGGTTTGTCCACTGACATTGTTCTTCATCGCCTTCCTATTAAAGAGGGATTTAAGCTAGTCAGGCAGAAGCTCAGGCGATTGAAACCTGCGTGGAGTTTAAAGGTAAAAGAATATATTGTGAAACAATTTTAAGCTGGCATTATCATGGTGTCTACATATCTAGAGTGGATATCCAACATTGTTCCCGAGCCTAAACTCGGAGGAAAGGTGCGAGTTTACGTGGATTACCGGGATTTAAACAAAGTTTGCCTTAAAGATAGCTTTCCCGTACCCTTTATCCACATTCTCATTGACAATACTGCTCAATATGGCATGTTTTCCTTTGCGGATTTCTTCGAGGGGTACCATCAAATTATGGTCGCTGAGGAAGACCGTTAGAAAACTGTTTTTATCACGCCTTGGGGAACCTTTTGCTACAGACGGTTATCATTCGGCCTCATCAATGCCGGGGCAACCTATCAGCGAACTATGATAGCTCTTTTCCATGATTTAATGCATAAAGAGATAGAGATCTATGTGGATGACATCATCGTCAAATCCCGAAAGGAGGAAGACCACTTAGACCATCTCAAAAAGCTTTTCAACAAAAGTCATGTAAGTATAACTTGAAGTTGAATCCACCAAGTGCGCCTTTGGTGTTAAATCGTGCAAGTTGCTAGGTTTCTAGTCACCACAAAGGGATTGAATCGATCCCACCAAAATCCAAAGCCATCAAGGAAATGCCCATTCCTCGACAGAGAAGGAAATACGGGATTTTTGGGAAGAATCAACTTCATTAGAAGTTTATCTCTCAACTCACAAAGAACTCCGTGAGCCCATCTTCAAATTGTTAAGGAAGAACTCCTCCATGAAATGGAACGATGAGTGTCGAAAAGCCTTCCTTACCATTAAAGAGCAAATTGGTTAACGCTCCTATTTTGGTACCACCTGTGGATGATGTTCCCCTATTCATGTACCGTCCATTAATGACAATGCCATGGGTCAGATGCGTGGGGAAAAAAAAGACGATAGAGGCCAAGAACGAGCTATCTATTACCTCAAAGAAAAGATTCAAAGCATCAAAGTGAACACAAGTACACTCGATTGAGAAGACTTGTTGTGCTTTTTTAGCATGGGCTTCCATGAGGTTACAACATTACCTCCATGGTCACACAACCCATCTCATATCCCGTGGATCCTCTCAAGTATGTGTTCAAGAAGCCCATACTAAATTGTCGATCGTCTCAAGATGGCAAGTTGATCCTACAACAATTTGACATCGCTTCACGTGACGCAAAAGTTTGTCAAAGGTCAAGGAATTATGGATCAATCGCCGTCAGACCGCTAGGGATTACAAACCCTTAGAAACATACTTTTCCCGATGAAGGGGTAATGGCAATTCAAAGAATACCATCAAGACGATGCATGCCACACATGGAAAATGTATTTTGATGGAGTCGTTAATACGTAAGGTTCTAGAGCTAGAGCAGCTTCTAGTATCCCAGACGGGGAGCAAAGATTCCGTCGTCGCCAAATTGTAGTTTTTGTCAACACCAACAACACAAATTGAGTATGAAGGTCAGATCATGGGGCTAAAACTTGCCTGCTCAATGGGCATCAAAGGTGGTTAATCTATCTTTGGGGATTCAATTGGTAATCAAACAATCCACGGAATCTATCAAACCAAAGAACTACATTTGTCGCCTTACCATCAACAAGTTTTACAGATGGCTTTGAGTTCAAGAAATCTCCTTTCTACACATTCCTCGTAATAGGAATGATTTTTTGATGCACTAGCAACGTTGGCCTCCTTGATTCACATACCTGACAAGGAAAACATGCCAAGCATCACATTTGCCTTGCAAAAGGCCCCAGCTTATGGGAACTATGTTGGAGAAGTATCGGATGAGCTACCTCCCATCCACAACCCTTGGTATCAACATATCAAGGAGTATCTCACGAGATGGATCTACACCACCGAGGCGAGCCCTAATCAAAAAAAGAGGTGGATCCATCGACTTGCTATGAAATTCTACCGAGGGGGAGATGCACTCTACAAAAGAGATGCAGGATTAGGTCTCCTCAGATGTCTGGACAAAGACCAAGCTCAGAGGCTCATGGATGAGATCCATGGTGGAGTATGTGGCCCACACATGAGCGGACCCCTACTTGTTAAGAAAATCCTCAGAACAGGGCATTATTGGCTTACGCTCAAAGTCGATCGTGATGATCACGCCAAGAGGTGCTATCAATGCCAAATTCATGGGAATGCTATCCACGCCTCCAAGGAACTCCACAATATGAGTTCGCCATGGCCCTTTCAATGTGGGGAATGGACGTGATCGGGCCCATCGAGCCCAAAGCCAGTAATGGACATCGATTCATATTCACCATGATCGACTACTTCACCAAATGGGTAGAAGCAGCCTCCTTCCCTAGGGTTACCAAAGAAGTCATCATTGCTTTCATCAGAAACAATATCATCTGTCGATATGGACAACCAGAGGTCATTATGTCAGATAATGATAAGAACCTCAACAACAAAATGATGGAGGAGTTATGCAATAAATTCCACATCAAACACCTTAACTCCGTCATCTACCATCCAAAGATGAATGGTGTTGTTAAAGAGGCTAATAAAAATATCAAGAAGATCTTGCAGAAAATATCCGCCAATCACAAAGGATGGTCTGACCTCTCGCTCCTCGATTTTATTAGCCTACGTAACTTCAATGCATTTCCACCCGGGCAACCCCCACCATTAGCCTATGGGATGGAAGCAGTGCTCCCTATAGAGGTGGAAATGGAATCCCTCAGAGTGTTGATGGATGCTCAGCTAGATGAAGACCAATGGGTACAAGACAGGTATCACCAATTGTCTCTAATAGACGAAAGGTGAACCGCGACTATCTTCCATGGTCAGTTATATCAGCAAAGGATCGCAAGATCCTACAACAGAAAAGTTCGGCTATGGCATTTCAAACAACATGACTTGGTTTTAAAGAAGATCATTGACAACCAAGATCAATCTAAGGGAAAATTCGCTCCTAAATGGGAGGGCCCATTTGTTATCAAGGAGGTATTCGACAGAGGCGCTCTCAGACTATAGTGAAATGGATGGCGATGAATTCCACAACTTATCAACTGGACACCGTGAAACGGTATTATGTCTCGAGGAGGTTATCATCAAGCAAACATCCTGGTATTGATCATCAAATCACCACCATTCCGTTTTCTAACCCTTTTACATACTTTTCGCCTCGTGGAAACATACACTTCAAACCAAGAAGCCACTGGTTTCACCTCATTTCAAAACTTCCATACAATTTTGGTTATCCCAAGATGGATTGAACCTTTTCACACCGCAGTTTATCCTCAAGACGGATTAAACTTTTCTACGCTTGCAGTTTATCCTCAAGACGGATCAAACTTTTTCACACCGCAGTTTGTCCCCATCATGGGATCAAACTTTTTCTCCCCGCAGATATAGCCCGCATATGGGATTCATACTTCTTTGGTCTACCGCAATTCATCCCGAGGGGTAACTACGCCGACCGATCTCCCCGATACACGGAGAGGAGTACGTAGGCAACCATATTTATATATGGCCGATCGCAATAAAAAAAAAAAAACAAAAACATTTCTTCCCTCTTTCTACAAAACAAAAAAACAAAAACACTTCTACACCCTTCTTCATCAATAAAGCTTCTACACCCATCTCGCTTTTTCACATTCAACGTTGAACCTCTTACACTGTGTTCGAAAACTACGCAGACCTGATCTCCTCTTCAATAGAGTACATAGGCGTACCATTTATGGTTTGGTCTAACCCCTACCGTAACAAAAATACTTGTCACACTCAGATCGGGATCAAACTTCAATCCACCACATTTCATCGGCTTGCATCAAAGGGATGGAATTATCCAACCTCTCTCCTCATTAATAGAGATTCTGGTGACCATCTAAGTCATGCGATTGTGCCTCAAAGAGCAACACCAATCCATATATAAGAGATGGAATTAACTAGGCTTCTCATAAATAGAAGTATTGGCGACCATCTGTGGTGCGGTTAATCTAGGAGAGGAAAAGCCACACTCCTTTCCACATTTCCATACAGAAACTAGTCCCAAGACACCAAAGATGGTAGGGATACATACAGATCAATGATCCATTCT
This sequence comes from Panax quinquefolius, assembly GCA_020205615.1. Classification (NCBI taxonomy): domain Eukaryota; kingdom Viridiplantae; phylum Streptophyta; class Magnoliopsida; order Apiales; family Araliaceae; genus Panax; species Panax quinquefolius. The sequence goes on along the minus strand of CM035154.1, from coordinate 104,553,231 downwards.
AAGAGATACTGTGATGGCTCAATGTCCACATATCAAGGATGAGTTCAGAATGCATCAAGATCACAAGCCCTGAAGAAATAGGCAAATATCAAGCAAGTATCAAGGCACAACTGAAAGGGAAGTAAATCAAAATATATTTCTCGCCATATATAATATTGCTTGATATATACACATATGTATATACATGACAAAATGGCTAAGTTTAGTCTCTGCAGGAAAATACAAAGCTATCTACGGATCCGTATGTATGCGGACTATCGATCTAACATAGCATCCTCTTCAAGAAGGAGGTAAAGCCGCAAGCTCCTGCCCAAGGGTATCTACACGAGCTAGCAGATCCGAGGCTAATCGCATGGTGGCATGATGCTCATCAATATATGCACTCATATCGGCAAGGATGCCACCGTATGGGATCTCACTAAATCATCGCTCGTGAATGGCCACATCCAGCAGAAGATAGGCAAGATCCCGCTCCACAATCAATGCATCTCGGGTCGATCTAGCCTCATCCCTCTCTAATAGAGCTGCCTCTCTCCCATCAAGAGTCACAACATCAAGGCCCTCATCGATCTCTCTCATAGGTCATCGATGTAGACTCTCGCTCCAAATATCAGGTCAATGTCGAAACAGAGTGGCACCTCGGGGTGGGGAGAATCCATCACAAATGCCGGCAACCCAAAGAATCAAGTCCTCCTCGATGGGAATATCACCTCCTCCATAGCTCCTCATCGTTAGAATCAAATCTCTGACCGTGGATACTACCATAGCCGATGCAGCCTTCGCTCCATCCATGTGAATACTCGCAGAATAACCTTGGGATGATCGACAGAAAAACTCAAATTTAGCTCTCGTTGATCCCAACAGCATACAACCTAGATCTCGTCCTCTCGCCGATAAATTGAAGAAGCGAAGTTACCGACTCATCGCCCTCCCTCAAATGGATGGAAATCTAAAACCGGTCAAACCGACACATCACGGCCGAATGGGTGGTAGGTGATCATCCCTCTCAAACCAACTAGAGGAAGATAATCCATGCCCGGAGCATGAGTAATGAAGTCAGTAGGGTGAGCTAAGCCCTCAGACACTGCGAATATAGCAAACGGATCTCCAATCCTCGCCAGAAAAGTCGACCAAGATGCAAAAGATCTCATACACTCCGCAGTCGAAAAGGAGTACGACATGGCTATATCATGGGTGAAATAATACCCATGCCATCTCGAATGTGCCAATCGGTCTCAAGTGTGACATAAACCACACGTATAAAGACGACCGAAGCCAGCCGTCATGAACACTCTCACCGATAAGTGCAAAGAATATGTGGCCGACCTCGTAGTCAATGCCATAATCATTTCCAGATGATGGTGTGACCTCCCCGAGAGCTCTCACGCCATAATGACGCCAATGTCCAACTCATCCATATACCGTGGCATGTAGACATATGATAATACGCATAATAGCAGAAGACATCCACTCGCCAAACGCCAATGATCCTCCTGTGGTGGTAAAATTCCCGGAATGCCGTACATAACTATCCTCAGAGCCAAATCTGTCAAACAAAAAATGTTGGGATATAATGTGGCCAGATGTGATCTCATCCTGTACCACCCTACGCCTCAATCTGGTGAGGGTTATGAACTGCCTACTCGTGTCTCCGATCGCCGTGTGCACGCAAGGTCTGTCCAACGGTTGCATCGTCAACCGTGCATACTCCTCCAGAGTAGGAGTCAACTCCTGGGTCCCAAATCAAAAAACTTGCCTCTCTGATACCCAATGCTCCAGCATGCCCTCCACGAATCCTGTGGGAACCTAAAACATCAACAGGGTCATAGTATGCTACAACAAATGATCTACAGTCACCCTGTCTGATGATGACATGCTATCATACCACGATCGCATACCCGGTGCCACCAAAAATGGTGGGGTATGATCAATACTGACTAATCGTCAAGAAGACATCTCAGACGGGCCGTGTCATAAGACCATCCAGGGGTCAATGCTGAATATCTCTGGACATACATACATATGCATAACATAATAATATGCATGATACAATAGATGGCAATATGATATAGGGAATGGAAAATTGTACATATATTCCTAAGTATATCATCATCTAATACATCTCTATACAGCTAAAATACAGGGAAATGGGGCGAAGCTACCCAACATCTAACAGAGGCCTATCAAAAGATATAGCGAGAATGGGGCGAAGCTACCCAGCATCTAACAGAGGCCTATCAAAAGAGATAATAAGAAATATACATCAGAAGAAGTCAATGGTATCGATGTCTACATCATCAATCCTATCCACCGATGTAACTCCTCCCGAGTCACACAGATCTCTATCTATGTGGATGTCGTGCCTATACAAGGGAGGATCTACACCGACAAAGCCATATGGGTCACCCGAGGGGCCAGCGTCAGAGCTGGAGGGATCAAAAGTATCTGCCTCTGAAGGATCTCTACCCAAGTGCCGGATAAAGAAATATGTCTAGTCTAACTGCCAGGTCAAACTGTCAATCTGTGTCACATGAGTCGGATCTTTGACGCAGGCTAGCCAATCCGTTATCATCACGGATCCTGAAACCATATCCCCCATGAACTAAGTGGCGCGGGTCTGAGCTCCAATGGTACGAGGGAACCACCAATGCTGGAACATCTCCTAACTGCAGGAACCCTCTGACAATGTGAAACCATCAATCCCCAATAATGGGATATCAATGAAGGGTGATTGTGAAATAGGCCAATAAGCCTGGCAGGAGGCAAGATCGAAATGCGAATCTCTCCTGTAGTGCTTCTGATAGCACGCTCTCCTAAATAGAGCTCCCACCCTCCATCTGTAAAGAGAGGAATCCTATGGGTGGAAATCACATACTCGACCCCAGTCGGGTATCCATCCTCAAATCCAACACTCAAGTGCTCCCTAGAATAGGGAACCCATGTGATGACGTCCGTTGTCAACAACTCCAGCTGTAGGCGGCAATGAGTGAAACCCTCAGCAATAGGGACCTCTGCCAGTATAGAATGATGCCATCTCCATCCTCGTGGATAGGTGTCTAAACCTAACACCCTCACAGGACGCAAACATGGAAACCTCTCATAGGCCCAAAACTGCCAACACAAAGGCGAACATCTACTGTCAGTCAACACTCTTAACCTGTACATGGGAAAAGACAAGAGAAATACTCACCAGCAGAAATGGGTAGAATCCTAACCAAGCCTCGGTCCAAACCCTGTGATCGCATGCGCATTCCCCTGAGGAAGTAGGCGAAAGTGTAGGAACCCCAATCATAGTCTCTTATACGGTCCACGTGTCGAGTGGCAATGATCAAAGAGAAAGACACCGTAAAAGAGTTATCTTCTATAGGCGTTTCTAATGATCATCAGAACAATCGTCAAGAATGCGATCCCCGACTCACATCATCATCGATATAGGCTCACTCAATGTACCCCATTCATAGCATCTACGCCAAAGGACTCAGACGACCAATCCCGCCTTTGAAGCCTCCGCGAAACTCCCAACAAGGATCGACGGCAAGTAGGGGTGATATCCGTCATGCAAGGCAATGGATCCCTCCAAACTCCATACTGTGATAAATCGCCAATCCATCGCACATCATCATCACCTCACAATCCAAACAAATAGAGTGATCGAAGTCGGTGAAACCAAAGACTCAGACAATGCCCGAGGTAACCCCAGGGATAACGATGGGGAAGAATGGAAAAGAAGGTCCCGAATCCCCAGCCATATACAATCGCTCTATAGTCATCATGCAAAGCCTGATACATAGAGTGGATGCTAAACCAGTTCCCTTGAGGCTGTGTAAAGCTGGGAACCTACATTAAATGCAGATCAACATCATAATCGTTTACTCCTCATCAATAGGAAATAAGGAAGATTAAGATCTAACTTCATACCTCATTTGCGTGCAGGTAGACTAAAGGATGTTGACTCAAGTCACCCAGAAGCTCTAGGTTCGCCACTTGAATACCTGGCAAATCCTTATGAGGAACACGTGCAGCAGGAGTAGGAACCTCAACCGGTACATCTTCCTCCTTATCCTTAACATCCGACACTTTAACCCGGATAGGACGTATCACCGTCTCCACCAAACGACGAGGTTGTCTAACAGAACAGGGTCGAGGCATTTTAGAAACCCTCCTCCGTACACCAGAAGTAGTCCTGCGAGAACTACTCGGCTGATCCGGATCCATAATATATGGACAACAAGTCTCCAAATCACCTCAAAAAGGGTGTGGTAAATTCTTATCTGGAGCTTTTCAAAATGCATCTTATGACTACATGCATGCATGCATTATTTTAACATAAATCTACAGTAGAGTTAAAAATGCATGACTACCCAATGCCTACATTTTGGAAAAAATTTTCCATAGCCCCCTTTGTAAATGGGACTATCCACATGCACATAGACATGACTAGGTGGCCATTCAGTAGCACACCTACCCACTGTCATATACATCCTACATGCATTAATACATCACAGTAAAAAATCCGTAAGTGTAGTCTAATTATCAGGATTATTTTGCTTTTCTACCTTTACTCATTTGTCCTCAAATAAGATAAGAAATTACAGTAAAAGGTGCCAATTTGACTCTTTCAAAAGTCAAATTTTTTCACATCATTATGTTCAGCATGGTTTAATACTAACATTTACAGTGTTGAATATTTTTTTTAAAGTCATATCAGCATGCATATTCACTACTATGTGTCTAAATGCATTTCATGTGATAAGTCATTTCCCAACGGATAGAAACTGGAAAAGAATAGATGTATATGTTACCAGGACAGTGAAGAACACTTGTACGGTGGCAGAATGTGTAGAAAGTCGCCCGAACTCAGCAGGTCTGAAGAAGAGCTCTTAGATTTCCATCGCGGCGCAGCTTGAAAATGACTTATGAAAGCAACATGTAGGCTTTACATACCCACGGTTAGCCGCAGGTCCACCTACAACTGCTGCAGGTGTACATGCGGTACCCCTACATGGGTCCCACACCTCCGTCTCGGTCCAGTTAGAGTTGCAAAGGAGGTCTCACAAGCTGAAAAGGCCAAATCAGGAATAAAAACGCTACGCGATTGAGCGAAATAACCTGAAATCCTGGTTTTTATGGGCCAAACTCTGGCTTCATATATCACTCATTGGTATTCACCTGCATACAAGGTATACTATACCATTGGCCTCAGCTTTTACAAATCATGCTCGACAATACCTCACAAAGGTCTGATATCGTCAGTGCAGGGTCACATCACTAAGACGTATCCTCGACGGGGGTTACAACGCTGAAGTTATGAATTAAAGACGTATCCCCGGCGGGGTTACAACGCTGAAGTTATGAACTGATGACGTATCCCCAGCGGGGGTTACAACGCCAAAGTTATAAATTGATAAAGTATCCCCCGGCGGGGGTCACAACGCAGAAAAAATTCAAACATTCATGTATCCCCGGCGAGGGTCACAACATAATGCAACCATTGATATACGCATCAATGAAGGTCAAGCAACCTTGGCATACTCCCTAAAAGGGGTAACAACATAATGCAACCATTTATACACACATCAATGAACGTCAAGCAGCCTTGACAGTTTTCCCAACAGGGATCTATCCGGTGATACACACATCAGCGAAGGTCAGGCAACCCTGACAATACATACTATTGGCAGTAACTCCGACAGGATGGTGGGATATGTTATACACATCCTTAAACACACAAAGCTTTCTCCCCACAGATCTCTTGTACACAAGAGGCACCTTTATGGAGTAGAAGTCTGTGTCTAGGATTCAGGACTTTGGTGATAGCCCCAACGTCAACATCCTTGAAGACTTGGATCGCATGTCCAAGACATCACTGATTGTCATCCCAACAGGATTTACAGGGAACCGGCAATCATTTCATTCATGCATTATACATTTGCATCATGTTGCTCCACATAGCATCATGTTTATCTTGTTGCATTTCAAGTGTCTAAGATTCTTTATCCTATCCATGCCTTGCATTGCATAAATATTATAAAGAGGGGCATCTGTAGACACTTGAAATTTTTTGCACACCTGTTACTAACATTGCAGGATGGCAGATTCGTCTTTCGGAGATAACCCTAGAAGACAGCTCACATCCATTCCGGATACTACCGGAAGTTCAGTCTCAACCCCAGAACACACACCAGGAGTATCATTTCAAACCTTGGAGATAACCCCGAGTTTCGTCCTTGGAGATAACCCCAAGGAATATTATTGCAGTTCCGGCGATAACTCCAGAAATGCTTGTTTCAAATGCATGCGATCAGCTTCAATCTCAGACCTCCAGCCAAGGCACTCATTCCTCAAATCCGGAGCTAACACCGAGCAGACATGAACACTTACAGATGACCTTGCGGCATTCAAACACTTGTAGCAGTCCAATCTCAAATGTAACCCTAAACAACGTCTGCTTTCAACTCAAACCGGAGATAACCCCGGTGAGGAGCCAAACGTCATCTTTCCACCTCAACACCTGCGCGTCGTCTCAACACTTCATACATACATATATACAACAATGTCCTAATAGAACCAAGGAGTTCCAATCCCGAGTGACTATTACACATGGCAGCATACTGGATAGAATTTGAAGCTTGAAGACCATGGGCATGGTCCCCTCTTCCTGACTTCGTACAACCTCTAATCTCATGTCATTGCATATCTCTCGACAAAAGCAGTCTGAAGATGGTCTTGTATACCTCGTTCGGATGCTCAGATTGAAGTTCTGCAAGTTCGAGCGGACATTACGAAGGCGCGAGTGCACGATCTTGAGATAACGGGAAGAAGAGCCGGGGAACCCCCGCAATTGCCGAAGATGCATCTGCATGGTACGCTGCAGTACACTGCGGCTCCCCCCTCTATAAATAAAGGGCTTGGGGTGGCCATTTTGAAAAAGAAAAAAAAGCGAGGAAGCCCTGTCAAATTTGCTCTGTACACCCCATATTGAGTTCTTTCTCATTTTAAACACCTGTTAGCTCACATATAGCTATATTTTTACCAGCGGGAGCTGAGTGTTTATCCATTTAGAGTCAAAGAAGCCTGCATTGGCAGCCCACTATAAGCCTTCTCACTCTATAAAGCCTTTCTCTTCATCTTTGCACACACTATTCTACACATTGAGAGTCGTGTTGTGTGCGTATGCCCGAACTGCAGTCTATGATTTTCATTTCTGTCTGTATATATTTATATATGGACTAACATTATCGAATTATGCCTCGATTGAGCCTAGACTTATGTCTGGAGCATTTACTTGCTTTTATATATATATACTTATATATATAAACTATTGTCAGACTTTGTCTGATGAGCCTGGATTTTATATCCGGAGCGTTTATTGCTTTTATATATATATACTTATATATATATAATTGTTGTCAGACATATCCAATGAGCCTGGATTTTATATCTGGTGCATTTACCGCTTTTATATATATATATATATATTTACATTTTCTGTCAGGCTTGGAGTTTACTTCGAGGCCTTTTACTACTTTATTTACATTTAGTCCCGCCTGCAGTTTACTTCGTGGCGGTTGATCGCATTTACTGCTTTATTTACATTTTTGATCCCCCATGGAGTTGCTTCGTGGTGGTTATTCATGTCCATATATATATATATAAGAGAAAGAACAGGAAGAACAGAGAGAGCGCATACAAATAAAACACAATCTTTATAAATAAGTAACTGAATTGTAATAATATACAAGCTATATACAAACTAAGGACTGAAAATAAAACAAGTACTTACGAATTTAAAACATTTAACTAGAGAATTGGAGAAGAGAGGTTAAGTAGGCTGATCAGAGGTAGAAACTAAAGATTCTTCTGAGAGAGAGAGCTCAGAGTATTTCTAAGTTTCAAAAAACTGATTTGCCAAATGAGCTCGCCTTCCTTTTATAGAACAAGGAAAGGGATCTGTTACATTTACTTGGGTAAAGTAAGAAACATTTCACTTAGGTAAAAGTGAATTACTAAAGTAAAAGCAAAAGTAAAACTAAGTTCTTCACGAACTTTATGAGCAAATAAGGACGGTAAACCATTAACAAATTTTTCTTTCCAGAAAGGTTTATTACTGTCATTTCTCATCATAACTCTAGAAGTAAAAACATCTTTGTACCATCTAAAGTCACTTAGAGTGGGACAAGTGAGATTACTTAGCTGATCGTGGATTCTTTCAGTGATGTTACTGGGGGTTCCTACGAAGTGTTTTATTATAGTATAAATCAAAGTATTTACTCCATCAGGTGGCCCTATTCCTATAGTTTCATTAAAAATCGGGTTGCCTTCAGCATCTAATTGAACAGCATGGATTATAGATAATCTAGAATCTTCAGTGAGATGTTTTTCCCACCAAGATCTGAGAATACCTGTAAATCCACTAGTGATAATTCAACAATATCTCGGTTGAGTTAGAGTGTTGAATTTAGTTAGATAATTTGTTTGCCACCATGGACATATGATTTAACTTATTGAGGATTTCTTGTTCATTAAATCCGTCAATATTCCATTCATAAATTTTATTAGATTTAAAGCAGAAAATTGTTTATCTAAATTTCTCTCTTCAAATTGTAGATCCGGAGGAGTTGGTCTAGAATACCAATTTCTCGGTCATACTAGTATTATGGACGGTTAACTTATTTAAGCTGTTCATGAATATCTTATCTTGATGAGGTAGGCGATTGACTATCGACCGACTCATCGCTTTCATTATCGAGTTAATCGATCGATAATAGCAATAATAGTACCGCTTGTTTTAGGTTCGATCTTTGTTTTAATTTTTAAATAAGCGATCAATAGCTCTTTGTAAGATCAACGTCTCTATTAGGTAAACCTAATTTTCTCTATTTTACGGTAGTTTTAATAGTGGTTGAACAATTTTTAACTCTGGTTTTTAATTATATTTTCTTCAAATTTTTCTTGATCTGTCTAAGCTGCTTTTCCTACAGTTGCTAGGTATTGGTTACTAAAGTTTAACTGTTCAATGATTTTTTTTATCATCATTAATTCCATTGGAGATTTTAAATGGACTGGTCGTTACTGAAGTATTTTTTACTCTCTTATAGAAGGGTTACTAAGGACTTCAGAATCTCTTCTAGGCAGATTCATAGAAGGAGCTGAAGAACTAGAATAGTCCTCTATAATAACTGGTCTTCTAGAACGTTCAAAGCTAACTTTGACAGTTCCATCAGAAAATTGCCTTATGTTTTCAATGTTCACTACGTTGTTTACTACAAATTTGTGGTATTTCACTTGGTAAAATCCATTGACCGGGTAATGTAATATCTTTCCATAGAATTGTTCTAGGGATCCGGATATTAGCATCTTTGGTTGAACTTTGAATTAATACTGATTGTGATCTTTAGGGCTTTTATTAAGAGCATGGACATTCAAATTAGTCTTCATGGTCTTATAATAAATTCTATAGATTAGAGCAATTGGTTGAGAACCTTCAATCATTTGTGTAATTTCTCCTCATTGTTTTAATATTTAATGTTAAAGCTTTTACTAGGTGTTGATCACTTAGACTAAGTGTGAAGTCGGAAAGCAATTAAAATGGATAGGACCATTATGCTTGATCGGCTTCCATAGCACCTATTATGCTTGGATAATAATTCAAAAATCTAGCATCTACGAGACAGAGGTAGATACTTGAATTAATTCCTTTAATATTCAATGGTTTAAGCGCTACTTGAACTAGACTATGTGGATGAAATTATAACCCTTTTTTCTATGTTTTTAATAACATCCGGGAAAGAAGGCTACAATTTTCATACTCTTTGTTAATAGCATAGACCTTTTTCATTTGTTTTAACATTATAATGCTTTTTAAAGTTATCTAAAATGTTGGTCGATAAATTTCTTTGGGAGAAATTGCAGGTATATTCGATTATGTAAAACTTGGTGATATTTTCATAACTTGTTTTCTTCACGATTAACTATGTGCAGTAAAGGTTGTAAGGTTGACCTATGACTAGGCGAGGAGTTAGATCTAAATAACCTACTCATTATTCTTTGGGTTCAAAAATTATTCACTCTTTATCTTCCATTCGGACCCTTTTACAGGTAGACTCATACCTATTGTTCTTAAACCCTTCACCGCTTCAAGACAAGAGACTTACCTAGGGTTGACAATGAACAAGGTGTTCTACTGATGAAGTTAGGTGACTTACGATAAAGGATGAAATGATTTTTGAAAACAGTTTTAATGAAGCAAATCAGAAGATCTTACTGGTCGCTAGAACAGATATATATATATATATATATATATATATACCGCTTTTATATATTTACATTTCCGATCCCCTATGGAGGTGCTTCGTGGTGGTAGATCATGTCTGTATATATATATTCAGTCTACTGGATCTAGATTCGGTTCCCGTGATGGACATTTTCAGCTGTAAGCAGCTTGTACATTATTTACGGTGTTTGAATTTCCTTGGATGGCTTTCATGCCCATGAGAAGTTCGGCACTTCTGTATATTATTTTCTCGAAGATGCCTCGCATCTTAAAAATAAAAGTAATCAAGCCGAGCATTTAATAATAAAATGGAAGTATGAAAAGGTCTCAATTCCTATTGAGAACAGGCTTTGAAAAACCTCTTTTACAAAACTTCATTGCTATATTCTGTTTAAAACTGAATTTTTCAATAAATTCAAACCCTTTGTGTATAGGTGCGAACAAGGCCTCGCACTACTTTCAGATAATTGCACATTGATCCACACACACACACACACACACACACACACACACACATTCATATAACAATTTCTTCAAAAGTGGTACATCATAGTAGCAACACGGATGTAAAGTGCCTAACACCTTCCCTCCGCATAATCAAGCCCCCGAACCCAAAATGAATCTCGATTTCACAGACCCGTTTAGTAGTGTCACATCACTGGGTCAATCTGCAAACCTTTTTCGGTTGCGTTGGTACAACCAGTTAAAAACATGAACGCGTAGAGTATGTAATTTGTGAACCGTAGGCATTTGAATGAACCAATTCGGACTTATAACGAAGAAGTTATGCATCCGGGAATTTTGCAAAGTTGAAAAATTGTCAAAATTTTCCGAGGCATAGAGTCCATGTGCAAATATGCAGGCCGAAGACAGGTACACTACTACGGCAGCGCAATGACCGAAGTCCAGGACCATACTTTGCTAAGTCAAGCCAGTGGCGTGACACGAGAGAAGGAATATCGGTGTGCATGAAATACCAAAGATTAGGGAAAGCATAGAGAGGAAAGGTTTTGAATATAAAGGAGAAACAAGTTAATGATAAGGAATAATATCAATGTTAAACCTAATGTAACATCATTAAAAGTTGTTATAAACCTTAAGTATAATACTAAAGGTTGGAGATAAGCCAATTGAATGTGAACGTGAACGATATGCAGTAAGTGTACTTAACCAATGACGATCAAGTTTTGATTAATAACGTAAGAATGTTAGTAAGCCATGAAGAAGGATAATTAACTCGAAATGAGTGGTATTAATAATAATTTTAGTTAAGTTATAGAAGAGAAAGAAGTTGGTAAGAATGATGAAAATTATAACGGTAAGCCGAAACCAATAATAACAAATCTAATACAGGATTAGATTGAGAAGAAGGGTATGATTCATTAGGAACCATGTATGTTCATTCATGACCTAATGTGATATGTTATGTGGTTATGTGTTATAGAGACTGTAAAGACTCAAAGGGAAAGTAATTTTTACTGTAGCAGACGCTGAAGGCAAGTTTTTCTTAAACGCTTCTCTAACCTTCGTGTTAGCCAAGTTTTCTGTGATTCATGTTATGAGATGCATGAACTATTTTACTAAGGGGTCGATGCCAGTTTTATCTCGGCTAGACTAATCTTAAAGATTGATTGATTTATTTACAAGTCTTTCAATATAGAATTGATAACGCTATCCTACGCCAATTGTTTGGTACGGATTCAAGGTAAGCCTGAGTATGAATAAACAAATGTATTTTTCATCGATTATTCGATGGGCACGCGAGGTTGCCAAAACTTAAACATACATACGTTTAAAGGATGTAGTGTTGATCAACATAGAGTACTATGGGCTGATCACCCAAAAGTGCTCGTAAGATATACCGGACTTACGAACTTAGTGTCGGGTTGTCCTTTTCAAAGAAATTATGAAATGCTCATAGTCTTGGACCAGGATTAATGTTTTACTGAATATTGTCATGGTAAAACGTTTTGAAAGAAAAGAAGTGCTATTTTAAATTATTGATAGTACTTCATAACTATTATCCAGTTATTGAAGATATACGATTCCTATGTTTCAAGCATGTCATTTAAGAGAAATTGTTGTACTTGCTGAGCTTGTTATTCTCACTCTTGCTTGAACCATATGAATGCAGCTAGGACCGAATGAACCGAGGGATCCGACAAGGATAAAGGCAAGATGAAGATGAACGATTAGTTTACCTTGTAATAAACTAGTAAGTTGCGTATATCATAGTATGACGAACAAAGAATGTAATGGTTTTAGAACCTAAGATCGGGATGTAATATTATTAATGTAATAATAATGTCATTGATACACACATTTTGATGTCGTTTCAATAGAATGAATGTACAGTTATGAGTACCGTGTAGCACCAACTGTCGGGTTGGAAGATACCCAGATTTGGGGGCGTCACAGGTTGGTATCAAAGCATTAGGTTATAAAACTTAAGGGGGGAAGAACCTTAGGCTAATAACCTCGTTAAGGAAGAAAAGTCCGAAGGAAGTAAACTCGAGCTTTACTTAAGTTGAATGAGTTAATAAGGTATTGAGGAAACTCAATACCGAAAGATTTAAAAGATGGAAAGTAACCCTAAATAAATTAAATGTGATTTGTGCTTATACTATTGTGTGTTATGTACTAATCAACATATGTGTTATTGTAGGATGTTGATCGATAGCTTGATGTATAGAGATATGCACGTGGTGAGCGAAGTAATTATGAACAGAGTAGAGCCTGTACCTATGCCGGTGGCGGAGGTGCCATTAGTGATTCTAGAGGAGTCGGAGATAGAGGAGTACTTTTCTAAGAAAGACTACTCCGAGGGAGATATGGATATAGCGTCATACCTTAGTATGATGAACGATGCGGAGGAAGGGATGGAGGTAACATCGGTTGATACGGTGGTACCTACACTAGAGTCATCACCCCCAGATGCAATGAGATCATTGTATCTCGGGCAAGTCTTAACGACAGAATGTGCAAATCGAAATACAGGTTTGTGCGTAATCGAGTGAAGAGATTAATTATCTCCATGAAGCTAAGGTGTCTGCAGAAGCAGATTTTGAGTCAGAGCACGATAGGCAAGTGCTTATGACAGAGCAGGCTAGGGTCTATAAGGAAGAGGTCGATGAGCTTCGTAAGAAACTGATTAATAGAGACCGGAAGATAGCACGGATGTCTTACATCCATAAGAGTGCTCATAAGGATTTCAAGCTTAAAGTTGCTTGTTATTCCAAAGAGTCGGGGCAGACTCGACATACTATTAGTCAGGATACTGTAGCGAGGATTGCGAATGAGAAACATGAAGACGTTGTTATGCATTATTAGAAGTTTAGAGTAAATAAATATATGTGTAGTGACGTGAAACCCTCTTTTGTATAAAAGGGTAGTCTTTTTGTAAATCCCAACTTTTGAGAAGTTCAATTGCGGGATAGAAATGTAATAGCCTTTGGCTATGTAAGCAAATTGTAAATAGTTTTGACTATAAAGAAGCATATGAATATAATGAAGTTTTCATTTAATATGCTTTGTTATGGTATGAGTTATTATGTGGCAAATAATAACGAAGTAAATAAATAGATAATAATGAAATTCTATTTAATCAAAAAATACCGCCAAGGAGAAGACAACGTAATCAGTAAGCGGAATCGCGTAATGAAAATCAAAGGGGTCAAAACCACCCTATGCAAGAGTTCGTTAAATTATTAACGGTTGCATTTAACTAAACCGGGGGTAGAGTACCCGCCAAACCTAGGTTAGCCAGAATGACTACCTTTAAAGAATTTAAAAGCGTAGGTCCGCCGGAGTTCAAAGGAACGACGGACCCATTAGCAGCCCGGACATGGGTAAAGGAAATAGAGAAGGCGTTTGTTATTACAAAATGTAGGTGAAGCGCAAAAGACTTCTTTTGTGACTTACATGATGAAAGGGGAAGCCAACTTTTGGTGGGAGGCTCACCAAGGTGGGGCTATAATAGATGCGGTAATGTGGGAACAATTCAAGAAGGTTTTCTTTGAGAATTATTTCCCTACAAGTATGAAGGGGAGGAAGGAGATTAATTTCTTAGAATTTAAGCAAAGGGACATGACGGTTCCCCAGTACGCGGCCAGATTCAATGAATTGGCAAAGTTTGGTCCACACCAAGTGGACACTGAGGAGAGGAAGGCTCGTAGGTTTGAGCAGGGCCTAAGACCCTGGCTATATAGTAGGATTTCGGTGTTCTAGAGTGTTTCCTATGGGACCATTCTGGAGAAGGTGATTATAGCCGAGGGTGGTAGTGAGGCGTTGACTCAATATCACAAAGAGAGGAAGAATAAGAGCAAGGGAGAGGGAGGAACCAAGGCAGAGAGTGCCAGTGGTAGTGATAGTATGCCAAAAAGAAAGAATTTTAACTCCGGGGATACTGGAGGGGGAACAAGGGGATCCTAAGCGTAGGATCGAAGTATGTAAGACATGTGGAAAGACTCATCTAGTAGTCTATCTGAAAGGGAAATCAGTTTATTATAACTGTGAACAGGAGAGTCATATATTATCCAATTATCCTAAATCTAAGAAAAACCATGGTTGTTTTGTATGTGGGTCGTTGGACCACATGGCCAGAAATTGCCCAAAGAAGGGGTCGGAGGAAAGTAAAGGTGTTAGTAGTGGTAAATTAGCCATTACTAAACCACCATCGTCGGGTAGACCTATGGCCCGTACTTTTATTATGACGGTCCAAGATGCGGTTGCATCAGCAAATTTAGTAGTAGGTATTAGTCCAGTCAATACAATGAATGCTTATGTGCTGTTTGATTGGAGTGCTACTTTTCTTTTATAGCATGAAAGTTTGCTAGGTGATTAAGTTCATTCTCGGAAGGGATTATAAATACCTTTATACATTAAGGTAGAGAATGGGGAAATAAATTTCATTAATTATATTCGTGGAAATGGCTTCATGAATAAGGAATGTAAGCAAGTATCGGTAGATAAGTACCGATAAAGTTGAGAGAATTTGAAGTAATTCTCGGTATGAATGGGTTAATTAATCATAGAACTTTAATAAATTGTTAGCATAAAAGTTTAAATCTTGGGTTTTCTAAGAAAATCCAAGGTAGTAATTTACGGTAATAAAATACCGCGACGCTCTTGTTGTCTAATCATGACGCAAGTTAGGAGGATGTTAAGGAAGAGGATGAGACGTTACGGTTGCGTATCAACTATCGTAATAGGAGTATGTTAGCGGTTAAGAATGAATACCCATAGCCCAGGATTGATGATCTATTTGATCAATTGAAGAAGGCAAAGAATTTTTCTAAGATAGATTTGTGTACGGGGTATAATCGGTTGAAAGTAAGGAAGAAGGAGGAGGTACCTAAGGTGACGTTCAGAACTCGTTATAGTTATGACGAGTTTCTGGTTATGTCGTTTGGGTTAACTAATGTGCAGAAGTTAGACTTTCCGTAAGGGGTGCCGAGCAAGTCGGTGGCAAATTGATAGGTACTCTTGTGAGGTGCTATGGTTGAAAGTACCATTAGCATCACAGAGTGTTCAAATATTATTTGGACGAGAGTGTCGTAATGATCATTGGTGATATTCTAGTCTACTTTAAGACGTCAAAAGATCACGTTGAACATTTGAAGATAGTGTGTGAAACACTATAGAGAGAGAAGTTGGATACGGAATTCACTGCGTGTGAATTGTAGCTTGAGAGATAGACAGATTTGTTATTAAGAAGTATGTTGGGAATGAGAATTGAGAAAATAGTTTTTAGAAGCTAAAAGGAAGATTAAGTGAGGCATTTGTATTGTCTTTATCAGGTGATACGGGGGATTTATAGTTTATCTCGATGTTTCATATAGAAGACGGGGTTGCGTGCTCATGTAGCATGGCAAGGTCATTACATATGCATCATGCCAGTTAAAGAATTATGAGGAGGCCTATCCTACTTATGATTTAGAATTGGCAGCTGTAGTTTTAGAATTAAAAATCGGAAGATAGTATTTATACGGGGAGAAGTGTGAGATATACACGGACTCTAAGAGTTTGAAATATATCTCCACATAAGAGAAGTTGAATATAAAGTAGAGAAGGTGATTAGAATGGATAAGAGGTTACGCCTGTGATATCACTACAAGAAAAAGGTCTATCAGCGACCAAATATATCAATGACCGCGATATCCCGGTCATTGATAGTCTTATTTAGCGATCGATATCGCCGACCGACTATAATCCGATCGCTAAGTGATATCGCATGACCACGATTCGGTCACGATCGGTCGCTAGAACAAATTTCCCACCCAAAATTGGCGGGAAATGTTGGTGGCGTAGTTTTTTGCGACCCATTATGAATCGGCGATCGCATGCGATCATTGATAAATCCATGTCATTTAAAATCGGCGATCGCGTGCGATCGCAGATAATGATCGTGATCATCGTAAATGAAATCGATGTCGGGCATTCGCTTCGATACGTAACATAGAAGGAAAAAAAAAGAGAGAGCTGCGAAATAGAGAAGAGGAGAAAGGGGGAGAGGAAGAGGAGTTCTATTGCCGCATGCCGCCACCTACCACCTACCACCTACCAACTGTCTAAGGAGATAAAATTTTCAAGCGAGTTTGGTTGAATCTTCTAAGCATGTATTTATCTTCATTCATTGTAATTTCTTGAATCGTGTTTGAAATTGTATGTGAATTCTTTGGATTTGGCGATTGTGTGCATGAATACACCGTGTATTGGGTAATTCGTTTAGTCACCTATCAAATTGGGTAATTTGTTTTTGTTTTAAAATAGGTTTTTGTCATCAAATCTGGTAACCCTAATCTGGGTATTGGGTAATTCGTTTAGATTTTTGTTGTAATTTGTTTTTAGTATCACAATTACTCCACACAAATAGAATTTGATTATTATTGCTTGCTTACCATTGTTGTGCTAGTGAACTATTATGGCAAAAGTCCACAGCAAATTATCTCATTTAGAAAACAAAATGGAATGTAATAACTGAAATTTAAATTATCTCAACTAAAACTTATTCAGACTCAGGCGTTCGTTCTTTCAGCAGACGAGAGAAAGAAAACGAGGGAGAACAGAATAGGGAGAAGAGGGAGAAGGGGGAGAAGAGAAAAGGGAGGGAGAACGTCGCCGCTCGCCGTCACTGTCCACTGCCATCGCCGCCGCCACAGGTAACCCTAATTCTCTTTATTTCTGATTTGGATATAGATTGGGTGTTATTCTATTGATAGAATCCACTGCATTTTTCTTCTAGTTTGGGTATTCTACCTTATTGGTAGTATGTAATTTATTTCATATACATGCCACATTGACATAATTGCTAACTCATGCCATTATGCCCCCATTACAAAAGCTGTTGCGAAAATTGGGGCAAAAATTACAGTAAGATGCTGAGTGATTATTTTAAATTTACTACCATTTTAAATTTAAAAATCAAAAAGGAAAAGTGAGCACATTTACTTGTATACACCATCTATTTCCTGAAAGTAAAGCATTCTACTTCTCCATTATTTGGGTATTCACCTTCACTTCATTATTATTGTCCTTGTGATTGCTTAAGTGCCTACAACTTATACATTTACGGTGTGGCTTATGTCTGGTTTTGTCATAAGAAATTGGTTAAATGCTTGGAGGATAATGACTCAATTTCGAGGGTGAAATTCTTTTCGTTAAATGCTTGGGTAAAATTATTTCATTAAACAAAATGAACCCACACTTGGGTGCAAATTGTATTTCTATTTTTAGGTGTATTTAGATAAGTTTTAAATATTAGAATTTAAATCTCAATAACCCTACAAAATTTGGAATTTGGGGTACAAACCATATTTTAGTCCAAATAAAATAAACAAAATTTAAAAGTTAACCAACCTTAAAAACTGAAGAAGTAGAAAAAAATATCTATTGGACCCAAAAATTTAAAATGCTTATTGGTAGTATGTCGTTTTATGATATGGCATGTAAGATCATTTGAGTGAATATTTTAGTTATGTTTTAATCCCATTTATTTGTTTATTTATTTTCTTTTAAGATGAGCGATATTCATGACAATAATAAGCCTAAGCTTGCTGTTAACAAATTAAAAAATTATTATGGTGTATGTACTTGAAACCATAATAATTTGGATAATATTGATAAAATTGATTTGTTATGCTTGGTTGTTAACCTTGGCACAGACAGTAGTCTGAAATATTTGCAGAAATTATGGCTCGTGCCAAAGAGAAGCAAGAACCATACTTGGTATTTGAGAAATGATTTTTTTGATACATTTCTTAAGTAAACGAGTGTGGTTAATATAACAACCAAAACCATGTTCATGTACTTGAGTACCATGTCAAGTCTACACTATAGAATTGTAGAGGACTGCCAAGAAATTCAATTATAATGCATGCCCCCAACAGTACACTTATGAACAAATACACTTAAGACATGCTAATTAATTCTGCCATTTTGTACAAATGGTGGATTGATCCATTTATATTGAGAATTTGTATATTTCTCTTAGTTTGTGTCTTGGGTGCCTAGAAATGACCATATATACATGGGATGCTTTGACGGATCTTAGTCGTTTCTTCAAAGACTTGTGTTCAAAATCATTGAATGAGAAGGACATGTTTGTACTTGAGAAGAACATCATAGAGATCACGTGTAAACTGGAAAAAATATTCCCACCTGGTTTTTTTGACTCCATGGAGCATTTGCAAATCCATCTTCCCTATGAAGCTCGTGTTGGGGGTCCAGTTCAATATAGATGGATGTACCCTTTCTAGAGGGTGATGGGAAACCTTAAGAGGAAGGTGAAGAATAGAGCTTATGTCGAGGGGTCGATATGCGAGGCATACTGATTTTGATGAGATATCTACGTTTGTCTCGGACTATTTTAGGATGAAGTCTTCGACAAAGGCCAATCGAGTATCGAGACATGATGATGGGGGAAATGTTGAACTAAATGGTCGGCTCTCAGTATTTGGTCTATCGGGTCGCGCTTATGGAAAAGGGAAGCGATATTTCTCTCGAGCAAGAATTACATGCCGCATATACTTACATTCTTCTCAATTGTGAGGAGATTGATTTAATTTGTGAGGTACACATGTAAACTTGATATTTTATCTTTTAAGTTAAAATTTATTCTAATATGTTAATGTTTATAACATGGTATAGATTATGCGATGATGAGTTAAAAGTGAAGCACGCCGACATAAGCGATAAAGATATTCAAATCAATCGGGATAAAAACTTTGCACTTTGGCTAAAGGACAAAGTAAGTTCAATTTTTAAGCACGTAGTGTATATATATATAATATATATACTCCATATAATAACTATGACTTCATTTAATAAGATGGAGTTTTTGTAGGCTTTGATTGAGGGATCAACGATTTCGGCTAATGTACAAGTCCTAGCTATGGGACCAGACAAGGATCAAGTCACTTGAATGGTTACAAAATAAATGGTTGTGAATTTCACACAAAGGCATATGGGCGCCAGAAAAGAACAACGAACTCGGAGTGTGTGTCCAAGGAGATTGTTACAATGAGCTTGGTCGTGCCTTTTATGGGGAGTTGGAGGAAATCGTAGAGTTGTCGCACAAAGGCACGACGGGGTCATATTCACTTGTTCAAGTGCCGTTGGTTTGATTCGAGGAAAAAGGGATACGTGTTGTGAGATATGGAATCGTCGATATTGACCTCCATAGTCTGCGTGTACTCCAACGAACCGTTTGTTTTACCAACTCAAACAATACAAGTATACTACACTCCTAGTCCCGTTAGGAAAAGGGATAGACCGCCACTGATTGGCAAGTTGTAATTTATACTCCCAGCGTAGTCGTGTAGAATTAGTTGATGGGGAGATTTACCAAGAAGCGGATGCTTCATAGTGGGACTATAATAAATGTGGAGGACGACAATGAAGTAATCCAGTTAGATGGTGGAGATGAACCACATGAATTAGATCCTGAGTCAATACTTGTGTCAGATGACATTGATACTGAGGAGGAAGAGTTATTGACTGAATCTGACACAGAATCTGAAGCAGATGATGGTTATGAATCTGCAACACGTATACAAGATGATTCTGAATCAGACATTGACACTTGAACTCATGAAATGTATGTTTAGCAATACATGTTTTTTTATATCATTGTCATGTTTATGTACTAAACTATTTAAATGCAACTTTTGTTTATTGTCATTTTATATTCATATATATACATGTTTATATCAATCGCATCATGTTTATGTACTAAACTATTTAAATGCAACTTTTGTTTATTGTCATTTTATATTCATATATATACATGTTTATATCACTGTCATGTTTATTGTCATATATACATGTAATCAAATATGACTCCTAATAACATCTTGAAATTTGTAATATACAGATGGCTTTCAAGCAAATAGAGAAAAGTGCGGCTTGGGTGGGGGCCTAATAATGTGCCCAAGTCCCCTACTTAATCCCGATGATCGGATTCTTATTCAGATTCGCCCTCCTCAAGAATCAAAGACGTCGTCCCGATATATCATTTATATAAAAGCATTTAAGATTCCATTTATTGTATATTGGTAATGTTTTGATTGATATTATATTGGTAATGTTTTATTTTGGTCTTATTGTATTGAAAATTTGTATATTTCTCTTGGTTTGTGTCTTGGGTGCCTAGAAATGTCCATATATGCATCTTAGTCAATGCGTGCATGTGGCTAGTCTATATTATAGGGAGACTATGGCAAATTTTTTAAGTATTATAAGTATAAGTTTGAAAAATGTTCACAAATATTATAACTTAGATATAAATTGCTTTAATATATGCTAATTGATGTTGTATATTATAGTGATTTTTAGGATAATAAGATCGTCAAGTGCATATCACAAATTTGTGTTTACAAAATTGGCCTACACACCGTGATTACATGCAAGGCGAGCACACCTATCGCCCACAAGGATCTTTGTTTAGGCGAAATTGTCGTATGTTTTTTTAATTATGACAAATAATATTAATATAATATTCAAAGGATAATTATTTAGTAATGTTATTATTGTTTTTTATTTGAGAAACCAGTATAGATGGGAGGACGCGCGTGAGCAAAGTGATTCAGACATTATTCTGGCAAAAGTGCGCGGTCCGCACCAAGGACAACTTGAATAAAGAACGACAAAAGCCATTCACAATGCCGAGATCGACCATCCAGGCCAGGGAGAGGATTATATGCACGAGCATAGCCTCGGTGGTGCACTGATCCATATAAATTTGAGATGTGTGCCCAATGGAGAGCTGAGAGCTGGGTGAAAAGACGAAAGACTGCCGCCACCAACAGAGCCTCGGGTGTATCCGATGGCGAAAAGGCTAAAGGAACATACAAAGGTGGCGAGATTTCACGATTGCAAAGATATCAACGCCGCACGTATTTACAAGTTTTAATATGTTTACAATCATGAATTGTAGAAAATATCCCATTTTTACTTAGTAATATTGTGCTGTTTTTGTATAGGAGTCTCGGTCTCAAGGTCACCTATCCATGGTTTGGATGTGTGCGTAATACCCGTGATGGTTCCGCACTGAGGCTATCCAGATAAGCGGTAATAAGTTTTAACAACTGATCTTGTTTATTAATACTTACAAAATATTATTTTTAACTATTTAAGTGTTAACATGATGACGGGATACTTATAAACGTTTATTGAATGGTATTATCTGAAGGCACTCCACGTCCACTTTATTGATCAAGAGTTGTGGGAGAGGCGCCTCATTGTGAAGAAGAACTACATTAAAGGTCAAGGACAACGACGACGCCCATCCTTGATGGCTCAGCAGCTGACTCTGCTACCCAGTCTTCCACGATCATCGAGTCATCCATTGTTCATACTCATTTGACTGTGTGAGAGCTATATGTCAAGATCGAAATCTTCGAAGATTTCAAGGCACCGGGGCTCTTGATCCCGAGGAGTTAGTTTGAAGCGATGGCGGCGATGGCAGAGCAGGACAACATGGGGATGGCGGACGAGGTATAAAATCAATTTGTTGTATGTATTGTTGTAATATATACCAAAGATCAACATATTTATTATATTTGTAACTTGTTTTATTATTTTGTTAATTACTGGGGTGATCAAGGAGGGATGACGCTTGACATAACCTTGTACTTGTATATTCATTATTTGGATGTTTGTATATATGTTACTTAAACAAGTTTTGAAATGTTATTATATTTATTCAAATCATATTGGTTTTAAAGGTTTATATACTAGTTTGGTGTATGTGTTGGTGGACGATGGATGTTTATATTGTTTTGTATGTTGTTTATCTTGGTGTGTATGTGTGTTGGGATAAAGCGGTAGAAAGCAGTCAGGAGGTTTTGGGAATTACGCAAAACAAAAAAATCGGGTTTGTAATTTTTTCATATCATCGATGACCGCGTCGCGGTCATTTGAACGTTATTGACGACATATATCGTCGACCGCGTGCGGTCAGTCGACGATAATGGTCGCCGACACGTGGACCACGTCGACTTTGGCCTGGACCATGTCGACTCACAAATTTCTCGGCGACCGTATTTATCATTTCGATTACGCTCATAGCGGTCGCAGATATCTCTTGTCAGCTAATAGTGGTGTTGATGTGCATCCTAGCGACAGATTTTATCTTGACGACTATCGTGACCGCACACGATCACTGAATAGCTATCTCTGCGATCGAGCGATCGTCACGATAGTCGATCATTGATAAGCCTTTTTGTTGTAGTGTATGTTATATCATACATGGAAGGTAAACGTAGAAGCCGACGCGTTAAGTAGGAAGGGTAGGGAAAAGCTATCAATGTTAACGACTCAGAATGAGTTACTAACGGAGATGACAAAAATGAAGCTAGAAGTTAAATTACGAAATGAAGAGGTAGAAATGTTATTCACGACGTAGACTTAATCCATGATAATGGAACGAGTTAATTAAATACAACTAGGTAACGAGGAGTGCAAGCGAGTGAAGAAGAGGATGCGGGATAAAGAGAAGATCATGTATAATCTTGTTTTGAAGGAGGAATTTGAGTTTCAAATAATTTTGAAGTTAAAGGAAGAATTAATCAGAGGAAGATAGCGTAATATGTTAATAAGTATTTAAACTTCCAACTCAGATTATTGATAGGAAGTGACTAGTCATGAAAAATAAGATAATACCTTCGTTGAAGGTGAAATGAAATAACCACAATGTCGAAGAAGCATTGTGGGAACTTGAG
Source organism: Panax quinquefolius (assembly GCA_020205615.1). Lineage (NCBI taxonomy): Eukaryota > Viridiplantae > Streptophyta > Magnoliopsida > Apiales > Araliaceae > Panax > Panax quinquefolius. The sequence goes on along the minus strand of CM035154.1, from coordinate 104,529,738 downwards.
ATTAAAACAAAAGAAAAATTTTCTCAATGGTGTATGTATTATTAGCGAGATTCTGGGGACAGAATCCTTATAAAGGGGGAAGAGTGTAACGCCCCAAAAAAATTGGATTTTTGAGAATTAAATTTTTATTTGATTATGTGGATTAAATGAGTTTAATTAATTAATTATGGGAGTAAGCTATTTGAAGGTCGTTCTATGACCTAGACATATCGGAATGTCGTAGTATTTTGGCTACGTGGTAGAATTAAAGTGTTTAAATTTCCAAGACGAAAAATAAAAGCTTTCCAAGAAATTTTCTGAAAAACACTATTCACGCATTTCTGCTCGGGAATTATTTTTGAACTTCCGAGAAATACGTAATGATAGAATATCGAGGTGAAATAGAATATCAAATAATATTTCAGTTATGGCAAACACGGTTTTTCGCCTGCGGACTTAAAACCTATCGGTTAGGGAAAGTGAGTTTCGGGAAGGAATTTAAATGCGTATAATGAATTAAAGTGATGATCGTATAATATGTAGGTATTGTACGAAATGTCTAGAAAATGATAATAAGTATTATCTGATACGCATGAATGATGGTATGATGTACATGAATAAGTATACGAGTTAGAATACAAGATGAATACGTAGATTATACGTTATAAGGCTTTAAGCCAAATGTAATGGACTTGTAGGATTGAGTAAGAAATTGTAAAGTCCAATGAGATATTGATAAGGCCCAAGTGTTGAAATGTGTAAGCCCAATGCAAGCTAATGATAAAGCCCAAAGAATTGTTAATGCAATCCCAATGTATAAGTTAGGTTAATTAAAACTTAAGCCTAAACTATTAATCCAATGGATTAGGAGGATCCATGGGGCAACCCATGATCACATGGGTGATCTTGGTGGCCAAGAAATAAGTGTGATGAGCAAGTAGACTTAAGGGTTAAGCAAAGAATAAGTTAAGTAACTTAAAGGCTAAGTAAAGTGCTTATGTGTGATGAACAAGCAAAGTGCTTTTATGTGATGACCAAGTAACTTAATGGCTAAGTGTTGTGATGAGCAAGTAAAGGATAAGCTATGTGCTAAGCAATTATACTTAAGAGTTAAGTAAATGTGGAGGCCAAGTTAACTTAATGTCTAGGTAATGAATAGTAAGGAGGTGATTAAGGAGGTGGGTTGGATTAATGACCAAACTACCATAACCTTAGGAAATCCTATAAATAGCAAGCTTAGTATTCATTTTGTTGGTTGTTCATTTCCTCCAACAAGTTGAGGGCTTATTTGTTAGAGAAAATAAGCTAGAAAAGCTAGGAAGTTAGTCTTTCATATTTCAAGAAGCAAGAAGGAGATCAAAGATTAACCAAGTGATTATCAAGGGTAAAAACTTAAACCATTAATATCCTTCTCTTCCATTGTTAGAGAAGTGGGTAGTGGTAGGACATGTATGCTAAGGAATGATAAGAATGATTAATCAAAGGACTTAAGCCGTATAAGTCATGAATAAGTAATTCAAACTTAATTAAGTTATGAACTTATGAAGAGCTTATATGAACTACTCATATGTTTACTTTAATAAGATTGTATGATAATAAGAAGCAATAATGGTGGTTAAAAGACTTAATCTATAATAAGTCATGAGAAAGGAAGTCATAAGTAGTTTATACTTTTATAAGTTAGAAACTCCCAAAGAACAAGTAATAACTTATCATGTTTATATGTTAATGAAGTATGTATGTCAAGATGTTAGTATGATGGATTGAATCCATTTGAAACGATGAACAAATCATAAGAAATGAAGTTAAGGCGAAATTTACGAGTTTGGACGATAATCGTCGAATTCGTGAAACTCTCAGAATGGAGGTCGAATTTTGATATTGAGCTTGGAAACATTAGTTTTCAATGGAGACAAGTCATATTTGGCATTATAGAGTTGTGGACTCAAAAATGACCGGATTCTGACTTAGAACGAAGAAACGAGCATTGAACGTTCACGAACGTTTACCGTTTTCACTAAAAATGGACTAATAGGTGAATGTTTAGCAAACAAAGTCAAATAGATAAAATTCTTGCATGAACACGTAGAGTATGTAATTTGTGAACCGTAGGCTTTTGAACGAGCCAATTTGGACTTATAACGAAGAAGTTATGCGTCCGAGGATTTCGTAAAGTTGAAAAACTGTCAAATTTTACGAGGCACCTGGCAAGGCAGGCATGCTATACATGCAGACTAAAGGCTCAAATGCAATGTCACGCGAGGTCGAGACAGGTACTACTACTAACTCGGCGCATGACATATGGCCATAAGCAAAGGAGACTCGCGCCGCAGCGCCGAGTTTGGACCATACACACTGCTAAGTCATACCACGGCGTGACACAGAGAAGGAATGTCGGCGTCGCAGCGCCAGCATTAGGGAAAGCATAGAGAGGAAAGGTTTTGAATATAAAGGAGAAACAAGTTAATGATAAGGAATCATATCAATGCTAAACCTAATGTAACATCATTAAAAGATGTTATAAACCTTAAGTATAATACTAAAGGTTGGAGATAAGTCAATTGAATGTGAACGTGAACGATATGTAATAAGTGTACTTAACCAATGACGATCAAGTTTTGATTAATGACGTAAGAATGTTAGTAAGCCGTGAGGAAGGATGATTAACTCGAAACGAGTGGTATTAATAATAATTTCAGTTAAGTTATAGAAGAGAAAGAAGTTGGTAAGAATGATGTAAGTTATAACGGTAAGCCGGAACCAATAATAACAAATCTAATACAGGATTAGATTGAGAAGAAGGGTAAGATTCATTAGGAACCATGTATGTTCATTCATGACCTAATGTGGTATGTTATGTGGTTATGTGTTGTAGAGACTGTAAAGACTCAAAGGGAAAGTAATTTTCTTTGTGTAGCGTATGGTCAAGGCAAGTTTTTTTAAACGCTTGTCTAACCTTCGTGTTAGCCAAGTTTTCTGTGATTCATGTTATGAGATGCATGAACTATTTTACTAAGGGGTCGATGCCAGTTTTATCTCCGCTAGACTAATCTTGAAGATTGATTGATTTATTTACAAGTCTTTCAATATAGAATTGATAACGCTATCCTACGCCAATTGTTTGGTACGGATTCAAGGTAAGCCTGAGTATGAATAAACAAATGTGTTTTTCATCGATTATTCGATGGGCATACGAGGTTGCCAAAACTTAAACGTACATACGTTTAAAGGATGTAGTGTTGATCAACATAGAGTACTATGGGCTGATCACCCAGAAATGCTCGTAAGATATATCAGACTTACGGACTTAGTGTCGGGTTGTCCTTTTCAAAGAAATTATGAAATGCTCATAGTCTTGGACCAGGATTAATGTTTTACTGAATATTGTCATGGTAAAACATTTTGAAGGAAAAGAATTGCTATTTTAAATTAATGATAGTACTTCATAACTATTATCCAATTATTGAAGATATATGATTCCTATGTTTCAAGCATGTCGTTTAAGAGAAATTGTTGTACTTGTTGAGCTTATTATGCTCACTCTTGCTTGAACCATATGAATGCAGCTAGGACCAAATGAACTGAGGGATCCGACAAGGATAAAGGCAAGACGAAGATGAACGATTAGTTTACCTTGTAATAAACTAATAAGTTGTGTATATCATAGTATGACAAACAAAGAATGTAATGGTTTTAGAACCTGGGATCGAGATGTAATATTATTAATGTAATAATAATGTCGTTGATACACACATTTTGATGTCGTTTCAATAGAATGAATGTACATTTATGAGTACCGTGTAGCACCATCTGTCGGGTTGGAAGATACCCGGATTTGGGCGCGTCACAAATATTCTTACATCTTATTAACATATCAACTTTATTTATGTAAATATGATACAAATTCAAATATGACCATCATAAGTTCATAACTTATTTAGGTTCAAATTACTTATTCATGACTTATATGGCTTAAGTCCATTGATTATCCAATCCTTATGTGTTCTTAGCATACATGTTTATTAAGCTACACTTCTCTTATCACCCTACAATGGTAGAGATGGAAGATATAAGATCATAAGATCATTTACCTTTGATAACTAGCTTTCTTCTTCTCGAAAATCTAACAAGGAAAGTTTATCTTATAAGTGCTTATTCTCACTAACACTTAAGTTGCTTTGTAAAGGAAAGTTGTTGGTTGAAAAATAACAAGCAACAAATGAATCCAAGCTTCTCTATTTATAGAATTGGCAAAGTTAGGGTAGTTTAGTCATTTAGGCCATCCCACCTCCTTAATCTAACCTCCTTACTATTCATTGCTTCCTAATAAAGTTAACTTGGCCTACACAAATCATATCATTTGCTTGGTCATTACACTAATATCTTGCCCGCCACACAAAGTTCTTGGTCACCAAGTTCTCTTATGGGTTGCCCAATAAATCCTAATTACCCAATGGATCATAGTTTGGGCTTTAATCCATCTAGCTTAACTTATTCCTTTGGGCTTGCATTAATTTACTGCCTCCTCCTCATCCTCAACATCTGGTACCTCAACCCAGATAGGACGAATCACTGCCTCCACCAACCGATGAGGTTGTCTGACTGAACGAGGTCAAGGCACATCAGAAGCCCTCCTCCTCACACCTGAAGTGGTCCTGCGGGAACTACTCGGCTGATCTGGATCCATATATCTGGACACAAGTCTCTAAATCACCTCATAAAAGGTGTGGTAAATTCTAACCTAGAGCTTTTTAAATGCATTTTATGAATATATGCATGCATGCGTTATTTTAACATGCGGCTACAGTAGAGTTAAAAATACATGTCTACCCAATGCCTAGGCTCATGGAAAATTTTCGCCAGAGTCTCATTTGTAAAAAGGACAATCAACATGCATATTGGCATGACTAGGTGGCCATTCAGTAGCACACTAACCCAAAGTCATAAACATCCTATATGCATAAAAATGTCAAAGTCATAATCCATAAGGGTAACCTAATTAACAGGATTACTTTGCTTTACAACCTTTGCTCATTTGTCCTCAAATAGGATAAGAAATAGCAGAAAAAAGGTGCCAATTTGACTATCTCAAAAGTCAAATTTTTTCACATCATTATGTTCAACATGGTTAAATACTAACATTTACTATGTTGAATATTTTTTATCAAGTCATATGAGCATGTATATTCACTACTATGTGTTTAGAAGCATTTCATGTGATAACTCATTTTCCAACAGACAAAAACTGGAAAAGAAGACATGCATATATTACCAGGATAGTGCAGAACACTTGTACGGTGACAGATTTTGCAGAAAGCAACCCGAACTCAGAAGATCTAAAGAAGAACTCTTGGATTCTCTGTGTGGCGCAACTTGAAAATGACTTATGAAAGGGAAGTGGCCAACAAATACACCCACGGATGGCCGTAGGTGTACCTGCGGCTGTCCTAGGTGGGTCTTACCCCTCCGGCTTGGTCCAATCTAAGTTGCAAAGGAGGTCTCACAAGCTGAAAAAGTCAAATCAAGAAAAAAGACGCTACGCGATTGTGCAGTAAAGCCTGAAATCCTGATTTTCAAAGACCAACCTGTGGGTCTACATATCACTCATTGGTATTCGCCCAGACACAGGGTTCACATCACCGATAATCATAACTATTGTAAACTACACTCGGCAATACCTCACAAAGGTCCAATGCCATCATTTCGGGGTCGTAACTCCAAAAACCTATCCCCAACGGATACTTCAAACAACTTCAGCCGTTGAAGCACATTTCAACAAAGGTCAAACAACCTTGACGTTATTTCAGCCGTTGGCAAGTAAATCCAACGAAGTGTCGAAAGTGGTCCAATGATCTCAGTCATTGAAGCACATTTCAACGAAGGTCAAGCAACCTTGACGTTATTTCAGTTGTTGGCAAGTAAATCCAACGAAGCATCGAAAGTGATCTGATGATCTCAGTCGTTGAAGTACATTTCAACTAAGGTCAAGCAACCTTGACATTATTTCAGCAGTTGGCAAGTAAATCCAATGAGGTATCGGAGGTAATCCGATAATGTTCAAACCATTGAAGTACATTTTAACGAAGATTAGGAAAACCTAACGTCATTATCCGTTGGTAATTAAACCTAGCGAAGCATCGGAGATGGTCCGGTGATGGTATCCGTTTAAGTACATTTCAATAATGGTCATGCAGCCCTGACAACACAAACTGTTGGCAGTAACTCCGACAGAACATTGGAAAGACCTGGTGATACAAACCAAGGAAAACCATCCCCATCAAGGAGGACCGATGATGGAATCTGTTATACAAATCTTCATCAGACAGAGCACAAATCCCCATGAGTTTCTTGTACATAAGAAGTACCTTCTCAATGGGAAATCTATACCAAGGATTAAGGACTTTGGTGATAACCCCAATGTCAACATCCTAGAAGTTCCTGAGAACTTTGGAGTAGACATCCAAGTAGCTCGTCAGGGTCATCGGTGATAACTCCAGTCCCCATCAGAAGTCGTGGGAGGAGACAGTCATCACATCCCAGTGGAAAACGGTCCAACAAGCCACATTCATCATATATTTTGTATCATGCTATATTACACTGCATCGTGATTATCTTGTCACATTTCAAGTGTCTAGTATTCTTTATCCTATCCATGCCATTACATTGCATGAATATGATAAAGAGGGGCATCTGTAGACACTTGAAATTTTGCATTCTTTTTACTAACCTTGCAGGAGGGCAAAATCGTGTTCCAGAGATAACCCTGGAAGTCAAATCAGCTCAATCTCGGAGACAACACCGGGATATTCAGTTTTCCATCTCGGAGATAACCCCGAGATACTCAGTTCCAGTCCCAGAGACAACCCCAAGATTTTTAGTTCCAACCTTAGAGATAACCCCGAGGAATACAGTCGCCCCGAGGAATACAGTTGCAGTTCTAGAGATAACCCCGGAGAAGTTCGTTCTGATCCCCAAGAGTCAGTTTTAACCTCAAAGATAACCTCGAGGCACTTAATTTTAACCCCAAAGATAACCCCAAGAGGTCAGGCACACCTCAGAGACAACCCTGAGGATATTCAGTACCTACAACAGCCCAATCTCAGATATAACCCTGAGCAATGACTGCTAAATCAGCCCAGAGTCAGAGATAACCCTGGTGAGGGGCAAAATCATCATTTTTCCACCTTGATCCCACATTCACCTTGTCCTAACAACATTTTAAATCACATTCTACATAGAAATGTCCTACAAGAACCATAACTCAAATCCCGAGTGACTACTACACAAGACAGCACACCAGATAGAATTTGAAGACCTGAAGATATTATTATGGAACCATCTTCCTGACTTCGTACAACCTCTTATCCCATGTCATTGTGTAGCTCTCGACAACAGCATTCCGGAAAGGTATTAAACGCCTCAATCGGATCCCCGAATTGAAAGTTATGAAGGTTCGAGCGGACAGCGCGTTGTATACGTGCATGTACTTCGAGACGACGGGCCCACGGAGCCCAGGGCACCCCGGGTAGCCGCAGGTGGACCTACAGCTCCCCCCTCTATAAATAGAAGGCTTAGGGTGGCCATTTTACAAAGAAAAAAGGTGAGAAAACCCATTTTGCTCTGTACACACTTTAAACTAAGTGCTTTCTTTTTCCAAACACCTGTGAGCTTATGTTTTACTATATTTTACTGGTGGAAACCGAGTAGTCATTCATTTAAAGCTATCTAAAGTCTTCTTGGTAGCCCACTGTAAGACACCTCACATTTCTTAAAGTCTTTCTGCACTTTCATACACATATACTTATTCACGTTGAGGGTCGTGTTGTGTGCGTATGCCCGGATCATTGATCCGTGGCTTTTATTGCTTTTATATATATATATTATATATATATATATATATATATATATATATTATCGAACTCGACTCGATTGAGCCTGGATATATACATCCGGTGCGTTTACCGCTTTTATATATATTTATATATATACTATCGAATTCGATTCGATTGAGCCTAGGTGTGATATCCGGTGGGTTTACAGCTTTTATATATACATTCCTGTCAGGCCTGGAGATCACTTCGTGGTCATTTACTGCTTTTATATATATATGTACATATATATATATATATGGGAGAAGTTCAGATCACCACCTGGGATTTGGGGTCTTTCCCACTTAACCACCTGTAGTCAGTAAAGCTATATTTAAACTCTTGACTTTTTGAGTTGAAGTGAAAACGTCACTTTTTCCATCTAACTTAACCGTGCGTGTATGTTAGACGCCAAAAGAGCGTGAGAAGGGGCTGTAACGGTCAAAAAAGACTGATAAATGTCTGAAATACCCCCTTCTTCTTCCTCTTGACATTCCTCTCCTCTCCGATCAGACTTCAGTCTTTCCCTTTAATCCCAAATAGAATTCTCTGATCCTCCCAAGTCCCACCAGTCACCGCTCCGATCCTCTCCCACCGACCACTGCTCTTTCTCTTTAGTTCTCGCTCCGGTCTATTCTAGGGCTTATTCCTCAGCTCTATTTTGGGGCTTTTTCTCACCTTCAAAAAGAACACTAAACAAAACTACTTACTTTCTGTACAGAGGATTAGCCTGTGATTCCAAGGAATAATTCGAACTTTATGAGCGAAATCTTCCCTCTTGGGTAAAATATAACTCAATTTTTTTATCATCGTCGTCTCCTCGTTCATTATTCCGGAGATCTCGATCTCACTGGAATTAAAGAAGTTTTATTATTTTTACTAACCTATATAAGAAATTAGTACTTTCTTAGTCAAATTTTAACTTATTTTCACCTTCCTCGTGCGCTAATTTTAGTATTGTGATTTAGTGTTTGCTTCTGTGATTTTATTGTATTGTGGCCTGTGGGTGTGAATACTATATTGACATGATTGATTGCTTTCTTATATAAGTGGATCAATGTGAGTAAAGATCCTTACTTTTTCTCTTCGATTTTATTGATTTGATTCCAATTTTTATTGCTTTGAATCTTAGCTATAGCACACACTTGATGATTCCTTACTTGAGTTAGGTTTGCTTTCCATATAAGTGTAATATACGGTTAAAAAAGGGATAAAAGATAATAAAATAATGCACAACTTATGGATTTGGAGGGGGACTACTGGCAATACAAACTTCTACTTTGCAACTGCTATGGCTTACGCTTGCTTCCAAATTGTTTCAGTGGTCTAGAGTGTTGATGCCATTATGATCAACCATGATAGAAAGATAAGGAAGCTTTGTACTATTAATGCTTGAGATGGCAGATAATTGTTGGGTTTCCCTCCTTTATGGGACCCATCTATTTCTTAATTACAATCATCGGCATGCACCTTGGTAAAATGCATGGCTTTTATAATTGGTGGTTTTCCCATACATGACTCTTGGTATTTTCAAGTTTGGCTTGGAGACTTCAAGAAGATTCAAATCCTTATAAAATCTGAGACATGTCCCATTTTTCAGATATGTACAACAAATATAGGAAAGAAGAGTGAGAGAGCTTCATTCAGATAACTTCTTTGTTCTTGGAGATTTGTTTTCTCATTTGTGAGGTATTTTCCTCTTGTGATTTACACTTATGGTGTGTTTGTAAGGCTTATGCCTTTTTTGGCCATTTTGTAAACTCTATTTGGTGATAGTGGAAGAAACTGACCTACCGGTCTTGTGGATGTACCTCAGTTTGAGGGAACCGCGTAATTCTTTTGCCTACTTCTTTTTGTTATTTTCTTGCATTGCTTCCATTGATTTACACTTGTGGGAAAGCCATATTTTTTCCAACATCTGGTATCAAAGCTATTGGTTAATTCGGTTCCGTTTCGTTATACTTGTGTGTGAATCATGGACAGCAACATTGGGTGTATGATTAGTTTCAATGGCACAAATTGGGTGACTTGGAAAACTAAAATGGAAGACCTCTTGTTCTGTAAAGATTTGAATGGACCCATAGAGGGTGATCGTGGCAAACCAGAAGGAATGAAAGATGACGAGTGGAAAAAGTTAGACCGAAAGGTTGTCGGTTTTATTAGGCAATGGATTGATGATAGTGTCTTTCATCATGTCTCTACAGAAAATTCAGCACATAGTCTTTGGACCAAATTGGAGAGTCTTTATGATAGGAAGACGGCCGTGAATAAAGCTTTTCTATTTAGAAAGCTTGTGAACTCTAAATATAAGGAAGGTATTCCTATTGTAGAGCATTTGAATGAAATTAAGAGCACTGTGAATCAGTTGGCTGCTATGAAAATTACTTTTGATGATGAATTACAAGCTTTGTTACTTCTTAGTTCACTTCCTGAAAATTGGGAAACTTTGGTGGTCACATTTAGTAATTCTGCACCTGACAGAGTGGTAACAATGAGTCAAGTTACCAGCAACTTGTTGAATGAAGAGACAAGAAGAAAGTCATCAGGTTTTTCTCACTCCAAAGCACTTGTGATGGAAAACCGGGAGAGAGGCAGGAGTAAGAGTAAGGCTCCGCACAACCGTGATAAATCTAGAGGTCGTTCAAAATCAATTTCAAAGAAAGATGTTGAGTTGTCACGAGAAAGGGCACATGAAGCGGCAGTGCAGAAAGCTCAAGTTCAAGGAGCATAACAAAGAGAAAAATTCAGAGAAAAAGCAAAATGATACAGCTGCAGTTACCAATGATGAACTCATGGTCATCGGTGATGATGCTAGTATTAATTTGATTAGTCAAGAGACGGATTGGGTAATTGATTCTGGAGCTTCGTTTCATGTTACTTCGCGGGCTAATTTCTTTACTTCTTACTCGCAAGGTGAGTTGGGGAATGTCCGTATGGGAAATGAAGATATGTCAAAAATTATCGGCATGGATGATATTTGCTTGGAAACAAATATTGGCTGCAAATTGTTCCTTAGAGATGTGAGGCATGTACCGAATATTCAGCTCAATTTAATCTCTGCTGGAAAGTTAGATGATGAGGGATACAACAACAATTTCAGTGGTGGTAAATGGAAGCTCTCCAAAGGTTCTCTAGTGGTAGCAAAAGGAAAGAAGACTGGCTCTCTTTACACTATGCAAGCAAAAATCTGCAAGGGTGTTGTGAATACCTTAGAAAATGACTCATCCACCGATTTATGGCATAGAAGGCTTGGACATATGAGTGAAAAAGGATTGCAAGTTTTGTCCAAGAAAGAGCTTCTAGCGGGGATAAAAGGTTCGCCTTTGAAAACATGTGTTCATTGTTTCCATGGTAAACAAAACAGAATATCATTCCGTAAAAATATTGCATCTAAAAAATCTCATGTTCTAGATTTGGTACATTCTGATGTATGTGGTCCTTTGAAAGTTAGGACACTTGGTGGTGATTTATACTTTGTCACCTTTATTGATGATCACTCCAGGAAAGTTTGGGCTTATACACTGAAAACTAAAGATCAAGTTCTAGACGTGTTTAAGCATTTTCAGGCCAAGGTTGAAAGAGAAACTGGTAGACAGTTGAAATGTGTTCGCTCGAATAATGGTGGTGAATATATTGGACCATTTGATTAATATTGCTCCAATCATGGCATCCGGCATTAAAGGACAGTCAAAAAGACACCTCAACAGAATGGGGTTGTAGAGAGAATGAATCGCACCATTCTTAAGAGAGTCAGATGTTTGCTCTCACATTCAAAGTTGCCAAGATCCTTTTGGGGTGAGGCAATGAGGACAGCAGTTGATATTATCAATTTGTCTCCTTCTTTTCCGTTGAATGGTGATGTACCAGAGAAAGTTTGGACAGGGAAGGAAGTCTCCTATGATCACTTGAGGGTATTCGGTTGCAGAGCTTTTGTTCATATTCCAAAAGATGAAAGGTCCAAGCTTGATCCAAAAGCAAAGCAGTGCATATTTCTTGGCTATGGACATGAAGAATTTGACTACAGGATGTATGACCCAGTTGACAAGAAAGTTGTCAGAAGCCGAGATGTTGTTTTCTTGGAAGATCAGACTATTGAAGACATTGACAAGCTGAGTCGGTTAAGTCTATCTTGATGATCTTGTTGATTTAGATCCTCTTGTTCCACCTATTGTTCATGAGGAAGTGCAGACACCTCATGATGATGCCGCGAAAGATGATGTTGAGCCAAAAATTAAGGGGGAGCAGCCACCTCAAGAGCCATTACCAAGGAGATCTACGGAGAAAAACAACCATCGGAAAATATTCTTCAAATGAGTATGTAATGATATCGGATCGGGAGCCAGAGATTTATGAAGAAGTCTTGAAGCGTGAGAACAAAAGCCCAGAATGGCTACTGGCAATGAAAGAGGAAATGAAATCTTTGCATGAGAATCACATCTATGATTTGGTGAAAGCGCGCTAAAGGAAGAAAATTTTGAAAAATAAATGGGTCTTCAGACGAAAGAATGATGGGAACAGTTCTCAATCGAGATTCAAGGCACGGCTTGTTGTGAAAGGCTTTGGTCAGAGGAAGGGAGTTGATTTTGATGAGATCTTCTCACCAGTTGTGAAGATGTCCTCCATTCGAACTGTGCTTGGTATAGCTGCGAGTATGAATTTAGAAGTTGAGCAGCTTGATGTGAAGACCGCATTTTTGCATGGTGACTTAGAAGAGGAAATTTATATGGAGCAACCTGAGGGCTTCATAGATAAGGGTAATGATCAGTTAGTTTGCAAATTGAAGAAGAGCTTGTATGGATTGAAGCAAGCTCCAAGGTAGTGGTATAGAAAATTCGATTCTTTTATAACTAAGCATGGGTATTCAAGAACCAATTCAGATCATTGTGTGTTTGTGAAAAAATATCCAGATGGCAATTTTATTATTCTCTTGCTTTACGTTGATGATATGCTTATTGTGGGTCAAGACACGAGCAAGATTAGCAAGTTGAAGTCAGAGTTGAGCAAATCCTTTGCCATGAAGGATTTGGGTCCAGCAAAGCAAATTCTAGGGATGAGAATTGTTCGTGATAGATCACGTGGGCTGATTTGGTTATCTCAAGAGAATTACATTAAAAAGGTTCTTGAGAGGTTCAATATGGACAAAGCAAAGCCTATTAATTGTCCACTTGCAGGCCACTTTAAACTTAGCTCAAGACAGTGTCCTAAAAGTGATGAAGAGAAAAAAGAGATGCAGAAAACTCCCTATAGTTCAGCAGTTGGTTCTTTGATGTATGCCATAGTTTGTACTCGTCCAGGATATTGCTCACTTGATCGGGGTTATTAGTCATTTTACATCTAATCCGGGAAAGAACTTTTGGCGTGATGAAATGGATTCTGAGGTATCTTCGAGGCACTTCAAATATGAGTTTGTGTTTTGGTAAAGGCAAGCCTACTCTTGACGGGTTCACAGATTTTGATATGGCTGGTGATGTCGATAGTCGAAAATCTACTTCTGGTTATTTGATTACCTTTGCAGGGGGAGCAGTAGCATGGCAATTAAGGTTACAAAAATGTGTTGCTCTCTCTACCACAGAAGCTGAGTTCATCGCCATCACAGAAGCTTGCAAAGAACTATTATGGTTGAAGAAGTTCTTACGAGAGTTGGGTTTGAAACAAGAAAGGTATGTTCTTTATTGTGATAGTCAGAGTGTGATCCACTTGAGTAAGAATTCTTCATTTCATTCGAGATCGAAACACATTGATGTTAGATATCATTGGATTCGTGATGTCTTAAACGATAAGTTGTTGCAACTTGAAAAAGTTCACACTGATGATAACACATCGGATATGCTTGTCTAAAGACAAGCATGAAAAGTGTCGACTCTTGGCGGGAATGGTCGAATCTTCCACATAAGTCGGGAGGGGGAGAATTGTTGGGTTTCCTTCTTTTGTGGGACCCATCTATTTCTTAATTACAATCTTTGGCATGCACCTTGGTAAAATGCATGGCTTTTATAATTGGTGGTTTTTCCATGCATGACTCTTCGTATTTTCAAGTTTGGCTTAGAGTCTTCAAGAAGATTCAAATCCTTATAAAATCTGAGACATGTCCCATTTTTCAGATATGTACAACTGATATAGGAAAAAAGAGTGAGAGAGCTCCATTCAGATAACTTCTTTGTTCTTGGAGATTTGTTTTCTCATTTGTGAGGTATTTTTCTCTTGTGATTTACACTTATGGTGTGTTTGTAAGGCTTATGCCTTTTTTGGCCATTTTGTAAACTCTATTTGGTGATAGTGGAAGAAACTGACCTACCGGTCTTGTGGATGTACCTCAGTTTGAGGGAACCACGTAATTCTTGTGTGCCTACTTCTTTTTGTTATTTTCATGCATTGCTTCCATTGATTTACACTTGTGGGAAAGCCATATTTTTCCCAACAATAATGTGATCGATCCAATTTGAAGGAGCTTTTGCTAATGGATGTATGATTTGTAGGTCATTCAGCTTCCCTTTGTGGTTTGGAGTATTCAATGGCACCACAATCTGGGGAAGTCTTGGTATTTGTGTTCATCTACAAATTTGATAATGTTGGTTGCTTCCAGCAGAGGAGTAAGTTAACACAAAGCCCCCATTAATGTTTTCGCGACTGTAATGACCTGTTGGATCTATTGCAAAATAATATGAAATAATCTCAAATGAATTTAATGCCTCTTGGTTACTTCCAATTTTCGTGGCAGGATTGAATACAAGAGTTGTTTTGTTTATTGTGTATTGCTATTTGTCGTTTTCAATATATATATGGAGGGTAATTAAGTATTTAACCAACTCAAGTAACGGAGTTAAGATGGAAAGCATTTATTAACTTCAACTCAAAAAGTCGAGAGTTTAAATGTAGCTTTACTGACTACAGGTGGTTAAGTGGGAAAAATCTCAAACCCCAGGTGGTGATCTGAACTTTACTCTATATATATTTACATTCTAGTCAGGCCTAGAGATCACTTCATGGCCTTTTACCGCTTATATATATATATATATATATATATATATATATATATATATATATAACTGTTTATAGCTTTCGTACATATTGCATCATCATGTGAGCTTAGGAATCATGTGATCGCAAATTTGGTTCCCGTGATGGACATTTTCAGCTACAACCAACTTGTAAATTATTCACGGTGTCTGAATTTCCTTAGATGGCTTTCATGCACATAAGGAGTTTCGGCGCTGCTATATATCTTATTTTCTCAAAGATGCTTCACATCTCGAAAATAATAAAAGCAATCAAGCTGAATATTTAATAAAATGGAAGTATCAAAGGCCTCAATTACAATTGAACATAAGGATTTGAAAAACCTATTTTACAAAACATCACTGTCATATTTCGTCAAAATTGGACTTTATACAAAAATTCAAACCCTTTGTATATATGTGCAAATGAGGCATATCACTACTTCTAGACAACAACACAGACATACACACACACATTTAGATAAAAGTTTAAATTGAAAAGTGGCAGTAACCGTGTCACCACGGAAGTCGGGGGTGTCTAACACCTTCCCTCCGCTTAATCATGCCCCCGGACCTAATGAATCTCAGTTTCACAGACCAGTTAAATAGTGTCACATCACTAGGTCTATGTGCAAACTATTTCTCGGTTGAGTTGGTGCAATCATTTAAAAATACCAACTGACGACTCTTACAGTCAAATCGTTGACATATACATGTCGGATCTTTTCAAACTTGTTTTTTCAAACAAATCTCACCTAACATGAGAACCCCAAAAGACAAGAACAGAAAGGGATAAATAAAAATCCCGACGTCGACATACAGTGCAATATTTGTATTCAAACTCATAACTTATGTGTTGTCGTATTTTGCACGACAGTTGTAGAAATTAAGTTTGTATTTGGATTATGTACCATATATTTTGGTGACTCAAAATGGATTGTGTGGATCTATTTTGGAGGCGTCACAGTCACGCTAGCAGACGTGCAGGTAGGATCAAATTACGGGACGCGTGGACACTTATGTGGACTATACGAACGCGGTCATCGCCACATTTGCAAACAGAATTAATGTGACCGGTTTGAATCCTATTTATTTCCCCCCACCACTAGTGTTCCCTGACTTTGCATTTAGGACGAAGGAGGAGACAAATGATGATGACCTTGCAGACGAGGATGATGATTGATCCTCTAGGAAGTACTTATTTAATCTGAATGAATTTGATACATTGAGGACAATGTAAGACTTAAGTTTAAGGGTGATAATTTTGGTTGATGGTTGAACTTATTTAATTTGCTTGTTAGGATGCTTAATTAATTAATTAGTTAGTAGTAAATTGCATGTTAAGTATGAAGGTATAATAGTTATTTTAATTTAGTTTGTTAATTATTGGTGTAATTAGTTTTTATTTATTATTTATTAATTATGTTGATGGTATATTTTATTTAATGTGCATAAAAATGATAAGTAATAAAGTAGTGAATTGGGATAGCCGATGATAAGAAATGATTAGACTTGGTTGAATGCTAGTGAATTTTGAATCATGTGTTAGTTTGAGATATCGATTTAGAAGTCAATTTTGCTTAGTTATGATCCCTATTCTTTTAGTAGTTATGATCCCTATTCTTTTAGACACTTATATCCCACTAGTATTTGATTGTATCTTAGTGAAATTATAGGATGAAACCTTAGTGATAGGTATTATCAAGATTATAGGAGTGTATTTCAGTTTTAATTGTAGCAGGGATAGAAATTAGTTCAAGTTTGGGAGAAATATGGTTAAAATAAGAATAAATAAAAATATTCTTCTTTTATAGTTTAATTATATTGTGGGGTGAGAATGAACTTAAAAGCACACTCCTTGAAAAAATAGGGACGAGGGAGAGCGTAAAACGTACTCGTTTGATTGAATGTGAGAAAAAGTGTAAAACGCACTCGCCGAGAAAATTATGAAAGAAATCTATTATTACTGTGATATGTTTTTGGTGATATTGATAATTTGCTTTCACTAGGTGTTTATTGTATTATCTTGTATAAGGTATGATTAATTGAGGTGGAGGTTGCACACACACATTGTAAAATCATAATTATTGTGAAATGGATAACTAAGTTGATTAATAGGCTTGTGCATGATTTGATTTTTGTTATGAGTTAGTTATGTATGATCTTACAGGCTATATTCAAATTCATGCTTATTTTGATAGAAGATTGCATTTTAGAGGTTTTTAGGTTTTAGTTTTGTTTTTAGGATTTGCTTGAGGGCAATCAAAGTTTAAGTTTGGGAGTATTTGATGAGTGTATTTTACTTGATATTTTTGCTAATTCTTAAGTGTTTCTAGTTCATTTTAATGCATTTTAGTGTTTTTGTGTATAATGTTAATTTCTACCTATGATGGTGTAAATTATGTTAGTTGATGTATATTTAGCCTTGATTTGAAGCTATGTGCGATAAAGATTGTCTAGCGATAGCTTGACGGTGGCAAATGACAAGTAGTTGGACTTTATATTACTGAAGTGGACCAAATAAGCGCGTAAAGGAAGAAGAGGAAAAATCTACATAAAGTTTAGAGCTGTAACGCTCCAACTCAAGAGCCGCGACGATATTCCTTTGAAATTGTTCAGAGTCGCAACACCCTTGGTTGAGCCGCGGAGCTTGGGTGTTTTCAGCAAGCGCATGTGATGCATTCGTTTGGCCATCTAGGAGTTGTTTTGGGCTAGTTATGTTCCTGATTTGTGTGGACACTTGCTAATTGAAGTTGGGAAGTCTCAAACTCTCCAAGACTGAAGACTTCAACTTAATTACGCTTATTTATGGGTTGGATACATAATATATCAGATATAATATTGGGAGACCAATTGAGAAATAATTAATTATCAGATTAGGGAGTTACGTAGTTTTTTCTAGAGCATATGGGTTTCATCAGTTTTGAAGGAGATATTCAAGGCTTGCAAGGAGGGAAGCTGAAGATTGAAGATTGAATTAGCCATAGTTTATTTCTTCTTCTTTACTATTTATTTCTTGTAATCTAGAATGTCTCTTAATCAATTGATGATGTTCTTAGTAGTAGTTATGAACTAATTTGTTATTCAAGGATTCAATGGAATTCGATGATAGTTCAAATTAATATTTATTCTTTCATTTGTTTAACTTGATTTTTGATTGAATTGTTTATTGTATTTGTGCTTAAATTTATAATTGTCTAATCAACAATTATATTTGATGGATTTAGATGGAATGTGACAAGGAAATCTAAATTAAGATCTAAATATAATAACTTGTGATTAGTTATTCTTCCTCAGAGTGAATGCTAATTTGTGTATAAGATATGGATATTTCGATATGCCACAAGAAATGTGTTGATAATGATTCTTAATGAATTTATTATTATTGTTTCTCATAGGAATATAGTGAAATTACTAATAATGAATATATTATTTAATTATTTGAAAAATAATTATGTGAACTATTAGTGATTCTCAGTTGGCAATTCTAAATAATTAATTTAATAAAAAAAGAATAGTTATATTTGGATGATTCATTGGAAATTATTTCTTTAATATTTTAATTCATTGATTTCATATTTAATTAGTTGGTTTATTTTATTAATTAGTCATAATTAAGATTGCATTTTTCTAGATAAAATTGAGCTGGTGCATGGTTAGTAATCCACTCTCCAATCCAGTTTGGACTTTAACCAGTTTAGACCAAAATCTGCCTAAACTCGGTGACTCGACGGTTTGACCGCTTGACCCAGTGAATCGGTTCCCTAAAATTATGCGCTTCTATTCTGCTTCAGGTTTGTCTGTTCAGGTTTGTCTGTTCAGGTTTGTCTTCTTCTCTCTCTTATATATCTGCAACAATTTCCAACAACAACAATGGTAAAGTTTAATTACGAGTGACTAAGCTTGTCTTCTGTGTCTTAGAGAGAGAAAAAGAATATATATATATAATTATAAAGAGATTGAGAAAAAAACCCACAATGGTTAAAAAGGAAGATCAACTACATCTTGCTTCAAGATCATTACTTGTGGAAGCAATTTTGTTGATCGTAATGATCTTCAAGCTTTTGAGGTATATAATCAATCTCCCGCTTCTTTCCTTTTTTTTTCCTTACTTCATTTCCATTTGGTCTTTTTGTTACCTTTTATTTTACTCATTTGATAGTTGATGAGAATTGTCAACTATAACACTAAGTGAAAGTTTTAAACTTTTTTTTAAGAAGGATAATTCAAGTTAATTCCAAAACTTAAGGATTTGATTTGTTGATTTAATTTTGGAAGTTTTTCTTTCGGGTTCCAGAATGTAAGTTGGGTTAAGCAAGTATAATTTTTTCATTTGCTGTACATTTTGATAGATATGCTAATTTGAATTGTATAAAATAAACATTGTACATATAAGTTTAGTTTGTTTTTTTTTTGTAGATAACTTAATTAATTTTACATATATTAATTATTATTATATAATATAATAATAATTAATATATTTAATTATTTATTATATATTATATATTAATGACGTCACTAGATCAATAATGGTCCGACTACTAGTTGAACGAGTGACCCATCCACCCAATACATTTTTTGGTTCGATGACCGGTCCAGGTTTGAAAACCTTGAGCTGAACAGTTTGAAAACCCATCCACCCAATACCTTCTTTCTTGAAGCTCTGCGCCTCATGTTATTCCTTTGGGTTAGTTTATTCCTTTGGGTCAGTCTCCATCATCTTCATCTTCTAGGCCAGGATCGTCGAGTGCAGTAACACCTACAGGCTCATGACTCCCATCCAATGATCCAATCTTTATAAATAGAAATCTTCAAGGGGTTCACATAGAAGGAAAAGAACAATTCAACATGTCAGACCTTGGTCCCAAAGATTCAATAGAAGAAATTCAAAGAAGAGCAGAGGAAGGATAGAATGTTATTAGAGGTGAAGAGATGATGAAAGAAGGGATCCACCTAGAAGTAAAAGAGGTAGGAGGTAAAGAAATTTTTTTAAAATTTCCTTATAATTTTTTTTTCACACTATGTAATGATTCTTTAATCAATAATAAATTCATTCTTTTTCTGTAGAAATACAATTGCTCACTATGTGTAAGCCATGCTTAATTTTATAAATTATTTGTATTAAGAATAGATGATTGCTTGAAACTACTGGTTTGTCATCATCAAATAGAGGGAGATTGTTAGTATAATGCATGTTTTTAGATTTGATGATATGTGAAAATAATGTATATTTGTAATCAGTAGCTTTTGTATAGTTATTGTAATGAAATTGTTGTAAAAGGATTTAACATAGAGATCAAACTTGTTAAGTTGATCTATATCGTAAAGTGAATTTGATGTATAGATCTTAAGTTAAAAGATGATCGTAAAGCAAATAGTTGAATATCGTAGAGTTTATTGATTATAATGTTGAAGACGGTAGAACCTTCTGATCATAATTTTGATGTTCATAAGGTATGATGAAGATCGTAGAGTCTACTACAGATCGTAGAGTTTGCTGATCGTAGAACTACAACTACCAGTACTCTAAGCTTGCAGATTTATCAAGTCATTCCTCAAAGTTCTTAGAGTACAAGTAATGATCAAACAATTAGAGCAAAGCTGAAAATTGTCAAGCTAAGAAGAGTCGAAAACTTAGTTTTTCAATACTAAAGAGAAGCATCATAGAGTACACTGAAGTTAAGTGTAAAACGTAGAGTCTGTCTAGCTAGACACTCTACGACAGGATATTCAACTCTACGATTAAGAAAATTATAGAGCGCATCAGTTCTAACATGGATTGACAGTGCTGATCTTCGTAGAGAACTCCTAAGGCTAAGGATAAGAGCAGTTAGAAATGTGCTCAATAGCTATATTGATGAAATGACAACACCCACGTGCATGTCTCTGTAGTAGTCAGTTCTATGAAAAGACATGTCACCAACGAAAGCTGACACATATTCTCCAAAAGTTAGCAATCAGAGATCTACAAGGATCTAAGTATTAAATAAGTGACAACAACTTCCAAACGGAAAAATCTCGAGGAAGGTTTATAAAAAGCAAGCAAATTCAAACAAATAAAACAAATGAACAATCAAAAAGTTAAACTGCCATCAAATCAAAAAGATCTTCACTCTACTATTTCTAAACATCTTGTTCTGCTGCTAAGTCATTTAGTATTGAATTTCAAGCAACTTAGAAGCACTTAAAACTCTCTATTATTTTTGAGAATAATAGGTCTTAGTGACCTTTGTAACCAAGTCTTAGTGACTTGAAGGAATCTTTGTGATTCAACTGTTGTAACTGTTCTTTGTGAACAGATCTTAGTGATCACCCTAATTATGCTTAGTGGATTATTACTATTCAAGGAGTAGAAGAGTGGACTCTAGGAGATATTTGTGCTCCGAACCACGTAAAAATATCTTATCTTATTTACTTTCTACATTTACTTTTTTTATCAAGTTATTTTTAACTGTTCTCGATTTAATCTATGACTTAGTTCCACTTTGAGTTGCTAAATTTAAAACTGTGATTTTTCAATAATCTTTGAAGGGGTTTTTTATAAACTATCATTCCACTGTGCAAAATCACTTAATTAACCCGTTTAATTATAAGTTGGTAATAACTCTTTAAAAACAAAAGTTTTTAAAGAATCTATTCAACCCCATTCTAGATCTCTCAGTGCTTTTAGGAAATAACAGATAGTTGTAGCTATACTTAGTTATATTGTCAATTGTAGTTAATGATGATTACGATTTTAGTTTTAACTTATAGTTGCTATACATTATAATTTAGTTTATATTTGTTTTCTTTCTTAATTTAGATCTTTGTTGTTGTAATATGTATTTATGTGTTGTTTGGAGGATTAATTATTTTGAAGTGTTAATATGTAATTACATTTATTTATATGTGTTATTATTGAGAATTATTTGGAAGTTAACTATTTTGACTTGTATATTGGTAGTTGTGATTTATAGGTATTAAACTAGTGAATTTATACATACTAGTTGGTAGCCCATGCAATGCACGGACTAGTTTGAATAACAGATTGTATAATTTGTTAAAATTACAATGAGAAAAGTATTTTTTTTATAATAAGTTATTTTCATATAAATTTTTCAATACATTTTTACATGACATGAGAAACAAACTTTAATAAACAGTGAAAGCTTTTTCAGATTGGTTTTTATTATTGGTAGAAAGGAGTAACGCCGGTTAGAAAGTCACTCTTCAACAACATTCAGTTGCTCAAACTCGATTAGTGACAAAAAGCTAGCTAAATCAGTGTCTTCCACACGGTCGACTGCAAGCCTCATTGATCCTTTGAACATGTCAATTTTTGCATTAAGCAAGATCACGGTTAACCCTCTTTCATCAAGTCCACTGAACATAAGACGTCTTATCAATGTACAACCAAAGATGAGAAACTCAATTTTGTGCAACTGTTAGAGGTTAAAATTATTCTTGCCTATGAAATGAGTAGCACTTGTAAGCATAATTTCAAGCCAATAATTACCCTTTTTAAAAAAAAAAACAACTTAATATATTAAACTGTCTTAAGAACTATAAAGAAAAAAAAATTGAAGACGTTAGCTATTTGAAAACCGTAAATGGTAATCTTCTCATTTCTCTAAACTCAGTGTCAGCCTTCTAATTATATTTATAACACGAATTCATTACAAAATCTTTGCTATATCATCCACATATACCTCGTACTTAGTCTTTATTCAGCATATCAAGAGTTGTAAAGAAAATGAACAAATGAGAAGTCCACGTTAAACATCAAAAATCAATTGATCATGTTTATGTAGACTGAAATTCTCAATTTGGGATGGAGGGGCTATCAGTTGAGATCTCTCCCTGATATCTCTCCTAACAAAGCACCCCAAACTTAGAATAATTAACACATCATTATAAGGAAATCAAAATAAAGGCTGAATGACAATACTTTCGAGTAACTTGAACAATAAACCATACCCTGATCATTTCTGGCTGTGAAGATAATCATATAAACTAATGTAAGTGATATGTTTTTTGCATGACATATCACTTACATTTGTAAACATGTTGATTTTGTTATAATATTGTTTCCACCTTTAATGCGATATACATTGTATTTTTATTAAAATATTAATTGGGGTTTAAATATTTAATATTAGGCTTTCAAAGAAACAATAAAACACTATCTAAAGAAAACCAATCAGTCTATTCAGCATTTTTGTGAAGGACAAAAGTACCGAAAGGTCCAAACAGAGTACTACTCTCAAAGGCCAGAGCTATGCAGCATCACATTATGGAGAAAAGCTTGATCAACCACAGTTACTGCCATGGATGGATAGATTAAGTCGACTCCTAAAACAAATGACTATAACAAAAATAATTATATTAATTTTTTTTTTAAAAAAATACTCTATTCCAAAGTATATGATTACTTTTGACTTTTTAGAGTCGATTAAAAAGTTTTTTAAATTTAGTACGAAGGGAGTGGCTTACACTGGAAATTTCAATCTTTTGGTTATGGACTTCAAAATTATCATGAAGCAAAAAGTATCAAGTTAATAGTAAATACCAGTCAAACTTGCAAACATTTTTCGCAATCTGAATATTGAGTAATTTTCTAGTCTTCAAGGTTGATCCACACAAACTTCAACATTATCTATCTAAATTCCTTCCATGTCCACTCAGCATTGGGTTCCTGAGAAAGGGAAGCAAACATAACCTAGATGAAGTTCTTGTATTAAAAAACATGAGATTATTTCTTTAAATTAAAATTTTTTAAACATGCGAAATTATTTTACTGTTGATAAGAAACATAATTCAGAGATACAAATTTTGAACGCAAAATTCTTTGGTTTTTCCTGGAAATGCTATATTCCATATCTGCACTTATAACACTAAAGGTCTTAAGTCTGATCTCCTATCAAGCCATCATTAGCTTTAAAGACATTCTTGTCTTATACTTTTAAACGCAATACTAATCTCAAACAAATATTTAAAACTAATCAGATAACTGTTAGCTATTTTATTTCAAGGATCTCTTTCATGTGTTACTTGACAGGCCTCTGAGGTATGGATTAGCTCAGTCATTATAAGACTGATATCTTTTAACAAATGCAGTAAGATAGTTGGGTAATTGGGAGTTCAATCAATAAATTTAAGACATGCATTCCTGAACTGCTCAGACAACTTGGTGATAAACTTCCTAGTTTTCTATAGCCATCTTAAAACCCAAAGTTTATAACTTCCTTTCACATATTGCAGACAAATAATTGAGATCCTATATCTTTCAATAAATTCAAATTTTGCACTACACAAAGACAAAGAAGATGGCACATGAATTTGATCTTCATCACCAACAAAGAGAAAGTGGAACACTTGTCCAAAAAAATATATGCAGTATCTCTATAATGGTTGCATCATCATCAACTATAAATGGATTTCACTATGTGTTTGGTATGACAAAGATATAAATGGATTTCACTGTGTGTTGTATTTGGCAAATTGATTTCTCTATTTAGGGTAGGTGCTTTTTGAGTATGTAAACTTTAATCAAGCACCATCCTATTGGGTATTCTCTATATAAAGATACTTGGAGATGAGGCATATGCCAAATTTATCTACATCCACTTGCCTACTTTAAGTTTATTTCACAGTCGATAAAACAATGGAAAATACGCTACGACTCTTACGCTTCAAATTTAGTCTAGTACTATTAGAAGCAATATTACACTCAAAACAAAGATTTAAAAATTCAACATAAATGTAAATTGTTCTAGCTGAAGATTTCTTTCCCGTGTTACTTGGCAGACCTCCTGAAGTAATATTAATTATTGTAGATTCATAGAAAAAAGATATTTTATTAGTGAATGTAGTAAGATAGTTGAATAATTGACAATTCAATCCATACATACAAAGCCTGTGGATTCCTGAGCTGCTCAGAGTCCTCCGACAACTTGATGACAAACTTTCAAGTCTATGTAGATCAGTAGATGTGTTAAAACCCAAACTACATAACTTCCCTTCTCATATTACTACCAAATAAGTGAGTCCCCATATCTTGAATAAATCCAAATACTAACTGGGGTTTAAAGATTTAATATTAGGCTAACAAAGCAGTTGGGATGGAGAGGCTATCAGTTGAGATCTCTCCTAACAAAGCAGACCAAACTTATAATAATTAACACATAACATTATAAGGAAATCAAAGTAAAGGTTGAATGACAATGCTTTCAAGTAACTTCAACAATAAAGCATACCCTGATCATTTCTGGCTGTGAAGATAATCATATAAACAAATGTAAGTAATATATTTTTTGCATGACATATTACTTGCATTTGTAAACATGTTAATTTTTTTATAATATTGCTTCCACCTTTAATGCGATATACATTGTATTTTTATCAAACCCGCTAGTCTCTTAAACAAATCTTGCAAAGTTGAATATAGATCTTAAGATATTTTATTCACAAACATTTAAGGTTCAACAACTAAATTTAATTGTCAATAATTTAACATAATAGAGTTTATACTTGGATACTATTACAAAAATTTGGACAGATTTTAATAGTACATAATTGGCATATTGATACAACACGTTCAATATTTAACTTTTGCAGAAATATACCTTAATTTGATCGTACGTGGAGGCATGTAGCTCAGTCCCATATATGTTTTGTTTAACTCAGATATAGCTAATTTTGCTTCATCGTTTGATTTGAATACGACCAGAGCTTGACATATTAGTAAAAAACAATCAATTGGATAATAATTATGGTATAAACAGGATGTCCACTGGTAGAAAATGAAAAGGCTACAATGAGATATAATACCATTGCGTGAGTTACACAAAGAGCTGCGCTGTATCATCTTTGCACTGACCTTTTTCTGGAGTTCAAAGCCAAACTATGTCCTGGGAAGTTCTTAATCAAAAAATTTGAAAAAATAAACTACTCAAAATCATTTCACAAATTAGTAATTCTTAAAGTTATAATACAGGTGTGTTAACTTGGATCATGCCAAACCCAAAAAGGTACAACTTTGAGATAAGAAATCAGAGGGTTTATAGAGAGAAACTCACAATTCAAAGGCAATTGCAAATTTATGGCATAGAAATAATTAATTTTCCGGCCACAACACGTCGTTGTGAGCGACGAATTTCTTCTTCCGACCCGCAACTCCTTACACTACACACTCCTAAATTTCAACTGCAACAAAAGAAACAAATCAAACTAATCAAGACAATTAAAATTTAGTTCACATAATTTTGCATAATAAAGCCCCAAATTCAGTGCTCCATCTTCTCAATCTCAATATGATATAAAGCGATTTTGCTCAGCCAAATGTCGCCAATTGGGGCTTCTTCAGAGGAATTGGAACGTTTGAGTTTGAAGGATTACTTTGAGTGGTGAAAATATATGCTAAGATCGGTAGGTGAGGCGTAGATGAGGATTTGTTGATTTGGGACTTATAAGTTTGTGATAATGGGGTTTGAAGAGATCTGATACTTGAAACAAAGGACGGAAAGAAATGAAAAAGCCGGAAAAGGAATCGACTGAACTTGGAAGAAGAGGAAGATGGGAAATCTGAAAAGAGATGAAGAGAAACGTAACAATAACCGATAATTGTATATGGGCTTTGGAATTCAAAATAGATATTAAAGCCATCTGAAAGAATTGCGAAAGTGAATCGATGTATTTAATTCTAATCGACTTTGCTCACCTGATTTTCAAATTAATTGAGTTCACTCGGGTTGAATTTCAAATTGAAAGGCAGCGAAAGCGAATCGATGTATTTAATTTTAGGTTCAGATGACCACATGGGTTTAAGTGATTTTTCATTTAACCATCTGTAGTTACTAAAGCTACATTTAAACTCTCGATCTTTTGAGATGAGATAAAAACGTCACATTTTCCGTCTAATTTAACAGTGCGTGTATGTCAGACGCCAAAAGCGCGTGAGAAAGACTATAACGATCAAATTTTTTTTGGTAAATGTCTGAAATATCCTTTCCTTCTTCCTCGTTATTCCCCATTTTCAACCCCTCTTTTCTTCTTCCTCGTCATCCCCATTTTCACTTCTTCTCCATAGTTGAAATTTCCTCCATTTTCAAGAACACCCATTAACTAATTTTTATAGTTGTATGGTTTTGATTGAACAAATTTTCTTACTCTAGAAGTAACAATGACTCGTTAAATGACCTCAATCGACCTCTCCGGTACCTTGACATCGTCGGACCCTTCCCGTCTCGTCTTTGTTGTTGGCTTGAGCCTCCACGATTCAAGCGATATCTCTTCATATTAGTCTCTGAAGCGCGGTTAATCTTTCTCGAACTTACTCACGGATCTGAAACTTCGTAGATTTGTCGATTTATTTCTCTATTTGTGATTTTAGGTCTTTTTAATTGTTAATCGAATCTGAAACTTCGTGGATTCTTATACCCTTGTGGAAGTTTGGACATACCCTTGTGGATTCTTATACGAGGTTTTGTTACGATCTAGGGATTCTTGAGACATTTGTTTGATTCAATGTCCGAGAGGAATGTTGTGTCTTGGATGGCTATGATTTACGGGTATCTGAGAGTTGTCATTCTACTTAGTTGAGAAGATGCCGAGAGAGAATCTTTAGGTTTGTAATATTCAAGAACGCGAATGATCAAATTGTAAAAGTCGAAGCGTAAAAAATCGAGTTTAAAATTTTACAAACCATATACCCGGATCACCCTTTATGCACAATTATTAATTAAGCGAAAAGATATGAAGAAAAAACATACCATTGAAGATCGAGCTTCCTCAGTACAAGTTCACCTCGATCCTTTTAGCGTTCGACTTGAATCCACCGGGTTTGGTTCCTTCCTTTGATCGGCGTTAGCCACCCAGTGTTTGGCCTCTGAGGTGATCCACCGAGGAAGAATAAAGATTCGATAAGATGGGTATTTGGCTCTAAACCCTAGTTTTCTATCTCTATAGAAAAAGCGTACTCTCTCGACCATTATTGGAATTACGTATGTTGTAAAAAGTCAACAACCACATCACCCATAATAAGACTCCTCTTATTTATAGATGTGGAAAACCACCTTAACAATTAAGGAATTGGATTTTATTTAATTAATTAAATTCTTTTAATTAATTAAGCTCCCTAATCTTATTAGGGATAATTAATTAAACTCCTTTAACTAATTTTCTTTCCTAATCAATTAGGAATAAATGAAGTACTTATATTAAATTAATTCCTAAACTCTTTTAGAAATTAAAATAATAATAATAATTGTAATAATATTAATAAGACTCCTCTTATTAATTTATATTTAATATTTCTAAAATATTAAATAATAAATATTAAGCTATTTAATTTATTCTATCACCATAGATTAAATTAAATATACATAACTTTATATTATTACGATTATGCCATTAACTTCTTAAATAATTATTCTTCCTTTTATGATGTGACCCTTTAGGTTCTCCGTATTAATAGGTTGTGAATAAATCAATTAGAACAATTCTAATCTTATTTAAATAAATAAATTAAACAATTAATTTATTTAAATAAATAATATTTATTCTCTGATAGGGATAAGC
This sequence comes from Panax quinquefolius, assembly GCA_020205615.1. Taxonomy (NCBI): domain Eukaryota; kingdom Viridiplantae; phylum Streptophyta; class Magnoliopsida; order Apiales; family Araliaceae; genus Panax; species Panax quinquefolius. Next base: position 104,501,339 of record CM035154.1, on the reverse strand, counting down.
CTCCTAGCGATCGGCGACTTTCCGGATAATATAGATTTCAACATTAATCATAAAAGAACCTTTGAGTAAATAGTTTCGTCTGATTGATCCTTCCACCATCTGATGTCCCGATTAAATATAAGGCATGGAATTCTTGTCAAGTCTTATTTTATTTAATTATATGTATTTCGACTCTTAAATGCCTGACTCAAATAATGCAAATTAGAAACTCCTTTCTAATTTCATTACTTGCCTTAACCCGAGGACTCTTTGGGTTGTCATTTATCGAATCACATAGGACATTTCTCTTCTTTTAATAGAAGTGGTAGATTCTTTATTGATCATACATTATCTCCATATATAACTTATTATACCCAAGCATACCCTTTGATATACCCTAAGGGTCTTAAGGAATAAGTCAAAGTATAACTCATCATCATACGATATCTATATGATGATCTCGAGTCAAGGATCACTTGTCTTACTATCTTCTGAGAATTCTATTGATGAGCAAGTAAAACTCCATTAGGTATTCCTTAGCGAGCCGCGTTCGGTGAACTTATTCTCTAATAAGCACCTCGTACTTGCTTTAGTGTCTCCACACAAATGATCGTGAGATCGATCATCCTCATCGATGAAGCAAGCGATGTATGTACCCGATCTATCGGATTCACTAATCCCCGATTTAGTAATCGATGATTGGGAACTATTTTAGTTTTAAGCTTTCTAAGAATTTAGATCTCATTAGAATGATCATCATCATTATTCTAAAAGCATTGCTTAAAACTATGGGTTTATCACATATTATAAAAGCGACATCGTGTAGATAATTAAAAGCCTTTAATAAATTAATACTTTTTATTAATAAATGAATAAGATTATTACAAAGTATATGCTTTATCATCAAACATGATTGGCTTGTGTGCATATTACTTTCGATCTCCCACTTGCACTAAAGCCGATCGCCGTGGTATCTTATACTCTTCTTCTCTACAAGTGGCGATTATCCTGCTTTATTGGATAAGCTTTAGTTAATGGATATGTAATGTTGTTCTTGAGAGTCCTTATCTCTATAGTGATTTCCCATCTTTCGATGATTCTTATAATCAAATGAAAGTGCCCTGACACATGTTTAGATCGAAGATGAGACTTAGGAACTATTCTAGTTACGTAATGAACTTTTAATCCAAACAATCAACTTGCGACTTCATTTATAGCTATATACTTTGTCTTTATCACTAAACCCGGCAACTCTTTCTTTGTTTTGGAACCTTTCGATTCAACTGCACCCTTATTCGAGGTAACCCTTTACTTTAAAGTGGATTTTTACGTAAATCTTTAGTGCATACGAAAAACTTGAGTGCATTAAGCCCTCTAGTTTTAATTTAGACCCACCATGAATATGATCACATCCTTAGTCTTGGGTTAAGCACTTTAAGATGTTTTTCAGCGACTCATAGTGAACTTCTCCATAATATGGTGATCGACATTAGGTCTCGTATATTTCATTGCATACATGATTGTCACTCATGCGATCTCTCTTTCCGAGAGTCTGTGGGGACTATAAAGAGATACACTCCATAGCTCATCAACATGAGACATCTCTTGGAGTTTGCCATGCTAAGCGACTTTAGCATCAAATGAATATCGTTCCTTGGGTTAAGTCGAGCATCCTCTTAAATCTATCTATATAGATTTATATCCCCGATTAAGATACTCTTCCAAATCATTCATGGAGGAATGTTTAGACAACTTTATCTTTTCTTGATTGTAGCATTGGTAAGTCATTTTATTCCTCATCAGTAGTATATCGACATATAATACTAGAAATTTCACGGCGCTCCCTTTGACCCTTTTGTACACACTAGGTTCATTCTTATTTTGATAAAATCAAACTCTTTTGATTGCCTCATCAAAGCGAATGTTCCATATTTGAGAAACTTGCTTGATCCATTTTCTACGAGTGTTTACAACACTTACCTCATCGTATATAGCTGGATCATCATCTTCTATGATGTGTACCTCATCATCATCATCATGATGAATCCATACCTCTAGGTATCTTGGTACTATTCAGTTCTGATTAGTTTGTGGTACAATAATTACATCTCTGAGTTCCTCTTATTTGACTTATAGTGTTTTGTGGTTCTTGAACTCTTGAGATCTATTATCCTCCACTAGCCCCTTGATGATAAACACCTTTATCTTAGAAGGCGGCGTGTTTCATAACAAACACCTTTTGCTAAGTAGGATTATAGAACATATACCTAAACTTACTTTAGGATGTCCCCACAAATTGTACTTGTCGAATCTTGTCCCAAGCTTATCCTTTGAAACATTTTCACATAAGTTGGACAACCCCTTATCTTAACATACTTAAGATTAGGAATCCTCCACATCCATAACTTTTATGGAGTCTTGGGGTTGGATTTTGAGGTTACCTTTTCCGTAGATATCTGACCATTTCTAGGACATGACCCTGAAAGGATCTTTGGAATGTCGGTAAAATCATTATGGACCGCACCATGTGTCCAAGAGTACGATTTTCCTTTCGGATACATCAATCGATTATTGCGTGTCGGGATGTGTCCATTATAGAGAAAACCATTTGAGATGATCTAGAAACTTATTGCACAAGTATTTATTCCTTGATCTAATCAAAGAATCTTAATACTTTGTCGATTTGTTTCACTTACGAATTCTTTGAACCTTTGAATAATTCACACTTGTATTCAACAAATACATACATTCGACTCTTTGAATGATCATCTCTTTTCTTATACTAATTTGTTCGATATGCAAAATTATTTTCATGTAAGTCAGTATACAAAATTTATTAAGTAATATTCCGGTTCTATACAAAACATTATTATTATAAATAGAACAACAATTGTTCTTAATTATAATACCAAAGATTTCATTGTCAATGATAAAATGGAAATAATATTTTTAACAAGAAGCTGGAATCTGATAACAACTTATTGACTTAATAGATTTGCAGTAGGCATTGCTAAACTATAAGTTTCTATGGCTAATGTGGTGACCTTTGCTACATTTCCCACATAGGATTACTTATATTTGTTTAGCTTTCTACTTGCTTGGTCCCTTCATAAATCTATATTTATGATAACCAAAGTCGGTATCAATACCAAAGTAGAACCTTGACTTAAAGAAAAATTATTTTAAATCATGAACAAATTTGTATTTATGTAGAAACTTCACTAAGCTTCTTTGGTTAGCCTCTGCGAAGATACTTCTCATGATTTCTTTCCGGTGTCGGGGCTTATAGCGGTGGAAGCAAACTCCTTTCTTTATCCGTATCAGTTTTGTTCTTATTATCCTTTGTTTATGCCTTTCTATTTACCTTCTTTGAATCGTTCTTCTTTTAAGAAGATCCTTTGGCCCCTACCGGTAAGACTTTGTCTTTCTTGGTTGGAAAGTGACTCTCGACATTTTTCAACATGTTAAGCAAATCGGTGAAGGCGATATCTAGCTTATTCATATGAAAAATTCACAACAATTGTGAAAGAAGTAGGGAGTGAGTGCAAGATCAAATCTTGGCTCAACTCTCCATCCGTGACAAAACTTGTTGTCTAATTGATCAATCAAATTGATAATGTTAAGGACTTTTTATACATCTTTGTAGTGTCATTGGTCATTCTAGATCGGAAGAGCTCCTTAGATGTCGATATCTTCGGTCCTACTTTCCTCACCATCGATTACTTGATGTGCGGGGAATATAGTAGAAACATCCATAGTTTCATCTTGTATTTGAAGCTCGTTACTCGTGGATGCGAGCATGATCGTTGAGCCAATTGTGCATCATCTTGCCACTTTCTAAAAGTAGTGATCTCTTCCCGGAGGCATTATGCGCAACCATTGCGAGGATAGGCGTATTAAGGACATAAGATAACTTTTGACTATGAGAACTATTCTCAAATTCCTTAACCAATCCGTTTAATTGATTACGGTTAATTTAGCATCTAATATGCTTTGATGATAGTAATTTTAGACATTGTAAAATTACGTAAATGAATTTGTAATTAACAACATTTTAACATACATTCTTTTATTAATTACCAAAATAAATTAGGTCTTGTTTTAAATTGGTATCTCCACTATTTTCTTCAAACTATATTACCTCACTTATATAGTTCGGCAAAATCTAATTAAAGATTTGCTAGTGAGAATAAGGATCCCATTTCAAATGTATATAGCCTTGTGGTGACTGACAAACTATATATAAATAAATAGGTAGACAACTTTTGTCGATTACATCAACTATCTGACTCCTTTTCTTTTGCCTCTTAGATTATTTTGATCAGTGGTGGCACATCGAATCAAAATTATCCAAGTTAAGTCGACCTAGCACTCCATATATTCGAAAAAAAAAGAAAAATATCATCCTTGTGGTGACCACAACAAAACAATATTGTTCAATTTTCTTTATAAGCATCAAATGTGATAAATTAACATCTTAAATACTTAATACTTGCCTTGTGGTGACACAACAAACTCATATTAAATATTTAATACTCTATTAATTTTATCATGCTAGAAAGCTGACGTTCGATATTCAAATATCTTTGAGCGCTTAGGACTTAATATAAAAATTGAGGGTTTGTTATTAATTTGTCTCATCTTGTTTTAGCAGCGTGCATATATATATATATAAAATCGCGTCGTATTAATGAACATGCGAAGCATGTTTGCATATATATATAATATATATAGTATAAGCATGCACATATAGAATACTATATTCTACTCGGATTGATTATGGACTTTTATTCTAGTTTGGTTCACTAGAGCCACCAAGTGAACGAAAAGGTCAAACCCCCAGGGTGCAAGAATTAATATTTAAATATAACTATTATATTTAAACCGGGCTCCATTACAAAGCGGGTCTTCAAAGCTCCTTGTCCTTGATCTCCAATTCTTCAAAATAATTCTAACTATTCTATTACAAAACTATTTAAAATAAATAAAACCTTGATCGTGATCGAGGGAAATACATAGGAGGGAATAGAATTTACATTAAGAAAAATTAGAGAAGGCGAGTCTGTGAGACCCCATTTAATAAAACCCATACATTCGTGCATCGATTAAAATAAAATCAATCATATTAATTGATAGTCCATAATCAATCCCATTTATTATCATACACATCATCATATGCATCGATAAATAACATTCATCTTATGAATAATAAACATTTAATATATATATTGATATCATTTAATGGGCAAAATTTAGTTAGTATAAAATCTAAATTTTTTTGAATTAAAATAAACTCTTTATTTTAATCCAAATTTAAATCAAAATAAAACTATTTTATTTTAATTTATCCTATTTTGAATAAAATAAACTATTTTATTTTAATCAAAATCTTTAATCAAAATAAACTCCTTTATTTTAATTAATTATGGAATCGATTCCATGTAAAAAAAAAAATTATTAAAGGAAACACGGAATTCTTTTCTATTCACAAATAAACTCCTTTATTTTGAATAATATGAAATCTTATTTCATATTTAAATAAACTCCTTTATTTAAGGAAACATGGATTCTCTTTCCTATTCACAAATAAACTCTTTTATTTTGAATAATATAAAATCTTATTTATATCTAAATAAACTCCTTTATTTAAGGAAAGATCAATTTCAACTCCAATTAGTTATCATGGAATCCAATTTCAACTCTAATTAGTTAGCATGAAATTTAATTTTAAAATTAAAATAAATTTTATATTTTAATATTAAAATAAACTTTTATTTTAAAATTAAAATAAACTTTTTTATTTTAATAATAAAGTTAATAATATTATATATTATATATATAATATATAACTATATATATATATATATATAATAACTTAACCATCAAGTAGGAGATTTCATATATATATATATATATATATAATAGTGCATTCTTGAACCATCCCAGTAATCCTTTGATTTTAGTGCATTCCTTTAAAAAAAAAAGAAGAGATTCACGTGGTTTCTGTTGATTTTTCAATTGCATGATATGAAATGAAAGCCACGTTGACAATATATATACAACAGAGCACATATATGGATTGATTAGTCACGTTGCAATTTTAATTATTGACATATGAATGTCTCACTAGAATCCTCCCGCTCTCCATTAGATGGGCCACGTTGGAATCATAACTTGACGAATCACGGATTTTTTTTTTTTTTTTAAATAAATTTTATCTGATAAAATTATGCCCAATTAAATTGTTCTAAACACGTATCAATATCATATCAAATTTGAACAATTAATAATTCGCATAAAGGTTTGGCTCGATGCCATTATTAGGTTTGTAATATTCAAGAACCTTGATCAAATTGCATAAAAGTGCGGAAAGCGTGTAAAAATCGAGTTTAAAAATTTTACAAACCATATACCCCGGATCACCCTTTATGCACAATTATTAATTAAGCGAAAAAGATATGAAGAACAAACATACCATTGAAGATCGAGCTTCCTCGAAGTACAAATTCACCTCAATCCTTTTCGCGTTCAACTTGAATCCACCGGGTTTGGTTCCTTCCTTTGATCGGCGTTAGCCACTTTGAGTGTTTGGCCTCACAGGGTGATCCACCGAGGAAGAATAAAGTTCAAGAAGATAGGTATTTGGCTCAAACCCTAGTTTTCTATCTCGATAGAAAAGAAGCGTACTCTCAACTATTGGAATTATGTATGTTGTAAAAAAGTCAACAACCACATCACCCATAATAAGACTCCTCTTATTTATAGATGTGGGCAACCCACCATAACAATTAAGGAATTGGGTTTTATTTAATTAATTAAATTCTTTTAATTAATTAAGCTCCCTAATCTTATTAGGGATAATTAATTAAACTCCTTTAACTAATTTTCTTTCCTAATCCAATTAGGAATAAATGAGAGTACTTATATTAAATTAATTCCTAAACTCTTTTAAAAATTAAAATAATAATAATAATTGTAATAATATTAATAAGACTCCTCTTATTAATTTATATTTAATATTTCAAAATATTAAATAATAAATATTAAGCTATTTAATTTATTCTATCACCATAGATTAAATTAAATATACATAACTTTATATTATTACGATTATGCCATTAACTTCTTAAATAATTATTCTTCCTTTTATGGTGTGACCCTTTAGGTTTCCCGTATTAAGCAGGTTGTGAATAAATCAATTAGAACAATTCTAGTCTTATTTAAATAAATAAATTAAACAATTAATTTATTTAAATAAATAATATTTATTCTCTGATAGGGATAAGCCTCCCTAGCGATCAAAGCGACTTTCAGATAATATAGATTTCAACATTAATCATAAAAGAACCTTTGAGTAAATAGTTACCGTCACAATTCAATCCTTCCACCACTGATGTCCCGATTAAATATAAAGCATGGAATTCTTTGTCAAGTCTTATTTTATTTAATTATATGTATTTCGACTCTTAAATGCACTGACTCCAAATAATGCAAATTAGAAACTCCTTTCTAATTTCATTACGCCTTGCCGAGGACTCTTTGGGTTGTCATTTATCGAATCACATAGGACATTTCTCTTCTTTTAATAGAAGTGGTAGATTTTTATTGATCATACATTATCTCCATGTATATAACTTATTATACCCAAGCATACCCTTTGATATACCCTAAGGATCTTAAGGAATAAGTCAAAGTATAACTCATCATACACATGATATACTATAATGATCTCAAGTCCAAGGATCACTTGATTTACTATCACTCTGAGAATTCTATTGACAATGAGTAAAACTCCATTAGGTATTCCTTAGCGAGCCACGTTCAATTGAACTTATTCTCTAATAAGCACTACATACTTGCTTTAGTGTCTCCACACAAATGATCGTGAGATCAATCATCCTCATCGATGAAAGCAAGCAATGTATGTACCAATCTATCCAATTCACTAATCCCCGATTTAGTAATCCAATTATTGGGAACTATTTTAGTTTTAAGCTTTCTAAGAATTTAGATCTCATTAGAATGATCATCATCATTATTCTAAAAGCATTTCTTAAAACTATGGGTTTATCACATATTATAAAACGACATCATGTAGATAATTAAAAGCCCTTAATAAATTAATACTTTTTATTAATAAATGAATAAGATTATTACAAAGTATATGCTTTATCATCAAACATGATTGGCTTTGTGCATATTACTTTCGAGATACTTCGTCCAGAGAACTCACTTACTGACTTCACGCATTCAAGTGTTGAGATAATTGTTGTTTTTCTATACGACGATGAACACGTCGATTTAGATGAGGTTGAATCTGATGGACTTGAGAGATGTGTGGTTGAATCAACCTGACGACAACAAATTTACGATATTCGACTTGGGTTGAAAACCTCGAGTAACCCGACTACAAGTTTTCGACATCTTTGTAAGTCGTTGGGTTCAAAACCTCTGAGTTATGTAACCCACTCACAAGTTTAGGAATCTTTGAAGTGTGATGCTTTTCAGGCAAATTTATGCATGCATGCGCTATGGATAGGAGATTCTTACTTCGTGTTTTTCCCCTTTCTACTTTTCTTGTTCCAACAGAGTGGAAAGCAGGAGCATCCATTCGAGTGGGTAGGGACACGAGAGAAAGAGGGCAAAGGGTATTTCAATGATGACGGGAGGCTGCTTCAAATATGGATCCATATGTTGTCCGCGCCATGATTGATTGCCGAGACTACACTCCTGTGGAAACCTTGAGCATCCCGATTATAACTTCAATCGAATTAGCGATACTTGTCGAAGATCAAAGAGGAAAATAATTGTATTCTCAGATTGTAGTTTCCATTAGAGTAGCTTGTCTTTCATTATCTTGTGTTGTTTCTGTGTTTACATTTGTCCCACCGGTGATATAAACTAAGAAATTTGCCATTCGTGTTAAAATCACGATGATTTTTATAAATTACAAAAATGAAAGGGTTGGGATTTATTAATCATCATCTGTGTGTTGTAATCTTATTATTTCTGGATCACTTGGTTGATTCTGTACAATGGTTTGATGATTATTCATTGAATAAATCTAGGATCACTAAAGCATGCTTTGTAGAAATTGTGTTGAGCACTGGAATAGTTCCTTCTTTTTTTCTACTCTTGCTTTTGTGCTTACTTTTATTTTGTTTATTATTTACTGTGCCTTATGGGTCTGGACTAACAGAAGAAAAAAACAACAAAGAAAGATGATGAGGAAGATATTGTGCCTTACTGGGAAATGTTTTGAGCTTTTGGGCTTGGGCGAAAGCGGCGGTGATACTAAGGAAGATGATGAGCGTTGTTGCTAGTAATGCTGCCATTTTCATGTACATGGGCTCTGTTTGACGGAGATTATATGGTTACAGCTGTAAGACCCCAACTTATTATTAATGAAATTGAATTTCCTCTATTTATTATTTTGAAATAGTAAGGATTGATTTGATTAATGTGGTTAGTTATGGGTAAAGTGAGCAAATATTTCAAATAAGCAAGTGGTTATAAAATATTCATTGTTATCGAAGAATATTCGTTTGGTCGTGGAATATTCTTCTTTGTCGGGGAATATTAAATGCGATTTAGCGACGCTTAATTGTGTGGGCCCCATAACGGAAAGCGATTGGATGAAGGAAAGCGACAAATATAAGTTGTTTATAAATAACTGCATGTAGTTATTCACATTATTATCTTGTTGGAATACCCGTTGGTTAAAACACTAATAGCACGGTATTGCACAATTATTGATTCTTACGTGAAGAAGGCACTACTCGATAATGGTTACTGATAATTCTTTATTCAATATTTTATTTTGTTGATTCAATAATTGTTACGTTGATATTTTATATTATTGTTATTTCAATAATTGTCACTACACAGTATTTTTCATTATCAGAGCAATAATTCATATTATTTGAATAATATTATTAGATAGCATTATTGGCAATGTCTAGAAAGTTTTGTCTAAGGAGAGGTTTGGTCTCCTAATTGCGCGTCAGTAAGGAGAAATCCTTATTGAAAAGCCCCCTCTCTCCTGGGAACAGCCTGGTTGCCAATATTGTGATTCTGTAATATTATTTGTAAATAATTAATTATTGATTTATATGATAAGGAAAATATTCATTTTATGTGGATATAGATGGAGAAAATTTTAAAGTGATAATTGTTAAAAAATTGATATTTTATTTTTTCTGATAAATAATTCATTTAAATATATTATTATATTATAATAATATAATAATGGTGATATTTTTACAATGAATGTGGGATATATGAATAAATGAGGAGGAAGAGTATTTTTGTTACTCAAAATATTTAAAACATGTTTTTCATGTTTGTGGACCCCATTTCTTGACTGAAATTTGATTATAGCTTGTAAAATCGCCCGTTTGTGGATTTCGGTCAATTTCTGTTTGGAATTTGAAAAAACTTAAACTTACAAAGTTGTAGAGAATGGAATTTCCTATGGAAAAGATATAAGGTTCGAATTTTTCTGATAAAAGGGCTATTTATTATGAATTATTGAAGTTCTGAAGTTCTGGAATAATTGATTTTTGTAAGTTTTAATTATGCTTATTAAGAAAAACGATTTTTTTTAGTTTTGTGGGCTACACTAACATGTGCAAAATAAGCTGAGATCAGTTGTCTAAGGTGGGCGTGAAAATTATATATATATATATATATATATTAATATTTTATTAAATTTTCTGCTTTGGTGTTCTAAGCAATTTTCTATAAATAGGGTGCTTAGGTTAGAATTGAAAATTACACCAGAAACTGAAGTTTTCACTCTCTATATTATCGAGCGTATTCTTGTGCGTATTTTGATACTTTGAGTGTTGCTATACGGTGTAAGTTCCTTTAGCGTTATATCTGATATTCCAGCTAGAAGTACTATTCTTTTCGAGATAAGGGATGTTATTTTTTTTATAAATGATATTATTTCTTTCAATATCATAATGCCGAAATATTGGTAAGATTTTTCTTATGAAATTATTGTCTTTTCGATTAATGGGTTTTCTTATTCACGTATACGACTATTATTCACGTATCTGATACTATTCACGAATCATCGCACTTTATTCACGGAAAAATTAAATTTTCAGTTTTTGTCCAATATATCTATTATGGATACTAACTTTGATTGTATCCATGTTTTGATCATTCTTGAATTTTACTTCACTATGATTATTTATGAAGTATTTTTGAACTCGAATTGTTTAAAGTTCGAATTCTTAATATTTGTTCATTTGTTTCACTGGATTCGTTTTCTTTAAAATAATGTTCATCATCCTCAGTCCTAAATGATGATATTACTGAATATCTTTGGCCTATAGTGCAAAGATTAATGATTTTCTTATGAATATCTTTGACCCGTAGTGCAAAGATGAACATGTGTTGAGATGAACATTGTAAAATCCCAAATTTTACGAATAAAGATTTAAATTTCTCGATTTTTTTTAATATTATGATGTGGATTTAATATAATGTTATAGTTGTGCGTAATATTTATAAATTTTGCAAAGTATGCAAGTTGTTATATTATATTCGATTGGTCGGGGAATATTCTTTGTGTCGGGGAATATCCGTACCCGCAGTACAATCATTAGTGAACCCCTGGCGGAATTATTGTCGGATTGAGAAAGCGACAAAAGTATTTTATTGAAAATAACGACGGAAGTTTTATCGTTATCTTGTTGAACTACTCGGTAGTAAAAAAAGCACGATGTCTGGCGTGGTTGTATAGTGGGGCACACAAGTATTGGTTATTGATGCTTACGTGAGAAGTCACTCAGTTATACTCAATTATTGCTATAGTAATTGTTGCATCATATCTCTCATATTATTGATTCGATTATTGTCACAGTATCATTTGCATAATATTTTATATATTATTAAATCAATAATTGAGACGACAAAGTTATTCATATTATTAAATTACAATATTTACAATGTCTAGAAGTTACGTCGAGGAGAGGTTTGGTCACCTAATCGCTTACTTAATAGGGAGAAATCCTTATCGAAAGCCCCTCTTTCCAGGAATGACACGGTTGTTAAATATTGTGAGTTATGATATTAATGATGAATAAGTTCGTGTTGATTAAAGATGAATTTGATAGTTCCATTGTGTTGGGATTATTGGTGTTAGTTGAAATCGACATCTATTCCGATGATAATTGATGTCTGGGGGTTATATTGATAAATCGGGTAATTTATCGGATACATGAGCAATTAATTGCTACTAATTCACATGCTTATATAACTATTTATTCGCAAGTGTGTACTATTGAGTCACATTCATTTACTATTAGGGGAGTTGGTGTAAGACCCCAACTTTTATAAATAAAGATGAATTTTCTATAAATATTATTTTTGAATATTATGGAATAAATTTGATATAATGTTATAGTTGTGGGTAATATTTATAAATTTTGCAAAGTAAGCAAGTTGTTATAAAATATTCGTTTGGTCGGGGAATATTCTTTTTGTCGGAGAATATTCGTACGACGGCTCAATCATTGGTGGACCCCACAACGGAAGTGTGTGCAGCTGACAAAAGGAATTAATAACAATGGAGCCATATTCCTTGACAATCTACATTTATTAACAGTATCAATCAAAATCAAATAGTCTAGTGAATCCATTTCTCAATTCATTCATTCATAATGATCAAATAAATGAATAGACTTGCCTTTTGTATGCATTTGGCATCGTCTACAATGCACCTTACTCTGCTCTCTGCTAACATTATGGATTTGTTGGAGGATATTTCCATGATATCTTTCTCTCCCATTTTGGCAATAGTAGTTGGATCAAATCCCACAAAAGCTTCTCTATGTTATCATCCCAGAAAGAAAATTAAATTTTTATATATATTCAAGTTTTTACTGGAGTGGAGATCTAGCCCAACATAAACTATATATTTTTACCTGAAAAGATCTTTCCATTTTAGAATTTCAGTCCAGTTAAAATCTATCAGCATACCAGACATTGCAAGCAGCTCAAACAGTTTACTGTTAAATATATTACCAGTTTTTGTTGGACAATTAGAATAGTAATTTATGATTAACTTGATAAAGAGCTAGTAATTAACTTGGCATCATATACTGGAATTCTCCAGCACTCATCATGAAATTGCACATACACTTTTATCTATTCAAAAATACACATTTCCATACACAACCTAATTCTTTCAAGGTTTAGATGTCATCCCAAATTTCTCTCTATCTCATAATTCCAAACAATTTATTCCCACAAATTTAAGAATTATAATCATCTGTTCTTATTCAAATGGCAAATTTCCTAACCAAGCATTTTAAGTAGCATCAATTTTTAAGGCAACACTATCAGTCATAAAACTATGAAGACTTTCAGACTGGCCAAACAATCCAATTATGAATTATAAAATTGAGAAACATATAGTATTTTAAAAAATAGATCCAGTAGCAAAAAAGTAATAAACAGAACAACCAAATTACTTAATAAAGAGAGTTTGTATATATATGAATAAATAATGAATAAAGAGTTTGTGTATATATATGAGATGAGTGAGATTTGGGTACCGTTTGGGAATCGAATAAGGACATTCGATTTACATATTCTTTTACAACCGATAGCAGCACCATTCCAAATCTGTAAATTTTAGTATTCTACAAAATTATTTCATTTGTTCTGTTAAATTCATAAATTGAGTCCACAATTTCAAGAATCCCTTTATAGATTATGGCCTCTTCTCAAGTTCAAATTGTTTCATCTTGTGTTTTGAGAGACCATAACAGGCGAGAAAGATACATAGAAAGCAATGCTCATGTTGCTATGCAGAAAAATCAATCTACTATCTTTAACCACTGCTGCAATTCAGTCTTCAATATCTTTAACTTATCATCCATATTCATTTTTCCAGGGACTGATCAAAGTGAAAAAAAATATAAAAGAAATGATAGTGGATTAAAATTTTGAAAAAAAAACACTTCTTTCTTCTTCATAATTTATTATCTAGTATCTACTATCTAGCAATTTAGGTTAATTTTATTTCAAACTCATTAGAACAACAAAATCAGCTAATGCTTGCTGCAAAGTCAAATACCTCAAGGTTTTAGCTAATTTGTAGGAGTCTTTACCGAATGATTGATTTCCCATAAAACCTGTGCTGCAAATTCATATACAAACAGAACCCATATGATTAAGTAAAACAGAATTGCTACCTCAATCAAGTAAAACTTTGAGATTCTGTTTTAGTCTTCAAAGCGTATGACTGAGATATTGTTACACCCTCTTCAGTGATTTTTGCTATCTGCAATTCATAAATTATTAGTTATGTTAGGTGTCAATATTAATAAATAAATGTGTGTATAATGTCCAAAAGCTGTCAAGCCAAATTAGTCTTCTCTAAGACAAAAAGATCAGTTAAGCATTCAATACAAAAGATCAATGTATACTTGATGCATTTGACCCTGCAATGGAAAAGGCTATTTCCTGAATTTCCACAACTTGGAATCTAAAAGTCCAAAACATGAGAGAGCTGTTAACATGAAATAAACTGCTCTGAACATGAATGTATTTCAATGCAGTGGTTAGTTAGGACAGCGTCCTTTCATGTCAAAGACACATGCAAACTGTCTAGGAACAATAATTGATTTTAGCCTGAATGGCAAGAAATATACTTATGATATGCACAATAAATATCATGAGGAACAAATAATATGTTACTTCATCTAACAGAATATCTATAAAGCTTGCCGAAAGGATTAAATGCAGAATAATATTCCCCCTCAATCTGGAACTGAGAATCCCATCTTTCGGAAATGATTTGTATTGGTCACACTTTAACATAAGGAAAAAGCCGATATTAAACTTTAAAGAGTAAATTTTATTAACACAGAAAAATTATTTTAAATATTTCAAAACACAAACATTAATATTCGCTGGGGTGGGGGAGTCCAACAAAAAAAATATAGGAATTACATTTTTCCAACGGTTGAAGTACTAAAATTTTATCATGAACTTGAGTAACCAAATCACAGCAAGCAATCCCTTTTAAAACTTCAACTTTCTTTTCAAATTTTTACAAATATTAAAATGCAAAACAAAAATCACATAACAATAATAAGCATAAAATAAAATGAATAATTCAATGAAATTCCAGAAAATTGTAGTTCATATTACCTTAATAATGAGTTATATCATTCAACAATCGAAGATCTATACTTCAGAAAAAGCAAACAACTCGATCAGAAACACCGACTCCAAATACATAAAATGAAACTTAAGCCAAATTTGCAAGTTATACACTTATACTACTTACGGAAGGGTCGGTGGGCAGCCGCTAAAATGCGTCGGGTGGTAGGGACTTCACTTTTGGCGTAGGAAGGAGGGAGATGTGTCTTTCTTTCTGTACGTATAAATAAACAGAACAACCAAATTACATAATAAAGAGAGTTTGTATATATATGAATAAATAATGAATAAAGAGTTTGTATATATATATGAGATGAGTGAGATTTGGGTACCGTTTGGGACATATTCTTTTACAACCGATAGCAGCACCATTTTTCTTTTCTTCGATGAACACCTTCGAAAATGGAAATGGAGTAAAATCTCTCAAAATTACGCAGATAGCCCCAAATTCACGGATTTTCAATCTCTTCCTCAATCGCCCATCAACTCTCAATGCTTTAGCCCTATCCTCCCTTGACCAAAACCCTATTGTCGCCCTCATACTCCTCTCCTCTCCACGGCGACTCCACACCTCAAATCCCTAACCTCCATTTCAGGTCAATTCCAGTCCGCACATGGAGGACACACGGCATGTGTAATCCGCGGTAAATAATCCAAATCTGTGATGGATAGAAAAAGAGGAACAAAGCAGAAGAGAAGAGGAGTGGAAAGAGAAGGTGAATCATGGAACAGATCTTGGGTTTGTAAACGGCTAAGAAGATAAAGCGATGAAGAAACCGAATTAAATGGAGAAGGGGAACGGAAGAGATCAGACGATAACTGATTTATCGAGAAGATAAAGCGATGAAGGGGACCAAATTCAGACCAAAAACAATTTAATCGAGAGAGGAGAAATCAACTGAGTCAATTTTTAATTAAGTAAGGATCGACTCAGTGAGTTTTCTAATTTAAAGGATCGTTTTTGCTGTCTTTATATACAAGGATTGATGTGTTGATTTTGAAAATTGATGCATTTATACACTATTTAATGCCTCACAGTTCTTCTTATTTTTTATTTTTGTTTTATGATTTTTGTAACTTTGTCTTGTGAGCTTTATACCTCGAAGGTTTTAGGTCAAAAGGGAGGTTATTCTGGAACAATTGTTCTTCTAAGAAATAAAGCAACTGGGGCTGTTGTTGCTGAAGGGCGGCATTCATTATTTGGTCAACACAGGAGCAAACTCTGAGGTAGAAGCTTGTTGTAAGTGAATCCAAATCACACCTGAAAATTTTCCTTAGATGGACTTGTCAATATGATAAACTATGCGTAAGCTATTGTATTTAGATCCTTTTTAAGTGTAATGTATGGAATAAATATTCAGATGTATCATGGCAATGAAGATGTGGATCCTTTTTTAGTTATTTCTACTTGATTGTTTTCTAAATTAATACTGCAGCTTGTTCAAAAATTATAATCGTAAGATAAACAAGTCATAATACAAAATACAAGGCTGCTTCATTTCTTAAAGCCTTTGTTTCTGGTGTCGCGTGTTACTGCATCCCCATATAGCCATTTTCGCAGGTTGGTTTTGCCAATCTGTCTGTATCGTAGTCGCTGTGTTTTGGTTTAGTAATTTAAAATATAATGTTCAGTTCACCTTTAGATTTGATCAAAGTTTGGTGTGGGATTCAGAGAGGATTTAAAGGTGATATATAAACACTTTTTATTGAAGTTTTGTAGATAATAATGGTAAGCACAGAAAATGTAAATTTCAAACAATCCATTCAAAGAACATAATCTTCTGCAAACTTGGATCTTTTTTCGTGTTTTCATGCATCCCTTACAAGAAAGTTCTATGGTGAAACAGGGTATATAGTTTATTTTGGGTAAAGAAGCAGAGTATAAAGTTGAAAACAATCTAACAATCTTGAGTCCGGTAATATGCAGTTGCACTCTTCTCCAGTGGCAAAGTCAGAAATAATGTCCAGTGGGTCAAAATTTTTAATTTGACGGGTATATATATATAGTCCGGATCCAGTCCGGGATCCCGGACTTTCTTAAAATACGGATTTTTTTTTTTGTTTTTTTTAGAACAACTAAAAAAAAGTTTAATATTTTATGGAACTGGAACTTTTACACAATACAGTGTGTTGGATGTGATTTGGATACATGTAACAAAACATGTTTGTATACACTATTGACTCATAATAGACTTTTTTAATCACAACTGTTTATAAGTAATTAATTCATTATTTATTTTTAAAAACAATATAATATAAATTATTATTTAATTTAAAATATTATAGAGAGATATACATATATTTAGTGGATATAAGTCATATGTGATTAAATTTTGATTGACAAAATTATAAATTTCCAATTTAACCCGTATAGTATAATTTTTTTAAAATTTACCTTAAATTATGAAGTAATTATTTTTTTCAGCACAATATACTATGTGACTTCGTCCATGCTCTTCTCAGCTCACGGACAATCGAATGATGCATAGGTATATTCAGTTACTGACGCTTGCTGCTTGCATCAATACCAATAAATTTAGGACTGAACAAAAAAAATATAAAATCGAATAATCAAACATAATCAAAAAAATTTAATTAAATTATTATTCGATTATTTTCTGCAATTCGGTTATAATCGTTTTACTATACAATTTTCGGGTTTGAATATAATTACTTAAATTTTGACATCTAGTTATCCGAAAAACCGAATAGATATTTAAAAAAATTATAAATTAAAGACGTAACTCTCAAGCCTTACCACTCACTCTGCTCTCGCTCCCTCACTCTCTAACCTTTGCCAACTGCCCAGTCCTAACCCAAATCCACTCCGGCTCAAGTATGGCTTCAACATACTTAATATTATGAAGCTAAGGAAATTACTTTTAGAATGCATCAAATATAGTACAGTGTGATTTGATTTTCAAGAACTGTGTTTGTGAGTTAAGGAAGCTAGTTTAGAATAAGAGAAAAAGATTTCCAATTCGCACTAAACGTTGCATAAATTGATAGACGACCAAGTTGGTAGACAAATAAGTAGTTAAAGTTACATACTCAACTCCATTCCAAATTATAAAATCATAAAAAATTAATTTCAAACATTTTCAAACTTAAAATTGACATGAATTTAATTAGTTAATATCAATACAATTATGAATATTATAAATTACCTAAATGGTATTATTAGTTATAAGATTTATTATTTTATAAACTTAAATGAATTATGTTAATTTTAAATTTAAAAATATCTTAAATTGATTTTTAGAAAGTTAATAATAATCTTATAATTTAAAACGGAGTAATTACTTGTTATTTGTTTTTTGTGTTTAGGGGAGGATTTTGAACCCAATTCTCTTGCATGACATGGTTTAGTTGTAGTATTGAAACAAAAGTCTACCGATAGCTGCAATTTTCTTTGACAGAACTGATATTGAATCTTTTTATTCTATTTAATACTTTTTTCAACTTATACATACAATTTTTATTAATAAAATTAAACTAAATTATTTAAGTAATATTTACCAAACAGAATCTATAAAAACAATTCCTTTTAAATGATGGTAACTGCAGATGTTTTTGGAAAAAAAACACTCATTTTGTTATAGAATTAGAGATATAATTTGACTTTTGAGATCAAATGACGATATATTAAACTTTAAATTGTTGTGAATTTATCTAATTTTGGCTGATAGAATTATTATAATTGTATAGTCGTATAACAAAAACTATTAATTACAAAATTAATTTTATTCTAAATTTTTATGAGTCATACTAATTTTGAAATTTAATGTCATTTTATCTCAAAAATCAAATTGTATCTAATTTTGAAACGGAAGTAATAATAAATAAAATAACATTCCATTACTTAATTGTATTTTATTACGTTTAAATAAATTTTCTTTAGACTATGTTTGGAACACTAACAATTCGAAGAGAAATGGAAAGGAATTTATTAAAAAGTTAAAAATCTTTCACAATATAAAATTTTAGCATAACATTTTATATAAGGTGTTTTATTAGAGGTAAGTTTTTATAATTTTGTTTTCATTTCATCTTCCTCTATCTCTTTCTAAATTAAATTTTAAAAGTCAAGCTTTATCCAAATCCCACCATCTCATTCCAAGTCATGTCAGAAGCTATACGACGTCGCCCCCACGACACGAAATCTACAAAATTCCCACAAACGTTATTGAACAGAACTTATCCTTTACAGAAGGGCATTTCGGATAATATAACTAAAAACTAAGCCCATTTTGTTTCATCCACTACATATACAAATGACCGCCGGCGCTAGTAGTCAGCAATACTCCATCTCTCTCTCACGAGATGAATTCTCCGGCTGCCATTAAACGCCAGATCAGTAATTATTCATTCTCAAGCTTTCAAAACCCAAGAATTTCTAAAGCTCATCCATCTTCGAGCTACAAATTACCTTCGAATTTCATACAAAATCCAAATAAATGCTTAAAAAACTGTTCTCCCTCATCTGTTAATTCTTCAAGGACTGAATTTCGACTGAATATTCTCTCTCCTCGATTACTTCGAGTTAGGGCTTTGTCGAACGATGCTCAGTCTATTACGACCGGTTCGTTTGGGGCGGAAGACGGCGAAGTGCGGGAGCCGAGTTTTGTTGAGTTCATTACTTCGGAGAGGGTAAAGGTGGTGGCAATGCTGGCGATGGCTTTGGCGCTATGTAATGCAGACCGAGTCGTGATGTCGGTGGCTATAGTTCCTCTCTCGATGTCTTATGGTTGGCGTCAATCATTTGCTGGCGTTGTTCAGGTAACTCTATGTTTTAGGCATTTTTGGTATCAAATTTTGGATCAATTGGTGTGCGCTATTAGTCAAAACGCCTAGCAATACAAATATATCTCTATATAAATCAATCTCAAATAAAATATGGAAAATCAATTATTTTTGGTTATTCGAATTTAAAGTAAAATTTTGTAATTAAGCACATCTAAACGCTGGATTGCATAAAGAAAGATTAAATTTTTTTCCCATAAAAACACTGTTACAGAACTATTGAATTACAAAGATCTAGGTACTGGGTAGTATTTTAGGTTATTTTCTTGATTGTATAGTGCTTGTGCCCTAAACTTCCTTAGTTGAATAGACTATTTTAACCAGACGGACAGTCGCCTAGGCACCTAGCCAGGCTGCCCGTTCAGTTATTGAATAGTTAATTGGTGTATGATATGTAGCATTAATCATTTTATAAAGGAGGAATAACGACAGTTATGACATTAAATGGAAGTGAATTAATTACTTCAGCATCCCTATTTCAATGATACGAAGCAATGAAATTTTGATTAGGTATAATGAGCTTTAAGAAGTTGTTTTTAGGAACTAGATATCTTAATTAGCTAGTAATTCTTGAAACATGGAAGCTTATAAATATATGCTTCTCGCGTTGTGTTTATATTAAATTTTATAGAAATGAAATTTGAACCTTTGAACTACCAGTATGATATTATTGCCAAATCGATGAAAATCTTACGGTGTTCTGCTGATTTGCATTTCGCTATTAGCTGAGGGAATTTTTTGTGTGTTGAAAAAATTACCAAAAATTCTTAAATTAAGCTATTCTACTTGTATTTTGTTGCCTCTGATAGTTTAATAGCCACTAATGGCAGTCATCTTTTCTCTGGGGATACCTGATATCACCAATAGCTGGGGGGACTTTGGTGGACTATTACGGTGGTAAGGTAGTTATGGCATGGGGTGTGGCTTTGTGGTCACTGGCCACCTTTCTTACTCCTTGGGCTGCAGAAACTTCTTTGTGGGCACTGCTTGCTGTGCGTATTCTGCTCGGCATTGCAGAAGGCGTGGCTCTTCCTTGCATGAACAACATGATAGCAAGGTATGAAATTTCGCAAGTTCCATATATGGTGATGGTGAGTTCTATGATCTTAGTTTCAGTAGTTTATTCATATGGTTATAATTTCTGAAGCTAGAAATCTAAAATATCTTAAGTTTTTGTTATAGATGGTTTCCTCAAACAGAACGATCCCAGGCTGTTGGCCTTGCAATGGCCGGATTTCAGCTTGGAAGTGCTATTGGGCTTATGCTCTCCCCAATCCTCATGTCACACGGTGGTGTATTTGGACCATTTATAATTTTTGGATTATGTGGATTTCTATGGGTTTTGGTATGGCTTTCTGCAACTTCGAGTACTCCTGATCGAAGTAGTCAAATATCAAAATATGAGTTGGAGTATATAAAGAGCAAGATACCAAAATCCTTTACAGTCGAAAATGAGTTGAAGAAACCCAAAGTGATCCCTCCTTTTAGGCGTTTGCTTTCCAAGCTACCCACATGGTCTATAATTGTTGCAAATGCCATGCATAGCTGGGTATATGCAATTATACATTTCTCCCTCTATTATACTTTATAATCGTGCTATTAATTCTTTGAACTAAATGTCCCCCTTTTAAACATACATAAAAAACTTATTATGGTATTTTAGTATATACGTATCAATTTGCATATGTGCATGTCCTTATGTATGTAAATGTGAATATGTTAACCTTCATTAAAAACTCAAAATTGGATCTATCTTCTCATCTTTTCTGTTGCATGCAGGGATTTTTTGTGATTCTTTCGTGGATGCCCATTTATTTTAAAACGGTATACCACTTTTACTTGCACTTAACTGCAGGCTTTCATACTTTCTTAGCATATATCTTTTGTCTCTGTACATATTTGGGCAAATGAGGAGTGGATGCTTGTTGCAGATATATCATGTTGACCTCAGACAAGCAGCATGGTTTAGCGCTGTTCCATGGAGTATGATGGCATTAGTAGGATACTTTGCTGGTGTTTGGTCAGACCTGTTGATCCGACATGGCATGAGTATCACTTTGACTCGCAAAATAATGCAGGTGTGGCATTTTTAGATGTTATATAACTGGTGGTTCATTATTCCTTTCATTATTTCTGTTTTAAAGATAATCCTAAAAGTTGAGTTAACTAACATTACATTGTGTAATTACTTTGAAGGTGTGACCTTTACAGTTGCAATATGAAATAATTTTTCAAGGTTATAAGTAAATGTTTCCGCAATGAAAATAAATGCTTAGAACTACATGATTCTAATATGCTATTAATATTGTTGTCCAAAATTGGTATTGACAATTTACACGCAAGTATACATGGTTAATAAATAATAAAGTGATAAGTAGAGTGTCCCACGAGGAATATACTAATAATATTATCTAAGTACTAACCTTGTATCAATTTAATCTTATTCAAACAATTGATTAAAGATTATGAAATTAATTAAACTAAAACAATAAATTACTAAATAGGGTTAAAATCAGATTAAAAAGCTAAGATTACAATTTCCCTCAATGCAACGTCTAAATTTCTTTACCCTCTTTTCAATTAATTAATCATATTAAATCGTTGACCGAGAATTCTTATTTATTTATAAAACCTCTTCCGATAGTTAAATAAAAATCACCCATACGCAGCATATAGGTATATCCATATCCTATATGCTAGCAAGTTATCTAATTTGAAGAACAATTAACAAGACACGCCACATGACATATAGATATACTCGTATACTATATGTTCATCTCATTAATTACTCCTTAAATTAGTGAACTTTCGTATAGGGAGTCTTTAGGTTTAGATTCTCATAATGGTTACACACGGCGTATAGGTATATTCCTATCCTATACACAAATTAGTTATTCAATCCTAAGAAGAATAAACTAAATATGATAATCCTATATTCCAATTTCCAATTTCCAATTTCCAATTTCATATAGGTTACCACAATAATTGCTAGCTATACATTATCAATAAGCACAAAATATGATAAACGACTCAAATATAATCAATAACAACCAACAATAGAGCAAATCAATTTAAACTAATCATTGGGTTTCATTATAATCTTAATTGAAAGTTTAGCTTATAGCGTAGCAAGGAAACATCAACACATTAAATAACATCTTTGAAATACACAAGAATAAAAGGAAAAGAATAGAGAAAAGAATATGTGTCACGCAACCTATTGATCTCCACGCTTAGCCCTCGATCTTTGATCCCTTGTGTGCTCCTGCTCGCTTCTTAGAAAATCTGATAAAAATCCTAACTTTGGTGTGTGTATGAATGATGTTAGATGGATGTTGTTAGACTCCTCAAATCATGTGTCTTGATGAGTATTTATAAATCTCATGTTAAAACCTATCAAAAGTAGGTATCCCAGTCCAATTCCAAATTAAAAACGTGCCAAAATCTGCGTCCCAGTTGAAGCCCCAAGTGCCGCGGCTCTATAAAATAGCGTTGCGACACTGGAAAGGGCGTTGCGGCGCTGGGCATTCTGATTCTGGAAAATCTGATTTCGTGCTGGAACTGCTCTGTTTTCCGTTAGATAAAGACCGAATCTTGGCTTGTTTGCATGAAAGATGTAGCTCTTGAAATGTAGATGAATTTAGGCTTTTGAATCACCTGATTTGGAGTTCGGAAGCTCAAGTTATGCCCATCTGAAATGTACTTGTCCAAAAAGGAATCAAATCCAAGTAAGGTTCGGATCAGCTCACTTTGACACTGTTTGGAGGTCCAAACAAACTCGGATTTTTGTCAACTAGACCTTTGTGAAAAGCTTGAGAAGTCCTCTATAACTTTTAAGAATACCACTTTCTCATTCTGAAACTCTTAACAACATCCAAAAGGACCAAAACTCCATTAAAGCTTCAGAGGTCAAATCGCCGAAAAGCTGAAAATTGTAATATACTCCAATTTGACTAAAATCCAAATAGCTCTAATTTAACTAAAATGCAACCAAATAGCTTCCAACTTCATTTCCTACATAAAAACATATAAGAAGGAATAGAAAATACTCGAAAACTCACAAATTATCAAGCTAAAAATACACAATTTATAGGTATATAACCCACTCATCAAATATGCTTCAAATTTTACTCCCATGTGTATGCTGCTAATATGCTTGGTTTGGTCTACTAGAGACGGATGATGGTTATGCGACTCTCCCTTAACTTCAATCAGCTTCACTCCCTTCAACCTCTTTTTAAGCAAAAATTCGGCATACATAAAAACCCTTTCTTCAAGAGGTCCGACCCTGCAACATAGAACACCACTGCTGGAAATTGATCCCATTCTTCCTTCGAAAAGTCTTTCTTTTTAAAATTACATCCAGAATAGTCCCGGTTTGATCCTTTTGGCGGACTTCGTGTGCAGAACATGTCGTTCATAGCCACCTCCCCAACTTCTCCATTACCAGCCGCTAATTCGGTCCTCTTTTCACTTCCTAAAAAAGGATGTGGTTGGAAGCAAACTTTTGATCCTAACTTTACAAGTTTCGTCCCAAATAGCTCTCATAGAAAGATGATAAGCAATGTTCCTTCCCGCACTATCACCTGAGAGAAAGACACTCGAGAGGTCAGCTCTTTGAAGCCATGGTTCCTGGTTCACCCCGTAACTAAGCAAGCCAGAGAGCTGTCGCAATCCTCATAAACAATTAGAGCTTCAATTCTGGAGTTAGGCGATAGTCTACAGAAAGAACAGTGGATTTGCATACTAAGGATAAGTCTCCAAGGAAATAATTGTATCCCAGTTATGTTTTTGAGCCAATGCTAAATCCACCTCCGTGGAAAAAAACCAAAACTGGTAGTGCATTATTTGATGATTATTTTCAGGTAGGATATTCTTGTGGTTATAGGTTTTGAAGAATTGATTACCGCATTTTTGGACAAATATATCCATTAGTGGATTCAAGTGAAGAAAGAGCTATTTCAAGTGCAAAGCGTTTTACAGATCCATCTGTAAAAACTTGGATGCAACCTGATGCTTCAGCTACAACGGACATTTTTCTGTAAATGGTATCAGATTAGTTGAAATTGAGGAGTCTGATGGTTTAAATAGGCCAGTTAGTGCTGAAATATTCTTGTTTTTTGAGAACTTTACAATGGTAGATTGAATGGAATGGGTTGATTATGTAAAGTATATTGATTTTTTAAATATTAATTCAATCTTACCATGTACGCAAAAAGTGTTGACATTTATGCATGCTTGTGGTAAAAGAAAAGATGAGATGAAAATCAACAAGTGATTATTGTTTCCTTTGAAACAACTGAAGGATAGACTTATTTGGGTAGTTACAAAAAAGAGAAGAAATACTTTGTGGAGAATGTCAGGTTGAAATTTGGTTAAAAAGTAAAACCATGGAGAAAAATTAAGTGTGGGAGTGTGATCACTGATTTTTAGACACTTTTGGGGACGTGAGTTGGTAAACTTCGTAAGGTGGCCTACGGTTAATACCAGGAGTATAGTTTTGTGCCTTCTTGTAACCTGCTTCCCATTGTAAATCTTGTTGATTGGTCTGTTTAAATTCATAAACTTTGAAAAAATATTTATAAAAAAATCTGGTCCTATCTTTCTATAAAATTTAGTATTTTGAAGATGTAGCTTCCATAATTGATATATGCCCTAAAAACTAAGATTATCACAGCTCTGGTTGTAATTTTAGCTCTTCTGAACTTGATATGAATTTTTCTTTCTGCTTATAATGAATTTTTGCAATTTCCATCCCTTTTATGCAGTCAATTGGTTTTGTTGGTCCTGCCATTGCTCTCATTGGTCTGATAATGGCAAGAACTCCGTTAATAGCATCTGCTTGGCTTACTTTAGCTGTTGGGCTGAATTCTTTCAGCCATTGTGGTTTTCTTGTGAACCTTCAGGTTAGTGTGAATAAAAACATTCATCATTGAATTAGAAGAATGCAAGTTGTTGCACTTCTAACTGTTGTATCAACACTTCTTGGTGATTAGGAAATAGCTCCACAATATTCTGGTGTTCTACACGGTATGTTCTCTCTTTTGAAATCCAAAATTCCAGCATAATCATTTTTAATGTTGCATCTTCATAACTTTCAATTTTAGTGATAGTTGATACTATATGTAGACGATTTTCTTTTCAGTTATATATAAATATGTACATGCATGCATACATATTTCAAGATAAATTTACAGATTTGTTCATATTAATCTTTTAAACTATAAGATATTTTTGTAATATTCGAAGATCAAAAGACAAAATTATAACCAAACAAGTATCAAGGTTTTTTTCCAATATTATTAAGCTTTTTAGTTTGCTATTATATCCTCGTTTAAGATGATGGGTTAGCATTAGTTCCCACATTAATTTAGATAAAAGTCCCAAATGTTCCTATTATTTTTTGGCTTAAATACACTTTAGACCTTTTTCGCTTTTTACAACTTAAATCCTAATATTTTTACTTTAAGACATTAAACCTTAATGTCTCTAATTTTATAAATTAAATCTTTTGGTCATTGAATTTAGTATTTTTTACAGGAATAAGTCACGTGACTTAAAATGAAAAGACAATTAAATCTTTTTAAGGGTATGTATCATTTATATTACCTGATTTTTTTTCACATTCTCCTTTATCGTACAATAATCAAGTACCTACAATTTTACGTGCTTTTAAAAATGAGTTTTTCTTTAACATGGAAAATTTAGTCTTTTAAGAGTATATATCGTTTATATTGGCTCCAATTTTTTCTACTTAATTTCTTCATCATATATTAACCACATGTTTACAATTTTATTTTCTTCCAAAGATATTTAAGAGTGAAATTACCCAAAATACTCTCGTTCGGATCAATTATTACACGTTAGTGGCCAAAAGGTTTAATTTATAAAAATTTTAAGACATTAAGGTTCAATGTCTTAAAGTTGAAACATTAAGAAAGTGTAAAAAGCGAAAAACTTTAAGGTTTAAATTGTATTTAAGCCTTATTTTTTTTAGCTATAAGGATATTTCAGTAAAACTTCAAAAAGGAAGAAAGATAATACTATAACCAAACAAGTTTCAAGTCTTTTGTTGACACTTTACGTTTTTGTATTGAAATTTATTGTTTCCTTGTCTGAGGTGCATTTGTGAAAGTTCATCTTCGAGTACATGTACAATGCTAGTTAGCCACATAGTAAAATATGTGTACTATTTAGTAATAATACTTGAGCTTATGTATGATGAAAAAAATCCATTTTTGAAAGAAAATCAGAACATGATGAAAAATACTCTGAGTTCATATTTTTATATGAATCATATAATACACTTATTACACTTTCGATCTATTTGTAAATTACTTCATAGGCATATTACATAGAAGAATTATATTCTTTTTACATTTTTCTATTTATACATTATAATTTTTACAAGATTTTTGATAAGTTACAATTTTTACCATCTTTGCTATTATACTATTGATAAAATTGTGAAGTCCAAGTAATATTGAAGTGCAATATGAGTGATATTCATTTAGATACCCAAAATAATTATACTGCTTACTGCGCTCCAAAGAGTGTTGCATTTCTGCTTTACGGTTTCCTGAATTTTATTTACTATGTTAAAATGGCCATAATTAAGCCATTTCCCCATTGATATTCACTTGAGGAGAACGGGAAAGCTTCCAAAGCAAACGAGAGGATTTGGGGTAACTAAAGTTGCATGAAATATTATTCATTTTCAATACAGAAATGATATAATCATATTTTATTGAAACCATATGTAAATATCATGTAATAAGGTTTGATCCTATTCATGGAGATTCCATAATCCATTCCAAAAATAGAAAAGTCCGAAACAATTAGGATTTTTTTAGAAATTGGATGCGGTTACTAATCCATGACGTCTATAGGATGAAAAACTTCATTCTTGATCCAACAAGAATTTTTGTGAAAGCCTTTCATTACTGATGATATTTTTAACTTAATTTTACCTCTTTTATTCTGTTATAGGTTTGTCAAACACTGCTGGTACATTTGCTGCAATTTTGGGAACAGTTGGAGCTGGTTACTTTGTTGAATTAGTTGGTTCTTTTAAGGGGTTTTTGTTGCTTACAGCTCTTCTTTACTTTTCTGCAGCTTTATTCTGGAATATCTTTTCTACAGGGGAGAGGGTTAACTTTGATGAACCTAATTAGGTCATCTAGCTAGTGTAACTTTAAACTTTTTGTTTGATCTTTTAGTTGATTTACTTCTCACTTGTACAGGAGGGATCACATTATAAGTATATTAATGCAGTTGATCCTTTAATATATAGTTGTCAATAAATTAATAATTTTGGGTAATTATTATTTCTTTAAAAACCCAATGTCTTTCTTTGGTGGATAACTAGTATTTCTATTACTCAGTAAGTACTAGCTCCCTCCCAGAATTTGATAATTCATTTTTTTTTGTTCGTTCGAAAATTAGATATATATTTATAGTTGGAAAATGAAAATGAAAATGAAAATGAAAATGAAAATGATAAGCGATAAGATAGAATAATAATGTGTAATTTTTAAAAAAAAATTATTTCTGTCTCGTGCATTTAAATACGTTAACATTTAAAATTGACATAAATTTGTCTTTATATGTAATAAGGTTTTTATATATTTTTTAAATTGTAAATTCATGAGGTTTTTAATATTTTATTACTATTTATACTAGCATTCGGTGGCACACGTTGCAACAAAATAAAATTTTATAAAATTTGAAAGACTAAATAAAAAGATTAAAAAAATTAATATAAAAAGGACAAAATAGTAATATATTTGTAAAAAGGAAAATTAAAAAAAGTTCCATGGAGATTTTATAATATAGATGTTTTTAATTTTAAACGAATGGAAGAATTTTTTTTGTATAATAGTAATTATTAGAATAGTAATATATCTATACAAATATTAATTATTAGAATATATCTGTTAAATTGCATGTATCTACATGACACCGTTTTTCTAGTACTCTACTAACTAAAGATAACAAATTAACAAATTTATGTGTTTTATTAAAAAAACAAAAATAAAATAAAATAAAACAAAAAAACAATCAACATATCAATAACATAAATTAACAATAACAGTACAAAAAGTTAATAGTATAAATTGCCTTTGACTAAGTGATCCGAAACCACCTTCATGCTACGTTTGGATTGAATAAATGAAATAAAAAATAAAATAATTTATTCTATTTTAATTGAAATGAATTATTTCATGGGTAAAATGCATGAGTTGCTCTTGAATTTTAGGTCATTTTGGGTATTGAGCCTCTTTCTTTTAGAACACACAGCGAGTCCCCTTTTTGTTCGAAAATTTAGATATTGAACCCTCATGCACCACATGGGCGTTGACCTTCGTACATGACACTCGTAGCGTCTATTCCAATTAATTATCCACGTGTATGAGCTGACATGGACATGTTATACTTTTTTCTAAAAAATATGTCTAGTTGCAAGATTCAAATTCAAAACCTCCCATTTGAAATCTAGGTCATATGACCATCCAAACACCGCATGGCATCATATGTCTAATTGTTAATATTTCGCAATGATTAATTTTTATAACGAAACTATTCATTTCCCCCAAATAAATTACGAGAAAACAGTTCCTTCGATTTTTTATGTTACAGATCCTTCAAATATTTTTTCTTTCAAAACTTCAGGAGGGTATGGATTTGCCCTTTGAATTGAAAGCCAGTAAATACAAAACATGGTAATCTTGCAGCAGCCATTAGAACGAGATCCATAGAAGTGACCTTTTCTAAGCAAAGCTGTTCTGAAGTGACCACTCAGCGGATGAACTATTGTAAGGAACTTCATCATGGTGCAAAAGCAAAGAAAACAAGTTAGAGGTAAAAACTAAGATACGATAGATAACCTTTCAAGACAAGCCGAATCGCATCAAAACGAAAACACTTATATGGGTTTCATTTGGATCTGGGTTTCATTCCTATGGTCTGCTTCGTTTGGATCTGGTTTTCATTTCTATGGTCTGAATCAGATTTAATGATTATCTTGTTTCGATTTCAACTGAATTGGTGCTTGTTTTCTTGGTTTGATTGGCTGTAGCTCCTGATTTGTTGGCTGCATCTAGATCTAACTTTTTCATTTGTTCAGATCTGTTAGGTTATGGTATGTTGTTGTTGTTTGATGGATCTGAAAATGGGTTATCCGGTGCATCTTCAATTTCTGATTTGGTTGCCAGATTCTACAGATCGTCGACAGTAGTTCACAGGGTAGATAATCATTGTATCTGCTTCACATAATAGTATTGTTTAAAACTAAATGTATTTTTATCAACAAATAATTATAATAATAATAATAATAATAATAATAATAATAATAATAATAATAATAATAATAAAATTAAAATAATAATAACAATAATAGTAATAATAATAATAATCATAATAACAATAATAATAACACTAATAATACTAATGAATTGATTTGATATAAAATTTAATCTTTTTAATATTTTGACGGGGGAAATGTATTGATTTGATATAAATCTTAATTTTTTTGTAAAAATAATAATTAGTCTTGTGTAGCTCAGGTGGTCTCGTGACCAAGATCTCAAATTTGAGGCTTTGGGTTTGATTTTTGGGGGGACTGTGTTTTTTGACAATTAATTAAAAAATGCACATGTAAGCGGCTTCACATTCCACGTCAATAGTGCCACGTGTGCCGCGTCAGCAAGTCAACGCACATGTGGCACCTGTGGGCTCAATATCTAAATTTTCGAACAAAAAGGGGCTCGATTTGCGTTGACAAAAAGAAAAGGGATAAATACCAAAAATGACCTAAAGTTCATGAGCAACCAATGCATTTTACCCGTTATTTCATACTCTCCATCCTCTAAGGAACCAAACACAATTTTTTTTATTTCAATCACAACCAAACATAATTTTTTTATTCCATAAAAATAAGTCATTCCATTCTCATCTTCACTACTCCAATCCAAACGTAACATTAGTACTGCGAAGGAAGTGAATGGAGGAAAGAACCCATTTATACGGACATGAAAATTGATTTCGAATGTATTTAAATTTTATTTATTTGTATTTTTATCTATTTGTATTTCTATTTTCACTTATTTGTATTTTGAATTGGACCCGAGTGTATTTTGTATTTTGACTCCCAATTTTCATGTCTACATAGAGTTTTTGTTGAGGAAAAATTGTAATTTAATATTTGTTTTGATGGGATGGAGCGACATGAATGAGAGCTGAATACTGAATGAAAAAAGTTGTTTGATAATTGATGTCTGAAACATCTGAATAACATTTTTTTACTATATTACCCCTCTAAAAAATTCAAAATTATTATAAATTTATTTAATATTACTTAATATAATAGTTAATATTGTAAAAAAAATTAAATATAAAATACTTTATTCAATAGTTATTCAGCCCATTTAGCCAAAAAAATTACACTTGGTCATTTAGCCCAAAAATCTGACTGATAAGTAAAACCTACTTATTGGATATCAATTCACGAGAACTATGCCCATCTCAAGTACATTTTAGTATGTTTTTAGTTGCATTTTGTGTTATTTTGCATTGCATGTAATGAGAACTCCGATGGTATGAAATTGCAGGAAATGGCATAGTTCGGCAGTTGTAGGTGGCATGAGACTAATGAAGGCATACCACGAGAAACGAGTGGAGAAAAAGAATTGAGCAGTGATGGACAAAGAAACAATAGCAACATGACAAAGAAGCAACAACAACAGAACATAAGAATGCAGAATCTGGTAAGCCTTGCATGCATAAGTCGGAATTTGCGGCTACCGCGCCATCAACTCGCAGAAGTCGAAAAACGATACACGCGCCGCTACTGTTTTAATATTGGGACTCAGCGTACAATGCATGAAGTCATCTAAAGCTGTTGTTTGACTTAGTTTTAAATTTGAAATTTGAAGTGTTTTAAATCATCAAAACTACTCTGGTTGGTACCAGACGTGATTATCTTTAGTTTTTATCAGTTTTTCATTTAGAGAGAGAACTAGGGTTCTAAGCTTTGAACTATTTTCCCAAGAGGATTTGAGCGTACATGAAAGATTGTCTACATCTTCTTAGAATTCAGTCATTGATTAGTAACTCCTTTTATTTTGCTGGAGATTATTGAAGATTTGAACAATATTTTGGAATATAATCTGCAATTGGGTTTGATCAATTCTAACTTTTCTCTCAATTGTTTTATTTATTTTCCATGTGTTATTCTAATCCCATAATGGATTTCGGTTCAGAAATGAACTAAATTCCATTATGGGATTCTAACGGATTTTGATATGTAATCTAAAATTAATGACCTGATTGTTTGATTGTTTAGTTATCATGGAATTTCTATTATGATTGATTGGATTACATGAATGTTTGATCACCATTCATTTGATGTACTTATATGAAATTGAAAAATGACATGTGAGTATGGTTGTAATCATGATAGCATGCGTGTATGAGACTGAAATGTTTAGCTTTATATTTTGTGAACCAGATAGAAATATACTGTTTCACCGTGTGTAGTAATATAAGAGCTTGTGCTTAAATTCAATAGTGCTGCAACTTCACATAGAAATATAGTAATTTTGGTTTTATTGATGATTACAAGATTTCTATTGCATGTAGAGATTATGTAAGTAGGTCATAATGCATTGAAAAATGGTTATGTCTAGTTTATGTGCTCTTGACTAATTTTCCATGATACATGAATAATCTTGCATGATGGTTGTATTTAGATGAAGTATTAAATGAAGTTAAAATCTCATTATTTCCAGATTTGAGTTATTATTCTATTATTCGTCTTTTATTCATTACTTGAGTTTAGATTAATTCAAAATTATAGCATTCATTTAAGCATATAAAAAAATAGTGATACAGTTGATGCATAATAGTTTAATTTGGAAACCTTTCTCCGTGGATCGATACTTTTATTACTCTGTACTACTTGTTGACCCATGTATGCTTGCATGAGTTAGAGTCCTTTTATTTAAACTAAAAAGGAGGCAACAAGTTTTTTGGCGCCGTTGCCGGGGAAAGGCGTTTAAAATTTTCATTATTATCATCAGTTTTAAGTTATATTGTATGACTTAAACAAATCTAATCTTATCTCATTTCTATTTTTGTTTTTGTTTTTGTTTCAGGTACTTGTATATATTTTATGCACACGCGATCATCCAATTCCGAGTTGATACGCTTGACAGACAACATTAATTAGAGAGGAAATCTGGAAATCGAGAGCGCGTAGAAATATACAAGCAGAGTTAGAGGGGACAACATCTAATATGGCAGCCGAAGGACAAAGAGAAGAGCAAACAGAGGAACATAGGGATTTAAGAGACTATTCGATGCCGAACATTAATGGACTACAGTCAAGTATAGTTAGACCAGCGATAGCAGCTAATACCTTCGAGATAAAGTCGGGCACTATTCAAATGGTGCAGAATTTGGTACAATTTGGGGGTGCTACTACAGATGATCCTAATGAGCACCTGTTGAGCTTCATTGAAATATGTGACACTTTCAAATATAACGGGGTGACGGAGGATGCAATCAGACTTAGACTGTTTCCATTTTCACTGCGAGATAAAGCTAGAAGTTGGCTACACTCTTTACCTTCGGGATCTATTACCACATGGGTGGACCTAGCATAAAAATTCTTAGCCAAGTTTTTCCCAATGGCTAAGACTGTAAAGATGAGGACAACAATTTCCCAGTTTAAGAAGCAACAGGGTGAATCTCTATATGAAGCTTAGGAGAGATACAAAGAGATGCTAAGGAAATGTCCACACCATGGCATGCCAGATTAGATGATTATCAACACATTCTATAATGGATTGGGATGGCAGTCAAAGCCGATTGTAGATGCAGCTGCAGGAGGAGCTTTATGGGCAAAGAGTTATGAAGAGGCCTATAACCTTATCGAGACAATGGCAGCAAATGATTTTCAAAACCCTACGACCAGGATGCCACAACCCAAAGTTGCAGGTTTGTTAGAAGTGGATGTTATCACTCAATTGTCAGCATATATGGCATCCATGGCAAAGAAAATTGATTCGTTGACAGAGACCAAGGCGAAGACAGTTGCTTTTGTGTGTGAGATTTGTACAGGGTCACATTCAACGGACTAATGTGCTATCAGCTCGGAGTCTGTACAGTATGTGAGCAACTATATGAAGGATTCAAGGACAATTTTAGAACACATACAACTCCAATAACTGTAACCATCCAAACTTCAGTTGGTCAAATAATCAAGGAAATCAACAAAGTCAGTTTCAACCGAATAACAAATTTTAGTCACAGTTAGCTCAGCAACAGTTTGCACCAAGACCACCTTATCCACCTGGATTTTCTCAACAACAACATCATACTCCTTCTGCACCTTAGGAAGAAAAGAAATCAGAAATGGTGGAGATGATGATGAAGTACATGGCAAATACAGAGGTGATGATTAAAAGCCAAGCAGTGGCGATTAAAAATCTAGAAACTCAAATGGGTCAGATGGCGAACATGCTTAACAAAAGACCCCAGGGTTCATTGCCAAGTACCACAGAGGCAAATACAAGAAGATAAGGGAAGGAACAATGTCAGGCGATCACACTCAGGTCTGGGAAATAGGTTGCAGGAAATCAGCATGGCGCGGCCGTGCCATGTTTACAAGGGGAGGACGCGCGGCCGTTCGAGGCAGAAAATTTGTCTGCTGAGAAAGTAAATGATGAAGATCCTGGACAACAACAGGAAGAGAAGGATAAAGCAGGTTCAGTTGAGAAGCCTGTGAATAAAATACCAATAGTTCACCCTCCAGTTCCTTATCCTCAGAGATTGCAGAAGCAGAGGGAAGACAGGCAGTTCAGTAAGTTCTTGGAGGTCTTTAAAAAACTGTAGATTAACATACCTTTCGCTGAGGCATTAGAACAGATGCATAGTTATGCAAAGTTCATGAAGGGTATCTTGTCAAGGAAGAAGAGATTAGAAGATTTTGAGACAGTGGCCTTGACGGAGGAGTGAAGTGCAGTGCTTCAGCGCA
This sequence comes from Panax quinquefolius, assembly GCA_020205615.1. Taxonomy (NCBI): domain Eukaryota; kingdom Viridiplantae; phylum Streptophyta; class Magnoliopsida; order Apiales; family Araliaceae; genus Panax; species Panax quinquefolius. The sequence continues at coordinate 104,466,334 of CM035154.1, read as the reverse complement.
AATTACCTCCAAAGCTGAAGGATCCGGGCAGTTTCATAATTCCATGCACAATTGGGAAGATGAGCTTCAGTAAATGTTTGTGTGATCTTGGGGCAAGTATCAATTTGATGCCCTTGTCAGTATTTAATTAGTTAGGATTGCCGGCTCCAAGGCCGACAAATATTTCTTTATAGCCAGCTGACAGATCCATCACTAATTCACGGGGAATTGTAGAAGATGTATTGGTAAAAGTGGATAAATTCATCTTTCTAGCTGATTTCATCATTTTAGATTATGAAGAAGATAGGAGTATACCAATCATACTTGGAAGACCATTCCTAGCCATAGGAAGGACCTTGATAGACGTTTAGAAAGGGGAACTCACAATGCGTGTTCATGATCAAGAAGTTACCTTCAACGTATTCAAGGCAATGAAATTCCCAAAAGATGAAGAGGAATGTTTCAGGGTTGATTTGGTGGACAAGGTCTTAAATGATGAAGTAGAGAGTTTGATGAATCATTAACCGTTGAGAAGTGTTATTGCTGGAAATTCAGAACTAGAGGATGAGGAATTTGAAGAACTTGTGCACTTTCTTTGTGACGCCCCCAAAATAGGTATACAACACCCATCCTGAGTTGCCAAATACATGGTACAGAAAGCAAACTACAACTTCAATAATACAATTGTCGTGCAAAATACGACAACACATACTGTGAGTTTAAATACAAATATTGTCTTCTAGACAATATCAACACTCAAATAAGTCCTCATTACAATTATTCATACACTATTTTACAGAAATAGCGAGGACTACTAAAACATCTTTCTAGAACCATCACTCTATACCCCGACTCGATCCTGCTATGTTCTCACCCCCTGAGAAGAAAAATGGAACAAAAAGGAAAAGGGTGAGCTCAACTAGTCCAGTAAAGAATATTATGACTAAGATAATATACAACAAATTATCATTAGTCTTCAACAGGGAAAAATTTGATAAAACATAATAGACAACAAGTTTTAGATCAAAACTGCAGCGAAAACAACAATCCATTAGAAGAGTCAAGTAGAGAATGAGTTCTACTATCTTCTAAGATTTAAAAGTCCACCATCAATATTTTATCCCTGTAACATCAATTAATATACATCTTTAATCAAATATTCATCTTTGCACTACTGGGCCAAAGATATTCATTTATATCACCGATCCAATCATATTTCATCTCAACTTTTGTTAATCTTTGCACTACGGGTCAAAGATATTCATCAGTTAATCATTCATCTTTGCACTACAAACCAAAGATATTTAGTAACATCATCATTTAAGACTGAGGATGATGAAAAATATTTTAAAGAAAACGAATCCAGTGAGACATAAGGACAAATATTAGGGATTCGTATAACAGTTTATCCAAGATCAATAATCCCTCATAATAACCAATTGTGAAGCAAAATTCAAAAATAAAGATCAAAACATGGATACAATCAAAAATAGTAACCATAATAGACATCTTGGATAAAAAAGAGAAAATTTCATTTTTCGGTGAATAGTACCGTATTCGTGAATAGTGCCGTATACGTGAATAGTGCCGTATACGTGAATAGTAACCCCGACACAAAAATTTCCAAATTTGATTAAAAAGTTCACCAATATTTTGGCATAATGATATTGAAGAAAATAATATCATTTAAGAAGAAAATAACATCCCTTACCTCAAAAAAAACAAGATTTTGAATGAAAGGTGAAGTGATCTTTGAATGAAACTTATCTATGAACAACAACTCTCAAAGTATCTAAATACTCATAAAATACGCTCAATAATATAGAGAGAGAAAGAGAGAAAGCTTATGTTTCTGGTGTGATTTTTAATTCTAACTTAGCCCTCTATTTATAGGAAAATGTTAGCACGCCAAAGCAGACTTGACCTGCTACCTGATGGCTTTACCTGCTACTATTGCCACCCACCACATTTGAAATAAAATTCAGCACATTTCTTCACCAACCACAAGTGGGGTCCACTCAATTCTAGAATTTTCCACCAAAATCATTTATAAACCTAATTTCCTAATCAGCCACTTCTTAAAATTCATAACAAATCATTCGTTCATTTTTAATGGTTCAAAATTTGTGCACATATACTCAACTCATATATGTATAACATATCCAAAAGTCACAACGATCCAACGGTCGGATTAAAAATTATAACTCATGCGATATATATCGAAAAATATTGATTTGATTTTAATACCTCCATTCCGAAAAAAAATCTTGATAAAACACCTCAACATTAATTCCTTCAATTATAACCACATAAAATAAATAAATCCATCATTTATATCCGCATCAAATAAATATTTCCTTATCATATAAATTAATAAATAATTATTCACAAATAATATTACAGAATCACAATTATGACAACCAAAGTAGTTTCTAGGAAAGAGGGCTTTCAGATAAGGATTTCTCTTCTTGGTAGCGCAATTAGGTGACCAAACCTCTCCTTGGCAGAACTTTCTAGACATTCCCAATAATACTATCTAATAATATTATTAAAATAATATGAATTATTGATCTGATAATGGGAAATACTGTGCAGTGACAATTATTGAAACAACAATAATATAAAATATCAACGCAACAATTATTGAATCAATAAAATAAAATATTGAACAATAACTCATGTAACAATTATTGAGTAGTGCCTTCTTACGCATGTAATCAATAATTCAACCATCTTTGTGTATCTGGTGTCTTCTTTGTGCAACCACGCCAGACATCGTATTTTAACCACAAGGTATTCCAACAGTGTTAATGGTAACAATTACGCCGTTATTTATAAAACTCAAACCTTGTCATTTTCTTCATCCAACAGTTATTCCGTTATGGGTCCCACAATTGATTGCGCCGTCGTACGAATATTCCCGACAAAAAGAATATTCCACGACCAAATGAATATTCCCCGACAAAAGAAATATTTTATAACCACTTGTTTATTTTGTAAAATTTGCACATTTCACCCATAACCAAAGTATTATATCAAATTAACACCTTATTAATTTAGAATAATGAATAGAGAAAATTCAATTTTATTTATAATAAGTTGGGGTCTTACAACCTCCCCTCCTTATAAAATTTCATCCTCGAAATTGAGGTACGTACCTGGTGTTTTGAACAGGTGAGGGTACCTCGCTTTCATTTCTGATTCCAACTCCCAGGTCATTTCTTCAATAGCATGGTTCCTCCACAAAACCTTAACTTGTGGTATAACCTTGGTGCGTAGGGCATGCTCTTTCCTATCCAAGATCTTAACAGGTACCTCCTCGTACGTTAAATCTTCGGCTATCTCATTTGGTTCTAACTCAATAATGTGGTTCGGGTCTTTCACATATTTACGAAGCATAGATATGTGAAAAACATTATGAACACGAGACATGTTTGGAGGTAATGCGAGTCTATAGGCCACATTTCCTATTCGGTCAAGAATCTCAAATGGACCAACAAATCTTGGATTGAGCTTTCCTCTCTTTCCAAATCTTGTAACTCCCTTCCATGGAGTAACATGTAACAATACATGATCCCCAATACTAAATTCCATGTCCTTTCGATGAAGATCCGCATAACTCTTTTGTCAATCCTGTGCCGTTTGTATACGTTGTCGAATCATTTGGATCTTTTCTGTAGTCATGCGTACCAATTCTGGTCCCAACAATGTTGCTTCACCCACCTCGTCCCAGCATACTGGAGAACTACATTTTTGTCCATACAATGCCTCAAATGGAGTCATGCCTATACTTGCTTGATAACTATTGTTGTAGGAGAATTCCACCAATGGTAAATACTTATCCCAACTCCCTTTAAAGTCTAGGACACAGAGTCTTAATAGATCTTCAAGAGTTTGAATAGTCCTATCTGATTGTCTATTTGTTTGAGGATGGTATCTTTGGAATCAATCAGAAATCGTGCCCATAGCTTTCTGCAAGCTAACCCAAAATCGTGAAGTGAATCTTGGGTCATGATCTGAAACTATGGATACTGGCATGTCATGCAATCTAACAATCTCATTCACGTACATATGAGTAAGACGTTCAAGGGAATAAGTTTCATGTATAGGCAAGAAATGAGCAGACTTGGTTTAATCTATCAACAATAACCCAAATCGCATCTATACCTTGAGAAACATTGGGAAGACTCGTTACGAAATCCATAGTAATGTGTTCCCACTTCCATTCCGGAATCTCAAGTGGTTGCAATGGACCTTTTGGTACTTGATGCTCTGCCTTTACACATTGACAAATTAAACACCTCGAGATAAACTCCACGATCTCTCTCTTCATATTGTTTCACCAAAATGTATGTTGAATATCATGATACATTTTGGTACTCCCAGGATGGATTGCAAACGAGGTGTTGTGTGCCTCCATCATGATTCTATGCTTCAAGTCAGAATCATTAGGAACATAAAGTCTAGAGTTAACTCGAAGTATTCTTTCTTCATCGATTATTGCTTCTAGAATAGCTTCTTCTTGTACTTTCTTCTTCATACGCATCAGCCCCAGGTCCGTAGATTGAGTAGCTTTAACTTTATCGATTCTCTACTCGTATATTTGCCATCATCATGTGGGTCCCTGGAGTCTTTAACTCAATCTCCATCTTTTTCAAATCGTACAAAATGGGTCTTTGTGTTAACAACATCACACTCATACCCGCATACAATCTTCTACTCAATGCGTCAGCTACTACGTTTGCTTTTCCAGGATGGTATTGAATGGTATGATCGTAATCTTTAAATAGCTCGAGCCAACGTCGTTGCCGCATGTTGAGTTCCTTTTGGGTGAAGAAGTATTTGAGGCAGAAGCATCGCTGTAGATAACAAATCCATCCGAACCAGATGGTATTGCCAGAACAGGTGCCAAAATGAGTCTCCTCTTGAGCTCTTGGAAACTCTTCTCGCATTCCTCGCTCCATACGAATTTTGTATCTTTCTGAGTCAGCTGAGTTAACGGAGTAGCGATTCGAGAAATCCTTCCACGAATCTCCGATAATAACCAGCTAAGCCCAGAAAGCTACGTACTTCAGTCACCGACTTTGGTTCCTCCCAACTTTGTATTGCTTTAATCTTCGCTGGGTCAACAGATACTCCATGTTTTGACACCACGTGCCCAAGGAATGCTACTTCCTCAAGCCAGAACTCGCATTTCTTTAGCTTGGTATAAAGCTTGTTTTCACGAAGCCTTTCTAGTATCAGCTTCAAATGGTGCTCATGATCTTCACGACTTTTGGAATAAATGAGGATGTCATCAATAAAGACAACAACGAACTGATCCAAATATTTCTTGAATACACGGTCCATCATATCCATGAAAGCAGAAGGAGCATTAGTCAATCTAAAAGACATGACTAAGAATTCATAATGCCTCATAGGAGTTCTCGAAGGTCTTTGGAATATCCTCGGTTTTAATCTTTGGTGATGATATCCGTAACTAAGATCGATCTTTGAAAAGAATTATGCTCCTTAGAATCGGTCGAACAAGTCATCAATGCGAGGTAGGGGATACCTATTCTTGATGGTGACATGGTTCAATTCTCTGTAGTCAATCTGAAAGTCGCATACTCCCGTCTTTCTTCTTTACGAATAAAGCAGAGCACCCCAAGGAGATGTACTAGGGACGAATGAAACCGATGCCTAATAACTCACGTAGTTGGACTTTTAACCTCGAAGTTCAATAGGAGACATTCGATATATGGGTTTTAAAATGGGTTTTTGTGCGGTTCAAGGTCAATAAAGAATTCAACATCATGTTCTGGGGGTAGCCCGGGAAGTTCTTCAGGAAATACATCAGGAAATTCTCTAACCACAGAAATATTATTCAAATCTGACTTGTCTTTATTCAAATCCATAACATGGGCTAAGAAAGCTTGACATCTATTTTTCAATAAACGAATAGCTTTGTGGCTTGATATGACAGTGACTGATTTTAGTGGTTTAGTTGCTTGAATTCGCATAACAAGTTGGTTAGGAATATGAAAACTAACAACCTTACGAAAATAATCAATTTTGGCATGATGAGTGGTTAACCAATCAATTCCTTAAATCACATCAAAAGCAAGTATCTTTAAAGAGATAAGATCAACAGATAATGTGATAGTGCCAACTTGTATCAAGCAAGATTTATAAACTGTAGATGTAACGAAGGTTTCACCCAACAGAGTTTCAACATAGAAGTTAAAATCCAATTTCTCCAGAGTCAAGTTTAAACGTTGAGCACAAGTAGGAGAGATAAAAGAATGGGTAAAACCGATATCTAGTAAGGTATAAACTTCGCAAGAATTCAAGATTAGCTTACCCGTGATCACCTCGTTTGGGTTCCTCACGTTTTGGCCAGTCACGACAAACGCTCTTCCAGAAACCGTTGATTTCGACTTATCCGGGACAACTTTTGGAGTCACCATCCCTGCTGAACTTGGTTTTGTTACAGAACACTCTTGGGCTATATGACTCTCCTTTACATAGTTATAACATACCTTGGATTGTTGTGGGTAGTTTGGGCTGATATATCCCTCTTTCCCGCATTTGTAACACACGATTGGTGGTCATTCTCCTCCCCCAAGCAAGCGATTGATCTTTGGTGTTCACGCTAATGTCTTCCCATCATTGTTGAATCTCCTCTTTTTGAAATTTCCACAAGACTCACCTCTTCTATTATCATGGCCACGATTACCACCTGAGTGGTTACCGCCTTTGTCCGTATTTTTCCCTCCTCGCTGGTTATCATCGCTCTGATGATTGCTGTCACCGGTATGACCCTATTTGTGGTCCCTCAGTTGAGTATACTCATTATCTCACTCTAATAATTGAGCCACATTGACAACATCCGAATATAGAGAAAATTTATGAGAGATAAGGTATCGACGAATCTGGGTTTTAGACTCTCGAAACATCGCGTCATACGTTCCTCATTCTCTACCAAATGAGGTGCAAACTGGATAACTTCATGCGAACTTCGCACCTCGTACTAAGACACCGCCATGTTGTTGTTACATTTCGGTCTAATAAACTCTACCTCCTTCATATATGACGAATACTTTCGTGGAAAGTACTTGTCATTGAGCGATTCTCAAATCTTTCCCAAGACATGTGTTGAGTCTTGGTACCGGTTGGTATGCTTCATGATTCCCACCGATGTCTGCCTCTCCACGGAACATAAAGGTGGTGAATGGAACCTTTTGTTCCTCCGCATCCCAAGACATCGAATATCTTGGTAATTTGCTTGACCCACATTTCGCTTTAATCGGATCGGGCTTTCCTCGAAATCTGGTGGTCCCAACTTTTGAAGCGCTTCATACATGATGAGAATGGCACTTTGCTATCACTTCCACTTGTATTTTGTACACGAGTCTCCTAAATGCGATTTTGCATGAAGCGCAAAAAGCTCCTAAACATTCCACCATTCATCGTTTGCTCGGTAGTGTTGTTTACAGGAGGAATATTGTCTTCCTGTTGCACGTTCTCCTGGTTTGTGACTAAAGGTTGTTCCACAGTCTCATACACTCCATTGTTAACGTTCTCAGTAGCCATTCTTAAATATTGCCATAAAATAAGGGTTAATTAAACAAATTAACATATCACATAATATCCCTATATTATGAGTGTCCAACAAATAAGTTTAGATAGGACACACTAGCGAAGGATTTACTCATCTCTCCCTTCCTAGTTTTATTCCCCGATCTCCGCCAGAGACCATATCCCTAAGCTTTGATTCCAACTGTGACACCCCCAAAATAGGTATACAACACCCATCCTAAGTCGCCAAATACAAGGTACAGAAAAGCAAACTATAAATTCAATAATACAATTGTCGTGCAAAATACGACAACACATACTATGAGTTTAAATACAAATATTGTCTTCTAGACAATATCAACACTCAAATAAGTCCTCATTACAATTATTCATACACTATTTTACAGAAATAGCGAGGACTGCTAAAATATCTTTCTAGAACCATCACTCCATACCCCGACTCGATCCTGCTATGTTCTCACCTCCTGAGAAGAAAAATGGAACAAAAAGGAAAAGGGTGAGCTCAACTAGCCCATTAAAGAATATTATGACTAAGATAATATACAACAAATTATCATTAGTCTTCAACAGGGAAAAATCTGATAAAACATAATAGACAACAAGTTTTAGATCAAAACTGCAGCGGAAACAACAATCCATTAGAATAGTCAAGTAGATAATGAGTTCTACTATTTTCTAAGATTTAAAAGTCCACCATCAATATTTTATCCCTGTAACATCAATTAATATACATCTTTAATCAAATATTCATCTTTGCACTACAGGCCAAAGATATTCATTTATATCACCAGTCGGTCATGTTCATCTCAACACCTGTTCATCTTTGCACTACGGGCCAAAGATATTCATCAGTTAATCATTCATCTTTGCACTACAGGCCAAAGATATTCAGTAACATCATCATTTAAGACTGAGGATGATGAAAAATATTTTAAAGAAAACGAATCCAGTGAGACATAAGGACAAATATTAGGGATTCGTATAACAGTTTATCCAAGATCAATAATACCTCATAATAACCAATTGTGAAGCAAAATTCAAAAATAAAGATCAAAACATGGATACAATCAAAAATAGTAACCATAATAGATATCTTGGATAAAAAAGAAAATTTCATTTTTCTATTGAATAGTGCCGTATTCGTGAATAGTGTCAGATATCGTGAATAGTCTTGAGTCTCACGTGAGTAGTAACCTCGATACACAAAAATTTCCAAATTTGATTAAAAGTTCACCAATATTTGGCGATAATGATATTGAAGAAAATAATATCATTTAAGAAGAAAATAACATCCCTTACCTCAAAGAAAAAGATTTGCCGGAATGAAAGGTCAAGTAATCTTTGAATGAAACTTTATCTTGAACAACAACTCTCAAAGTATCTAAATACTCACAAAATACGCTCGATAATATAGAGAGAGAAAGAGAAAAAGTTTATGTTTATGGTGTGATTTTCAATTCTAACTTAGCCCTCTATTTATAGGAAAATGTTACGCACCAAGCGCACTTGACTTGACACATTTACGATGGATTTACCTGATGCTATTGCCACCCACCACATTTGAAATAAAATTCAGCACATTTCTTCACCAACCACAAGTGGGGCCCACTCAATTCTAGAATTTTTCACCAAAATCATTTATAAACCTAATTTTCGAATTAGTCACCTCTTAAAATTCACAACAAATCATTCGTTCATTTTTAACGGTTCAAAATTTGTGGACATATATTCAGCTTATATATGTATAACATATCCAAAAATAACAACGATCCAACTGGTCGGATTAAAAATTATAACTCACATAATATATCGTAAAAATTGATTTGATTTTAATACCTCCATTCGGCAAAAAAATTGATAAAACACCTCAACATTAATTCCTTCAATTATAACCTAACCACATAAAATAAATAAATCCATCATTTATATCCGCATCAAATAAATATTTCCTTATTATATAAATCAATAAATAATTATTCACAATTAATATTACAGAATCACAATTATGATAACTAAGTAGTTTCACAGGAAGAGGGGCTTTCAGATAAGGATTTCTCCTTACTAATAGCGCAATTAGGTGACCAAACCTCTCCTTGACAGAACTTTCTAGACATTGCCAATAATGCTATCTAATAATAATATTCAAATAATATGAATTATTGATCTGATAATGGGAAATACTGTGTATTGACAATTATTGAAACAACAATAATATAAAATATCAACGCAGCAATTATTGAATCAATAAAATAAAATATTGAATAAAGAACTAATGTAACAATTATTGAGTAGTGCCTTCACGCATTTAATCAATAATTCAACCATATCAGGTAATACCGTGTGCTACTTTGCATGACCACGCCAGACATCGTATTTTAACCACAAGGTATTCCAACAGTGTTAACGGTAACAATTACACCGTTATTTATAAAACTCAAACTTTGTCGTTTTCTTCATCCGACAGTTATTCCGTTATGGGGCCCACAATTAACTGCGCCGTCATACAAATATTCCCAACAAAAAGAATATTCTATGGCCAAATGAATATTCCCCGACAAAAGGAATATTTTATAACCACTTGTTTATTTTGTAAAATTTGCATATTTCACCCATAACCAAAGTATTATATCAAATTAAAACCTTATTAATTTAGAATAATGAATAGAGAAAATTCAATTTTATTTATAATAAGTTGGGGTCTTACATTCTTGATACTACTCCACAATTCAGAAAATTCAAAACACCTGTTGAGCCATTGAAGAAAGCTAGAGAGACGTCAGTGAAATTGAAGCCATCTCTTGAGACACCTCTAGAACTTGAATTGAAACCACTTCCAGACCATTTGAGGTATGTATTTTTAAATAAAGATTCAAAGTTACCTGTGATTATTTCTTCTGCACTAACATCTTTTCAGGAAGAAAAACTTCTACAAGTTCTTAGAGAGTTCAAGTCAGCTATTGGATGGACTATAACAGATATTAAAGGGATCAACCCTTCTTTTTGTATGCATAAGATCCTGTTGGAAGATGATAGTAAGCCGTCAGTGGAGCAACAAAGAAGACTTAATTCGATCATGAAGGAAGTGGTCAAGAAAGAAGTATTGAAATGGCTGGATGCAGGCATAATTTATCTGATTTCAGATAGTTCATGGGTGAGCCCAGTGCAATGTGTACCAAAGAAGGGTGGTATGTGAAAGTAGTATGCACACAAGCCAATCATGTTTGATGATAAAGCATATACTTTGTAACAATCTTATTCATTTATTAATAAAAAGTATTAATTTATTAAAGGCTTTTAATTATCTACATGATACTATTTTATAATATGTGATAAACCCATAGTTTTAAGCAATGCTTTTAGAATAATGATGATAATCATTCTAATGAGATCTAAATTCTTAGAAAGCTTAAAACTAAAATAGTTCCCAATCATTGGATTACTAAATTGGAGATTAATGAATCCGGATAGATTGGTACATATGTTGCTTGCTCATTGGATTGATCTCATGATCATTTGTGTGGAGACACTAAAGCAAGTATGTAGGTGCTTATTAGAGAATAAGTTCACTGAAGGTGGCTCGCTAATGAATACCTAATGGAGTTTTACTTGCCTGTCAATAGGAATTCCTGTAGTGATAGTAGTATAAGTGATCCTTGGACTTGAGATCATCATAGTATCTTGTGTATGATGAGTTATACTTTGACTTATTCCTTAAGACCCTTTGGGTATATCAAAGGGTATGTTTGGGTATAATAAGTTGTACATGGAGATAATGTATGATCAATAAAGAATATACCACTTCTAGTAAAAGAAGAGAAATGTTCTATGTGATTCGATAAATGACAACCCAAAGTAGTCCTTGTTAGCATGGCGAATGAAATTAGAAAGGAGTTTCTAATTTGCATTATTTGAGTTGTGCATTTAAGAATCTAAAATACATATAATTAAATAAAATAAGACTTGATAAAGTAATTTTATGTCTTATATTTATTTGGGACATTGTATGGTGGAAGGATTGAATTGCACAGAACTATTTACTCAAAGTTTCTTTTATGATTAATGTTGAAATCTATATTATCTGGAAAGTCGTTGATCGCTAGGGAGGCTTATCCCTATTGTAGAATAAATATTATTTATTTAAATAAATTAATAGTTTAATTTATTTATTTAAATAAGATTAGAATTGTTCTAATTTGTGATGCCCCCAAAATAGGTATACATCACCCATCTTGAGTTGCCAGATACATGGTACATAAATTCAAATACAACTTAATTATACAACAGTCATGTAAAATACGACAAAACATAGCTGAGAGGTTAAACAAGAATATTGTCATCTAGACAATATCCACACTCAATGGTGTCCTCATTACAATTATTATCACATTATTTCGTAGAATATTGAGGACTACTAAAGCCATTTATCCTGGACCATCACTCCATTCCCCGACTCGTCCCAGTTATATTCTCATTTCCTGAAGAGAACAATGAAAGAAAGGGTGAGCTCAACTAGCCCAGTAAGAAATATTATGACTAAGATAATGCAGAATAAATTATCCTTAGCCTTCAACAGTATAACAACTGATAGAATACAATAGACAACAAGTTTTAGATCAACAACTGCAGCGGAAATAAACAATCCATTAGAAGAGTCAAGTAGAGCATAACATCTACTATCTTCTATGATTTAAAAAGTTTTTCATCAACTTTATCACTGAGACTCAACTTAATAAATAAACCACATCATCGAATCATTCCTGCACTACGGGCCAAGGATATTCATTAAATCATCAATGGTCATGACTATACCGAATAATCCTTGGTCATAATTATACCAAAAACTATCCATCAATGCACTACAGGCCACTGAGGACTTTTACCACATCATTTATAACATTACAGGTCATGATTATACCGAATGATCCCTGATCATAATCATACCAAGTCCATCTATGCACGTAAGCCAAAGATGACTTTCATCACAATAAAAGCATGAGGATGATGACAATGACATAATAATTCAATAATACAAGTTCAAGGATAAATTTTAATGATTTATAATTTAATTTATCCTGAAATCAATAACGTCCAAATTGTCAACATGATACTGCTTTGTAGAGTAAAATTCAAGAATAATATTCTTGTACCAAAAATAATTTGGACAGAAAAGAAATATATTTTTTGGGTGAATAGTACCCTGTGAATAGTACTTCGGGAATAGTACACCGTGAATAGTACCCCGATATGAAAAGTACTCTAAATACCTGAGTGAATAATATTTGGGTGAATAGTAATTTGGGTGAATAGTAACCCGTGAATAGTAACTCATGAATAGTATTCCAACACAAAAAGTGCCCCGAATACCTGAGTGAATAATACTAGAGTGAATAGTAACTGGGTGAATAGTAACCCGTGAATAGTAACTTATAAAAAATACCAAAGAAAATGATATTCCATGACGAGTACAAAAGAAATGATATCTCATACGAGTATAATAGAATATACGAAACTACAAATGGATTTTCACCTGCCATGCGGTAATCCACGTTGACAGATCATTTCCACAATTTAAAAAAAATTGAATACGAAGGATCATTCACCATGCCTGCGGTACTCCACAAAAACAGGTTATTCCAACAGAATAATAAAGAATGGAATAACAACAGAATTCACCAGGCATGTGATAGACCGCACAGACAGGTTATTCCAACAGAATAATAAAGAATGAAACAAGGTCATGCGTAATACGTACAGACAGGATATTCTAAAAGAATAATAAAGAATGGAACCAGGTCATGCGTAATCCACACAGACATGATATTCCAACAGAATAATAAAGAATGGAATAACAATGAAATTCACTGTGCATGCGATAGAAGGCCACACGATAGACGAGTTATTCCAATGTAATAATAAAGAATGTAATAACAACAAAATTCACCGGTGCACGATAAGACCGCAGAGACAAAGTTATTCCAATGAGAATAATAAAGAATGGAACCAGTCATTTGTAATCCGCATGCATGCATGGGATATTCCAAATGTAATAATAAAGGATGGAATAATGTAAGAATTTCACCATGTATGCGGTATCAGATGATAAAGTTATTCCAATATAATAATAAAGAATGGAATAATGAGAAGAATTTCACCATGGATGCGGTACGAGCATAAACAAAGTTATTCCAACATAATAATAAAGAATGGAATAATGGAAGAATTTCACCATGTATGCGGTACTAAGATAAGCAAAAGTTCTTCCAACATAATAATAAAGAATGGAATAACAGAAGCTCTCTTCATGAATACGAAAGATATAATACCCCTTACCTCAAAAGAAGACTGGATACTGGAATAGTGAGGTAGCAGACTTCTCTTCTTCTTTCTCTCTATAATTTCTCTCTATAATAATTTCTCTATAGCTTTAGTGAATTGGTGAAGAATAATGAAGGAATGAGCTTCTATTTATAGGAAAATATAGTTTTGATAATTGCACGTTTTGGGGCTCAGAATATTACAGTATAATACCTTCCTCTTTTCCTTCATTTTTAATTTAGTCCTGCAAGTATTATCAAACTTGCACCACCTCCCCTAATAGTAAATCATGTGAATCAATAGTAAATCATGTGAATCAATAGTTCTAGACATGTGAAAATATGAATTACAATATAGTACCTCCATCTATACGTCCATTTTTAACTCAATCATACAAATATTATCAATCTTGCACCAACTCCCCTAATAGTACAAGAATGTGAGTCAATAGTACACACATGCGAACAAATAGTTATAATCATGTGAATTAATAGCAATTAATTTCTCATTTATCCGGTTAATTACCCGATTGGTCAATATAACCTTCAGACATCAATTATTATCGAAATAAATGTCAATTTTCACTAACACTAATAATTCCAACACAATGGAACTATCAATTTCATCTTTAATCAACACGAACTTATTCATCATTAATATTATAATTCACAATATTTAACAATCAGGTCGTTCCCAGGAAAGAGGTGGCTTTTCGATAAGGATTTCTCCTTATCAGTAGCCGCAATTAGTGACCAAACCTCTCATCGATGTAACTTCTAGACATTGTTAATATTGCAAATAATAATATGAATAACTTTGTCGTCTTAATTATTGATTTAATAATATAACATATTATACAGATGATACTGTGATAATAATTGAATCAATAATATGAGAGATATGATGCAGCAATTACTGTAGCAATAATTGAGTATAACTGAGTGACTTTTAACGTAAGCATCAATAATCAATACCGTGTGCTACTATGCAACCACGCATATTGTTGTACTTTTACTACCGAGTAGTTCAACAGTTTTAACGGTAACACTTTCGCCGTTATTTTTATAAAATGATAATTCTGTCATTTTCTTACTAAGACAATACTTCTGTTGTGGGGTCCACCAATGATTGTGCCATCGTACGAATATTCCTTGTTAAAACGAATATTCCCCGATCAATCGAATATTATATAACCACTTGCTTACTTTGCAAAATTTATAAATATTACCACAACTATAACATTATATCAAATCCACACCATAATATTCAAAAAATATATTTTGAGAAATTTAAATCTTTATTTATAAAATTTGGGGTCTCACAATCTCTCCTCCTTATAAAATTTCGCCCTTGAAATTTACGTACGTACCTGGTATGCCGAAGAGATGAGGATACCTTGACTTCATTTCGTATTCCAACTCTTGAGGTATAACCTTTGAGTGTCGAATATAATCCTTCTTATCCAAGATTTTAACATATATCTCCTCATACGTTAAATCTTCTGCTATCTCGTCTAGTTCTAATTCAATAATGTGGTTCAGGTCATCCACATATTTACGTAACATCGATACGTAAAAAAAAATGTTATGAACACACGACATACTTAGCGGTAAAACGAGTCTATAGGCTATAGTTCCTACTCGATCGAGGATTTTAAATGGGCTAATTAAATCGAGGGTTGAGATTTCTCATCGATTCTTCTTCTAGAACTCTTCTTCTTTCATCAATTCTACTTTGAGCGCTTTAACTTTATCGATCGTTATCATGTATACGTGGATCCTAGAGTCCTTTAGTTTATCTCTATCTTCATCATTTGTAAGTTATACGAAATGGGTTTTTGTGTTTAACAACATCGCACTCGTAAACGCATACGACCTTCTACTCAACACGTCAGCTACCACGTTCTCTCTTCCATAATGATATTGAATGGTATGATCGTAATCTTCAACAGCTCGAGCAAATGTCTTTGGCGTATTATACGTTCATTTTGGTTGAAGAAATATTTAAGGGTTTTAGAAATGGGTTTTGTACTGGGGTCAATACAAAATTCGATTTCACGCTCTAGAGGTAGGCTAAGAAGTTCTTCGAGAATACGTCAGGAAATTTATTAACGATAGAAATATCATTTAAAAACTGTGACTCTCATCCAAGACTTGGATATTACGTCACATTGATACCTATCAACTTGCCATCGTTATACACAACGTCCCCTACGAAAAGTTCGACTTCGGTGCATTCCACACAAGGAAGTCACCAGATAAATGCTCGGGACTCTTTACTTATGGCTTTATATGACAGTGATTGACTTTAGTGGTTTGGTTGCTTGAATTCGCATAACAGGCTGGTTAGGAATATGAAAGCTAACATCCTTTCAAAAAGCATGATGAGTAGTTAACCAATCGATTCCTAAAATCACATTAAAGGCAAGTATTTTCAAAGAGATAAGATCGACAGGTAACGTGAAAGTGTCGATTTGAATCTACAAGATTTATAAACAGTGGAGGTAATGAAGGTTTTTACTAACAAAGTTTCAACCAATAAATCAAAGTCTAACTTCTCTGGAGTCAAATTTAAACGTTGAGCACAAGCAAGAGAGATAAAAGAATGGGTAGAACTGGAATCTAATAAGGTATAGACTTCGTAAGAATTTATAATTAACTAACCCGTGCAAACTTCGTTCGGGTTACTCACTTTTTGAGAAGTCACGAAAAACACTCTTCTTGAAACCACTGACTTTGTTTTGTCCGTATCCGCCTTTGGTGCCACCGTCCCAGCTGGACTTTACTTTGGTGCACGAAAAAATCAGGCTAGGTTACCTTATTTTCCACAATTATAACATACTTTGGACTACATCACGCAATTTGGACTGATATGTTCCTCCCCTCCGCATTTGAAGCATACAATTGGTTGTTGTTCTCCTTCCTTGAAAACGGGTGTTGGTGCTGCTGTCTTTCCATCGTTGTTGAACCTTCTCTTCTTGAAATTTCCACTCCTATTATCTTGGCCATGATTACCACCGAAGTGGTTATAATTCTTGGCATGATAATTTCCCCCACGATGGTTATCATTGTTCTGATGGCCGTTGCCACCAGTACGATTTTTATCGTGTTGTTGCTCGTTACCTTTTGGTTGTGCTGACTCATTATCGCGCTCCAATAACTGAGCCCTATTCACAACATCAGAATATAAACAAAGTTTATGAGAAATGAGGTATTGACATATATCAGGTTTCAAACCTCTTAGAAACATCCCCGTCATTCTCTCCTCATTATCAACCAAGTGGGACGCAAACCGAGATAACTCGGCAAACTTAGCTTCGTACTGCGCCATGGTCATATTGTTTTGCTCAAGCTTGATGAACTCTACCTCCTTCATATGACGAATACTTCCAGGAAAGTACTTGTTGAACAACTCTTGGAACTTCTCCCAAGATATCTTGAGTGCGTCAGGCTGGGTACGCTTTACATATTCCCACCAGTAATCTGCCTCTTCACGCAACATAAAGGTGGCAAAGGGAACCTTTTGCTCCTCAGAGCATCCCAAGACATCAAATATCTTGGTGATTTGCTTTAAACATGTCTCCGCCTTAAGTGGTTTGGCTTTCCTAAAAACTCCGGTGGTCCCAGCTCCTTGAGCTGCTTAGCAGTGACCGACCGTGGGTTGCCATTATTTCCACCTATATTTTGAACAGGAGTCTCTCTCACCCGATGTTACATGAATTACATAAAGCCTCTGAACATCCCATCTTTCATCATCTGATCGGTGTTATTGTTTACCTGAGGATTATTGTCTTCCTGTTGCACATTATCCTGGGTATTGATCGTTGGTAACTCAACGATCTCATGTGCTTCATTGCTGATCTCAACATTTTTAGATGCCATTTTCAAACACTGTCACAAAACAAGGGTTAATTGACATATCACATATTATCCCTATACTCTGACCGACCAATTAAATACCAAATAAACTTAGGTAGGTCATACTAGCGAAGGAATTCCCTGTCTCTCCCCTCCTAGTTATTGTCTCACATCTCAACAGGGATCATATCCCTAAGCTTTGATACCAACTGTGACGCCCCCAAAACAGGTATACATCAGCCATCTTGAGTCGCCAGATATATGGTACATAAATTCAAATACAACTTAATTATACAACAGTCGTGTAGAATACGACAAAACATAGCTGAGAGTTTAAACAAGAATATTGTTATCTAGACAATATCCACACTCAATGGTGTCCTCATTACAATTATTATCATATTATTCCATAGAATAGTGAGGACTACTAAAGCCATTTATCTTGGACCATCACTCCATTCCCCGACTCGTCCCAGCTATATTCTCATTTCCTGAAGAGAACAATGAAAGAAAGGGTGAGCTCAACTAGCCCAGTAAGAAATATTATGACTAAGATAATGCAGAATAAATTATCCTTAGCCTTCAACAGTATAACAACTGATAGAATATAATAGACAACAAGTTTTAGATCAACAACTGTAGCAGAAATAAGCAATCTATTAGAAGAGTCAAGTAGAGCATAAAATCTACCATCTTCTATGATTTAAAAAGTTTTTCATTAACTTTATCGCTGAGACTCAGCTTAATAAATAAACCATATCATCGAATCATCCCTGCACTATAGGCCAAGGATATTCATTAAATCATCAATGGTCATGACTATACCGAATAATCCCTGGTCATAATCATACCAAAAACTGTCCATCAATGCACTACCGGCCACTGATGACTTTTATCACATCATTTATAACATTACAGGTCATGATTATACCGAACGATCCCTGGTCATAATCATACCAAGTCCATCTATGCACGTAAGCCAAAGATGACTTTCATCATAATATAAGCATGAGGATGATGACAATGACATAATAATTCAATAAAACAAGTTCAAGGATAAATTTTAATGATTTATAATTTAATTTATCCAGAAATCAATAACGTCCAAATTGTCAACATGATACTGCTTTGTAGAGTAAAATTCAAGAATAATATTCTTGTACCAAAAGTAATTTGGACAGAAAAGAAATATATTTTTTGGATGAATAGTACCCTGTGAATAGTACTTCGAGAATAGTACCCCGTGAATAGTACCCTGACATGAAAAGTACTCTAAATACCCAAGTGAATAATATTCGGGTGAATAGTAATTTGGGTGAATAGTAACCCGTGAATAGTAACTCATGAATAGTACTCCAACACGAAAAGTGCCCTGAATACCCGAGTGAATAATACTAGAGTGAATAGTAACTGGGTGAATAGTAACCCATGAATAGTAACTCGTAAAAAAAATACCCAAGAAAATGATATTCCATGACGAGTACAAAAGAAATGATATCTCATACGAGTATAATAGAATATACGAAACTGCAAATGAATTTTCACCCTCCATGCGGTAATCCACGTTGTTAAATCATTTCCACAATTTAATAAAGAATGAATACGAAGGATCATTCACCATGCCTGCGGTAATCCACATAGACAGGTTATTCCAACCGAATAATATAGAATAGAACTAGGTCATGTGTAATAAACGATAAAGGATATTCCAACGAAGAATAATAAAGAACGGAACCAAAGTCATAATGCGTAATCGCAGACAAACAGGATATTCCAAATGTAATAATAAAGAATGAAATAACAACAATGAAGAATTCACGTGCATGCGATAGACCGCGACATGTATAAAGTTATTCCAACAGAATAATAAAGAATGGAATAACAACGAAATTCACCAAAATGCGATAGACCGCGCATACATGTTATTCCAACAGTAATAATAAAGAATGGAACTAGGTCATGCGTAATCCGCACGCATGCATAGGATATTCCAATGTAATAATAAAGAATGGAATAACGGAAGAATTTCACCATGTATGCGGTATCAGATGATAAAAGTTATTCCAACATAATAATAAAGAATGGAATAATAGAAGAATTTCACCATATATGTGTTACTTCGCATAAATAGGTTATTCCAACATAATAATAAAGAATGGAATAATGAAAAATTTCACCATGTGTATAAAGATTAAAGATAAATAAGTTATTCTAACATAATAATAAAGAATGGAATAATGTAATTCTCTTCATGAAAAACGAAAGATATAATACCCTTACCTCAAAAAAGAAGACTGGATCTTTGGAATAGTGAGGTAGTGGACTTTCTTCTTCTTTCTCTCTATAATTTCTCTCTATAATAATTGCTCTATATCTTTAGTGAATTGGTGAAGAATAATGAAGGAATGAGCTTCTATTTATAAAAAAATATAGTTTCGATAATTGCACATTTTGGGGCTCAGAATATTACAGTATAATACCTTCCTCTTTTCCTTTTTTTTTAATTTAGTCCTGCAAGTATTATCAAACTTGCACCACATCCCTTAATAGTAAATCATGTGAATCAATAGTAAATCATGTGAATCAATAGTTCTAGACATGTGAAAATACGAATTACAAAATAGTACCTCCATCTATACCTCCATTTTTAACTTAGTCATGTAAGTATTATCAATCTTGCACCGACTCCCCTAATAGTACAAGAATGTGAGTCAATAGTACACACATCTGAACAAATAGTTATAATTATGTGAATTAATAGCAATTAATTACTCATATATCTGGTTAATTACTCGATTGGTCAATATAACCTCCAGACATCAATTATTATCGAAATAAATGTCAATTTTCACTAACACTAATAATTTCAACACAATGGAACTATCAATTTCATCTTTAATCAACACGAACTTATTCATCATTAATATTATAATTCATAATATTTAACAATCAGGTTATTCCCAGGAAAGAGGGGGCTTTCCGATAAAGATTTCTCCTTATTGACGCGCAATTAGGTGACCAAACCTCTCATTAACAGAACTTCTAGACATTGTCAATATTGCAAATAATAATATGAATAACTTTTTCGTCTCAATTATTGATTTAATAATATAACATATTATATAGATGATACTGTGATAATAATTGAATCAATAATATGAGAGATATGATGCATCAATTACTGTAGCAATAATTGAGTATAACTGAGTGACTTTTCACGTAAGCATCAATAATCAATACCGTGTGCTACTATGCAACCATGCGTTTTACTGTACTTTTACTACCGGGTAGTTCAATTGTTTTAACGGTAATACTTTCACCGTTATTTTTATAAAATGATAATTCTATCATTTTCTTACTACGACAATACTTCCGTTGTGGGATCCACCAATGATTGTGCCGTCTTACGAATATTCCCTGTTAAAATGAATATTCCCCGACCAATCGAATATTATATAACCACTTGCTTACCTTGCAAAATTTATAAATATTATCCACAACTATAACATTATATCAAATCTACACCATAATATTCAAAAAAAATATTTTGAGAAATTTAAATCTTTATTCATAAAATTTGGGGTCTCACATAATTGATTTATTCATAACCGGTTTAATATGTACAACCTAAAGGATCACACCATAAAAGAAAGAATAATTATTTAAGAAGTTAATGTCATAATCGTAATAATATGTGAAGTGTATTTAATTTAATCTATGGTG
The DNA here is from genome assembly GCA_020205615.1 of Panax quinquefolius. NCBI lineage: Eukaryota > Viridiplantae > Streptophyta > Magnoliopsida > Apiales > Araliaceae > Panax > Panax quinquefolius. Next base: position 104,444,879 of record CM035154.1, on the reverse strand, counting down.
ATAGAATAAATTAAATAGCTTAATATTTATTATTTAATATTTTGAAAATATTAAATATATAAATTAATAAGAGGAGTCTTATTAATATTATTATAATTATTATTATTTTAATTTCTAAAGAGTTGGAAATTAATTTAATATTAGTACTCTCATTTATCCTAATAAGATTAGGAGGCTAATTAATTAAAAGAGTTTAATTAATTATTCCTAATAAGATTGGGAGCCTAATTAATTAAAAGAGTTTAATTAATTAAAATAAAACCCAATTCCTTAATTGTTAACGAGGGTTGCTTACATCTATAAATAAGAGGAGTTTTATTATGGGTGGGGTTGGTTGACGTTTTCACATAATACGTAATTCTAATAGTTGGGAGAGTATGTAACGACCCCAAAATAGGTCCATTCCATCCAACCCATTCTGAGTCGCCAAATATATGGTACGAAAAACAACTACAACTTTATTACAACAATTGTCGTGCAAAATACAACAACACATATCTTTGTGAGTTTGGATACAAATATATACCAACTCAGAAGCGTCGTCACAATGACACCTTACATAAAGGTATAGTCAAAAAACCTGTTTTAGAAATTAGAATCTTTGGGAAGTGCTCAAGAAACCTTCCATACATGGGAGGCCATGCTTTTAGGTTATGGTAGATATCATATGGCCACGTAATTATCCTTGGTTGACCTAATAGACCCCAAAGAAAAATGAGAAGATTACTATCATATTCTTCCCAATGGCGAGTCTTCTCTTGACATATCATTATCTCCTTTGTCTCTATTTGGGTATTATACTCCAAACAAACACCAAGATTATATAGGTAGTGCTTGTAAATATACTCAGCAAGTGGATGAGCACAACCATGTCTTATGATAACACGAGTTTGTATGTCATTAGACATCTTGTATGATAGTGACAAAACACCCTTCCAAAGTTGGGTTCGCCTCACCCTATTTAATTCACCAAAAATAACTATTAAATGATGTATAAAATACAACACACTAAAATCCTCAATAAAATTATTTCCATACTCTTTAGGGAGAACCTCAACAACTATAGACCACCGTTCTATTCCCTTGTTATCCCCGCTCAACCCAGCTACACTTTTATTACCTGAAAGGAATTGTGAAACAAAAGGGTGAGCACAACTAGCTAAGTAAAGAATATTATGACTAAAGATAAATAAATTATCAATAGTCTTCATCAGTAATAAATCAGAGATTTAGAACATATGGTAGATGATAAAACTTTTCAACCATAGTTGCAGCGGAACGAGCAATCCATTAAAAGAGTCAAATAGACTATAAAGTCTATTGTCTTCTCCACGTTAAAAGTCCACCAACAATATTTTATCCTGTAACATCAATCAACAGTTCCTTTCCACAATCATATGAATAACTCATAATCATAATTGTGATTCTAAATTCCTTTTCTCATCCAGGATTTAAGATAATTTTCATCATTGTCTTTACGAAACATCAAATATCATGGTTATACCAAATCACGGTTCTGCTCATAATCATACTAATAAATTCATCTTTGCACCACGGGCCAAAGATATTCATCAACAGTTCATCTTTACACTACAAAGCTAAAGATATTCAACAACAAAAGTCATCTTTGCATTACGAGCCAAAGATATTCATCAATAATTCATCTTTGCACTATGCAAAGATATTCAACAACAGTCATCTTTGCATTACGAGCAAAAGATATTCATCAATAATTCATCTTTGTACTCAAAGCTAAGATATTCATCAACAAGTCATTTTTTGCACTACGAGCCAAAGATATTCATATATCAAAGAAATACATAATCATTTGAGGAAGTTATATAACAATAATTATAACCATGTTGATCAATTCACCTTTGCACTTAAGCTAAAAATATTCAATTGTAAATTCAATGGTCATGATCATACCGATCAACAATTCAACTTTTGCACTCACGGCCAAAGAGAACCTATAGTCGCGATCATACCAATAATCTACTCATCTTTACACTCAAGTAAAAGAGAAATATCATCATTAGGGTTATAAGAATGTTATATAAAACAATATAATCAAAACATGGTTTTAATTTCAAGAGTAAGATTCATAAATCAACGATAATTTGGTCGAGAAGAAACCAATTTGTCGTGAATAGTACCCGTATTAAATACATAGTCCGTATGTACGCGTGCAAGAAGTAACCTCGACTAAAAGATAAAGTTTCATAATAAAATTCATATCCATATTTATAACACCTTAATCCAAATGTTATAAATCACTTAGAAATCTCATAATCTAATATTATTAATATTACAATAATATTTTAATCATTTCTAAAACTTATAAACAATTTAATTAAATTGTTTACACTTTACTAATTAATGCATTTAATCATCATAAAATGCCAAACTCATAAGATTTCATCACCAATAACCAAAACCCTCATCAAAAATCTGCATATACCTCATATATGATTCTCAAGCCATAAAATCATATTTTCCAATTTTCTTACTTCACATAACATATTTAATTCATTTACTCATAACTAGAATATTTTCATGAAAATACCAAATCAGTTCCAAAATATTTCTTTTCTGGAATTTAGCATAACATAGTCCCATATTGAATATATATTTTTCTAAATTTTAAAAATTCATTTACTATTTTTCATATGGCCAAAACCACCGAATATTTAAACATTTATCATAAATTATACTTTTATCCAAAAATTCTGAAATTTACACGGTATATTGATATTATATAGATGTACTCCCAATAAAAATTTCATCAATTTTGGAGTTAATCGCAAGGAGTTATAAATAGTTACTTTTAAAATAGTCTTTTCTCATAAAATCCATAACTCCTAATCTATACATCCAAAAATCGCCATTTTTGGACACAATCTACAAAACTCATCAAAATATCACTTCAAATTTTTCCAGAATTTTTGAAGGTTCAGAAAAATTTTGAAACTAAAAACATAATAACCCTTAAAATCCCTTACTATCCCTTACCTCAAAAGAGCAGTACTTCTGACTGGAATAACGCTGAACGAACTTGCACCGTATAGCAATACTCAAAGTATATTCAAAATACTCACAAGAATACGCTCGATAATATAGAGAGAGAAAACTTCAGTTTCTGGTGTGATTTTCAATTCTAACCTAAGCACCCTATTTATAGGAAATTGCTTAGAACACCAAAACAAAAAATTGAATATAATATTAATATAATTATACAAATTTTCCTTAGCCCACTTTTTGGTCAAAAACACCAGCCACACATGTTAATGATGTCCAAAAAAATACAAAAAACATTTTTCTAACAAAAATAATTTAAACTCCAAAAATCAATTCACACCCGATATACCGAAACTTCAATAATTCACAATAAATAGTTCTTTTATCAGAAAATTTGAATCTCACATTTTTTTATAGGAAATTCAATTCTCTACAACTTTGCAGAAGAAAGTTTTTCCAAATTCCAAATAGAAATTGACCGAAATCCACAAACGGTCGATTTTACAGTCTATAATCAATTTTCGGTCAAGAAATGGATCCACCAATACACAAAACATGTGTTAAATATTTAATGCCACAAAAATACTCTTCCTCCTCATATACTCATATATCCCACATTCATTATAAAAATATCACCATTAATATATTATTAAAATAATATATTTAAATGAATTATTTTATCAGAAAAAGATAAAATATTAATTTTCAACAATTGTCACATTAAAAATTTTCTCCATCTATATCCACATAAAATCAATATTTTTCTCATCATATAAATCAATAATTAATTATTCACAAATAATATTACAGAATCACAAGATCGGCAACGAGCCGCTCCTCAGAAAGAGGGGCTTTCAATAAGGATCTCTCTCATCACAAGCAACTAACTAGGTGACCAAACCTCTCCTTAGAGCAGAACTTTCTAGGCATTGCCAATAATGTTATCCAATAATATTATTCAGATAATATGAATTATTGTTCGATAATGGAAAATATCATGTCGCGGAGAATTATTGAAACAACAATAATATAAAATATCAACGTAACAATTATTGAATCAATAAAATAAAATATTGAGCAAAGAATTACCGTAATAATTATTGAGTAATGCCTTCATTTAAAAAAAATTTATCATGCTTCATGAATAGTACTCGTGAATAGTAACTTTCGTGAATAGTAACTCATGAATAGTAACTCGTGAATAGTAACTCATAAATAGTAACTCGTGAATAGTAACTCGTGAATAGTAACTCATGAATAGTAATTAAAAAAAAATTGAATACTTTTATTTCATAAAATTCGGGGTCTTACAGAGTATACCCTTTTCTATGAGAGATAGAAAAATTAGGGTTTTGCCAAACACCCTTCTTCTTGAATATTTCTTCTTCCTTGGTGGATCACCTCTAGAGGCCAAACACTTGGGTGGCTAACGTTGATCAAAGGAAGGAACCAAACCCGGTGGATTCAAGTTGAACGCGAAAAAGATTGGAGGTGAACTTGTACTTGAGGAAGCTCGAATCTTCAAGGGTATGATTCTTGTTCTTCATATTTTTATTTAATTAATAATTGTGCATAAAGGGTGATTCGGGTATATGGTTTGTAAAATTTTAAAACTCTGATTTTCCACGTTTTCGCTTATTTTGTGCAATTTGATTGCGTTCATGAATATTACAAACCTGACAGTGGCATCAGAGTCATACCTTTATGCAAATTATTAATTATTTTAATTTGATATGTATATTGATATGTGTTTAGAACAATTTAATTGGACATAATTTATTGTATAAAATTTATATAAAAAAAAGGAGCCGATTTTTTTTCTTCCGAAAATCTGTTTTGTTATTTCATGATTTACGTGGCTAGCCTATTTCAGAATGAAATTATTGAATAGCTGCGTGGAGTATATAAACCGTTCCCTTATGATATAATATATATATATATATATATATATATATATAAACCACATGCATCAAAGTTCAGCGTGAATGTCTTAGGGGCTGTTTGTTTAGAGCTGAATGAATCTGAATCTGAATGACTGAATCGGTCAGTGCGTTTGTTTTGGTCTGAATGGCTGAATCGGTAAAATAGACGAAATTTGAATGACTAAGTCGATTTTTGAAAGTTGAATAATTTGAATGAGCAATGAATGAAGTAAAAAAAAATAAAAAAATAAAATTTTTTTTAATTTTTTTTAACTATTATATTAAGTAATATTAAATACATTTATAATAATTTCAAATTTTTTCAGAAGGGTAAAATAATAAAATTTTGTCATTCAGATGTTTTAGACATGTCAATTATCAAACAACTTTTTTCATTTAGATTCAGATTCAACTCATTCAGATTCAGATTCAGCTCATTCAGATTCAAATTCAGATTCATTCAATTTTTATCAAACACCCCCTTAGTTAGTATACTGGATGTCACGATTAATATATTATATTATATAATCATGTTAAGTATTCATGATTTTGACATCCTGAAGCATAAGTGATTCAACATCCTGTAGATTCATGTTATTCTTTATAATATATATATTATATATATACGGTTATTTTTAGTATATATATATATATATATATATATATATATATATTATATTCTTAATTATTTTATAATTAAAATAAAAGTTTATTTTAATTTTAAAATAAAAGATTTATTTTAATTTTAAATTGAATTTCATGATAACTAATTAGAGTTGGAATTAGATTCCATGATAACTAATTGGAGTTGAAATTGAATTCCATGTTTCCTTAAATAAAGGAGTTTATTTAGATATGAAATAAGATTTCATATTATTCAAAATAAAGGAGTTTATTTACGAATAGGAAAGAGAATCAGTATTTCTTAAATAAAGGAGTTTATTTAGATATGGAATAAGATTTCATATTATTCAAAATAAAAGAGTTTATTTGTGAATAGGAATAGGAATCCGTGTTTCCTTTAATAATTTTTTTTACTTGGAATTAGATTCCATAATTAATTAAAATAAATGAGTTTATTTTAATTAAAGAATTTGATTAAAATAAAATAATTTATTTTATTCAAATTTGGATAAATTAAAATAAAAGAGGTTTATTTTGATTTAAATTTGGATTAAAATAAAGGAGTTTATTTTGATTCAAAATTAGATTTTATGCTAACTAAATTTGCCCATTAAATGATATCAATATATATATATATATATATATATATATATATATATATATATATTGAATGTTTATTATTCATGAGATGAATTTTATTTATTGATGCATATGGTGATGTGTATGATAATAAATAGGATTGATTATGGACTATTGACCAATGTGATTGGATTTTATTTTAGTTGGATGCTTGAATGTATGGGTTTTATTAAATGGGGTCTGTATACCTCGTCTTCTCTAATTTTTCTTAATGTAAATTCTATCTCCCTCTTATGTACTTCCCCTTGATTGCTGATCAAGGTTTCTATTTATTTTAAATAGTTTTGTAATAGGAATAGTTAGAATTAATTTTAAAGAATTGGAGATCAAGGATCAAGGAGCGTTTGAAGACCCGTTTGTAATGGAGCCCGGGTTTAAATGTAATAGTTATATTTAAATATTAATTCTTGCACCCCTAGGGTTTGACCTTTTGGTTCACTTGATGGCTCTAGTAAACCAAACTAGAATAAAAGTCTATAATCAATTCGGGTAGAATATAGTATTCTATATGTACATGCTTATACTATATATATATATATTATATATTATGCAAACATGCTTCGCATGTTAATTAATATGACGCGTATTTTATATATATATGTGCATGCACGCTAAACAAGATGAGACAAATTAATAACAAACCCCTCAAATATTTTATATTAAGTCCTAAGCGTTCAAAGATATTTGGAATATCGAACGTCGCCTTCTAGCATGATAAAAATAATAGAGTATCAATTAATTATTATAAGTTTATTGTGTCACCATAAGGCTTATATTAATTCTTTGAGATGTTAATTTTATCACATTTGATGCTTATAAAGAAAATTGAATAATGTTGTTTTGTTGTGTAACCACAAGGACAATATTTTTCTTTTTTGAATATATGGAGTGCTAGGTTGGACTTAACTTGGATAATTTTGATTCGGATGTGCCACCACTTGATCAAAATAATCTAAGAGGCAAAATACAAGGAGTTGAATAGTTGATGTAATTGACAAGAGTTGTCTACCTATTTATTTATATATAGTTTGTTGTGTCACCACAAGGCTATATACATTTGAAATGTGATCCTTATTCTCACTAGCATATCTTTAATTAGATATTGCCGAACAATATATATTGAGGGTAATATAGTTTGAAAAAAATAGTGGGAGAAAATAATTTAAAACAAGACCTAATTTATTTTGGTAATTAATAAAAGAATGTATGCTAAAATGTTGTTAAGAACAAATTCATTTACAGAATTTTACAATGTCTAAATTACTATCACTGCGAAACATATTAGATGTTAATTAACCGGACCGAATTATTCGGATTGGTTAATGAATTGAGAATAGTTCTCATGGCTGAAAAGCTATCTTATGTCCTTAATACGCCTATCCCTGCAATGGTTGCAGACAATGCCTCTGAGGAAGAGATTATTACTTTTAGAAAGTAGCAAAATGATGCACAGTTGGCTCAATGCATCATGCTCGCATTCATGAGTAACGAGCTTCAGCATCAGCATGAAACTATGGATGCTCCTACTATACTCCTGCACGTCAAGTAGTTGATGGTGAGGAAAGTAGGACTAATAGATATCAGATATCTAAGGAGCTCTTCCGATCTAGAATGACCGATGACACTACAGTATAGATAAAAGTCCTTAACATTATCAATTTGATTGATCAATTAGGATAACAGGTTTTGTCATGGATGAAGAGTTGAGCCAAGATTTGATCTTACACTCACTCCTGGACTCCTTTCACAATTGTTGTGAATTTTTCATATGAACAAGCTAGATATCAGTCTCACTGATTTGCTTAACATGTTGAAAAATGGTGAGAGTCACTTTCCAAATAAGAAAGACCAAGTCTTACTGGTAGGGGCCAAAGGATCTTCTGAAAAGAAGAATGATTCAAAGAAGGTAAATAGAAAGGCAAAAACAAAGGATAATAAGAACAAAACTGATATGGATAGCAAAGGAGTTTGCTTCCACTCCAATAAGCTTGGACACTGGAATGAAACTGCAAGAAGCATCTTTAAGAGGCTAACCAAAGAAGCTTAGTGAAGTTTCGGTTATAAATACAAATTTGTTCATGATTTAAAATAAATTTTTCTTTAAGTCAAGGTTCTACTTGGGTATTGGATAGCGACTTTTGTTATCATAAATATAGATTTATGAAGGGACCAAGCAGAAGTAGAAAGCTAAAAAAAGGATAAGTAATCCTATGTCTGGTAAATAAAGAAAAGGTTGCTGCATTAGCCATAGGAACTTATAGTTTAGAAATGCCTACGGGCAAATCTATTAAGTCAATAAGTTGTTATTGTATTCCAGTACTTGTTAGAAACATTATTTCTATTTTGTTGTTGGACAATAAAATCTTTAGTATTATATTTAAGAACAATTGTTGTTCTATTTATAATAATAATGTTTTGTATAGAACTGAAATATTACTTAATTGATTTTGTGTACTTGACTTATGTTAAAAATTATTTTGCATATTGACCAAATTAGTATAAGAAAAGGAGACGACCATTCAAAGAGTTGAATGTGTGTATTTGCTGAAATACAAGTGTGAATTATTTGAAAGGTTCAAAGAATTCAGAAGTGAAATAAATTGGCAAAGTATTAAGATTCTTTGATTAGATCAAGGAATAAATACTTGTGCAATAAGTTTCTAGATCATCTCAAATGGTTTTTTTATAATGGACGCCTCTTGATACACAATAATTGATTAATGTATCTGAAAGGAAAAATCGTACCTTGTTGTACATGGTGCGGTCCATAATGATTTTACCGACATTCCAGTATCCTTCTGGGATAATGTCCTAGAAATGGCTGTATATCTACGAAAAGGTAACCTCAAAATCCAGCCACAACACTCCATAAAAGTTATGGACAAGAAGGATTCCTAATTTTAAGTAAGTTAAGATAAGGGGTTGTCCAGCTTATGTGAAAAGGTTTCAAAGGATAAGCTTGGGACAAGATTTGATAAGTACAGATTTGTGGGACATCCTAAAGTAAGTTTAGGGTATATGTTCTATAATCCTACTTAGCAAAAGGTGTTTGTTGCGAAAAATGCTACCTTCTATGATAAAGATGTTTATCATTGAAGGGGTTAGTGGGAGGATAATACATCTTGAAGAGTTCAAGAACCACAAAACACTTTAAGTCAAATAAGAGGAACCTGTAGATAGACCTATTGTACCACAACCGAATCATAAATCTAGAATAGTATCGAAGATACCTAGGAGGTATGGATTCATCATAGATGATGATGATGAGGTACACATTATAGAAGATGATGATCTAGTTACATACGATGAGGTAAGAGTTGTAGACACTCAGAGAAATGGATTGAAGCAAGTTTCTCAAAAATGGAACATTCGTTTTGATGAAACAATCAAAAGAGTTTGATTTTATCAAAAATAAGAATGAACCTAGTGTGTACAAAAGGGTGAGTGGGAGCGTCGTGACATTCCTAGTATTATATGCTGATATACTACGGATAAGGAATGACATACTAATGCTACAATCGGTAAAGATAAAGTTGTCTAAACATTCCTCCATAAATGATTTGGGAAGAGTGTCATAATTGGGGATAAAAATCTATATAGATAGATTTAAAAGGGTGCTCAACTTAACCCAAGAAACGTATATTCATTTGATGCTAAAGTCGTTTAGTATGGCAAACTCCATGGGATGTCTCATGTTGATGAGCCCTGGAGTGTATCTCTTTTAATAGTCCCCATAGACTCTTAAAAGAGAGATCGTATGAGTAACTATCATGTATGCAATGAAATGTACGAGACCTGATGTTGATCAGTCATAGTCTGGAGAAGTTCACTGTGAGTCAGTGAAAAACATCTTAAAGTACTTAATTGGCACTAAGGATGTGATTAAAATTTATGGTGGGTCTAAATTAAGACTAGAGGGCTTAACAGACTCCAGTTTTTCAAACAGACCAAGACGATAGAAAATCCACTTTAAGGTAAAGTGTTACCTTGAACAGTGGTGCAGTGAATTGGAAAGGTTCCAAACAGCAAAGAGTTGCTGGTTTATTGATAAAGACAAAGTATATAGCTATAAATGAAGCTGCAAGTTGATTGTGTGGATGATAAGTTCATTACAGAACTAGGAATAGTTCCTAAGTCTCATCTTGGATCTAAACATATGTTGTGACACTTTCATTTGATTATAGGATTCATTGAAAGATGGGAAATCACTATAGAGATAGTGAACTCTCAAGAACAACATTACATATCCATTAACTAAAGCTTATCCAAAAGCAGGATAATCATCACTTAGAGAAGAAAGGTATTAGATACCATGACAATTGGCTTTAGTGCAAGTGGGAGATTGAAAGTAGTATGCACACAAGCCAATCATGTTTGATGATAAAGCATATACTTTGTAACAATCTTATTCATTTATTAATAAAAAATATTAATTTATTAAAGGCTTTTAATTATCTATGTAGACACTCAAAATTTTTTGCACACCTGTTACTAACATTGCAGGAGGGCAGAATCATCTTTCGGAGATAACCCTGGAAGACAGCTCACATCCATTCCGGATACCACCGGGAGAATCAGTCTCAACCCTGGAACATACACCGGGCATATCATTTCCAACCTCGGAGATAACCCCGAGTTTCGTCCTTGGCGATAACCCCAAGGAATGCTATTGTAGTTTCGACGATAACTTTGGAAATGCTTGTTTCAAATGCATGCTATCAACTTCAATCAGACCTCCTGCCGAGGCACTCACACCTCAGACCCAGAGCTAACACCGGGCAGACATGCATTCTCACAGATGACATTGCGGCATTCAACACTTGCAGCAGTCCAATCTCAGATGTAACCCTGAGCAACGTCTGCTTTCAATTCAAACCGACAATAACCCCGGTGAGGAGTCATATGTCATCTTGCCACCTTAACACCTGCGCATCGTCTCAATATTTCATACATACATACAACATTGTCCTTCAAGAATCAGAGAGTTCTCGAGTGATTATTACGAGTAGCAACACACTGGATAGAATTTGAAGCTTGAAGACCATGGGCATGGTCCCCTCTTCCTGACTTCGTACAACCTCTATTCCATGTCATTGCATAACTCTCGACACAAGCAGTCTGAAGAAGGTCTTATATACCTCGTTCGGATGCTCAGATTGAATTTTTGCAAGTTCGAGCGGACATTACAGTGCACGAGTGCACGCACTTTGAGACGACGGGACCCACGGAACCCGGGGCACCCCGAGCAGCCGCAGGTGCATCTGCGGCTGCCGCAGGTACACTTGCGGCTCCCCCCTCTATAAATAGAGGGCTTCGGGCAGCCATTTTAAAGGGATGGAGGAGAGGAAGCCCTGTCCAATTTGCTCTGTACACACCCTATATTGAGTGTTTCCTCATTTTAAACACTTGTTAGCCCACATACAATTATACATTTATCGGCAGGAGCTGAGTGTTTATCCATTTAGAGTCATAGAAGTCTGCATTGGCAGCCCACTGTAAGCCTTCTCACACTCTATAAAGCCTTTCTCTTCATCTTTGCACACACTATTCTACACATTGAGAGTCGTGTTGTGTGCGTATGCCTGGACTTCGGTCCGTGGTTTTCATTTCTGTCTATATATATATACTTATATATGTATATATTTTTATATGGACTAACATTATCGAGTTATGCCTCGATTGAGCCTAGACTTATGTCTGGAGCGTTTAATTGCTTATATATATATATAATTGTTGTCAAACATATCCGATGAGCCTGGATTTTACATCCGGAGCATTTATTGCTTATATATATATATGTTTATATATATAATTGTTGTCGGACATATCCGATGAGCCTGGATTTTACATTCTGTACATTTACTGCTTATATATATATATATTTACATTCCTGTCGGGCCTGGAGTTCACTTTGTGGCCTTTTACAGCTTTATTTACATTTTGTCCCGCCTGAAGTTTACTTCATGGCGGTTGATCGCTTTTACAACTTTATTTACATTTCGTCCCGCCTGGAGTTTACTTTGTGGCGGTTGATTGCTTTTATAACTTTATTTACTTTTCTGATCCCCCATGGAGTTGCTTCGTGGTGGCTGATCATGCATATATATATATATATATATATTTAGCTTTTATATATATAATTGCTTATTGCTTTCAATATAAACTGCAGTATCATGTGAGCCTAGGATTCATGTGATCACAGATTCAGTCCACTGAATCTAGATTCGGTTCCCATGATGGACTTTTTTAGCTGTAAGCAGCTTGTACATTATTTACAATGTACGAATTTCCTTGGATGGCTGTCATGCCCATAAGCAGTTCGGTACTGCTGTATATTATTTTCTCGAAGATGCCTCACATCTCAAAAATAAAAGCAAACAAGCCAAACATTTTAATAATAAAATGGAAGTATCAAAAGGTCTCAATTCCTATTGAGCATAGGGTTTGAAAAACCTCTTTTTATAAAACTTCATTGCTATATCTGGTTAAAACTGAATTTTTCTATAAATTCAAACCTTGTGTATATAGGTGCGAACAAGGCCTCGTACTACTTTCAAATAATTGTACATTGATCCACACACACACACACACACATTCATATAACAGTTTCTTTGAGAAGTGGCGGTCACCGTGGCAACACGGATGTCGGGGGGTGCCTAACACCTTCCCTCCACATAATCAAGCCCCCGAACCCTAATGAATCTCGATTTCACAGACCCATTTAGCAGTGTCACATCACTGGGTCAATGTGTAAACCTTTTCTGTTACGTTGGTGCAACCAGTTAAAAACACCAACTGGCGACTCTTAAAGTCAAATCGTCGACATTATACATGTTGGACCTTTTTCACTTGTTTTTTCAAACAAATCTCACATTAACATGAGAACACCAATGAACAAGTAACGAAAAGGGACAACTAAAAATCCCGACGTCGACAGGTGGCGACTTTGTTGGGGACTCCAGTAAGAGGTCTTAAGCCGCTATTACAAGCTTTTCAAAATTATTATATGCTTGTGTGTGAATGTTGCATTTACATTTATGATGAATGTGTATGAATGCATTTTACTTATTGTACTGCTAAATATTTATCTGTGATATTAGTGCTTCTCACATGTCATCATTTTGCATAAACGGTGAGACACGTTGTATGTGAATGTATGTTGTGTGGTCCCTCCACCAAGAGGCTATCCTATCGGTGTTTGATTACTGGACTCGTAGGAAGACTAATTCCAACGAGGCTCAGGAAAGGCACCACCCAGATTCGCTCCAGTTGAAAGACCGGATTAACTTCCCGTCAAGTAGATTGCGATGATCTGGGAACCTTCATGCCAAAAAGCCGCGAGAGTAACCTAAGAAAGGTCAACCTCTGATAAACCAAACGCGGAGGAAAGTCTCTTCATGTTCTCCATTTTCAATTACTTGTAAAAGCATTTACTTATAATTTCATTCCATGATCATTTATATGTAATGGAAAATATGAAGAATATCTGTGCATACATAACATGTTATAAATTAACAACCATTTTTGCAGGACCATATTCCTAAAATGGACACCTCATGATAACATTTACATTATCCCTAAGACTAAACTATATAAGTCGTTTGTAGGGAAGCAATTGGGCACATTACACTTTCTAAAATCCAAAAGGCCATGAGCTACAACCCAACCATGTCTTTTTCCCGATACCTAATCCTATTTCCCGAGAAGAATTTTATGGATTAAGTAAATAAATCACAGACTTGGCTGTTCTGCCGAAAGAATTGTATCAGTCTACTCAGGGTACGAAGATACCTACACATACAGAATCCTCTACACAAGGGGGAGCCCAAGATTTGGAAAAAATAATTCTAGAACCCCAGTTGGATACGACCAACAAAGACCCTGACAACAGCCATCTCAAAGGAGATCCAGACACCGGTGATATTAGGAAGAAGGTCCTCCAAATGGAGGAAACTATCCGTGTTCTCAAAGGGATTTGAACACATGGAAATGTTTCATATACTGACCTTTTCATATTCCTCGGTGTTCATTATCCAGAGAAATTCAAAACCCCTGATTTTGAAAAGTATGATGGATTAGGGGATCCTTACACACATTTAAAAGTGTTTATTGGAAAACTTGGATCTTATGCAAAAAATGAGAAGCTCAGAATGCAATTTGTTCAGTAAGAGTCTGATCGAGAAGCCTGGTTCGTGGTATACCAGATTAGACAACTCAAAGATCCATAGCTGGGAAGAGCTACCTCACGCCTTCCTCACTCAATACAGTTTTCAATCTCAGATGGCTCCTGACCGGTACTAGATTACCAAGGTCAAGAAACAGTTTAATGATCTTTCAGAGAGTATGCTCAAAGGTGGAGGCGCCTTGCTGCTCAAGTTATTCCTTCCATGATAGAATCAAAAATGGTCATGACTTTCATAGATATACAGGAAGCTCTTTTCTATGAGAGAGTTTTAGCTGGTATTGGCAAACCATTCTCTGAAATGATTAAACACGGAGAGATGACTGAAATGGGATTGAAGTCTGGTAAGATTCAAGACCTAGCTGCTCTTAAAGCCGTTGCTGAGCACATCCAATCCGAATCTTATGGAAACAACCCCCGGAGGGTCCATAAAAAGAAAGAGGAGGATGTTTCCTTGATACTACAAGGTCAATAAAGAAATCAAAACATGCCTATACAGAGGAGAAACTACTCCTCTTTCCAAGCACATCCTTCAAACCCTCCATTGCTTAAAAATGGAGAAGCAAAGTGACCTCGAACGTTCACACCCTAAGGGGACTCACTCGAGAATATTCTTGCTCTTTTGACTACTCAGAAGAAAATCACACGTCTTCTACCACCAGCCAACCCTAATGGGAGGTGTTTTAATGCTACTCGGGAGTGTGCTTATGATGCCGGAGCACCTGGACATGATACTCAAGATTGTTGGGCCTTGAAACACAAGATCCAAGACTTGATAGAAAATGGTGAGATTATCGTCACCAAACCAAATCAACCTCATGTGCAAGACAACCCCCTTCCTCAACACAAAGAAGAAGATGCCAACATGATTAGTTGGAGTACTGGATAAAATTCCAGTTTTAATGGCAAGCCATCTCAGACCATCAAAGACGGTGTTGATAGATGGGATTATGCACAGTTCCAGTTTACTATGGAATGAAAGATGAAAGCTCTTTGCAAACAAATTGAGAAATTGGCAGAACTAGTGACCCATCAGCATCAAGTCACATGCCAATTAATCAGACAGGAGCATGCCTATCTCCTTCCGTTTGTTATGAATGCTCCACCATTACCTTCAGAAAGCGAAGCTATGGAGGATAAGATTGCAAAGAGAGCAAATGCTAAAGTCCGTCGGGATTTTTCCAATCAGAGGGAATTTACCTATCTGGGCCAACATATGGAGGATATATTTCAAATGTTGATCAATGAAGGAAGAATTACATCCCTTCTACCTCCAATCAATCCTCGTGCTGGACGATTCAATGCGGATGGAATTTGTCAATATCATTCATATTCTCGCAGTCACAGCACAGACGAATGCTGGGCACTCCGCCATCTCATTCAAAATCTTATTGATAGCGGTGTCCTACAAATGACAGATGATAACACTGTGCAACTTGAATGTGGGAATACATGTCCTACTAAATGGAAGGGATCAGTAGCAGTTATATCTGATGAGGATGATGAGACTATCAAAGCATTTCCCATATAAGCAATTCAACTCAAAGGAGCTGACAATCCTTTATAAGTGGCCGTACCAGAGCAAATTTCTTTACTTTTCAGACCACAATATCCTGTTGTTAGCTTGCACAAAGTTCCATGGAATTATGGAGAAGCTGAAGGATCCACGTCTCATACTATGGCTATAGTGTCAAAGGAAAATCCACTGTATCTTCCTCAGAGGGTGATGAAGCCTGCCATTAAAGCAAAGGGGAAGATTCCCATGGAGAAGATTAAAAAATTCCTCCGCACTATGGGCCATAATGAAGCCAAGGTGGTTTTAATCTTAAGAGAAGCTCCACATCAGATATCAATACTGGACTTGATTTTCTCTTCCGAAGATCATCGAAAGATGTTATTGAAGGTTTTGGAAGAAGCCTACTTACCGAAATCAGTGGATGTGGAAAAATTTCAACATATGGTTGATCACATTTTCAACAACAATGTGATATCATTCACTGATGACGATATACCGCCCGAAGGGACCGGTCATTGCAAACCATTGCACATTACAGTTTTGTCCTCTGGATATATGCTAGCTGGAGTTTTGATAGATGGAGGTTCATCTCTGAATATCTGTCCTTATGCCACCTTGGTGAAGATGAATGTCAATATCAAACGGATCCAAAGCAGCCATACGGTGATCAAAGCTTTTGATGGATCCCGACGAAATTCTGTCGAAAAGATTGAGCTGCCAATTGAGATTGGTCCAAATACATTCAATGTATCCTTCCACGTCCTCAGGATAGATTCAGGATACAACCTGCTATTAGGGAGACCATGGATACACATGGCTGGAGCCGTTCCCTCCACATTACATCAACAACTTAAGTACATTGTTAACAACAGTCTAGTTACTGTCAACGCTGAGTTAGAGTATCCTGAACAAGGAGATCTACCAATCATCAGTTTCAACTTTGAAGTTGAGCCGGCCAGTTTTTATACCTTGGAAGTGAGTAACACTCAATACCAACCTATTGGAGCATCATTTCCTATACCCAAGATTTCATCTGAGGTTATGTCGACCACTCAAGAAATGATGTCATTGGGTCATCAACCTGGACAAGGGCTTGGTAAAAATCAGCAGGGTATTAAGCACCCTATTCAATTGTCCAGTTAAATTGGGACAACCGGACTAGGCTATTCTGCCAGTTCCAGTCATAGGAATCCTCATAAGAACAAGAAGGTTCCTCAAGCTTCCGCCACACGGTGATTTATTCCACCTGCACCACATGAGCTGATACAGTCTCCAATTAAGGTGCCAGTCCATGTTATGACTATGCTGTTTCCCAAACCAGTACCATTCAAAGCAAGAGAGGTGCTGATTCCTAATCTTGAAGTGGAAGAAAGAGAAAGGAAACATAAACATGACATCGCCTTGATGATGTCAGGCATACACGCCGTTGTTCATGATGACCATACAAACAAATATACCCCAGCCGATGATTGCCCAGATGTCATGGTTATCATTCAGGAGAAGGAGGACAATGACAATCCCTCCATCACTGCAGTCCATCAGGACTTTGCCCTCGACAATTGGAGCAACACTCCATGCATTGGTCGACGAGGGTAAAACAGGCAAAAAATCCCTCTGCCCTGTAGATAACTTTAATTGCTTACTTTTTTATACTGTATTAGCAGTTATTTTATCAGTACATGCTAACACTTTGTATGATTAAACAGTTTCATATATTAAGTGAAAGCATCTTTTGATTTCAGGACTCTGAATGTAGATGTGCCTGTACTTGCTGATAATGTGCCTTCTCTCCACAAGGGCTATAACTTTGATGCAAAGTTGGACTCAAACTTGATGGACATACAAGAGGACATTGAGACACCTCAGGAGATTAAGGATTGGGTCGCAGATAAGCCTAAACCTAACCTTGACGAAACCACTTCTTTCAATCTTGGAACCTTAGAAAACCCTAAGCTAATCCAGATTGGTTCAGGCCTCACCCCAAACCAATGGAATGACATGGTTGTGATATTAACCCAATTCCAGGATGTGTTTGCATGGTCTCATAAAGACATAGTGGGTTTGTCCACTGACATTGTTCTTCATCACCTTCCCATTAAAGAAGGATTCAAGCCAATTAGGTAAAAACTCAGGCGATTAAAACCTAAGTGGAGTTTAAAGGTTAAAGAGGAAATTATGAAACAATTTCAAGCTGACATTATCATGGTGTCTACATATCTGGAGTGGATATCCAACATTGTTCCTGTGCCTAAACTAGGAGGAAAGGTACAAGTTTACGTGGATTACCGGGATCTGAACAAAGCTTACCTTAAAGATAGCTTTCCCGTGCCCTTTATCCACATTCTCATTGACAATGCTGCTCAATATGACATGTACTCCTTTGTGGATTGCTTTGCGGGGTTGCTTTGCGGGGTACCATCAGATTATGGTTGCTGAGGAAGATCGTGAGAAAACTACTTTCATCATGCCTTGGGGAACCTTTTGCTATAGACGATTGTAATTTGGCCTCATCAATGCCGGGGTAACCTACAAGCGAGCTATGATGGCTCTTTTCCACGATTTAATGCATAAAGAGATAGAGATCTATGTGGATGACATCATTGTCAAGTCCTGAAGGGAGAAAGACCATTTAGACCATCTCAGAAAGTTATTCAACAGGTTGCGTAAGTACAACTTGAAGTTGAATCAAACCAAGTGCGCCTTTGGTGTCAAATCAGGCAAGTTGCTAGGGTTCCTAGTCAGCCACAAAGGTATTGAACTGGATCCTACCAAAATCCAGGCCATCAAGGAAATGCCCATTCCTCAGACAGAGAAGGAAATACAGGAATTTTTGGGAAGAATCAATTTCATTAGCAGATTCATCTCTCAACTCACAGCAACCTGTGAGCCCATCTTCAAGTCGTTAAGGAAGAACTCCTCCATGAAATGGAATGATGAGTGTCAAAAAGCCTTCCTTACCATTAAAGAGCAGCTGGTTAATGCTCTTATTTTGGTACCTCCTAGGGATGGTGTTCCCCTGTTTATGTACCTGTCCATTAATAACAAAGCCATGGGCTGCATGCTGGGGCAAAAAGACGATAGAGGCCAAGAACAAGCTATCTATTACCTCAGCAAAAGATTCAGCATTAGTGAACACAAGTACACTCTGATTGAGAAGACTTATTGTGCTTTAGCATAGGCTTCCATGAGGTTACAACATTACCTCTATGGTCACACAACCCATTGAAAGTAATATGCACACAAGCCAATCATGTTTGATGATAAAGCATATACTTTATAACAATCTTATTCATTTATTAATAAAAAGTATTAATTTATTAAAGGCTTTTAATTATCTACATGATGCTGTTTTATAATATGTGATAAACCCATAGTTTTAAGCAATGCTTTTAGAATAATGATGATGATCATTCTAATGAGATCTAAATTCTTAGAAAGCTTAAAACTAAAATAGTTCCCAATCATTGGATTACTAAATTGGGGATTAGTGAATCCGGATAGATTGGTACATACGTTAACTTGCTCATTGGATGAGGATGATTGATCTCATGATCATTTGTGTGGAGACATTAAAGCAAGTATGTAGGTGCTTATTAGAGAATAAGTTCTTTGAACATTGGCTCGCTAAGGAATACCTAATGGAGTTTTACTTTTGTCGATAGGAATTCTGTAGTGATAGTAGTACAAGTAATCCTTGGACTTGAGATCATCATAGTATCTTGTGTATGATGAGTTATACTTTGACTTATTCCTTAAGACCCTTAGGGTATATCAAAGGGTATGCTTGGGTATAATAAGTTGTACATGGAGATAATGTATGATCAATAAAGAATCTACCACTTCTAATAAATAAAGAGAAATGTCCTATGTGATTCGATAAATGACAACCCAGTAGTCCTTGGCCAAGGCAGAATGAAATTAGAAAGGAGTTTCTAATTTGCATTATTTGGAGTTGTGCATTTAAGGATCGAAAATACATATAATTAAATAAAATAAGACTTGACGGTAATTCCATGTCTTATATTTAATTGGGACATTGTATGGTGGAAGGATTGAATTATACGGTAACTATTTACTCAAAGGTTCTTTTATGATTAATGTTGAAATCTATATTATCCGGAAAGTCGTTGATCGCTAGGGAGGCTTATCCTATTGTAGAATAAATATTATTTATTTAAATAAATTAATTGTTTAATTTATTTATTTAAATAAGATTAGAATTATTCTAATTGATTTATTCACAATAGGTTTAATATGGAGAACCTAAAGGATCACACCATAAAAGGAAGAATAATTATTTAAGAAGTTAATGGCATAATCGTAATAATATGTTAAGTATATTTAATTTAATCTATGGTGATAGAATAAATTAAATAGCTTAATATTTATTATTTAATATTTTAGAAATATTAAATATAAATTAATAAGAGGAGTCTTATTAGTATTATTACAATTATTATTATTTTAATTTCTAAAAGAGTTTAGGAATTAATTTAATATAAGTACTCTCATTTATTCCTAATTGGATTAGGAAGGAAAATTAGTTAAAGGAGTTTAATTAATTATCCCTAATAAGATTAGGGAGCTTAATTAATTAAAAGAATTTAATTAATTAAATAAATCCCAATTCCTTAATTGTTAAGGTGGGTTGCCCACATCTATAAATAAGAGGAGTCTTATTATGGGTGGAGGGGTTGTTGACTTTTACAACGACATAATTCCAATTTGTTGGAGAGTACGTTCTTTTCTATAAATATAGAAAACTAGGGTTTGAGCCAAAAATATCCCTTCTTCTTGAATCGTTATTATTCCTTGGTGGATCACCTCTAGAGGCCAAACATATGGGTGGCTAACGTTGATCAAAGGAAGAAACCAAACCTGGTGGATTCAAGTTGAACGCGAAAGGATTTGGAGGTGAACTTGTACCTAAGGAAGCTCGATCTTCAAGGGTATGATTTTATTCTTTATCTTTTCGTTTAATTAATAATTGTGCATAAAGGGTGATCCGGGTATATGGTTTGTAAAAATTTTAAACTCTGATTTTACACGTTTTCGCATTATTTTGCAATTTGATTGCGTTCTTGAATATTACAAACCTAACACCCATCTCATATCCCGCGTGGATCCTCTCAAATATGTGTTCAGTAAGCCCATACTGAATTGTTGACTGTCCAGATGGCAGTTGATCCTACAACAATTTGACATCGTCTACGTGACGAAAAAGTCTGTCAAAGGTCAACAATATCATCAGTACAATACATGCCATACATGGAAAATGTATTTTGATGGAGCTGTTAACATAGAAGGCTCTGGATCTGGAGCAATTCTAATATCCGGTACGGGGGAACAATATCCCATCGCCGTCAAATTGCAGTTTGTCAGCACCAACAACACAACTGAGTATGAAGGCTGTATCATGGGGCTAAAACTTGCCTGTTCAATGGGCATCAAGAGGTTAACTGTCTTTGGGGATTCCGAATTGATAATCAAACAGCCACAGTAATCTATCAAACCAAAGAATTATATTTGCTGTCTTACCATCGGCAAGTTTTACAGATGGCTTTGGAGTTCGAAGAAAATCTCCTTTCTACACATTCCTCGTAATAGGAATGATTTTGCGGATGCACTAGCAACGTTGGCCTCCTTGATTCATATACTTGATAAGGAAAACATGCCAAGCATCACATTTTCTCTGTAAAAGGCCCCAGTTTATGGGAACTACGTTGGAGAAGTATCGGATGAGCTACCTCCCATCCACAACCCTTGGTATCAACATATCAAGGAATATCTGCGAGATGGATCTACACCCGCTGAGGCGAGCCTAACTGAGAAGAGGTGGATCCATCGACTTGCTATGAAATTCTACCTGAGCGGAGATGCACTCTACAAAAGAGATGCAGGATTAGGTCTCCTCAGATGTCTGGACAAAGACCAAGCTCAGAGGCTCATGGATGAGATCCATGGTGGAGTATGTGGCCCACATATGAGCGGCCCTTTACTTGTCAAGAAAATTCTCAGAACAGGACATTATTGGCTTACACTCAAAGCTGACTGTGATGATCACGTCAAGAGGTGCAATCAATGCCAAATTCATGGGAATGCTATCCACACCCCTCCAAGGGAACTCCACAATATGAGTTCGCCATGACCCTTTTCAATATGGGGAATGAACTTGATCGGGCCCATCGAGCCCAAAGCTAGTAATGGACATCGATTTATATTCACCACGATCGACTACTTCACCAAATGGGTAGAAGTAGCCTCCTTCCCCAGGGTTACTAAAGAAGTCATCATTGCTTTCATCAGAAATAATGTAGTCTATCGATATGGACAACCAGAGGTCATTGTGTCAGACAATGCTAAGAACCTCAACAACAGAATGATAGAGGAGTTATGTAGTAAATTCCACATCAAACACCTTAACTCCGTCATCTACCGTCCAAAGATGAATTGTGTTGTTGAAGCGGCTAATAAAAATATCAAGAAGATCATGCAGAAAATGTCCGCCAATCACAAAGGATGGTCTGACCTCTTGCCTCTGACTTTATTAGCCTATAGAACTTCAATGCGTACTTCCACTGGGGCAACCCCCTACTCATTAGCCTATGGGATGGAAGCAGTGCCCCCCATAGAGGTGGAAATGGAATCCCTCAGAGTGTTGATGGATGCTCAGTTGGATGAAGACCAATGGGTACAAGACAAGTATCACCAATTGTTTCTGATAGACGAAAGGAGAACAACGACAATCTTCCATGGTCAATTATATCAGCAAAGGATCGCACGATCCTACAACAGAAATGTTTGGCTACGGCAATTCAAACAACATGACTTGGTTTTGAAAAAGATCATGGACAACTAAGATCAGTCTAAGGGAAAATTTGCTTCAAATTGGGAAAGCCCGTTTGTTGTCAAGGAGGTATTGACAGGAGGCGCTCTCAGATTACAGGAAATGGATGGCGATGAATTTCCACAACTTATCAACTCGGACACCGTGAACCGGTACTATGTCTGAAGTTACCATCAAGCAAACATCCTGGTATTGATCATCCAATAACCAGTCATTTCGGTTTTTAACCCTCTTTTTACAAACTCTTTTCTGCCCCTCAGGGAAACATACACTTCAAACCAGCAGCTTGGTTTCACTATACATCAAACCAGCAGCCTGGTTTCACCTCACTTGGAACCAACAGCCTGGTTTCACCTCATTTTAAACCTTCCATACAATTTCGGTTATCCTACACACAAGATTGAACCTTTCATACCTGCAGTTTATCCTAAATACATGATTAAACTTTTCTACGCTTGCAGCTTGTCCTGAAAATAGGATCAAACTTTTTCCACACCTGCAGTTTGTCCCCATTATGGGATCAAACTTTCTTCTCCCCGTAGTATAGCCTGCGCACGGGATTCACACTTCTCTTTGGCTGCGATTCGTCTAGAGGGGCGAACTACGTCGACCTGATCTCCCTGATACACGGGAGTACGTAGGCAACCATATTTTATATATGGCCTGGTCGCAATAAAAAAAATAACAAAAACATTTCTGCTCTTTCTCTACAAAAACAAAAACAACAAAAATACTTCTACACCCTTCATCAATAAAGCTTCTACACCCATCTGCCTTTCACATTTAGCGTTGAACCTTTTACACCAGGTTCGAACTACGCAGACTTGATCTCCTCTTTAATAGGAGTACGTAGGCAGCCATTTATGGTTCAGTCTAACCCCCTACCAGAACAAAATGCTTGTCACACGGTACTGGGATCAACCTTCAATACACCACATTTCATCGGCTTCAGACCAAGGGGATGGAATTACCCAACCTCTCCTCACAAATAGGAGATTCGGTGACCATCTAAGATGCGGTTGTGCCTCTAAGATCAATACCAATCCATAAGAGATGGAATTAACTAGGCTTCTCACAAATAGAAGTACTAGCGACCATCTATGGTGCGGTCAATCTCAAAGAGGAAAAGCCACACTCCTCTCCACATTTTCATACAAAAACCAGTCCCAAGACACCAAAGATGGTAGGGATACATACAGATCAATGATCTATTCTGAGAGATCCTGTGATGGCTCAATGTCCACACATCAAGGATGTGTTCAGAATACATCAAGATCACAAGGCCCTGAAGAAACAGGCAAATATCAAGCAAGTATCAAGGCATAACTGAAAGGGAAGTAAATCAAAATATATTTCTCTGCCATATATAATAATGTTTGATATATACATATATGCTGTACATGACAAAATGGCTAAGCTAGTCTGTGCAGGAAAATACAAAGCTATCTATAGATCTGTGTGTATGCGGACTATCAGATCTAACATAGCATCCCTCTCTGAAGATGGAGGTAAAGCTGCAAGCTCCTGCCCAATGGCATCTACACGAGCTAGCAGATCATAGGCTAACTACATAGTGACATGATGCTCATCAATGTATGCACTCATATCATCAAGGATGCCAGTCGTATGGGATCTAACTGAAGTACTGTCTGCAATGGCCACATCCCTAGCAGATAGGACGGCATCCCGCTCCATAATCAATGCATCCCTGGCTAATCTAACCTCATCCCTCTCTAACAGAGCGTCGTCTCTCCCATCAAGAGCTGTCAACATCGCGGCCCTAGCCTGATCTCTCTCGTAGGTCATCAGATGTAAGCTCTGAAAGGTGTATGCACACAAGCCAATCATGTTTGATGAAAAAGCATATACTTTGTAACAATCTTATTCATTTATTAATAAAAAGTATTAATTTATTAAAGGCTTTTAATTATCTACATGATACTATTTTATAATATGTGATAAACCCATAGTTTTAAGCAATGCTTTTAGAATAATGATGATAATCATTCTAATGAGATCTAAATTCTTAGAAAGCTTAAAACAAAAATAGTTCCCAATCGTTAGATTACTAAATTGGGGATTAGTGAATCCGAATAGATTGGTAAATACGTTGCTTGCTCATTGGATGAGGATGATTGATCTCATGATCATTTGTATGGAGACACTAAAGCAAGTATGTAGGTGCTTATTAGAGAATAAGTTCACTGAACATGGCTCGCTAAAGAATACCTAATGGAGTTTACTTTGCTCATCAATAGGAATTTCTGTAGTGATAGTAGACAAGTCATCCTTGGACTTGAGATCATCATAGTATCTTGTGTATGATGAGTTATACTTTGACTTATTCCTTAAGACTCTTAGGGTATATCAAAGGGTATGCTTGGGTATAATAAGTTGTACATGGAGATAATGTATGATCAATAAAGAATCTACCACTTCTAGTAAAAAAAGAGAAATGTCCTATGTGATTCGATAAATGACAACCCAATAGTCCTTGGCCAAGGCAGAATGAAATTAGAAAGGTGTTTCTAGTTTGCATTATTTGGAGTTGTGCATTTAAGAGTCAAAATACGTATAATTAAATAAAATAAGACTTGACAGTAATTCCATGTCTTATATTTAATTGAGACATTGTACGGTGGAAGGATTGAATTGTACGGTAACTATTTACTCAAAGTTTCTTTTATGATTAATGTTGAAATCTATATTATCTGGAAAGTCGTTGATCGCTAGGGAGGCTTATCCCTATTGTAGAATAAATATTATTTATTTAAATAAATTAATAGTTTAATTTATTTATTTAAATAAGATTAGAATTGTTCTAATTGATTTATTCACAACCGGTTTAATATGGAGAACCTAAAGGGTCACACCATAAAAGGAAGAATAATTATTTAAGAAGTTAATGACATAATCGTAATAATATGTTAAGTGTATTTAATTTAATCTATTGTGATAGAATAAATTAAATAGCTTAATATTTATTATTTAATATTTCGAAATATTAAATATATAAATTAATAAGAGGAGTCTTACTAATATTATTACAATTATTATTATTTTAATTTCTAAAGAATTGGAAATTAATTTAATATTAGTACTCTCATTTATCCTAATAAGATTAGGAGGCTAATTAATTAAAAGAGTTTAATTAATTATTCCTAATAAGATTGAGAGCCTAATTAATTAAAAGAGTTTAATTAACTAAAATAAAACCCAATTCCTTAATTGTTAAGGAGGGTTGCCTACATCTATAAATAAGAGGAGTCTTATTATGGGTGGGGTTGGTTGACGTTTTCACATAATACGTATTTCCAATAGTTGGGAGAGTACACCCTTTTTTATGAGAGATAGAAAAACTAGGGTTTTGCCAAACACCATTCTTCTTGAATATTTCTTCTTCCTTGGTGGATCACTTCTAGAGGCCAAACACTTGGGTGGCTAACGTTGATCAAAGGAAGGAACTAAACCCGGTGGATTCAAGTTGGACGCGAAAAAGATTGGAGGTGAACTTATACCTGAAGAAGCTCGAATCTTCAAGGGTATGATTCTTGTTCTTCATATTTTTATTTAATTAATAATTATGCATAAAGGATGATCCGGGTATATAGTTTGTAAAATTTTTAAAATTCTGATTTTCTACGTTTCCGCTTATTTTGTACAATTTGATTTCGTTCATGAATATTACAAACCTAACAGTATGACCGTGGTTTCTAATGAGAATAATGAGTTGATTCCAACAAGAACAGTGACGGGGTGGAGAGTCTGCATGGACTACCGCAGGCTTAACAAAGCTACATGGAAAGATCACTTCCCATTGCCATTTATCGATCAAATGTTGGACAGACTATCGGGTCATGAGTTTTATTGCCTTCTGGACAGATATTCAGGCTACAATCAGATAGTTATTGAGACGCCCCCAAAATAGGTATACATCACCTATTCTGAGTCGCCAAATACATGGTACATAATACAAATACAATCTTAAATATCTGACATGAAATTTGTGAGTTTTAATACAAATATTGTCTTCTAGGCGGTATTCAAACTCAAAATAAGTCCTCAATACATTTATTATCACACTATTTCATAGAATAGTGAGGACTACTAATGCTATCATTTGGACCGTCACTTCGTTCCCCGACTAGTCCCTGCTACATTCTCATTTCCTGAAGAGAACAATGAAAGTAAAAGGGTGAGCTTAACTAGCCCGAGAAGAAATATTATGACTAAGATAATGCGAGAATAAATTATCATTAGCCTTCAACGATGTTAAAGCGATCTAATATAACAAACATCAAGTTTAACTGCAGCGGAACAAACAATCCATTAAAAGAGTCAAGTAGAGAATAAATCTACTATCTTTTATGATTTAAAAAGGTTTTTCCTCACTTTTATCATTGAGACCCAGCTTAATAAATAATCCACATAATCCACAGACTTCTGACGAGGATATTCATTAGTATCACGACCACAAATTATCCATGCACTACGGGCCGAGGATATTCGTGTATTCATCAATGGTCATGATCATGCCAACAAGCGTCCATCGATGTACTACGGGCCGATGAGGACTTTTACCACATCATTTGTAACATTACGGTCGTGATTATCTAAGAATAATCACAGTCATAATCATACCAAGTCCATCATGCACTCTGGCCACATATGACTTTCAACATAATATAAACATGAGGATGATGACAATGATATAAGAATTCAATAAAACAAGTTTAAGAATTAATTTATCCGAGGAACCAATAACGTCCAAATTGTCGACATGATATTACTTTGTAAGTAAAATTCAAGAATGCTCGGAAGAATATTTCCATGAAAAGATCTTTGGATGAAGCGCAAATATCAATGATATTCCACTAATTTCATGGAGTATAAAAGCCAAAACTTTAACCAATTTGAGTATAATAAAGAATGGAATAACAAAAGAAATCACCGAGGCATGCGATAGGCCGCGCAGACAGGTTATTCAGCGAGAATAATAAATAACGGAACCCGAAGTAAAGCGTTAAGCATACGCAAGACGAGGATATTCAACGAAGAATAATAAATAACGAAAACTAGGTCGGGAGAAATTACAGTAAACCAGATAGGATGTTCCAACAGACAAAATAATAAAGAATGGAATAATAGAAGAATTTCACCATGTATGCGGTGCCATTGCGATATAGGCAGGAGTTATTCTTACATAATAATAAAGAATGGAATAACAGAAGAATTTCACCAAGTATAGGGTAGTCCGCGTATACAGGTTATTCCAACAGAATAATAAAGAATGGAATAACATAAGTTCTCTTCATGAATACGAAAGAAATAATACCCCTTACCTTAGAAGAAACTGGATATAAGAGTAGTGAAGTAGCAAAATACTTTTCTTCTTTCTCTCTATAGTTTCTCTCTCTAGAGTTTTAGTGAATTCGTAAGAAATAATGAAGGAATGAGCTTCTATTTATAAGAGAATGGACTGAATAGTAACTAATTCATGAACGGTCCAGATTGATTTACTTTTAAACGGACGATCCATATTGATTTACTATGCATTATTAATAAAATATTCTAATAAAACAAAATCTTTTAAATAAAATATAATATATTCTATTTATAATCTAATAAAAGCGAATAACTTTATAAAAAGTATTTTTGTTTTATATAAAAAGATTTTACTATATGAAACCTTATGCACACCTTATATACAAACACTATGCATAATAGAATATATATATATTCTATTTATAGTCTAATAAAACAAATAACTTTATAAAAGTATTATATTTATATAAAAGATTTTACTATCAAAAACTATATCGATAACTATATAAATACTATGCATAATAGAATATTATATATTCTATTTATAGTCTAATAAAATAAATAACTTTATAAAAGTATTCTGTTTTATTACATTTATAATAATAATAAAACAAAACTTATCACCTTTATTATAATTAACAATATTAATCGACCAGGTCGTTCCCAGGAAAAAGGTGGATTTCCAATAAGGATTTCTTCGTATTGGCGTGCAATTAGGTGACCAAACCTCTCCTTGGCAGAACTTCTTGACATCGTTAATATTGCAAATAATAATATTAATAACTCTGTCATCTCAATTATTGATTTAATAATATATAAAATATTGACAATAATTGAATCAAATAACGTGAGATCTTTATGCGACAATTCTTGAAGCAATAATTGAACAAAAGCGGTGACTTCTCACGTAAGCATCGATAATCAATCCAGGTGTGCTCTTATGCGACCACGCGTATTCTTTGTACTTTTTTTTAACTGGGTGTTTCGAGTTAACGGTAAAACTTCATAGTTATTTTCATAAAATATTTTTTGTTGTTTTCTCGATTCGGCAATAATTCCGTTGTAGGGTCCACTGATGATTGTCTTAGTAAATACGAATATTCCTGTTAAAAGCGAATATTCTGACAGAGCCAATCGAATATTATATAACAACTTGCGTACTTTTGCAAAATTTATAAATATTACCCCAACTATAACATTATATCAAATTCATTCCATAATATTTAAAAATGATATTTATAGAAAAATCATCTTTATTAAAAAAATTAGGGTCTTACAACCTCCCCTTCTTATGAAATTTTGCCCTCGAAATTAGGGTACGTACCTAGTCTATCAAAGAGGTAAGGATACCTTGATTTCATTTCAGATTCTAACTCCCAGGTCATTTCCTCGACATCGTGGTTTCTCCACAAAACTTTGACTTGAGGTATAACCTTGGAGCGTAGAATATGTTCCTTCTTATCCAAGATTTGAACAGGAACCTCTTCATACGTTAAATCTTATTTATTTCATCGGTTTTAACTTCGATAATGTGGTTGGGTCTTCCACATATTTCGTAACATGGATATATGAAAAGCGTTATGAACACGAGACGTACTTGGCGGTAAAAGCGAGTCTATACGCATGAGTTCCTACTCGATCGAGGATTAAAAATGGGCCGATAAATTGAGGATTGAGCTTTCCTCTCTTTCCAAATCTCGTAACTCCTTTCCATGGAAGCAACACGTAACAACACATGATCTCGATATCGAATTCCCGTCCTTTCGATGAAGATCAACATAACTCTTTTTGTCGATCTTGTGAGGTTTTTATCGTTCTTAGGATCGTTTGTATCTTTTTTCGTGATCATACGTACTAACTTTAGTCCCAACAACGTTGCTTCACCCACCTCATCCCGACATCTTTGGAGAGCGACACTTTCTTCCATCTGGCGCGCTTGAATGGAGCCGTGCGATACTTGCGATAATTGTTGTTGTAGAAAAAACTCCACTAATGGTAAGAACTTGTCCAAACTTCCCTTGAAGTCGAGGACACGAGTCTTAATAAATCTTGAGAGTTTGAATAGTCTCTCTCGATTGTCCGTCCGTTCGAGGATGATATGGCTTAAACTAAATCGTAAATCCGTGCCCGTAGCTTTTTGCAAACTAACCCAAAATCGTGAAGTGAATCTTGGGTCTCGATAAAAAACTATGGATCTTGGCATACCATGCAATCTTATAACCTCGTTTATATACATCTGAGCGAAGGCGTTCAAGTGTATAAGTTTCTCGTATAGGTAAGAAATGAGCACGGACTTGGTCGATCTATCAACAATGACCCAAATTGCATACATGCCTTGAGAAACCTTGGGAAGACCCGATGCTTGAAATCCATGGTAATGTGCTCCCACTTCCATTACGGAATTTTAAGTGGTTCTGATGGACCTTTTGGTACTTGATGCTTTGCCTTGACTCGTTGATAAGTTAAACACCTTGAGATAAAAAGCGTTATCTCTCTCTTCATATTGCCCACCAAAATATATGTAGAAGATCATGATACATTTTGGTACTCTAGAGATGGATTGCAAGCGGTGTGTTGTGCGCCTCCATCATGATTTTATACTTTAACTTCGGGGTCGTTAGGAACACAAAGTCGGAGTTGACTCGAAGTATTCCTTCTTCATCGATTCTTGCTTTGGTATAGCACCTTCTTGTACTTTCTTCCTCATACGCATCAACTCTCAGTGCGTAGCTTGAAAGCGACTTTAACTTTATCGATTAAAGTCGGTTCTACTCGTATATTCACCATCATTCACGTGGGTCCTGGGGTCTTTATCTCTATCTCCATCCTTTGCAAGTCATCTACAAAATGGGCCTTTGCGTTGAAAATATCGCTTTTCGTGCCGCATATGATCTTACTACTCGATCGTCGGCTACTACGTTCGCTTTTCAAGATGGTATTGGATGGTATGATCATAATCTTTCAGCAGTTCAAGCCAGCGTCATTTGTGCGTATATTGAGTTCCTTTTGAGTGAAGAAATATTTGAGGCTTTTATGATCCGTAAAGATCTCCACTTTCACCCCATACAAGTAATGCCTCCAAATCTTTAGTGCAAAAACGACTGCTGCTAACTCTAGATCATGAGTAGGATAATTTCTCTTATATTCTTTGAGTTATCAAGAGGCATAGGCTATGACTTTACCATGTTGCATGAGAACACATCCTAACCCTTTGCCTGAAGCATCACTGTAGATGACAAATCCCTCCGAAATAGATGGTATTGTTAGAACAGGTGCTGAAATGAGTCTTCTCTTGAGTTCTTGAAAACTCTTCTCGCATTCCTCACTCCAACCGAATTTTGTATCTTTCTGAGTAAATTTGAGTTAATGGAGTAGCGATTCGAGAAAACCCTTCTATGAATCTCGATAATAACTTGACTAAAGCAGAAAGCTACGTACTTGATCCTTGATTTAGGTTGTTCCACTCTTTGAATAGCTTTGATCTTTCTCGGGTCATGAGATATTCCATGACTTGATACCGCGTGCCCGAGGAATGTTACTTCCTCAAGCCAGAACTCACATTTTTTTAACTTGGCATAAAGCTTGTTTTCACGAAGCTTTTGGAGTATCGACCTCGAAGTGTTGCTCATGATCTTCACGGCTTTTGGAATATATGAGGATGTCATCAATAAAGGCGACCACAAAGTGATCAAATATTCCTTGAATACTCGGTTCATCATATCCATGAAAGCGGCGGGAGCATTAGTCGATCAAAAGACATGACTAGGAATTCATAATGCCGTGCAAGGAGTTACGAAATGCGTCTTTGGAATGTCATCTATTCTAATCTTTAATTGGTGATATCGGACGAAGATCGATCTTTGAAAAGAATTTGGTGCCTTACTGTTGGTCGAAACGGTCATCAATACGTGGCGATGGGTATCTATTTTTGATGGTGACATGATTGACTCCAGATAATCAATCAAAATCGCATACTCCCATCTTTCTTCTTCACGAATAGAGCGAGGAGCACCCCGAGGAGAAGTACTAGGATGAATAAAAGCCGATGTCAACAATTCCTGCGGTTGGGTCTTTAACTCCGAAGTTGATAGGAGCCATTCGATATGGGGCTTTGGAAATAGGTTTTGTCTGGGGTTCAAAAGTCGATACAAAATTCAATTTCATGCTCTGAGGGGTAGGCGAGGAAGTTCTTGAGGGAATCGTCGGGAAATTTATTAACAATAGAAATATCATTCAAAAGCGGCGTATTTTTGTTTAAATCAGTGACATGAGCTAAGAAAGCTGACATCAGTTTTTCAATAAGCGAATAGCTTTATGGCTTGAGATAGCGGTGATTGATTTTAATGGTTTGGTTGCTTGAATTTGCATAATAGGTTGGTTAGGAATATGAAAGCTAACAACCTTATGAAAACAATCAATTTTTGCATGATGAGTAGTTAACGATCGATCCACAGAATTACGTCGAATGTAAGTATTTTCAATGAAATAAGATCGACCACGAGGTAATGTGAGAGTGCAGATTTGAACCAAACAAGACTTATAAGCGAGTGGATGTAATGAAGGTTTCTCCAGCGGAGTTTCAATAGATAAGTCGAAGTCTAATTTCTCAGGAGTCAAATTTAAGCGTTGAGAGCAAGTAGGAGAAATAAAAGAATGGGTAGAGCCGGTATCAAATAAGGTATATACTTCGCTAGAGTTTATGATAAGCTTACCGTGATGACCTCGTTCGGGTTCCTTGATTTTACGGGAGGTCACGACAAACGCTCTCCCTTTGACTCTACTGGTTTTATCTTGTTTGGGATGGCCTTTGATGCCTCCATCCAATTTGGACTTGTCTTGATTGCACGAAAAAATCGGGCGGTGACCTTCTCTTCCATAATTGTAACATGCTTTGGATGGCATCGCGCGGTTTGGTGATGTCCCTCCCTCCACATTTGAAGCATATGATGGTGGTGGTCGTTCTCCTTCCTTAATGACGGGTCTTTGATCTTGGCGTCTTTCCATCATTGTTGAATCTCTCTTCTTGAAATGTCCACTCTTATTGTTTTGACCATGATTACCACCAAAGTGGTTACCATTTCTAGCATGTTGATTCCCTCACGCTTGTTGTCTAAGCCGATGGTTGCTATCCTTTGGTATTATCATTTTTTGCATTTGCTTCTCTTTTGGTTGGGTTGACTCATTATCGCGCTCGATAAGCGAGCCCTATTAACAACATCGAATCAAGCAAAGTTTATGAGAAATGAGGTATTGGCGTATCTCGGGTTTCAAACCTCTTAGAAATATCGTGTCATTCTCTCCTCATTATCAACTAAATGGGGGATAATGGCCAAGGACATTTCGGCAAACTTGGCCCGTCTTTGCGACACGGTCGTGTTGTTTTGTTTCGGTTTAATGAACTCTACCTCTTTCGTGTGCGAATACTTTGGGAAAGTACTTGTCGTTGAGCAGATTCTTGGAACTTCTCCCAAGACATCTTGATGCGGCGAGTTGAGTCGCTTTACAAATTCCCACTAGTGTCTGCCTCTGCTTGTAACATGAAGGTGGAAAAGGAACCTTTTGCTCCTCGGAGCATCCCGAGACATCAAATATCTTGTTGATTTGCTTTATCCACGTCTCGCGTTAAGTGGTTTTGGCTCTCAAAAAACTTTGGTGGTCAGCTCCTTGAACTTCTTAGTAGTGGCCGTCAGAGAGTTGCTAGTGTTTTCCTTGCATTTTGGAGGAGTCTCTCTTGCACGATCTTTGCATGAATTGCGAAAGCCTACGAACATTCCATCGTTCATTATTTGGTCGGTGTTGTTGTTTGCATGAGGATTATCGCCTTCACGATGCACATTGTCACGATTATTGATCTGTGGAGACTCAGCGATCTCACATGCTCCATTCTATTCTCAACATTCTCGGATGTCATTTTCAAATCTTGCCACAAAACAAGGGTTAATTAACATATCACATATTATCCCTATACTTTGTGAGCCAATTAAATACCAAATAAACTTAGGTAGGTCATACTAGCGAAGAATTCCCCGTCTCTCCCCTCCTAGTTCTTGTCTCACATCTCGGCCGGGGATCATATCCTAAGCTTTGATACTGTTGTGGCGCCCCCAAAATAGGTATACATCACTATTAAAGTTAAATAAATATATAGTACAAAATACTAAATATAATCTTAAATATCTGACATATATCTTGTGAGTTTTAATACAAATATTGTCTTCTAGATATATTCAAACTCAAAATAAGTCCTCAATACATTTATTATCACACTATTTCATAGAATAGTGAGGACTACTAATCTTATCATCTGAGATAGTCACTCTGGTTCCCTGACTAGTCCACCTACGTTCTCATTTCTCTGAAGAAAACAATGAAAGTAAAAGGGTGAGCTCAACTAGCCCGGTAAGAAATATTATGACTAAGATAATGCGAGAATAAATTATCGTTAGCCTTGATGAGTGTTAAGCGATACAATATAACAAACATCAAGTTTAAGCTGCGGTGAATGGAACAAGCAATCCATTAAAAGAGTCAGTAGAGAATAAAATCTACTATCTTTTATGATTTAAAAGGTTTTCATCACTTTTATCATTTGAGACTCGACAATAAATAATCACATCATCCACACTTTTCTGACCGAGGATATTCATTAGTATAACGACCACAAATTATCCATGCACTCTGGGCCGAGGATATTCATGTATTCATCGATGGTAATGATCATGCCAACAATGTCCATCAATACCTTTCTGGGACGATGAGGACTTTTACCACATCATTTGTAACATTACGGTCGTGATTATCTGGAGTTAATCCACAGTCATAATCATACCAAGTCCATCTATACACTACGAGGCCACGAGATGACTTTCAACATAATATAAACATGAGGATGATGACAATGATATAAAAATTAAATAAAACAAGTTCAAAAAATTAATTTATCCGAGGAACTAATAACGTCAAATTGTCGACATGATACTTGCTTTGTGGGGTAAAATTCAAGAATGCTCGGAAGAATATTTCCATGAAAGATCTTTGGATGAAGCGCAAATATTAAGGATATTCCACTAATTTCATGGAGTATAAAAGCAAAACTTTAACCAATGAGTATAATAAAGAATGGAATAACAAAAGAAATCACCGGGCATGCGATAGGCGCGCAGACGGAGTTATTCAACGAGAATAATAAATAATAGAAACGGTCGTGCGTAAATGCTCTGAGACGGGATATTCTAATAAAATAATAAAAGCGAGGTAACTTCTCAGTATATATATTTGATACATTTTACCCATTCTTTTATTTCTCCTTTAGCTAAGACAAAGCGAGGTAGTCACTTATCACTCAATTGGAAGAAACCTTTATTTAATCCCAGTTTATAATTTTTGGTTAATCGTACCCTCGCGTTTTGTGATCTTGAGCATTTTGATAATTAATAAGGGTTCGATGAATGTTCAACATCACAAGCCTTATCGAATGGCTACAATGATTAGGTTAAGGGCCTGTTTGAACATAGGTTTCATTAAGTCTGGCTTCGCTGCTCTCATTATAATGAAAAAGAAGAAAGATGGGAGTATGTAACTTTGTATTGAGCTATTGATGTGTAATGAATAGCCCGCGTATTGGTCGTGCTGGCGCCCACAAGAGTGCGTTATTGAATTAGATGTTTGACTTTTGGGGCACAAAGTCGGGCATTTATGAATTCAAATAACTTTGGATTGCTAGTTTGATCATGGATATGATGGGCATTATTGAATATTTGAAGCATTATTGATGAAATCCTCATATATTGCCGTGAAGATCATAGAACACGTGAATTTGATACTCGAAATCAAGCATACAAGGCGAGAGTTAAGCGAGGAAACTCATGGTATTATCAGAAGCGGTGACCCGACAAAAGATTCAAATTTGACAACCTAAATCATTGACTAAAGTGCTTTCTACAAAACAATGGTTATTATCGTAGATTCGTAAAGGGTTTTGATACAAATCAGTTATTTCGAAAGATACAAGATTGGGTTGGATGAAGAATGCGAGAAGAAGGAACTGAGGGAGACTCGTTTAACCTATTTCGATAATAAACGATAGGACATATCTCTGATGATGAGCGAAAAGCTCATGAAACATATAACTTATGCTGGATAAAGGATGAAATATCCATTAGATTGATCGTTTTGCCTTAAGAGGTACTTTTTCTCGATTATGCCTATAAAGACTCTTCATGCGATATGACTTGTTGAAAGCATCATAAAATTGGTCTGGAAAAGTGAGCAATTTGTGGCGTTGAGTAGAAATTCACAGTGCAGCGATATTTCTAGCTATATGAGGATGGAGATTGTGACGTGATGTGAAAATACCGATGAATGGCACAATAAAGTTCATGACTCTGAACTTTAAGTTGTTTGGTAAAGGGAAGAGTGTAAGAAAGATAATCTGAATCGATGAAGAAAATGGGACCACATTAAGTATATCATGATACAACAGCAATATCTTGAGTCGATGATCTTAGAAATAGATGGCGCATCTTTATCAGGTATTTCTGGTAAAAAAGTCGGTGAAAGTGGAGTAGGGCACATTACCATGGGTTCTGGTCTTTGCCAAGCTC
Organism: Panax quinquefolius; assembly: GCA_020205615.1. Taxonomy (NCBI): domain Eukaryota; kingdom Viridiplantae; phylum Streptophyta; class Magnoliopsida; order Apiales; family Araliaceae; genus Panax; species Panax quinquefolius. The sequence goes on along the minus strand of CM035154.1, from coordinate 104,408,203 downwards.
ATGTTGTTGATTGAATAGAACTTTCTTGAAACGTCTTTCTGTTATGTATAAGCGAGGTTGTAGAGGTAGATATCCGTTTTTTGATGGACCCGAAGAGCTTCCGAGGTTGGCTATTGGAGTTGGCGTCGCAGACGGGCCAGACTGAAGGCTCGAGTGAGATTTATTGCTACGTATACGTGATGAGTTTTCTGGGGAGTTTTCCTACATGGGACAAGTATTCTTACTTTGAAGTGTTATGGAGTTTTCTTTGATGAGGTTAAGCGATATTTGTTGGCCAGTTGATCGTGTGAAGCTGGAGCCAGGAGTTGAGCGATGGGGTGGGATCATAAAACCTTTGATCGTGTGGATGAAAAGGTGTAAAGCTTCATCAAAGAAGGATTCGATATTGGAGATCATGTGTTATTACCTGTTGCTCCATGAAAGGAATTCTGAACTGAAGAAGAGCTGATATAATTCCATTGGTCCATTTTAATCTCGGTCGTGTTAAATAACGTTTTCGTACTGTATTAAATACCGCGAAGACAGAGACATTATTAATAGAACTAGGAAATAAGCGAAAGATTTAATTTGAAGAGGGTTCACATTTAAAATCTTGGATAGAAGGAACATAATCGAGTTATACCTCGAGTTAAAGACCACGATGTTGAGAAATGATTTTTAAATCAGGGTATGTCTTTTTTCATTTAGTGAAATTTTAATTTGATACCCCAATTTTTTTTTAATAAAGATGATTTTCTATAAATATATATCATTTTGGATGAAATTGTTATATAATATTGATTAGTGTTTGATGTCAGCGAGTGTATTAACACAATCAGTGTACAATAAATGCCGGATCTAATGTAGTGAATAGATTAAAGATTGCATGTGCTTTTACGGTGTGATTATTGATGCTACGTGAAAAGTGATTCGATTATATAAATAAATTAATGTGAATGAGGATAGCGATAATTGAGATAGCGAGTTATTTATTGTTTACGTAATATGATATCTGAAAGTTACTGAAGATTGGTCACCTAATTTAGGATACCAATGCCCTACATCAGAATCACAGGTGAAATGTTTTATTTATTATTATAAATACCAATCATGTACTTTATAAAGTTATTTTATTAGACTTAAAATATATAATATTCTAAATATGCAATAAATGTATTGAGGACTTATTTTGAGTTTGAATACTGTCTAGAAGATAATATTTGTATTAAAACTCAAAGCTCATGTTTTATATTTAAGATTGTATTTGTATTCTGTACCATGTATTTGGCGACTCAGAATAGGTGATGTATACCTATTTTGGGGGCGTCATAGTACAAGACTCCATTGAGCATGTCACCTTTTTAGCTAGTTTATGGCAAGGCATGTCACTTTCTTATGGAGCTAGAGCATAAGGTATATTGGGCGATTCGGAAGCTAAATTTTGATTTGAAAGCTGTAGGAGAGAAACGCCTACTCCAACTCAATGAGTTGGATAAATTATGATTACAGGCGTATGAGAACTCCAAGATGTATAAGGAAAAGGTGAAGAAATGACATGATCGCAAGATAATAGAAAGAACATTTGAGCCTGGATAAAGTGTTTTGCTTTTCAACTCAAGACTTAAACTTTTTCCTGGGAAGCTCAAATCAAGGTGGTCAGGGCCATTCATAGTGAAGACAGTTTTCCCACATGGTGCAGTAGAAGTGTTCGATAAGTTCCCGGACAAGCCGTTTAAAGTGAATGGACAGCGGCTAAAGCATTATTTTGGTGGCGAGGTTGACAAACAAAAAGTAACCTCAATTCTTTCTTCAACATGAGAGTTAGAGACAGTCAAGCTAATTGACTATAACTTAGCGCTTGATGGGAGGCAACCCATTGTTTCTATCTCTACTTTTTATTTATTCGGTGTAGATTGTTTTAGTTAGTTCATTTTCAATATTATTTGTGATAGTGTTTATTAGTGTTTATGTGTGTGTATTCGACTGAATTCATTATTGTCTTGATGTCTAGGAGATGAAAATTGGCAGTGCAGGAAGTGGGGACACGCGGTCGCGCCGTGAAATGCTTTAAAAATCACGTGCCCACACTGAAAGTCTGTGTAGAAAAATTGCTCACACTCCCGCGCCATGTCTCCATTGACAACACGCGCGGCCGCGCCTGACATCGGATTTTGAATTTTTTTTTTTGGGTTTTAAAGACGTGTTGTAACATATATCTTCCATCATTTGATATAATAGAGAGTCGTATTCCCTCATTCTCCACAACACGCATGACTTCTCCTTTCCAAACCAATTGAAGTTGTAACGTCTCATCTCCACTACGTGATTGTCGCATCAGATCTCCTACCCACGATCAACATCTACACTGATAAAACTAGGGTTTCAGTGGGTTTGTGCATCATAAGTTTGGGGGTATTCAGTTCATCAGCTATCACTCACGATTATATCAGGCAAGTCTTCTTTTTCTTTATCATTTTCAAATGGGTCCTAAGCGTGCTCGATTTCGCACCCCTGAATCATCATCTACAAGTAGTCAAAGCGGTGACAATGTTAATTTCTCTAAATTTGTCAATTTGGATGCTCAAATAGAATACTATCAAATTGTGGGGAAATCATTTGTTCGTGAGCGAGGGTTCAAGCCAGATGCACAGGATGGACAGTTAGTACAGATGATTAGGGAAAGGTGTTGGTATGGTGTGTGCTCTATGCCATTCGCTTCACCTATGGCTATTGTGCGGGAGTTTTATGCAAATACGAGGGAAACAATGAATGTGTTTTCTTTTGTTCGTGGGATTCAACTGGACTTCAGACTGAGAGCCATTCGCCAAGTGTTCAATTTACCCGACCCTCCGGCTGGACGAACAAATTGGGCGGAGGCTGAACATTTGGAGACAGATTTGGACATTGTTATCACTGATTTTTTTATTCCAGGGACTCAATGGACATGCACTCTGGGCACTAATCACCCTAAGACCTTTCCGGCTTCCATTCTCAATCGTTATGCAAAGGCCTAGAATCTCTTTGTGTGTGCAAAAATCATGCCATCTTCTCATCAGCATGAGATTACAGTTGAGCGAGCAATTATACTATGGGGGATTATCGTGGGCAAGGATATTGACATAGGTTACCTAATCAATCAGAACATACTGAGATACATGTGGGGAAGTGCCACGTGAAGTATTCCACATTCCTCAATAGTGACCCATTTGTGTGCCAATGCAGGAATTAGGTGGACAGATGAGTAGTTGCATTTCCCAAGCCAGGACATTACGCTTGCTACAATAACAAGATTTGAAGATTGGCAAGGGGGTACTCCACATCCAAGAGGAAAGGGTTTTATTCTTCATCCTACATCGTCTACACCATCATTGCAGCCCTCCAAGATGGATGAAGCAGGCACGTCAATCCAAGCCACTGCTGCTACCAAGGATCAACAGCTCCAAAGGTTGGAGCGGAAAGTCAACGCTATGTACGACCATTTTGTAGCGTTTGCTACGGGTTTGACGAGGTCGCTAGCGGAGGCATTTGCGTAGCAGAGGACTATGCTCGAGTGGCCACAATTTGGGATAGCCGTGCCATTTCCATCACCGAATTCGCCACCCGAAGAGGGTGGTGCATCTGGTCAATAAAGGAGTTTCTCTAACCGTATACCTTCATTCATTGAGACAATGAATATTTTAAGTTTGGGGGTATTGGGTAATAGGGTAGTTGCATGTTAGTTTAAATGTTGCATGTTTAATTTGCATGTTTATGTGTTATGTCATTAGTATTTGTGTTAGTATATGTTTATAGCATTATATGTTTAGTGGCATGTCTCATATTTCTAGATATGTGGAAACTATGTCTAGCCAATGATGAATTTGAATCTTTAAGGATTGTTGAGTTTAATGGATAACATAAGCTTAGATATAATATTTTACATGATGTAATCCATGATGCTGTTTAGATGCTTTCGGTTTTCACTGATGTGTTCACAAATACTTGTAGGCATAAGAGTTATATATTGTATTGCTTGATAGGAAATGTGGTTTCAAAAAGAGAATTATGTGGAAAATGGACGTAGACTATGAAAAACATTGATAATCAAACTTTGGGAACACATGGGTATGCTATAAAAAAAAGAAAAGAAAAGAAAAGAGAAAGCTATCTTGTAACCTCCTTAAGCTGAATTATTGACTCTTTGGAAGGGGCGAGATGGAGCATAAAACGCACTCGCTATATATATAAAAAAATAGAAATAAACACCGCGAGAAAGTGCAGAAATCACCCTCATGAGTAAAAATAAAGTAGTTTAAACCCATTGTTGAACCTTAGTTGGTTTTGATATGTCAGAGTAGTCTTTGTTGCATTAGTATACATGAATCTTAATTTAGACTATAATTTTCTATTTTGAGCAATTTAACATGTATATTCTTTGTCTTAATCAAGTTTTGGTGAACACAACACACACACACACAACATCTTTATAGCATGTATGGATTGTTTGAGTGTAGGATATTATGTCTGCAGCTTAGTTGAATTTTTATTCTTGAATCTAGATAATTCGCTGAGGCATTTTTGGACTGAATTTTATTTTAGCTGGAAGAATGTGAGACTCATTTGCATCATAATTTAGTTTCATAGCATATAGTTGCAAGACATTTTTTTATGTTGTATGCATTGCTTGAGGGCAAGCAATAGTTCAAGTTTGGGGGTATTTGATAAGTAGGTTTTATACCTACTTATTGGATATCAATTCAAGAGAACTATGCCCATCTCAAGTACATTTTAGTATGTTTTTAGTTGCATTTTGTGTTATTTTGCATTGCATGTAATGAGAACTCCGATGGTATGAAATTGCAAGAAATGGCATAGTTCGGCAGTTGTAGGTGGCATGAGACTAATGAAGGCATAACACGAGGAACGAGTGGAGAAAAGGAACTGAGCAGTGATGGACAAAGAAACAATAATAGCATAATGAAGAAAGAAACAACAAAGAGAACACAAGAATGCAAAGATATCTGAGAATCGGCAATGCGCCATGGCTAAGACAAGCTGGAATTCGCGCTCCCACGCCATCAACCTGCAGAAGCTAAAAACGTATACATGCGCGCCCGCGCCTGTTTTGTATTGGGATCGCGGGCGGTCACGCGAGTCATCGAAAGCTGTTGTTTCACTTAGTTTTAAATTTGAAATTTGAAGTGTTTTAAATCATAAAAACTACCCTGGTTGGTACCAGACGTGATTATCTTTAGTTTTTATCAGTTTTTCATTTAGAGAGAGAACTAGGGTTCTAAGCTTTGAACTATTTTCCCAAGAGAATTTAAGCGTACATGAAAGATTGTCTACATCTTCTTAGAATTCAGTCATTGATTAGTAAATCCTTTTATTTTGCTGGAGATTATTGAAGATTTGAACAACATTTTGGAATATAATCTGCAATTGGGTTTGATCAATTCTAACTTTTCTCTCAATTGTTTTATTTATTTTCCATGTGTTATTCTAATCCCATAATGGCTTTCGGTTCAGAAATGAACTAAATTCCATTATGGAATTCTAACGGATTTTGATATGTAATCTAAAATTAATGACCTGATTGTTTGATTATTTAGTTATCATGGAATTTCTATTATGATTGATTGGATTGCATGAATGTTTGATCACCATTCATTTGATATACTTATATAAAATTGAAAAATGACATGTGAGTATGGTTGTAATCATGATAGCATGCGTGTATGAGGCTGAAATGTTTAGCTTTGTATTTTGTGAACCAGATATAAATATACTATTTCACCGTGTGTAGTAATATAAGAGCTTGTGCTTAAATTTAATAGTGCTGCAACTTCACATAGAAATATAGTGATTTCGGTTTTATTGATTATTACATGATTTCTATTGCATGTAGAGATTATGTAAGTAGGTCATAATGCATTGTAAAATGGTTATGTCTAGTTTATGTGCTCTTGGCTAATTTTCCATGATACATGAATAATCTTGCATGATGGTTGTATTTAGATGAAGTATTAAATGAAGTTAGAATCTCATTATTTCCAAATTTGAGTTATTATTCTATTATTCTTCTTTTATTCTTTACTTGAGTTTAGATTAATTCAAAATTATAGCATTCGTTTAAGCATATAAAAAAATAGTGATACAGTTGATGCATAATAGTTTAATTTGGAAACCTTTCTCCGTGGATCGATACTTTTCTTACTCTGTACTACTTTTTGACCCATGTATGCTTGCATGAGTTAGAGTCCTTTTATTTAAACTAAAAAGGAGGCAACAAGTATTTTGGTGCCATTGCCGGGGAAAGGCGTTTAAAATTTTCATTATTATCATCAGTTTTAAGCTATATTGTATGACTTAAACAAATCTAATCTAATTTTATCTCATTTCTATTTTTGTTTTTGTTTTTGTTTCAGGTACTTGTATTTATTTTATGCACACGCGATCATCCAATTATGAGTTGATACCTGCACATGACAACATTAGCGGCAGAGGTTTGAAATCGAGAGCGCGTAGAAATATACAAGCAGAGTTAGAGGGGACAACATCTAATATGGCAGCCGAAGGACAAAGAGAAGAGCAAAGAGAGGAACATAGGGATTTGAAAGACTATTCGATGCCAAACATTAATGGACTGCAGTCAAGTATAGTCAGACCAGCGATAGCAGCTAATACCTTCGAGATAAAGCCGGGCACTATTCAAATAGTGCAAAATTCGGTACAATTTGGGGGTGCTGCTACAGATGATCCTAATGAGCACCTGTTGAGCTTCATTGAAATATGTGACACTTTCAGATATAACGGGGTGACAGAGGATGCAATCAGACTTAGACTGTTTCCATTTTCACTACAAAATAAAGCTAGAAGTTGGCTTCATTCTTTACCTTCGGGATCTATTACCACATGGGAGGACCTACCACAAAAATTCTTAGCCAAGTTTTTCCCAATGGCTATGGCTGAAAAGATGAGGACAACAATTTCCCAGTTTAAGCAGCAACGGGGTGAATCTCTATATGAAGCTTGGGAGAGATACAAAGAGATGCTAAGGAAATGTCCACACCATGAAATGCCAGATTGGATGGTTATCAACACATTCTATAATGGATTGGGATGGCAGTTAAGGCCGATTATAGATATAGCTGCAGGAGGAGTTTTATGAGCAAAGAGTTATGAAGAGGCCTATAACCTTATCGAGATAATGGCAGCAAATGATTTTCAAAAACCTGCGGCCAGGATGCCACAACCCAAAGTTGCAGGTTTGTTAGAAGTGGATGCTATCACTCAATTGTCAGCACAGATGGCATTCATGGCGAAGAAAATTGATTCGTTGACAGAGACCAAGGCGAAGACAGTTGCCTTTGTGTGTGAGATTTGTACAGGGTCACATTCAACGAACCAATGTGCTATCATTTCTAAGTCTGTACAGTATGTGAGCAACTATAGGAAGGATTAAGGACAATTTCAGAACACATGCAACTCCAATAACCGTAACCATCCATACTTCAGTTGGTCAAATAATCAAGGAAATCAACAAAGTCAGTTTCAACCAAATAACCAATTTCAGTCATAGTCAGCTCAGCAACAGTTTGCACCAAGACCACCTTATCCACCTGGATTTTCTCAACAACAACATCATACTCCTTTTGCACCTTAGCAAGAAAAGAAATCAGAAATGGAAGAGATGATGATGAAGTACATGGAAAATATCGAGGTGATGATTAAAAGCCAAGCAGTGGCTATTAAAAATCTGGAAACTCAAATGGGTCAGATGGCGAGCATGCTTAACAACAGACCCCAGGGTTCATTTCCAAGTACCACTGAGGCAAATCCAAGAAGAGAAGGGAAGGAACAATGTCAGGTGATCACACTCAGGTCTGGGAAACAGGTTGCAGGAAATTAGCATGGCGCGGCCGCACCATGTTTACAAGGGGAGGACGCACGGCTGCGCGAGGCAGAATATTTGTTTCCTGAGAAAGTAAATGATGAAGATTCTGAACAACAGCAGGAAGAGAAGTATAAAGCAGGTTCAGTTGGGAAGCCCGTGAATAAAATACCAATAGTTCACCCTCTAGTTCCTTATCTTTAGAGATTGCAGAAGCGGAGGGAAGACAGGCAGTTTAGTAAGTTCTTGGAGGTCTTTAAAAATGTGCAGATTAACATACCTTTTGCTGAGGCATTGGAACAGATGCCTAGTTATGCAAAGTTCATGAAGGGTATTTTGTCAAGGAAGAAGAGATTAGAAGATTTCAAGACAGTGGCCTTGACGGAGGAGTGCAGTGCAGTGCTCAGCGCAAATTACCTCCAAAGTTGAAGGATCCGGGCAGTTTCACAATTCCATGCACAATCGGGAAGATGAGCTTCAGTAAATGTTTGTGTGATCTTGGGGCAACTATCAATTTGATGCCCTTATCAGTATTTAATCAGTTAGGATTGCCGGCTCTAAGGCCGACAAATATTTATTTACAGCTAGCTGACAGATCCATCACTTATCCACGGGGAATTGTAGAAGATGTATTGGTAAAAGTGGATAAATTCATCTTTCCAGCTGATTTCATCATTTTAGATTATGAAGAGGATAGGAGTATACCAATCATACTTGGAAGACAATTCCTAGCCACAGGAAGGACCTTGATAGACGTTCAGAAAGGGGAACTCACAATGCGTGTTCACTCGTAATGCAAATTTATATGCATGTACGTTGATGGTGTATATACTCAAAATTTTGCATTCCTGTTACTAACCATGCAGGAGGGCAAAATCGTCTTTTATCTTCTAAAGACAACCCTGCAAGTCAAAAAGATCAAATCAAACCCCAATGACAACCCCGAGAGATCAATTCCAACCCCGGGAGATCAATTCAAACCCAAGGAAATCAAATCAAACCCCGGTGACAAGCTTGGAAGATCAATTCAAGCCCCGACGATAACCCCAGGAGATCAAATCAAGCCCCGGTGACAACCCCGATAGATCAAGCCAAACCTCGGGAGATCAATTCAAACCCCGATGAAAACCCCGGAGATCAAGCTAAGACTAAATGACAACCCCGAGAAACAATAAACCAACCTCAGAGACAACCTTGAGAACTGACAAAAGTCCACAATAGTCCAATCTCGGAGACAACCTTGAGAAAAGACAACTATAATTACATCAAACCTGGAGACAACCCGGAGGGGTAAAATATTAATTTTTCCAACTCAAAATCAAATCAAGTCAAATCACTGCCATGAAGGTCATGCAGAACCATGACGTCAATCCCGAGTGAAAACAACATAAGATAACTCAACGGACTAACTGCGAAGACTTGAAGATCTGGTCATGGACCCATCTTCTTGGATTTGAAAAAGGTCAAATCCCATGTCATTGTGTAGCTCTCGTCAAGGGCTTTCCGGAATGGTATAGCACGCCTCCGTCGGACTCCCAGATTGAATGTTATGAAGGTTTGAGTCGACGGTGCATTGGTCCAAGTGCACGTACTTCAAGACAATGGGACCCACGGGGTCGAGCCCACCTGGGTCAGCCTCAAGTAGACCTGTGACTATTTTGGTCTATAAATAAGACCCCCCATCAGCCAAAAAAGAAGAGAAAAAAAGAGAAAAAGAGAGGGAATTCCGCCCATTTCAGTTCTCAACCCCTCCTACATGTTCCAAACTTCGATATTCTTCTTTGTAAACACATGTATACATATACTACAACATATTAAGTTTTAACCAGTGAAAACTGAGTTCTCAAGCTCCAAAAGTAGTTTAAAGCCTTCCTCGCTACACACTATAAGATTTTTCTTGATCCTAAGCTTTTATCTGCTTTACTATGTATATATATATATATATATATATATATATATATATATATATATATATATATTCATCTAAAACGATGAGAGTACATATTGCTAATATGTGGGTTTTTCCTACTTTAATATATATATATAATCATATATTTATATTTATATTTATTAGTTTGGCCTGGATTGCTAATCTGTGGCTTTTTCCTGGTTTAATGTATATATATATATATTCGGATCATGTAAAGACTCACTCACGGTACTAAAATGCGGGATTTTTTTTTGGCTTTTTTTAAAACAAGTAATTTTTTTTTTTAATATTTTATGGAACTGGAATTTTTCCATAATACAGTGTTTTGGGTGTGATTTGGATACATATAACAATACAGGTTAGTACAGACTGTGTGTGTGTATATATGTATATATATATACACACACACACATACACGCACGGTCCGTATCTTAAGTTTATTCCTTATCTAACATACCTTGCATACCCCCCTTTTAATTTGACCAGACCAGGCGGCGATTGGTTAAAATCGCCATATATATAGAACCGTCGTCTTAGCTTTTAGCGATGGACAACATATAGCAACGGACAACATGTAACGATGGACCAAACCTATAGCGACAGACCAAACCTATGCAAGGTATGGTAGATAAGGGGTAAGCTTAAGATCAGGACTGTATATATATATATATATATATATATATATATATATATATATTTAATAGTTAGACATGGATTGTAAATTCGTGGCTTTTTACTGCTTTAATATGTATATTTATATATATTAATTGTTTATTGTGATTAAATATCAATTTTAACTGTTCATTTCAATGTAAAGCTGTAATATTTAAACTTGTGGACTAGATTTATCTAAATCTAGCCATATCTAACTCTTAACCGGTTCAAAAGTTGTAAAACAGAAATCGTTGAGCTAGAATGGCTAAGATTTATTTAAATCTAGTTTTCTTTCTAGTTTGGTAAATATTAAGCAATCGCGCGACCCTAGATCTATATCTAGAGGAAGCTAGAAGCTTTGGCTACACACATCTAATGATTTCACTGATGAATCTTTTGTTTTGCAATGTTTAGATTAAATATCTGTTTTATTTCAGTATATTTGTCGTGCAGGCTATTCATATGATATTATGTGAGCCTAGGAGCCACGGGATCTAAGATCCAGCTGACATATCTAGATCTGGTTCCCATGATGGACCCTTTTCAGTTGTACAACTAGCTTGCAAATCATATATGTGGTGGTCGGACATACTTGGATGGCTTTCATGCCCATAAGGGGTCCAACACTTATATGTATATTATTTTTTCAAAAATGATTCGCATCTTGAAAATAAAATAAAAATAAGCCGAATACGGAATAAAATGGAAGTATTAAAGGCCTCAATTACTATGTGAGCATAAGGGTTTGAAAACCGATTTTCAAAACATCATTTTATATGTTTTGTATTAAAATTAAACTTTTATACAAGTTAAACCCTTTGTATATAGGTGCAAAAGAGGCATATCACTACTTCCAAATAATGCACTTAGGCCCAATTAACTGCAACACACATACACACACATATTTCGAATAAATTAGGGATTTAAAAAGACGCGGTAACCGTATTTTCACGGAAGTCGGGGGGTGCCTAACACCTTTCCCCCACTTAAGCAAGCCCCCGAACTCTATGAATCTCGGTTTCCAAGGCCTTTTAAATAGAGTCCAGTAATTGGGCCTTTTTGCAAAACCTTTCATTAACTCGGTTGAGTTGGTACAACCATTTCACTTCGACCAACTGGTGGCTCTGTAAAAAATCAACATTTTTAAATTGTCGACATTTCATGTAGGACTCTTTTGTTAAATTTCACCCTTTCAAACCAAATTCGAATCACATAAAAAACATAAAGGGTAAGAAATATTTAAAAGAGGAAATTCCAAGAGGAAATTTTTCCCGACGTCGATAGGTGGCGATTCTGCTGAGGATAGTAAATGGCTTAAGCCGAATTTTAAACTTTTAAAAATTCCCTTTCTTGCATGTGTGTGAATGTTGTCTTTAAATTAAATGGATGAGAATGAATGCTCTATTTACTGCACTTTAGTGCCTCGCACAAATCTCTGTGTTTTGTATTAGTACCATGCACAATGTCATCATTTCATACGGTGAGACACGATGTATGTGAATGTATGTTATGTGATTCCTCCACCAGGAGGCGAACCCGTCGGTGTTTAATTACTGGATTCAACTGAGAATAATCCCGTGAGGCTCAAGAAAGACACCACTCAGATCCGCTCTAATTGAAAGATTGGATTAACTTTCCATCTAGTAAATTGCGATGATCTGGGGACCTTCATACCGAAAAGCCATGAGAGTAGCCTAAGATAGGTCAGCCTTTGATAAACCAAACGCAAAATGGAGTCTCTTCATTCCTTTCCCTTTCAATTCCATGTAAATTTTGATTCAGTGTAAATTATGATTCTATGTAAATACAAAGAAAAGAAATAGAAAAATGTGAATATGCCTTCCATTCCCTATCAAAACCTGTCATGCTATCCTGTCAGCAAAACAACTCACATCTGTTTTACAGGAAAACATTAAAAAAATCCCTAAAACAGACACATTGCATAACATGCATACTATTAGTGTTTACCAAGACTAAACTACATAATCTTTTTATAGGGAAGCAATTGGTCCAGTTACCCGATCAAAGTGTAAAAAGGCACTAACCCCATCTTCAGACATAGCTGCAAGTGCCCCATCTAAATCTACCTCTATTTCTCGAGAGGAGTTTGAGGGACTAAGAAGCCAGATATCAGAATTAACTATCTTTTTGAAAGAACAAAACAAAAAGACTCATGGTCAACAAATACCCACTCAAATAGAAACCTCTACACAAGGAGGAAGTCAGGGTACTGACAAGAAAGAAAAGGAAGCATAGATACCTGAACCTCAAATCCATGAAAAGTCCAACAAAACCCGAAAAATCACTAATTTTAAAGAAGATTGAGAAACTGGTGATATTCGAAAGAAAGTTCAGCAAGTAGAAGAAACCATCCGGTCAATCAAAGGGACTGAAGCGTATGAGAATGTGACTTACTCCGCCCTCTATATCTTTCCAAGGGCCCGCTATCCAGACATGTTTAAAAATATAGATTTTGAGAAGTATGGTGGATTGGGGGGATCCTTACACTCATTTAAAAGTGTTCATTGGAGAACTCAAATCTTATGCCGAAGATGAGAAACTAAGGATGAAGTTATTCCAGAAGAGTCTGACTAGAGAGGCCAGAGCTTGGTACGCTAGACTTGACAATTCCAAAATTTATAGCTGGGAAGAATTAGACCATGATTTTCTAAACCAATACAGCCCATTAATCACAAATGGCTCCAAATAGATATCAAATCACCAAAGTTAAGAAGCAAAGCAGTGAATCTTTCCGTGAATATACCGAAAGATGGAGACGTCTGGCTGCTCAAGTCAGCCCATTAATGACAGAAATAGAAATGGTAATGACAGTCATTGACATACAGGAAGCTCCATTTTACGAGAGGGTCCTAGCAGGTATAGGAAAACCATTCTTTAAAATGATTAAACACGGAGAAATGGCTGAAACGGGGTTGATGTTTTGGGAAGATTACAGACCTTACTACTTTAGAAGTCGTGGCTGAGCACATTGAAGCTGGGAATTATGGGAATAACCCTCGGAGGGTTAATAAAAAGAAAGAAGATGATGTATCCTTGGTATTGCAAGGACAAACTCAGAGAGGCAATCAAAACTTGCCCATCCAAAAGAAAAATTATTCCCCTTTTCAAACATTTGTACAATCCTCAAATCCTCCATTGTAAAAAGTTGGAGAGGTCAGACGTCGAAGAGTGTTCACACCCTTAGGGGATTCATTGGAAAATATACTAAAGCTTCTGACAACACAAAAGAAGATTGTCCAACTCCTTCCCCCTACCAATCCAAGTGGAAGGAATTTTGACTTAAACAAAAAATGTGCTTATCATTCTGAAGCTCCAAGTCATGATACCCAAGATTACTGGTCTCTCAAACATAAAATCCAATATATGATAAATAGTGGGGAAATTATGGTGACTACATAAGAACAAACACATGTTTAAGACATTCCTCTACCTTAACACAATGAGGAGAATGTCGATATGATCCGTATGAGAAGTGGAGAAGGTTCCAAATACCTCCTATATGTAGGGGACTCCTCCCATGTAAACAAAGATAACTTTGGCAACTGGGAGTATTTGGGAAGTTAATTCCTGATAGAACGGGAAATAAAGTCTATCAATGAACAAGTTGGTCAATTGGCGGGACTGATAGTACATCAACACCAAATAACTCGACAGCTGATCAGTCATTGGCAAATAAATCTCCTCTCCATCATAACAAAGGATCAACAACAATTCCAAGAGAATGAAACTTGGGAAGAAAAACTTACAAGAAAAGTTAGATCCCAGGCTCGTTGAGAATATACAAATAAAAGAAAATTCACTCCTTTAGATCAACCGATGGAAGAGATCCTACAGATATTGATCAATGATGGGAAGATCACAGAACTATTACCCCCAATCAATCCCCATTCCAAGAGGTTTGATGCTACCAGAATATGCCTATATCACTTCAACACTCCTGGCCATAGTACATAAAGTTGTTGGGCACTCTGTCACTTAATCCAGAATATGAATGATAGTGGTGACCTACAAAGTGTGAATAGTGATAATACCTTGCCTGAAGAGGAGGAGATATTTCCTCCTAGAATATAGAGATGGAGGGAAGTTATAGTAGTTATATCCTCTAAAGGTGACTTATCTGCAACATCTCTTATAATCTAAGGAATAAAGGTCACAGGAGTAAAGAACCCTTTGTAAAGGGCTGCTCTCGAGCCTCTGATATTGCCATTCAGACCGCAGTATCCTATAATTAACTTGAAAAGAGTCCCCTGGAACTATAGGAAAGATTAAGGATCAACTTTAAATCAAAATGCTACTATATTGAAGGAAAACCCATTGTATCTGGCTCAGTGAGTAAGAAGCCAGACATCAAATCCATAGAAAGAGTGCTCGAGGAGAAAACTAAAGAATTCTTCAGCAAGATGGGACATAATGAAGCCAAAGTGGTGCAAAGATTGAAAGAAGCACCCCAACAGATATACATTATGGATTTGGTTTTATCTTCAGAAGATCATCGCAAGTTCTTTATGAAAGTATTGGAAGAAGTACACCTGCCAAAGACGATAAATACCGAGAATTTTCATCATTTGATAGATCACATTTTCAATAGTAATGTGATATCTTTCACTGATGATGACATACCATTAGAAGGGATGAGTCACTGCAAGTCATTGCACATAGAAGTGATGTCCTCAGGATATGTGGTAGGAGGTGTGTTGATAGATGGAGGATCGTCCCTGAACATCTGTCCCTATGACACGTTGGAAAGAATGAAGATCAATCCAAAGCGAATCCAGACTAGTCATGTAGTCATAAGGGCCTTTGATGGATCTCACCAAAAACCTATAGGAGAAATTGAACTTCCATTAGAGATTTATCCCCATACTTTCTACGTATCCTTCCAAGTGTTAAACATTACAACTGGATATAATTTATTATTGGGAAGACCATGGATCCATATGATAGGAGCAGTTTTGTTCACCCTTCATCAGCAAGTTAAGTACATCATTAATGGCAATCTGGTAACTATCAATGCTGAATCAGAATATTCTGTCCATGTACAAAGCGATATGCCTGTGATCAGTCTCGATAAGTAATAAGTGGGTTTCATACCTATGAATCGAATAGTTTTTCAAGCTTAATCATTGCTATCTTAAGTATTTTTAGGATGGTTTTATGTGTTTTTGGTGATTGTGTATTGAAGGAACAAGCTGAGATGATAAAGTAGGAAATGGAACTTAAAGGCCAAAATTGTAATTTTTAGTTTCTATATGCCGCCGGGGCGACAGTGTCAAATCTAAAGAGAAGAACTTCTGTTGCTGATAGGATTCTGCAGATCTTTTTGGGGCTATTTTGGAACACGATTAGGAGCATATAAAAGGCAATTTGGAGGTCATAAAAAAAAACTTAGAACATTATTAATCAAACCCTAGTTTTGGATTACACTTTGGAGAAAGAAGAAGATTAGCGTGAAGAATTCAAGATGAACATGGAGAAGAAGAGTAGCTTATTTATCAGTTTTAATTCTCTTTTTTTTCATATTCTCTTGTATTCAGAATATCTAAATAGTTGTGGATTTGAAGTTTTATTTCTTCTAGCATGAACTAATTTTCTAATTTAAGTCTGCGATGGATCTTTTTGTGTAACGAAGGTTGACATGCTTCTATAATAATTCTTTGAGACTATTTCTAGATTTGTCTATTATGGTGTATGCTTAATTAATTAATTGCTTGATCACCAATTACTTGGAAACCCATATGAACTCGAGAGATGAAATATGGGCTTAGACCTAATCATTGTAGCGTGCGATTGTGATTTCTGCATGAAGTTGGGATTCATAATTTATGCTTAGGTTAGAGATATACCTATGCATCGTATGTAATCAAATTAAGAACTTGTGTTTAAACCTTCTTTAATTGTAATTTACATAGAGATAGAGTGAATTAGTTAATTAAGGTGTTCTTCTTAATTCTATCATCTGTGAATTTAAGTTGATATGGGTATAATGCATTGAGAGATGGTTATATCTACCATTGTGTTCTTGATTAACAATCTGGATTAGTTCATTTGAATTAATAAGAAGTGTGTTGATCTAAGTGAAATATTAAGTGAAGTTGTAGGCTTAAATCTCCAATTTTTGATTTAAACTTGTGGTAATTAATTAGTTTAAGTAGTTAGTACTTTTTCATTGAATTTTAAAAACTTAATTATTGGTTTAACAAAATTGAGATAATATAAAATTGGTAATTGTTAAGATAAATTTAAGCTATTTTTTCTGTGGGAACGATACTCTACTCATCACTTTATTACTCGTTGACCACGTATACTTGCGTGTTGTGCGTAACTAGATTTTACCCAACAAGTTTTTGGCGCCATTGCCGGGGACTATAATTGTGTTT
This sequence comes from Panax quinquefolius, assembly GCA_020205615.1. Lineage (NCBI taxonomy): Eukaryota > Viridiplantae > Streptophyta > Magnoliopsida > Apiales > Araliaceae > Panax > Panax quinquefolius. The sequence goes on along the minus strand of CM035154.1, from coordinate 104,391,369 downwards.
ATTACTTTCAATATAAGTTTAATTATATCTGTTTTAGTTAAACACTTTTCTTTTTCTTTTTGTTTTACTTCTTGTTTCAGGTTCTCTTGAATAGTGCATGCAAACTCGATCAAAGAAGCCAGAATTAGCACCTTACGAGGAAGATATCGAGAAGAGGTTTCAACGGTTGAGTAAGTGGATAAAGGAGACCCGAGAGATCTTAGAACTACAAGAGAAAATGGCTGCAGTTGATCAAAAAGCACTGCATGATTATGCCACACCTCGGGTTACTGAGATTCAGTCGAGTATTACCAGACCTGCTATTACTACTAATAATTTTGAGATAAAGCCAGGTACAATACAGATGATTCAGAACCCAGTGCAGTTTGGGGGTTTGGCAAACGAAGACCCGAAAGAATATCTTGTGAGATTTCTAGAAATATGTGATACCTTCAAGTATAATGGAGTATCAGATTATGCAGTGAGGGTTCAGTTATTTCCATTCACACTGAGAGATAAGGCTAAAAGTTGGCTCCATTCATTACCAGCGGGCTCGATCACTACTTGGGATGACCTGGTGTTGGGTAAAATCTAATTACGCACAATCACGCAAGTATACGTGGTCAACAAGTAATAGAGTGATAATTTAAGTATCGTTCCCACAGAGAATTAATAAAAAAATAATATTCACAATTATCAATTTTGTATTAACCCAAATTTTATTAAACTAATCCAAATTAAAAATGATATTTAATAAAACTCATAAACTAAAAATATTAACTAATCAACACAACTTAAAAACCTAAATTTTAAACAATTAATGGAGATTTAGGCTTTACAACGTCACTTTAAGTATCATTCCAATTGTCACACCTTATTCTAATTTAATTTATTATCTCAGTTTATTAATCAAGAACACTCATGTAGAATTAGCCATTTCTCAATGCACAAAATCCTTATTAACTTAAATCCATAATTTAGATAGAATTAAGCCAAAAATCCTAATTAACTAATTCACTATATCTCTATGTGACTTACAATTAAGAAGGATTTAATTCCAAGTTCTTACCAGATTACATGCGATGCTAGACATATCTCTACCCTAACATAAATCAAGACTATGTTCAATCACAAAATTCAAGAACACATGATATTGTAATTAGGTCTAGAATCATATCTCATCTCTCGAATCTATACAATTCCACATAAAATTGGTGATCAAGCAATTCATAAATTAATCACAAATCGCAATAGATAAACTGAATTGATAATTTGTTAAACTCAAATCAAGGCATAATAATTGTCATTCAACACTAATGATCCATTGCAAGCCTAAAAAGTAATTTAGTTCATAACTAATGAATTAAATACTGAATAAATAAAAGAAATCATCATCCTGATTACACAAATTGAAATTAGAGAAGAATAGTAGTACACCACCCTTCTTGTCCTTCAACAATGCAATCTTGGTGAAATAAACCCCTTTTCTTGTTCCTCTAAATTCTTGCTCTTCAATTATATGTATTCAAGTCTCTCCCTTTGTTAAATCTTCAGCAATTAAAAATCAGCCAATTAACTCCCACTCCATCACTTCAATTCTATTCCATCTCAAACTCTTCCATAAGAATTCTAATGGGAATCAAATTCCAAATTCAATCCAACAAGTTTATGGACATGGAGTCCCAATTAACTTGAAATAAACTCCCTAACATACTCCTAATATAAGCATATCACATAAAGAAGTTAACTCTCCCATCACAACTCAAATTCCAGCACTAACAAAAACACAACTTTTTTTCCCGATCGACCGGCGCGCCCCGCGCTGGGTTTAGTAGTAGGATAGCGTGGCCTGCGCCGCTCATACAGTAACTTTTCATGCTCGAGCGCGCCTCGCGCCACCTTGCTTGTCATCACGATGCGCCCCACGCTGGTCTTGCAGAATGTCTAAAAATGTTTGATTTTTCTTCCAATGCTAGCATCTTGATAAGCTCACTTATTATTGTGACGCCCCCAAAATAGGTATACATCACCTATTCTGAGTCGCCAAATACATGGTACAAAATACAAATACCAACTTAATTATACAACCGTCGTGTAATATGCTATAATACATATGCTGTGAGTTTTAATACAAATATTGTCATCTAGACAATATCCACACTCAATTGAGTCCTCATTACATTTATTATCACACTATTTAACAGAATTATGAGGACTACTAATGCTATTATCTGGACCGTCACTCTGTTCCCCGACTAGTCCTTGCTACGTTCTCATTTCCTGAAGAGAACAACGAAAGTAAAAGGGTGAGCTCAACTAGCCCAGTAAGAAATATTATGACTAAGATAATACAGAATAAATTATCGTTAGCCTTCAACAGTGTTCGACTGATACTATATAACAAACTTCAAGTTTAACTGCAGCGGAACAAGCAATCCATTAAAAGAGTCAAGTAGAGAATAAAATCTACTATCTTTTATGATTTAAAAAGGTTTTTCATCACTTTTATCGTCGGGACTCAGCTTAATAAATAATCCACATCATCCTTACACTACGGCCAAGGATATTCATTAGTATCACGACCACAAATTATCCATGCATTACGGGGCAAGGATATTCGTGTATTCATCAATGGTCATGATCATGCTAATAACTGTCCATCAATGCACTACGGGCCAATGAGAACTTTTACCACATCATTTGTAACATTACGATCATGATTATACCGAATAATCCCTGGTCATAATCATACCAAGTCCATCTATGCACTACAGGCCACAAATGACTTTCAACATAATATAAACATGAGGATGATGACAATGATATAAGAATTCAATAAAACAAGTTCAAGAATTAATTTATCCAGGAACTAATAACGTCCAAATTGTCAACATGATACTTCTTTGTAGAGTAAAATTCAAGAATGCTCAGAAGAATATTTCCATGAAAAGATACTGGATGAAGTGCAAATATCAAGGATATTCCACTAATTTCGTGGAGTATAGAAGTCAAAACTTTAACCAACAAAGTATAATAAAGAATGGAATAACAAAAGAAATCACCAGGCATGCGATAGACCGCACATACATTTTATTCCAACAGAATAATAAATAACGGAACCAAGTCATGCGTAAACGCATGCATGGATGAGGATATTCAACAGAATAATAAATTACGAGAACCGTGTCAAAGTGAAATTCGCACCCAAGCGGGATGTTCCAAAAGAATAATAAATAACGGAACTAGGTCATGCGTAAGCGCTTAGCATACTGAGGATGTTCCAACGAGAATAATAAAGAATGGAATAATGAGAAGAATTTCACCATGTATGCGGTGCCGCATGATATAAAGTTATTCAACATAATAATAAAGAATGGAATAATGAAGAATTTCACCATGTATAGGGTAGTTCGTGTATCTTTGGTTATTCCAACTGAATAATAAAGAATGTAATAGCAGAAGAATTTCACTAAGTATAGGGCAGACCACGTATACAGGTTATTCCATCAGAATAGTAAAGAATGGAATAACATGAGTTCTCTTCATGAATATGAAAGAAATAATACCCCTTACCTTATAAAGAAGAGTACTCTGACGGGTAGGGCAGGGATATACTTGAAGAAACTTGCACTACGCTCAAAGATTTCTTAAACTCTAAAGAAATACGCTCAAGATTATAGAAGAAGAATTCTCTCTACAGTTTCTCTCTAGAGTCTCAGTGAATTCATAAGAAATAATGAAGGAATGAGCTTCTATTTATAGAAGAATGGATTGAATAGTAACTAATTCCTGAACGGTCCAGATTGATTTACTTTTAAACGGACAGTCCAGATTGGTTTACAATAAAATATAATATATTCTATTTATAGTCTAATAAAACGAATAACTTTATAAAAGTATTCTATTTTATATAAAAAGCTTTTCTGTTTTATTACATTAATAATACTAATAAAACAAAACTTCATCATCATTATTATAATTCATATTATTAATCGACTAGGCCGTTCACAGGAAAGAGGTGGCTTTCTAATAAGGATTTCTCCATATTGGCGCACAATTAGGTGACCAAACCTCTCCTTGGCAGAACTTCTAGACATCGTTAATATTGCAAATAATAATATTAATAACTCTGTCATCTCAATTATTGATTTAATAATATAAAAATATAAATCAATAATTGAATCAATTAACGTGAGATCTTATGCAACAATTCATCAAGCAATAATTGAACAAAACTGCGGTGACTTCTCACGTAAGCATCAATAATAAATACCATGTGCTACTATGCAACCACGCGTATTCCTGTACTTTTAACACCGGGTGTTTCAACATTTAACGATAAAACTTCCGCCGTTTCTTTCATAAAATATTTTTGTCGTTTTCTTAATCCGATAATAATTCCGTAGTGGGGTCCACCAATGATTGTGCCATCGTACGAATATTCCCTATTAAAATGAATATTCCCTGACCAATCGAATATTATATAACAACTTGAGTACTTTGCAAAATTTATAAATATTATCCACAACTATAACATTATATCAAATTCATTCCATAATATTCAAAAATGATAATTATAGAAAATTCATCTTTATTCATAAAAGTTGGGGTCTTACAATTATCCTATCATAAAAACAAAAACACATCAAAAGTAACATGAAATATTTCAAAAACTAACAATATAACAAGCCAAATGAACAAAAATTGTAGGTTAAAAACCTACTCATCAAATTCCCCCAAACTTAAAACATTGCTTGTCCTCAAGCAAAATGCAATGCAATGCAATGCAACTAACTACTAACAACTACGAATCCAGTATTAAGACAATGTATAGTTTACTCATACAGCCTCAGAAAAATTAAGTAAACATGTCAACACTTCATATCAAAACCAATCAACAATTCCTTATCAATTCTCGAATCTTAAACCGTTATCACTAGTATATTATGTTTGTGCTCCACATCCATGCTAACTGATACAAATTCAAATTTAATACATAACAACTCTCTTATAAGGCATCATACAATTTAAACTTCAAAATTTTGAAAACAAATAAAACCTAACTAAAATTAAGCAATCACCAATAATAAAGAATCACCTAGGGTACTTATGCTCTCTTTTTTTTTTCTTTTACGGGGGCTTTTTGCTCTTATTTACTGTTTTATTCATTTTTTTCTTTTGGTTTATATACACATAGCTATGCAATGTCTTATTCCCTTAGGCTTTTCGATGCTACCTTAACGAGCTTTCGACCAATGACTCCCAGACCATTAAGACCTTAGGGCGCTAGGTGTAAAAATAATCCCCTCGGGCTTACTTACTCAAGTAGCAAAGGCCACAAAACTAGACAAGCATGCCACGGTCTTTATTCATACTTTCTTTTTTTTTCTTTTTTTTCTTTTTTTATAGCTTATATACCCCAAATTTTTCCCCAAACTTAGGTTCATGCCTAATTGATCATCTTCATTACCTATTCTCATCACTCTTTCATTTAAACTCGTATTATCCTTCAGAAATTCCTTATGTATCAATTTGAACTAATCAGTCGACATAGGTGTTATTAACGTGCTAACCTTTTTATACTAGTTTCAAATAGCCAAAGATCCAATTCATAGCAGAAATTACATCAAAGTTCTCATATTTGGTACCGTACTTGTCTATCGAATTCCAATCTCATCATTGGCCAAGAATAAACTTTTACTATCTAATAACTGGATTCATGTAATTTAAACTACATGAAATTTTTTTAACCTTCATGAACGTGAACAATAAAGAAAAACTAACACTATGAACGTAAACAATAAAGAAAAACAAAACAAACTAACTAACATAAATTTTAAAATTTTTTCACAAATAACCAAGAAGAAACATAATCCCCCCAAACTTAAAGCAAGTAATGTCCTCATTACGACAAAATAAATTAAATTAAATTATGAGGACTTCCCTGAAAGACGAGTTACTGCTCGTCGTCGTTCGAAGGATGATATGCTGGAAGGACAGGAGGAACAGGCATGGCCACAAGATGTGCATTAGGAGTGTAGCAAGAAAACGCATCTGCAAGCGTGTTGAATGCATTTGCATTGTACTGATGCATTAAGTCTTGGGATTGAGCTAGCCACAAAAATTGATTTCTTGAACCACGAGGTGGTTGCTCTTGCATTGGTCTCGTTGCAACTGGGGGTGAGGGTTGGCGAATCATATTATAACCTTCTCCTCGTGGATGTGATCTTGCCCCCTCCCATGCCTTGTACTTCTCGATTGTAGCATGATCTATTATAACCATTGGTTGTTGGATAGATTTAGAGGGATGCCATTGCACCCCAGTTCTGCCACACAAATCTGTTATTAGAAAACTGTGCAAAAGCCCCCCCGTAGTACTTCCTCGTAGTAGCCGATCAATGGACTCCTGAATACACGCACCCACATCCACATTGTAAAACATAATAGAATTATTCACCTGGTAATGGTGGTGCACACTCCCATAAACTAGCTGTGCTCTTTCCTTAGTAACATCATTTTGGTGTCGTGTGGGCATCAAACGAGCTCAAAGGAATGCATACCATGCTTTAACATACCTATTGAGCGTTGAGTGCGGAAAACTTATCTTTTCATCCGTTCTAGCGTGGGTAACCTATTGCGTTCCTGGTTTGCACAATCTTACAATTATCTCATCCAAGTAGGGTAAACCATCTTAACATCATCCGTCATTCGGTGTTTCCAGCCCAAAGTACTCGTTAATAGCATCGACATGAAAGGACACGCTGATTGACATGCTCCATTACATTGGCTACATGATTGACATGCGATTTACCCCGAACCATGACTACATGATTGACATGCTCCATTGCATTGGCATAAAATTCTTTCACTATGTTGAGCACTACGGGAAGTGGTTGCTCCACTAACTGAAACCAATTTTGTTCCACAATCATTAGAGCCATATCACCATCCAAGTTAGCATCCGGCTTCAATCTGCATTCTAAAACCAAATCTTCTTATCTATGGATGACTTAAACCTTGCTTGGACCCCTTCACTGACAAATTTTGTATGATCATACTGAGCATGAGCAGTAGATATGGAAGGACAGTGTCTCTTGTGTGAAGACATGGTGTTATGGTGATGTTTAGGCAAAAATTTTGGTTCAAGATTTTTGTCAAACAGTTGGTGGGCGTAAGGGTTAATTCCCCCAACTTGGTTTCTTAGTACTATCTCTCTAGCCAAAGTGTGAAATAAAGCAATACACTCCTTGGGTAAACAATTCCCAAGGTTTCCCAACCAAAAACTACCAATCAAAGAGAAGGAGAAGAAGAATGAAGCAAATTTGTGCTTACCTTCAATGGAAACTCTTTTTGTTTACCCCTTTGTAAAGATGCCCCAATTTAAATGAATTTGTGTAGGAGAGGAATTAGATTTAGTGTTGGAGTGTTTTAGTTTTATTTGTTTTGAATTTAGCTACTTGTATGGGTAGAGTTCATATAAGAGATGAAAAACCAATGTGTGTTGGGAGTTATAAAGGTTATGGATTTAATGGAGAAGAAGTTAGAAAGGAGAAGTGGTATAGGGGGAGTTATGGAGTAGTGGAAGAGTTGGAGTTGTGAAGAAGCGGAGAGTTTGGGTGTAATAAGGATATATTAGATGGTTATTACTGTGGACAAGGCAATTAGAACAATTTTAGCGCCAGGGTTTTTCGAGTGGCTGGCCGTACCATCGTGAGGCTCGAGATGGCGCGCTACCACACAACAGAAGCGATACATCTTGATATGGTAGCGTGCTCCGCGCCTTTTGTGTGCTTGATGTGGCATGCCCCGCGCTGTGGGATAAGATTTTCATCGGCGAATTGGCGCGCCCCACGCTGGAGGGTAAATAGGGTCTGATGTGCTAGCGCACCCTGCGCCATATCTATGCGTTAGGCGGCGCGCCCGTGCTATAAGGTCAGTATTTTGTTGGCTCATTTTTTTCTTTTATTACATGTAAGCATACCATTATGGAGTTATCAATCTTTGAAAACAAAATACTTAAGCTAGACTATGAACTAAAATATAAATAACAAATAAATAAAAAAAAGTTTAGAGCTTGGGTTACCTCCCAAGTAGCGTTAGTTTTAACGTCGTAAGCCCGACGGTGCTCCTTCTTTCAAGGTGCATCTGCAAGTGTAATGGAAATGACTTCATTGTTGATGTTGCCTCCCCAGTAATGCTTTAATCTTTGGCCGTTGACTTGAAAGTTTCAAGCAGATTTCTATTGTATAGCTCAATGGCGCCATGTGGGAAGACTCATTTTATAGTAAATAGACCCGACCATCTAGATTTGAGCTTTTCGGGAAATAGTCCAAGTCTGGAATTAAACAAAAGTACCGATTATCCCGGTTCAAACTTTCGCTGCAAGATTTTCTGATCATGCCATTTCTTGACCTTCTCTTTATACAACTTTGAATTTTCACAGGCTTGTAGTCTGAATTCATCGAGTTCATTCAATTGAAGAAGCCTCTTTTTCCTGTTCTTTGCTTGGTGAAGTTGAGCTTACATGTTGCTTGAAGGGCTTTATGTTGTAGCTCTATAGGTAGGTGACACGCTTTACCATAAACTAATTGATATGACGACATCCCAATTGATGTCTTGTATGATGTCCTGTAGGCCCATAATGCGTCATCCAACTTTAGAGACCAGTCTTTTATGTTCGGATTTACTATCTTCTCTAAAATTCTCTTCACCTCCCTGTTGGAGACCTCAGCTTGCCCACTTGTCTGAGGGTGATATGCTGTTGCAACCCTATGATTTACTCCGTATTTTGCCAAAAGAGCTGTGAATGCTTTGTTATAGAAGTGACTTCCCTCGTCACTTATGATTGATCTTGGTGTGCCGAATCGTGTGAATATGTTCTTTTGTAGGAATTTTAGGACCACTTTAGCATCATTTGTAGGGAGTGCTATAGCTTCCACCCATTTTGTTACAAAATCCACTGCAAGGAGAATGTATAGGTTATTGAATGATTGAGGAAAAGGCCCCATGAAGTCCATTCCCTATACATCAAAGACTTCTACCTCCAAGATCGTATTAAGTGGAATTTCATTCCTCTTTCAGATGTTTCCCATTCGTTGACATCTGTCACAACTTTTCACGAACTGATGAGCATCCTTAAATATAGTAGGCCAATAGAATCCTACTTGAAGTATTTTGGCCGCTGTCCTTTCACTCCCGTAATGTCCACCATAAGCAGATGAATGACAATCGTGTAGTATGTTCTTCATCTCGCTATATGGCACACACCTTCTAATCATCTTGTTGGCGCACTAATTGAATAAATATGGTTCATCCCACATGTTCCATTTGACGTCATGTAGGAACTTCTTTTTCTACTGTCTTGTAAGATCAGGGGGAAGGATGTTGCTTACCAGATAATGAGCGAAATTCGCATACCATGGTAATTCCGCATTGACTTCAAACAGTTGCTCATCCAAAAAAGACTCATTGATTGCACACTTATCTTCTTTGTATTTGTTCGGATTTTTTAGCCTTAAAAGATGGTCTGCTACTTGATTCTCCATTCCCTTTCTATCTTTTATTTCCAAATCAAATTCTTGTAGGAGGAGTATCAATCTTATAAGTCGTGGCTTAGCATCCTTCTTCGAGATTAGATATCGAATTGCCAAGTGATCCGTATACACCACTACCTTTGTCCCAATCAAATATGCCCAGAATTTGTCAAAGGCATACACTACTGCAAATAACTCTTTTTCTGTTGTTGTGTAATTCATTTGGGTTGCCGTAAGTGTTTTACTTGCATAGTATATGGCGTGGAATAACTTCTCTCGACGTTGACCAAGAAGGCATTCAATCAGCATAATCGCCACATCGCACATTAACTGAAAAGGCATATTCCAATCTGGTGCGATGATAACTGGAGCTGTAGTCAATTTCTTCTTCAATAGCTTGAATGCTAACTTACAACCATCATCAAACTTAAAGACTGAATCTTTCCCTAAAAGACTGCACAATGGTTTTGCAATTTTCGAGAAGTCTTTTATAAATCTCCTGTAGAACCTGGCATGTCCCAAAAAGCTTCGAATTCCTTTTACTGAAGTGGGCGGTGGAAGGTTTTCAATAGTCTCCAGCTTTGCTCTATCAACTTCTAACCCCTTCGCCGAAACCTTGTGCCCCAAAATTATTCCTTCTTCAACCATGAAATGGCACTTTTCCAAGTTAAGCACCAAGTTTGTCTCTACGCATCTCTTTAGAACCATCACTAAGTTTTCCAAGCAAGCATCAAAGTTGTCTCCATAGATAGAGAAATCATCCATGAAGACTTCCACATTCTTTTCCACCATATCCGAGAAGATGGCCATCATACACCGTTGGAAGGTAGCGGGTGCATTACATAAGCCGAAGGACATTCTCCTGAAAGCAAAGGTGCCATATGGGCATGTGAAAGTAGTCTTTTCTTGATCTTCGGGAGCAATGACTATTTGATTATAACCCGAATAACCATCCAATAAACAATAAAACTCATGTCCCGCCAATCTGTCCAACATCTGATCGATGAAAGGTAGAGGAAAATGGTCTTTGTGAGTCGCTTTCTTCAACTTCCTGTAATCCATGCAAACCCTCCAACCAGTCACTATTCTTGTTGGAATCAATTCATTATCCTCATTCTTTACTACGGTCATTCCTCCCTTTTTTGGCACACATTGAACTGGACTAACCCACGCACTGTCTAAAATAGGATAGATGATTCCTGCATCCAACCACTTTAAAATTTCTTTCTTCACTACCTCTTTCATGATCAGGTTGAGCCGTCTTTGTTGTTCCACTATTGGCTTTGCATCCTCTTCTATAAGAATTTTGTGCATACAAAAGGACGGATTGATTCCCTTAATATCTGCAATTGTCCATCCTATAGCCAATTTGTGTTCTCTAAGCACCCTCAACAACTTACTTTCCTACAATTCGTTAAGCGCAACAAAAATAATAACAGGTAAAGTATTAGAATTTCCTAAATATGCATACCTGAGATGTTTAGGTAATGGCTTTAGCTCAAGAGCAGGTGGCTCCTCCAATGAAGGCTTCATCTTAGTCGTGGCTCTTTCCTCCGTGTGCAATGGTTTAACTGGTGCTTTGAATCTGCTAACTCGAGGCAAAGAGTCTAGCATATGCAAATAATCTACGAATTCTGGGTCATCCACATCCTCATCTCCCAACAATGTAATTTCAAATGGATCATTAAACAAACTCTTTTCCATGTCTTCCTTGACTATCCGATCAATGACATCCACCCGATAGCACTCTTCTTCATCCGTAGCAAATTTCATGGCCTTGAACACATTAAACTTGACTTCCTGATCTTGGACCCTCATCGTGAGTTCATCTTTTTGTACATCAATAAGGGTTCTACCCGTAGCCAAGAATGGTCTTCCTAGGATGATTGGAATATTTTTATCTTCCTCGTAATCCAAAATTATGAAGTTAGTCGGGAATATGAATTTATTCACTTTAACAAGAATGTCTTCCACAATTCCTCTCGGGTACGTGACTGACCTATCTGCCAACTATAGCAAAATATTGGAAGATTTTGGAGCTGTTAAACCCAAGTCGGTGTATACTGATAACGACATGAGATTTACACTTGCCCCCAAATCACATAAACTCTTTTAGAAGGCCATATTCCTTATTGTACATGGAATAGTGAAACCCCCCGGATCTTTCAATTTTGGTGGTAGCTTCCTTTGTAAAACTGCACTGCACTCCTCTGTTAAAGCTACTTTTTCAAAATCTTCCCAATTCTTTTTCCTTGATAGAATTCCCTTCATGAATTTAGCAAAACTTGGCATTCGCTCCAAGACTTTTGTAAACGGAATATTTATTTGGAGTTTCTTTAAAACTTCTAAAAACTTGCTAAATTGCTTGTCTAATGCTTGTTTCTTAATTCTTTGCTGAAATGGTGGTGGAGGGTACACAACTGGTTCATCTAACTTTGTTTGCCCAACTTGCTTTTCTTCACCCTATTTTTCTTCCACCACTTTGTTCTCATCAACTTTGTCATCCATTCTCACTGAATTCTCTGCACTTTTCATCTAGATGTTTTCCACTTCTCAAAGTGATTGCCTGACACTGTTCATGATTTCCCTTCGGATTTCTTTCGGTGTCACTTGGTAGAGTTCCTTCTGGTCTATTGTTCAATGCTAAAGCAATTTGTCCCATCTGATTTTATAAATTCTTAATGGCCATCTCTTGTGACTTCATAACCATTACTTTGTTTTTCATAGCTACCTCATTGCTTGTTATATACATTGACAACAACTCCTCTAAATCTGATTTTCTCTCTTGATGTTGAGCTGGTTGTTGTTGTTGATTTTGGAATCCTGGGGGATAAGATGGTCGTGGAGCTTGTTGTTGCTGATTATTACTCCACGAAAAATTTGGGTGATTCTTATTCCCCAGATTGTATGTATTCGGGTACAAGTTCTATGGAATCCTGTTGTAGCTACACACAAATTGCACTGACGCTGGGTTTATTGCACATTGATCTGTAGGATGTTTACCCGCGCACAAGTCACATATAACTGCAACTTGTTGTGTCAGTACCCCTGACAAAGCATCTAACTTCTTAGAGAGTACTAAAATCCGCGCTGCTATTGCCGTCACACCATCTAACTCTAACACTCCAGCTGCCTTTGCCTAAGTCAATCTTATCGTGGGCCACTGGTAGTTGTTAGCCACCATTGTTTCTATTAATTTGTATACCTCCTCATAACTCTTTGCCATAAAAGCTCCATCCGAAGTTGCATATATACTAGTTCTGAGATTTTTGATCAACCCGTTGAAGAATGTGTTCATCTGCAGCTATTTGGGTAATCCGTGATGTGGGCACGTTTTGAGCAACTCTTTATATCTCTCCCATGCTTCATACAGTGATTCCCCATGCTGCTGTTCAAACATGGTAATCTCGTTTCTCATTTTTGCCGTCTTTGTTGGTGGGAAAAATTTTGCTAAGAATTTTTGAGCGTGGTCTTCCCTTGTCGTTATTGATCCCGGTGGTAGAGAATGTAACCAACTCTTCGCCTTGTCCCGTAAGGTGAATGGGAACAAGCAAAGCCTAACTGCATCTTCCGACACCCCATTATACCTGAAGGCATCACAAATCTCCAAGAAGCCGACTAAGTGTTCATTCAGATCATCATTTGCCAACCCCCCCAAACTGAACTAAATTTTGAATCATCTTAATAGTCCCAGGCTTGATTTCAAATGTGTTCGCGGCTATAGCAGGCCTGGTGATACTTAACTGCAACTCGGTCACCTTGGGTGTGGCAAAATCCCTCAATGCTTTCTAGTCTCCGGCATCCATTGCTTCTTCTTTTTTAGAGTTTTCAAAGTCTTCTCTTATTTCCTTGATCCACTTACTTAGCCTTTGAAATTGTTTCTCAATGTCGTCCTCAAAAGGTAGCAAATTAGGATTTTTGGATCACGTTTGCATAAACTAACTTCAAAAACCTGAAATAAGACGTACAAAGCAAAAATAAAAATGTTTAAGTAAAATTGGACTAATTAAACTAATATTGAAAAATTATTAAAATCTATACTATATTCCCCGGTAGCGGCGCCAAAAACTTGTTGGGTAAAATCTAATTACGCACAATCACGCAAGTATACGTGCCCAACAAGTAATAGAGTGATAAGTTGAGTATCGTTTGTGACGCCTCCAAAACAGGTATACATCACCCATCTCAAGTCGCCAAATACATGGTATAAAATACAAATACAAACTTAATTATACAACCGTCGTGTAATATATGACAAGACATAGCTGAAAGTTTAAACATGAATATTGCCTTCTAGACAATATCCACTCTCAAATAGAGTCCTCACTACATTTATTGTCACACTATTTTATAGAATAGTGAGGACTACTAATACATCATCTCGGACCATCACTTTGTTCCCCGACTAGTCCCGGCTACGTTATCATTTCCTGAAGAGAACAATGAAAGCAAAAGGGTGACCTCAACTAGCCCAGTAAGAAATATTATGACTAAGATAATTTAGAATAAATTATCATTAGTCTTCAACAAAGTTAAACTAATAAAATACAATAGACATCAAGTTTAACTGCAGCAGAATAAGCAATCCATTAGAAGGGTCAAATACAGCATTATACCTACTATCTTCTATGATTTAAAATGTTTTCATCAATTTTTATCGCTGAGACTCAACTTAATAAATAAACCACATCATCAAATCATCCCTGCACTATGGGCCAAGGATATTCATTAAATCATCAATGGTCATGACTATACCGAATAATCCCTGGTCATAATCATACCAAAAACTGTCCATCACTGCACTACAGGCCACTGAGGACTTTTACAACGTCATTTATAACATTACAGGTCATGATTATACCGAATGATCCCTGGTCATAATCAAACCGAGTCCATCTATGCACGTAAGCCAAATATGACTTTCATCACGATATAAGCATGAAGATGATGACAATGACATAATAATTCAATAAAACAAGTTCAAGAATAAATTTTAAAGATTTACAAGTTAATTTATCCTGAAATCAATAACGTCCAAATTATCAACATGATACTTCTTTGTGGAGTAAAATTCAATAATGCTCAGAAGAATATTTTCATAAAAAGATATTGGATGAAGTGCAAATATCCAGGATATTCTACTAATTTCATGGAGTATAGAAGTCAAAACTTTAACCAACTGAGTATAATAGAATATATGAAACTGCAAATGGATTTTTTCCCGCCATGCGGTAATCCACGTAGACAGATCATTTTCACAATTTAATAAGGAATGAATACAAAGGATCATTCACCATGCATGTGCTAATCCACATAAACAGGTTATTCCAACAGAATAATAAAGAATGGAATAACAGAAGAATTCACTAGGCCTGCGATAGACCGCACAGACAGGTTATTCCCAATCGAATAATAAAGAATGGAACTAGGTCATGCGTAATACGCACAGACAGGATATTCCAACAGAATAATAAAGAATGGAATAACAACATAATTCACCAGGCATGCGATAGACCGTACAGACAGGTTATTCCAACAGAATAATAAATAATGGAACCAGGTCATGCGTAATATGCACAGACAGGTTATTCCAACAACATAATAAAGAATGTAATTAGGTCATGCGTAATCCGCACAGACAGGATATTCCAACAGACTAATAAAGAATGAAATAACAGAAGAATTTCACCATGTATGCGGTACTTCGCATAGACAGGTTATTCCAACATAATAATAAAGAATGGAATAATAAAAGAATTTCACCATGTATGCGGTACTTTGCATAGACATTTTATTCCAACATAATAATAAAGAATGGAATAAAAGAAGCTCTCTTCATGAATACGAAAGAAATAATACCCCTTACCTTAGAAAAAACTGGATACTGGAATAGTGAGGTAGCAAACTTCTCTTCTTCTTTCTCTCTATAATTTCTCTCTATAATAATTGCTCTATAGCTTTAGTGAATTGGTGAGAAATGAAGGAAGAATGAGCTTCTATTTATAGGAAAATATAGTTTCGATAATTGCACGTTTTGGGGCTCAAAATATTACAGTATAATACCTCCAACTTTTCATTCATTTTTAATTTAGTCCTGCAAGTATTATCAAACTTGCACCACCTCCCCTAATAGTAAATAATGTGAATGAATAGTTTAATCATATGAATCAATAGTTATAATCATGTAAAAATATGAATTACAGTATAATACCTCCATCTATACCTCCATTTTTAACTTAGTCATGCAAGTATTATCAATCTTGCACCAACTCCCCTAATAGTAAATGAATGTGAATCAATAGTACACACATGTGAACACATAGTTATAATCACGTGAATTAATAGCAATCAATTGCTCATTTATCTGGTTAATTACCTGATTGGTCAGTATAACTTCCAGACATTAATTAATATCAAAATAAATGTCGATTTCCATTAACACTAATAATTCCAACACAATGGAGCTATCAATTTCATCTTTAATCAACACAAACTTATTCATTATTAATATTATAACTCACAATATTTAACAACCAGGTTGTTCCCAAGAAAGAGGGGGCTTTTCGATAAGGATTTCTCCTTATTAGCGCGCAATTAGATGACCAAACCTCTCCTTGACAGAACTTCTAGACATTGTAAATATTACAATTTAATAATATGAATAACTTTATCGTCTTAATTTTCGATTTAATAATATATCATATTATGCAGATGACACTGTGACAATAATCGAATCAATAATATAAGAGATATGATGCAGCAATTACTGTAGCAATAATTGAGTATAACTGAGTGACTTCTCACGTAAGCATCAATAATCAATACCCGTGCTACTATTCAACCACGCGTAGACATCGTATTTTTTACTACTGAAAGTAGTTCAACGCTTTTATCGGTAACACTTCCGCCGTTATTTTTATAAAAGATAATTCTGGTTTTCTTACTACGACAATACTTCCGTTGTGGGGTCCACCAATGATTGTGCCGTCGTACGAATATTCCCTGTTAAACCGAATATTCCCTGACCAATCGAATATTATATAACCACTTGCTTACTTTGTAAAATTTGTAAATATTACCTACAACTATAACATTATATTAAATCCACACCATAATATTCAAAAATATACTTTGAGAAAATTATTCTTTATTCATAAAAGTTGGGGTCTTACATCGTTCCCACAGAGAATTAATAAAAAATTAATATTCACAATTATCAATTTTGTATTAACCCAAATTTTATTAAACTAATCCAAATTAAAAATGATATTTAATAAAACTCATAAACTAAAAATATTAACTAATCAACACAACTTAAAAACCTAAATTTCAAACAATTAATGGAGATTTAGGCTTTACAACTTCACTTTAAGTATCATTCCAATTGTCACACCTTATTCTAATTTAATTTATTATCTCAGTTTATTAATCAAGAACACTCATGTAGAATTAGCCATTTCTCAATGCACTAAATCCATATTAACTTAAATCCATAATTTAGATAGAATTAAGCCAAACACCTTAATTAACTAATTCACTATATCTCTATGTGACTTACAATTAAGAAGGATTTAATTCCAAGTTCTTACCAGATTACATACGATGCTAGGCATATGTCTACCCTAACATAAATCAAGACTCTATTCAATCACAAAATTCAAGAACACATGTTATTGTGATTATGTCTAGAATCATATCTCATCTCTCGAATCTATACAATTCCACATAAAATTGGTGATCAAGCAATTTATAAATTAATCACAAATCACAATAGATAAACTGAATTGATAATTTATTAAACTCAAATCAAGGCATAATAATTGTCATTCAACACTAATGATCCATTGCAAGCCTAAAGTGTAATTTAGTTCATAACTAATGAATTAAATACTGAATAAATAAAAGAAATAATCATCCTGATTACACAAATTGAAATTAGAGAAGAATAGAAGTACACCGCCCTTCTTGCCCTTCAACAATGCAATCTTCCTGAAATCAACCCCTTTTCTTGTTCCTCCAAATTCTTGCTCTTCAATTGTATGTATTCAAGTCTCTCCCTTTGTTAAATCTTCAGCAATTAAAAATCAGGCAACTAACTCCCACTCCATCACTTCAATTCTATTCCATCTCAAACTCTTCCATAAGAATTCTAATGGGAATCAAATTCCAAATTCAATCCAACAAGTTTATGGACATGGAGTCCCAATTAACATGAAATAAACTCCCTAACATACTCCTAATATAAGTATATTACATAAAGAAGTTAACTCTCCCATCACAACTCAAATTCCAGCACTAACAAAAGCATAACTTTCTTTCCCGATCGACCGTGGCTACTAGGTTTAGGTTTAGTAGTAGAGACGGCGTGGTCACGTTGCTTTCATACGAGAACTTTTCACACTCTAGCGTGCCTCGCCGCACCTTGCTTGTCATCATGGTGCGCCCCGCGCTGGTCATGCAAAATGTCTAAAAACGCTTGATTTTCCTTCCAATGCTAGCATCTTGATGAGCTTACTTATTATCCTATCATAAAAACAAAAACACATCAAAAGTAACATGAAATATTTCAAAAAATAACAATATAACAAGCCAAATGAACAGAAATCATAGGTTAAAAACCTACTCATCACCTGGCTCAGAAGTTTTTAGCGAAATTCTTCCCACTAGCAAAATAGCAAAAATGAGGAATGAGATTACTACTTTTGAACAATAGCATGGGGAGTCATTATATGAAGCTTGGGAGAGGTATAAAGAATTATTAAGGAGATGTCCACATCACGGATTAACTATTGAACTATGTCCACATCACGCATATATATGTGAGTTATGTGACACCCCCAAATCTGGTACTTCCATTTCCACAGGATTTGGTGTTCACTGTACAAATATCATCTATCTATTTACCCATAAATAAATGCAAACCATGTAATAAATAGAAATAATAAATAAATCTCCCCTTATGGGGTTACATCAACTGCATAAAAATACAATCCCAAGTCACTCTAACCTTAAACATCTGTGCGGAATCATAAACAATAACAAGTCATAATAACATCAAGTCTAAAAATAAATACATAAGAACAACAAATCTTCCTCATTTGTTAGCCTTGCCCTTGCCTTTACTAGTGAAAGGCTCGTCTAATCTTTCGTTCTTAACTTCAATGTTATTATTACACAAGAGTGAGCACGATTGCCCACAAGTATAACAATATAACAAATGAATAATAACATGTGAATAAATCAAAGACTTCTGAAATAGGAAACTCAACTTTTGAATCAAGAATGAATAGCAAGAGACAAAAGAACTTCTGAGGGTTATAAGACCTTGAACTATGTCCTAGGTTGTCAAGTGTTTATACTTGAAACCTTTAATGATCATAAGACTATGGACTCTTCTTCTCGCATTTTAGGGGATCATTTCTTAGTACCATACTATGCACAATATCTTAACGCTAACGCATAAGTAATCCCCTATACAGGGTTCTTCATCTCAGTTTGACATTAGAGTCCGCACCAAAGGAAGTTTGGTTTGGCTAATTTATCAAGGGTTCTGAAATTTAGAACGCTCATTAACTATTGACTAGTCGAATCATTAAGGGTTCACTAGTCTAACAAGTTCAACAGTAACTGATAATTTAAAATTGAATAGCAATCTCAAAAGGTATACAATAGAATAATTATCAGATAATGTAATCAATACTTTGAAAGATTAATACATTTTAATATAATAAAATGGACTTGATCAATAATAACGAGAGTTTGCTCGATGTAAAGAGACAACTTATAAGCTCATATAAAGATAACGAGTAGGGTTAGGAAACTTACCTCGTGCGTAGATTACACGTTAATTTATACATGTTCCTTGATTTAATCCTACATACCATTTACATTCACAATACCAGTCAATGATCACGTAACTAGTCGTCATACGTTCATTCTTTTTGTTTAACTCAAATTATGACTATGCTTAGTCGAATTACCATACTTGTTTTCACGTAATATTACACTATACGAACAACAAGCTAACTACATAATCAACAATTCAATCAACATGTAAATGTCTTATTGACATGATAAGAACCTATTTTAATATCTCATTATATGACTAATACATTTTTATGTTCATTAGATTAAGTTACTAACACATTGCTAGACTTGAACATTTAAAAACTTATTTTCGGACCATTTTGCTAAAAGTGCTAATGGCATACCACCGTTAAGCCTCGTTCTTGGAGTGTGGCATGCGGCATGCGGCGGACTGGCCATGAAGTTTTAAACTGAGTTGGCGTGCGGCATGAACTCTAGTTTCTGAATTTCCAGTTCGTGAAGAACACAGAATCATGCGAATTTGTCATTTCATGGTCATTAAATTCATCAAATTAAACATACCCATAAACTAGAATTCGTACCTAATCATTACCCAACCTTTATAGAGCAATTTTAACCAATTAAACACATAATCACCGAATTAAAACATGTAATTTTACTGTTCTTGATGTTCTTGAAGGTTTTTGAACAAAAACATAAAATTTAACACTACGGATTCGTTATAACATCAAATCCATCCATTCAAGTTTTGTTTTCGTTATTTTAACATGCATAATTATATACGTGTGTGAAGTTTACAGAACAATTTATGTTTGACATATTAAATATATGTATAAGGGCCATATGGCCATATTTCTATACTCTGTAAATTTTGAAGCCATAACATACGTTATAATTATAATATTATGAAACTGATGATATTGAAATCTATAATATATAGTAATACATGCTATGCTAACATATCATCACATATATTCTCATAACAATACCATTTCCAAATTATAGAGACTTATAGAAACTTGAAAGCCAATTATTTTACAAAAACTTAAACAACATAATTAAATTGGGTTGAAGAAATTACCCAAAGCTAAGATTAGTAGGAGATGAATTCCTTCTCAACTCTTCTTCAATCACACGCTCACAATCTCCTCAAAAATTATCAATTTTCTCTCTGAATTCTCAAACTCTCCCTCTTTGCTTTTCCAGACTTAGCAGATAATAAGAAAAAGAAGAAGACATATAATAAATGAAGTAAACTGACGCGTTGTGGAGGTCAGTTACCCATCATGGGTTAACTGCTCCTAACCTCCACTAATGCCATGTTTGGCTTGCCTTAAAAGGCTTATATCTATTGTTGCCTCTTTTACTGTCCTAATAAAAGAGCTTTAACTCATGCAAGCATACATGCGTCAACAAGTAATACAGATTAAGTAGAGTATCGATCCCACAGAGAAAGTTGTTAAATTTAAACTATTATGCATCAATTAACTCACTGTATTTATATGCTTAAACTAATAACTAGAATTGTTGAATTGAACTAATTGTACTAATAACTAAAAATAAGAATAATAATGAAATAAATATAAACTGGAAATAATGGGACCCTAACTTCATTTAATATTTCATCTCATCGCCACTATTATGCAAGAAGTGTTCACATATCATAGGAAAATAGCCAAGCGCACGAATAGAGTTATAACCATTTTTCAATGCACTATAACCTACTTACACAGCATCCATAGATGATAGACTCTATGTAATCATCAACACAACCAAAATTACTATATGTCTATGTGAAATTGCAATTATATTGATTTTAAGCACAAGCCCTTACTCTAGCTCATATGGTGAAACAGTATATGTCTATCTAGTTCACAAAATACGCAAGCCATATATAACAGCCCCATATTCGTATGCTATCATGATTACAATCCATACTTGCATGTTCATTGTCAATTCCATACAAATACTGAGACGAATGGTGATCAGGCATTCATATATGTAAAACAATCACGATAGAATTCTCATATAATATGCAAAACAACCCTAGCATTTAAGCGTACAACCAAACTACATATTAAAATTCGTTAGAATCCCATAATGGAGTTTAGTTCATGTCTGAACCAAAAGCCATTATGGGATCAACGCTAAACATGATCTATAAGCAAAAAATTAAAATATGAAAGATAGAACGATCAAACCCAATTGCTGAATAAAAACTAATGATCAACGATTAAATCCTCATAGAAATCCAGTAAACAATAATAAAAAATCCACAATGACAGAGAATCCCAAGAAGAATTGAAGAAGTAGAAGTTTTGGCTTCTTTCTACGTTGGAATCTCTCCCAAGGTGTAAACCCTAGTTATGATGTGTAAAATACGCTAAACCTATCAATCCTCACTTCTGACACCCGTCAGAATCGTTTTAAAAACCAATTACAACTCATTTAATTAAAATTAAAATAAAACAAAATCATGACCAAGACGCATGTGGCCAAGGCTTCCTTGAGATGTCCTCGCGCAGCGCGAGACTTGTAGAAAGTTTGCCCTGTCCAACCGAAGTTCTGGCAAGCGCTCCCCGTGCTATTCTCGCCACGCGACCTTGATTTACAAGTTCGGTTACGGTTTCTATCATTGTTATGTCCGTCTTTACTACTACTTGCTCTTTCATGCTTGATCTTCTTCCATGCTTGGTCTCCATGCTTCATTGTACCTCCATGCCATGCACATCACCGCTTGTGCCTCGCCTTCATGCATCCCTTAGCCTCGTGCCCTCTAATATCACCAAAATTAAGCCGATTCCTGCACTTATTCACAAAAAGGAGTTTTAAGTAAATGCAATGCAAAATAACATGAAATGCAACTAAAATATAATAAAATGTACTTGAGAAGGACACAATTCGCATGAATTGGTATTCAATAAGTAGGTAAAAATACCACTTATCACCTATTTAATTTAATAAAACCCTTATAATATAGTTTAATAATGTCACGTCCAATTAGATAATAACTCAAACATCTAGTTTAATTTAATTTAAATAAAATAAAATAATTTCTCATTACTTCACATAGTCACATAATTAAATTTCTCATTTACTAACCATGTCAAATTATTAAATCTCTAATTACTTATTAAAATAATTAAAATACTATTAGGCTTATTAAATATTTCTTTTACTACAATAAGCTCACATAATTACATACTTCGAATAATAAAAATTCTCTACATTAATTTAATAAATATAACACATATAATTAAATTAATCTACCACAATTTCATCAATTAATTATTTAATCTAATAATTAATTCATTGAAAAATATTTATTCAATCCAATAAATATTAAAATTAAATTACAAAATCTCGGTTGTCACAAGTTATGTACGGGAGAACATCCGACAGAATAATGTGCAATGAATTCGGTAGCAGTACGGTTTGTGGGTAGTTACACTCGGCCACCAAATCCATATCAGAACACCTACAATCCAGGGGTGAAGAACCACCCTAACTTTGCATGGAGCAACAATCAGAATCAGTAGTACGCTCCACGGCCATCACATCCTCCAAGATTTCAATATGAGCAACATCAGCCAGCTTCGCAACTTGAATTTTTTTTAGAGGAGTTGCTTATGAAATATATAACGGGTAATGAGGCGGCAATGAAAACTCAAGCGGCTGCAATAAAGAACTTGGAAAATCAAGTGGGATAGCTTGCAAGTGCTTTGAACAATAGACCTTAAGGGGAGCTCCCAAGTGATACCGAGAAGAATCCTAGGGGTGGCCATGAACAGTGTCAAGCTGTTACGCTTCGGAGTGGGAAATAGCTGAATGAGAAACGTGCTGAAAATCTGAAAAATGAGGCAAAAAATGAGAAAAAAGTCGAAGAATAAATTGAGGAAAAGAAGGTTGAAGACAAGCAAGTAGTCAAGAAGAAGGTTGAGAAAGAAGTAAGAGTTCCACCAGTTCCATACCCACAATGATTCAAGAAACAAAACTTAGACAAATAGTTGTCCAAGTTCCTTACGGTTTTTAAGAAGTTGCAAATTAATATACTATTTACGGAGGCTTTGGAGAAGATGCCAAGTTATGCTAAATTAATGAAGGAAATTATATCAAGGAAGAAGAAGTTAGAGGATTTTGAGATAGTAGTATTAACCGAGGACTGTAGTGCCATTTTGCAGAAGAAGATATCGCCAAAATTAAAAGATTCGGGCAGTTTTACCATTCCTTGTACCATTGGCAACTTGTCATTTAGTAGATGTTTGTGTGATTTGGGTGCAAGCATTAATTTGATGCCCTTATCAATTTATACGCAATTGGGGTTGCCAGCACTGAGACCAATGAACATCTCTCTACAGCTAGTAGACAGGTCGGTAACATATCCGAGGGGAAAAGTGGAAGACATTTTAGTAAAAGTGGATAAGTTTATCTTCCATGCTGACTTTATCATTATGGACTACGAAGAGGATAAGGATATTCCTATCATCTTAGGAAGACCATTTTTGGCTACTGGTAGAACACTCATCGATGTACATAAAGAGAATTGACAATGAGGGTTCAAGATCAAGAAGTGACATTCAACGTGTTGAAGGCCATGCAATTTACTAAGGATGAAGAAGAATGTTATCGTATGAATGTGATTGAGAAAGTGGTGGAAATGAGTTTGTGCAGAGATTGAATACTGATTCGTTAGGAACCATATTGTTAGGGAACATCGACATGGATGATCCATAATTGATCGAGTACTTGTAGATTTTGGATGCTTTGCCAAGGGTTAGTAAGTTTAGAATTTTGTTTGAGCCATTTGAATCTGAAGAAAAATTGCCAGTTTGGATAAGACCATCACTAGAAGAACCACCCACACTTGAACTTAAACCTTTACCTAAACACCTCAGGTATAAATTTTTGGGAAATTCATCTACTTTACCTGTAATTATTGCATCTGTACTTACCAAAATGTAGGAAAGTAAGCTGTTGAGGGTTCTCTGGGAATACAAAATTGCGATCAGATGGACCATTGTTGATATCAAGGGGATAAGCCCATCATTTTATATGCACAAGATATCATTAGAAGATTATGTTAAGCCTATAGTGGAACAACATCGGAGGCTCAATCTAATCATGAAAGAGGTAGTAAACAAAGAAATTCTAAAATGGCTTGATGGTGGGGTAATTTACCCTATCTCTGATAGCTAATGGGTAAGCCCAATACAGTGTGTCCCAAAGAAGGGTGGTATGACAGTGGTGACTAATGAAAATAATGAGCTGATACCGATATGGACAGTGACTTGATGGAGGGTTTATGGATCACAGGAAACTCAACAAGGCAACCCGAAAGGATCACTTCTCGTTCCCTTTCATTGATCAGATGTTAGATAGAGTAGCGAGACATGCATACTATTGCTTGCTGGATGGCTATTTAGGTTACAATAAGATTGTCATCTCACCCGAGGACCAAGAGAAGATAATGTTTACATATCCATATGGCACCTTTGCCTTTTGAAGGATGTCATTTGGACTTTATAACGCACTGACGACTTTTCAAAGATGCATGATGGCAATATTTTCAGATATTGTGGAACGCAATGTAGAGGTATTCATGGATGACTTTTCAGTCTTTGGGGATACCTTTGATAGTTGTTTAAACAATCTGGTGATGGTACTTAAAAGATGCGTGGAAACCAATCTTGTGCTTAATTGGGAAAATGTCACTTCATGGTTCAAGAAGGAATCATACTTGGGCATAAAGTATCAGAGAAGGGGTTGGAAATGGATCAAGCCAAATTAGAGACAATTAAAAATCTGTCACCACCGACATTAGTGAAGGGGATTCGCAATTTTCTTGGACATGCGGGATTCTACTACCGATTCATAAAGGGTTTTTCCAAGATCTCAAAACCCTTATGAAGTTTATTGGAAAAAGACGCACTATTCAGATTTAATGAAGAATTTCTATTAGCGTTTGATTAGATAAAGAAGAAATTAACGACAACACCTATGATCGTAGCACCAAACAGGATCATACCATTTGAATTGGTGCGTGATGCTAGTGATTTTGTTATAAAGGCTATTTTAGGACAACGTAGAGATAAGATTTTTCATGCAATCTATTATGCGAGTAAGACATTGACGGATGCCCAACTGAATTACACCACCACCAAAAAGGAACTACTTGCGGTTGTGTATGCTTTTGATAAATTTCTCTCATACTTGATTGGAACTAAGGTTGTGGTGTACACCGATAATTTGACTATTCGGTACTTGATTTCCAAGAAAGATATAAAGCCTGGACTGATTCGCTGGATATTACTCCTTTAATAGTTTGACTTGGAAATCAAAGATAAGAAAGGGACTGAGAATCAAGTGGCTGACCACCTTTCACGTTTGAAAAATCTGGATCAAGACAAGGAAGATAATGTGTTAATTAATGAGTCATTTCCAGATGAACATTTATTTGTGGTTCACCACAAAATTCCATGGTTTGCTGATTTTGCAAACTATTTTGTGATTAATATATTCTCTCTAGACTTGACACGGTAGCAGAAAAAGAAGTTCCTACATGATGTGAAGAGGTATATGTGGGATAAACCTTTCTTGTTTATGCATTGTGTAGATGGGATGATCAGACATTGTATCCCATAAAGTGAAATGGAAAGTATCTTACATGGGTGTCATGCATTGTTGTATGGACGACACTATAGAAGCGAAAGAACAACAACAAAAGTGTTACAAGCTGGATTTTATTAGCCAACGTTATTCAAAGATGCCCACCGGTTGTTCAAAAGTGTGATAGATGTCAAAGGGTGGGCAACATCTCCAAGCGTAATGAAATGCCACTAAACATGATCTTGGAAGTGGAAGTCTTTGATGTATGAGGGATCAATTTAATGGGATCATTTCCGTCATTGTTCAACAATTTGTATATTCTGTTGGCAGTAGACTACGTGTCTAAATGGGTTGAGGCTGTAGCTTTACCGACAAATGAAGCTAAGGTTGTCTTGAAATTTCTGTAGAAAAATATCTCTACGAGATTTGGCAAACCGAGAGCGATTATCAGTGATGAGGGAAGCCATTTTTGTAATAAATATTTCTTGGCTCTCTTAGCAAAGTATGGGGTGACACATAGAATTTCTACTGCCTACCACCCGCAAACCAGTGGCTAAGCTGAAGTATCAAATCGAGAAGTGAAGCGAATTTTGGAGAAAATTGTCAACCCGAATTGAAAAACGTGGTCTTCGAAATTGGATGATGCTTTATGGGAATATCACACAACATACAAAACACCAATCAGTATGTCCCCATATTAGCTGGTCTATGGAAAATCATGTCACCTCCCAGTGGAACTTAAGCATAAGGCCTATTAGGCAATTCAGAAGTTGAACTTTGATCTTATAGCTGAAGGGGAAAATGACTTTCTTCAACTCAATGAGTTAGATGAAATCCGCCAGTAGGCATACGAGAACTCCAAATTATACAAAGAAAAGATCAAGAAGTGTCACGATCAGAAAATATTAAACAAAAAGTTTGAACCGGGCCAAGCTGTGCTTTTATTCAACTCCCGATTGAAACCTTTCCCTAGGAAACATAAATCTAGATGGTCGGGCCCATTCATGGTCAAAACAGTATTTCCACACGGTGCCATTGAACTATATAGCCGGAATCCAACAATAACATTTATAGTCAACATACAACTATTGAAGCACAATTGGGGTGATGACGTTAATCGCCAGGCAACCTCAATTGATCTCGCCGAGCCAGCATGAAATAGGAAGTAGTCAGGCTGAAAGACTTTAAATCAAGCGCTTTATGGGAGGCAACCCAATTATCATTTTTATTTGTTGTAGTTAGATTCAATTCTTTAATTTATAGTTTAGTTTAGTTTAGTTTAGCTAGTTGATTGCCATTGTTAATTCTCCTTACTAATCACTAGTTTCTTTTGTGTGTTATTTTAGGTGTTGAAATTGAGAATAAGGGAGGGAATGCGTGCAAAACATTGTTACATGACTTAGAATGCATTGATGGGGAGTGAATGGAGTAATACACATGCCTAATAGTTAAACAGAAAAAGATTTTTTTTCTGTAGGTTACAACACCACCCTGGCGGCGTAGGCATAGTATAACACTGCCACCCTGACGGAAAGCTCTCTATTGGATCCCTCCCCGACGGCATTTCAAGGCCAAATTCTTGCCACCCCGGCGGCACTTTGGGTTTCAGTTTTTTTTAAAAACCCCTCTTCTCGGTCGAAACTGAAAACACTTCTAGCCCTTCCAACTTCGAACCATAGAGAAAAAGTTTCCCAAACTCTTATCAAACCCTCCCCACCTCTAATCCAAGCACTACATCACATCAATCCGTCCTAACATTCGAATCATCAAAGCAAGTACACGTATCAAAGCATATTAGGGCTTAGTGGTTCAGAGTGGTAATCTTAGCCATACTCACATCCTTCTCTCCACGATTACATCAAGATTGAATATACTGGGGTTTCCCATAAAATAAGGGAACAATTCATCTTCAATTCAGGTAAGCACGTAAAATTTGGTCAGTGGTAACTTGAAGTGTGAAATTTTCATTGTAAATTTAAAACTTGGATTGTAATGTGTTAGTAGTAGTTGGGATGTGGAGAACAATTGCAATTGTTTGATGATATCATGTTGTAAGTTACTGTGTAATTCACAATCTGCCATTAAACTGAGTTTGAGGGTTAGTTGTAGTTAATATTTGGTTAGCATAGTATTTGATTGAAAATTGCAACAAATAGACTAACATTTTGGTAATTGGGTGTTAATCAAATTTGGGGGACATTGTTGGTGAGCATCATCAGTTTACATATTTGGAATTTGCATTTGTTCTTGAAAAGGGTTGACATAAGGTTACAGTTTGAGAATTGACAGTGATACACATCCATGGCACCAAAAAGACATCGAAGTGAGGGTTCTTCCACCCCAGTTCGACAATTCGATAGACAAAAGTTCATAAGTACAACCGCGGTAGACAAATTCGATTACTTTGCTAACAAAACACTTACCCCCGAGCGTGGATTGAGACCTGATGGATTCAATGGGGAGATGGGTCATCAGATTAACGAAAGGGGCTGGGACACTTATATTGATCATCCTAAACCGACAGTTGTGGCTGTGGTTAAAGAATTTTATGCAAATGCTGAAGATATGGCCCCGTTCACAGGTTTTGTTAAGGGGGGGGGGGATGATACCCTTTAGTGCTGATGCTATTAATGCCTACTATGATCTTCGAGCACCTAAGGTTTGCTAATACACTGCATACAGAGATAGTGGACCAAATTATGATAAGATTTTAACAGAGATTTTCAAGATGAACATAGTATGATTGAGAGGAAAGAAAGGAGGTATCTTATTTCTTAACAAAGACTTGAGCCGGTATAGGAAGATTTGGTATGCGTTCTTAAGTGCGAAGTTTCTCCTTTCTCAACATGTCAGCGAGATAAACAAGGAAAAAGCACCCCTTCTGTATCTGATTGTGAAGGATTTTGATATTAATGTTGGGGTTATCATCAATTTTTTTATTCGACATTTCTTACGTGTACCATTTGTGGGAGGATTACCTCATTCGTCCCTTATTTGTGGATTGTGCCATCAAACAGGGGTGAGACAAGGAGTTGATGAGCCAATACAGTAACCACTATAGCTTTAGGATCATAGATTAATAGCGAGATATGTTGAGTGGCTAGGGGGTGAGTCCCATCCAAGGAGATTAGGATTTTTATTTCCTTTCAATTTTGAGGACGATGAGGAAGAAGCTGCCGATTCTGAGGATGATGATTTTTGGGCTGATGAAGTTCCTGAGGGTGAGGAGGCTACTGCACCTACTTCATCGTGCAAGATAAATTTTATGTTTAGGACTCAGTTCAGGAGTCTTCAGTAGCATTTGGACGCGAGGGATAAAATAGAGGGAAAAAAGTTCAAGCGGACCGTAAAAAGGCAGGATCATATGTTTGCAACTCAGAATAGCTTCAATGCATCTTTGGGGGATGCGTTTGCTCAACAAAATCCCAATGCTGAGTCGTTGCAGTTTCCTGTTGCACATCTATTGCATGCTTATCCACCCACCGACTCAAATGTTATGGTGGTTGAGCCTGATTCTTAGCCTTTCAGGGAAGTCCTCTTTACTTTAATTCTGTCTATTTCTTACAATGAGGACATTGTGTATTTTAAGTTTAGGGGTGGGTCTATAGTCTGCATAGTGATTGTACATTTTGCATGTTTGCTCAGTCTTTGTCTTGTTTTCATGTAGTTGTATTTTATTCATCTTATCTGTTTTTTTTATTTTATTCTTATCATATATAAAAAAAAAAAATATGTTAGTTCTTCATATTTATTGCATGTAGATAGTTCATATTGCATGAATCTGGCTAGTCAGTAAGTATGAAGTTAACTTGGCGATGATGAGATTGGGATTACATATATATTGTTCAGTTTTGATAATTAAGGCATTGATGCAATTTCATGACATGCTATAAATCTTTTCCTGTTTAAAAATGATGTGACCAGATAGCAAAGTATGATGACCATGTTGACTGATTTAGTTAGAATAGTCACATAATTGACTTCTCGAGGAAAATTACAGGGTTAATGGAAGAAACTGAATGAATTAGTGGTGAAGGCTAGGATTATGCAAGAACTTAGTTAGGGGAATATATCAGATCTATAAAAAAAAGTAAAAAATAATAATAATGAATAAACACCATGACTAGTTTAGTTCTGTGGCCTTTGTTACTCCAGCAAGTACGCCCTAGGGGATGTCTTTACACCCAGCGCCCTTAAGTCTTCTGGCTTGGGAGTCGTTGGTCGAAAGCTCGCTAAATGGGTAGCACTAAAAAGCCTAAAAGGACTAGGCATTGCACAGTTATGAGAAATACGGGGAAAAGAGTGAAATGCTCCCGTAATTGAATAAAGGTAGCAATCATATCCCATATTAACTTCTAACTTGGTAATTGCATATTCTTGTTTGAGCTTAGCTTTTTTACACAACTTCTTAAATTAAAATTATGATCGCTCCTCTAAGAAGTGTATTATGTGATATATTTGATCTATAGTCGGTTTCCATGGTTATTAAGCACACATATATTACATCAGTTATAACAGGCGATGATTTATAAACTGTTATGAATTGCTAACTTGTCTTTGGTTAGATTTACTGTTCTTATCTATTGTGATTTCTCTAAGGCATAATGGTGAACTTGTACTATCTGATAGTTCGATTCATCGGTTTGTAGTTAGTTGCATTGCATTGTGTTTGCTTGAGGACAAGCAATGTTTTAAGTTTGAGGGTATTTAATGAATTTGTTTCATACCTACGAATCAAATAGTTTTTCCAAGCTTAATCATTGATATCTTAAGTATTTTTAGGGTGGTTTTATGTGTTTTTGGTGTTTGTGTATTGCAGGAATATGCTGAGATGATAAAACAGGAAATGAAACTTAAAGGGCAAAATTGTAATTTTTAGTTTCTATATGCCGCCGGGGCGGCAGTGTCGAATCTAAAAAGAAGAACTTCTACTATTGATAAGATTCTGCAGATCTCTTGGGGGCTATTTTGGAACACGATTAGGAGCATATAGAAGGCAATTTGGAGGGCAGAAAAGATGACTTGGAACATAATTAATCAAACCCTAGTTTTGTATTACACTTTGGAGAATTGAAGCAAGAAGATTAGCATGAAGAGTTCAAGACGAACGTGGAGAAGAAGAGTAGCTTATTTATCAGTTTTAATTCTCTTTCTTCATCTTCTCTTGTATTCAGAATATCGAAATAGTTGTGTATTTTGAGTTTTATTTTGTCTAACATGAACTAATTTTCTATTTTAAGTCTACAATGGATCTTTTCTATAACGAAGTTTGGCATGCTTCTATAATAAGTCATTGAGACTATTTCCAGATTTGTCTATTATGGTGTATGCTTAATTAATGAATTGCTTGATCACCAATTACTTGGAAACCATTATGAACTCGAGAGATGGAATATGGGCTTAGACCTAATCATAGTAGCGTCTGATTCTGATTTCTGCATGATGTTGGGATTCATAATTTATGCTTAGGATAGAGATATATCTATGCATCGCATGTAATCAGATTAAGAACTTTTGTTTAAACCTTCTTTAATTATAATTCACATAGAGATATAGTGAATTAGTTAATTAGGGTGTTCTTCTTAATTCTATCATCTGTGGATTTAAGTTGATATGGGTATAATACATTGAGAGATGGTTATATCTACCATTGTGTTCTTGATTAACAATCTGGATTAGTTAATTTGAATTAATAAGAAGTGTGTTAATCTAAGTGAAACATTAAGTGAAGCTGTTGGCTTAAATCTCCAATTTTTTTATTCAAACTTGCGGTAATTAATTAGTTTAAGTAGTTAGTACTTTTTCATAGAATTTCAAAAACTTAATTATTGGTTTAATGAAATTAAGATAATATAAAATTGGTAATTATTAGGATAAATTTTAGCTATTTTCTCTGTGGGAACGATACTCTACTAATCACTTTATTACTTGTTGACCACGTATACTTGCGTTTTGTGCGTAACTAGATTTTACCCAATAATGAGGAAGTTGAGCATATCTGTTTTCAAGCCCTTGAGGTGAGCAACACTCAGTATCAACCTATTGAGACCCCAACTTTAAAGCCCAGAGTTTCCACCGAAGTAATTTTGGCTAGTCAAGAAATGATATCCTTAGGTTTCTGGCCTGGACAAGGGTTAGGGAAGAATAAACAAGGAATTAGATGTTCAGTTCAAATTCCTAGTCAGGCAGGCACGATTGGATTAGGCTATTCCTCTGGATCATACCACCGCAACCCGCACAAGCATCCACCGGTTCCTTCCTCGATCTTTCCGCTAACAAACCTTATGAATGCAGGATATCAGGAATGCTAATTCCTAAGGTTAATCCGGCTAGTGAAAAGGAAATCTAGATTCCTGTTCTGGAAAACAAGGAAAGGAATGAAAGGTTCCTACAAGAAGTGCAAGATAGATTTGCAAATATGCATTTCCTGGCACATACTAAGGGTATGAACGAGGATTATGACTATTTAGAAAATCAAATCCTGATCCCTCGCATAAACAGGGCAAAGGAGAACTGGTTAAAGAAAAGTATTGGCCCTGATATGAGTTCAGTCATAGCCATCATTAAAGAGGAAGATGATATCAACCATCCCTTCATCACAACTATCAACAAAGACTTGACCCTGGACAATTGGAGCAACACTCCTTGGATCTGCTGAAAAGGGTAAAAGGGGTAGAAAGTTCATCTGCCCTAAAGTGTAGATATTATATACTTCTTACTTTTGTTGCATAGTACTAGCAGTTACTTTTGTCATGCTTTTGCTAATGCTTTATATGATTAAACAATCTCATATATTAAGTGAAAGCATTTTGTTTTAAGGACTCTAGGGTTGGATTTGTCTAGCCTTGTTGATGAAATGCCAAATCTCCAAAATGACTACAACTTTGATGTAGAGTTGGACTTTGACTTAATGGGGATTGAACAAGATGAGATAGAGGAATATGAGGTGCATGAGGAGATCAAAGAATGGGTTAAAGACAAACCCAAACCAAACCTTGATCAAACCACCACTGTCAATATCGGAACCTCAAAAAACCCTAAAGAAATCTTGATAGGCATGGATCTTACCCCAAGCAAAAGAAAAGACCTGATTGCTCTACTAACTCAGTTTCAAGATGTTTTTGCATGGTCACATGAGAAAATAATTGGTTTGTCTACTGATATTATCATTCATTGACTGCCCATTAAAGAAGGATTCAAGCCAGTCAAGTAGAAGATTAGGAGACTAAAACCTAAGTGGAGTTTGAAAGCCAAAGAAGAAATTGTTAAAAAATTCAATGCCGACATCATCATGGTATCAACCTGCCCTAAGTGACTATCTAATATAGTTCTTGTGCCTAAGCCCAGAGGAAAGGTACGAGTATGCGTGGATTATCTGGATTTGAACAAAGCTCATCTCAAGGACAACTTTCTAGTACTTTTATCCACATACTAATAGATAACACGATGCAGTATGACATATATTCTTTTGTTGACTGCTTTGCTGGGTATCATCAGATCATGGTTGCTGAAGAGGACATGGAGAAAACAACCTTCATTACCCCTGGGGAACCTTTTGTTACAGACTTTTATCCTTCAGCCTTATTAATGTCGGGACTACCTATCAGCGAGCCATGGTGGCCCTTTTTCATGACATAATGCACAAAGAGATAGAGGTCTACGTGGATGATATCATTATCAACTCCCGAAAGGAAGTTGGCCATATCAACCATCTCAAAAAGCTTTTCAACCAATTGCGTAAATACAACTTAAAGCTGAATCCGACCAAATATGCCTTCGATGTCAAATTAGACAAGTTGTTTGGATTTCTAGTAAGCAACAGAGGCATTGAATTGGATCCCGCCAAAATTAAAGTAATCACTGAGATGCCCGTGCCCT
Source organism: Panax quinquefolius (assembly GCA_020205615.1). Classification (NCBI taxonomy): domain Eukaryota; kingdom Viridiplantae; phylum Streptophyta; class Magnoliopsida; order Apiales; family Araliaceae; genus Panax; species Panax quinquefolius. The sequence continues at coordinate 104,357,545 of CM035154.1, read as the reverse complement.
GAATAGAAAAGGAAATACGGGGATTTCTGGGGAGAATCAATTTCATCAACAGATTCATCTCTCAACTCACAGCAACGTGTGAGCCCATCTTTAAGCTATTAAGGAAAAATTCTTCAATGAAGTGGAATGAAGAGTAGTTTTTCTTTTAATCAAGAAGCAGTTGATCAAAGCTCCTATTATAGTACCCCCAAGTGACAATGTTCCCATGTTCATGTACCTGTCAGTCAATGACAATGCTATGGGCTGCATGCTGAGGAAAAAAGACGATAGAGGCAAGGAAAGAGCTATCTATTACCTCAGCAAAAGATTTGGCAACAGCGAACAAAAGTACACTTTGATTGAAAAGTCCTGTTGTGCATTAGCATGGGCCACCATAAGATTACAACATTATCTTCATGGGCACACAACCTATCTCATATCCCGCATGGATCCTCTAAAGTACGTATTCAATAAACCCATGTTGAATCGTCGACTGTCCAAATGGAAGTTGATCCTCCAACAATTCGACATCATCTACGTGACTCAAAAGTCAATCGAAGGTCAAGGAATTGCGGATCAATTGGTCGAAGCATCATTAGGGAATTTCGAACCCCTGGAAACATATTTCTCAGATGATGCAATAATGATAATTAAATAGATCCTTCGAGAAAATATAGTCCGATCTTGGAAATTATATTTTGATGGAGCCGTAAACATGGAAGGTGTCGGAGCTGGGGCAATTCTCGTATCTCTTACAGGAGAGCAATATCCTATGGCCACCAAGTTGCAGTTTGTCAACACCAACAATACGGCTGAGTATTAAGGCTGTATAATGGGATTGAAACTGGCCCAATCCATGGATATCAAACGGTTGTTGATATTTGGGGATTCCGAGCTGGTCATCAAACAAACCACCAGGGAATATTATACCAAAGAATTGTATTTACTACCATATCATCGGAAAGTTATAAAGATGGCTATGGAGTTTGAGAAAATAACCTTCATCCACATCCCTCGAAGTAGGAATGACTTTGATGATGCATTGACAACATTGGCTTCATTGATCCATGTATCTGATAGAATGGGAATTCTAGATATCAAGTTTGCAAGCCAAAAGGCACCAGCCTATATGGAAATTACATTTGAGAAGTAGCAGATGAACTGCCTCCCATCAAAAAGCCATGGTATCATGACATCAAAAAATATATTCGAGATGGATCTACACCCCCTGGGAAAGTCAAGCTGAAAAAAGTGAATCCATTAAATGGTTCTGAAATTCTATTTGAGCGGAGACGCACTTTACAAAAGGGATGCTGGAATAGGCCTTTTAAGATGCCTGGACAAAGATCAAGTTCAAAGACTCATAGATGAAGTCCATGGTGGAGTATGTGGTCCACACATGAGTAGTCCTTTACTTGTCAAGAAGATATTAAGAACATGGCATTACTAGATTTCTTTTAAAGCAGATTATGATGATTATGTCAGGAGATTCTATCAATGCCAAGTCCATGAAAATGCCATCCATGCTCCTTCAAATGAGTTGCATTGTATGAGTTTACCGTGGCCATTTTCAATGTGGGGGATGGACATGATTGGGCCAATAGAACCCAGAGCCAGCAATGGTCATCGATTCATCTTTACCATGATTTATTACTTAACCAAATGGGAAAAGCTGCCTCTTTTCCCAAGGTCACCAAAGAGGTAATCATTGGTTTCATCAGAAATAATGTCATCTGTCGATATGGACAATCAGAGGTGATTGTGTCAGACAATGCTAAAAATCTAAACAACCAGATGATGAAGGAATTATGCAGCAAATTCCATATCAAACATCTTAACTTTGTCATCTATCATCCTAAAATGAATGGTGCTACCGAAGCAGCCAACAAGAACATCAAAAAGATCATGCAAAAGATGTCAGCCAATCACAAGGGATGATCTGACTTATTGCCTCTAACTTTGCTAGCATAGAGAATGTCAATGTGCACTTCTACTGGGGCTACCCCCTACTCATTAGTCTATGGAATGGAAGTAGTTGTGACGCCCCAAAAATAGGTATACATCACCCATTCTGAGTCGCCAAATACATGGTACAGAATTCAACTACAAACTTAAATATACATCATGAGCTACGAGTTTTAATACAAATATTATCTTCTAGACAGTATTCAAACTCAAAATAAGTCCTCAATACATTTATTATCACACTATTTCACAGAATAGTGAGGACTACTAATGCAATCATCTGGACCGTCACTCTGTTCCCTGACTAGTCCCATCTATATTCTCATTTCCTGAAGAGAACAATGAAAGCAAAGGGTGAGCTCAACTAGACCAGTAAGAAATATTATGACTAAGATAATGCAGAATAAATTATCCTTAGCCTTCAATAGTATAACAACTGATAGAATATAATAGACAACAAGTTTTAGATCAACAAGTACAATAGAATAAGCAATCCATTAGAAGAGTTAAGTAGAGCATAAAATCTACTATCTTCTATGATTTAAAAGATTTATCATCAATTTTATCATTGAGACTCAGTTTAATAAATAATTCACATCATCGAATCACCCATGTACTACGGGCCAATGATATTCTTTAGTATCACGACCATAAATTATCCATGCACTACGGGCTAAAGATAATCGTGTTTTCATCAACGGTCATGATAAAACAATTCATCTTTGCACCCTTGGTCGAAGAGAATCCATGGCCATAATAATACCAAAAACTGTCCATTAATACACTACGACCCAATGAGGACTTTTATCACATCATTTGTAATATTACAGTCATGATTATACCGAATAATCCCTGGTCATAATCATACCAAGTCCATCTATGCACTACGGTCCAAAGATGACTTTCATAACAATATAAGCATTAGGATGATGACAATGACATAATAATTCAATAAAACAAGTTCAAGGATAGATTTTAAAGATTTATAATTTAATTTATCTAGAATTCAATAACGTTCAAATTGTCAACATGATACTGCTTTGTGGAGTAAAATTCAAGAATAATATTGTACCCAAAATAATTTGGACCGAAAATAAATCAATTTTTATCATGAATAGTACCTCGGGTAAATAGTACTCGAGTGAATAGTACCCTATGAATAGTACTTCGTGAATAGTAACCCGTGAATAGTACTCTGGCATAAAAAAGTTAAAACTTATCAAGAATGCTCAGAATAATATTTCTAAGAAAAGATACTGGATGAAGCACAAATATCTAGGATATTCTACTAATTTCATGGAGTATAGAAGCCAAAACTTTAACAAAATGAGTATAGAATTCGAAATCTGAAACGAAATAATATTACCTACATACTATAGAGTATGGAAGAAAATATTATTTCAAGCGAATATTGAACAAAAGTAACATCCCTTATGAATATTAAACGAAAATAATATTCGCATCGAATATTAAACAAAAATAATATTCATTACGAATATTAAACAAATATAATATTTATTGCGAATATTGAACGGAAAAAAATTTCTTATGAATATTGAACGGAAATAATATTCATACGAATACGAAAAATAATATTTCTTCAGAATGTGAAATAAATAATACCCCTTACAAGAATTGAAAGAAAATAATTTTCTTCATGAATACGAAAGAAATAATACCCCTTACCTCAAAAAGAAGAATATTCCAACTGGTATAGCGGATATATTCTTGAAGAAACTTTTCACTATTTTTTACACTCCAAGCTTTCTAAAACTCGAAAGAAATACGCTCAATATTATAGAAGAAGAATTCTCTGATTCTGGTGTGATTTTCAATTCTAACTAAGCATCCTATTTATAGGAGAATGGAAGGGGTACTATTTGAAATTCTCACGGACGTAATAATTGAAGACTTTCACGGGCCAGATTTTTGAAATTCACAGACAAACGTTTTAAAAAAATAAGAATATAATATTCAAGTAAAACAAATAACTTTATATATAATATAATATATTCTATTTTTTTCATAAAAAACAAAACTTATTATATATATATATATATATATATATATATATAAAATAATAAAAATAAAGTAACTCCCTCATTCCCACGTTACTTACATCCCCCCCCCACCATTTTTTTTCTTTCATCACATGTGTGTGTGTGTGTGTATATATATATATATATATATATATATATATATATATATTACCTTTCCTCCATTCTATATAACCAAATCCCCCCTTTTCCAATTCAATTTTTCAACACATATGGGCCCCACACGTGGGCCCCACCTTTATTATATTAAATAATTTTCTACCGATTATTTTGAAAAATGGATAAATGGGGGTCCATAAAATACGCCAAAATTTATATCAAATACTTCATAAAAATCTCCTTAATATTTTTAACAACATTTAACATCATTATTATAATTCGCAATATTAACAACCAGGTCGTTCCTAGGAAAGAGGGGGCTTTCTAATAAGGATTTCTCCCTATTGGTGCGCAATTAGGTGACCAAACCTCTCCTCGACAAAACTTCTAGACATTGTCAATATTGCAAATAATAATATGAATAACTTGTCATCTCAATTATTGATTTAATAATATAAAATATTGACAATAATTGAATCAAATAATGTGAGATACTATGCAACAATTACTGTAACAATAATTGAACAAAACTGAGTGACTTCTCACGTAAGTATCAATAATCAATACCGTGTGCTACTATGCAACCACGCGTATTCTCACGTAAGTTCAACAGTTTTAATCGTAAAACTTCAACCGTTATTTTCATAAAAATATATTTATGTCGTTTTCTCATTCCCACAGTAATTCCGTTGTGGGGTCCACCAATGATTGCGCCGTTGTACGAATATTCCCTGATAAAACGAATATTCCCCGACCAATCGAATATTTTATAACAACTTGCTTACTTTGAAAAATTTATAAATATTACCCACAACTATAACATTATCTCAAATCCACACCATAATATAAAAAAAATATTTCGAGAAAATTAAATCTTTATTCATAAAATTTGGGGTCTTACAATCTCCCCTCCTTATGAAATTTCGCCCTCAAAATTTACATATGTACCTGGTATGCCGAACAGATGAGGATACCTCGTCAGATTCTAACTCTTGAGGTATAACCTTAGAGCGTAGAATATGTTTCTTCTTATCCAAGATTTTAACAGGTATCTCCTCAAACGTTAAATCTTCCACTATCTTGTCTTGTTCTAATTTAATAATGTGGTTCGGGTCGCCCACATAACATCGATACGTGAAATACGTTATGAACACGCGACATACTTGGCGGTAAGCTGAGTCTATAGGCCACAATTCCTATTCGATCGAGGATTTCAAATGGGCCATTTAAATCGAGGGTTGAGATTTTCTCTCTTCATCAACTCTTGCTTCTAGAATAACGCCTTCGTGAACCTTCTTCTTCGTATTCATCATCTTTGGGCTATAGCTTGAACGACTTTAACATTATCGATTTAAAGTCGGTTCTAATCGCATATTTGCTATCTTCACGTAGGTTCATATATTCGCACTCGTAAACATATACAATCTTCTACTCAACACGTCAACTACCACGTTCGCTTTTTAGGATGGTATTGAATGGTATTATCATTATCTTCAACAGCTCGAGCCAACATCTTTGGCGCATGATACATTCATTTTGGGTGAAGAGAATAGTTGAGGGTTTTAGAAATGGGTTTTGTACTGGGGTCAATACAAAATTCGATTTCAAGCTCTGGGGGTAGGCTAAGAAGTCTTCAGGGAATACGTCAGAAAATTTATTAACGATAGAAATATTATTCAAAACTGTGACTCTCATCCAAGACTTGGATAACACATCACATTGATACCTATTAACTTGCCATCGTCATTCACGGCGTCGCCTATGAAAAGTCTGGCTTTAGTGCATTCCACACAAGGAAGTCACCAGCGAAAGGTTTGGGGCTCTTTACTTATGGCTTGATATGACAGTGAATGACTTTAGTGGTTTGGTTACTTGAATTCCCATAACAGGTTGGTTAGGAATATGGAAGCTAACAACCTTACGAAAATAATCAAATTTTTTTTTGCATGATGAGTAGTTAACTAGTTAATCCCTAGAATTACGTCAAATGCAAGTATTTTCAATGAAATAAGATTGACAGGTAATGTGAGGGTACCGATTTGAACCAAACAAGACTTATAAACAGTAGATTTAATGAAGGTTTCTCCCAATGGAGTTTCAACAAATCCGCCAAAGTCTAATTTCTCAAGAGTCAAGTTTAAACGTTGAGCGCAAGTAGGAGAAATAAAAGAGTGGGTAGAACCGGTATCGAATAAGGTATAGATTTTGCAAGAGTTTATGATTTACTTACCCATGATAACTTCATTCGGGTTCCGCGATAAATGCTCTCACTTAAACTACCGACTTTGACTTGTTTGGGACATCCTTTGGCGTCACTATCCTAGCTGGACTTGACTTCACTACACGACAAAATTGAGCTAGGTGATCTTCTCTTTCGCAATTGAAACACGCTTTGGCTTGCTGCGTACATTTTGGATGGATGTGTCCCTCCTGTCCGTATTTAAAACATATGACCGGTGGTCGTTCTTCTTCCTTTGAAACGGGTGCCGGTGCTGCTGTATTTCCATCATTATTGAACCTTCTCTTATTTAAATTTCCACTTCTATTATCTTGGCCATGATTACCACCGAAGTGGTTACCATTCTTGGCATGATAGTTTCTCCCACGATGGTTATCATTGTTCCTATGGCCGTTGTCACCGGTATGATTATTATCGTGTTGTTGGTCGTTACCTTTTGGTTGAGCTAACTCATTATCGCGCTCCACTAACTGAGCCCTATTCACAACATCTGAATATAAACAAAGTTTGTGAGAAATGAGGTATTGATGTATTTCGAGTTTCAAACCTCACAGAAACATTCGCGTCATTCACTCCTCATTATCTACCAAATGGGATGCAAACCGGGATAACTCTGCAAACTTAGCCTCGTACTGTGACACAGTCATATTATTTTGCTCCAGCTTTATGAATTCCACCTCCTTCATGTGACGAATACTTTCGGGAAAGTATTTGTCATTGAACAATTCTTAGAAATTCTCCCAAGACATCTTGAGTGCGTCAGGCTGGGTAAGTTTTAGAGATTCCCACCAATGATCTACTTCTTCACGCAGCATAAAGGTGGCGAAGGGAACCTTTTGCTCCTCTGAGCATTCCAAGACATCAAATATCTTGGTGATCTGCTTTATCCACATCTCTGCCTTAAGTGGTTCTGGTATTCCCAAAAACTTCGGTGGTCCCAACCCCTTGAACTGCTTAGTAGTGACCAACCGTGGGTTGCCATTGTTTCCACCTACATTATGAATGTCGACGTCGGGATTTTTAGTTGTCCCTTTTCGTTACTTGTTCTTTGGTGTTCTCATGCTATGTGAGATTTGTTTGAAAAAATAAGTGAAAATGGTTCGACATGTATAATGTCGACGATGGACTGTTAAGAGTTGCCAGTTGGTGTTTTTAACTGGTTGCACCAATGCAACCGAAAAAGGTTTGCACATTGACCTAGTGATGTGATACTGCTAAATGGGTCTGTGAAACTGAGATTCATTTGGGTTCGGGGGCTTGATTATGCGGAGGGAAGGTGTTAGGCACCCCCTGACATCCATGTTGCCACGGTGACCACCACTTTTCAAAGAAACTGTTATATGAATATGTGTGTGTGTGTGGATCAATGTGCAATTATTTGAAAGTAGTGTGAGCCCTCGTTTGCACCTATATACAAAGGGTTTGAATTTATAGAAAGATTCAGTTTTAAGCAAGATATAACAATGATGTTTTGTAAAAGAGGTTTTTCAAACCTTATGCTCAACAGGAATTGAGACCTTTTCATACTTCCATTTTATTATTAAATGTTCAACTTGTTTGATTTTATTTTCAAGATGCGTGGCGTCTTCGAGAAAATAATATACAGTAATGCCGAATTCCTCATGGGCATGACAGCCATCCAAGGAAATTCAGATACCGTAAATAATCTACAAGCTACTTACAGCTAAAAATGTCCATCACGGGAACCAAATCTAGATTCAGTAGACTGAATCTGTGATCACAGGATTTCTAGGCTCACATGATACTACAATTTATATGAAAAGCAGTTATATATATAAAAGCTATAAATATATATATATACAGACATGATCAACCACCACGAAGTAATTCCACGGGGGATCGGAAATGTAAATATATAAAAGCGGTAAATAAATATATATGGACATGATCAACCACCACAAAGCAACTCCATGGGGGATCAAAAAAGTAAATAAAGCAGTAAATGCAATCAACCGCCACGAAGTAAACTCCAGGCGGGACTAAATGTAAATAAAGCAGTAAAAACGATCAACCACCACGAAGTAAACTCCAGGCAGGACTAAATGTAAATAAAGCAGTAAAAGGCCACGAAGTAAACTCAAGACCTGACAGAAATGTATATATATATATAAAAGCAGTAAACGCACTGGATATAAAATCCAGGCTCATTGGATATGTCCGACAACAATTATATATAAGTATATATATAAAAGCAATAAATGCTCCAAATGTAAAATCCATGCTCATCAGATATGTCAGACAACAATTATATATATAAGCAAGTAAACGCTCCGGATGTAAAATCCAGGCTCATCAGATATGTCTGACAACAATTATATATATATAAGCAAGTAAACGCTTCAGACATAAGTCTAGGCTCAATCGAGGTATAACTCGATAATGTTATTCCATATATAAATACATACATATATAAGTATATATATACAGATAAAAATGAAAACCACGGACCGAAGTTCGGGCATACGCACATAACACGACTCTCAATGTATAGAATAGTGTGTGCAAAGATGAAGAGAAAGGCTTTATAGAGTGTGAGAAGGCTACGATTGAGAACGCTAATCTGAGCTTCTATGACTCTATATGGATAAACACTCAGCTCCTGGTAGTAAATGTATAGTTATATGTGAGCTAACAGGTGTTTAAAAAGAGCAATCACTTAATATGGTGTGTGTACACAGCAAATTAGACAGGGCTTCCTTGCCTTTTTCTTTTTTAAAATGGATACCCCAAGCCCCCTATTTATAGAGGGGGGGAGTGTGTACTGTGTACTGCTGTAGTCACTGATGCACTGCACTTGCCTCGGGGTTCTGTGGGTCCCATCATCTTGAAGAACGTGCACTCATGCACTGTAATGTCCGTTCAAACTTGCAGAACTTCAATCTGAGCATCCAAACGAGGTATATAAGACCTTCTTTGGACTGCTTGTGTCAAGAGTTACGTAATGATAGGGATTAGAGGTTGTACGAAGTCAGGAAGAGGGGACCATGCCCATGGTCTTCAAGCTTCAAATTCTATCCGGTGTATTGCCACACGTAATAATCACTCAGGATTGGAACTCCTTGGTTCTTGTAGTACATTATTGTATGTATGCATGTATGAAGTGTTGAGATGACGCGCAAGTGTTGAGGTAGCAAGATGACGTTTGACTCCTCTCCTGGGTTATCTCTAGTTTTGAGTTGAAAGCAGACGTTGCTCAGGGTTACATCTGAGATTGGACTGCTACAAGTGTTTGAATGCCGCAATGTCATCTGTGAATGTGCCTGTCTGCCCGGTGTTAGCTCCGGGTCTGAGGTATGAGTGCCTCAGTAGGAGGTCTGATTGAAGTTGATAGTATGCACTTGAAACAAGCATTTTCGGAGTTATCGCCAGAACTGCAACAACATTCCTTGGGGTTATCACCAAGGATGGAACTCGGGGTTGTCTCCGAGGTTGGAAATGATGTTCCTGGTGTGTGTTTTGGGGTGGGAAATGATACTCCCGGTGTGTATTCCGAGGTTGAGACTGAACTTCCTATAGTATGCGGAATGGATATGAGCTATCTTCCAGGGTTATCTCCAAAAGACGATTCTGCCCTCCTGCAATGTTAGTAATAGGTGTGCAGAAAATTTCGAGTGTCTACAGATGTCCCTCTTTATCATATTCATGCAATGCAAGGCATGGATAGGATAAAGAATCCTAGACACTTGAAATGCAACAAGATAAACATGATGTTATGTGCAGCAATATGATGCAAAGGTATGATGCATGGATGAGATGATTGTCGGTTCCTTATTAATCCTGTTGGGATAACAATCAGTGATTTCTTGGACATGCGATCCAAGTTTTCAAGGATGTTGACGTTGGGGCTGTCACCAAAGTCCTGAATCCTAGACACGGACTTTTACTCCACAGAAGTGCCTCTTGTGTACAAGAGATCTGTAGGGAGAAAGCTTCGTCTGTTTGAGGATGTGTATAACATATTCCATTATTGGTCCTCTCTGATGGGGACGGTCTTCTCTGGCTTGTATTACTAGCATATACCACAGTTTTGTTAGAGTTACTGCCAACAGTATGTATCATCAGGGCTGCCTGACCTTTGCTGATATGTGTATCACCAGATAGATCCTTGTTGGGCAAACTGTCAAGGCTGCTTGACCTTCATTACTGTGTGTATCAATGGTTGCATCGCGTTGTGACCCTTGATGGGGAAGGCTGTCATGGATAAGTTCTTCGATGGGTTTACTTGCCACCGGATGAAGCAACGTCAAGGTTGCTTGACCTTCATTGATTTGTGTATCAATAGTTGAATTACGTTGTAACCCCCACCGAGGTAGGTTATCATGGATAAGTTGCTTCGATGGGTTTACTTGCCACCGGCTGAAGTAATGTCAAGGTTGCTTAACCTTCATTGATTTGTGTGTCAATGGTTGAATTGCATTGTAACCCCTGCCGGGGATACGTTGATGATTCACAACTTTGGCGTTGTAACCCCCACTGGGGATATTTCATAATTTCATAACTTCGGCGTTGTAACCCCCGCCGGGAATACTTCATAATTTCATAACTTCGGCGTTGTAACCCCCGCTGGGGCTACTTCTAGGGTTGTGACCCTACACTGACGACATCAGACCTTTGTGAGGTATTGCCAAGTATGATTTGTGAAAGCTGAGGCCACTGGTATAGTATACCTTGTATACAGGTGAATACCAATGAGAGACATATGGAACCAGAGTTTGGCTCATGAAAACCTGAATTCCAGGCTATTTCGCTCAATCGCGTAGCGTTTTTTTTTCCTAATTTGGCCTTTTCAGCTTGTGAGACCTCTTTTGCAACTCTAACTGGAGAGAGCTAGAGGTGTGGGACCCATAAAGGAGTACCGCAGGTACACCTACAGCAGTCGCAGGTGGACCTGCGGCCAACCGTGGGTATGTATTCCCTGCGGGTTGCTTTCATAAGTCATTTTCAAGCTGCACGACGAAGGAAATCTAAGAGCTCTTCTTCAAACCTATTGAGTTTGGGCAACTTTTTGCATATTCTGCCACCGTACAAGCGTTCTTCACTGTCCTGGTAACATATGCATGTATTCTTTTCCAATTTCTATCCGTTGGAAAATGACTTATCACTTAAAATGCATTTAGACACATAGTAGTGAATATGCATGCTGATATGATTTTAAAAAATAATCAATATAGTAAATGTTAGTATTAGGCCATGCTGAACATAATGATGTGAAAAAAATTGACTTTTGAAATAGTCAAATTGGCACCTTTTACTGTCATTTCTTATCCTATTTGAGGACAAATGAGTAAAGGTGGAAAAGTAAAATAACCCTGGTAATTAGATTACACTTACGAATTTTTTACTATGATGTATTAAATGCATTTAGGATGTATATGACTGTTGGTAGGTGTGCTACTAAATGGCCACCTAGTCATGCCTATGTGCATGTGGATAATCCCATTTACAAATAGGGTTATGGCAAAATTTTACCAAAATGTAGGGATTGGGCTGTCATGCATTTGACTTTGCTGTAGACGTATGTTAAAATAATGCATGCATGCATGTAATCATAAAATGCATTTTGAAAAGCTACAGGTAAGAATTTACCATATCCTTTCTGAGGTGATTTGGAGACTTGTTGTCCAGATATTATGGATCCGGATCAGTCGAGTAGTTCCCGTAGGATCACTTCTGGTGTACGGAGGAGGGCTTCTAAAGTGCCTCGACCTCGTTCTATTAGACAACCTCGTCGTTTGGTAGAGGCGGTGATATGTCCTATCCAGGTTGAAGTGCCGGGTATCGAGGAGGAGGATGTACCGATTGAGGTTCCTGCTCCTGCTGTACGTGTTCCCCGTAAAGATTTGCCAGGTATTCAAGTGGCAAACCCAGATGTTCTGGGTGACTTGAGTCGGCATCCTTCAGTCTACCTGCACGCCAACGAGGTATGAAGTTAGATCTTAATCTTCCTTATTTCCTATTGATGAGGAGTAAAGGGTTCTGATGTTAATCTCCATTTGATGTAGGTTTCTGGCTTTACACAGCCTCGAGGGAACTGGTTCAGCATGCACTCTATGTATCAGGCTTTATATGATGACTATAGAGCGATTATAGATGGCTGGGGATTTGGGACATTCTTTTCCATTCTTCCCCGTCGCTATCCCTGGGGTTACCTCAAGGCATTGTCTGAGCAGTGGTTTCACCAGACTCAGTCACTCCATTTACTGGACTGTGAGGTGATGATGACGCCAATGGATTGGCGGTTTATCACAAGTATAGAGTTTTGAGGGGATCTAGTTCCTTGTACGACGAATATAACCCCTACTGCCATCAGATCCTTGTTGGGAGTTCCGACAGAAGCACTCAAGGGCAGGACTGTACGTACATTTCCTTTGAGTATAGATGTTATGAGCGGGCTGTTGAATGAGCCTATACCCGATGATGTGAGAGTCAGGGATCTCATTCTTCGGCGATTATTCCTGATGATCATTAGGGGCTACTTCATAGTAGATAACTCATCTACGGTGTCCTTCGCTTTAATCAGCGCCACTCGACATGTGGACCGTATAGGAGACTATGATTGGGGTTCCTACACCTTTGCCTACTTCCTCAGGGGAATGCACATGTGATCGCAGGGCTTAACCGAGGCTTAGTTAGGATTTTACCCATTTTTGCTGGTGAGTATTTGTTAGGTTTGTAATATTCAAGAACGCAATCAAATTGCATAAAAGTGCGGAAATGTGTAAAAAATCAGAGTTTAAAATTTTACAAACCATATACTCGGATCACCCTTTATGCACAATTATTAATTAAATGAAAAGATAAAGAATAAAATCATACCCTTGAAGATCGAGCTTCCTCAGGTACAAGTTCACCTCCAAATCCTTTCGCGTTCAACTTGAATCCACCGAGTTTGGTTCCTTCCTTTGATCAACGTTAGCCACCCATATGTTTGGCCTCTAGAGGTGATCCACCAAGGAAAAAGAATTTTCAAGAAGAAGGGGTATTGGCTCAACCCTAGTTTTCTATCTCTATAGAAAAGGCGTACTCTCCCAACTATTGGAATTATTACGTATATGTAAAAGTCAACAACCACACCACCCATAATAAGACTCCTCTTATTTATTGATGTGGGCAACCCTCCTTAACAATTAAGAAATTGGGTTTTATTTAATTAATTAAATTCTTTTAATTAATTAGGCTCCCTAATCTTATTAGGGATAATTAATTAAACTCTTTTAATTAATTTAACCTCCTAATCTTATTAGGAATAAATGAGAGTACTTATATTAAATTAATTCCTAAACTCTTTTAGAAATTAAAATAATAATAATTGTAATAATATTAATAAGACTCCTCTTATTAATTTATATTTAATATTTCTAAAATATTAAATAATAAATATTAAGCTATTTAATTTATTCTATCACCATAGATTAAATTAAATATACATAACATATTATTACGATTATGCCATTAACTTCTTAAATAATTATTCTTCCTTTTATGGTGTGACCCTTTAGGTTCTCCATATTAAAGCTGGTTGTGAATAAATCAATTAGAACAATTCTAATCTTATTTAAATAAATAAATTAAACAATTAATTTATTTAAATAAATAATATTTATTCTACAATAGGGATAAGCCTCCCTAGCGATCAACGACTTTCCGGATAATATAGATTTCAACATTAATCATAAAAGAACCTTTGAGTAAATAGTTACCAAATACAATTCAATCCTTCCACATCTGATGTCCCAATTAAATATAAGACATGGAATTTATCACAAGTCTTATTTTATTTAATTATATGTATTTCGACTCTTAAATGCACAACTCCAAATAATGCAAATTAGAAACTCCTTTCTAATTTCATTACGCTTTGCCAAGGACTCTTTGGGTTGTCATTTATCGAATCACATAGGACATTTCTCTTCTTTTATTAGAAGTGGTAGATTCTTTATTGATCATACATTTTCTCCATGTACAACTTATTATACCCAAGCATACCCTTTGATATACCCTAAGGGTCTTAAGGAATAAGTCAAAGTATAACTCATCATACAATATATACTATGATGATCTCAAGTCCAAGGATTACTTGTACTACTATCACTACAGAATTCCTATTGACGTGAAAGCAAGTAAAACTCCATTAGGTATTCCTTAGCGAGCCAACGTTCAAATGAACTTATTCTCTAATAAGCACCTACATACTTGCTTTAGTGTCTCCACACAAATGATCATGAGATCAATCATCCTCATCCAATGAGCAAGCAACGTATGTACCAATCTATCCAGATTCACTAATTCCCAATTTAGTAATCCAATGATTGGGAACTATTTTAGTTTTAAGCTTTCTAAGAATTTAGATCTCATTAGAATGATCATCATCATTATTCTAAAAGCATTGCTTAAAACTATGGGTTTATCACATATTATAAAACAACATCATGTAGATAATTAAAAGTCTTTAATAAATTAATACTTTTTATTAATAAATGAATAAGATTGTTACAAAGTATATGCTTTATCATCAAACATGATTGGCTTGTGTGCATACTACTTTCAGTATTTCTCTTGTCTTTGCGCATGTACAGGTTAAGAGCGTTGACTGACAGTAGATGTTTGCCTTTGTGTTGGCAGTTTTGGGCCTATGAGAGGCTTCCATGTTTGCGTCCTGTTAGCGTATTAGGTTTAGACACCTATCCACGAGGATGAAGATGACATCATTCCATCTTTGGCGGGACGTCCTTTATTCTTTGAAGGTTTAGCCCATTATACGTCGCCAACCGGAGTTGTTGACTGCGGATGTCATCACATAGGTTTCCTATTCTGGGGAGCACTTGAGTGTTAGATTTGAGGATGGGTACCCTACTGGAGTTGAGTACGTTATTTCCACCCGTAGGATTCCTCTCTTCACAGATGGAGGATGGGAGCTCTATTTAGGAGAGTGTCCTATCAGGAGCACTACAGGAGAGATTCACCCGTAGTCTGTTTTGCAATCACCCGTCATTGACATCCCATTATTGGGGATTGACGGTCTCACATTATCAGAGGCCCCCCTGCACTCAGGAGATGTTCCAGCATTGGTGGTTCCCTCGTACCATTGGAGCTCAGACCCGCGCCACACAGTTTATGGGAGATATGGTTCTAGGATCCGTGATGATGACGGATTGGCTAGCCTGTGTCAGAGATCTGACTCATATGACACAGATTGACAGTTCGACCCGGCAGTTGGACCAGGCACATTTCTTTATTTGGCACTTGGGTAGAGATCCTTCAGAGGCAGACACTTTTGATCCTTCCAGCTCTGGCGCTGGCCCCTCAGGTGTTATGTACGTATGTCCAGAGATATTCAGCATTGACCCCTGGATGGTCTTATGACACGGCCCGTACAGATGTCTTCTTCGACAGTTAGACGTATTGATTATAACCCACCATTTTTGGTGGCATCTGATATGCGCTCATGGTATGATAGTATGTTACCATCAGACAGGGTGACTGTAGATCATTTGCTGCAGCATACTATGACCTTGTTGATGTTTCAGGTTCCCACAGGGTTTATAGAGGGTATGCTAGAGCATTGGGTACCAGATAGACATGTTTTCCAATTCGGGACCCAGGAGTTGACTCCTACTTTGGAGGAGTATGCACGTTTGATGATGCTACTGTTGGACTGACCTTGTGTGCACATGGCGATCGAAGACATGAGTAGGCAGTTCATGACCCTCACCGGATTAAGGCGTAGGGTGGTACAGGATGAGATTACATCCGGCCACGTGATATCACGGCGTTTTCTGTTTGATGATTTGGCTTTGAGGATAGTTATGTACGGCATTTTGGGGATTTCACCACTTTGGAGGATCGTTGGCATTCACCCGAGTGGATGTCTCACATCGTGCATTTGTCATACGCCTACATGACACGGTACATGGATGAGTTGGATATAGACGTCATTATAGCAGTGAGAGCTCTCAGAGAGGGTCACACCATCATACCGATGATTATGGCTGAGACTCTGAGGTTGGCCACATATTGCTGCACTTATCCGGCAAGAGTGTTCACATACAGCTCGGTCATACTGTACGTGTGGTTTATGTCACACTTGAGACCTATTGGCACATTTAGACGGCATGGATATTGTTTCACCCATGATATAGCCATGTCGTACTCCTTTCAATCTACGGAGTGTATAGATGCTGCATCTTGGTCAACTTTCTTGGCAGGGATTGGAGATCCATTCTCTATATTGCCGTGTACAGGGCTTAGCTCACCCTACAACTTTATTACTCATGCTCCGGGCATGGATTATCTTCCTCTAGCTGGTTTAAAAGGGATGATCACCTACCACACACTGGTCATGATGTGTCAGTTTGACCAGTTTCGGGATTTCCACCCATTTGAGGGGGCAGTGATTCAACGTTTTGCTTCTCGCCATTTATCATCAGCGGACAGATCTAGGTTGTATGCCTATTGGGATCAACGAGAGCTATCTGAGTTTTTTGTCAGTCATCCGGGTTATTCTGCAGAGTATTCAGCATGGATGGAGACAGAGACTACATCGACTATGGTAGTATCCACAGTGCAGGAGATTGATTCCGATGATGAGGAGCCGATGGAGGAGGCTGACATTCCCATCATGGGGACTTGACTGCTGGGTTGCCAGCATTTGTGATGGATTATCCCACCCCAAGTGCCACTGTTACTAAGTATCCATCACAGTATTTGGAGCAGAGCCTATATCTGATGACCTATGGCAGAGATCAGGCTAGGGCCTCGATGTTGACAGCTCTTGATAGGAGAGACACCACTCTATTAGAGGGGGATAAGGCTAGATCAGCCATGGATGCATTGATTGTGGAGCGGGATGCCACCCTATCTGCTAGGGATGTGGCCATTGCATGCATGATGATTCCGTGAGATCCCATACGACTGACATCCTTGCCGATATAAGTGCATACATTAATGAGCATTATGTCACCATGCAGTTAGCCTCTGATCTGCTAGCTCGTGTAGATACCATTGGGCAGGAGCTTGCAGCGTTACCTCCTTCTTCAGAGAGGGATGCTATGTTAGATCTGATAGTCTGCATACACACATATCCGTAGATAGATTTGTATTTTCCTGCATAGACTAGCTTAACCATTTTGTCATGTACAACACATATGTATATATCAAACAGTATTATATATGACAGAGAAATATATTTTGATTTATTTCCCTTTTAGTTACACATTGATACTTGCTTGATATTTGCCCGTTTCTTCAGGGCTTTTGATCTTGATGCATTCTGAACTTATCCTTGATGTGTGGACATTGAGCCATCACAGGATATCTCTGAACAGATCATTGATCTGTATGTATCCCTACCATCTTTGGTGTCTTGGGACTGGTTTTTGTATGGAAATGTGGAGAGGAATGTGGTTTTTTCTCTTTGAGATTGACCGCACCACAGATGGTCGCCAGTACTTCTATTTGTGAGAAGCCTAGTTAATTCGATCTCTTATGGATTGGTGTTGCTCTTTGAGGCACAACCGCAGCTTAGATGGTCACCGAATCCCCTATTTATGAGGAGAGGTTGGGTAATTCTATCCCATTGGTCTGAAGCTGATGAAATGTGGTGGATTGAAGTTTAATCCTAGTACCGTGTGACAAATATTTTTGTTCTGGTAGGGGTTAAACTAAATCATAAATGGCTGCCTATGTACTCCTATTGAAGAGGAGATCAAGTCTACGTAGTTCGAACCTGGTGTAAGAGGTTCAACGTTAAATGTGAAAGGCAGATGGGTGTAGAAGCTTTATTGATGAAAAAGGTGTAAGACCCCAAATTTTACGAAATAAAAGTATTCAATTTTTATAATTATTATTCTATTTAGTAAATGGTTAAATTGATAAAAGTATAGTAATACACGTGGTTGTATAGTAGCACACGGTATTGATTATTGATGCTTATGTGAGAAGTCACTCAGTTATACTCAATTATTGCTACAATAATTGCTGCATCATATCTCTCATATTATTGATTCAATTATTATCACAGTATCATCTGCATAATATTTTATATATTATTAAATCAATAATTGAGACGACAAAGTTATTATTTGCAATATTGATAATGTCTAGAAGTTCTGTCAAGGAGAGGTTTGGTCACCTAATTACGCGCCAATAAGGAGAAATCCTTATCGAAAAGCCCCCTCTTTCTTGGAAACGACCTGGTTGTTAAATATTGTGGGTTATAATATTAATGATGAACGTTATTAAAAATTAAATTTGAGTTCAGAGTTGAATTTGGAGACGCGGACATGATATTTGAGTCCGGAATGATGAAATTAGTAGAAATAGTCTATAAACACAAAATTTGACGGGGTTGACTTTTTGGTCAAAAAAGTCAATAGTTGACTTTTTCGAAAAAAGTCAAACTTTGAAATTTCAAAAATGAAATTTTTGAGAAAAATATTTCCATTGTGTTGGTATTGTTAGTGTTAGTGGAAATCAACATTTATTTCGATAATAATTGATGTTTGGAGGTTATATTGACCAATCGGGTAATTAATCGAATAAATGAGAAATTAATTTCTATTAATTCATATGATTATAACTATTTGTTCACATGTATGTACTATTGATTCACATTCATGTACAATTAGGGGAGGTGGTGCAAGATTGATAATACTTGCATGACTAAGTTAAAAATGTAGATATTGATGGAGGTACTATACTGTAATTCGTATTTTCATATGATTATAACTATTATTTCAAATGATTGAACTATTGATTCACGTTATTTATTATTAGGGGAGGTGGTGCAAGTTTGATAATACTTGTAAAACTAAATTAAAAATGAAGGAAAAGATGAAGGTATTGTACTGTAATATTTCGAGTCCCAAAATGTGCAATTATGAAATCTACATTTTCCTATAAATAGAAGCTCATTCCTTCATTATTATTCACCAATTCACTAAAGCTATATAGCAGTTATTATAGAGAGAAATTATAGAGAGAAAGAAGAAGAGAAGTCTGGTACCTCACTATTCCAATATCCAGTTTCTTCTAAGGTAAGGGATATTATTATTATAGTAAGGGGTATTATTTATTTCGTATTCATGAAGAGAGCTATTGTTATTCAATTCCTTATTATTTTATTGGAATAACTTTGTATCATGCGGACTACCTTATTATTTTATTGGGTTTTATTTAATTAATTAAATTCTTTTAATTAATTAGGCTCTCTAATCTTATTAGGGATAATTAATTAAACTCTTTTAATTAATTTAACCTCCTAATCTTATTAGGAATAAATGAGAGTACTTATATTAAATTAATTCCTAAACTCTTTTAGAAATTAAAATAATAATAATTGTAATAATATTAATAAGACTCCTCTTATTAATTTATATTTAATATTTCTAAAATATTAAATAATAAATATTAAGCTATTTAATTTATTCTATCACCATAGATTAAATTAAATATACATAATATATTATTATGATTATGCCATTAACTTCTTAAATAATTATTTTTCCTTTTATGGTGTGACCCTTTAGGTTCTCCATATTAAACCAGGTTGTGAATAAATCAATTAGAACATTTTAATCTTATTTAAATAAATAAATTAAATAATTTATTTATTTAAATAAATAATATTTATTCTACAATAGGGATAAGCCTCCCTAGCGATCAACGACTTTCCAGATAATATAGATTTTAACATTAATCATAAAAGAACCTTTGAGTAAATAGTTACCGTACAATTCAATTCTTCCACCATACAATGTCCCAATTAAATATAAGACATGGAATTACTGTCAAGTCTTATTTTATTTAATTATATGTATTTCGACTCTTAAATGCACAACTCCAAATAATGCAAATTAGAAACTCCTTTCTAATTTCATTCTGCCTTGGCCAAGGACTATTGGGTTGTCATTTATCTAATCACATAGGATATTTCTCTTCTTTTATTAGAAGTGGTAGATTCTTTATTGATCATACATTATCTCCATGTACAACTTATTATACCCAAGCATACCCTTTGATATACCCTAAGGGTCTTAAGGAATAAGTCAAAGTATAACTCATCATACACAATATACTATGATGATCTCAAGTCCAAGGATTACTTATACTACTATCACTACAGGAATTCCTATTGACAGGCAAGTAAAACTCCATTAGGTATTCCTTAGCGAGCCACGTTCAGTGAACTTATTCTCTAATAAGTACCTACATACTTGCTTTAGTGTCTCCACACAAATGATCATGAGATCAATCATCCTCATCCAACGAAAGCAGCGACGTATGTACCAATCTATCCGGATTCACTAATCCCCAATTTAGTAATCCAATGATTGGGAACTATTTTAGTTTTAAATTTTCTAAGAATTTAGATCTCATTAGAATGATCATCATCATTATTCTAAAAGCATTGCTTAAAACTATGGGTTTATCACATATTATAAACAAAGATCATGTAGATAATTAAAAGCCTTTAATAAATTAATACTTTTTATTAATAAATGAATAAGATTGTTACAAAGTATATGCTTTATCATCAAACATGATTGGCTTGTGTGCATACTACTTTCAGTCTCCCACTTGCACTAAAGCCAATCGCCATGGAATTTCATACCCTTCTTCTTTAAGTGACGATTATCCTGCTGTTGGATAAGCTTTAGTTAATGGGTATGTAATGTTGTTCATGAGAGTCCACTATCTATATAGTGATTTCCATCTTTCAATGATTCTAATAATCAAATGAAAGTGCCACAACACATGTTTAGATCCAAGATGAGACTTAGGAACTATTCCTAGTTCTGTAATGAACTTTTAATCCAAACAATCAACTTGCGACTTCATTTATAGCTATATACTTTGTCTTTATCACTAAACCAGAACTCTTTCTTTGTTTGGAACCTTTCAATTCATCGCACCACTTGTTCAAGATAACACTTTACCTTAAAGTGGATTTTACGTCATCTTAGTGCATCTCGAAAAACTTGAGTGCATTAAGCCCTCTAGTTTTAATTTAGACCCACCATGAATATGATCACATCCTTAGTCTTTGGTTAAGCACTTTAAGATGTTTTTCACCGACTCATAGTGAACTTCTCCATAATATGGTGATCAACATCGGGTCTCGTACATTTTATTGCATACATGATTGTCACTCATGCGACCTCTCTTTTCGTGAGTGCGTGGGGACTATTAAAGAGATACACTCCATAGCTCATCGACATGAGACATCTCTTGGAGTTTGCCATGCTAAACGACTTTAGCATCAAATGAATATACGTTCCTTGGGTTAAGTCGAGCATCCTCTTAAATCTATCTATATAGATTTTATCCCCAATTAAGATACTCTTCCCAAATCATTCGTGGAGGAATATTTAGACAACTTTATCTTTACTGATTGTAGCAATGGTATGTTATTCCTTATCCGTAGTATATCAACATATAGTACTAGGAATGTCATGATGCTCCCACTGTCCCTTTTGTACACACTAGGTTCATTCTTATTTTTGATAAAATCAAACTTTTTGATTGCCTCATCAAAACGAATGTTCCATATTTGAGAAACTTGCTTCAATCCATTTCTCTGAGTGTCTACAACACTTACCTCATCGTATGTAACTGGATCATCATCTTCTATGATACGTACCTCATCATCATCATCCATGATGAATCCATACCTCCCAGGTATCTTCGGTAATATTCCAGATTTACGATTAGGTTGTGGTACAATAGGTACATCTATAGGTTCTCTTATTTGACTTATAGTGTTTTGTGGTTCTTGAACTCTTCAAGATCTATTATCCTCCCACTAGCCCCTTCAATGATAAACACCTTTATCTTAGAAGGCAACGTGTTTCGCAACAAACACCTTTTGCTATGTAGGATTATAGAACATATGCCCTAAACTTACTTTAGGATGTCCCATAAATCTGTACATGTCAAATTTTGTCCCAAGCTTATCCTTCGAAACCTTTTCACATAAGTTGGACAATCCCTTATCTTATCATACTTAAGATTAGGAATCCTCCTTTCCATAACTTTTATGGAGTCTTGAAATGGATTTTGAGGTTACCATTTTCAGAGATATGCGACCATTTCTAGGACATGATCCTAGAAGGATACTGGAATGTCGGTAAAATCATTTTGGACCGTACCATGTTCAACAAGGTATGAATTTTCCATTCAGATACATCAATCAATTATTGCATATCAGGATGTGTCCATTATGAGAAAACCATTTGAGATGATCTAGAAACTTATTGCATAAGTATTTATTCCTTGATCCGATCAAAGAATTCTAATACTTTATCAATTTATTTCACTTCTGAATTCTTTGAACCTTTCAAATAATTCATACTTGTATTTCAGAAAATACACACATTTAACTCTTTGAATGATCATCTCCTTTTCTTATACTAGTTTGTTCAATTTACAAAATTATTTTCACGTAAATCAAGTATACAAAATCCATTAAGTAATATTTCAGTTCTATACAAAACATTATTATTATAAATAGAACAACAATTGTTCTTAATTATAATACCAAAGATTTCATTGTCCAATAATAAAATGGAAATAATATTTTTAACAAGAACTGGAATACAATAACAACTTATTGACTTAATAGATTTTCCCGTAGGCATTGCTAAACTATAAGTTTCTATGGCTAATGCAGCAACCTTTGCTTCATTTTCTACACATAGGATTACTTATATTTGTTTAGCTTTCTACTTCTGCTTGGTCCCTTCATAAATCTATATTTATGATAACCAAAGTCGGTATCCAATACCCAAGTAGAACCTTGACTTAAAGAAAAATTTATTTTAAATCATGAGCAAATTTGTATTTGTAACCAAAACTTCACTGAGCTTCTTTGGTTAGCCTCTGCAAGATGCTTCTCATGATTTCTTTCAAAGGTGTCCGGGCTTATTGCAATGGAAGCAAACTCCTTTGCTATCCGTATCAGTTTTGTTCTTATTATCCTTTGTTTATGCCTTTCTATATACCTTCTTTGAATCGTTCTTCTTTTAGGAAGATCATTTTTGGCCCTACCAAGAAGAAGACATGGTCTTTCTTGGTTGGATAGTGACTCTCAACATTTTTCAATATGTTAAGCAAATCAATGAGGTGATATCTAGCTTGTTCATATGAAAAATTCACAACAATTGTGAAAGGAGTTAGGGAGTGAGTGCAAGGTCAAATCTTGGCTCAACTCTCCATCCATGACAAAAACCAGTTGTCCTAATTGATCAATCAAATTGATTATGTTAAGAACTTTGTCTGCATTTATAGTGCCATTGGCCATTCTAGATCGGAAGAGCTCCTTAGATATCTCGATATCTATCGGCCCTACTTTCCTCACCATCAACTACTTGATGTGAAGGAATATAGTAGGAGCATCCATAGTTTCATCTTGTGTTGAAGCTCGTTACTCATGGATGCGAGCATGATGCATTGAGCTAATCTGTGCATCATCTTGCCACTTTCTAAAAGTAGCAATCTCTTCCTCGAGGAGGCATTATGCGCAACCATTGCGAGGATAGGCGTATTAAGGACATAAGATAGCTTTTCACTATGAGAACTATTCTCAAATTCCTTAACCAATCCGTTTAATACGGTCCAGTTAAATAACATCTAATATGTTTCATGATGATAGTAATTAAGACATTGTAAAATTTCAGTAAATGAATTTGTAATTAACAATATTTTAACATACATTCTTTTATTAATTACCAAAATAAATTAGGTCTTGTTTTAAATTGGTATCTCCACTATTTTCTTCAAACTATATTACCCTCACTTATATAGTTCGGCAAAATCTAATTAAAGATTTACTAGTGAGAATAAGGATCCCATTTCAAATGTATATAGCCTTGTGGTGACACAACAAACTATATATAAATAAATAGGTAGACAACAACTTTTGTCAATTACATCAACTATGCAACTCCTTTTCTTTTGCCTCTTAGATTATTTTGATCAAGTGGTGGCACATCCGAATCAAAATTATCCAAGTTAAGTCCGACCTAGCACTCCATATATTCAAAAAGAAAAATATCATCCTTGTGGTGACACAACAAAACAATATTGTTCAATTTTCTTTATAAGCATCAAATGTGATAAATTAACATCTTAAATACTTAATACTTGCCTTGTGGTGACACAACAAACTCATATTAAATATTTAATACTCTATTAATTTTATCATGCTAGAAAGCTGACGTTTGATATTCTAAATATCTTTGAACGCTTAGGACTTAATATAAAAATTGAGGGGTTTGTTATTAATTTGTCTCTCTTGTTTGTTTACAAGAGCATGCATATATATATATATATATATATAAAATACGCGTTATATTAATGAACATGCGAAGCATGTTTGCATAATATATAATATATATATAGTATAAGCATGCACATATAGAATACTATATTCTACACCGGATTGATTATGGACTTTTATTCTAGTTTGGTTCACTAGAGCCACCAAGTGAACCAAAAGGTCAAACCCTAGGGTGCAAGAAATAATATTTAAATATAACTATTACATTTAAACCCGGGCTCCATTACAAGCGGGTCTTCAAGCGCTCCTTGTTCCTTGATCTCCAATTCTTCAAAATTAATTCTAACTATTCCTATTACAAAACTATTTAAAATAAATAGAAACCTTGATCGTGATCAAGGGGAACTACATAGGAGGAGATAGAATTTACATTAAGAAAAAAAAAATTAGAGAAGGCGAGTACATGCAGACCCATTTAATAAAATCCATACATTCATGCATCCAACTAAAATAAAATCCAATCACATTAATCAATAGTCCATAATCAATCCCATTTATTATCATACACATCATCATATGCATCAATAAATAACATTCATCTTATGAATAATAAACATTTAATATATATATTGATATCATTTAATGGGCAAAATTTAGTTAGTATAAAATCTAATTTTGAATTAAAATAAACTCCTTTATTTTAACCCAAATTTAAATCAAAATAAAACTATTTTATTTTAATTTATCCAATTTTGAATAAAATAAACTATTTTATTTTAATCAAAATCTTTAATCAAAATAAACTCCTTTATTTTAATTAATTATGGAATCCAATTCCATGTAATAAAAAAATTATTAAAGGAAACACGGATTATCTTTTTCTATTCACAAATAAACTCCTTTATTTTGAATAATATGAAATCTTATTTCATATCTAAATAAACTCCTTTATTTAAGGAAAGACTAATTTTTTCCTATTCACAAATAAACTCCTTTATTTTGAATAATATGAAATCTTATTCCATATCTAAATAAACTCCTTTATTTAAGGAAAATAGGATTCTCTTTCCAATTCACAAATAAACTCTTTTATTTTGAATAATATGAAATCTAATTTCATATCTAAATAAACTCCTTTATTTAAGGAAAGATGGAATACAATTTCAACTCCAATTAGTTATCATGGAATCCAATTCCAACTCTAATTAGTTAGCATGAAATTCTAATTTTAAAATTAAAATAAACTCTTTTATTTTAAGATTAAAATAAAGTTTTTATTTTAAAATTAAAATAAACATTTTATTTTAATTATAAAATAATTAAGAATATTATATATATATATATAATAACCGCTAATATATATAAATACATAATAACCGTTAATTATATATATATATATATTATAACAAAAAAAATATATCATATATATATATATTATATCCGGAGTTCCGTGCACCATCCTTGAACAAACAAAAAAGAACCAAAACAGTAGGAAGCGCAAACGATTTATAGAGTAAAAAATGATCCTGGCCACGTGGCCACTAATCACATTGAGTCACGGAAATGTTAACTAGTTAACAGGATATGTTTATATATATATAATAAGAATTCGTGATTTCTAAATTACCGAATTCGCGAAATTCCTTTTTTTTTATTATTATTTTTTTAAATAAATTTTATACAATAAAATTATGCCAAAATAAATTGTTCTAAACACATATCAATACACATATCAAATTAAAATAATTAATAATTCGCATAAAGGTTTGGCTCTGATGCCACTGTTCGGTTTGTAATATTCAAGAACGCAATCAAATTGCATAAAAGTGCGGAAACGTGTAAAAAATCAGAGTTTAAAATTTTACAAACCAAATACCCGGATCACCCTTTATGCACAATTATTAATTAAACGAAAAGATAAAGAATAAAATCATACCCTTGAAGATCGAGCTTCCTCATGTACAAGTTCACCTCCAAATCCTTTCGCGTTCAACTTGAATCCACCGGGTTTGGTTCCTTCCTTTGATCAACGTTAGCCACCCATATGTTTGGCCTCTAGAGGTGATCCACCAAGGAAAAAGAATTTTCAAGAAGAAGGGGTATTGGCTCAACCCTAGTTTTCTATCTCTATAGAAAAGGCGTACTCTCCCAACTATTGGAATTATTACGTATATGTAAAAGTCAACAACCACACCACCCATAATAAGACTCCTCTTATTTATTGATGTGGGCAACCCTCCTTAACAATTAAGAAATTGGGTTTTATTTAATTAATTAAATTCTTTTAATTAATTAGGCTCCCTAATCTTATTAGGGATAATTAATTAAACTCTTTAATTAATTTAACCTCCTAATCTTATTAGGAATAAATGAGAGTACTTATATTAAATTAATTCCTAAACTCTTTTAGAAATTAAAATAATAATAATTGTAATAATATTAATAAGACTCCTCTTATTAATTTATATTTAATATTTCTAAAATATTAAATAATAATATTAAGCTATTTAATTTATTCTATCACCATAGATTAAATTAAATATACATAACATATTATTACGATTATGCCATTAACTTCTTAAATAATTATTCTTCCTTTTATGGTGTGACCCTTTAGGTTCTCCATATTAAACCGGTTGTGAATAAATCAATTAGAACAATTTAATCTTATTTAAATAAATAAATTAAACAATTAATTTATTTAAATAAATAATATTTATTCTACAATAGGGATAAGCCTCCCTAGCGATCAACGACTTTCCGGATAATATAGATTTCAACATTAATCATAAAAGAACCTTTGAGTAAATAGTTACCGACAATTCAATCCTTCCACCATACAATGTCCCAATTAAATATAAGACATGGAATTCATCACAAGTCTTATTTTATTTAATTATATGTATTTCGACTCTTAAATGCATTAACTCCAAATAATGCAAATTAGAAACTCCTTTCTAATTTCATTACGCCGCCAAGGACTCTTTGGGTTGTCATTTATCGAATCACATAGGACATTTCTCTTCTTTTATTAGAAGTGGTAGATTCTTTATTGATCATACATTTTCTCCATGTACAACTTATTATACCCAAGCATACCCTTTGATATACCCTAAGGGTCTTAAGGAATAAGTCAAAGTATAACTCATCATACACAATATACTATGATGATCTCAAGTCCAAGGATTACTTGTACTACTATCATCACTCTGAGAATTCCTATTGATGAGTGCAAGTAAAACTCCATTAGGTATTCCTTAGCGAGCCACGTCAAAGTGAACTTATTCTCTAATAAGCACCTACATACTTGTTTTAGTGTCTCCACACAAATGATCATGAGATCAATCATCCTCATCCAATGAAAGCAAGCAACGTATGTACCAATCTATCCAGATTCACTAATTCCCAATTTAGTAATCCAATGATTGGGAACTATTTTAGTTTTAAGCTTTCTAAGAATTTAGATCTCATTAGAATGATCATCATCATTATTCTAAAAGCATTGCTTAAAACTATGGGTTTATCACATATTATAAAACAACATCATGTAGATAATTAAAAGTCTTTAATAAATTAATACTTTTTATTAATAAATGAATAAGATTGTTACAAAGTATATGCTTTATCATCAAACATGATTGGCTTGTGTGCATACTACTTTGAGATTTCTCTTGTCTTTTGCATGTATGAGTTAAGAGCGTTGACCGACAGTGAGATGTTTGCCTTTGTGTTGGCAGTTTTGGGCCTATGAGAGGCTTCCATGTTTGCGTCCTGTTAGCGTATTAGGTTTAGACACCTATCCACGAGGATGAAGATGACATCATTCCATACTGGCGGACGTCACTGTTGCTGAAGGTTTCGCCCATTGTCGCCTACAACTGGAGTTGTTGACTGCGGATGTCATCACATAGGTTTCCTATTCTGGGGAGCACTTGAGTGTTAGATTTGAGGATGGGTACCCTACTGGAGTTGAGTACGTTATTTCCACCCGTAGGATTCCTCTCTTCACAGATGGAGGATGAGAGCTCTATTTAGGAGAGTGTCCTATCAGGAGCACTACAGGAGAGATTCACCCGTAGTCTGTTTTGCAATCACCCGTCATTGACATCCCATTGTTGGGGATTGACGGTCTCACATTATCAGAGGCCCCCCTGCACTCAGGAGATGTTCCAGCATTGGTGGTTCCCTCGTACCATTGGAGCTCAGACCCGCGCCACATAGTTTATGGGGGATATGGTTCTAGGATCCGTGATGATGACGGATTAGCTAGCTCTTTGTGTCGAGATCGACTCATGTGACATGATTTAATGATTCGACCCAGCGATTGGACCGAGCACATTTCTTTATTTGGCACTTGGGTAGAGATCCTTCAGAGGCAGACACTTTTGATCCTTCCAGCTCTGGCGCTGGCCCCTCAGGTGTTATGTACGTATGTCCAGAGATATTAAGCATTGACCCCTGGATGGTCTTATGACACGGCCCGTATAGATGTCTTCTTCGACAGTTAGACGTATTGATCATACCCCACCATTTTTGGTGGCATCTGATATGCGCTCATGGTATGATAGTATGTTACCATCAGACAGGGTGACTGTAGATCATTTGCTGCAGCATACTATGACCTTGTTGATGTTTCAGGTTCCCACAGGGTTTATAGAGGGTATGCTAGAGCATTGGGTACCAGATAGACATGTTTTCCAATTCGGGACCCAGGAGTTGACTCCTACTTTGGAGGAGTATGCACGTTTGATGATGCTACTATTGGACAGACCTTGTGTGCACATGGCGATCGAAGACATGAGTAGGCAGTTCATGACCCTCACCGGATTGAGGCGTAGGGTGGTACAGGATGAGATTACATCCGGCCACGTGATATCACAGCGTTTTCTGTTTGACAGATTTGGCTTTGAGGATAGTTATGTACGGCATTTTGGGGATTTCACCACACTGGAGGATCGTTGGCATTCAGCCAGAGTGGATGTACTGCTACTGTGCATTTGTCATACGTCTACATGACACGGTACATGGATGAGTTGGATATAGACGTCATTATAGCAGTGAGAGCTCTCAGAGAGGGTCACACCATCATACCGATGATTATGGCTGAGACTCTGAGGTTGGCCACATATTCACGCACTTATCCCAAGAAGAGTGTTCACATCTTACTCGATTACATCTTGTCACGTGTGGTTTATGTCACACTTGAGACCTATTGGCACATTTAGACGGCATGGATATTGTTTCACCCATGATATAGCCATGTCGTACTCCTTTCAATCTACGGAGTGTATAGATGCTGCATCTTGGTCAACTTTCTTGGCGAGGGTTCGAGATCCATTCCCTATATTGCCGATGTCTGTGGCTTAGCTCACCCTACAACTTTATTACTCATGCTCAAGGGCATGGATTATCTTCCTCTAAATTTGGTTTAAAAGGGATGATCATCTACCACACACTGGTCATGATGTGTCAATTTGACCAGTTTCGGGATTTCCACCCATTTGAGGGGGCAGTGATTCAACGTTTTGCTTCTCGCCATTTATCATCAGCGGACAGATCTAGGTTGTATGCCTATTGGGATCAACGAGAGCTATCCGAGTTTTTGTCACCATCCAGGTTATTCTGCAGAGTATTCAAAGATGGATAGAGACAGAGACTACATCGACTATGGTAGTATCCACGATGCGAGAGATTGATTAGATGATGAGGAGCCGATGGAGGAGGCTGACATTCCCATCATGGGGACTTGACTGCTGGGTTGCCAGCATTTGTGATGGATTCTCCCACCCCAAGTGCCACTGTTACTAAGTATCCATCACAGTATTTGGAGCAGAGCCTATATCTGATGACCTATGGCAGAGATCAGGCTAGGGCCTCGATGTTGACAGCTCTTGATGGGAGAGACACCACTCTATTAGAGGGGGATAAGGCTAGATCAGCCATGGATGCATTGATTGTGGAGCGGGATGCCTCCCTATCTGCTAGGGATGTGGCCATTGCAGACAGTACTTCCGTGAGATCCCATACGACTGACATCCTTGCCGATATAAGTGCATACATTAATGAGCATTATGTCACCATGCAGTTAGCCTCTGATCTGCTAGCTCGTGTAGATACCATTGGGCAGGAGCTTGCAGCGTTACCTCCTTCTTCAGAGAGGGATGCTATGTTAGATCTGATAGTCTGCATACACACATATCCGTAGATAGATTTGTATTTTCCTGCATAGACTAGCTTAACCATTTTGTCATGTACAACACATATGTATATATCAAACAGTATTATATATGACAGAGAAATATATTTTGATTTATTTCCCTTTTAGTTACACATTGATACTTGCTTGATATTTTGCCGTTCTTCTGAGTGGCTTTTGATCTTGATGCATTTACGAACTTATCCTTGATGTGTGGACATTGAGCCATCACAGATATCTCCGAATGCAGATCATTGATCGTATGTATCCCTACCATCTTTGGTGTCTTGGGATTTGGTTTTTGTATGGAAATGTGGAGAGGAATGTGGTTTTCTCTTTGAGATCGACCGCACTACGATGGTCGTGATACTTCTATTTGTGAGAAGCCTAGTTAATTCGATTTCTTATGGATTGGTGTGTCTCTTTGAGGCACACAACCGACTTAGATGGTCATAGAATCCCCTATTTATGAGGAGAGGTTGGGTAATTCTATCCCATTGGTCGAAGTCGATGAAATGTGGTGGATTGAAGTTTAATCCTAATGTAGTGTGACAAATATTTTTGTTCGTAGGGGTTAAACTAAATCATAAATGGTCGCCTATGTACTCCTATTGAAGAGGAGATCAAGTCTCACGTAGTTCGAACACAGTGTAAGAGGTTCAACGTTAAATGTGAAAGCGAGATGGGTGTAGAAGCTTTATTGATGAAAAGGTGTAAGACCCCAAATTTTACGGAAATAAAAGTATTCAATTTTTATAATTATTATTCTATTTAGTAAATGGTTAAATTGATAAAAGTATAGTAATACACGTGGTTGTATAGTAGCACACGGTATTGATTATTGATGCTTATGTGAGAAGTCACTCAGTTATACTCAATTATTGCTACAATAATTGTTGCATCATATCTCTCATATTATTGATTCAATTATTATCACAAAGATCATCGTGATAATATTTTATATATTATTAAATCAATAATTGAGACGACAAAGTTATTATTTGCAATATTGATAATGTCTAGAAGTTCTGTCAAGGAGAGGTTTGGTCACCTAATTACGCGCCAATAAGGAGAAATTCTTATCGAAAAGCCCCCTCTTTCTTGGAAACGACCTGGTTGTTAAATATTGTGGGTTATAATATTAATGATGAACGTTATTAAAAATTGAATTTGAGTTCAGAGTTGAATTTGGAGACGCGGACATGATATTTGAGTCCGGAATGATGAAATTAGTAGAAATAGTCTATAAACACAAAATTTGACGGGGTTGACTTTTTGGTCAAAAAAGTCAATAGTTGACTTTTTCAAAAAAAGTCAAACTTTGAAATTTCAAAAATGAAATTTTTGAGAAAAATATTTCCATTGTGTTGGGATTGTTAGTGTTAGTGGAAATCAACATTTATTTCGATAATAATTGATGTTTGGAGGTTATATTGACCAATCGGGTAATTAATCGAATAAATGAGAAATTAATTTCTATTAATTCATATGATTATAACTATTTGTTCACATGTATGTACTATTGATTCACATTCATGTACTATTAGGGGAGGTGGTGCAAGATTGATAATACTTGCATGACTAAGTTAAAAATGTAGATATTGATGGAGGTACTATACTGTAATTCGTATTTTCATATGATTATAACTATTATTTCAAATGATTGAACTATTGATTCACATTATTTATTATTAGGGGAGGTGGTGCAAGTTTGATAATACTTGTAAAACTAAATTAAAAATGAAGGAAAAGATGAAGGTATTATACTGTAATATTTCGAGTCCCAAAATGTGCAATTATGAAATCTACATTTTCCTATAAATAGAAGCTCATTCCTTCATTATTATTCACCAATTCACTAAAGCTATATAGCAGTTATTATAGAGAGAAATTATAGAGAGAAAGAAGAAGAGAAGTCTGGTACCTCACTATTCCAATATCCAGTTTCTTCTAAGGTAAAGGATATTATTATTATAGTAAGGGGTATTATTTATTTCGTATTCATGAAGAGAGCTATTGTTATTCAATTCCTTATTATTTTATTGGAATAACCTGTATACGCGGACTACCGTATATATGGTGAAATTCTTCTGTTATTCCATTCTTTATTATTGTGTTGGAATAACCTATCTATGCGAAGTACCACATACATGGTGAAATTCTTTTATTATTCCATTCTTTATTATTCTGTCGGAATATCATGTATGTGCGTTTACGCATGACCTAGTTCCATTAATTATTATTCGCCGGAATATCACATGCATGCGTTACGCACGACCGTTCCATTATTTATTATTACATTTGGAATATCACATGCGTGCGTTTACGCACGACGTGGATCCATTATTTATTATTCGTTGGAATAACTCGTATGCGCGGCCTATCGCATGTACGGTGAATTCTTCGTTATTCCATTCCTTATTGTTCATTGGAATAACTAGCCTATGTGGATTACCACATGCATGGTGAATGATCCTTCATATTCATTCCTTATTAAATTGTGGAAATGATCTGTCTACGTGGATTACCGCATGGCGAGCGAAAATCCATTTGCAGTTTCGTAATTTTTCTGACCCTCAAAAATTCTGGAAAATTTGAAATGATAATTTGATAATTTTATGGGAAAAGACTATTTTAAAAGTAAATCCTTATAACTTCTTGTGGTTAACTCCAAAATTGGTAAAATTTTTATTGGGAGTACATGTATATAAATGGAGTATACCCTGTAAATTTTGGAATTTTTGGACAAAAGTACAATTTATGATAAATGTTTAAATATTCAGGAGTTTTGGTCATATGAAAAATAGGAAATGAATTTTAAAAATTTCGAGAAAAATATATGTTCAATATGGGACTATATTCTGCTAAATCCTAGAAAAAAAAATATTTTTGGGACTGATTTGGTATTTTTCATGAAAATGAACTAGTTATGAGTAAATGAATTAAATATGTTATGTGAAGTAACAAAATTGAAAAAATAGGATTTTATGGCTTGGGAATTCTATATAAGGAATATGCAGATTTTTGATGAGGGATTTGATCATTGGTGATGAAATCTTTTGAGTATGACATTTTTGAATGATTAAATGCAATATTTGGTAAAGTGTAAACAATTCAAATAAATTGTTTATAAGTTTAAGAAGTGATTAAAATATTGTTATAATATTAATAATATTAGATTATGAGTTTATTAAGTGATTGATAATATTTGGATAAATTTAAAGTCTTTAATATTTATCCTTGTTTTCATTTGATTAATGCTTATATCATTGTCGTCATCCTCATGCTTATATTATGATGAAAGTCATCTTTGGTTTACGTGCAAAGATGGACTGTTAATTATTGGTTTTACAGTTGAATATCTTTAGCTTACGTGCAAAGATGGACTATTGATTGATGAGTATCTTTGGCTTATGTGTGTAGATGAACTGTTTAATTGTATGATTATGATCAGGGATCATTCGGTATAGTCATGACCCGTAATGTTATAGATGATGTGATAAAAGTCTTCATTGGCCGTAGAAAGCGTTGATGATGGACGATTATTGGTATGATTATAACGAGGATTATTCTAAGATAATCATGATTATGATGATTACATGAATATCCTTGGCCGTAGTGCAGGGATGATTCGATGATGTAGATTATTTATTAAGTTGAGTCTCAGCGATAAAATATTGATTATACACTTTTAATTCATTAAAGATAGTAGATATCATGCTCTACTTGACTCTTCTAAAATACAATTGTATGTCTTTGGCCTGTAGTGCAAAGATGAATTGTTAATGAATATCTTTGGCCGTAGTGCAAAGATGAATTTATTAGTATGATTATGAGCAGGAATTGTGATTTGGTATAACCATGATTTTTAATGTTTCAGGTGAGGATATGTGATAAAAATTATCTTCGTCCTGGGTGCAAAGAGGAATTTAGAATCACAATTATGATTATGAGTTATTCATATGATTGTGGACATGAATTTTTGATTTATGTTACAAGGATAAACCATTATTGGTGTACTTTTAACATGGAGAAGATAATAGACCTGATGGTCTATTTGACTCTTTTAATGGATTGCTCGTTCCGCTGCAACTATGGTTGAGAAGTTTTATCATCTACCATATGTTCTAAATCTCTGATTTATTACCGATGAAGGCTATTGATGATGTAAATTATCTTTAGTCATGATATTCTTTACTGGGCTAGTTGTGCTCACCCTTTTTGCTTCACAATTCCTTTCAGGTAATAAGAGTGTAGAGCGGGGGTAACAGGAGAATAGAACGATGGTCTATAGCTGTTGAGGTTCTCCCTAAATAGTATGGAAATAATTTTATTGAGAACTTTAGATAAGTGTGTCGTATTGTATACGTCATTTGATATTTAATTTTGGTGAACGAAATAGGGTGAGGTGAACCCAACTTTGGAAGGGTGTTTTACCACTATCATACAAGATGTCTAATGATATACAACCTCGTGTTATCATAAGACAGAGTTATGCACATCCACTTGCTGAGTATATCTACGAGCACTACCTATATGATCTTGGAGTTTGGTTGAAACATAATGTTTAATTGCAGACGGTGGAGATAGTTATATGTCAAGAGAAGACTCACCATTGGAAGGAACATGATAGTAATCTTCTCGTTTTTCTTTGGGGTCTATTGGGTCAACCAACGATAATTCTTTGGACATATGATATATATCATAACTTAGATTCATGGCCTCCTATGCACGAAGGTTTCGTTGAGCACTTCCCAGAGATTTTAATTTCTAAAACAGTTTTTGACTGTACTTTTATGTAAAGTACCATTGTAAGGTTGTGGTCGAGGCACCGTGAGAGTTACATACATTTGTATTAAAACTCACAGTTTAATCGTGGTCGTATTCTGCACGACAGTTCAACAGTTGTATAAATGAAGTTTGTATTTGATTTTTATAGTATGATATCTGGCGACTCAGAATGGGTCATGTGCACCTATTTTGGGGGCGTCACATAAGGGTGTAGAAGTATTTTTGTTGTTTTTGTTTTTGGAGAGAAAGGGTAGAAATGTTTTTGTTGTTTTTTGTTTATTGTGACCGGGCCATATAGAATATGGTTGCCTACGTACTCCCAAGTATCAGGGAGATCAGGTCGACGTAGTTCGCCCCGTGACTTAATCGCGACCAAAAAGAAGTGTGAATCCCATGCAAGCTATATCATGCGGGAGAAGAAAGTTTGATCTCATGATGGGGACAAACTGCAGGTGTGGAAAAAGTTTGATCCCGTCTTCAGGACAAACTGCAAGCGTAGAAAAGTTTAATCCCGTCTTCAGGATAAACTGCAGGTGTGAAATGTTCAATCCCGTCTTCAGGATAACCGTAATTGTATGAATTGTTTGAAATAAGGTAAAACCAGGCTGCTGGTTTGAAGTGTAGGTTTCCCTGAGGGGTAGAAGAGTTTGTAAAAAGAGAGGGTTCAAAACCGGAATGACTGGTGATTTGATGATCAATACCAGGATTTTTGCTTGACGGTAACTTCAGACATAGTACCTTTTCACGGTGTCCGAGTTGATAAGCTGTGGAAATTCATCGCCATCCATTTCATGTAGTTTGAGAGCACCTCTTGTCAATACCTCCTTGACAACAAATTGGTCTTCCTAGTTAGGAGGAAATTTTCCCTTAGATTGATCTTGGTTGTCAATGATCATTTTCAAAACCAAGTCATGTTGTTTGAATTACCTTAGCTGGACTTTTCTGTTGTAGGATCGTGTGATCCTTTGCTGATATAACTGACCATGGAAGATAGCCGCGGTTTGCCTTTCGTCTATTAGAGACAATTGGTGATACTTGTCTTGTACCCATCGGTCTTCATCCAACTGAGCATCCATCAACACTCTGAGGGATTCCATTTCCACCTCTATGGGGAGCACTGCTTCCATCCCATAGATTAATGAGTAGGGGGTTGCCCCATTTGACGTACGCATGGAAGTTTTGTAGGCTAATAAAGTCAGAGGCAAGAGATCAGGCCATCCTTTGTGATTGGAGGACATTTTCTGCATGATCTTCTTGATATTTTTATTAGCCACTTCAACAGCACCATTCATCTTTGGATGGTAGATGACGGAGTTATGGTGTTTGATGTGGAATTTACTGCATAACTCCTCCATCATTTTGTTGTTGAGGTTTTTAGCATTGTCTAACACAATGACCTCTGGTTGTCCATATCGACAGACTACATTGTTTCTGATGAAAGCAATGATTACTTCTTTGGTAACCCTGGGGAAGGAGGCTGATTCTACCCATTTGGTGAAGTAGTCGATTATGGTGAATATGAATCGATGTCCATTACTGGCTTTATGTAAGACCCCAAATTATTAATAAATGAAATTTATTTTCCTCTATTTATTATTTTGAAATAGTAAGGGTTGATTTGATTAATGTGGATAGTTATGGGTAAAATACGCAAATATTTTGAATAAACAAGTGGTTATAAAATATTCATTATCGTCGGGGAATATTCGTTTGGTCGTGGAATATTCGCATCGTTTGGGAATATTAAATGCTGATTTACTTGATCTTTTGTGGGCCGATAACGGAAAGCGATTGGATGAAGAAAACGACAAATATAAGTTGTTTATAAATAACGGCATAGTTGTTACCGTTAATACTGTTGGAATACCCAGTGGTTAAAACACACTAATTGTGACGCCCCAAAATTTGGTATACGTCACCCATCTTGGGTCGCCACTTACATGGTACATAAATTAAAATACAACTTACTAATATAAGCGTAGGTACAATACGATTATAAACTATGAGTTTGAATACAAATATTGTCAACTAGATATTATATAAACTCAAAAGGAGTCCTCATTACAACTATTATCACACTATTTCACGAATAGTGAGGACTACTAATGCTATCCTCGGACCATTACTCCGCTCCCCGACTCGTCCCGGCACTATGTTCTCATTTCAAGAGAAAAAAGTGAAAGAAAGGTGAGCTCAACTAGCCCAATAAGAAATATTATGACTAAGATAATGCGAATAATTTATCATTAGCCTTTAACGTTGTTAAACCGATAAAATACAATAGACAACAAGTTTAATCTGCAATTGAATAAGCAATCCATTAAAAGAGTCAAGTAGAGAATAAAGTCTACTATCTTTTAGGTTTTAAAAGGTTTTCATCATCGTTATAGCCGAGACTCAAACTTTAATAAATAATCCACATCATCGAATCACCCCGCACTACTCTGCCAAGGATATTCATCAAATTATCAATGGTCATGACTATACCGAATCACCCCTGCTCGTAATCATACCAAAAACTATCCATCATCGCATTACTGTGCCACCGAGGACTTTTATCACATCATTTATAACAAGCCATGATTATACCGAATGATCCCTGGTCATAATCATACTAAGTTCATCTATACACGTAAGCCGAAGATAACATAATATAACATGAGGATGATGACAATGACATAATAATTCAATAAAACAAGTTCAAGAATTATTTTATCCAGGAATTATTAACGTCCAAATTGTCAAAATGATACTGTTTTGTAGAGTAAAATTCAAGAATGATCAGAAGAATATTTCCATGAAAAGATACTGGATGAAGCGCAAATATCAAGGATATTCCACTAATTTCATGGAGTATAGAAGTCAAAGATTTAACCAACTGAGTATAATAAAGAATGGAATAACAAAAGAAATCACCATGCATGCAGATTGTGATGTAGCAAAAGTTATTCCAACAGAATAATAATAATCGAAACAAAGTCGGTGAAATTCACTGCAAACAGGATGATCCAAATGTAATAATAAATCTTTGAATAATAAACAATGGAACCGTGTTCTTGTAAAAACACACGCATGTGATATTCCAAATGTAATAATAAATGCGGAATAATAAACAATGGAAACCAGTCAGGTGTAAAAAACACACGCATGACGAGGATATTCCAACAGAATAATAAAGAATGGAATAACTGAAGGAGATCACCAAGTATAGGGGATTCCGCGTATACAGGTTATTCCAACAGAATAAATAAGAATGGAATAATATAAGGATTTCACCAAGTATAGGTACGCCACAGACACAAAGTTATGTATAGGGTATACCACTTTTACAAAAGTTATTCCAATGTAATAATAAGCAATGGAATAACAGCAGTTCTCTTCATGAATAAGAAAGAATAACACCCTTACGGTACAACAAATAATATTCCTACCTTAGAAGAACTGAATATTGGCAAGGTGAAGTAGCGAGAATACTTTTCTTCTTTCTCTATAGTTTCTCTCTCTAGAGTTTCAAATTGAATTCGTGAAAAATAATGAAGCACTAGGCCTCTATTTATAGAAGATTTCTAGCTTAGCTTTTGCCATGTGAAAAGGCAAGTGGCTTGACGAATAGTGATGTGAAAAGAAAAGTGGTTCGACGCTTGAATGTGAAACAACAAGTGGTTCGACGCTCGTAATGTGAAACGACAAGTGGTTCGGACGCTCAGTAATGTGAAACGGCAAGTGGTTTGACGTCTGGTAAAGGTAATTACTATCGACGAAGGTAATTACTATTCACAAGGGTAATTACTATTGACGAAGGTAATTACTATCGACGAAGGTAATTACTATTCACAAAGATAATTACTATCGACGAAGGTAATTACTATCGACGAAGGTAAATACTATCGACGAAGGTAATTACTATTCACAAAGGTAATTACTATCGATGAAGAGACTCTTAGATAATGATATATGGGCCCCCATAAAATAATCAAACTTAC
Source organism: Panax quinquefolius (assembly GCA_020205615.1). Lineage (NCBI taxonomy): Eukaryota > Viridiplantae > Streptophyta > Magnoliopsida > Apiales > Araliaceae > Panax > Panax quinquefolius. Next base: position 104,317,938 of record CM035154.1, on the reverse strand, counting down.
CACAAACGCCTCATAATGAGACTCTTTATATACATTAAGGATTGAATAAATATTACCACAAATCATTTTATTTTTTAATCAACACATTTTTAATCTTTCAACAATTATTAATCATTTATAACTTGTCGTCTCAATTAATAATATAACATATTATACTGATGATATCTTGAACAATAATTGAATCAATAATATAAGAGATATGATGCAAAGAATTATTTGTAGTAATAATTGAGCATAGTTGAGTGACTTCTCACGTAAGCATCAATAATCAATACTGCAGTGTGCTACTATGCAACCAATGCCAGACATCGTACTTTTACCACCGGGTAGTTCAACAGCTTTTAACAGTAACACCTCCGTAGTTATTTTTATAAAATATTTTTGTCGTTTTCTTAATCCAAATAATAATTTACAGGGTGGGGTCCACCAATGATTGAGTCAGTTATTTAATATTCCCTAACAAAAAGAATATTCCCCAACCAAACGAATATTTTATAACAACTTGCATACTTTGCAAAATTTATAAATACTACCCACAACTATAATATTATCTCAAATTCACACCATAATATTAAAAATTATTTCGACAAAATTTAAATCTTTATTGATAAAATCGGGGTCTCACACTAATACGCGTTGTTGTTGAACAAGAAGACACTCAGTATTGCACCAATTATTGATTCTTACGTAAGAAGGCACTACTCAATAATTGTTACGATAATTATGCTCAGATTATTTTATTTTATTGATTCAATAATTGCTACATTGATATTTTATATTACTGTTGTTTCAATAAATTGTCATTACACAATATTTTCCATTATCGGAGCAATAATTCAAATTATCTGAATAATATTATTAGAAAACATTATTGGCAATGTCTAGAAAGTTCTGTTTAAGGAGAGGTTTGGTCACCTAATTGCGCGCCAATAAGGAGAGATTCTTATTGGAAAGCCCCCTCTTTCCTGGGAACTGCCTGGTTGTCAATATTGTGATTCTGTAATATTATTTGTGAATAATTAATTATTGATTCATATGATGAGGAAAATATTGATTTTATGTGGATATAGATGGAGAAAATTTTTTAAAATGACAATTGTTGAAAATTAATATTTTATCTTTTTCTGATAAAATAATTCATTTAAATATATTATTTTAATAATATATTAACGGTGATATTTTTATAATGAATGTGGGATATATGAGTATATGAGGAGGAAGAGTATTTTTGTGGCATTAAATGTTTAACACATATTTTGTGTGTTGGTGGACACAATTATTGACCGAAATTTGATTATAGCTTGTAAAATCGTCGGTTTGTGAATTTTGGTTAATTTCTGTTTGGAATTTGGAAAAACTTCCTTCTGCAAAGTTGTAGATAATGGAATTTCCTATGGAAAATCGCTAGTTTCGAATTTTTCTGATAAAAGAGCTATTTATTATGAATTATTTAAGTTCCGAAGCCCCGAAATAATTGATTTTTGTAAGTTTTAATTATTTATTTTATGAAAAACGTTTTTTTATTACTTTTTCTAGAAGGTTGGCATGTGGGAAATGTTAGGAGCTGATTTCCAAAGAGGCGTAGGAAAATTTATTATTAATAATATATTATATTAAATTTTTCGCTTGGTGTTCTAAGCAATTTCTATAAATAGGGTGCTTAGGTTAGAATTGAAAATCACAATTTAAATCAAGTTTTCTCTCTATATTATCGGCGTATTCTTGTGAGTATTTTGAGTATACTTTGAGTATTGCTATACGGTGCAAGTTCAAGTCATAGCCTATATCCGGTGTTTCAACTAGAAGTACTGTCTTTCGAGGTAAGGGATGTTATTTTTAAAAAATGATATTATTTCTTCAATATCATTATATTGGTGGAAACTTTTTATCAAATTTGGAACTTTTTCATGTCGGGGTTACTATTCATGAGTTACAATTCATGAGTTACAATTCATGAGTTACTATTCACGAGTTACTATTCATGAGTTACTATTCACGAGTTACTATTCACGAGTTACTATTCATGAGTTACTATTCACCGATTATTATTCACGAGTACTATTCACTTAAGCGTGAAGATGTTTTTTGTAAAATTTCTATCTTTTGGTGTCTGAGTTACTATTCACGATATACTGCAGATTATTCACGATACCAAGACTATTCACTTAATACGGCAAGACTATTCATTAGAAAAATGAAATTTCTTCTTTTTGTCCAAAATATCTATTCTGGATACTAGCTTTGATTGTATCAATGTTTTGATCATTCTTGAATTTTACTCCACTCTGATTACTTATGAAGTATTTTTGTACTTGGATTGTTTAAAATATGAATCCTTAATAATTGTTCTTTTGTTTCACTGGATTCGTTTCCTTTAAAATATTTTTCATCATCCTCAGTCCTAAATAATGATATTACTGAATATCTTTGGTCTGTAGTGCAAAGATGAATGATTTCTTGATGAATATCTTTGGCCCGTAGTGCAAAGATGAACAGTGTTGAGATGAACATGATCGATCGATTAATATCTTTGGCCCAGAAAGTGTAAAGATGAACAGATGTTTAGATGAACATGACTAATCGATGAATATCTTTGGCTGTAGTGCAAAGATGAATATTTGATTCCGATATATATTGATTGATGTTACAGGATAAAATATCGACGATGAACTTTTAAATTCATATATAGAAGATAGTAGTTTGCATTCTCTACTTAACTCTTCTAATGAATTGTTTTTCCACGCAGCTTGTTAATTTAAAAGCTGGTTGTCTATTGTATTCTATTAGATTTTTCCTTTTGGAGAATAACGATAATTTGTTGTATATTATCTTAGTCATAATATTCTTTATCGGGCTAGTTGAGCTCACCCTTTTCCTTTTTGTTCCATTTTTCTTCTCGTGGGAGGCGAGAATGTAGCGAGTACTAGTGGGGTATGGAATGAAGGTTCTACAGAGAGTTGTTTAGTAGTCCTCACCATTTTTATAAAATAATGTATCAATAATTATGATGGGGATTTATTTGCGTGTGGATATTGTCTAGATGGCAATATCTGTATTTAAACTCACAGTTTATATGTTGTAATAATAAAGTTGTAGTTATTTCTGTACCATGTATTTGGCGACTCAGAATGGGTTGGATGGAATGGACCTATTTTGGGGCGTCACATTTAGGCTCGATGGGCCCGATCACGTCCATTCCCCACATTGAGAAGGGCCATGGCGAACTCATATTGTGGAGTTCCCTTGGAGGGTCGTGGATAGCATTCCCATGAATTTAGCATTGATAGCATCTCTTGACGTGATCATCACAGTCAACATTGAGTGTAAGCCAATAATACCCTATTTTGAGAATTTTCTTGACAAGTAAGGGGCCGCTCATATGTGGGCCACATACTCTACCATGGATCTCATCCATGAGCCTCTGAGCTTGGTCTTTATCCAGACATCTGAGGAGACCTAATCCTGCATCTCTTTTGTAGAGTGCATCTCCGCTCATAGGAAGTCAATGGATCTGCCTCTTCTCAGTTAGGCTCGCCTCAGCGGGTGTAGATCCATCTCGTAGATACTCCTTGATATGTTTATACCAAGGGTTATGGATTAGAGGTAGCTCATCCGATACTTCTCCAACGTAGTTCCCATAAGCTGGGGCCTTTTATAGGGCAAATGTGATGCTTGTCATATTTTCCTTGTCAGGTATGTGAATCAAGGAGGCCAACGTTGCTAGTGCATCCACAAAATCATTCCTATTACGAGGAATATATAGAAAGGAGATTTCTTCGAGCTCCAAAGCCATCTGTAAAACTTGCCGATGGTAAGGCAGCAAATGTAATTCTTTGGTTTGATAGATTCCTGTGGATTGTTTGATTACTAATTCGGAATCCCCACAGATAGTTAATCGCCTGATGCCCATTGAACGGGCAAGTTTTAGCCCCATGATATAGCCTTCATACTCATCTGTGTTATTGGTGCTAATAAACTGTAATTTGACGGCGATGGGATACTGCTTGTGAGACCCCAGATTTTATGAATAAAGATTTAAATTTCTCGAAATATTTTTTTGAATATTATGGTGTTGATTTGATATAATGTTATAGTTGTGGATAATATTTACAAATTTTTGTAAAGTAAGCAAGTGGTTATATAATATTCGATTGGTTGTGGAATATTCGTTTTAACAGAGAATATCTGTACGACGGCACAATCATTGGTGGACCCCATAACAGAAGTATTATCGTACTAAGAAAACAAAGGAATTATCTTTTATTAAAAATAACGGCGAAAGTGTTACCATTAAAACTGTTGAACTACCCGGTAGTAAAAGTACAGTAATACACGTGGTTGCATAGTAACACACTGTATTGGTTATTAATGCTTACGTGAGAAGTCACTCAGTTATACTTAATTATTGCTACAGTAATTGCTGCATCATATCTCTTATATTATTGATTCAATTATTGTCACAGTATCATCTGTATAATATGTTATATTATTAAATCAATAATTGAGACGGCAAAGTTATTCATATTATTATTTGCAATAAAGACAATGTCTAGAAGTTATGTCAAGGAGAGGTTTGGTCATCTAATTGCACGCTAATAAGGAGAAATCCTTATCGGAAAGCCCCATCTTTCCTGAGAATGACCTGATTGTTAAATATTGTGAATTATAATATTAATGATGAATAAGTTTGTGTTGATTAAAGATGAAATTGATAGTTCCATTATGTTGGAATTATTAGTGTTAGTGGAAATTGACATTTATTTTGATATTAATTGATGTCTGGAAGTTATACTGATCAATCGGGTAATTAACCGGATAAATGAGCAATTGATTGCTATTAAGTCACGTGATTATAACTATTTGTTCACATGTGTGTACTATTGATTCACATTCATTTACTATTAGGGGAGTTGGTGCAAGATTGATAATACTTGCATGACTAAGTTAAAAATGGAAGTATAGATGGAGGTACTATACTATAATTCATATTTTCACATATCTAGAACTATTGAGTCACATGATTTACTATTGATTCACATTATTTACTATTAGGGGAGGTGGTGCAAGTTTGATAATACTTGCAGGACTAAATTATAAAGGAAGAAAAAGAGGAAGGTATTATACTGTAATATTTTGAGCCCCAAAATGTGTAATTATTGAAACTATATTTTCCTATAAATAGAAGCTCATTCTTCCTTCATTTCTCACCAATTCACTAAAGCTATAGAGCAATTATTATAGAGAGAAATTATAGAGAGAAAGAAGAAGAGAAGTCTGCTACCTCTCTACTCTAGTATCCAGTTTTTTCCTAAGGTAAGGGATATTATTATTATAGTAAGGGGTATTATTCTTTCGTATTCATGAATAGAGTTATTTTATTTTAATACTCGTAAGGGTTGTTATTCCATTCTTTATTATTATGTTGGAATAACTTGTCTATGCGAAGTACCGCATACATGGTGAAATTCTTATGTTATTCCATTCTTTATTATTCTGTTGAGAATAACCAATCTGCTTGAGTTTCTATCGCATGCCCGTGAATTCTTATGTTATTCCATTCCTTATTATTCTGTTGGAATATGCTGTCTGTGCGGATTACACCTGACCTGGTTCCATTCTTTATTATTCTGTTGGAATATCTTATCTGTGCGGATTACGTATGACCTAGTTCCATTCTTTATTATTCTGTTGGGAATAACCTGTCTGTGCGGTCTATCGCATGCATGGTGAATTCTTCTGTTATACCATTCTTTATTATTATGTTGGAATAACCTGTCTATGTGGATTGCCACATGCATGGTGAAAGATCCTTCGTATTCATTCCTTCTTAAATTGTGAAAATGACATGTCTACGTGGATTACTGCATGTTGGGTGAAAATCCATTTGCAGTTTCGTAATTTTTCTGACTGTTAAAAATTCTGGAAAAATTTGAAATGATAATTTGATGAGTTTTCTAGATTGTGTCCAAAAATGGAGATTTTTGGATGTATAGATTAAGGGTTATAAAGTTTATAGGAAAAGACTATTTTAAAAGTAAACCCTTATAACTCCTTGTGGTTAACTCCAAAATTGGTGAAATTTTTATTGGGAGTACATGTATATAACAGGAGTATACCCTGTAAAATTCAGAATTTTTGGACAAAAGTACAATTTATGATAAATGTCTAATTATTCGGCAGTTTTAACTATATGAAAAATAGTAAATGAATTTTAAAAATTTCGAGAAAATTATATGATCAATATGGGACTATAGTCTGCTAAATCCCAGAAATGAATAATTTTTGGGACTGATTTGGTATTTTTCATGAAAACGATTTAGTTATAAACATATGAATTAAATATGTTATGTGAAGTTGAAAAATTAGTAAATAAGAGTTTATGGCTTGGAAATCCTATATAAGGTATATGCAGATTTTTGAAGAGTGATTTGATCATTGGTGATGAAATCTTATGAGTATGGCATTTTTGAATGATTAAATGCATTATTTGGTAAAGTGTAAACAATTAAAATAAATTGTTTATAAGTTCAAGAAGTGATTAAAATATTATTATAATATTAATAATATTAGATTATGAATTTATTAAGTGATTGATAATATTTTGATAAATTTAAAGTCTTTAATATTTATCCTTGATTTCGTTTGATTAATGCTTATATCATTGTCATCATCCTCATGCTTATATTGTGATGAAAATCATCTTTCGCTTACGTGCGTAGATGAATTTGTTGATTATTGGTTTTCTGATTTATATCTTGGCTTACATGCAAAGATGGACTGTTGATTATTGGTTTTACTGTTGTATATCTTTGGCTTACGTGCAAAGATGGATTGTTGATTATTGGTTTTACAGTTGTATATCTTTGGCTTACATGCAAAGATGAACTATTGATTGATGAGTATCTTTGGCTTATGTGCATAGATGAACTGTTTATTGGTTTAATTATGACCAGGGATCATTCGGTATAATCATGACCCGTAATATTATAGATGATGTGGTAAAAGTCCTCATCGTCCGTAGTATTGATGGGATGATTATTGGTATGATTATAATCAGGGATTATTCGGTATAATCATGACCATTGATGATTACATGAATATCCTTGGCCGTAGTGCAGGGATGATTCTCGGTGTGGATTATTTATTAAGCTGAGTCTCAGCGATAAAATATTGATTATACACTTTTAATTCGTAAAAGATAGTAGATATCACGCTCTACTTGTCTCTTTTAAAATACGCTTGTATGTCTCGGGCCACGTAGTGTAAAAGATGAATTGTTAATGAATATCTTGGTCGTAGTGCAAAGATGAAATTATTAGTATGATTATGAAAGGGGAATTGTGATTTGGTATAACCATGATTTTTGATGTTTCAGGTGAAGATAGGTGATGAAAATTATCTTCGTCCTGGGTACGAAGAGGAATTTAGAACCACAATTATGATTATGAGTTATTCATATGATTGTGGACAGGAACTGTTGATTGATGTTACAGGGATAAAACATTATTGGTGGACTTTTAACATAGAGAAGATAATAGACCTTATGGTCTATTTGACTCTTTAATGGATTGCTTGATTCACGCAACCATGGTTGAAAAGTTTTATCATCTACCATATGTTCTAAATCGATTTATTATTGATGAAAGCTATTGATAATTTAATTATCTTTAGTCATGATATTCTTTCTTTGGGCTAGTTGTGCTCACCCTTTTGCTTCACAATTCCTTTCGTGTAATAAAGGTGCAATTTGGGTCGGCGTGGTATTAAGAGGATTAGAACGGTGGTCTATAGCTGTTAAGGTTCTCCCTAAATAGTATGGAAATAATTTTATTGAGAACTTTAGATAAGTGTGTCGTATTGTATATGTCATTTTATATTTAATTTTGGTGAACCGAATAGGATGAGGTGAACCTAACTTTGGAAAGGTGTTTTGCCACTATCATACAAGATGTCTAATGACATACAACCTCGTGTTATCATAAGATAAGGTTGTGCACATCCACTTGCTGAGTATATCTACGAGCACTACCTATATAATCTTGGAGTTTATTTGAAATATAATTTTCACTTGGAGACAACGGAGATAATTATATGTCAAGATAAGACTCACCATTGGAAAGAAGATGATAGTAATCTTCTCATTTTTCTTTGGGGTCTATTGGGTCAACCAATGATAATTCTGTGGACATATGATATCTATCATAACCTAGACGCATGGCCTCCCATGTACGAAGGTTTCCTTGAGCACTTCCCAAAGATTTTAATTTCTAAAACAGTTTTTGACTGTACTTTTATGTAAAGTACCATTGTAAGGTTGTGGTCGAGGCACCATGAGAGTTACATACATTTGTATTAAAATTCACAGTTTAACTGTGCTCGTATTCTACACGACAGTTCAACAGTGGTATAAATGAAGTTTGTATTTGATTTTTATAGTATGATATCTGACGACTCAGAATTGGTCGTGTGGACCTATTTTGGGGGTGTCACACTTCTCCCCCGTATCTGATATTAAAACTGCTCCAGCTCCAGAGCCTTCTGTGTTAACAGCTCCATCAAAATACATTTTCCATGTGTGGCATGCATCATACCGATGATGTTGCTGAACTGCCATTACCCCTTCATTGGGGAAGTATGTTTCTAAGGGTTTGTAATCCCCTACAGGTGCGACGGCCAGTTGATCCGCAATTCCTTGACCTGTGACAGACCTTTGCGTCACGTAGACGATGTCAAATTACTGTAGGATCAACTGCCATCTGGACAGTTGATAATTCAGTTTAAGCTTACTGAACACATACTTGAGAGGATTCACGCGGGATATGAGATAGGTTGTGTGACTATGGAGGTAATGCTATAACCTCATGGAAGCCCATGCTAAAGCACAACAAGTCTTCTCAATCAGAGTGTATTTATGTTCACTGATGGTGAATCTTTTGCTGAGGCAATAGATAGCTCGTTCTTAGCCTTTATCGTCTTTTTGCCCCAGCATACAGCCCATGGCATTGTCATTAATGGACAGGTACATGAACAGGGGAATATCATCCCAGGGTGGTACCAAAATAGGAGCATTAACCAACTGCTCTTTAATGGTAAGGAAGGCTTTCTGACATTCATCATCCCATTTCATGGAGGAGTTCTTCCTTAACAATTTGAAGATGGGCTCAGAGGTTGCTGTGAGTTGAGAGATGAACCTGCTAATGAAGTTGATTCTTCCAAAAAATTCCAGTATTTCCTTCTCTGTTTGAGGAATGGGCATTTCCTTGATGGCCTGGATTTTGGTAGGATCCAGTTCAATCCCTTTGTGGCTGACTAGGAAACCTAGCAACTTGCCTGATTTGATACCAAAGGCACACTTGGCTGGATTCAACTTCAAGTTATACTTACACAACCTGTTGAATAACTTTCTGAGATGGTTTAAGTGGTCTTCCTCCTTTTGGGACTTGACAATGATGTCATCCACATAGATCTCTATCTCTTTATGCATTAATTCATAGAAAAGAGCCATCATAGTTCGCTGGTAGGTTGCCCCGGCACTGATGAGGACGAATGACAACCGTCTATAGCAAAAGGTTCCCCAAGGCGTGATGAAAGCAGTTTTCTCATGGTCTTCCTCAGCGACCATAATCTGATGGTACCCCACAAAGTAATCCGCAAAGGAGTACATGCCGTATCGAGCAGTATTATCAATGAGAATGTGGATAAAGGGTACGGGAAAGCTATCTTTAAGGCAAGCTTTGTTCAAATCCCGGTAATCCACGCAAACTCGCACCTTTCCTACTGGTTTAGGCACGTGAACAATGTTGGATATCCACTCCAGATATGTAGACACCATGATAACGCCGGCTTGAAATTGTTTCACAATTTCTTCTTTTACCTTTAAACTCCACTCAGGTTTCAATCGCCTGAGTTTCTGCCTAACAGGCTTGAATCCTTCCTTAATGGAGAGGTGATGAAGGACAATGTCAGTGGATAAACCCACCATGTCTTCATGAGACTATGCAAACACATCTTGGAATTGGGTTAATAGCACAAACATGTTATTCTGTTGGTTTGGGGTGAGGTCTGAACCAATCTGGATTAGCTTAGGGTTTTCTAAGGTTCCAAGATAGAAAGAAGTGGTTTGGTCAAGGTTGGGTTTAGGTTTGTCTGTGACCCATTCCTTAATCTCCTTAGGTGTCTCAATGTCCTTTTGTATTTCCATCAAGTTTGAGTTCAACTTTACATCAAAGTTACAGCCCTTGTGGAGAGAAGGCACATCATCAGCAAGTACCGACACATCTAAATTTAGAGTCCTGAAACAAAATATGTTTTCACTTAATATATGAAACTGTTTAATCATATAAAAGTGTTAGCATGTACTGATAAAATAACTGCTAATACTGTATAGAAAAGTAAGCAATTAAAGTTATCTACAGGGCAGAGGGATTTTCTGCCCATTTTACCCTCGTCGACCAATGCATGGAGTGCTGTTCCAATTTTCGAGGGCAAAGTCCTGATGGATTGCACTAATGGAGGGATTGTCATTGCCCTTCTTATCCCGAATGATAACCATGACATCTGGGCAATCATCATCTAGGGTATATCTGTTTGTATGTTCATCATGGACAATGATGCATATGCCTGACATCATCAAGGCGATGTCGTGTTTGTGTTTTCGCTCCCTTTCTTCCACTTTGGGATCAGGAATCAACACCTCTTTTGCTTTGAATGGTACTGGTTTGGGAAACAACATAGCCATAACATGGGCTGGCACCTTTACTGGAGACTGTATCATCTCATGCGGTGCAGATGGAAAAAATCGCCGTGTGGCGGAAGCATGAGGAACCTGCTTGTGCTTATAAGGATTCCTATGACTGAAACTGGCAGAATAACCTAGTCCGACTGTCCTGATTTAACTGGACACTTGAATAGGGTGCTTAATACCCTGCTTGTAATGCTCGTGAATTTTAATAAATTATAATATTAAGAATAAAGATTATTTGCATATTTTTTTTAATATAAATATGTATAGTATTGGCATGGGTGTGGAAATTAATTTAATTAACTAAGTATGTGATAATTAAGCAATGTAGCAAGAGTGATGAGAAGCTTAGTTTAAACTTGTGGAATTATGCGTAGTATGGCAAAGTGGTGAAATGAGAAAGTACTAATTTAATTAATGATGAAATGGATTAAATTAATTAGTACTATTAATAAATAAATAATGTCATTGACTAATTATCATTCATTAATTATCATGAGTAATAACATGTAAGAAGAAATCTTATATAACAAGGTTTTTCATTCAATATAAGATGAGGTGTGACATTGGAATTATTATATAAAACTATATGATAAAAGTAAGCTTAACTGATGTAATTTAATAAGTTATGTGAAAAAGAGTCTTGTGTGACCCCATGTTGTGTGCAGGGGTATTTAAATGTGCATTCTAGACCTATGGAAGAAAATAACTTTGATTAAATAAATAATTAATAATAAGTGATTATTTTAATATCTATGTAGAATTGGAATAGGAAGTAATATTGGTACCCAATTAAATTATATCCTAGTCTAGGGTAAATATTATTTGAAATAAATCAATGAACATGGAGTATATGATTTTATGTGTAATGTATGAGTGGGTGTATATGTATGCTCAATTGTGAACAAAGTGTAAAATAAACCTAAGTGTGCTAGTAGTAATACAAATGCTGAGTATTAGAATGTCCCAAATTGAGTGTCACTATTTTCTTCTTCACGTAATAATCCATTGGCTTAGTCCCTCCTTACCAAACACAAAGCTAGCAAATTATGAGAAGGGGAGTGGCCTATATGGTACTCTTCTATCAAATCCTTCATAACCATCAGCTTCTTCTCCATTCCAATGGTTTAATTCATTGAGTAAAGCTTAGATTGGTCACAAGCTTTCCTATAAATGGAGCTTTTCACATTCACAACCATTTTGCTAAATTCTCTGTTAAAAACATCAAGTGTGTGTGAGTGTGATTGGGTGGAGCTTATATAATCTGCAAAGTGAAGCTAGAGTAGTAATTCAACTCCACCAAAGGTAATATTCCTCTATATGTTCTTACATTCAAGTGTTTGCAAAGTTCTTAGAAAAGTACAATAATACTTGTTTTGAGTTGAAAAGTTTATGGTTGAAGCATGCTAGAATGTGTAACTTGAAGCTAGAAGTTGTTAATATGCTTAAATGTGAAATCAACGAAAGTTAAACGAAGTAAATTGGTCAAGTAATGAATCCGTAATGAAAAGAATCGCTAAATGTGTTAAACTTTGGAAAATGATAAAAATCTTGAATTAATCCTTGAATTTAATTGTTTGTATGTTTGGAAGTGTTAGAAGCATGCTAGGGATGTTTCATAGTAAGTTTATATCAATTATACATCATTACAATATTGTTTGGTTGGTTGTTGGGTTAAAATTTTTCATAAGGTTCATAACAGAGGAAAGATTTTCCAAGCTTACAAGAATGACCATACATACTTCTATGGGGTCATCTCAGTATATAGGCCACTTCGCCTTCCCGTGAAGAAAAATCTTCTTGATGGTCGAGTTTGTTTGTTTTATTTTGTTTTGCTTTATTTGATTTGTTTGATGCAAGAAGTCTTAATTTCACTTAAATTCAAGAACATACATACTTCTTAAACATGTATCAATGAAAGTTGTAAGATGTTTTAGTTGGTTTAGAGTTGAATTATAACCTTTTGGAAAGAAAAGTTAAAAGATGAAAACCTATTGAGCATACGCCTTTTTGAATCTAACCTATTGAGCATATGTTTATAGCTTAGTTAGTCTTGTAAATACATATGAAATGTGGACTCAACGTACCTTGCATATATAGATTATTAGGCATGACATCTTAATATTTGAAAACCAATTGAGTTGAAAACTCTATGACTTATATTGTGAACTTTTAAACAATTAGGATATGATGCTTATGCCTCTAGAAATAATCAACATGTTCACGCATCTAGTTAGACATTTTATAAACTATACAAGCATGTGTAGAAAGAAGTTGTTTGGCAATATTATGTGGTGTAATGAATACTATGGCTAGTGGTTAATATAATGAACTCTTTTAACTTTGAAAAATCAAAATGTATGAGTGACCTTAATAAAGGGTCAAAACTAGCTTAAAGGTTCTTTAATATGTGAAACAACTTAAAAATATGTAAAGTAAGGGATATTATGCAAATACAAATAAAAGATGAGCATATGGTACTAAAGATTTTAAAGGTATAAATCAATGTGAGTTACGCATCTATGAGTGTGTAGCCTATATGAATTTAGATATATGTGATGAAAGTATGCAAATATGTATGTCAAGTGTGTGTGTCTAATGAATACCTGTACATACATAAATAGGATAACATAGTTTATTGAGGTGATTTTACGCTATAAGTGGTAATCAACGCTAAAGGCAAGTCTCCTAATTCACACAACTTTGGATTTTTTACGAATTCTCGAACTTCGTTTGATTCTCATATTGAATGCAAGTTTTCTAAAATCTTTACATTGTATATTGTATAACCCAAATTGTTGCCATACTTATATCAAGCAAATATCTATTAATATTCAGAAATCATTTGTATGCCTTAACATTGTTACGAGCATTGGACTTATTGTTCATAAATGCGTTATAAAAATGGTCTAAGCCTTCGATTCGGCTAGACCATAATCATGTGTTAAGAAAGCTATCCAAACCAATCGATTTGGTGTGGACTCTTGTAAATCTACTAAGATGAACAACCCTCTTAAAAAGGGGAAATTTTATATTATCAGGGAACTAACGTGCACATAAGTATGATTAAATGTTATACATAACGTAGGGTACTTTAGGCTGATCACCTGTTGTACTCGTCTATATTGGATTGCGGTATAATACTGTTAATTCTAGTAAGAGTTCTTAGTCCTTAGTGATTTCTCAGTGTTCATTCTTATTGAACCTCGAAATTAATAAATACTAAAATTTTGTTGATATCTTTCAGTCTATAGTGACACCTATTGAATACTCTTGATATTTCTTGATATCCTTGAACTATCAATTATTGTTATACCCTTGAAGATTCAAATGCTATAACTGCTTATTCTTCTTGCTATATAACTTGCTGGGCAAACTTGTTGCTCATTCTTGCTTCCCTAGAAACATTACAGTTAAGGCAGAGTAAGGCGGTACATCGGGAAAGGCCAAGGGAAAGGGCAAGGCTACATAATAACTTAGTCCTTTAAGTGTTGAAGTAGTATTACTATTGTTATGCTTATTATGATGTATTTAAGGATGATTAAGTTATGTCTAAGTTTAATCACTGGATTGTTGTAGTAATGGTTACGGTACCCTGGGACGCGAATATTTATATTATATCAATGTAAATTATTCTATTATTTCTACTATTGATGATTTTAGTATGATATTAGAATTAACACGTGACGAATCAAATTCGAGATATGAGTGTCTGAATTTGGGGGCGTCACACTGCTAATTTTTACCAAGCCCTTGTCCAGGCTGATGACCCAATGACATCATTTCTTGAGTGGCCGACATAACTTCAGCAGAAATCTTGGGTACGGGAAGTGGTGCTCCAATAGGTTGGTATTGTATGTTACTCACTTCCAAGGTATGAAAACTGGCCGGCTAAACTTCTGAATTGAAGCCGATGATTTGCAAATCTCCTTGTTCAGGACATTCCGGCTCAGCGTTAACAGTGACTAGATTGTTGTTGACAATGTATTTGAGTTATTTATGTAGTGTGGAGGGAACAAATCTAGCCATATGTATCCATGGACTCCCCAATAACAGGTTTTATCCTGAGTCTATCCTGAGGACATGAAAGGATACATTGAATGTATTTGGACAAATCTCAATTGGCAGCTCAATCTTTTCGACGAAATTTCATCGAGATGCATCAAAAGCTTTAATCACCATATGGCTACTTTGGATCCGTTTGAGATTGACATTCATCTTTACCAAGGTGGCATAAGGACAGATATTCAGAGACAAACCTCCATCTATCAAAACTTCAGATAGCATATACTCAGAAGACAAACTGTAATTTGCAATGGCTTACAATGACCGGTCCCTTCGGGAGGTATGTCGTCATCAGTGAAAGATATCACATTGTTGTTAAAAATGTGATCAACCATATGTTGAAAATTTTCCACATCCACTGATTTCGGTAAGTAGGCTTCTTCCAAAACCTTCAATAAGATCTTCCTATGATCCTCGGAAGAGAAAACCAAGTCCAGTATTAATATCTGATGTGGAGCTTCTCTTAAGCTTAAAACCACATTGGCTTCATTATGGCCTATAGTACGGAGGAATTTTTCAATCTTCTCCATGAGAATCTTCCCCTTTGCTTTAATGGCGGGCTTCATCACCCTCTGAGGAAGATACAATGGATTTTCCTAAACTTCGTAGCGATAGTATGAGACATGGATCCTTGACTTCTCCATAATTCCATGGAACTTTGTGTGGTGACAACATGATATTGTGGTCTGAAAGGTAAAGAAATTGGCTCTAGTGCGGCCACTTTCAAAGGATTGTCAGCTTCTTTGAGTTGAATTGCTTGTATGGGAAATGCTTTGACAGTCTCATCATCCTCGTCAGATATAACTGCTACTGATCCCTTCCATTTGGTAGGACATGTATTCACATTCTCAAGTTGCACAGTGTCGTCGTCTGCCATCTGCAGGACACCGCTATCAATGAGATTTTGAATGAGATGGCAGAGTGCCCAGCATTCTTCTGTGCCGTGACCGCGAGAATGTGAATGATATTGACATACTCCATCGGAGTTGAACCATCTTGAACGGGGATTGATTGGAGGTAGAAGGGAGGTAATTCTTCTTTCATTGATCAGCATTTGAAATATCTCCTCCATAGATTGGCCCAGATAGGTAAATTCCCTCTGATTTGCAAAATCCCGACGGGCTTTAGCATTTGCTCTCTTTGCAACCTTATCCTCCATAGCTTTGCTTTCTAAAGGTGATGGTGGAGCATTCATAACAAAAGGAAGGAGATAGGCATGCTCCTGGATGATTAACTGGCGTGTGACTTGATATTGGTGGGTCACCAGTTTTGCCATAGTAAACTGGAACTTTGCATAATCCCATCTGTCAACACCATCTTTAATGGTCTGGGATGATTCACCATTTAAACTAGAACTCTGTCCAGTGCTCCAATCGATCATGTTGACCTCTTCTTCTTTGTGTTGAGGAAGAGGGTTATCTTGCACATGAGGTTGATTTGGTTTGGTGACCACGATCTCACCATTATCTATTAAATCTTGGATCTTGTGTTTCAAGGCCCAACAATCTTGAGTATCATATCCCGGTGCTCCAGCATGATAAGCACACTTCCGAGTAGCATTAAAACCCCTGCCATTAGGGTTGGCTGGTGGAAAAAGACGTGTAATTTTCTTCTGAACAGTCAGAAGAGCAAGAATATTCTTGAGCGAGTCCCCTAAGGGTGTGAATGTTTGAGGGTGCTTTGCTTCTCCACTTTTAGGCAATGGAGGGTTTGAAGAATGTGCTTGAAAAGGGGAGTAGTTTCTCCTCTGTATAGGCATGTTCTGACTGCCTTTTTGACCTTGTAGTATCAAGGAAACATCCTCCTCTTTCTTTTTATGGACCCTCTGGGGGTAGTTTCCATAAGATCCGGATTGGATGTACTCACCAACTGCTTTAAGAGCGGCTAGGTCTTGAATTTTACCTGACTTCAGTCCCATCTCAGCCATCTCTCTGTGTTTGATCATTTCAGAGAATGGTTTGACAAAACTCTCTCATAGAAAGGAGTTTCTTGTATATCTATGAAAGTCATGACCATTTCTGATTCTGTCATGGAAGGAATAACTTAAGTAGCATGGCGCCTCCACCTTTGAGCATACTCTCTGAAATACTCATTAGACTGTTTCTTGACCTTGGTAATCTGGTACCGGTCGGGAGCCATCTGAGATTGAAAACTGTATTGAGTGAGGAAGGCGTGAGGTAGCTCTTCCCAGTTATGGATCTTTGAGTTGTCTAATCTGGTATACCATGAATGGGCTTCTCCAGTTAGACTCTTCTGGAACAGCTGCATTCTGAGCTTCTCATTTTCCGCATAAGATCCAAGTTCTCCAATGAACACTTTTAAATGTGTATAAGGATCCCCTAATCCGTCATACTTTTCAAAATCAGGGGTTTTGAATTTCTCTGGATAATGAACACCAGGGAATATGCAAAGGTCAGTATATGAAACACTTCCATGTGTTCCAATCCCTTTGAGAACACGGATAGTTTCATCCATTTGGAGGACCTTCTTCCTGATATCATCGGTGTCTGGATCTCCTTTGAGATGGGTGTTTTCAGGGTCTTTGTTGGTCGTATCCAACTGAGGTTCTGGAATTATTTTTTCCAAACCTTGAGCACCTCCTTGTGAAGAGGATTCTGTATGTGTAGGTATCTTTGTGCCCTGAGTAGACTGATGTAGTTCTTTAAGTAGAACAACTAAGTAAATGGTCAGAAGAAGACACGATTGGTTGTAGGCTCGTGGCCTTTTTGGATTTAGAGCGGGTAACAGGCCCAATTGCTTCCCTACAAAAGACTTGTATAGTTTAGTCTTAGGGATAATGTAAATGCTATTATAATGTTTCCGTTTTAGGAATATTGTCCTGCAAAAATGGGTGTTAATTGATAACATGTATGCACAAATATTCTTCATATTTTCCATTACATAAAGATGAACATGGAATAAAATTACAAGTAAATGCTCTTACAAGTAATTGAAAATGGGAAGCATGAAGAGACTTTCCTGCGCGTTTGATTTATCAGTGGTTGACCTATCTTAGGGTTACTCTCGCGGCTTTTTGGCATGAAGGTTCCCAGATCATTGCAATCTACTTGACGGGAAGTTAATCCAGTCTTTCAACTGGAGAGAATCTGGGTGGTGCCTTTCATGAGCCTTGTTGGAATTAGTCTCCCTACGAGTCCAGTAATCAAACACTGACAGGATAGCCTCCTGGAGGAGGAACCACATAACATACATTCACATATAACGTGTCTCACCGTTTATGAGAATGATGACATGTGCGAAGCACTAATATCATATATAGATATTTTGCAGTGCAGTAAGTAAAATGCATTCGTACACATTCATCATAAATGTAAATGCAACATTCACATACAAGCATATAACAGTTTTGAAAAGCTTGTAATAGCGGCTTAAGCCCTCTAACTGGAATCCCCAGCAGAGTCGCCACCTGTCGATGTCGGGATTTTTAGTTGTCCCTTTTCGTTACTTGTTCTTTGATGTTCTCATGTTATGTGAGATTTGTTTGAAAAAACAAGTGAAAAAAGTCTGACATGTATAATGTCAATGATGGACTGTTAAGAGTCGCCAGTTGGTGCACCAACGCAACCGAAAAGGGTTTACACATTGACCTAATGATGTGACACTGCTAAAGGCGTCTGTGAAACCGAGATTAATTTAGGTTCGGGGGCTTGATTATGCGGAGGGAAGGTGTTAGGCACCCCCCAACATCCGTGTTGCCACGGTGACCACCACTTTTCAAAGAAACTGTAATATAAATGTGTGTGTGTGTGTGGATCAATGTACAATTATTTGAAAGTAGTGCGAGGCCTTGTTCGCACCTATATACAAAGGGTTTGAATTTATAGAAAATTTCAGTTTTAAGCAAGATATAGCAATGATGTTTTGTAAAAGAGGTTTTTCAAACCCTGTGCTCAATAGGAATTGAGACCTTTTCATACTTCCATTTTATTATTAAATGTTCGACTTGTTTGCTTTTATTTTCGAGATGCGAGGCATCTTCGAGAAAATAATATATAGTAATGCCGAATTCCTCATGGGCATGACAGCCATCCAAGGAAATTCAGACACCGTAAATAATGTACAAGTCGCCATATTTGAAAATGTCCATCACGGAATCGAATCTAGATTTAGTAGATCAATCTGTGATCACATGATTCTAAGCTCACATGATACCTCGGTTTATATGAAAAGCGAAAGCGATTATATATATAAAAAATTGTAAATATATATATATATATATATATATATATACAGATATGATTAACCACCAAGAAGCAACTCCATGGGGGATCAGAAATGTAAATATATAAAAGAGGAAAATATATATATATGGACATGATCAACCACCACGAAGCAACTCCATGGGGGATCAGAGAAGTAAATAAAGCAGTAAATGTAATCAACCACCACGAAGTAAACTCTAGGCGGGACTAAATGTAAATAAAACAGTAAAAATGATCAACAGCCATGAAGTAAACTCCAGGCGGGACTAAATATAAGTAAAGCAGTAAAAGGCCACGAAATAAACTCCAGGCCTGACAGAAATGTAAATATATATATATATATATATATATATATAAGTAGTAAACGCACCGGATATAAAATCCAGGCTCATCGGATATGTCCGACAACAATTATATAAATAAGTATATATATATATATAAATAATAAACGCTCCAGATGTAAAATCCAGGCTCATCACATATGTCTGAC
This sequence comes from Panax quinquefolius, assembly GCA_020205615.1. Classification (NCBI taxonomy): domain Eukaryota; kingdom Viridiplantae; phylum Streptophyta; class Magnoliopsida; order Apiales; family Araliaceae; genus Panax; species Panax quinquefolius. Next base: position 104,298,419 of record CM035154.1, on the reverse strand, counting down.
AACAATTATATATATAAGTGTATATATATATATAAAAGCAAGTAAACACTCTGGATGTAAAATCCATGCTCATCAGATATGTCTGACAACAATTATATATATATGTATATATATATAAAAGCATGTAAATGCTCCAGACATAAGTCTAGGTTCAATCAAGGCATAACTCGATAATGTTAGTCCATATATTAATATATACATATATAAGTATATATATCTGCATTGAAATGAAAACCATGGACCGAAAATTAGAAGGGCATACATACACAACACGACTCTCAATGTGTAGAATAGTGTGTGCAAAGATGAAGATAAAGGCTTTATAGAGTGTGAGAAGGCTTGTAGTGGGCTGCCAATGCAGGCTTCTATGACTCTATATGGATAAAAACTTAGCTCTCACTAGTAAATGTATAGCTATATGTGAGCTAACAGGTGTTTAAAAAGAGCAAGCACTCAATATGGGGTGTATACAGAGCAAATTGGACAGGGCTTCCTCGCCTTTTTCTTTTTTAAAATGGCTACCCCAAGCCCTCTATTTATAGAGGGGGGAGCCATAGATGCACCTATGGCTGCCCGGGCTGCCCGGGATTTTGCGGGTCCCATCGTCTCGAAGTACATGCACTCGTGCACTGTAATATTCGCTTGAACTTGTAGAACTTTAATCCGAGCATCCGAACGAGGTATATAAGACCTTCTTCAGACTGCTTGTGTCGAGAGTTACGCAATGACATGGATTAGAGGTTGTACAAAGTCAGGAAGAGGGGACCATGCCCATGGTCTTCAAGCTTCAAATTCCATCCGGTGTATTGCCACGCGTAATAGTCACTCGGGATTGGAACTCCTTGGTTCTTGTAGGACATTGTTGTATGTATGAATGTGTGAAGTGTTGAGATGACGCGCAACTGTTGAGGTAGCAAGATGATGCGCAGGTGTTGAGGTAGCAAGATGACGCTTGACTCCTCACCGGGGTTATTTCCGGTTTTGAGTTGAAAGCAGACGTTGCTCAGGGTTACATCTGAGATTGGATTGCTGCAAGTGTTTGAATGCCGCAATGTCATCTGTGAGTGTGCCTATCTGCCCGGTGTTAGCTCCAGGTCTAAGGTATGAGTACCTTAGCAGGAGGTCTGATTGAAGCTGATAGCATACACTTAAAACAAGCATTTCCGGAGTTATCGCCAGAACTGCAACAACATTCCTTGTTGTTATCGCCAAGGACGAAACTCGGGGTTGTCTCTGAGGTTGGAAATGATGTTCCCGGTGTGTGTTTCGGGGTGGGAAATGATACTCCCGGTGTGTATTCCGGGGTTGAGACTGAACTTCCTATAGTATCCAGAATGGTATGAGCTATCTTCCAAGGTTATCTCCGAAAGACGATTCTGCCCTCCTGCAATGTTAGTAACAGGTGTGCAGAAAATTTTGAGTGTCTACAATGAACACGATTCTCTCTCGTTTGGTGTTGTGTGAATTCTAAAAAGCTCCTAAACGTACTGTCGTTCGTCATTTGATCAGTATCGTTGTTTATAGGAGGATTATTGTCTTCCTGATGCACATTATCTTGGCTATTGATCAGCGGTGATTCAACGGTCTCATATGCTCCATTGCTTATCTCAACATTTTCAGATGTCATTTTCAAACACTGCCACAAGACAAGAGTTAATTCACATGGCACATATTATCCCTATACTCTGACCGACTAATTAAATACCAAATAAACTTAGGTAGGTCATACTAGTGAAGGAATTCCACGTCTCTCCCCTCCTAGTTCTTGTCTCACATCTCAGCCAGGGATCATATCCTAAGCTTTGATACCAACAGTGACGCCCCGAAAATAGGTATACATCACTCATTCTGAGTCGCCAAATACATGGTACAAAATACAACTACAAACATAAATATACAACATGAGCTATGAGTTTTAATACAAATATTATCTTCTAGACAGTATTCAAACTCAAAATAAGTCCTCAATACATTTATTATCACACTATTTCATAGAATAGTGAGGACTACTAATGCAAACATACGGATCACACTCCGGTTCCCTACTAGTCCCAAATTTATATTCTCATTTCCTGAAGAGAACAATGAAAGCAAAGGGTGAGCTCAACTAGCCCAATAAGAAATATTATGACTAAGATAATGCATAATAAATTATCCTTAGCCTTCAACAGTATAACAACTGATAGAATATAATAGATAACAAGTTTTAGATCAACAACTGCAGCGGAATAAGCAATCCATTAGAAGAGTCAAGTAGAACATAAAATCTACTATCTTCTATGATTTAAAAGATTTATCATCAATTTTATCACTGAGACTCAACTTAATAAATAATCCACATCATCGAATCATCCCTGCACTACGGGCCAATGATATTCTTTAGTATCACGACCACAAATTATCCATGCACTACGGGCCAAAGATAATCGTGTTTTCATCAACGGTCATGATCATGCCATAAAATAATTCATCTTTGCACCCTTGGCCAAAGAGAATCCATGGCCATAATCATACCAAAAACTATCCATCAATGCACTACGGGCCAATGAGGACTTTTACCACATCATTTATAACATTGCAGTCATGATTATACCGAATAATCCCTGGTCATAATCATACCAAGTCCATCTATGCACTATAGGCCAAAGATGACTTTCATAAAAATATAAGCATGAGGATGATGACAATGATATAATAATTCAATAAAACAAGTTCAAGGATAAATTTTATAGATTTATAATTTAATTTATCCAGAATTCAATAACGTTCAAATTGTCAACATGATACTGATTTGTGGAGTAAAATTCAAGAATAATATTGTACCAAAAATAATTTGGACCAAAAACGAATAAATTTTCTATCATGAATAGTACCCCAGGTGAATAGTACTCGAGTGAATAGTATCTTGTGAATAGTACTTCATGAATAGTAACCCGTGAATAATACGCCGGCATGAAAAAGTTAAAACTTATCAAGAATGCTCAGAATAATATTTCCATGAAAAGATACTGGATGAAGCGCAAATATCAAGGATATTCTACTAATTTCATGGAGTATAGAAGCCAAAACTTTAACAAAATGAGTATAAAATTAGAAATCTGAAACGAAATAATATTACTTACATACTACAAAGTATGGAAGAAAATATTATTTCAAGCGAATATTGAACAAAAATAACATCCCTTACGAATATTAAACGAAAATAATATTCACTTCGAATATTAAACGAAAATAACATTCATTACGAATATTAAACGAATATAATATTTATTGCGAATATTGAACGAAATAAAATTTCTTATGAATATTGAACGGAAATAATATTCATACAAATACTGAAAAATAATATCTTTTCAGAATATGAAATAAATAATATCCCTTACAAGTATTGAAAGAAAATATTTTTCTTCATGAATACGAAAGAAATAATATCTCTTACCTCAAAAAGAAGAGTATTCCAACTGGTATAACGGATATATTCTTGAAGAAAATTTTTACTATTTTCTACACTCAAAGCTTTTTAAAATTTTAAAGAAATACGCTCAATATTATAGAAGAAGAATTATCTGGTTCTGGTGTGATTTTTAATTCTAACTAAACATCCTATTTATAGGAGAATGAAAGGGGTACTGTTTGAAATTCTCACGGACGAAACAATTGAAAACTTTCACGAGCCGGATTATTAAAATTCAAAGACGAACGTTTTTAAAAAATAAGAATATAATATTCAAGTAAAACAAATAACTTTATATATAATATAATATATTCTATTTTTTTTTATAAAAAATAAAACTTATTATATATATATATATATATATATAATAAATTTATATATAAAAAAATAAAAATAAAGTAACTCCCTCATTCCCACGTTACTTACATCCCCCCTCCCAATTTTTTTTCTTTCATCACATGTATATATATATATATATATATATATATATAATATTTCCTTTCCTCCTCCTTACGTAACCAAATCCCTCTCCTTTTCCAATTCAGTTTTTCAACACATATGGGTCCCACATGTGGACCCCACATGTGGGCCCCACTTTTATTATATTAAATAATTTTCTACCGATTATTTTGAAAAATGGGTAAATGGGGGTCCATAAAATATGCCAAAATTTACATCAAATACTTCATAAAAATCCCCTCAATATTTTTAACAACATTTATCATCTTTATTATAATTCGTAATATTAACAACTAGGTCGTTCCCAGGAAAGATGGGGCTTTCCAATAAGGATTTCTCCCTATTGGTGCGCAATTAGGTGACCAAACCTCTCCTCGACAGAACTTCTAGACATTGTCAATATTGCAAATAATAATATAAATAACTTGTCATCTCAATTATTGATTTAATAATATAAAATATTGACAATAATTGAATCAAATAAAGTGAGATACTATGCAATAATTACTGTAGCAATAATTGAACAAAACTGAGTGACTTCTCACGTAAGCATTAATAATCAATACCGTGTGCTACTATGCATCCACGCGTATTACTGTACTTTTACTACGGGGTAATTCAATAGTTTTAACGGTAAAACTTCCTCCATTATTTTCATAAAAATATATTTCTGTCATTTTCTCATTCTGACAGTAATTCCATTATGGGGTCCACCAATGATTGCGCCGTTGTACGAATATTCCCTGATAAAATGAATATTCCCCGACCAATCGAATATTTTATAACAACTTGCATACTTTGCAAAATTTATAAATATTACCCACAACTATAACATTATCTCAAATCCACACCATAATATAAAAAAAATATTTTGAGAAAATTAAATCTTTATTCATAAAATTTGGGGTCTTACAGCAGTACTACCCATAGAAGTAGAAATGGAGTCATTAAGAGTGTTAATAGATGATCAGATGGAGGAAGATCATTGGTTGCAAGAGCGGTACCACCAGTTATCTCTGGTAGATGAGATGAGGGCTATAACTATCTTTCATGGGCAATTATATCAATAGAGGATTTCTCGGTCATACAACAAGAAAGTCTGATTTCGGCAATTTAAAGAAAATAACTTGGTGTTGAAGAAAGTCCTCGCTAATCAAGATCAATCTAAAGGGAAGTTCGCCCCGAATTGGGAATGACCTTTCATTGTCAAGGAAGTATTGACAAGAGGAGCCCTCAGACTCTAAGAAATGGACAACAAAGAATTTTCCCAGCTTATCAACTCCGACACCGTGAAGAGGTACTATGTCTGAAATGCTTGCAAATCACCATCTTGGTCCTGAAAAAAAAAGAGAAATCAATCAAGTTAATACAAGTTTTCACTACAAAGCCTGAACTACAAAAGACCTGATCTCCCCTCATCAAAATGAGTATGTAGGCAACCATCTATGGTGCGGTCAAAGCACAAAAATTTCCAAAGAACCCTTCAAATCAAACTAAAAAAAATCTAAAAACCCCTCAAACCAAGCTTAAATTCAAAACCATTCAAGCTAAGTCTGAACTACGTAAGACCTAATCTTTCATCCATGGGAGTACGCAGGCAACCATCTATGGTGCGGTCAAACCCTCAAAAGAAAGCCAAAAACTTTGCCTAAACCTTAACAATATCAAAAGACCAAATCTGGGACACCAAAAGCTGGTACACCAGAAAAGCCCGAAGATCAACAACCCATTCTGAAAGACCTTAGGACATCTCATTGTCAATCCATCAAGGAGAAGTTCGAAACATATCAAGATAACAAGTCATAAAGAAAATGGCAACTATCAAGCAAGTGACAAGACATATCTAAAAGGGAAATGAATCAAAATATATTTCCTTTCCATATAATACTATTTGATATATACATTGTATCCTGTGTATGACAAAATTAGCTAACCTAGTTTATGTAAGAAAATGAAAGCTAGTCTATAAACCCGCAGATAAATAGGATAACAAGTCCAACATGGCATCCCTCTCAGAAGATGTAAACGAATCTATAAGCTCCTGTCCTAAGGTTTCTATGTGAGCCAGAAATCCATAACCATCTGCATAGTGCTACCACGATCATCTATGAATGCACTCATATCTGCAATAATGCTAGCCGTGTGGGTCTAAGTGAAGTACTATCAGCAATGGAAGCATCCCGAGTTGCTCGAGCATCATCTCGCTTAACAAAAATAGCATCCCAACTGGCTTGAGCATCATCCCTCTCAGTAAAAGTGGCATCCTTGCCAGAAAGGGCTATCAACATCAGTGCTCTAGCCTGATTCCTCTCAAAGGTCATTTGATGAATCACCTGTTCTAAAGACTCTACAGAAGGTGGAGCCATAGTAGTATAAGTGCTAGGGGAATTACTGACTAAGGCTGCTGTCAAACCAGCAAATAGCTCGTCATCAGAATCAATACTCGACTCTAAGTGAACATCCATAGCCGATGCAAAATCTACCTCCAGCCATGTAGAATACTCTAAAGATTGACCCGGATGACTAGTCAAAAAATTATCCCTCTCGCGATGAGTCCAACAATTATAAATCCTAGTCGAGACGTCTGCTGATAAAAATTGAGCTAACAGTCGCAGACCCAAGGCCCCATCAAAGGGGTGAATATCCTAACACTGTTCCAACTGTCCCATGACTGCCAGGGGATGATATGTGGTCACTCATCTCAAACCAGCCAGGGGCTGATAGTCCATGCCAACTGCATGAGTAATAAAGCTATAAGGAGAGCTGAGTCCGGAACAGGGCAAGATCACAAATGGGTCCTCGATCCCTTACAGAAAAGAGAACCAGGATGCTGCATCTGTACACTCACCCGACCGAAGAGAATAAGACATGGACATCTCATAAGTGAGGTAATACCCATGATGTCTAAAAGTGTCAATCGGTCTCAAATGGGTCATGAACCATACTTACAATTGTAGACACTCAAAATTTTGCATTCCTGTTACTAACCTTACAAGAGGGAAAAATCATCTTCCAGAGATAACCCTGGAAGTCAAATCAGCTCAATCCCGGAGACAACCTTGGGACACTCAGTCTTTTCCATCTCGGAGACAACTCCAAGATATCCAGTTCCAGTCCCGGAGACAACCCCGGGAGTTTCAGTTTCAACCTCAGAGACAACCCCGAGGAATGCAGTTCCAGTTCCATAAATAACACCAGAAAAGTCATTTCCATCTGGAAGATAACCCCGAGATATCCAGCTTAAGTCCTGGAGATAACCCAAAGAGTTTCAGTTTCAACCTTGGAGATAACCCCGAGGAATGCGGTTGCAGTTCTGGAGATAACCCTGTAAATGCTTGTTTCTACCCAGCAATCAGCTTCAACCTCGGAGATAACCCCGAGGCACTCAGTTCCAAACCCGGAGAAAACCCCGGTGAGGGGAAAAATCATTATTTTGCCACCTCGATCCCACATTCACGCCGTCTCAACAACATTTCAATATACATTCTACACAACAGTGTCCTATAAGAACTATAGCTCCAATCCCGAGTGACTACTACAACCTCTACTACACAAGACAATACATCAGATAGAATTTGAAGCCTGAACACCTGGGCATGGTCCCATCTTCCTGACTTTGTACAACCTCTAATCCCATGTCATTTGTGTAGCTCTCGATAATAGTACTCTGAAAAGGTCTTATACACCTCAATCGGATGCCCGGATTGAAGTTTTGAAAGTTTGAGCGGACATCGCGTTGCATGCGTGCATATACTTCGAGACGGCAGGACCCGCAGAGCCCGGGGCACCCCGGGAACCCGCAGGTACACTTACGGCTCCCCCTATATAAATAGAGGGCTTGGGATGGCCATTTTGTATAGAGAAAAGGTGAGGAAGCCCTGTCCAATTTGCTCTGTACACACCATAAACCGAGTGCTTTCTCATTTCAAACACCTGCTAGCTTATACTTTTCTATATTTTACCGGTGGGAACCGAGTGTTCATCCATTTAAAGCTATTGAAGTCTTCTTTGGCAGTCCACTATAAGACTTCTTAAATTTCTTAAAGCCTTTCTCCACTACTGTGCACACATAATTATTCACGTTGAGAGTCGTGTTGCGTGTGTATGCCCGAACTTCGATCCGTGGCTTTTTATTTCTTTTTGTATATATATTTATATATATATGGACTAACATTATCGAGTTATGCCCTTATTGAGCCTAGATTCACATCCGGAGCATTTATTGCTTATATATATATATATACACACACACACACACATTTCTGTCAGGCCGGGAGTTTACTTTGTGCCCTTTTACTACTTTATTTATATTTCGCCCCGCTTGGAGTTTACTTCGTGGCGGTTAATCATCATTACTTCTTTATTTATATTTTCAATCCCCCATGAAGTTCGCTTCGTGGTGGTTGATCGTCTCTATATATATTTATAGTTTTTATATATTTATATTTCCAATCCCCCATGAAGGTTACTTCGTGGTGGTTGATCGTACACACACACACACACACATATATATATATATATATATATATTTACAGCTTATATATATATAACTGCTTACAGCTTTCATATAAACTGCGACATCATGTGATCACAGATTCTGTCTTCTGAATCTAGATTCGGTTCCCGTGATGCACATTTTCAGCTGTAATCAGCTTGTAAATTATTCACGATGTTTGAATTTCTTTAGATGCCTTTCATGCCCACAAGGAGTTCGGCACTGCTTTGTACATTATTTTCTCGAAGATGCTTTGCATCTCGAGAATAAAAGTAACTAAGCCAAACACATAATAAAATTGAAGTATCAAAGGCCTCAATTACTATTGAGCATAAGTGTTTGATAAACCTCTTTTACAAAACATCACTTCTATATCTTGTTAAAACTGAACTTTTGTACAAAATTCAAACCCTTTGTATATAGGTGCGAATGAGGCATATCACTACTTCCAGATGATTGCAAATTAACCCACACACACATTCATATAACAATTTAAATTGAAAAGTGGCAGTCACCATGGTAACACGAATGTCGGGGGGTGCCTAACACCTTCCCTTCGCATAATCAAGCCCCCGGACCCTAACAAATCTCGGTTTCACAGACCAGTTTAGCAGTGTTATATCACTTGGTCAATGTGCAAACCTTTTCTCGGTTGAGTTGGTGCAACCATTTAAAAATACAACTGGCGACTCTTACAGTCCAATCGTCGACATATAATGTAGGACCTTTTTCATAACTTGTTTTTTCAAACAAATCGCACCTAACATGAGAACACCAAAAGATAAGAATAGAAAAGTGACAAATAAAAATCCCAACGTCGACAGGTGGCGACTCTACTGGGGACAACCAGTCAGAGGTCTTAAGCTATTACTACAAACTTTTCTAAACTGCTATATGTTTATGTGTGGATGTTGCATTTACATTTGAATGAATATGTATGAATGCATTTACTTACTGCACTTAAATGTTTTACACTATATCTACCTGTGATATTAGTGCTTTGCACATGTCATCATTTCCATACGGTGAGACACGTTGTATGTAAATATATGTTGTGTGGTTCCTCCACTAGGAAGCTATCCCGTCGGTGTTTGATTACTAGACTCATAGGGAGACTAATTCCAAAGAGGCTCAGAAAAGGCACCACCCAGATTTACTCTAATTGAAAGACCAGATTAACTTCCCGTCAAGTAAATTGTGATGATCTGGGAACCTTCATGCCAAAAAACCACGAGAGTAACCTAAGATAGGTCAGCCTATGATAAACCAAACGCAGAGGGAAGTCTCTTCATACTTTCCCATTTCAATTACTCGTAAATTCAATTACTTGTAATTTCATTCCATGTTCAATCTCAATGTAAGGGAAAATATGAAGGAATATGTGTACATACATATTGAACTAATATGCTATTTTGTCCTATAAACAACTAACATCCGTTTTGCAGGATAATACTCCTAAAACGGATATATCACATAACATGTAAACATTTATACATTCCCTAATACTAAACTACGTAATTTTTTGTAGGGAAACAATTGTGCCTGTTACCCGGTCAAAGTCCAAAAAGGCAAAAAGCCTACAACCAATTATGACTTCATCTGACCAGTCTAATCCTACTCTTGTCTCTCGCGAGGAGTTTGAAGGATTAAGCAAACAAATTATAAATTTGGTTATTCTGCTCAAAGAACTACACCAGTCTACTCAGGGTCCATGAATACCCATACATACAGAATCCTCTGCAAAGGGAGGAACCCAAGGTCCGAATAAAGAAGCTCACATATCTGAGTCTCAGTTGGACAAAACCAACAAAATCCCTGAAATCACCCATCTCAAAGAAGATTCAGACACCGGTGATATCAGAAAGAATGTCCTACAAATGGAAGAAACCATTCAATCTATCAAAAAGATTGGAGCACACGGGAGTGTTTCATATGCTGACCTTTGTATATTCCCTGGTGTTCATTATAAAGAGAAGTTTAAGACTCCTGACTTTGAAAAGTATGATGGGTTAGGGGATCCTTACACACATTTGAAAGTATTTATTGGAGAACTCGGATCTTAAGTAGAAGATGAAAAGCTCAGAATGCAGCTATTTCAGAAAAGTCTATCTGGAGAAGCCATATTATGGTATACTAGATTAGACAATTCTAAGATCCATAGTTGGGAAGAGCTAGCTCATGCCTTCCTCAGTCAATACAGTTTCCAGTCTCAGATGGCTCCAGACCGGTACCAAATTACCAAAGTCAAGAAATAAGCCAATGAGTCTTTCAGAGAGTATACTCAAAGGTGGAGGCGCCTTACTGCTCAAGTTATTCCCACTATGACTGAGTTTGAAATGGTGATGACCTTCATAGACATACAAGAAGCTCCCTTCTATGAGAGGGTTTTAGCTGGCATAGGCAAGCCATTTTCTGAAATGATCAAACATGGAGAGATGGCTGAGATGGGATTGAAGTCAGTAAAGATTCAAGACCTTACCACTCTGAAAGCTGTTGCTAAGCACATCCAGTCCGAAAGTTATGGAAACAACCCCCGGAGGGTCCATAAAAAGAAAGAGGAGGATGTTTCCTTCATACTACAAGGACAAAAAGGCAGTCAGAATCTGCCTATACAGAGGAGAAAATACTCCCCTTTTCAAGCACAATCTTCAAACCCTCCATTGCTCAAAAGTGGAAAGTTCGATGCACTCGAGTGTTCACACGCTTAGGGGACTCACTTGAGAACATTCTCAATCTTCTGATAACTCAGAAGAAAATTACTCATCTTCTTCCACCAGCCAACCCAAATGGGAAGAGTTTCAATGCTAGCAAGAAGTGTGCTTATCATGCTGGAGCTCCAGGACATGATACTCCGGATTGCTGGGCCTTAAAATATAAGATCCAGGATTTGTTTGATAATGGTGAGATCGTGGAGACTAAACCCGACCAACCTCATGTGCAAGACATCCCTCTTCTTTAACACAAAGAAGAAGAGGTTAATATGATTAATTAGAGCAGTGGACAGAGTTCAAATTATGATCATGAATCCTCCCAAATCAGAAAATATTATTCTGACAAATGGGATTATGCGTAGTTCCAGTTTATGATGGAACGGAAAATGAAAGCTCTTTGTAAGCAAGTCAACCAATTGGCAGAACTGGTGATCCATAAAAACCAAGTTACACGCCAATAAGTCACCCAGGAGCATGCTAGTCTCCCTTCTTTTGTTATGAATACTCCATCATCATCTCCAGAAAGTGAAGCGTTGAAGGATAAAATTACAAAAAGAGCAAGTGCCAAAGCCAGTCGATATTTTTCCAACAAGAGGTAATTTATTTATCTGGGCCAACCGATGGAGGAGATATTTCAGATGCTGATCAATGAAGGAAGAATCACAGCTCTGCTACCTCCAATCAATCCCCATTCAAGACAGTTCAATTTTAATGAAGTATGTCAGTATCACTCCCATTCTCGCAGTCATAACACAAAAGAATGTTGGGCACTCCGCCATCTTATTCAGAACTTAATTGACAGTGGTGTCCTGCAAATGGCAGACGATGACACTATGCTACTTAAGAGTGGGGATACATCTCCTATAAAATTGAAGGAAGTTGTAGCAGTTATATCCACTGAGGATGATTTGGCTGCCAGACCACTCACAATACAAGATATTCAACTCAAAGGTGTTGCCAATCCATTGAAAGTGGTTGCACCAAAGCCAATCATCTTTCCATACAGACCATAATATCTTGTTGTTAGCCTACAAAAAGTGCCATAAAATTTTGTAGAGGCTGAAGGATCCACATCCCTTATAATTGCTATAGTATTAAGGGAAAATCTACTATATCTTCCCCAACGGGTGATGAAGCCTACCATCAAATCAAAGGGAAAAGTTCCCACGGAGAAGATTGAAAAGTTCCTCCATACTATAGGCCATAATGAAGCCAGGGTGGTTCTAAGCTTGAAAGAAGCTCCACAACAAATTTCCATATTGGACTTGGTTTTCTCTTCCGAAGATCACAGGAAGATCTTGCTAAAGGTTTTGGAAGAAGCCTATTTACTGAAATTAGTGGATGTTGAAAAATTTCAGCATCTGGTTGATCACATTTTTAACAATAATGTGATATCTTTTATTGATGACGATATACCTCCCGAAGGGACTGGTCATTGCAAACCATTGTACATAGCGGTTTTGTCTTCTAGATACATGGTAAAAGGAGTTTTGATAGATGCTAGGTCATCTTTGAATATCTATCCTTATGCCACTTTAGAGAAGATGAACATAAATCTTAAAAGGATCAAAAGCAGTCATATGGTTATCAAAGCTTTTGATGGATCCCGAAAAAATGCTATCGGAGTAATTGAATTGCCTGTGGATATTGGTCCCCATACATTCTGTGTATCCTTTCAAATGCTCAAAATAGATACATGATATAACCTGCTCTTGGGGAGACCATGGATTCATATGGCCGGAGCTATCCCTTTTACCCTCCACCAGTAACTCAAATACATTATCAATAACAACCTAGTCATTGTTAATGCTGAACCAGAAAGTCCTAAACAAGGTGACATACCACTCATCAGTTTCAATTCAGAAGTTGAGCCAGTCAGTTTCCATGCCTTGGAAGTGAGCAACATTCATTATCATCCTATTGGGGTGCTACCTCTGATACCCAAGATTCCTGCCGAGGTAATGTCAGCCACTTAAGAGATGATGTCATTGGGTTATCAACCTAGACAAGGGTTGGGAAAATATCATCAAGACATTAAGCGCCCAATTCAAGTTCACAGTCAAACAAGGACAACTGGACTAGGCTATTCTACTAGTTCTAATCACAGGAATCCTCATAAGCACAAGCAGATTCCTTCAACTTCAGCAATACGGCGATTGTCTTAACTTACAAATCCTGAACCTGTGTAGCCTACACTAAAAGTTCCTGCTTATGTGATGACTATGTTATTTCCTAAGCCGATACCGGTTAAAGGAAAAGAGGTCTCGATTCAAGATCCGGAGGCGGAGGAAGAGGAATGGAGACGTAAACAAGACATCGCCAGACTGTTGTCAAACATACGCATCATTGTTGTGAGACCCTGAATTTTTTGAAATGAAAGTATTCAATTTTCTTATAATTATTATGTTATTTAGTAAATGGTTAAATTGATAAAGGGTTAAAGTTAAGGGTGATATTTGAAAATTTTACAAAGTAAGCAAGTTGTTATTTGTTGTGTCGGGGAATATTCGATTGGTTGGGGAATATTCATTTTCACAGGGAATATTTGTACGACGGCATAATCATTGGTGGGCCCCACAACGAAAGTATTGTCGTAGTTAGAAAATGATAGAGTTATCATTTTATAAATGGCGAATGTGTTACCGTTAAAACTGTTGAACTACCCGGTAGTAAAAGTACAGTAATACGCATGGTTGCATAGTAGCACACAGTATTGATTATTGATGCTTACGTAAGAAGTCACTCAGTTATACTCAATTATTTCTACAGTAATTGTTGCATCATATCTCTCATATTATTGATTCAATTATTGTCACAATATCATCTGCATAATATGTTATATTATTAAATCAATAATTAAGATGATAAAGTTATTCATATTATTATTTGCAATATTGACAATGTCTAGAAGTTATGTCAAGAAGAGTTATAATATTAATGATGAATGTTATTAAAAATCGAATTTGAGATCAGTGTTAAATTTGGAGACGAGGACGTGATATTTGAGTTCGGAACGATGAAATTAGTAGGAATAGAATATAAACACAAAATTTCTCGGGGTTGAATTTTTGGTCAAAAAAGTAAACAGTTGAGTTTTTTGGAAAAAGTCAAACTTTAAAATTTTACAAATGAAATTTTTGAGAAAAATATTTCCATTGTGTTGGGATTGTTATTGTTAGTGGAAATCGACATTTATTTCGATAATAATTGATGTTTGGAGGTTATAATGATCAATCGGGTAATTAACCGGATAAATGAGCAACTGATTGCTATTAATTCACATTATTATAACTATTTGTTCACATGTGTGTACTATTGATTCACATTCATTTACTATTAGGGGAGTTGGTACAAGATTGATAATATTTGCATGACTAAGTTAAAAATGGAGGTATAGATGGAGGTACTATACTGTAATTCATATTTTCACATGTTTAGAACTATTGAGTCACATGATTTACTATTAGGGGAGGTGGTGCAAGTTTGATAATACTTGCGGGACTAAATTAAAAAAGAAGAAAAAAAGGAAGGTATTATACTGTAATATTTTGAGCCCCAAAATTTGCAATTGTTGAAATTATATTTTCTTATAAATAGAAGCTCATTCTTCCTTCATTTCTCACCAATTCACTAAAGCTTTAGAGCAATTATTATAGAGCCAAAATATAGAGAGAAAGAAGAACAGAAGTCTGCTACCTCACTATTCCGGTATCCAGTCTTCTTTTGAGGTAAGGGGTATTATTTCTTTTGTATTCATGAAGAGAGCTATTGTTATTCCATTCCTTATTATTCTATTGGAATAACCTGTATACGCGGACTATCGTATATATGGTGAAATTCTTCTGTTATTCCATTCTTTATTGTTATGTTGGAATAACCTGTCTATGCAAAGTACCGCGTACATGGTGAAACTCTTCTATTATTCCATTCTTTATTATTCTGTCAGAATATCATGTCTGTGCGTTTACACATGACTGGTTCCATTATTTATTATTCCATCAGATTATCCTGTCTGTGCGTTTACGCATGACCTGGTTCCATTATTTATTATTATGTTGGAATATCTTGTCTGTGCGTTTACGCATGACCTGGTTCCCTTAATTATTATTCTGTTGGAATAACCTATATGTGCGGTCTATCGCATGCTTGGTGAATTCTTCTGTTATTCCATTACTTATTGTTCTGTTGGAATAACCTGTCTATGTGGATTACCACATGCATGGTGAATGATTATTCGTATTCATTCTTTATTAAATTGTGGAAATAATGCATCACGTGGATTCTGCGTAAGCAAGGTGAAAATCCATTTCTTGGTTTCGTAATTTTTCTGACCCTCAAAAATTCTGGAAAAATTTGAATTAATATTTTTGATGAGTTTTCTATATTGTGTCCAAAGATGGCGATTTTTGGATGTATAGATTAAGAGTTATGGATTTTATGGTAAAAGACTATTTTAAAAGTAAACCCTTATAACTCCTTGTAGTTAACTCCAAAATTGATGAAATTTTTATTGGGAGTACATGTATATAACAAGAGTATACCCTGTAAATTTTGGAATTTTTGGACAAAAGAACAATTTATGATAAATGTCTAAATATTCGGCAGTTTTGGCCATATGAAAAATAGTAAATGAATTTTAAAAATTCTGAGAAAAATATATGTTCAATATGGGACTATATTTTGTTAAATCCCAGAAAAGAAATATTTTTGGGACTGATTTGGTATGTTACGGGAAAATGAACTAGTTATGAGTAAATGAATTAAATATGTTATGTGAAGTAACAAAATTGGAAATAGGATTTTATGGCTTGAGAATCCTATATAGGGTATATCTGATTTTTAATGAGAGATTTGATCATTGGTGATGAAATCTTATGAGTATGGAATTTTTGAATGATTAAATGCATTATTTGGTAAAGTGTAAACAATTGCAATAAATTGTTTATAAGTTTAAGAAGTGATTAAAATATTGTTATAATATTAATAATATTAGATTATGAGTTTATTAAGTGATTGATAATATTTGGATAAATTTAAATTCTTGAATATTTATCCTTGTTTTCGTTTTATTAATGCTTATATCATTGTCATCATCCTCATGCTTATATTATGATGAAAGTCATCTTTGGCTTACGTGCAAAGATGGGTATTAATTATTAGTTTTGAGATTGAATATCTTTGGCTCACGTGCAAAGATGGACTGTTGATTATTGGTTTTATAGTTGTATATCTTTGGCTTACGTGCAAAGATGGACTGTTGAATATTGGTTTTACAGTTATATATCTTTGGTTTACGTGCAAAAATGAACTATTGATTGATGAGTATCTTTGGCTTATGTGCATAGATGAACTGTTTATTGGTATGATTATGACCAGGGATCATTCGGTATAGTCATGACCCGTAATGTTATAGATGATGTGGTAAAAGTCCTCATTGGCCCGTAATGCATTGATGGACAGTTATTGGTATGATTATAACCAGGGA
The DNA here is from genome assembly GCA_020205615.1 of Panax quinquefolius. NCBI lineage: Eukaryota > Viridiplantae > Streptophyta > Magnoliopsida > Apiales > Araliaceae > Panax > Panax quinquefolius. The sequence goes on along the minus strand of CM035154.1, from coordinate 104,281,815 downwards.
TTATTCGGTATAATCATGACCACTGATGATTACATGAATATCCTTGGCCATAGTGCAGGGATGATGTGGATGATGTGGATTATTTATTACTGATGAAGGCTATTGATTATGTAAATTATCTTTAGTCATGATATTCTTTACTGGGCTAGTTGTGCTCACCCTTTTTGCTTCACAATTCCTTTCAGGTAATAAAGGTGTAGCTGGGTCGAGCGGGGTATTAAGAGGATTAAAACGGTGGTCTATAGCTGTTGAGGTTCTCCCTAAATAGTATGAAAATAATTTTATTGAGAACTTTAGATAAGTGTGTTGTATTGTATATGTCATTTGATATTTAATTTTGGTGAACCGAATAGGGTTAGGTGAACCCAACTTTGGAAGGGTGTTTTGCCACTATCATACAAGATGTCTAATGACATAGAACCTCGTGTTATCATAAGACAGGGTTGTTCACATCCACTTGTTGAGTATATCTACGAGAACTACCTATATAATCTTGGAGTTTATTTGAAATATAATTTTCACTTGGAGACAACGGAGATAATTATATGTCAAGAGAAGACTTACCATTGGAAAGAAGATGATAGTAATCTTCTCGTTTTTCTTTGGGGTCTTAAAATATTTGCTGATGTATTTTATATGTCATTGTAACAATTTGAGTTTGGATACTATCTACGAGATAATATTGTATTAAAACTCACAGCTTATTTGTTGTCATATTCTGTCCGATAGTTCAACAATTGTTTAAATGAAGTTTGTATTTGATTTTTATAGTATGATATCTGGCGACTCAGAATGGGTCGTGTGGACCTATTTTGGGGGCATCACAAATGGTATCAGAGCTTAGGGATATGGTCGCTGGCGGAGATATGATTCTAGAACTAGGAGGGGGGAGACGAGTAATATACTTGGCTAGTGTGTGACTTACCTAAGCCGAAATTCTTACTTGATAAGTTGACAATTTGTGATATGTCAATTGACCTTTGTTTTAAAGATATATTCTAGAATGATATCTGAAATAGAGGAGATGAGCAATGGTAAAAAATCATGATACAGAGGATATATAACCGGGAAGGTACAATCCAAAAAGAAAGCAAGGTATTCTCATCTCTTCGAACTACCAGGTATGTAAATTTTGAGGGCAAAATTTCATATGGAAGGGAGATTGTGAGACCCCGAATTTTATGAAATGAAAGTATTCAATTTTCTTATAATTATTATGTTATTTAGTAAATGGTTAAATTGATAAAGGGTTAAAGTTAAGGGTAATATTTGAAAATTTTACAGAGTAAGCAAGTTGTTGGACCCCACAACGGAAGTATTGTCGTAGTTAGAAAACAACAGAGTTATCATTTTATAAACGGCGAATGTGTTACCAATAAAACTGTTGAACTAACCAGTAGTAAAAGTATAGTAATACGCGTGGTTGCATAGTAGCACACGGTATTGATTATTGATGCTTACGTAAAAAGTCACTTAGTTATACTCAATTATTGCTACAGTAATTATTGCATCATATCTATCATATTATTGATTCAATTATTATCACAGTATCATCTGCATAATATGTTATATTATTAAATCAATAATTGAGACGACAAAGTTATTCATATTATTATTTTCAATATTGACAATGTCTAGAAGTTCTGTCAAGGAGAGGTTTGGTCACCTAATTGCGCGCCAATAGGGAGAAATCCTTATCGGAAAGCCCCTTCTTTTCTGGGAATGACCTGGTTCTTAAATATTGTGAGTTATAATATTAATGATGAATGTTATTAAAAATCAAATTTGAGTTCAGAGTTGAATTTGGAGACGCGGACGTGATATTTGAGTCCGGAACGATGAAATTATTAGAAATAGACTATAAACACAAAATTTGTCGGGGTTGACTTTTTGGTCAAAAAAGTCAACAGTTAACTTTTTCGGAAAAAGTCAAACTTCAAAATTTCAAAAATGAAATTTTTGAGAAAAATATTTCCATTGTGTTGGGATTGTTAGTGTTAGTGGAAATCGACATTTATTTCGATAATAATTGATGTCTGGAGGTTATACTGATCAATCGGGTAATTAACCGAATAAATGAGCAATTGATTGCTATTAATTCACATGATTATAACTATTTGTTCACATGTGTGTACTATTGATTCACATTCCTTTACTATTAGGGGAGTTGGTGCAAGATTGATAATACTTGCATGACTAAGTTAAAAATGGAGGTATTTGTGAGACCCCGAATTTTATAAAATGAAAGTATTCAATTTTCTTATAATTATTCTATTTAGTAAATGGTTAAACTGATAAAAGGTTAAAGTTAAGGGTGATATGTTAAAATTTTTCAAAGGGCATCATTAGGGAAAATGAGGAGGATAACAACCCCTTTATCACTACTGTCCATCAGGATTTCACCCTTGACAATTGAAGCAACACTCCTCGCATTTGTCGACAAGGGTAAAAAGGGCAGAAACTCCCTCTGCCCTTTAGATAGCCATAACTGCTTACTTTTATATACAGTCTTAGTAGTTGTTTTGTCATTACGTGATAACACTTTGTATGATTGAACAATTTCATATATTAACTGAAAGCATATTTTGTTTCAGGACTCTAAAGTTAGATGTGCCTATACTTGCTGATGAGGTGCCTTTTCTCCACAAGGACTATAACTTTGATGAAAAGTTAGACTAAGACTTGATGGAAATATAAGAGGACTATAAGATACCTCAGGAGATCAAAGAATGGGTTGAAGAAAAACCCAAACCAAATCTTGATCAAACCACCTCATTCAATCTCAGAACCTTAGAAAACTCCAAACTAATCCAGATTGGTACGGACCTCACTCCAAACCAAAGGAATGACATGGTTACTCTATTGACCCAATTCTAAGATGTATTTACATGGTCCCATGAAGACATGGTGGGCTTGTCCACTGACATTGTCATTCATTGCCTTCCCATTAAAGAGGGATTCAAGCCAGTCAGGAAGAAGCTCGGGAGATTAAAACTTGAGTGGAGTTTAAAGGTTAAAAAAGAAATTATGAAATAATTTCAAGCTGACATCATCATGGTGTCAACATACCCTGAATGGCTATCCAACATACCTAAGCCGGGAGGAAAGGTGTGAGTTTGCATGGATTATCGGGATCTAAATAAAGCTTGCCTTAAAGTTAGCTTTCATGTTCCATTTATCCACATACTCATTAACAATACTGCTCAATATGACACATACTCCTTTGCTGATTGTTTTGTGGGGTACCATCAAATCATGGTTTCTGAAGAGGATCGTGAGAAAACTGCATTCATCACTCCTTGGGGATGGGTAATATACCCATGAATTGGATACATTCATCAATGTACCCATGAATTCATCAATACCAGAGCTACTGATGAATGGGTAATATACCCATGAATTGGATACATTCGAGCTTAATTTATTGTTCTTCTCAAAACTTTTAGAATAGTTTTTAAGTGTTTGTGTCTATTCATGCATGTTTTATGTTTTTTGTACGAATCGGGACAAATGTTACTTGGATCGACGCTTGGGGTTGCTAGATTCGCATTTTTGGCTTGCCATTTACATAGCAGCCACTTCAGGGCCAATTTCAACATTTCTCCGAACCTTATTATGAACAACTGAAAGAATAAAAGTTGTAGATCTACGTCTCCTCTTTCCGGAACATCTTGAATCATCGAAATTAGAGTTTGGACGAAGAAGTTATGGTCATTTTCCCAATGGACGTCAGAGTAGAAAATTTCCAAAAAAGAGGCCAGCGCCGGGGCGCCCATTCCTAGTCTTTTTCCAACGCCGGGGCACTAGGGGGTGGTGTCCCAGTACCGTGAGCAGTGCTGGGGCGCTGGGCTCGGGCCTAGTCAAGTTGGGACGCGTTTTGGGGTGAATTTTGACACTTTTTTGACTCCAAATTGGATTGGGTTTGCTCCTAATCTAGAAATTGGATTTGTAACATATAAATACTTGATGGGAGGCATCAAATAAGGGGGATTACATAGATTAGATTAGATAAAACACTCCATTATATTATAACATAAACCCTAGTTTATATTGGATTGTTGGAGATTAAAGCAACTTGGGGATCATTGAAGATCAAGAGCAGGAGCAAGAGGGGAGCATTAGATTTGCAGACAACAGATTCCATTCTTTCCTCTACTTCTATTTTTATCTTTTAATGTTTATTCAATTGTGGATTCTTGATTTTAATTCAATAACAATGAACTAAATTCTTGTTTAAGATTGCAACGGATCTTATTGCATAGCTTATTTTAGTATGTTTCTCTATTAATTACTATGATCTATTCTATGGATTGTCTATTATGATTGCGTATAATTGTTTAATTGTCTAGCTAACAATTACCATGATAATCTAAATGGATTTGGGAGATGAAGTATGGATTTAGATATGATCATAATAGCATGTGATTGTATTTTTGCATGGTGTTGGAAATCATGATTTGTGTTTAGGATAGGAATATGCCTTTACACCGCGTGTAATCTGATAGGGAACATGTGCTTTAAATCCTTTTTAATTGTAATTCTATCAATTGTGGATTTGAATTAATATGTTTGTGATGCATCAGAAGGTGGTTATAAATACTAATAAGTTCCTGATTAATAATCTAAAATAGTGAGCATAATTAATTAGAAGTGTTTTAATATAAGTGAAGCAATAAGTGAAGTTGTGATCTTAAATCTCCATAACCTGATTTTCAACTAGTGGTAGCATTAGTAGTTTAATTATATATTTTAATTTACAACATTAAATTAAATTTTTGAATAAAATTAGTTTGGTTAAGAATTAGTTCTTGGTGATTTTTATTAAATAATTCCTAATGGGAATGATACTTTTCTTATCACTTTATTACTTGTTGACCATGTATACTTGCACGTATGTTTTGATTATGAAATCAATCAACAGCTACCTATCAACGAGCTGCGATGACTCTTTTCCACAACTTAATGCACAAGAAGATAAAGATCTATGTGGATGACATCATTGTCAAGTCCCGAAGGGAAGATGACCACCTAGACCATCTCAGAAAGCTTTTCAACAGGTTGCGTAACTACAACTTCAAGTTGAATCTAGTCAAGTGCGCCTTTGACGTTAAAGCAGGCAAGTTTCTAGGATTCCTAGTAAGCTATAAGGGGATTGAGCTTGATCCCACCAAAATCCATGCCATTACGGAAATGCCCATTCCTCATATAGAGAAGGAATTACGAGAATTTTTGGGAAGGATCAACTTCTTCAGCAAGTTAATTTCCCAACTCACAGCAACTTGTGAGCCTATCTTTAAGCTGTTAAGGAAGAACTCCTCTATGAAATGGAATGATAAGTGTAAGAAAGCCTTTCTTACAATCAAAGAGCAGTTAATCTAAGCTCCTATTTTGGTACCTCCCAGGGATGGTGTTCCCCTTTTCATGTATCTGTCAATCAATGAAAATGCCATGGGCTGCATGCTGGGATAGAAAGACGATAGAGGCCAAGAGTGAGCTATCTACTACCTAAGCAAAAAGATTCAGCAACAGTGAACACTAGTACACTCTGATTGAGAAGACTTGTTGTGCTTTAGCATGGGATTCCCTGAGGTTAAATGTGACAAATAATTTGTTTGAGTTGTGATTCTGGGGACAGAATCCTTGTAAGGAGGAAAAGATGTAACAATCCATAATTTTAAATTGTAATTCAAAATATTTATTGAGTTATATAAATATTTTAATTGGTGTGTTTATTGATTGAATAAATATTTGTTAAAGGTGATTTGATTTGATTATTTATTTGTTAAATAAATAATTTATGAGTTAAGAAAATTGATCATCTTGAGATAATATTCTCATTTTATTTAATAATTAAGTTAGAGAGTTTATAATGATTAAATGAATTATTATAATAATATTTAATGTGAATTTGTAATTAAAATGATGTGTTAGTTGATTAAATAAAATTATAATTATAAAGAAAATTATAATTTTGTTGTATTGATTTATGTGGTGAATTAATTTAATAAATTGTTATTAGAATTAATTAAATTGAATAGTTAAATTTAATTAACTAAAGTGTGACCATAAACTATGATATTAAAAAGTTATTAAAATAAGTTAAAGGAGATTAATTCAGTTTTGCCAAACAAGACTTAATGCATATTAAGTGTGACGCCCCCAAATCCAGGTTACCTAACTCCCGAGTTTGGTTCTCATGATCCACAATATAAATAACACCTAACTACCCATTTAATTATGAATAGACATATAAACCACATTAACTGATATAGTTAATACATTCGTCCCAGGTTATCTAACCTTTATATTACAAACATACCCTTTAGATATACAAAAAGGGTTTACAAATACAACATAATATATATGTCAAACACAACTATCACATCATAGCACCTTTGCCTTTTATCTTCACAGCTCATCTGGCTTCTTCGTCCCTAGCTAAAATGTTTTATTTAGCAAGGGTGAGCAACAAATTTGCCCCGCAAGTTAAGATATATAATAAATGTATCAGAATCAAGACAACAAACTATCTAATTCGATAGAATGGCTCCAAATTCGGGGAACTTTGAAATAGCTGAACAAATTAATGAAAGTATACAATACTTTCAAAATTTCTACGATATTCTATGAATAATCAAGAATCAATTAGGGTTTTAAATTAGAAAATTAAAAGTTTAAAACTAAAATTAGGTTTTCTTAATCACATCAATCGTTAATAAACACATTAAGCTTATTAATTAGAATTATGGTTTCCTAATTAGGATTTAGGAATCTTGTATTTTAAATTAGGGTTTCCTAGTGTACAATTAGGTTTTTTAACTGTACATTAGGGTTTCTCAATCTGAGATTAGGGTTTACAAATTTTAAACCCTATCTCGACAATTATTAGTCATTAACTTTACACAATACAAGCACATACTCACACTTACTGATATTATAATTTCTATTTCTGTCGAATCCCTATCCAAAAATTAGGGTTAGGGTTTCTAAAGCTGTTAAGCACAACTCTACTCTAATTTCTTAGTCAATACACAAATTGACTAATTCTCGAGACTCGTATCACAGATACACAGTACAATATTAACAGTCAATATTAAATAACAAAAAAAAATTATTCGTAAATTTTGGATTATTCAAAATCCCGGGTTATTACATTCACCCCCCCCCCCTTAAAAGGATTCCATCCTCGGAATCACCACTTTCTTACTCTCTAGAATCTTTTAAAGTTGTATCATCAATTCATTTTTATCAGCACAATATTAATTTGTGTCTTATATTCAAACATGTGACTTGGATCTATAAAAGAAAATAATTCACAGCTTATATCACCAATATTTCTCACTTAATTTAATTATTAAGCGAAAATATTACCTATCGCCACCTCTTGAGCGTACCCATCGTATATCGAGTAATATATTAAATGCATTTTGTAAGACCCCAACTTATTATTAATGAAATTGAATTTTATCTATTTATTATTTTGAAATAGTAAGGGTTGATTTGATTACTGTGGATAGTTATGGGTAAAACGCGCAAATATTTCAAATAAGCAAGTGGTTATAAAATATTCATTTTTGTCGGGGAATATTCGTTTGGTCGTGGAATATTCTTCTTACCGCGGGGAATATTAAATGCGATGACGCCATGACCTTGTGTGGGCCCATAATGGAAAGCGATTGGATAAAGAAAATGACAAGCATAAGTTGTTTATAAATAACGGTGTAGTTGTTACCGCTAATACTGTTGGAATACCTGGTGGTTAAAACACAGTAGCACACGGTATTGCACCAATTATTGATTCTTACGTAAGAAGGCACTACTCAATAATTGTTACAGTAATTACTGTTCAATATTTTATTTTATTGATTCAATAATTGTTGCGTTGATATTTTATATTATTGTTGTTTCAATAATTGTCATTACACACTATTTTCCTTTATCAAATCAATAATTCATATTAATTGAATAATATTATTAGATAGCACTATTGGCAATGTCTAGAAAGTTCTGTTCAAGGAGAGGTTTGGTCACCTAATTGTGCGCCAGTAAGGAGAAATTCTTATTGGAAAGCCCTCTCTTTCCTGGGAACGTCCTGGTTGTCAGTATTGTGATTCTGTAATATTATTTATGAATAATTAATTATTGATTATTATGATAAGGAAAATATTCATTTTACGTGGATATAGATGAATTTTTATTAAGGTGACAATTCTTGAAAATTGATATTTTATCTTTTTCGATAAAAAAATTTATTATTATATTTTAATAATATAATAATGGTGATATTTTTATAATGAATGTGTGATATATGAATAAATGAGGAGGAAGAGTATTTTTGTAACTAAAAATATTTGAAACATGTTTGTGGACCCCATTTCTTGACTGAAATTTGATTATAGCCTGTAAAATCGTCCGTATGTGGATTTCGGTCAATTTCTGCTTGGAATTTGGAAATACTTAAACTTACAAAGTTGTAGAGAATGGAATTTCCTATGGAAAGGACATAAGGTTCGATTTTTCTGATAAAATGGCTATTTATTATGAATTATTGAAGTTCCGGAATAATTGATTTTTGAAGTTTTAAATATTTTTTTTACTAAAAACATTTTTTTTTCATTTGTGGGGCATGTGCTAAATGGTTGAAATCAGCTGGTGGTGTGCGTAGGAATTTAGTTTATAAATAATATTATTTTATTAAATTTTCTATTTTGGTGTTCTAAGTATTTTCCTATAAATAGGGTGCTTAGGTTAGAATTGAAAATCACACCAGAAACAAGTTTTTTTTTCTCTCTGTCTCTCTCTCTCTCTCTCTCTCTCTATATATATATATATATATATATATATATATATATATATATTATCGGCGTATTCTTGTGAGTATTTTGGGACTTTGAGTATTGCTTTATACTGATGCAAGTTCCCTTCAAAGACTATATCCAAAGATTCCAAATGTAAGCATTGTCTTTTCAAGGTAAGGATATTATTTTTTAAAATGATATTATTTTCTTCTAATATCATTATGCTTAAGGAATATTGGTAAGATTTTTCTTGTGAAATTCTTATCTTTTAGTGTCTGGGGTTACTATTCACATATACTGAGATTATTCACGAATCGACATTATTCACGGAAAAATTAAATTTTTGTTTTTGTCAAGATATACATTATGGATACTAGCTTTGATTGTATCCATGTTTTGATCATTCTTGAATTTTACTCCACTATGATTATTTATGAAGTATTTTTGAACTCGGATTGTTTAAAGTACGAATCCTTAATATTTGTTCTTTTGTTTCACTGGATTCGTTTCTTTTAAAATATTTTTCATCATCCTCAGTCCTAAATGATGATATTGCTGAATATCTTTGGCCTGTAGTGCAAAGATGGTTGATTTTCTTATGAATATCTTTGTCCCGTAGTGCAAAGATGTACAGGTGTTGAGATGAACATGATCAACAGATGATTATCCTTGGCCTGTAGTGCAAAGATGAATATTTGATTCAAGATGTATATTGATTGATGTTATAGGGATAAAATTTTGATGATGAACTTTTAAATTCATAGGTAATAGTAGATTTCATTCTCTACATAACTCTTCTATGAATTATTATTTTCGCTGCGAATATTGATTTAAAACTTATTTTCTACTGTATTCTATCAGATTTTTCCATGTTGAAGACTAACGATAATTTGTTTTATATTATCTTAGTCATAAAATTCTTCACTGGGCTAGTTGAGCTCACCCTTTTCCTTTTTGTTCCATTTTTTCTTCTCAGGAGGCGAGAATGTAGCGAGTTCTAGTCGGGGTATGGAATGATGGTTCTAGAAAGTTGTTTTAGTAGTCCTCACCATTTTTGTAAAATAGAATATCAATAACTGTAATGAGGACTTATTTGAGTGCGGATATTGTCTAGAAGACAATATTTGTATTTAAACTCACAGTTTATGTGTTGTCGTATTTTGCACGACAATTGTAATAATAAAGTTGTAGTTGTTTCTATACCATGTATTTGGCGACTCAGAATGGGTGTTGTATACTTATTTTAGGGCGTCACATGAGCTGTTAGTCTCCCTGGCTGAGCAGGTCATTTAATTTCCAAGGTTCCGCTACCGGTTCCCTTGTTGGCACTACACTTCTCCTTATTCCTTTTCGGACAATTCCGAACTAGATGATCAATTGATCCACAGGCATAACAACATTGTTTCTTCTTCGGATTGGGAAAATTGGGCGACATATGTCCCTCTTAACCGCAGTTATAACAAACTCCCTTCTTCTTCAGACAAAGTCCTGGATAATTCTTTCCACAGTTCGCACAAGGCTCTCCTCCTTTCTTATTCCCTTCTTTCTTATTACCCGACTGGATATTCTCACTCCACTTTCTCTTGTTCGAATTACTACCACCACTACTTCTTCTATCATTTGTATTCTTCTTCTCCTGATTATAACGGGACGCAGCTTCGCTTCCCCCTTCAGCAATTATTTCCTTTTCCAACAAAGCCGTGAACGTATCAATTTGTAATACAGTTACTTTGTTGTATATACCTGGCTTCAATCCATTCTCAAACCTTCTCGCCTTTCGTAGCTCCGTATCCACCTAATGAGGTGCAAATCTCGCTAACTCATTGAATCTAGTAGCATATTCAGACACCGACATATTCTACTACTTTAGTTCTAAGAACTTAACCTCCATCCGAGCTTGCATACTCGGTGAAAAATAGTTCTCAAAGAACAACTCCTTGAATCTTGTCCAAGTTACTACCACTGTACCAGCTCTCGCTTGATTAGTCTTCCACCAGTAATTGGCTTCTCCTTTCATTCAATAAGTTGCAAAAGCTGTCTTTTGCTCTTCTGCCAGTCTCGCAATAATAAATGCTTTCTCCATTTTTTTTACCCAAGTTTGGGCTTCAATCGGATCTGTAGTTCCTTTAAATTCTGGCGGTCCTACCGCTTTAAAGTCCTTAAAGTTAGCCAATATATTGACCTCCTTCATTATTCATCGACTGCTCTTCTCTTTGATTTCGATTATGCATCTAGGCGGCATTATCTTATTTAAATAAAAATCCCATATTAATTATCTTTCTCTACACAAACTCTTATTCATCACACAATAAGAATTTAACACACTCATATAATCACATATTTATTCGAATAGCACACAATAAATTTAGTACTTAACATATACAACTATCCCTTTTTTATAGGATTAACAAGACAACTTTAAACAAAAGTTATAATTCTCTATTCACACACAACTATTCCCAGTTCATCAAACTTCCCACACCTAGGGGTTCAGGAACTTGCCATAATTATATGAGTTTATGAACTTATCCTAGTCAGAACTTTGACGTCCATTCTCTGAGGGGTTCAAAACAGCTCATATAATTATGAGTCATGAACTTACAATAAGTATGAGTTTTAAGAACTCACAAATTAATCTTAATATTATATTCATATAGAAAATAAAGATTTTATTCATACAGACATATATATTTACATATGTTTAGACATCGTTCTCGAAATTACAACACTTAATATCATATATTATCAGAAGATACTATCGGTTATACTTAAGATGTCTACCTTCCACTCCCTTCACCATTCTTCTTCTTACCTGGACACTTGTTGGATCCATGACCTGTTCTTCCACATGAAAAAACACTTCCTCATATCCGGCTTAGGACAATATTGGGAAACATGTCCTTCCTTCTTACAATTAAAGCACACATTCTTCCACATCATGCATTCTCCCAAGTGAGTCTTTCCACACTTGCTACAAACTTTCTTTTTCTTCGGGTTTGAATTTTTAGAGTTATCACTATCGTGATCCCTCTTTCTCTTATTCTTGCACTTCTGCTTGACTATTCCTTCTGATGATTCACCACTTTAAGTCTTCATTCTGTCCACCTGCGCCTTCAACTCATTCCTTTCTTCAGTCATTTCAAGTAACGCTCGCTCTATTTTCCATAACTCCTCCAAGAGTAATACTTTACTCCAGAGTTCTTGTACTTCTGCAGATACTTGATCTTTCTCCCCTACTTTAGTCTTATTCCCTTTCTCCACCTTAGCTTCATCGGACTTTGCCTCTTCATCACCACTCGGATACATCTCGGGATAATCGTCATGATCACTCCCAAGATTAACCATAGGTGCATCTTTTCCCACCTTCTCAACTGATTCTCTTTCCGCTGGAACATCGGCTACTGACACTGGTACAACAGCCGCTAGCACTTCTGTACTCATCTCATCTTCTCCTGACATCCTACAGTCAGTTACACAACTTGATTACTACTTCACCAGTACGAAATTCTCACACCGTGTCCACACATCTTTCTATTGATACGCTTTGGCAATCCCTCACTTAGTACTCTAAATGAGTATTCTATTTCGCTTAGGGTTTTAATCCTAGGGTTTCCCCCCTCCCCCCCCCCCCCACTTAAGGTTTATAACCTATAGCTCTGCTACCAACTTGTGACACCTTGGTCACTCTGACTTTGATACCAAACTTTGTGACGCCCCAAATCCAAAGTTACGACTCCCGAGTTTGGTGCTCACGATCCATAATATAAATAACACCTAACTACCCATTTAATTATGAATAGACATATAAACCACATTAACTGATTTAGTTAATACATTCGTCTCAGGTTATCTAACTTTTATATTACAAACATACCCTTTAGATATACAAAAAGGGTTTACAAATACAACATAATATATATGTTAAACACAACTATCACAACATAACACCTTTGCTTTTTATCTTCATAGCTCCTCTGGCTTCTTCGTCCCTAGCTGAAATGTTTTTATTTAGCAAGGGTGAGCAACAAATTTGCCCCGCAAGTTAAGATATGCAATAAATGTATCAGAATCAAGACAATAAACTATCTAATTAGATAGAATGACTCCAATGTTCGGGGAACTTTGAAATAACTGAACAATTTGTTCTTCTCTAACTAATCTTCTCGCAACCTATGCCACAAATTAATGAAAGTATACAACGCTTTCAAAATTTTAATGATATTCTAATGAATAATCAAGAATCAATTCTACAGAATAACAAAGTGGAATGTTTTCCAGATTTATGCTGAGTGATCACACAAGATCTAGAACTTTTCTTCTCGGGTAGATATCAAAGATTTACTTTGATATATACTCAGGTGTATTAGATAACCATAAAGATTAAATCATACCCCTCTGCAATTATAATAAGTGATCAACTTTATTATACCCTATATTATGCATAATACTTAATCATAGCGCGCAGTAGTCGAATTTACGACCAATAAAATGTTCCCTTTATATAAAAAGGTTGTTCTTCTCAGTCTCAGAATCAAGATTTTGATTTAACAACGAAATACTGTGATTTCAAATTCTAATTACTTCTCGATCTAGCCAAAATAATTGGCATCAATCTGTCAATAATAATTAATTTCTCTTTTCGAATCTATCAAGTTCTAACAAATGTTCGTCTAGCCAGAATAAATAGCTAAGATATTTCTCAACATAATTTGTCAATAAACAGGAATTATCTGTACTGTCAATTCTAGCTTCTACGGATATGAATATCCAACAACAGTTATTCTACCAATGTATATTTTCTGAATCAGTAATTCAGTTTGAATTATTAAACATGCACTAACTGGGAATAATCAACAATAAATTCTTGGATGTGGTATAATTAATAATAATTAACCACCATAATAATTGAACAATATTAACTCAGGGTTGAGTTAAGGAAACTTTCCTATTCCGCTGATAACAGCTACACAATATACTTATCTGCTTTCGTAAGACCTATAACCAATAATATCGGTCTCACAATTAGCACAATAATTTACAACACGTATCACTGTATTCTACAGTCAAACTTCTCTTAGGCACATGTGACGCCCCCAAAATAGGTATACATCACCCATTCTGAGTCGCCAAAAATATGGTACAAAAAATAACTACAACTTTATTATTATAATTGTCGTGCAAAATACGACAACACATACTGTGAGTTTAAATAAAAATATTGTCTTCTAGAAAATATCCACACCCAGATAAAGTCCTCATTACAATTATTGACACACTATTTTAGAAAATAGTGAGAACTGCTAAACAACTATCTAGAACCATCATTCCACACCCCGACTACTTCCCGCTTCCTGAGAAGAAAAATGGAACAAAAAGGAAAAGGGTGAGCTCAACTAGCCCAGTAAAGAATATTATGACTAAGATAATATACAACAAATTATCCTTAGTCTTCAACAGGGAAAAATCTGATAGAATACAATAGACAACAAGTTTTAGATCAACAACTGCAGCGGAAACAACAATTCATTAGAAGAGTTAAGTAGAGAATGCAATCTACTATCATCTATGAATTTAATAGTCCATCATCAATATTTTATCCCTTTAACATCAATCAATATACATCTTGAATCAAATATTCATCTTTGCACTACGGGCCAAAGATATTCATTTGTATCACCAGTTGGTCATGTTCATCTCAACACCTGTTCATCTTTGCACTACGGGCCAAAGATATTCATCAGGTAATCATTCATCTTTGCACTACAGGCCAAAGATATTCATCAAGTATCACCATTAAGGACTGAGGATGATGAAAAACATTTAAGAGAACGAATCCAGTGAGACAGAAGGACAAATATTAGGGATTCGTATTTTGGTTAATCCGAATTCAATAAATCTCCATAATAACCAAGTGTGCAGTAGAATAAAGATTAAAACATGGATACAATCAAGGATAGTAACCATAAAAGACATCTGGGACGAAAAAGAGAAAATTTCATTTTTCAGTGAATAGTGCCGTATTTGTGAATAGTATTGTATACGTGAATAGTGCCGTATATGTGAATAGTAACCCCGACACAAAAGTTCTAAATTTGATTAAAAAGTTCAAACCAACATTTTGGCATAATGATATTGAAGAAAATAATATCATTTAAGAAGAAAATAACATCCCTTACCTCAAACAAACAGTACTTCGGAATAAAAGGTCGGAAGTGATGCTGAATTAAACTTGTACTGAACAACAACTCTCAAAGTATCTAAATACTCACAAAATACGCTCGATAATATAGAGAGAGAAAGAGAGAAAACTTATGTTTCTGGTGTGATTTTCAATTCTAACTTAGCCTTCTATTTATAGGAAAATGTTGCTTACCGCAAAGCGAGACTTGACTGCTACACGATGGCTTTACCTGCTACTATTTCCACTCACCACATTTGAAATAAAATTCAGCACATTTCTTCACCAACCACAAGTGGGGCCCACTCAATTCTAGAATTTTCTACCAAAATCAATTATAAGCCTAATTTCCGAATCAGTCACCTCTTAAAATTCATAACAAATCATTCGTTCATTTTTAACGATTCAAAATTTGTGGACATATACTCAACTTATATATGTATAACATATCCAAAAATCACAACGATCCAACGGTCAAATTAAAAATTATAACTCGCGTAATATATCTCAAGAACAATGATTTAATTTTTAATACTTCCATTCCGACAAAAACACCTCAACATTAATTCCTTCAATTATATCCACATAAAATAAATATAACCATCAATTATAAAATAAATATTTCCTTATCATATAAATTAATAATTAATTATTCACAAATAATATTACAGAATCACAATTATGATAACGGTAGTTCGAGGAAAGGGGCTTTCAGATAAAGATTTCTCTCTCTTGGCGCATGATTAGGTGACCAAACCTCTCCTTAGACAGAACTTTCTAAACATTGCCAATAATGCAATCTAATAATATTATTCAAATAATATGAATTATTGATCTGATAATGAGAAATACTGTGCAGTGATAATTATTAAAATAAAAATAATATAAAATATCAACGCATCAATTATTAAATAAATAAAATAGAATATTGAAAAGTAATTACTGTAGCAATTATTGAGTAGTGCCTTCTTACGTAAGAATCAATAATTTAAAAATACTGTGCAATACCGTGTGCTACTGCGCAACCACGCGTATTACTATATTTTAACCACCGGGTAATCCAAGAGTATTCACAGTAACAACTACGCCGTTATTTATAAAAACTCAAACTTGTCATTTTCTTCATCAAGCGGTTATTACATTACAAATGGTTGTTAAAATAAATACGAATATTTCCATGATGAAAGAATATTCCACGACCAAACGAATATTCCCCGACAAAAATGAATATTTTATAACCACTTGCTTATTTTGTAAAATTTACACATTTCACCCATAACCAAAGTATTATATCAAATTAACTCCTAATTATTTCAAGATAATAAATAGAGAAAATTTAATATTATTCATAATAAGTTTGGGGTCTTACAACCTCCCTCCTTATGAAATTTCGTCCTCGAAATTGGCGTACGTCGCACTGGTGTTTCAAAAAAGTGAGGGTACCTCGCTTTCATTTACGATTCAACTCCCAAGTCATTTCCTCAATAGCATGGTTCCTCCACAAAACCTTGACTTGTGGTATAACCTTTGTTCGTAGGATATGCTCTTTCCTATCCAATATCTTGACAAGTACCTCCTCGTACGTTAAATCTTGACTATGTCATGCGGTTCTAATAATGCTGATAATGTGGTTTGGGTCTTTCACATATTTCTGAAGCATAGATATGTGAAAAACATTATGAACACGAGACATGCTTGGAGTGCTTGCAAGTCTATAGGCCACATTTCCTACTCGGTCAAGAATGCGAAATGGACCAATAAATCGTGGATTGAGCTTTCCTCTCTTCCAGAATCTTGTAACTCCCTTCCATGGAGTAATACATAACAGTACATGATCTCCAATATTAAACTCCACGTCCTTTCAATGAAGATCAGCATAACTCTTTTGTCGATCTTGTGAGGTCTTTATACGTTGTCGGATCATTTGAATTTTTTCTGTAGTCATGCGTACTAATTTTGGTCCCAACAACATTGTTTCTCCTACCTCATCCTAGCATACTGGAAAATGACACTTTCATCCACATAACGCCTCGAATGGAGCCATGTTTATACTTGCTTGATAACTGTTGTTATAGGAGAATTCCACCAGCGGCAAGTACTTATCCCAACTTCCTTTAAAATCTAGGACATAGAGTCTTAATAAATCTTCAAGGGTTTGAATAGTCCTTTCTGATTGCCCGTCCGTTTGAGGATGGTATGCCGAACTGAATCATAAATCTGTGCCCATAGCTTTCTGCAAGCTAACCCAAAATCGTGAAGTGAATCTTGGGTCACGATCTGAAACAATGGATACTGGCATGCCATGCAATCTCACAATCTCATT
This sequence comes from Panax quinquefolius, assembly GCA_020205615.1. Classification (NCBI taxonomy): domain Eukaryota; kingdom Viridiplantae; phylum Streptophyta; class Magnoliopsida; order Apiales; family Araliaceae; genus Panax; species Panax quinquefolius. The sequence continues at coordinate 104,264,516 of CM035154.1, read as the reverse complement.
TACATACATACTAGCAAGACGTTCAAGGGAATAAGTCTAACGTATAGGCAAGAAATGAGTAGACTTGGTTAATCTATCAACAATAACCCAAATCGCATCTATGCCTTGAGAAACCTTAGGAAGACCTGTAACGAAATCCATGGTAATGTGTTCCCACTTCCATTTCGGAATCTCAAGTGGTTATAATAGACCCTTTGGCACTTAATGCTCTACCTTTACACGTTGACAAGTTAAACACCTCGAGATAAACTCTGTGATCTCTCTCTTCATATTGCTCCACCAAAATGTATGTCGAAGATCATGATACATTTTAGTACTCCCAAGATGGATTGCAAATGGTGTGTTGTGTGCCTCCATCATGATTCTATGCTTCAAGTCAGAATCGTTAGGAATGCAAAGTTTGGAGTTGACTCTAAGTATTCCTTCTTCATTAATTCTTGCCTCCGGAATAACACCTTCTTGCACTTTCGTCTTCATACGTATAATCTCTAGGTCTATGGTTTGAGAAACTTTAACTTTATCGATTAAAGCCGGTTCTACTCGTATATTTGTCATCATCATGTGGGTCCCTAGAGTCTTTAACTCTATCTCCATCCTTTGTAAGTCATACAAAATGGGTCTTTGTGTTAACAACATCGCACTCGTACCCGCATACGATCTTCTACTCAATGCGTCAGCTACAACGTTCGCTTTTCCAGGATGATATTGAATGCTATGATCATAATCTTTCAACAACTCGAGCCAACGTTGTTGTCGCATGTTGAGTTCCTTTTGGGTGAAGAAATATTTGAGGCTTTTATGATCCGTATAAATCTCCACTTTCTCCCTATACAGGAAGTGTCTCCAGATTTTCAACACAAAAACGACTGCTGACTCCAGATCATGAGTAGAATAATTCCTCTCATATTCTTTGAGTTGTCGCGAGGCATAGGCTATGACTTTCCAATGTTGCATGAGAACACATCCTAAACCTTTGCCTGAAGCATCGTTGTAGATAACAAATCCATCCGAACCAGATGGTATTGTCAGAATAGGTGCCGAAATGAGTCTTCTCTTGAGCTCTTGAAAACTCTTCTCACATTCCTCGCTCCATACGAATTTTGCATCTTTCCAAGTCAGCTGAGTTAACGGAGTAGCGATTCGAGAAAATCCTTCCACGAATCTCCTATAATAACCAGTTAAGCCTAGAAAGCTACACACTTCGGTTACCGACTTCGGCTGCTCCCAACTTTGGATTACTTTAATCTTTTTCGGGTCAACAGATACTCTATGTTTTGACATCACGTGCCCAAGGAATGCTACTTCCTTAAGCCAGAACTCACATTTTTTCAGCTTGGCATATAGCTTATTGTCACGAAGTCTTTGAAGTACCAGCTTCAAATGGTGTTCATGATCTTCATGGCTTTTGGAATAGATGAGGATGTCATCAATAAAGACAATAATGAGGCCTGATCAAATATTCCTTGAATACACGGTTCATCATATCCATGAAAGCGGCGGGAGCATTAGTCGATCAAAAGACATGATTAAGAATTCATAATGCCCGTCTCAGGAGTTACGAAGGCGATCTTTGGAATATCCTTAGTTTTAATATTCAGCTGATGATATCCAGAACGAAGATCGATATTTGAAAAGTATTGTGTTCCTTACAACTGGTCAAACAGGTCATCAATGCGAGGTAGTGGATACCTATTCTTAATGGTGACATGGTTTAATTCTCGATAGTCAATACAAAGTCGCATACTGCCGTTTTTCTTCTTTACAAATAAAACAGGAGCACCCCAAGGAGCTGTACTCGGACGAATGAAATCGATGTCTAACAATTCCTGTAGCTTGACTTTTAACTCATGAAGTTCAATAGGAGCCATTCGATATGGGGTTTTAGAAATGGGCTTTGTACCCGGTTCAAGATCAATACAGAATTCAACTTCACGCTCTGGGAGTAGACCAGGAAGTTCTTCAGGAAATATGTCAGGAAATTTATTAAAAATAGGAATATTATTCAAATCTGACGTGTTTTTGTTCAAGTCCATAATATGGGCTAAGAAAGCTTGACATTTGTTTTTCAATAAACGAATAACTTTATGGCTTGATATAACCGTGACTAATTTTAGTGGTTTAGTTGCTTGAATTCGTATAACAGGTTGGTTAGGAATATAAAAACTAATAACCTTACGAAAACAATCAATTTTGGCATAATGAGTGGTTAACCAATCAATTTTTAAAATCACATCAAATGCAAGTATCTTTAAAGAAATAAGATCAACGGGTAATTTGATTGTGCCAACTTGGATCAAGCAAGATTTATAAACTGTAGATGTAACGAAGGTTTCACCCAACAGAGTTTCAACAGATAAGCTAAAGTCCAATTTCTCCGGAGTCAAGTTTAAATGTTGAGCACAAGCAGGAGAGATAAAAGAATGGGTAGAATCGGTATCTAGTAAGGTATAAACTTCGCAAGAGTTCAAGATTAGCTTACCCATGATCACCTCGTTCGGGTTTCTCGCATTTTGGCCAGTCACGACAAACGCCCTTCCTTTAACCACCGCCTTTATTTTGTCTGTAGTCGCCTTTGGTGCCGCCGTCCCAGTTGGACTTGACTTTGCTACAGGACAGAATCGGGCTATGTGACCGTATTTTCCACAATTGAAACACACCTTGGAAGGCTGTGAATAGTTTGGACTTATGTGTCCCTCCTCTCCGCATTTGTAACATCTAACTGGCGGTCGTTCTCCTCCCCTATGATTTGTTTTTGGTGTCGGTGCTGATGTCTTTCCGTCATTGTTGAATCTCCTCATTTTTAAATTTCCACTTGACTCACCTCTCCTATTGTCATGGCCACGATGAATACCCGAGTGGTTACCGCTTTTGTCCATATTCTTCCCTCCTCGCTAGTTATCATCGCTCCGATGACTGTTGTCACCGGTATGACCCTGGTTGTGGTCCCTCGGTTGAACATACTCATTATCACGCTCTAATAATTGAGCCCTGTTTACAACATCTGAATATAAAGAAAATTTATGAGAGATAAGGTATTGTCGAATCTCGGGTTTTAGACCTCTCAGAAACATCCGCGTCATACGTTCCTCATTTTCTACCAAATGAGGTGCAAACCTGGATAACTCCGAGAACTTTACCTCGTACTGGGACACCGTCATGTTGTTCTGTTCCAGTCTAATAAACTCTACCTCCTTCATATGACGAATACTTTCAGGAAAGTACTTGTCATTGAACAGTTTTTGAAATTTTTTTGAAGACATGTCGAGTGCAGCTAGCTGGGTACGCTTCATAGATTCCCACCAGTAATCTGCCTCACCACGAAACATAAAGGTTGCGAATGGAACCTTCTGTTCCTTCGTGCAACCCAAAACATTGAATATCTTAGTCATTTACTTAACCCACGTTTCCGCCTTAATTGGATCGGGCTTTCCCCAAAAATCTGGTGGTCCCAACTCCTTGAACTGCTTGGATGTGATAGACCACGCGTTGTTATCATTTCCACCTATATTTTGTACACGAGTCTCCCTCGTCTGATTTTGCATGAACTGTAAAAAGCTTTTAAACATCGCATCATTCATCGTTTGCTCGGTAGTGTTGTTTACAGGAGGAATATTGCCTTCTCGTTGCACGTTCCCTTGGTTGGTAATCAAAGGTTGTTCCACAGTCTCATAGACTCCATTGTTAACGTTCTCAGCTGCCATTCTTAAAACTGCCATAAAACATGGGTTAATTAAACAAATTAACATATCACATAATATCCCTATATTATGACCGACCAACAAGTAAGCTTAGGTAGGACACACTAGCGAAGGATTTACTCATCTCTCCCCTCCTAGTTTTATTCCCCGATCTCCACCAGAGACCATATCCCTAAGCTCTGATACCAACTGTGATGCCCCCAAAATAGGTATACATCACCCATTCTAAGTTGCCAAAAACATGGTACAAAAAATAACTACAACTTTATTATTACAATTATAGTGCAAAATACGACAACACATACTGTGAGTTTAAATACAAATATTGTCTTCTAGACAATATCCACACCTAGATAAAGTCCTCATTACAATTATTGACACAATATTTTACAAAATAGTGAGGACTGCTAATCAACTATCAAGAACCATCATTCCACACCCTGACTACTTCCCGCTATGTTCTCGCTTCCTAAGAAGAAAAATGGAACAAAAAGGAAAAGGGTGAGCTTAACTAGCCCAGTAAAGAATATTATGACTAAGATAATATACAACAAATTATCCTTAGTCTTGACGAGGAAAAATCGATAGAATACAATAGACAACAAGTTTTAGATCAACAACAGCATCGGAAACAACAATTCATTAGAAGAGTTAAGTAGAGAATGCAATCTACTATCATCTATGAATTTAAAAGTCCATCATCAATATTTTATTCCTGTAACATCAATCAATATACATCTTGCATCAAATATTCATCTTTGCACTACAGGCCAAAGATATTCATTTGTATCACCAGTTAGTCATGTTTATCTCAACACTTGTTCATCTTTGCACTATGGGCCAAAGATATTCATCAAGTAATCATTCATCTTTGCACTACAGGCCAAAGATATAAATCAAGTATCACCATTAAGGATTGAGGATGATGAAAAACATTTAAGAGAACGAATCCAGTGAGACAGAAGGACAAATATTCGGGATTCATATTTCGGTTTATCCAAATTCAATAAATCTCAATAATAACCAAGTGTGAAGTAGAATAAAGATCAAAACATGGATACAATCAAGGATAGTAACCATAAAAGACATCTGGGACAAAAAAGAGAAAATTTCATTTTTCAGTGAATAGTGCCGTATTTGTGAATATTGTTGTATACATAAATAGTGCCGTATACGTGAATAGTAACCCCGAAACAAAAGTTCCAAATTTGATTAAAAAGTTTAAACCAACATTTTGGCATAATGATATTGAAGAAAATAATATCATTTAAGAAGAAAATAACATCCCTTACCTCAAAGAAACAGTACTTCGGAATGAAAGGTCGGAAGTGATACTGAATGAAACTTGTACTGAAAAGCAACTCTCAAAGTATCTAAATACTCATAAAATACGCTCGATAATATAGAGAGAGAAAGAGAGAAAGCTTATGTTTCTGGTGTGATTTTCAATTCTAACTTAGCCCTCTATTTATAGGAAAATGTTAGCCCGCCGAAGCAGACTTGACCTGCTACCTGATGGCTTTACCTGCTACTATTGTCACCCACCACATTTAAAATAAAATTCAACACATTTCTTCACCAACCACAAGTGGGGCCCACTCAATTCTAGAATTTTCCACCAAAATCAATTATAACCCTAATTTCTGAATCAGTCACCTCTTAAAATTCATAACAAATCATTCGTTAATTTTTAACGGTTCAAAATTTGTGGACATATACTCAACTTATATATGTATAACATATCCAAAAATCACAACGATACAACGATCAGATTAAAAATTATAACTCACACAATATATCTCAAGAACAATGATTTAATTTTTAATACTTCCATTCCGACAAAAATACCTCAACATTAATTCCTTCAATTATATCCACATAAAATAAATATAACCATCAATTATAAAATAAATATTTCCTTATCATATAAATCAATAATTAATTATTCATAAATAATATTACGAGAATCACAATTATAATGACCAGTAGTTTTCGAGGAAAGAGGGGCTTTCAGATAAGGATTTCTCCTTCTTCGAGGCCTTGATTAGGTGACCAAACCTCTCCTTAGAGCAGAACTTTCTAGACATTGTCAATAATGCTTTATCTAATAATATTATTCAAATAATATGAATTATTGATCGATAATGGGAAATCTTTGTGCGATGATAATTATTAAAACAACAATTATATAAAATATCAACACAACAATTATTGAATAAATAAAATAGAATATTGAAAAGTAATTACTATAACAATTATTGAGTAGTGCCTTCTTTACGTAAGAATCAATAATTCAAAAATCTTTGCATGCAATATCGTGTGCATCTTTGCATAACCACGCGTATTCATCGTATTTTAACCATCGGGTAATCCAACGGTATTATTCATAAGAATAACGGCAGTTATTTATAAAAACTCAAACTTGTGTTTTTTTCTTCATCAACAGTTATTCATTACAAATGGTTTTACGTAGTAAATACGAATATTCCCGCAAAGCAAGAATATTCCACGACCAAACGAATATTCCCCGACAAAAATGAATATTTTATAACCACTTGCTTATTTTGTAAAATTTGCACATTTCACCCATAACCAAAGTATTATATCAAATTAACTCCTAATTATTTCAAGATAATAAATAGAGAAAATTTAATATTATTCATAATAAGTTGGGGTCTTACAACACATACCACATAATCACATTAGTGTTTATAACCTATATAAACACTTATCAAGTCTAACTATTTTGGTCTAGTTGGACTTTGGTCCATTCTCGTGTTCTGGTCACCCTATCCAACAATTGACACAGTTATTGCCAAGTAAATTCGGTTTTTAAGCTTCAATATTATCTTAGATAAGTCAAATATCATTAATAATATTTTTCAGAAGTTTTTCATAATTAATAATCAATTATTATAATTTATAATAATTTTTTAAACATTGAAATCATTTTTAAATGATTTAATTATCAAATTATCTTATCATCATTAATATTTAATAATATTAAAATATTAATGACATACTTTTCAAAATATTAAAGTTATTATCAATAACTTAAAATATTTTTAAATCATCGTCATTAATATTTAAATATTAATGAAATTATCATTCAAATATCAAAAGTCATTAACTATAACTTATTTTTAAATCATTTTTCTCATTTTTAAATGATTTTTAAATCAATAAAATTATTTTTAATTCATTTATTTAATATAATAATTAAATAAATCTAATATCATTAATATTAATTTATTAATTAGAATTCTCCAAATATATTGAAAATTACATTATATAATTCAAAATATTTTCTAACACTTTATTCTCATTTAAAATGAATTTTAAATTATTAAAATCATTTTAACTCATTTATTTAATATAATAATTAAATAAACCTAATATCATTAATATTAGATTATTAATGAAAATTCTCCAAAAATATTAAAAGTTATATTTTATAACCCAAATTTTTTTAAATACATTATTCTTATTTAAAATGATTTTATATAATTAAAATCATTTTCTCTAATTTATTTAATGTACTAATTAAATAAATTAAATACCTTTATTATTTAAATAATTATAAATATTAAATAAAAATATTCCAATTAGTTAAAAAGTATTTTTTATAATTTAAAATAATTTCTAAAACCATTTTTATTAATTTTTATACTTTATTTTCTATTTTTAAGTATTTTCCGGAAAATCAGAAAATAAAATAAATGAAAACCGTCGCTATAGCCTATAGCGACACTTGTCTATCGTCTTAGGTGTTCTTGATCCTCAGAACACTGTCAGACAGTTAACAAGCTTGCTTGTTTGACTCAATTTAATTCCTAGCTCAGGCATGATCTGGGCTAACATGAACATTGATGTTGTATTATGAATGTAGTACTACAACTATCAATCACTAACTTGATCATAAGACATCACAACAAGAAGATCAAAGCCTCCAAAGTTGTTGTTAGACGGTTTTTGGGTTTTCTAGAAACCCAGGCAGTTCGACTTGGTACTTTCCATCCCAAATTAATCTAGGTTCTGATCTTGGTTCATGCTGTTTAATGGTTTAAGGTTATAGGGCTTGTGTCATAAAACATTTACAAAATAATAACTCAGTTTAACAACAATAGAATCACAATGTATAACCCGGTCAAACTCTGACAAAAACTGAGTTCATAAGTTTTCTGGTAATTCCAGAAAACAGACATTCATGCCAAGTAGGCTACTTTGACCGCTTGCTACATTCGATCTGTTGATCAACTACATGATATAAAGCCATGAATCTATAGTCAAGATACCAGGCTACACACGTATTACAACAACAACAATAAAACTTGTAAAAACTGACAGATCTAGTCATTTGAAAAACTTGTTAGACTCTGTTCATGGCTTTCTGGGTTACCCAGATTTAGCCCGGTCATGCCCGGTCAACGAGTTTTGACCTTAAATATATAACTTCGAATCCAGACATCTAATGGCTATAATACCAGTTTCAGATGAAAGATAACATATCATACTATAGATCCAACACATAAAACATTAAAAATCATTAACAGACAGAGATCTGTGGCTTCTGACATTTGCTTGTCAGACCACAAACCAAGTTCTTGGCACGCAGTTTTGAAAATCATCACTTTTAAAGCATTTTGATGTTATGGATCTATTATAGATCAACATAGATCATCTAAAAACATTATATAACACCTAAATAAACACTTAAACACAAAATTTTTACAAGCATACAAGATCAAAGGCTAGCTAGGGTTTATACCTTTCTAATGCAAAGCTTTGATCTTAGATCTACTGAACTGATGTTGACGATCTAAAAGGTGTTTTAGTGACTAATCTACTTATGTATTTCGGAGGTTTGGTTGAGAGAAAAAGTTGGTAAGAGCTTGTATGCAAAATGGGCAAGTTATGTGATTTTCTCTCTCCCAAATCAATATATATCACATAGATACGTGAATGATCTGATCTCGCTGTCAATTGGAGGTTAAATTGGCTGATATTTAATGTCACAAAGTCAATGTGTTAGGTTACCAACTAAAGGTCTAGCAAAAATTACAAGTTACATATTAAAATATACTAAAAGGACATTTTTGTCATTAGCACCATGATTTTAATGGTATACCAGACAATTACACAAACCCTTAGGGTTTAACGCTTAGGGTTTAACCATTAGGGTTTTTTCCTAAGGTTCTAACCCTTAGGTTTTGAAACACTAACTTTCTAGGATTTTCTAAATTAGGGTTTTAAATTAGAAAATTAAAAGTTTATGTAAGACCCCAACTTTTATGAATAAAGATGAATTTTCTAAAAATATCATTTTTAAATATTATGGAGTGAATTTAATATAATGTTATAGTTGTGGGTAATATTTAGAAATTTTGAAAAGTATGCAAGTTATTCGATTGGTCAGGGAATATTCATTTTAATAAGGAATATTCGTACGACGACACAATCATTGGTGGACCCCACAACGGAATTATTGTCGGATTTAGAAAAACACAAAAATATTTTTATGAAAATAACGACGGAAGTTTTACCGTTAACTGTTGAAACACTCGGTGATAAAAGTACAGTAATACGCGTGGTTGCATAGTATCACACGATATTGATTATTGATGCTTACGTGAGAAGTCACTTAGTTTTGTTCAATTATTGCTACAGTAATTGTTGCATATTATCTCACATTATTTGATTCAATTATTGTCAATATTTTATATATTATTAAATCAATAATTGAGACGACGAAGTTATTAACATTATTATTTGCAATATTAACGATGTCTAGAAGTTCTGCCAAGGAGATGTTTGGTCACCTAATTGAGCGCCAATAGGGAGAAATCCTTATTGGAAAGCCCCCTCTTTCCTAGGAATGACCTGGTCGATTAATAGTGTGAATTATAATAATGATGATGAAGTTTGTTTTATTAGTATTATTAATGTAATAAAATAGAAAAACTTTTTATATAAAACAGAATACTTTTATAAATTTATTTGTTTTATTAGACAATAATTAGAATATATTATATTTTATTATGCATAGTGTTTTGCACAGTAAAATCTTTTTATATAAAATAGAATACTTTTATAAAGTTATTTGTTTTATTAGACAATAATTAGAATATATTATATTTTATTATGCATTGTGTTTTGCATAGTGTGCATAGTATTTGCATGTAAAATCTTTTTATATAAAATAGAATACTTTTATAAAATTATTCATTTTATTATATTATAAATAGAATATATTATATTTTATTTAAAAAGATTTTGTTTTATTAGAATATTTTATTAAATCAATCTGGACCGTCCGTTTAAAAGTGAATCAATCTGGACCGTTCATGAATTAGTTACTATTGAATCCATTCTCCTATAAATAGAAGTTCATTCCTTCATTATTTCTTACGAATTCACTGAAACTCTAGAGAGAGAAACTATAGAGAGAAAGAAGAAAAGTATTCTGCTACTTCACTACTCCTATATCCAGTTCTTCTTTATAAGGTAAGGGGTATTATTTCTTTCATATTTATTAAGAGAACTTCTGTTATTCCATTCTTTATTATTTTGTTGGAATAACATGTATATGGGGACTACCCTATACTTGGTGAAATTCTTCTGTTATTCCATTCCTTATTATTCTGCTGGAATAACCTGTATATGCAAAGTACCGCATGCATGGTGAAATTCTTCTGTTATTTCATTCTTTATTATTCTGTCGGAATATCCTGTCTGTACGAGTACGCCTGACCTGATTCCATTATTTATTATTCTGTTGGATTAACCTATCTGTGCGATCTATCGCATGCATGTTGAATTTTGTTTTTTTTCCATTTATTATTATTCTGTCGGAATATCCTATCTGTGCGTTTACGCATGACCTGGTTCCATCATTTATTATTTTGTTAGAATATCCTGTCGGTACGGATTACGCCTGACCTGGTTTCGTTATTTATTATTTTGTTGGAATAACCTGTTTATGCGGTCTATCGCATGCCTGGTGATTTCTTTTGTTATTCCATTCTTTATTATACTCAGTTGTTTAAAGTTTTGGCTTTTATACTCCATGAAATTAGTGGAATATCCTTGATATTTGCGCTTCATCCAGTATCTTTTCATGGAAATATTCTTCTGAGCATTCTTATGTTTTACCCCACAAAGCAGTATCATGTTGACAATTTGGACGTTATTGGTTCCTGGATAAACTAATTCTTGAACTTATTTTATTGAATTCTTATATCATTGTCATCATTCTCATGCTTCTATTGTTATGAAAGTCACCTTTGGCTTCCGTGTATAGATGGACTTAGTATGATTATGTCCAGGGATCATTCGGTATAATCATGACCTGTAATGTTATAAATGATGTGGTAAAAATCCTCAGTGGCCTGTAATGCATTGATGGACAATTTTTGGTATGATTATGACCAGGGATTATACGGTATAGTCAAAACCATTGATGATTTAATGAATATCCTTGGCCGTGGTACAAGGATGATTAGATGATGTGGTTTATTTATTAAGTTGAGTCTCAGCGATAAAAATTGATGAAAATATTTTAAATCATAGAAGATAGTAGATTTTATTCTCTACTTGACTCTTCTAATGGATTGCTTGTTCACCATGATTAAACTTGATGTATATTGTATTTTATCGGTTTAACATTGTTGAAGACTAATGATAATTTATTACGCATTATCTTAGTCATAATATTTCTTCTTTGGGCTAGTTGAGCTCCCTTTCTTTCACCGTTCTCTTCGTGAAATGAGAACGTGGTCGGGACTAGTGGGAATGGAGTGATGGTCCGAGATGGTGTATTAGTAGTCCTCACTATTCTGTAAAATAGTGTGATAATAAATGTAATGAGGACTCTATTTGAGAGTGGATATTGTCTAGAAGGCAATATTCTTGTTTAAGCTCTCAGTTATGTTTTGTAGTATTTTACGCGATAGTTGTATAATTATGTTTTTATTTGTATTTTGTACCATGTAGTTGGCGACTCAAGATAGGTGATGTATACCTATTTTGGGGGCGTCACTGTTGGTATCAAAGCTTAGGGATATGGTCCCTGGCTAAGATGTGAGACAAGAACTAGGAGGGTTGAGATGGGGAATTCCTTCGCTAGTATGACCTACCTAAGTTTATTTGGTATTTAATTGGTCGATCAGAATATATAGATAATATGTGATATGTTAATTAACCCTTGTTTTGTGGCAGTATTTGAAAATGGTATCCATGAATGTTGAGAACATCAATGGAGCGCAGGAGACCGTTGAGTCTCCATAGATCAATAATCAGGACAATGTGCAACAAGATGGCGATAATCCTCCTGTAAACAACAACATTGATCAAATGATGAATGACGATAAGTTTAGGCGCTTCTTAGAATTCATGCAACATCAGGCGAAGGCGGCTCCTGTCCAAAATGCAGGTGGAAACACTGACAACTCTCGAACAGTCACCGCTAAGCAGTTCAAGGAGTTGGGACCACCGGAGTTTTTTGGAGAGCCAAAACCACTTAAGGCGAAGACGTGGATAAAGTAGATCAACAAGATATTTGATGTCTTGGGATGCTCCGAGGAGCAAAAGGTTACTTTTGCCACCTTCATGTTGCGTGCAGAAGCAGATTACTGGTGGGAATCTGTAAAACATACTCAACCTGCCTCACTGAAGATGTCTTAGGAGAAGTTCCAAGAGTTATTCAACGACAAGTACTTTCCAAAAAGTATTCATCACATGAAGGAGGTAGAGCTCATCAAACTTGAACAAAACAATATGACCGTGGCACAGTACGAAGCTAAGTTTGCCGAGTTGTCTTGATTTGCGTCCCACTTGGTTGATAATAAGGAGAGAATGATGTGGATGTTTTTAAGAGGTTTGAAACCTGAGATACGTCAATACCTTATCTCTCATAAACTGTGTTTGTATTCAGATGTTGTGAATAGGGCTCAGTTATTGGAGCACGATAATGAGTCAACCGAACCAAGAGAGAGCAGCCGACAAGTCGATAAAACCAGTGGTAGCAGTCATCGAAGTGGTGACAACAAACGTGGAGGGAATCAACATGCCAGAAATGATAACCACTTCAGTGGTAATCATGGCCAAGACAATAGGAGTGGAAAGTTCAAGAAAAGAAGGTTCAGCAAAGATGGAAAGATGTCAGCACCAGCACTCGCTATTAAGGAATGAGAACGACTGCCGATCGTATGTTACAAATGTGGAGGGGAAGGACACATAAGTCCAAATTGCACGATGCAGTCCAAAACATGTTATAATTGTGGAAAAGAAGGCCACCTAACTCAATTTTGTCATGCACGAAAGTCAAGTCCAGCTGGGATGGAGGCATCAAAGGGGGTCCCAGACAAGACAAAACCAGTAGTTCAAGGGAGAGCGTTTTTTCGTAACCTCCCAAAAAGCGAGGAATCTGAACGAGGTCATCACGGGTAAGCTAATCATAAACTCTAGCGAAGTTTATACTTTATTTGATACCGGTTATACCCATTCCTTTATTTCTCCTACTTGCGCTCAACGTTTAAATTTGACTCCGGAGAAATTAAACTTTGACTTATCTGTTGAAACTCCGTTGGGAGAAACCTTCATTACATCCACGGTTTGTAAGTCTTATTTGATTCAAATCGGTAACCGCACGTTACCTGTCGATCTTATTTCTTTGAAAATACTTGCATTTGATGTGATTCTAGGGATTGATTGATTAACTACTCATCATGAAAAAATTTATTATTTTCGTAAGGTTGTTAGCTTTCATATTCCTAATCAACCTATTATATGAATTCAAGCAACCAAACCATTAAAATCCATCACTGTCATCTCAAGCCATAAAGCTATTCGTTTATTGAAAAACGGATGTCAAGATTTCTTAGCTCATGTCACGGATCTAAACAAAAATACGTTAATTTTGAATGATATTTCTATTGTTAATGAATTTCCCGACGTATTCCCTGAAGAACTTCTTGGCCTACCCCCAGAGCGTGAAATTGAATTTTGTATCGACCCTGAATTAGGTACAAAACCCATTTCCAAAGCCCCATATCGAATGGCTCCTGTTGAAGTTCAGGAGTTAAAAACCCAACTACAGGAATTGTTAGACATCGGTTTCATTCATCCTAGTACGTCTCCTTGGGGTGCTCCTATTCTATTCGTGAAGAAGAAAGATGGAAGTATGCGACTTTGTATTAATTATCAGGAGTTGAATCATATCACCATCAAAAATAGGTACCCGTTGCCTCGCATTGATGACCTGTTTGACTAGTTGCAAGGAGCTAAATTCTTTTCAAAGATTGATCTTCATTCCGGATATCATCAGTTGAAGATTAAAACTAATGACATTCCAAAGACTGCTTTTAGAACTCGGTACTGGCATTATGAATTCCTAGTCATGTCTTTTGGATTGACTAATGCTCCTGCTGCCTTCATGGACATGATGAACCGAGTATTCAAGGAATATTTGGATCACTTTGTGGTCGTCTTTATTGATGACATCCTCATATACTCCAAAACCCGTGAAGATCATGAGCAACACTTGAGGCTGATACTCCAAAAGCTTCGTGAAAACAAGCTTTATGCCAAGTTGAAGAAATGCGAGTTCTGGCTTGAGGAAGTAGCATTCCTTGGGCACGTAGTATCAAGTCATGGAATATCTGTTGACCCGACAAAGATTGAATCTATTCAAAGCTGGGAACAACCTAAATCAATGACCGAAGTACGTAGCTTTCTTAGCTTAGCTGGTTATTATCGGAGATTCATAGAAGGGTATTCTCGAATCGCTATTCCATTAACTCAGCTGACTCGGAAAGATACAAAATTCGGTTGGAGTAAGGAATGCGAGAAGATTTTTCAAGAACTCAAGAGTAGACTCATTTCAGCACCTGTTCTGATAATACCATCTCGCTCGAAGGGATTTGTAATCTACAGTGATGCTTCGGGCAACGGGTTAAGATGTGTTCTCATGCAACATGGGAAAGTCATAGCCTATGCCTCTCGGCAACTCAAAGAATATGAGAGGAATTATCCTACTCATGATCTAGAGTTGGCAGCTATTGTCTTCACACTTAAAATTTGGAGGCATTACTTGTATGGGGAGAAAGTGGAGATCTTTACGGATCATAAAAGCCTCAAATATTTATTCACTCAAAAGGAACTCAGCATGAGACAACGACATTGCCTTGAACTGTTGAAAGATTATGATCATACCATCCAATACCATCTTGGAAAAGCAAACGTAGTAGCTGACACATTGAGTAGAAGATCATATGCTGGTACGAGTGCAATATTGTCAATGCAAAGGCCCATTTTGTATGACTTGTAAAGGATGGAGATAGAGATAAAGACTCTAGGGAACCACGTGATGATGGCGAATATATGAGTAGAACCGACTTTAATCGATAAGGTTAAAGGTGCTCAAGCTACAGACCTGAAGCTGTTGCGTATGAGGAAGAAAGTGCAAGAAGGTGCTATGTCAGAAGCAAGAATCGATGAAGAAGCAATACTTCAAGTCAACTCCAGACTTTGTGTTCCTAACGACCCTGAGTTAAAGTACAAAATCATGATGGAGGCACACAACACACCGTTTGCAATCCATCCAGGGAGTACCAAAACGTATCATGATCTTCGACATACATTTTAGTGGAGCAATATGAAGAGAGAGATAGCGCTGTTTATCTTAAGGTGTCTAACTTGTCAACGAGTCAAGGCGGAGCATCAAGTACCAAAAGGTCCATTGCAACTACTTGAAATTCCAGAATGGAAGTGGGAGCACATTACCATGGATTTCGTTACTAGTCTTCCCAAGGTTGCTCAAGGCATAGATATAATTTGGGTCATTGTTGATAGATTGACCAAGTCTACTCATTTCTTGCCTATATGAGAAACTTATACACTTGAACGTCTTGCTCGTATGTTCATAAACGAGGTTATAAGATTGTATGGTATGCCAGTATCCATAGTTTCTGATCAAGACCCAAGATTCACTTCACGATTTTGGGTTAGTTTGCAAAAAGCTATGGGCACGAATTTACGATTTAGTTCGGCATATCATCCTCAGACGGACGGACAATCAGAGAGGACTATTCAAACTCTTAAAGATTTATTAAGACTTTGTGTCCTTGACTTCAAGGGAAGTTGGGACAAGTTTTTACCATTGGTGGAGTTTTCCTACAACAACAGTTATCAAGCAAGTATTGGCATGGCTCCATTTGAGGCATTGTATAGAAGAAAGTGTCGTTCTCCAGTATGCTGGGATGAGTTGGGTGAAGCAACGTTGTTTGGACCGGAGTTGGTACGTATGACTACGAAAAAGATTCAAACGATCCGGCAACATATAAAAACCTCACAAGATCGACAAAAGAGTTATACTGATCTTCATTGAAAGGACGTGGAATTCGATATTGGAGATCATGTGTTGTTACGTGTTGCTCCATGGAAAGGAGTTACAAGATTTGGAAAGAGAGGAAAGCTCAATCCTCGATTCATTGGCCCATTTTTAATCCTCTATCGAGTAGGAACTGTGGCCTATAGACTTGCTTTACCTCCAAGTATGTCTCGTGTTCATAACGTTTTTCATATATCCATGTTACGTAAATATGTGGAAGACCTGAACCACATTATTGAGTTAGAACCGGACAAAATAGCCGAAGATTTAACGTATGAAGAGATTCCTATTCAAATCTTGGATAAGAAGGAACATATTGTACGCTCCAAGGTTATACCTCAAGTCAAAGTTTTGTGGAGAAACAACGATGTTGAGGAAATGACCTTGGAGTTAGAATCTGAAATGAAATCAAGGTATCCTTACCTCTTCGATATACCAGGTATGTACCCTAATTTCGAGGGCAAAATTTCATAAGAATGGGAGATTGTAAGACCCCAACTTTTATGAATAAAGATGAATTTTCTAAAAATATCATTTTTAAATATTATGGAGTGAATTTAATATAATATCATAGTTGTGGGTAGTATTTAGAAATTTTGAAAAGTATGAAAGTTGTTACATAATATTCGATTGGTCGGGGAATATTCATTTTAATAGGGAATATTCGTACGATGGCACAATCTTTGGTGGACCCCACAACGGAATTTGTCAGATTGAGAAAAAGACAAAAATATTTTTATGAAAATAACGGCGGAAGTTTTACCGTTAACTGTTGAAACACCCGGTGATAAAAGTACAGTAATACGCGTGGTTGCATAGTAGCACACGGTATTGATTATTGATGCTTACGTGAGAAGTCACTTAGTGTTGTTCAATTATTGCTACAGTAATTGCTGCATATTATCTCACGTTATTTGATTCAATTATTGTCAATATTTTATATATTATTAAATCAATAATTGAGACGACGAAGTTATTAACATTATTATTTGCAATATTAACGATGTCTAGAAGTTCTGCCAAGGAGAGGTTTGGTGACCTAATCATACATAATAAGGAGAAATCTTTATTGAAAGCCCCTCTTTCTCAAGGAGCGACACGGTCGATTAATAGTGTGAATTAAAATAATGATGATGAAGTTTGTTTTATTAGTATTATTAATATAATAAAATAAATTTTTTTTATATAAAATAGAATACTTTTATAAAGTTATTTATTTTATTAGACAATAATTAGAATATATTATATTTTATTATGCATAGTGTTTTGCATAGTAAAATCTTTTTATATAAAAATGTAATACTTTTATAAAGTTATTTGTTTTATTAGACAATAATTAGAATATATTATATTTTATTATGCATTGTGTTTTGCATTGTGCTCGCATAATATTTGCATAGTAAAATCTTTTTATATAAAACATAATACTTTTATAAAGTTATTCATTTTATTAGATTATAAAAAGAATATATTATATTTTATTTAAAAAGATTTTGTTTTATTAGAATATTTTATTAAATCAATCTGGACCGTCCGTTTAAAAGTGAATCAATCTGGACCATTCATGAATTAGTTACTATTCAATCCATTCTCCTATAAATAGAAGTTCATTCCTTCATTATTTCTTACGAATTCACTGAAACGTAGAGAGAGAAACTATGGAGAGAAAGAAGAAAAGTATTCTGCTACTTCACTACTCCTATATCCAGTTCTTCTTTATAAGGTAAGGGGTATTATTTCTTTCGTATTTGTGACGCCCCCAAAATAGGTATACATCACCTATTCTGAGTTGTCAATACATGGTACAGAAACAACTACAACTTTATTATTACAACAGTAAAACTGTGAGTTTGAATACAAATATTATCTTCTAGACAATATCTATACTCAAATAAATCCTCATCACATTTATTGATACATTATTTTACAAAAATGGTGAGGACTACTAAACAATCCTTTCTAAAACCTTCATTCCATACCCCCGACTCGTACTCGCTATATTCTCGCCTCCACGAGAAGAAAAATGGAACAAAAAGGAAAGGGTGAGCTCAACTAGCCCGGTAGAAAGAATATTATGACTAAGATAATATACAACAAATTACCGTTAGTCTTCAACAGGGAAAAATCTAATAGAATACAATAGACAACAAATTTTAAATCAATATTCGCAGTGAAATAATAATTCATTAGAAGAGTTAAGTAGAGAATGCAAACTACTAACTTCTATGTATGAATTTAAAAGTTCATCGTCTATCTTTTATCCTCGTAACATCAATCAATATACATCCGAATCAAATATTCATCTTTGCTTTTCTGAGGTGCCAAAGATATTCATCGATTGGTCATGTTCATCTAAACACTGCTCATCTTTGCACTACATGTACCCAAAGATATTCTTCAGAAATCATTCATCTTTGACCGCAGCCAAAGATATTCAATAATATCATCATTTAAGGCGAGGATGATGAAAATATTTTTAAAGAAAGCGAATCCAGTGAAACAAAATGACAAGGATTAAGGATTAAGGATTCGTACTTTGTTTTATCCATGTTCAAAAATACCTCAAAAATAATCATAGTGGTGTAAAATTCAAGAATGATCAAAACATGGATACAATCAAAGCTAATATCCAGAATAGATATTTTGGACAAAAAGAAGAAATTTCATTTTTGGTGAATAGTATCAGATTCGTGAATAGTCCGTATCACGTGAATAGTAACTTTCAGACACCAAAAGATAGAAATTCCACAAAAAAACATCTTCACTTACTGAAATAATAGTACTCGTGAATAGTAACTCGTGAATAGTAACTCATGAATAGTAACTCGTGAATAGTAACTCATGAATAGTAACCCCGACATAAAAAAGTTCCAAATTTGATAAAAAGTTCCAACCAATATTTCAGCATAATGATATTGAAGAAATAATATCATTTGAGAAGAAAATAACATCCCTTACCTCGAAAGATTAGTACTTCTAGCTGGAATACCGGGTATAGTGCTGAAGGAAATTTGCACCGTCTAACAATACTCAAAGTATACTCACAAGAATACGCTCAATATATCGAGAGAGAAATAGAGAGAAACTTCAGTTTCTGGTGTGTTTTTCAATTCTAACCTAAGCACCCTATTTATAGGAAAATGCTTAGAACACCAAAGCAGAAAATTGAATATAATATTAATATATTTTTCACATTTTCTTTAGCCCACCTTAGACAACTGATCTCAGCCCATTTGAATCACATGTGAGGCCAACTTAGTTGCAAAAAACGTTTTTCTCAAAATAATTAACTTAAACTCCCAAAAATTAATTATTTTGGAACTTCGGAACTTTAATAATTCATAATAAATAGCCCTTTCATCAGAAAATTCGAATCTCGCAAATTTTTATAGGAAATTCAATTCTCTACAACTTTGTAGAAGAAAGTTTTCCAAATTCCAAATAGAAATTGGATGAAATCCACAAACCAGGCGATTTTATAAAATTTATAATCAAATTTGATCAATAATTGTGTCCACCAACACACAAAACATGTGTTAAACATTTAATGCCACAAAATACTCTTCCTCCTCATATACTCATATATCCCACATTCATTGTAAAAATATCATCGTTAATATATTATTAAAATAATATATTTAAATGAATTATTTTATCGAAAAAGATAAAATATTAATTTTCAACAATTGTCACATTAAAAATTTTCTCCATCTATATCCTCATAAAATCAATATTTTCCTCATCATATAAATCAATAATTAATTATTCATAAATAATATTCTGAGAATCACATTATTGACAAACGGGCGGTTCAGGAAAGAGGGGCTTTCAATAAGAATTTCTTCTTCTTGGCGCGTAGCAATTAGGTGACCAAACCTCTCCTTAGACGTAACTTTCTAGACATTGCCAATAATGTTATCTAATAATATTATTCGGATAATATGAATTATTGCTTCGATAATAAAAAAATTTGTGTAATGACAATTATTGAAACAATAATAATATAAAATATCAACGCAACAATTATTAACTCAATAAAAATATCGAAGAAAGTAATTATCGTAACCATTATTGAGTAGTGCCTTCTTATGTAAGAATCAATAATTGGTGCAATACTGGTGTGCTTCTTGTGTTTTAACCACGGGTATTTTAACAAAGATAATACTTGAATAACCACGCATAGTTATTTTTAAACCACTTATATTTGTCGTTTTTCTTCATCCAATCGCGCTCAAGTTATGGGGCCCACACACGGTCGCTACTTGGCCGTAAATCGAATATTCCCAAAGCGATCACGAATATTCCACGACCAAACGAATATTTCCCGACAACAATGAATATTTTATAACCACTTGCTTATTTTGAAATATTTGCGTATTTTACCCTTAACTATCCACATTAATCAAATCAACCCTTACTATTTCAAAATAATAAATAGAGAAAATTAAATTTCATTAATAATAAGTTGGGGTCTTACAACCTCCCCTCCTTATGAAATTTCGTCCTCGAAATTGACGTACGTACCTGGTGTTTTGAAAAGGTGAGGATACCTCGCTTTCATTTCCGTTTCAATTCCGGGTCATTTCCTCTATAGCATGATTCCTCCACAAAACTTTAACTTGTGGTATGACCTTTCTTAGCGTAGGACATGCTCCTTCCTATCCAAAATCTTGTGTGTACCTCCTCATACATTAAGTCTTGGCTATCTCGAAATGGGTTCTAACTCTATAACGTGGTTGGGTCTTTCACATATTTGAAATCTGAGATATGTGAAACACATTATGAACACGAGACATACTTGAGGTATGTAGCGAGTCTATAGGCTACATTTCCTACTCGGTCAAGAATTTGAAATGAACCAATAAATCGTGGATTGAGCTTTCCTCTCTTCCCAAATCTTGTAACTCCCTTCCATGGAGCAACTCGCAATAATACATGATCCCCTACACTAAATTCCACGTCCTTTCGATGAAGATCCGCATAACTCTTTTTTGTCGATCTTGTGCCGTTTGTATACGTTGTCGAATCATTTGGATCTTTTCCGTAGTCATATACGTACTCAACTCGGGTCCCAACGGTGTTGCTTCACCCACCTCGTCCCAATATCTTTGGAGAGCGACACTTTCGTCCCTATAATGCTTCAAATGGAGCTACACCTATACTTGCTCGATAAGCTGTTGTTGTAGGAGAATTCCACCAATGGTAAATACTTATCCCAACCGCCCTTGAAGTCTAGGACACGAGTCTTAATAAATCTTCAAGAGTTTGAATAGTCCTTTCGATTGTGTCCGTCCGGTTTGAGGATGGTATGTATGCAAATCAGAATCGTAGAACCGTGCCCATAGCTTTTTTGCAAGCTAACCCAAAATCTTGAAGTGAATCTTGGGTCACGATCCAAACTATGGATCTGAGGCATGCCATGCAACCTCACAATCTCATTCACGTACATACTAGCAAGACGTTCAAGTGAATAAGTCTCCGTGTCGGCAAGAAATGAGCGGACTTGGTTAATCTATCAACAATAACCCAAATAGCATTGATGCCCGAGAAACTAGTAGGAAGACCCGAATGAAAATCCATGGTAATGTGTTCCCACTTCAATTTCGGAATCTCAAGTGGTTGCAACGGACCCTTAGGTACTAGATGCTCGCCTTTACACGTTGACAAGTTAAACACATTGAGATAAACTTTGCAATCTCTCTCTTCATATTGTTCCACCAAAATGTATGTGAAGATCACGATACATTTTAGTACTTCCAGGATGGATTGCAAATGGTGTATTGTGTACCTCCATCATAATCTTGTACTTCAAATCGAGTCGTTAGGAACACAAAGTCTAGAGTGGACTCGAAGTATTCCTTCTTCATCAATTCTCGCTTAGGAATAGCTCCTTCTTGTACTTTCTTCTTCATACGCATCGATCTCCGGGTCGGTGGCTTGAGCAACCTTAACTTTTTCTATTAAAGTTGGCTCTGTCGTATACTTGACATCATCGCTTTTCGTTCGCGATATGATCTTCTACTCAACGCATCGCCTACCACGTTTGCTTTTCGAGGATGGTATTGAATAGTGTGGTCGTAGTCTTTCAATAGCTCGAGCCAACGTCATTTGCCGCATGTTGAGTTCTTTTTGGGTGAAGAAATATTTAAGGCTTTTATGGTGCGAATATATCTCCACTTTCTCCCCATATATAGATAGTGCCTCCATATCTTTTAGCAGCAACGATCTGGGCTTAACTCTAGATCATGAGTAGGATAATTCCTCTCATACTCTTTAAGTTGTCGCATGAGGCATAGGCTATGACTTTCCCACGTTGCATGAGAACACATCCTAACCCTTTGCTCAAGCATCATTGTAGATAAGAAATCCATCCAGAACCGGATGGTATTGTTAGAACAGTGCCAAAATAAGTCTCCTCTTAAGCTCTTGGAAACTCTTCTCGCATTCTTCGGCCCAAACGAATTTTGTATCCTTCCGAAAGTTAGCCGAAGTTAATGGAGTAGCGATTCGAGAAAACCCTTCCACGAATCTCCGATAATAAAACCACTAAGCCAAAAAACTACGACTTGATCCACATCGACTTGGTTGCTCCCAACTTTGTATTGCTTCAATCTTCGTCGGATCAACAGATACTCCACATGCTTCGACACCACGTGCCCAAGGAATGCTACTCCCTCAAGCTAGAACTCGCATTTCTTCAATTTGGCATATAGTTTGTTTTCACGAAGCCTTTCGAGTACCAAACTTCAAATGGTGCTCATGATCTTCACGACTTTTGGAATATATAAGGATGTCATCAATAAAGACAACAACAACAAACCGATCCAAATATTCCTTGAATACTCGGTTCATCATATCCATGAAAGTCATAGGAGCATTAGTCAATCAAAGACATGACTAAGAATTCATAATGCCGTCATGGGGAGTTCTAAAGCGGTCTTTGGAATATCCTCGGTTCTAATCTTCATTTGATGATATCCGTAAGCTAAGATCGATTTTTGAAAAGAATTGTGCCCCTTGCAACATCTGGTCAAACAAGTCATCAATACGAGGTGAGGATACCTATTCTTGATGGTGACATGGTTCAATTCCGATAGTCAATATAAAGTCGCATACTCCCCGTCTTTCTTCTTTACAAATAAAACAGAACACCCCAAGGAGATGTACTAGGGCCGAATGAAACCGATGTCCAACAATTCACGTAGTTGGACCTTTAACTCGAAGTTCAATAGGAGCCATTCGATATGGGTTTTAGAAATGGGCTTTGTACCACGCTCAAGATCAATAAAGAATTCAACTTCACGTTCTAAGGGTAGACCGGAAGTTCTTCAGAAATACGTCGGGAAAGTCAATAACAACGGAATATTATTCAAATTTGACGTGTCTTTATTCAAATCCATAACATGGGCTAAGAAAGCTCGACATCCGTTTTTCAATAAACGAATAGCTTTATGGTTAGATATGACAAATGATTGATTTTAATGGTTTAGTTGCTTGAATTGCATACAACAGGTTGGTTAGGAATATGAAAACTAACAACCTTACGAAAACAATCAATTTTGGCATGATGAGTAGTTAACCAATCAATCCCTAAAATCACATCAAAAGCAAGTAACTTTAAAGAGATAAGGTCAATGGTAAGGTAATGGTGCCAACTTGAATCAAACAAGATTTATAAGCAAGTGGATGTGATGAAAGTTTCTCCTAACGGAGTTTCCACGAGATAGGTCAAAGTCTAATTTCTCCGAGTCAAGTTTAAGCGTTGAGCACAAGCGAGAGAGATAAAGGAATGGGTAGCACCCAGATCAAGTAAGGTATAAACTTCGCAAGAATTTATAAATAGCTTACCCGTGATCACCTCGTTTGGGTTCCTCGCATTTTGACGATCACAACAAACGCTCTTCCGGAATCGTTGACTTTGACTTTTTAGGGACGATCTTTTGAGTCACCATCCCCATTGAACTAGGTTTCGCTCTCGCATAATCTCGAAGCGATATGTCCTTCCTTTCCACAATTATAGCATACCTTGAACTGTTGTGGGACGTTTGGACCGATATGTCCCTCTTTCCGCATTTATAGCATATGACCGGTGGTCGTTCTCCTCCCTTAGAACCGATTGTCTTAAGACTGCTGCGTTTTCACATGGTCGTTGTTAAATCTTCTCTTTTAAAATCTCCTCCTAACTCGCTTCTTCTATTTTCATGGCCATGATTACCACCAGAGTGGTTACCATTTTGTCCGTCTGCGCTTTCTCTCCATTTGGTTATCATTATTACATTGATCGCTATCTCCGTACGATCGATCTGGTTATGGTCCTCGGTTGGTAGTACTCGTTATCTCGCTCTAATAATTGAGCCCCATTTATAACATCTCGAATAGAGAGAAAGTTTATGAGAAATGAGATCTTGATGTACGCCGGGTTTCAAACCTCTAAGAAACATCCGCGTCATACGTTCCTCATTCTCTACCAAATGAGGTGCAAACACGGATAACTCTGCAAACTTTGCCTCGTCATCGAGACACCGTCATGTTGTTTTGCTCTAATCGATGAACTCCACTTCCTTCATATGGCGAACACTTTCGTGAAAGTATTTGTCATTAAATAGTTTCAAACGTTTCCCAAGATATCTTTGAGTGCGGTGGATGGGTACGCTTCACAGACTCCCACGAAGAGTCTACGCTTTCGCCACGGAACATAAAGGTGGCGAATGGAACCTTCGTTCCTCCGTGCATCCCAAGACATCGAATATCTTGGTAATTTGCTTGACCCATGTTTCCGCCCATGATCGGATCGGCTTTCCCTAAAATTACGGTGGTCCCAACTCTTTGAACTCGCTTGGTTGTGACAACCCCTGAATTGCTATCATTTCCTCCTGTATTTTGAACACGAAGTCTCCTAAATCGATTTTGCATGAATCGCAAAAAGCTTCTAAACATCCCTCGCTCATCATCCGCTTCGGTGGTGTTGTTCACAGGAGGAACATTGCCACTGGTGCACGTTCTCCTCGTTGGTGAGTACAAGCGTCTCCACGGTTTCATTTCCATTGTTAATATTCTCATCGACATTCTCAAATACTGTCATAAAACAAGGGTTAATTAAGGAAATCAATATATCACATAATATCCTTATATACTGACCAACTAAAAAAATAAGCTTAGGTAGGACACACTAGCGAAGGATTTACTCGTCTCTCCCCTCCTAGTTCTATTCCCGATCTCCGCCAGAGATCATATCCTAAGCTCGATACCAATCGTGACGCCCCCAAAATAGGTATACATCACCTATTCGAGTTGTCAATACATGAGTACGAAACAACTACAACTTTATTATTACAACAATAAAATTGTGAGTTTGAATACAAATATTATCTTCTAGACAATATCTATACTCAAATAAATCCTCATCACATTTATTGATACATTATTTTACAAAAATGGTGAGGACTACTAAACAATCCTTTCTAAAACCTTCATTCCATACCCCAGGCTGCGTACTCGCTTATATTCTCGCCTCCCGAGAAGAAAAATGGAACAAAAGGAAAAGGGTGAGCTCAACTAGCCCAAGAAAGAATATTATGACTAAGATAATATACAACAAATTACCGTTAGTCTTCAACAGGAAAAATCTAATAGAATACAATAGACAACAAATTTTAAATCAATATTCGCATGTTGAAATAATAATTCATTAGAAGAGTTAAGTAGAGAATGTAAACTACTATCTTCTATGTATGAATTTAAAAGTTCATCGCTCATCTTTTATCCCCGTAACATCAATCAATATACATCCGAATCAAATATTCATCTTTGCACACTGGGCCAAAGATATTCATCGATTTGGTCATGTTCATCTAAACACTGTTCATCTTTGCACTACTGACTAAAGATATTCTTGAAATCATTCATCTTTGACTACAGCCAAAGATATTCAATAATATCATCATTTAAGACCGAGGATGATGAAAATATTTTTTAAAGAAGCGAATCCAAAGTGAAACAAAATGACAAGGATTAAGGATTAAGGATTAGTACTTTGTTTTATCCATGTTCAAAAATACCTCAAAAATAATCATAGTGGTGTAAAATTCAAGAATGATCAAAACATGGATACAATCAAAGCTAATATCCGAATAGATATTTTGGACAAAAAGAAGAAATTTCATTTTTCGATTGAATAGTGCACAGTATTCGTGAATAGGTTGTATACGTGAATAGTAACTCGACACCAAAAGATAGAAATTCCAAAAAAACATCTTCACGCTTCATGAATAGTACTCGTGAATAGTAAACTCGTGAATAGTAACTCATGAATAGTAACTCGTGAATAGTAACTCATGAATAGTAACCCGAGCATGAAAAAGTTCCAAATTTGATAAAAAGTTCCAACCAATATTTCAAAGATAATGATATTGAAGAAATAATATCATTTGAGAAGAAAATAACATCCCTTACCTCGAAAGATTAGTACTTCTATTTGAACACCAGGGTATAGTCTTTGAAGGAAACTTCAGACCGTCTAACAATACTCAAAGTATACTCACAAGAATACGCTCAATATATCGAGAGAGAAATAGAGAGAAACTTGGAGTTTACGGTGTTTTTCAATTCTAACCTAAGCACCCTATTTATAGGAAAATGCTTAGAACACCAAAGCAGAAAATTGAAAATAATATTAATATATTTTTCACATTTTCTTTAGCCCACCTTAGACAACTGATCTCAGCCCATTTGAATCATATGTGAGGCCAACTTAGTTGCAAAAAATGTTTTTCTCAAAATAATTAACTAAAACTCCCAAAAATTAATTATTTCGGAACTTTGGAACTTTAATAATTCATAATAAATATCCCTTTCATCAGAAAATTCGAATCTCGCGTGTTTTTATAGGAAATTCAATTCTCTACAACTTTGTAGAAGAAAGTGTTTCCAAATTCCAAATAGAAATTGACCGAAATCCACAAAGCAAGCGATTTTAAAGCTATAATCAAATTTCGGATTAATAATTGTGTCCACCAACACACAAAACATGTGTTAAACATTTAATGCCACAAAAATACTCTTCCTCCTCATATACTCATATATCCCACATTCATTGTAAAAATATCATCGTTAATATATTATTAAAATAATATATTTAAATGAATTATTTTATCGAAAAAGATAAAATATTAATTTTCAACAATTGTCACATTAAAAATTTTCTCCATCTATATCCTCATAAAATCAATATTTTCCTCATCATATAAATCAATAATTAATTATTCATAAATAATATTATAGAATCACATTATTGACAAACTGAGGCGGTCCTCAGAAAGAGGGGCTTTCAATAAGAATTTCTTCTTCATGGTAGCGCAATTAGGTGACCAAACCTCTCCTTAGATGTAACTTTCTAGACATTGCCAATAATGTTATCTAATAATATTATTCAGATAATATGAATTATTGCTCGATAATGAAAAATACCGTGTAATGACAATTATTGAAACAACAACAATATAAAATATCAACGCAACAATTATTAACTCAATAAAAATCGAATAAAGAATTAATTCACGTAACCATTATTGAGTAGTGCCTTCTTATGTAAGAATCAATAATTGGTGCAATAATGTGTGATCTTCTTGTGTTTTAACCACGGGTATTTTAACAAAGATAATCTGCAGAATAACCACGCCTAGATTATTTTTAAACCACTTATATTTCGCGTTTTCTTCATCCAATCGCTTTCAGTTATGGGGCCCACACACGGTCGCTACCTTGATGTCAAATGCGAATATTCCCGACAAAGACGAATATTCCACGACCAAACGAATATTCCCGACAACAATGAATATTTTATAACCACTTGCTTATTTTGAAATATTTAGCATGTATTTTACCCCTAACTATCCACATTAATCAAATCAACCCTTACTATTTCAAAATAATAAATAGAGAAAATTAAATTTCATTAATAATAAGTTGGGGTCTTACAGTATTCATGAAGAGAACTTCTGTTATTCCATTATTTATTATTTTGTTGGAATAACCTGTATACGGGGACTACCCTATACTTGGTGAAATTCTTCTGTTATTCCATTACTTATTATTCTGTTGGAATAACCTGTATATGCAAAGTACCGCATACATGGTGAAATTCTTCTGTTATTTCATTCTTTATTATTCTGTCGGAATATCATGTCTGTGCGATTACGCTTGACCTGGTTCCATTATTTATTATTCTGTTGGAATAACCTGTCTGTGTGGTCTATCACATGCATGGTGAATTATGTTGTTATTCCATTCTTTATTATTCTGTTGGAATATCCTGTCTGTGCGTTTACGCATGACCTGGTTCCATCATTTATTATTCTGTTAAAATATCCTGTCAGTGCGAATTACGCCTGACCTAGTTCCGTTATTTATTATTCTGTTTGAATAACTTGTCTGTGCGGTCATCGCATGCCTGGTGATTTCTTTTGTTATTCCATTCTTTATTATACTCAGTTGGTTAAAGTTTTGGCTTTTATACTCCAAGAAATTAGTGGAATATCCTTGATATTTGCACTTCATCTAGTATCTTTTCATGGAAATATTCTTCTGAGCATTCTTATGTTTTACCCCACAAAGTAGTATCATGTTGACAATTTGGACATTATTGGTTCCTGGATAAACTAATTCTTGAACTTGTTTTATTGAATTCTTATATCATTGTCATCATCCTCATGCTTATATTGTGATGAAAGTCATCTTTGGCTTACGTGCATAGATGGACTTAGTATGATTATGTCCAGGGATCATTCGGTATAATCATGACCTGTAATGTTATAAATGATGTGTTAAAAATCCTCAGTGGCCTGTAATGCATTGATGGACAATTTTTGGTATGATTATGACCAGAAATTATACGGTATAGTCATGACCATTGATGACTTAATGAAATCCTTGGTCGTGGTACATGGATGATTAGATGATGTGGTTTATTTATTAAGCTGAGTCTCAGCGATAAAAATTGATGAAAACATTTTAAATCATAGAAGATAATAGATTTTATTCTCTACTTGACTCTTCTAATGGATTGCTTGTTCCGCTGCAGTTAAACTTGATGTATATTGTATTTTATCAGTTTAACATTGTTGAATACTAATGATAATTTATTCTACATTATCTTAGTCATAATATTTCTTACTGGGCTAGTTGAGCTCACCCTTTCTTTCACTGTTCTTTTCAGGAAATGAGAATGTGAATGGACTAGTCTGGGGAAGCAGAGTGATGGTCAGAGATGGTGTATTAGTAGTCCTCACTATTCTGTAAAATAGTGTGATAATAAATGTAACGAGGACTCTATTTGAGAGTGGATATTGTCTAGAAGGCAATATTCCCGTTTAAACTCTCAGTTATGTTTTGTAGTATTTTACACGACAGTTGTATAATTAAGTTTTTATTTGTATTTTGTACCATATATTTGGCGACTCAAGATGGGTGATGTATACCTATTTTGGGGGCGTCACAGTTTAAAACTAAAATTAGGGTTTCCTAATCACATCAATCGTTAATAAACATATTAAGCTTATCAATTAGAATTAGGGTTTCCTAATTAGGATTTAGGAATCTCGAATTTTAAATTAGGGTTTCCCGGTGTATAATTAGGGTTTTTAACTATACATTAGGGTTTCTCAATCTGAGATTAGGGTTTCTAATCCCTTTTTAGGGTTTACAAATTTTAAACCCTATCCCGACAATTATTAGTCATTAACTTTATATAATACAAGCACATACTCACAGTTACTGATATTATAACTGCGATTTCTGTCGAATCCCTATCCAGAAATTAGGGTTAGGGTTTCTAAAGCTATTAAGCACAACTCTACTCTAATTTCTTTGTCAATACACAAATTGATTAAATCTCGAGACTCGTATCACAGGTACACAATACAATTTTAACAGTCACTATCAATATTAAATAATAATAATAAAAATATTATTCGTACATTTTGAATTATTCGAAATCCCGGGTTATTACATTAAGTCTTTAATTTAAATATGTTTTACCAAACAAGGCATAAGGATTTAATTGATTAAATTTTAAAGTAGTTAGCCAAACAAGCCTTATGGCTTTTGATTTTAAAAATAAGAAAACTGATATAAGTTATACATATAATTATATTATATAATTAATACCTATATTATTACCTATACGTTATCGTGTTAGTACGTAAGGTTAGAGTTAGATAGAAAGAACTCAGAAGAAGAAAAAGAAGAGAAGAAAAGTTGCAGAGAAAGAAAATTGAGAGAGAGTTGGGAGAAGGCTAGAGAATTTAAGAGAAAAATTGGGGAAAAGAAATCTTGATAATCAAAGGATAACCATCATCTTCTAAAATTAAGGTATCATCTTACTGTTTTATTTTAAAAAAAAATTATAGTTTTATTCTTTTCCAAAATTCTCTGTAAAACTTTGTGGGAGATGAATTATTTTTTATATATAGTTTTATATGATAAATTAGTTGTTATAAAGTTGTTTTCATAAGTTTATAGATGAGTTAATTCATGTTATATATTTATTTGTGAAGGAAACTATATTAAAGTTAATTGGTATGAATATATATGATTATGGCTTAGTTTAAAGTAAAATTGAGGTTTAATTATTTGTTTAATATATATATATTGACTATTGATTTTGAAAGAGGATGAATAAACATAAATAAGGTATTTTGAATTAACTATTTTGGTTGAAAAACAAAATCACAGTGATGATTTTCATTGAGAATGTCAAAAAGTGAAGTTTTATCAAAAATAGTGAAATTAGATGTTTTAAATTCGATGTTTATATTGTTATATGGGTAAAAATATGTTAAGCGTCCTTAAATTATGTTTGTGTGAAGTCTTTATATGTATTATGTGTTAATACAGTTGTTAGAATGTAGCTTATAGGCCAAAATTGGCTTTATTTTTGATGTTTGCCGAAGTTGGTCATGGTATCAGAATTATTGTCGCAGTCATGATCTCGCAATACAAGTCTCACGCCGTAGCGCCAGTGCCACGCCACAGCGCCAAGTATTGGCCTATGACTCGCGCCTATTAACGCCAAAAGCCGCACCATAACGCCGGCCCTACAAGATAAATCGTGGTAAAATGCAGTCATGAAGTTAGCGAGAATGGTCAGACAATGTGTTTTAGTTACACAAAGTCTGAAAAAGTTGATTAAGGGAAATAATATGACTGTTAGGATGTAATTTTGATATTACTATACTAAGAATGAGTACATTATTAATAATTAACTAGTTTTATTACTAATGTAATTTGATTATGTGATTAAAAAAATCAAACCTTACATGATGCAAATACTTATTTATATATAGAGTGTTAGTAATGACTAATTATGTCATGATAATGTGTATAGGATATTGTGAATCGAATTTTTACGGTTTAACTTACACGCAATGCAAGTTTCTTACTCTACTTTGTTATTATTGAGCAAGTTTACTTACCCTATCTCAATTACAATTACGCAAGTTTCCTAAAATTCATTCTTATGATTGAATAAGTTTCTTGTATCTAGTTTGTTTATGATGATGTATGTTTTCAAAACCTTATTATGATATTGAGCAAGTTATTCTTATCTTCAACTTGTTATTTAGCATGCACATTGTAGACACTCGAATTTTTTTTGCACAACTGTTACTAACATTACAGGAGGGCAGAATTGTCTTTCAGAGATAACCCTAAAAGACAGCTCACATCCATTCCGGATACCACCAAAAGTTTGGTCTCCATTCCGGATACTACCGGAGGATCAGTTCACAACCCAAACCACACACCGGGAATATCAGTCTCAAACCCGGACCACACACTGGGAATCTCATTCTCAACCCCGGAACACACACCGGAAGGATCATTTCCAACCTCGGAGATAACCTCGAGTTTCGTCCTTGGCGATAACCCCAAGGAATGTTGTTGCAATTCCGACGATAACTTCGGAAATGCTTGTTTTAAACACATGCGATCAGCTTCAATCTCAGACCTCCTACCGAGGCACTCATCTTTCAAACTCGAAGCTAATAACCGGGCATACAGGCACTTACAAGATGACCTTGCGACATTCAAACACTTACAGCAGTCCAATCTTTGATGTAACCCTGAGCAACGTCTACTTTCAACTCAAATTGGCGATAACCCCGACGAAGAGTTAAACATCATCTTGCCACATCATCTGCGCGTCGTCTCGACACTTCAATACATACATACATACAATTATGTCCTTCAAGAACCAGGATATCCAATCCCGAGTGACTATTACGCGAGCCAGTACACCTGATAGAATTTGAAGCTTGAAGACCATGGGCATGGTCCCCTCTTCCTGACTTTGTACAACCTCTAATCCATGTCATTGCGTAACTCTCAACACAAGCTATCCGAAGAAGGTCACATATACCTCGTTCGAAAGTTCGGATTGAAGTTCTGCAAGTTCGAGCAGACATTACAGTGCACGAGTGCACATACTTCGAGATAACGGGACCCGCAAAGCCTGGTCCCACCACGACCAGCCGCAGGTGTAACTGCGGCTATCGCAGGTACACCTGCGGCCATTAGTCTATAAATATAGGCTGAGGGTTATCCATTTTGAGAGAGGGAAGAGAGAGAAAAGGCGAGGAAGCCCTGTCCATTTTACTCTGTACACACCCATATTGAGTGTTTCCTCTTCTGTTAGCTTACATATAGCTATCTTTTGTCCGGCGGTAGCTGAATATTTATCCACTTAGAGTCATAGAAGTCTACTTTGGCAGCCCACTGTAAGCCTTCTTACATTTTATAAAGCTTTCTTCTCATATTAGCACACAATGTTATACACATTGAGAGTCGTGTGAGTGTGTTTTCCCGGACTTCTGTCCGTAGTTTTCATTTCCATTTGTATATATATACTTATATATATATATATGTATATATTTTTATACGGACTAACATTATCGAGTTATGCCTCGATTAAGCCTAGACTTCGGTCTGGATCGTTTAATGTCTTATATATATATATATATATATAAACTGTTGTCAGACTCTGTCTGATGAGCCTGGATTTTATATTCGGTACGTTTAATTGCTTATATATATATATATATAAATGTTGTTAGACATATCCGATGAGCCTGGATTTTACATCCTAGTGCATTTATCGCTATATATATATATATATATATATATATATATATATATATATATATATTTACATTTTCTCCGCCTGGAGTTCATTCAGTGGCAGTTGATAACTTTTTACAAACTTTATTTACATTCAATTTCGCATGGAGTTTACTCGTGGCGGTTGTGATTACTTCTTTATTTACATTTCGATCCCCGTGGAGTTGCTTCGTGGTGGTGGTGATCACACACACACACACACACACATACATACATATATATATATATATATATATATATATAGCTTATATATATATATATATATATATATATATATATATATAATCGCCATCGCTTTGCATACAAATTGCGAGATCATGTGAGCCTAGGAATCATGTGATCACAGATTCAGGGCCATGAATCTAGATTGATTCCCATAATGGACTTTTTCCATTATGTTAGCTTGTACATTATTTACGATGGTGCGAATACTACTTCCAAATATTTGCACATTGATCTACACACACACACATTCATATAACATTTTCTTTGAGAAGTGGCGGTCACCGTGGTAACACGGATGTCGGGGGGTGTCTAACACCTTCCCTCCGCATAATCAAACCCCTGAACCCTTAATGAATCTCGGTTTCACAGACTCGTTTAGCAATGTCACATCACTGGGTCAATGTGCAAACCTTTTCAGTTGTATTGGTGCAACCAGTTAAAAATACCAACTGGCGACTCTTAAAGTCAAATCGTCGACATTACACATGTCGGACCTTTTTCACTTGTTTTTTCAAACAAATCTCACATTAACATGAGAACACCAAAGAACAAGTAACGAAAAGGGACATCAAAAATCCCGACGTCGACAGGTGGCGACTCTGCTGGGGACTCTAATAAGAGGGCTTAAGCCGCTATTACAAGCTTTTCAAAATTGTTATATGCTTGTCTGTGAATGTTGCATTTACATTTATAATGAATGTGTACGAATGCATCTTAATTACTGCATTGCTAAATATATATCTATGATAGTAGTGCTTCGTACATGTCATCATTTTGCATATACGGTGAGACACATTGTATGTGAATGTATGTTGTGTGGTCCCTCCACCAGGAGGCTATCCTGTCGGTGTTTGATTCTTTGGACTCTCAGGGAAGAATAATTCCACGGGGGCTCGGGAAAGGCACCACTCAGATTCGCTCCAGTTGAACGACCGGATTAACTTCCCGTCAAGTAGATTGCAATGATCTTGGAACCTTCATGCCAAAAAGCCGCGAGAGTAACCGCGGAGAAAAGTCTCTTCATACTATCCATTTTCAATTACTCGTAAAAGCATTTAATTATAATTTTATTCCATGTTCATCCATATGTAATGGAAAATATGAAGAATATCTGTGCATGCATGACATGTTATCAATTAACAACCGATTTTGCAGGACAAAATTCCTAAAACGGACATGTTATGATAACATTTACATTACCCTAAGACTAAACTACATAACTCTTTTGTAGGGAAATTATTGGGCCTGTTACCTGCTCAAAATCCAAAAAGGCCACGAGCCTACAACCAATCATGTCTTCTTCTGACTAGTCTAATACTGTTTCCTGAGAAGAATTTGACGGATTGAGTAAATAAATCACAGACTTGACTGTTCTACTGAAAGAATTGCACCAGTTCACTTAGGATACGAAGATACCTATACATACAGAATCCTCTACACAAGGGGGAGCCCAAGGTTTAGAAAAAATAATTCCAGAACTTCAGTTGGATACGACCAACAAAGACCCTGAAAACACCCATCTCAAAGGAGATCCAGACACCGGTGATATCAGGAAGAAGGTCCTCCAAATGGAGGAAACTATCCACGTTCTCAAAGGGATTGGGACACAAGGAAATGTTTCATATACAGACCTTTGCGTATTTCCTGGTGTTCAATATCTAGAGAAATTCAAAACCCCTGATTTTGAAAAATATGACGGATTAGGGAACCCCTATACCCATTTAAAGGTATTCATTGGAGAACTTGGGTCTTACGCGGAAAATGAAAAGCTCATAATGCAGCTTTTCCAGAAGAGTCTGACTGGAGAAGCCCATTCATGGTATACCAGATTAGACAACTCAAAGATCCATAGTTGGAAAGAGCTGGCTCACGCCTTCCTCACTCAATACAGTTTTCAATCTCAGATGGCTCCTGACCGGTACCAAATTACCAAGGTCAAGAAATTGTCTAATGAGTCATTTAGAGAGTATGCTCAAAGGTGGAGGCGCCTTGCTGCTCAAGTTATTCCTTCCATGACAGAATCAGAAATTGTCATGACTTTCATAGATGTACAGGAAGCTCCTTTCTATGAAAGAGTTCTAGCTGGTATTGGTAAACCATTCTCTGAAATGATCAAGCACAGAGAAATGGCTGAGATAGGATTGAAGTCTGGAAAAATTAAAGACCTAGCCACTCTCAAAGCTATTGCTGAACACATCCAGTACGGATCTTTTGGAAACAACCCCCGGAGGGTCCATAAAATGAAAGAGGAGGATGTTTCCTTGATACTACAAGGACAAAAAGGCAATCAAAGCATGCTTATACAAAGGAGAAACTACTCCCCTTTTCAAGCACAATCTTCAAACCCTGCATTGCCTAAAGGTGGAGATGCAAAACGACCTCGAACGTTCACACCCTTAGGGGACTCGCTCGAGAATATTCTTGCTCTTCTGACTACTCAGAAGAAAATTACACATCTTCTTCCACCAGTCAACCCTAATGGGAGGGGTTTTAATGCTACTCGAAAGTGTTCTTATCATGCCGGGGCACCTGGACATGATACTCAAGATTGTTGGGCCTTGAAACACAAGATCGAGGACTTGATAGATAATGGTGAGATTGTAGTCACCAAACCAGATCAACCTCACGTGCAAGACAACCCTCTTCCTCAACACAAAGAAGAAGAGGTCAACATGATCAGTTGGAGCACTGGGCAAATTACCATTGTTATTGGTGAGCCATCTCAGACCATCAAAGACGGTGTTGATAGATGGGATTATGCAAAGTTCTAGTTTACTATGGAACAAAAGATGAAAGCTCTTTGCAAACAAATTGAGCAATTTGCTGAACTGGTGACCCATCAACATCAAGTCACGCGCCAATTAATCAGATAGGAGCATGCCTATCTCCTTCCATTTGTTATGAATGCTCCACCATCACCTTCAGAAAGTGAAGCTATGGAGGATAAGGTTGCAAAGAGAGCAAATTCTAAAGCTCGTCGAGATTTTGCCAATCAAAGGGAATTTACCTATCTCGGCCAATCTATGTAGGAGATATTGCAAATGTTGATCAACGAAGGAAGAATTACCTTCTTTCTACCTCCAATCAATCCCCGCTCTGGACGATTCAATTGTGATGAAGTGTGTCAATATCACTCACACTCTCGCGGTCACAGCACGGAAGAATGCTGGGCACTCCGCCATCTCATTCAGAATCTTACTGATAGCGATGTCCTGCAAATCGAAGATGATTACACTATGCAACTTAAGAGTGGGAATGCATGTCCTACCAAATTGAAGGAATCAATAGCAGTTATATCCAAAGTGGATGATGAGACTGTCAAAGTATTTCCCATACAACCAATTCAACTCAAAGGAGCTGACAATCTTTTGAAAGTGGTCGCACCTAAACCAATTCCTCTACCCTTCAGACCACAACATCCTGTTGTCAGCTTGCATAAAATTCCATGGAATTATGGAGAAGCTGAAGGATCTACGTCTCATACTACTGCTACAATGTCAAAGGATAATTCACTGTATCTTCCACAACGAGTTATGAAGCCTACTTGCAAAGCCAAGGGGAAGATTCCCATGGAGAAGATTGAAAAATTCCTCTGCACTACGGACCAGAATGAAGCCAATGTGGTTTTAAGCTGACGACAAGCTCGACACTAGATATCTATACTGGATTTGGATTTCTCTTCCGAAGATCATTGAAAGATTTTATTGTAGGTTTTGCAAGAAGCCTATCTGCCAAAATCAGTGGATGTGGAAAAATTTCAACATCTGGTTGATCACATTTTCAACAACAATGTGATATCCTTCACTGATGATGACATACCGCCCGAAGGGACTGGTCATTGCAAGCCACTCCACATCGTAGTGTTGTCTTCTGGGTACATGCTAGCTGGAGTTCTGATAGATGGAGGGTCATCTCTAAATATCTGTCCTTATGCCACCCAGGTGAAGATGAATGTCAATCTCAAGCGGATCCAAAGCAGCCACATGGTTATCCGAGCTTTTGATGGATTCCGACGAAATGTCATCGGAAAGATAGATTCAGGATAGATCCAATTGTTGAGATTGGCCTAAATACATTCAATGTATCATTCCATGTCCTAAAGATAGATTCAGGA
Organism: Panax quinquefolius; assembly: GCA_020205615.1. NCBI lineage: Eukaryota > Viridiplantae > Streptophyta > Magnoliopsida > Apiales > Araliaceae > Panax > Panax quinquefolius. Next base: position 104,226,919 of record CM035154.1, on the reverse strand, counting down.
TACAACCTACTATTGGGGAGACCATGGATACATATGGCTGGAGTTGTTCCCTCCACATTACATCAACAGCTCAAATACATTATCAACAACAGTCTTGTCAGTGTTAATGCTGAGCCAGAGTATCCTGAACAAGGAGTTATGCCAATCATCAGTTTTAACTCTGAAGTTGAGCCGGCCAGTTTTCATACCTTGGAAGTGAGCAACACTCAATATTAACCTATTGAAGCACCACTTCCCGTACCCAAGATTTCTGCCGAGGGTATGTCGGCTACTCAAGAAATGATGTCATTGGGTTATCAGCCTAGACAAGGGCTTGGTAAAGATAAGTAGGGTATTAAGCACCCTATTCAAATGTTCAGTCAAACTGGGACAGCCGGGCCAGGCTATTCTTCCAGTTCCAATCATAGGAATCCGCATAAACACCAGCTGGTTCCTCAAGCTTCTGCCACACGACGATGTTTCCAATCTGCACCTCATGAGCTGATACAGTCTCCAGTTAAGGTGCCAACACATATTATGACTATGCTGTTTCCCAAGCCAGTTCCATTCAAAGCAAAAGAGGTGCTGATTCCCGATCCCGAAGTGGAAGAAAAGGAACGAAAATGTAAACATGACATTGCCTTGATGATGTCAGGCATACGCATCATTGTTCATGATGAACATACAAACAGATACACCCCAGACGATGATTGCCCAGATGTCATGGTTATCATTCGGGAGAAGGAGGACAGTGATGATCCTTCCATCACTGCAGTCCATCAGGACTTTGCCCTCGACAAATGGAACAGTATTCCATGCATTGGTCGACGAGGGTAAAATGGGAAAAAAATCCCTCTGCCCTATAGATAACTTTAATTGCTTACTTTTCTTTACAGTACTAGCAGTTATTTTATCAAGTACATACTAACACTTTTATATGATCGAATAGTTGCATATATTAAGTGAAAGCATACTTTATTTCAGGACTCTGAATTTAGACGTGCATGTGATTGCTGATGAGGTGCCTTCTCTCCACAAGGGCTGTAACTTTGATGCAAAGTTGGACTCAGACTTGATGGACATTCAAGAGGACATTGAGACACCTCAGGAGATTAAGGAATGGGTCACAGATAAGCCTAAACCCAACCTTGACCAAACCACTCCTTTCAATCTTGGAACCTTAGAAAACCCTAAGCTAATCCAGATTGGTTCAGACCTTACTACAAATCAATGGAATGACATGGTTGCACTATTAACCCAATTCCAGGATGTGTTTGCATGGTCTCATGAGGACATGGTGGGTTTGTCCACTGACATTGTTCTTCATCGCCTTCCCATTAAAGAGGAATTTAAGCCAGTTAGACAAAAACTCAGGTGATTGAAACCTGAGTGGAGTTTAAAGGTCAAAGAAGAAATTGTGAAACAATTTGAAGCTGGCATTATCGTGGTGTCTACATATCCAGAGTGGATATCCAACATTGTTCCCGTACCTAAACCAGGAGGAAAGGTGCGAGTTTGTGTGGATTACCGGGATTTGAACAAAGCTTTCCTGAAAGATAGCTTTCCTGTACCTTTTATCCACATTCTCATTGACAACACTGCTCAATACGACATGTACTCCTTTGTTGATTGCTTTGTGGGGTACCACCAAATTATGGTTGCCAAGGAAGACCATGAGAAAACTGCTTTCATCACGCCTTAGGGAACCTTTTGCTACAGACGGTTGTCATTCGGCCTCATCAATGTAGGGGCAACCTATCAACGAGCTATGATGGCTCTTTTCCACAATCTAATGCATAAATAGATAGAGATCTACGTGGATGACATCATTGTCAAATCCCAAAGGGAGGAGGACCACCTAGACCATCTCAAGAAGCTATTCAATAGGTTACATAAGTACAACTTGAAGTTGAATCCATCCAAGTGCGCCTTTGGTGTCAAATCAGGCAAGTTGCTAGGTTTTCTAGTCAGCCACAAAGGGATTGAACTGGATCCTACCAAAATCTAGGCCATCAAGGAAATGCCCATTCCTCAGACAGAGAAGGAAATACGAGGATTTTTGGGAAGAATCAACTTCATTAGCAGATTCATTTTTCAACTCACAGCAACCTGTGAGCCCATCTTCAAGTTATTAACGAAGAACTCCTCCATGAAATGGAATGATGAGTGCCAGAAAGTCTTCCTTATAATTAAAGAGAAGCTGATTAATGCTCCTATTTTGGTACCTCCCAGGGATGATGTTCCCCTATTCATGTACCTGTTCATTAATGACAATGCCATGGGCTGTATGCTGGGCAAAAAGACAATAGAGGCCTGATAAGTTGGGTACCTATTTATCTGGTATCTTTTAGTTGAATTAGTTGCTTATATTGATGTTTCTTAGTTACTTTTCATGCATTTTGTGTTTATTTTGTAGATCTTATGTTTGGGAGCGGTGTGAGCGACTATTGGTAAGGAAAAGCAAGGAAAATGCAAAGAAAAGAAATCTGGACATCATTTGGGCTTTCATGTTTACTTCATGTTCTTGGTTTGGAACTTAGCTTACATTGTAGAGCATCTTCGTAGCTTTTTGGAACATCTTGAATCATTTTAATCGGAGTTCGGATGCAAGAGTTATGATTTTTGTACCAACGGACATCAAACTTCGTTGTTTCAGTTAGCCATTTTCATAGCAGTCCCTTCCAAACCAATTTGAACCTTGATCCAACCGGAATTTCTCAATCCTCAAAGAATGAAATTTGTAGAGCTCGTCGATAGCTTCGATTTTATAGGTGGTAGGCGCCGTAACTCTTCCCGAATCAAAAGTTATGGTGATTTTACCAGAGGACACTACAGTAGAAAATGGACCGCAAGGGCGCGCGATTTTGTAGTACATTTCCTGTGCGGCAGCGCGCAACCCTGGAGCCAAAAAATGTGATTTTTTGCTTGAGCGTGGCCGTGCCTAACTTCAAGCCAATTCCTGCTCGACCGCGCGACTTCGGGTGTTGACCAAAGATGACTTTTCATTAAACAGTGCAATTGAAGCGTAATTTGGAGAGGGGTTCAATTAGGTCTTATATATTAGATGTATTTTCATTATGTAAGGGATATTCCACCCCTTAGGGGCTCAAGCGACTGCTATTTTCTTTCTTCAACTTGGAATTATTAGATTAGAGTAATGATTTCTAGAGTTGATTAGATTAAAGACTTGAAGCGATTGGAAAACATTGGAGATTCAACCTTGGATCAAGAGAACAGATTTGCACCACCATTCTCTATTCTTACTCTCTCTTTAATTCCTAATTGTATCTTATAATGTTTATTCAATATGTGGATGATAGCATTAATTCAATTATAATTTAAATTATATCCTGAGATTGTAATGGATTCTATGGATTTGTTATTTCTGATATGTTCCATTGTTAGCCTTATTGATTGCTATAGGATTGTCTTTTAAGATTCATGCTTATTTGTTTAGTTGATTGTCCATAAATTACTGTGATAACCCATATGAACTTGAAAGATGAAGTATGGGTTTAGATCTGATCTTGATAGCTTATGATTGTATATTCTACATTGTGTTGGGATGTATGATTTGTGCTTATGATAGACATATACCGAAGCGCCATTCGTAGTCAATTGAGAACTTAGGATTAAACCCTAATTATTCATAAATCACATAGACATATAGTGGTTTAGGTAATGTGATTGTTCATGTGTATTCTATCAGTTGTGGATTATATGTGATATGGGTATGGTACATTGAGAGATGGTTATACCTTACTTTCGTGTTCTTGACTAACAATTCGGTACAATTAGTTTGGCTTAGCATGAAATGTATGGGTTTGAATGAGTTAATAGATGAAATTGTGATCTCAGGTCTTCATTATCTAGTCTCACTCTAGGAATAATTAGGTTTATTTAATTTTATAGTTTTCATCACTATATAATATCATTCGTTTAAATAAGACTGAAATGATTATGGGCTAGTGCTTGGTGAACTTTATTAGTTAATTCTCTGTGGGAACGATACTTTACTTACTCTTTATTACTTGTTGACCGTGTATACTTGCACGCATATATTGATCGGTAAAACGACCAACAAGTTTTTGGCACCGTTGCCGGGGAATTAGCTTAATAAATTTTTGCCAACATTAATTTCAATCAAATTGGTCTTAATTTAAACATTTTTTTTGTTCTAATTATCTTCTTATATTTCTCTCTTTTCAAGTATCATGGGTGACTTTGTTTATCAATGGCCTTATGCAAATATGATTCAACCAAGGGACACAAGAATTGAAGGACTCAATGTATTTTCTACATTGTCAGCACAAATTGCAACACTTTCGAAGAGGTTGGATGTTCTTGCAGCCCAACGCACTCAAGAAATAGCAGTTAAATGTGAATATTATGCTGGCAAGCATCTGAGTTATCAGTGTGACATCAGAGTTGGACAAGTACAGTTTGGGGGTGATTACCTCAACAACAATGTTTATCCCAATTATCATCAAGGTTGGGGGTATCATCCAGAATTTGAATGGAGTAATAACTTTCAAGATCAATACTGCATTCCAAGTCCAACATATCCATCAAATTTCTCAAATCCACCTCCAATGCGACAAGAAGATAATTTAAGGTTGAAGGAATTCATGTCAAAAAGCATAGCAGACCATGAAGAGATGATGATGAGTCAGGAGTTATCAAGCCAAAATCTTAACAGACAGATGGAACAACTCATTAACTCCTCAATGAATGGTCCTCAATACATGGATTTCAAAACTGAACAAGATAATTCAAGATTAGAGGAATTGTGGTTCAAATTTATAGCAGCAACTGAGGAGAAGATGATTGAGCAAGATAGGTCAATTCAAAATCTTCAGAATCATATGGATTAAATGTTCAAAGCCTTGAACAATCTCCCTCCAAATAATTGGTGCTATGACATGGACGATGAAACTGAGGGAGAGCCAGATGTGTACATGCCACTGAATGAACTGAAAGGAGTGGACATTGAGGAGACAACTGGGGGTATGGAAAATGAAGATCATGAGCTGACTTGTATAATACCCCAAGTGCCTTCTCAGTTAGAGTTGAAAAATTCAGTGAAATTTTCACACCCATGTCCCCTTGGTAGTCACATCCAAAGCAAGAATTTCTATGATTATGAGGCCTCTTATAAACCATGGTGGGCTGAGAAAGAGATAATAGAAGAAGAAAATCATGTTGTATCTGTCATGTCTCATTGCAAGAATCTATTCACAGATACAACGGAAGGAGCACCTGGCTATGCAATAGAACTGGGGGCATCATGTAAAGGAAATATGCTAGGTTGTTTCAAGTCACAGACACGCAAGATGTGGAACCTACCTACGAACATTGCAGTTCTAATGGATGGAGGGTTCCTAGCTTATCGTAGAGGAATTAGATAGCGGTGTCAAGAAAAAAGTTCAGCTAAAGGAGTATAAATCGATCGCTCGATGGGAGGCACCCCATTCAATCTTTCTCCCTCCTTGTTTAATTCTTATTTACATTTCCATATTTAGTAGATGTTAGATAGTGGTAAGTCTTAATATTAGTTTTATTGTTTCTCCTCACAGGTTCAATCCAATTGCTATAAGCATTCAGGATCAAACAAAAGTAAAACAAAAGCTAAGTCGCCAGAGTGAGTGGTCGGCATCATACCAACTAATAAGCTAAACTCACATGGCGCCGTATTATTGCTCTGTCACAGAAAAAATTGCTAAATTTTTAGAATTTCTGACTTAAGCATTCGGACAGTTAGAAGCCCACACTCAGTTTCCAACTATAAAATATCTCAAACTTAGCCATCGCCTGATATACCATCGGATCATGAGTAGGCGAACAAAGATAACATTGCCACTTAGGGGAGTATTCTTTCACTTTTAATTACAATGAGGGCATTGTTTATTTTAAGTTTGGGGGTATTGGGTGGTAGTGAGTAGTTGTTGCATATAGTTAGTTGCATATAGTTTAATTGCATGTTTAAGTTGCATAGTAGGGGTATTATAGTATGATTTTTTTTAAGTTTTCTTTTATCTTATTTACTTAGTATGTGTTTAGTTGCATAACATTGCATAATCACAGGCTTTTAGTTAGTTGAATTCTAATTTGGGCAATAATGACACAAAAATTTGATTGATTTTTGAACTTGGTTGATATCTTGAGCTTAGTTATAATTTTATAAATGATATAATTCATGCTTGCTGTTTAGATGTTACCAGGTAGCATGACAATGTTCATATTTGCTTGTTAGTTAAGATTAGCATGCTTATATGCTGAGAGGAAAATGTTGTTTCTAATGAAAGAATTGTGTAGGAAGTGAGTAATGACTATAAAGACACTTAAACTCAAGTTTTGGGAAAGCATGGGTATGCTTACTTTATATAAAAAAAAGAGAAAAAAAATTGAATAGTTATCGTGGCTAGTCTTGTTTCGGGGCCTTTGTTACTTGAGTAAGTACGCCCGAGGGGTTTGTCTCTACACCTAGCGCCCTAAGGTCTTAATGGTCTGGGAGTCGTTGGTTGAAAGCTCACTAAGGGTTAGCATTGTTAGCCTAATGGAATGAGACATTGCACAGTTATGGGAAATATAAAAAAAACTTTAATAAACACCACGGGAAAGTGCAAAAATCGCCCTCGTGAGTAAAAATAAAGCAGAATAAACCCATTGTTGAACCTTAATTTGTATTGATGTGTTGGAGTAGTTGATGTCTCATTAGTATATGAAGTTCTTGATTTAAACTTCAATTTTCTGTCTTAAGCATGTAGCATGTGGTATCTTCACCTTTGTCAAGCTTATCTGTGAACACATCACACACACACACATCATCTTTATAGCAGGTTAGGATTATCTGATTGTATGTCATTATGCCTTTAGCTTAGTTTGATGCTTTGTTCTTGGAACTTAATATTTCTCTGAGGCATGTCTCACTGGAATTCTTAACATGGCTGGAAATCTGGGGATTCATTGTCATAGTAGCGTAGCTTGCATAGCATGTAGATTACATTATATTGTGTTGCTTGGGGACAAGCAACGGTTTAAGTTTGGGGGTATTTGATAAGTTGGTTTTGTACCTACTTATCCGGTATCTTTTAGTTAAATTACTTGCTTATATTCATGTTTCTTAGTTACTTTTCATGCATTTTGTGTTTATTTTGTAGATCTTATGTTTGGGAGCGGTGTGAGCGACTATTGGTAAAGAAAAGCAAGGAAAATATAAAGAAAAGCAATCCGAACATCATTTGGGCTTTCATGTTTACTTCATGTTCTTGGTTTAGAACTTAGCTTACATTTTAGAGCATCTTCGTAGCTTTCTGGAACATCTTGAATCACTCTAATCGGAGTTCGGATGCAAGAGTTATGATCTTTGTACAAACGAACGTCAAACTTCGCTGTTTTGGTTAGCCATTTTCATCGCAGTCCCTTCCATCCCAATTTGAACCTTCATCCGACCAGAATTTCTCAATCCTCAAAGAATGAAAGTTGTAGAGTTCATCGATAGCTTTGATTTGATAGGTGGAAAGCCCCGTAACTCTTCCCGGATCAAAAGTTATGGAGCTTTTACCAGAGGACACTGCAGTAGAAAATGGACCGCGTGGGCGCGCGATTTTGTAGTACATTTCCTACGCGGCCGCGCGTGACCCTGGAGCCAAAAAACGTTATTTTTTGCTTGAGCGACTTCGGGTGTTGACCAAAGCTGACTTTTCATTAAACAGTGTAATTGAAGGGTAATTTGGAGAGGGGTTCAATTAGGGCTTATATATTAGACGTATTTTTAGTATGTAAGGGATATTCCACCCCTTGGGGGCTCAAGCTACTGATATTTTCTTTCTTCAACTTGGAATAATTAGATTAGAGTAGTGATTTCTAGAGTTGATTAGATTGAAGACTTGAAGCGATTGGAAAACATTGGAGATTCAACCTTGGATCAAGAGAACAGATTTGCATTACCATTCTCTATTCTTGCTCTCTCTTTGATTCCTAATTGTATCTTATGATGTTTATTCAATATGTGGATGATAGCATTAATTCAATTATGATTTAAATTATATTCTGAGATTGTAATGGATTCTATGGATTAGTTATTTCCAATATGTTCCATTGTTAGCCTTATTGATTGCTATAGGATTGTCTTTTAAGATTCATGCTTATTTGTTTAGTTGATTGTCCATAAATTACTGTGATAACCCATATGAACTTGAAAGACGAAGTATGAGTTTAGATCTGATCTTGATAGCTTATGATTGTATATTCTACATTGTGTTGGGATGTATGATTTGTGCTTAGGATAGACATATACCAAAGCGCCATTCGTAGTCAATTGAGAACTTGGGATGAAACCCTAATTATTCATAAATCACATAGACATATAGTGGTTTAGGTAATGTGGGTGTTCATGTGGATTCTATCAATTGTGGATTATATGTGATATGGGTATGGTACATTGAGAGATGGTTATAGCTTACTTTCGTGTTCTTGACTAACAATTCGGTACAATTAGTTTGGCTTAGCATGAAATGTATGGGTTTGAATGAGTCAATAGATGAAATTGTGATCTCAGGTCTTCATTATCTAGTCTCACTCTAGGAATAATTAGGTTTATTTAATTTTATAGTTTTCATCACTATATAATATCATTCATTTAAATAAGACTGAAATGGTTATGGGCTAGTGCTTAGTGAACTTTATTAGTTAATTCTCCGTGGGAATGATACTTTACTTACTCTTTATTACTTGTTGATCGTGTATACTTGCATGCATATATTGATCGGTAAAACGACCAACAAGGCCAATAACGAGCTATGTATTACCTCAGCGAAAGATTCAGCACCAGTGAACACAAGTACACTTTGATTGAGAAGACTTGTTGTGCTTTAGCATGGGCTTCCGTGAGATTACAACATTATCTCTATGGTCACACAAACCATCTTATATCCCGCGTGGATCCTCTCAAGTATGTGTTCAGTAAGCCAATACTGAATTGTCGACTGTCCAGATGGCAATTGATCCTACAACAATTTGATATCGTCTACGTGACGTAAAAATCTGTCAAAGGTCAAGGAATCGAGGATCAACTGGCCGCCGCACCTGCAGGGGATTACAAACCCTTGGAAACATACTTCCCCGATGAAGGGGTAATGACAGTTCAGCAACACCATCAGTACGATACATGCTATAAGTGGAAAATGTATTTTGATGGAGCTGTTAATGTAGAAGGCTCTGGAGCTGGAGCAGTTCTAATATACGAGACGGGGGAGCAGTATCCCGTCGTCATCAAATTTCAATTTGTCAGCACCAACAACACAACTGAGTATGAAAGCTGTATCATGGGGCTAAAACTTTCCCATTCAATGGGCATCAAGCGGTTAACTGTCTTTGGGGATTCCAAATTGGTGATCAGACAATCCACGGGAATCTATCAAACCAAAGAATTACATTTGCTGCCTTACCATCGGCAAGTTCTACAGATGGCTTTGGAGTTCAAAGAAATCTCCTTTCTACACATTCCTCGCAATAGGAATGATTTTGCGGGTACATTATCAACGTTGGCCTCGTTGGATCACATACCTTACAAGGAAAACATGCCAAGCATCACAATTGCTATGCAAAAAGCCCCAGCTTATGGGAACTACGTTGGAGAAGTTTTGGATGAGCTACCTCCTGTCCACCACCCTTGGTATCAGCATATCAAGGAGTATCTACGAGATGGATCTACACCCGTTGAGGCGAGCCTAACTGAGAAGAGGCGGATTCATCGACTTGCTATGAAATTCTACCTGGGCGAAGATGCACTCCACAAAAGAGATGCAAGATTAGGTCTCCTCAGATGTCTAGACAAAGACCAAGCTCAGAGGCTCATGGATGAGATCCATGGTAGAGTATGTGGCCCACACATGAGCGGCCCCTTACTTGTCAAGAAAATTCTCAGAACATGACATTATTGGCTTACACTCAAACGTGACTGTGATGATCACGTCAAGAGGTGCTATCAATGCCTGGTCCATGGGAATGTTATCCATGCCCCTCCAAGGGAGCTCCACAATATAAGTTTGCCCCGGCCCTTCTCAATGTGGGGAATGGACGTGATCGGGCCCATCGAGCCCAAAGCCAGTAATGGTCATCGATTCATATTCACCATGATCGACTACTTCACCAAATGGGTAGAGGCAACATCCTTCCCCAAGGTTACTAAAGAAGTCATCATTGTTTTCATCAGAAACAATGTCATCTATTGATATGGACAACCAAAGGTCATTGTGTCAGACAATGCTAAGAACCTCAACAACAAAATGATGGAGGAGTTATGCAGTAAATTCCACATCAAACAACTTAACTCTGTCATCTACCGTCCAAAGATGAATGGTGTTGTGGAAGCGGCTAATAAAAATATCAAAAAGATCATGCAGAAAATGTTTGCCAATCACAAAGGGTGGCCTGACCTCTTGCCTCTGACTTTATTAGCCTACAGAACTTCTATGCATACTTCCACTGCGGTAACCCCCTACTCATTAGCCTATGGGATGGAAGCAGTGCTCCCTATAGAAGTGGAAATGGAATCCCTTAGAGTATTGATGGATGCTCAGTTGGATGAGGACCAATGGGTATAAGACAGGTATCACCAATTGTCTCTAATAGACGAAAGGAGAACCGCGGCAATCTTCCATGGTCAATTATATCAACAAAGGATCGCACGATCCTACAATGTAAAAAGTCGACTACTGGTAGTTCAAACAACGTGACTTGGTTTTGAAGAAGATCATTGACAACCAAGATCAATCTAAGGGAAAATTTGCTCCTAACTGGGAAGGCTCATTTGTTGTCAAGGAGGTATTGACAGGAGGTGCTCTCAGATAGCAGGAAATAGATGGCGATGAATTTCCACAGCTTATCAACTCGAACACCGTGAAACGGTACTATATCTGAAGTTACCATCAAACAAACATCTTGGTTTTGATCCTCCAATCACCAATCATTCCGATTTTAAACCCTTCTTTTCACAAACTCTTCTTCCCCTTAGGGAAACACACACTTCAAACTAGCAGCCTAGTTTCACCTCATTTCAAATCTTTCATACAATTTCGGTTATCTTGAAGATGGGATTTAACCTTTCACACCTGTAGTTTATCCTGAAGACGGGATTAAACTTTTCTACGCTTGCAGTTGGTCCTGAAGACAGGATCAAACTATTTCCACACCTGCAGTTTGTCCCCATTATGGGATCAAACTTTCTTCTCCCCACAGTATAGCCTGCACATGGGATTCACACTTCTCTTTTGCTGCGATTCGTCCTGAGGGGCGAACTACGTCGACCTGATCTCCTCTTCAATAGGAGTACGTAGGCAACCATATTCTATATGGCCCGGTCGCAATAAACAAAAAAAATAACAAAAACATTTATACACCTCATCTGCCTTTCACATCCAGCATTGAACATCTTCCACCAGGTTCGAACTACGCAGACTTGATCTCCTCTTCAATAAGAGTACGTAGGCAACCATTCATGGTTCAGTCTAACCCCTACCAGAACAAAAATATTTGTCACACAGTACTGGGATCAACCTTCAATTCACCACATTTCATCGGTTTCAGATAAAAGGGATGGAATTACCCAACCTTTTCTCAAAAATAGAAGATTTGGTGACCATCTAAGCTGCGATTATGCCTCAAAGAGCAATACCAACCCATAAGATATGGAATTAACTAGGCTTCTCACAAATAGAAGTACTGGCGACCATCTGTGGTGCGGTTAATCTCAGAGAGGAAGAAACCATTCTCCTCTCCACATTCCATAAAGATACCAGTCCCAAGACACCAAAGATGGTAGGGATTCATACAGATCAATGATCCGTTCTGAGAGATTCTGCAATGGCTCAATGTCCACATGTCAAGGATAAGTTCAGAATGCATCAAGATCACAAGGCCTTGAAGAAACAGGCAAATATCAAGCAAGTATCAAGGCATAACTAAAAGGGAAGTGAATCAAAATATATTTACCTGCCATACATAATACTGTTTGATATATATATATATATATATATATATATATATGTTGTATATGACAAAATGGCTAAGCTAGTTTGTGCAGGAAAATACAAAGCTATCTACAGATCTGTATACATGTGAACTATCAGATCTAGCATGGCATCCCTCTCTGAAGACGGAGGTAACGCTACAAGCTCCTGCCCAAGGGTATCTACACGAGCTAGCAGATCATAGGCTAACTGCATGGTGGCATAAGCTCATCAATGTAAGCACTCATGTCGTGAAGCCAGCGATCATCATCGGGATCTCCTTTGAAGCAATGCTGCGATGGCCACATCCCTAGCAGATAAGGCGGCATCCCGCTCGATTGTCAATGCATCCCTAGCTGATTTAGCCTCATCCCTCTCTAACAGAGCGACGTCTCTCCCATCAAGAGCTATCAACATCGCGACCCTAGCCTGATCTCTCTCACAGGTCATCAGATGTAAGCTCAGCTCTAGATGTTGTGCCGAATACTAAGTAACAGTAGCACTCGGGGTGGGAGAATCCATAACAAATACTGGTAGCCCAGTAGTCAAATCATCGGTGGGAATATCAGCCTCCTCTATAGGCTCCACATCGTCAGAATCAACATCCTGCACTGTGGATACTACCGCAGCCAATGCAGTCTCTGTCTCCATCCATGCGGAATACTCTGCAGAACAACCTGGATGCCTAAAAGAAAACACAGCCAGCTCTCGCTGATCCCAACATGCATACAACCTAGATCTGTCCTCTGCTGATAAACAGCGTGTAGCGAAGCGCTGACTCACTGCCACCTCATAAGGAAGAAAATCCTGAAACTGGTCAAACTAACACATCACGACCAGTGGGTGGTAAGTAATCATGCCCCTCAATCCAGCCAAAGGGAGGTAATCCATGCCCGGAGCATGAGTAATGAAGTTGTAGGGTGAGCTAAGCCCTGAACACGACAATATAGTGAATGGATCTCCAATCCCTGCCAGAAAAGCTGACCAAGACGCAGCATCTGTACACTCTGCAGGCTGGAAGGAGTACGACATCACTATATCATGGGTGAAACAATATCCATGCCATCTGAATGTACCAATCGATCCCAAGTGTGACATAAACCACACATACAACATGACCGAGCTACCTGTGAACACTCCTGCCGGATAAGTGCAGCAGTATGTAGCTGACCTCAGAGTCTCTGCAATAATCATCGGTATAATGGTACGACCCTCCCTGAGAGATCTCACTGCCATAATGACGCTGATATCAAGCTCATCCATATATCATAGCATGTAGACGTATGACAATACGCACAACAACAATACATCCACTCTTGCTGAACGCCAATGGTCCTCCGGTGTGGTGAAATCCCCGGAATGCCGTGCGTAACTATCCTCAAAGCCAAATCTATCAAACAGAAAATGTTGAGATATCACGTGGATGGATGTAATCTCGTCCTGCACCACTCTACGTCTCAATCCGGTGAGGGTCATGAACTGTCTACTCATGTCTCTGATAGCCATATGCACGCAAGGTCTATCCAGCGGTAGCATCGTCAACCGTGCATACTCCTCCAAAGTAGGAGTCAACTCTTGGGTCCCAAATCGAAAAACCTGCCTCTCCGTTACCCAGTGCTCGAGCATACCCTCTACAAATCCTGTAGGAACCTGAAATATCAACAGGGTCATAGTATTCTACAGCAAATCATCTACGATCACCATGTTTGATGATGATATACTATCATACCATGAGCGCATATCAGCTACCACCAAAAATGGTGGGGTATGATCAATACGGCTAACTGTTGAAGAAGACATCTGTACGGGCCGTGTCATAAGATCATCCAGGGGTTAATGTTGAATATCTCTGGATATACATACATATACATAACATAATAACATGCATGATACAATAGATGGCAATATGATATAGGGAATGAAAACGTACATACATTCCTAAGTATATCATTATCTAATACATCTCTGTACAACTAAAATATAGGAAAATGGGATGAAGCTACCCAACATCTCAATAGAGGCCGATCAAACGATATAGTGAGAATGGGGTGAAGCTACCCAGCAGCTAACAGAGGCCTATCAAAAGAGATAACGAGAAATACATCAGAAAAAGTCAATAGTGTTAATGTCTACATCATCGATGCTATCCACCTGATGTAACTCCTCCTGAGTCACTGGATCTCTATCTACAGGGATGTCAGGCCTATACAAGGGAGGATCTGCGTCGGCAAAGCCATATGGGTCACCTGAGGGGCCAGCACCAGAGCTGGAAGGATCAAAAGTATCTGCCTCTGAAGGATCTCTGCCTGGTCCAACTGCCGGGTCAATCTATCAATATATGTCACATGAGTCGAATCTCTGACATAGGCTAACCAATATGTCATCATCACGGATCCTGGAACCATATCCCCCATAAACTGTGTGGCCCAGGTCTGAGCTCCAATGGTACGAGGGATCCACTAATGCTGGAACATCTCCTGAGTGCAGGGGCCCTCTGATAATGTAAAACCGTCAATCCCCAACAATGGGATGTCAATGACGGGTGACTGCAAAACAGGCCAATAACGCCTGGAAGGAGGCAAGATCAGCATATGGATCTCTCCTGTAGTGCTCCTGATAGCACGCTCTCCTAAATAGAGCTCCCATCCTCCATCTGTGAAGAGAGGAACCATGTGGGTGGAAATGACGTACTCAACTCCAATCGGGTACCTATTCTCAAATCCAACTCCCAAATGCTCCCCAGAGTAGGGAACCCATGTGATGACACCCGCTGTCAACAACTCTAGCTGTAGGCGACAATGAGTGAAACCCTCAGCAATAGGGACCTCCGCCAGTATGGAATGATGCCATATTTGTCCTCGTGGATAGGTATCTAAACCTAACACGCTCACAGAAAGCAAACATGGAAGCCTCTCATAGGCCCAAAACTGCCAACACAAAGGTAAACATCTGTTGTCAGTCAACACTCTTAACCTGTACAAGGGAAAAGATAAGAGAAACACTCACCAGCAGAAACGGGTAGAATCCTAACCACGCCTCGGTCAAGCCCTGCGATCGCATGCGCATTCCCCTAAGGAAGTAAGCAAAGGTGTAGGAACCCCAATCATAGTCTCCTATATGGTCCACGTGTCGAGTTGCGCTAATCAAAGTGAAGGACACTATAGAGGAATTATCTGCTATGAAGCAGCCCCTAATGATCATCAAGAACAATCGCCGAAAAATGTGGTCCCTGACTCTCACATCATCGGGTATAGGCTCACTTAATACCCCACTCATAGCATCTACGCTCAAAGGACCTATACGAACAGTCCTGCCCTTGAGTGCCTCCGCCGGAACTCCAGACAAGGATCTGATGGCAGTAGGGGTAATATGCATCATACAAGACACTAGATCCCCTCCACCTGTGATAAACCACCAATCCATCGGTGTCATCATCACCTCATAGTCCAGTAAATGGAGTGATTGAGTCTGGTGAAACCACCGCTCAGAAAATGCCCTGAGGTAACCCCAGGGACAGCGACGGGGAAAAATGGAAAATAATGCTCCAAATCCCCAGCCATGTACAATCGCTCTATAGTCATCATGCAAGGCCTGATACATAGAGTGGATGTTAAACCAGTTCCCTCGAGGTTGTGTGAAGCTGGGAACCTACATCGAATGCAGATCAATATCAAAATCATTTACTCCCCATCAATAAGAAATAAGGAAGATTAAGATCTAACTTCATACCTCGTTTGCGTGCAGGTATACTGAAGGATGCCGACTCAAGTCACCCAGAAGATCTGGGTTTGCCACTTAAATTCCTGGCAACTCCCTACGGGGAACACGTACAACAGGAGCAGGAATCTCGACAGGCACATCCTCCTCCTCGTCCTTGACATCCGGCACTTCAACCTGGATAGGATGTATCACCACCTACACCAAACGACGAGGCTCTCTGACAGATCAGCGCTGAGGCTCTTCAGAAGCCCTCCTCCGTACACCTGAAGTACTCCTACGGGAACTACTCGGCTGATCTGGATCTATAATATCTAGACAACAAGTCTCCAAATCACCTCAGAAAGGGTGTGGTAAATTCTTACCTTGAGCTTTTCAACATGCATGCATGCATTGTTTTTACATACATCTATAGTAGAGTTAAAAATGCATGACTAATCATTCCTATATTTTGGGAAAATTTTGCCATAACTCCTTTGTAAATGGGACTATCCACATGTACATAGGCATGACTAGGTGGCCATTCAGTAGCACACTTATACACAGTCATATACATCCTATATGCATTTAATACATTATAGTAAAAAATCCATAAGTGTAGTCTAATTACCAGAATTATTTTGCTTATCTACCTTTACTCATTTGTCCTCAGATAGGATAAGAAATGACAGTAAAAGGTGCCAATTTGACTGTCTCAAAAGTCAAATTTTTTTCACATCATTATGTTCAGCATGGTTTAATACTAACATTACCTATGTTGAATATTTTTTATCAAGTCATATCAGCATGCATATTCACTACTATGTGTCTAAATGCATTTCATATGATAAGTCATTTTCCAGCTGATAGAAACTGGAAAAGAATACATGCATACGTTACCAGGACAATGAAGAACGCTTGTACGGTAGCAGATTATGCAGAAAGTTGCTCGAACTCAACAAGTCTGATGAGAAGCTCTCAGATTTCCTTCGTCGTGCAGCTTGAAAATGACTTATAAAAGTAACCTTTTGGCTTTACAAAGCCATGGTTGGCCGCAGGTCCACCTGCGGCTACTGCAGGTGTACCTGCGGCACTCCTACATGGTTCCCACACCTCTGGCTCGCTCCAATTAGAGTTGCAAAGGAGGTCTCGCAAGCTGAAAAGGCCAAATCAGGAATAAAAGCGCTATGCATTTGAGCGGAACAGCCCAAAATCCTGGTGTTCATGTGTCAAACTCTGGCTCCACATGTTCCACATTGGTATTCACCTGTATACAAGGTATACGATACCAGTGGCCTTATCTTTCTCATAACATGCTCAGCAATACCCCCACAAAGGTCTGATGCCGTCAATAAGCGCTAGGCAACCCTGACGTATCCCCGGCGGGGGTTACAACGCAGAATCTATGAAATTCAAACATTCATGTATCCCCGACGGGGGTTATAACGCCGAAGTTTTAAACATCCACGTATCCTCTGTGGGGTTTACAACGCAATCCGACCATTGACACACACATCAATGAAGGTCAAGCAACCTTGACAATGAACCCATTAGGGATCTATTCGTTGATGCACACATCAACAAAGGTCAGGCAACCCTGACAACAATAGGCTATTGGCAGTAACTCCAATAGGATGAGGGAATATGTTGTACACATCCTCAAACAGGCAAAGCTTTATCCCCACGGATCTCTTACACACAAGAGGTACCTCTATGAAATATAAGCCAGTGTTTAGGATTTAAGACTTTGGTGATAGCCCCAATGTCAACATCCTTGAATACTTGGATCGCATGTCCAAGCCATTACTGATTGTCATCCCAGCAGGATTACATGACAATCATGCATCATACAATAGCATCATGTTACTGCACATAGCATCATATTTATTTCACTTACATTTCAAGTGTCTAGGATTCTTTATCCTATCCATGCCTTGCATTGCATGAATATGATAAAAAGGGGCATCTGTAGACACTTGAAATTTTTCTGCACAATTGTTACTAACATTACAGGAGGGCAGAATCGTCTTTCAGAGATAACCTTGGAAGACAGCTCACATCCATTCCGGATACCACCGGAAGTTCGGTCTCCACACTCCGGAAATGCTTGTTTAAAACATATGCGATAAGCTTCAATCTCAAACCTCCTACCAACGCACTCATCTCTCAAACCCGAAGCTAACAACCGGGCATACAAGCACTTACAAGATGACCTTGCGGCATTCAAACACTTGCAGTAGTCCAATCTCAGATGTAACCCTGAGCAACGTCTGCTTTCAACTCAAACTGGTGAAAACCCCGGCGAAGAGTCAAACGTCATCTTGCCACATCATCTGCGCGTCGTCTCGACACTTCAATACATACATACATACAACTATGTCCTTCAAGAACCAGGATATCCAATCCCGAGTGACTATTACGCAAGGTAGACACCGGATAAAATTTGAAGCTTGAAGACCATGGGCATGTTCCCCTCTTCCTGATGTCGTACAACCTCTAATCCATGTTATTGTGTAACTCTCGACACAAGCTATCCAAAGAAGGTCACATATACCTCATTCGGAAGCTCGGATTGAAGTTTTGCAAGTTCGAGCGGACATTATAGTGCACAAGTGTACGTACTTCGAGACGACGGGACCCGCGAAGCCCGGGCCCACCACAACCAGCCGTAGGTGTAACTGCGGCTGCCGCAGGTACACCTACGGCCATCAGTTTATAAATATAGGCTGAGGGTCAGCCATTTTGAGAGAGAGAAGAGAGAGAAAAGGCGAGGAAACCCTGTCCATTTTACTCTGTACATACCCATATTGAGTGTTTCCTCTTCTGTTAGCTTACATATAGAGTTATAGAAGTCATAGAAGCCTACTTTGGCAGCCCACTATGAGCCTTCTTACATTTTATAAAGCTTTCTTCTCATATTAGCACACACTGTTGTACACATTGAGAGTCGTGTGAGTGTGTTTTCCCGGACTTCGATCCGTGGTTTTCATTTCCGTTTGTATATATATACTTATATATATATATATATGTATATATTTTTATACGGACTAACATTATCGAGTTATGCCTCGATTGAGCCTAAACTTCGGTCTGGAGCGTTTAATGGCTTATATATATATATATATATATATATATATATATATATTAATCGTTGTCGGACTCATTCGATGAGCACGGATTTTATATCTGGTGCGTTTAATTGCTTTTATATATAAATGTTGTCAGATATATCCGATGAGCCTGGATTTTATATCAGGTGTGTTTAATTACTTATATATATATATATATATATATATATATATAAACTTATATATATAAATGTTGTCAGACATATCCGATGAGCCTGGATTTACATCATCCAAGTGCATTTATCGCTTATATATATATATATATATATATATTTACATTTTGTCCTACCTGGAGTTCATTCCGTGACAGTTGATAGCTTTTTACAGCTTTATTTACATTCAAGTCACACCTGGAGTTTACTCCGTGGCGGTTGATAGCATTTACTGCTTTATTTACATTTTTGATCCCCCGTGGAGTTGCTTCGTGGTGTCTGATCATGAATATATATATATACCGCTTTTATATATATATAACTGCTTACTGCTTTCCATACAAATTGCAGTATCATGTGATCACAGATTCAGTCTACTTAATCTAGATTCGGTTCCCATGATGAACTTTTTCCAGCTGTAAGCAGCTTGTACATTATTTACAGTGTCTAAATTTTTTTAGATGGTTGTCATGCCCGTAAAGAGTTCGGCACTGCTGTATATTATTTTCTCGCAGATGCTTCGCATCTCGAAAATAAAAGCAAACAAGTTGAACATTTTAATAATAAAATGGAAGTATCAAAGGCCTCAATTACTATTGAGCACAGGGTTTGAAAAACCTTTTTCATAAAACTTCATTGCTATATCTTGCTTAAAACTGAATTTTCTATAAAATTCAAACCCTATGTATAAAGGTGCGAACGAGGTACAGCACTACTTCCAAATAATTGCACATTGATCCACACACACACACACACATTCATATAACAGTTTCTCTGAGAAGTAGCGGTCACCATGGTAACACAGATGTCAGGGGGTGCCTAACACCATCTCTCCGCATAATCAAGCCCCCAAACCCGTAATGAATCTCGGTTTCACAGACCCGTTTAGCAGTGTCACATCACTGGGTCAATGTGCAAAAACCTTTGATTCGTTAGTGCAACCAAATTAAAACATCAACTGGCGACTCTTAAAGTCAAATCGTTGACATTACACATGTCGGACCTTTTTCACTTATTTTTTCAAACAAATCTCACATTAACATGAGAACAACAAAGAACAAGTAACGAAAAGGGACATCAAAAATCTCGACGTCGATACACATTTATATATTCGGTTATACTAATATTGAACAAGTTTTATCGTTCACTTTACTATTTGTTATGCATGCTTAGTACTCAATTCTAAATAACCTTGGCTTAATATTGTTCAAGTAAGGTATGTTATAATTATTTAATGCTTATGCTTTTAGGTTATTCCTAAAGCATGACCTTAGTATACAATGTTGATTCCGTAATGATTTATTCCATATCATAAAGTTATTTCCTCTTTATTCAACTACTCTGTAGTTGATGTTCGTTGAATTCCAAATTATCTTGAAACTTATCCAAACCAAACTTACTTTGGTGCGGACTCGTATTCTAGATGCTGAGATGAACAACCTTATTTATTAGGGGATAATTTACGCATATTGTTGAAATGTTTATGCATAATACAATGTACGAAGGACTAATCCCCCTAAGTACGAGGAGTCCCTATAGTCTTATGACTATTAAAGTTTAAGTTGAAAGATTACTTATAACTATGGACATAGTTCGTGGTCTTATGACCCTCAGATGTATATATTTCAAAATTTTGATTATCATTAATAGAGCATATTATTCAGTTCTATTGAGCCTATTATCTGGCAATTGTTGTAAAGTTTTATTCATTGTCATTTCAAGTGAGCCTCGTTTGCTCACTCCTGCTTATATAATTATTATAGCTAAAGTTGAGAAGGTCGATGTACCTAGCACCAGTAAAGGAAAGGGAAAGATGAACAAGTATTGAAGACTTGTAATCATGTTGACATTTTGTTGTCAGACTTCATTTTAAATTATTATAATGAACTTATTTAGTTTTTCGCATAAAATGTTTGTATTTGAAGGTTAGATAACATGAGAGATTTTTATTAATGTAATCCTTTAATGGGAAGGTTTATTTTTCAATTTTATTATGATAGGGTAGTTAGACATGAATGTTTTTATTAGTGAACACCAAATCTTGAGGGAATTAAGTACCTGGATTTGGGGGTGTCACAAGTTAAAATCAAAGCCTTAGGTTATGAACCTTAGGTGGGGAAAAGCCTTAGGAAGTAACCTTTAAAAAGATAGTGGTGATAAACTCTTATCGAGTTTTAAGAGAGAAATAATAAAACACTTATGTACTTATGTGGTTGCAACCTATGTGCTCGTGAGTGTGGAGTAGTAATGATTAGTAATTAAAACTTAAAAAAAATTGTTGTCAGGATGGCTAATGTAGGAGAATCCAGTCATGCTAGGGAGGAAGGATCCCAGATGCCTAGAGAGGAGGAGCCTCGAGATATTCAGGTTGTTTGGGAACAACTACTGCCATAGGAAACATCTCCAATGGTCACAGTGGTTGAGCAGGAGGGTTTACATGATGAGGATGATGAGATAGAGACGGACGAGGAGGACCCTGTTGAGATGCTACAGTTGGATGAGGATGGGAATGATGAGGAAGAAGATCTTCCACTTCACTCGAACGCTGCCCGTATGTACGATGAAGTATATGACCTCAATGTGGAACTTCAGGATACCGTCGAGGAGTTGGAAGAGATAGTAGCTGAACAACAGACCATGATGGCATAGAAGGACGATGAGATCTAGGATCGAGAGGAACTTCTGAATAATGTTGAAGAGAAGCTGCTCCACACTGAAGAAGAGAATGAATAAATGACAGTGGAGATTGCAGAGCTGAAGAACAAGTTGAAAGAAGAATCTACTAAGAGGGTAAGAGCTGAAGACGCGTACGATGAAGCTTATGAACGAGCCGAAATAGTAGAGAGAGACGTAGAAGCAAAGATGATGAAGATGGAGGAGATGAATAACGTATTCAACACCGTGATTAATCGGGCTCAAGATCAGGTCATGGGTTATCCGATTCAGTTTGAGACGCTGCCATCGTTCACATTAGACTGCAGAACAATGTTCCGAATCATGGAGGAAGGGCGTCGTAAGGCTATGCAGTATCTTAGTAGGACATCATAGGGAATGTACCTGATATGCGATTAATAAAATGATAAATAATATGTAAATCCCTAGTGATATGTAATCGATGGGATATAATGATGTTGTTGTCCCAAAACTTTAGTAGTTCAGGAAAGTAATGTAAATAGCAGTGATGCTATTGTTCTTATGTTTTTAGAAAGATTATGAATGAATAAAAGTTGTTACTTTATTCAAAGTGTTATGTGTTACGTAATAATCTTTTATGGTGTGCAAATTAAGTAGAAAATACTTAAAGAAATTGATTAATAGTCTAAAGGGTGTGTTTTAACAAAAAATGCCTCCAAGATGTCAACCCCAACAAAGAACCCCTGAGGGATCTACTAATAACTACAATGCTGAGGCTAGTCCAGTTTAGCAGCTAGTGACTTTACGGACGGGTGCATTACAGAATCAAGCTGTGACATTTAAGGACTTCAAGGCGGTTGGACCACCAGAATTCCATGGGTGCATGAATCCAGTTGAGGCTAGACCTGGATCATGGAAATAGAGAAGGTGTTTGATGTAGCTAGGGTAGGGGAGAATCAGAAGACTGCTTTTGCAACATTCATGTTGAAAGCAGAGGCTAGTTATTGGTGGCAAGCCAATAAAACTTGAGGAGGAAAAGGGCTGATGACTTGGGATAGGTTTAAAGATATATTCTTCGAGACCTATTTCCTAGAGAGTTCAAAGAATCAGGTGAAGGTACAATTTCTGGAACTGAAGCAGGGATCAATGATGATAACGGAGTATGCCGCAAAATTTAACAAATTGGCGAGGTTTGCATCATATCAAGTTAACACGGATAAGCGCAAGGCTAGGAGATTTGAACAGGGACTGAAACCCTGGTTGTACAATAGGGTCTCCCTGTTCTAGCTGAAGACATTTACAGTGGTGCTTGAGAAGGCAATTCTCACTGAGGGTGGAGGCGAAGCTGTGACAAGGTTTAATCAAGATCAGAGAAAGAAGAAAAATGAGGGTAAAGGTAAGAATGGTGGTGGTAGTGGTGGAAATGGTAACAATAACCTGAAGAGAAAGTGGAATAGAAATGAGGGTTCAGGAAACTAGCAGGGTAATCAGCAGAAGAAGAAGTTCGAAGCATGTGCTACGTGCGGGAAGTTTCACGCGGGTGTGTGCTTAAGGGGAAAGCGTGTATGCTTTTACTATGGCCAGGAGGGTCATATTGCCTCAAATTATAGTCAACCTAGGAAGAATGTTTGTTACAAATGCGGGTAAAAGGTTCATTTTACTCATGAGTGCCCTAAGAAGAAAGCTGAAGAGACGATGGGAAACAAGCAAGGTAGCAGTGGAGGCACATTGACCATTGCGGGACCAACGTCATCAAACAGACCCACAGCTAGAACCTTCAACATGATTGTGTAGGATGCAGTGCAATCAAAAGATATTGTGTCAGGTATTATCCCAATCAATGGTATTGATGCTTATGTATTATTTGATTCGGGTGCTACTTGCTCATTTATATCTGATGAATTTGCTAAGAGGTTAGGATTTCCTAGCGAAGAATTGAATTTCCCTTTAAACATAGAAATTGCGAATAGGGAAGTGATTCTTGTTAGGTTCGTATACAAGAATTATAGGGTGAACATTAAGGGAAATGTTATGATGGTAGATTTAATTCTGATAAAACTTGGAGAGTTTGATGTTATTTTGGGAATTGATTGGCTGTTCAATTATGGAGCGATAATTGATTGCCAAAAGAAATGTGTAAACCTTATGACT
The DNA here is from genome assembly GCA_020205615.1 of Panax quinquefolius. NCBI lineage: Eukaryota > Viridiplantae > Streptophyta > Magnoliopsida > Apiales > Araliaceae > Panax > Panax quinquefolius. The sequence goes on along the minus strand of CM035154.1, from coordinate 104,203,168 downwards.
CCGTCAAAGGTAGTTTTCTTTGGTAGCAGATCGCCTAGACATGCAAGATGTCTGACGATTATATAGGAAAAGAAGTTGTTGAATCAAGGTTGTGTGGGTTATTTAGCTTACATAGTCGATACTTAGAGGAAGGGGGTGAAACTGGAAGAGATACCAGTAGTTAGGGAATTCATGGATGTATTTCCGGAAGATTTGCCAGGACTTTTGCCTGACCGAGAGATTGATTTCGTGATCGACTTAGCACCAGGAACCGCTATGATATCGAAGGCCCCATACAGGATGGCTCCGGTAGAAATGAAGGAACTATTGGTACAACTGCAAGAACTGTTAGATAAGAAGTATATTCAACCGAGCGTATCACCGTGGGGAGCACCGGTGTTATTCGTGAAGAAGAAGGATGGGTCATTGCGTCTTTGCATTGATTATAGGGAATTAAACAAAGTCACTATTAAGAATAAATATCCATTGCCAAGAATAGATAACTTGTTTGATCAGTTGAAGGGTGCTAAATATTTCTCGAAAATAGATTTGAGAAGTGGGTATCATCAACTGAAAGTAAGGAAGGAAGATGTACCGAAGACGGCATTCTGAACTTGGTATGGACATTACGAATTTTTGGTGATGTCTTTTAGTTTGACAAACGCCCCTGCAGCGTTCATGGATTTGATGAACATGGTGTTTAAACCATTCCTAGATAAGTTTGTGGTGGTATTCATTGATGACATTCTAGTGTACTCTAAATCTCAAGAAGAACACGTGGAACATTTACGTTTGATGCTGGAGACACTAAGAAAGGAAAAATTATACGCGAAATTCTCTAAGTGTGAATTTTGGCTAGAACATATACAATTTCTTGGGCATGTGATTGACAAATATGGGATTTCAGTGGATTCATCAAAAGTTGATGTTGTAATCAATTGGGAACAACCAAGAACACCTTTCGAGGTAAGGAGTTTCTTGGGACTGACCGGCTATTATAGACGGTTTATTCAGGACTTTTCCAAGATTGCCACTTCGCTAACAAATTTGACAAGGAAATATGTAAAATTTATTTGGACGGAGAAGTGTGAAGAAAGTTTTCAAGAATTGAAAAAGAAGTTAAGTGTGGCACCTGTGTTGTCATTACCAGATAATACATGAAATTTTGTGGTGTATAGTGATGCCTCATAAAAAGGGTTGGGTTGTGTTTTTATGCAGAATCGCAAAATTATTGCTTATGCGCCGAGGAAATTGAAAGACTACGAGAAAGGGTATCCGACTCATGATTTAGAGTTGGTGGTAATAGTGTTTGCTCTGAAGATATGGAGACACTATCTCTATGGAGAGAAGTGTGAGATATACAAAGACCATAAGAGTCTGAAGTATATTTTCACACAGAAGGATCTAAACATGCGTCAAAGGAGATGGATGGAATTAATAAAAGATTATGATTGCGAGATCTTTTATCATCCAAGTAAAGCAAACATGGTTGCAGATGCCTTAAGTAGGAAGGGTCGTGAGAAGTTGATGTTGTTAACCAACCAGTAGGAGCTCATTTCAGCAATGGCAAGACTAGAGTTGGAAAATAAATTTTCAAAAGAAACCGATCAAAGATTGTTCCAGATTAAAGCTAGTTCAACTTTGGTTAACAAGGTGAAGAATGCTCAACTACAAGATGAAGAATGTGGAAAGATCAAAGGGAAAGTGGTTGAGAGTGGTGAGGGGAAACACAAGATTGATACCGTAGGGTTACTAAGATTCGAGGAAAGAATCTTGGTTTCAGCAGTACCAGATATCAAAGAAGAAATCTTAAACGAATCTCATAACTCAAGATATTCGATACACCGGGGAAGTACAAAGATGTATCAAGATTTATGATGATACTTTTGGTGGCCAAACATGAAAAGAGATGTCGCAGAATGTGTTACGAAATGCTTGACATGTGAAAGAGTCAAGGCCGAGCATCAAAGACCAAGCGGATTACTTCAACCATTGGAAATATCGGAATGAAAGTGGGAACACATCACAATGGATTTTATGGTGGGTCTTCCAACTACTCAGAGAGGATACAATGCGATTTGGGTGATAGTGTACAGACTGAAAAAATTAGCACACTTTTTGCCAATAAAGATTAGATTCAATCTTGATCAGTTGGCAAAGTTGTACGTTAAAGAAATTGTTTCGAGACATGGAGTTCCACTGTCAATTGTGTCAGATAGAGATCCACGATTCACATCAAACTTCTGGAAGAGACTACAAGAATCCATGGGAACACAGTTGAGAATGAGTACGTCTTATCATCCATAAATAGATGGCCAAAGCAAACGAACAATCCAGACGTTGGGAGATATGCTTAGAGCATGCATCATGGATTTCAAAGGGAACTGGGATGAACATTTACCATTGGTGGAATTCGCCACAACAACAAAGCATTACCACGCAAGCATCAAGATGCCGCCTTTATGAAGCATTATACAATGCAGAAGTACGAACTCCACTGTCTTTGGGATGAAGTCATGAACGCCAAATCGTTAGGACCGGAATCGGTACAACAAATCGCCGAGGTTGTTAAACTCATTAGACAAGATTGATAACCGCGCCAAGCATGATGTAAGAAGTATAATGATCAACATAGACAAGATCGTGAATTCAATGTAGAAAATTTCGTGTTCTTAAAAGTTTCTCCTTGGAAGGGGAGAATTCATTTTGGTAAAAAAGGAAAGCTGAGCCCGAGATTTATTGGACCTTTCAAGGTGCTGCAAAAAGTAGGTGAAGTGGCTTATGAGGTAGCTCTACCTCCAGAGTTGGAACACGTTCATAATGTTTTTCTTGTTTCGGTGTTGCGACCGTATAAACCCGATTACAAGCATGTGATAGAGTACGAACCATTACAGTTCGATAAAGACTTGACTTATGAAGAGGTTCTTATCCAGATAGTCTACAGGAAAGAACAAGTGCTCTGGAATAAGGTGATACCTTATGTGAAGGTAGTATGGAGGAACCACAATGTCGAAGAGGCTATGTGGGAACTCGAAGCTGAAAAGATGAAGAATTACCCTGAGTTATTTGTTTAATCTATGTCTTCGATTCTGGGGACAAAATCTTTGTAAAGAGGGAAGAATGTGACTAATAATTTATTCGAGTTGTGATTCTGGGGACAAAATCCTTGTAAGGAGGGAAGGATGTAACAATCCATATTTTTAAATTATAATTCAAAATATTTATTGAGTTATATAAATATTTTAATTGGTGTGTTTATTGATCGAATAAATATTTATTTAAGGTGATTTGATTTGATTATTTATTTGTTAAATAAATAATTTATGAGTTAAGAAAATTGATCATCTTGAGATAATATTCTCATTTTATTTAATAATTAAGTTACAGAGTTTATAATGATTAAATGAATTATTATAATAATATTTAATGTGAATTTGTAATTAAAATGATGTGTTAGTTGATTAAATAAAATTATAATTATAAAGATAATTATAATTTTGTTGTATTGATTTATGTGGTGAATTAATTTAATAAATTGTTATTAGAATTAATTAAATTAAATAATAAAATTTAATTAATTAAAGTGTGACCATAAACTATGCTATAAAGGAGTTATTAAAATATGTTAAAGGAGATTAATTAAGTTTTGCCAAACAAGGCTTAATGCATAGTCTTTAATTTAAATATGTTTTACCAAACAAGGCATAAGGATTTAATTGATTAAATTTTAAAGTAGTTAGCCAAACAAGCCTTATGGCTTTTGATTTTAAAAATAAGAAAATTGATATCAGTTATACATATAATTATATTATATAATTAATACCTATATTATTACCAATACGTTATATTGTTAGTACGTAAGGTTAGAGTTAGATAGAAAGAACTCAGAAGAAGAAAAAGAAGAGAAGAAAAGTTGCAGAGAAAGAAAATTGAGAGAATGTTGGGAGAAGGCTAGAGAATTTGAGAGAGAAATTGGGGAAAAGAAAGCTTGATAATCAAAGGATAACCATCATCTTCTAAAACTAAGGTATCATCTTACTGTTTTATTTTTTAAAAAAATATTGTAGTTTTATTCTTTTCCAAAATTCTCTATAAAACTTTGTGGGAGATGAATTATTTGTTATATATAGTTTTATATGATAAATTGGTTGTTATAAAGTTGTTTTCATAAGTTTATAGATGAGTTAATTCATGTTATGTATTTATTTGTGAAGGAAACCATATTCCAGTGAATTGGTATGAATATATATGATTATGGCTTAGTTTAAAGTAAAATTGAGGTTTAATTATTTGTTTAATATATATATTAACTATTGATTTTGAAAGAGGATGAATAAACATAAACAAGGTATTTTGAATTAACTGTTTTGGTTGAAAAACAAAATCACAGTGATGATTTTCATTGAGAATGTCAAAAAGCGAAGTTTTATCAAAAATAGTGAAATTAGATGTTTATATTGTTATATGGGTAAAAACATGTTAAGAGTCCTTAAATTGTGTTTGTGTGAAGTCTGTATATGTATTATGTGTTAATTCTGTTGTTAGAAAGTAGCTTGTAGGCCAAAATTGGCTTTATTTTTGCAAGATTTGCAAGAAGTCGTCATGTAATCAGTAATTCAACATCGCGGTGCAACCTCATATATAAGTCTCATGTGTTGCCATATATATAGCATGACCTTGACATACGCCATAAAGACCAAAATATCACGCCATGCAGTCATTAGCAGCCTTATGCAACCTTGATTTTAAGTTTACGATTTCGATGTGCCATAATAGTCCACACAAGATAAATCGTGGTAACGCATAACGCTGAAAGTTAAGATAATGGTCAGATAGTGTGTTTTAGTTACACAAAGTCTGAAAAAGTTGATTAAGGGAAATAATATGACTGTTAGGATGTAATTTTGATATTACTATACTAAGAATGAGTACAGTATTAATAATAAACTAGTTTTATTACTAATGTAATTTGATTATGTGATTAAAAAAAATCAAACCTTACATGATGTAAATACTTATTTATATATAGAGTGTTGGTAATGACTAATTATGTCATGATAATATGTGTATAGGATATTGTGAATCAAATTTTTACGGTTTAACTTACACACAATGTAAGACCCTAACTTATTATAAATGAAATTGAATTTTCTCTATTTATTATTTTGAAATAGTAAGGGTTGATTTGATTAATGTGGTTAGTTATGGGTAAAATGCGTAAATATCTTAAATAATCAAGTGGTTATAAAATATTCATTGTTGTCGGGGAATATTCGTTGGTCGTGGAATATTCTTACTGTCGGGGAATATTCGTACGACAACGCATTTTTGTGTGGGTCCCATAACGAAAAGCGATTAAATTAAGAAAACGACAAGTATAAGTTTTTTTTATAAATAACGGCGTAGTTATTAACGTTAATACTTTTAGAATACCCGGTGGTTTAAACACAGTAGCACACGGTATTGCACCAATTATTGATTCTTACGTAAGAAGGCACTACTCAATAATTGTTACAGTAATTAATATTCAATATTTTATTTTATTGATTCAATAATTGCTATGTTGATATTTTATATTATTGTTGTTTTAATAATTGTCACTGCATAATATTTCCCATTATCAGATCAATAATTCATATAATTTGAATAATATTATTAGATAGCATTATTGGCAATGTCTAGAAAGTTCTGTCGAGGAAAGGGGTTAGGTCATCTAATTGCGCGCCAGTAAGGAGAAAGCCTTATCGGAAAGCCCCCTCTTTCCTGGGAACGGCTTGGTTGTCAGTATTGTGATTTTGTAATATTATTTGTGAATAATTAATTATTAATTTATATGATAAGGAAAATATTTATTTATGTGAATATAAATGGAGGAATTTTTAGAAAAGTGACAATTGTTGAAAATTGATATTTTATCTTTTTTGATAAAATAATTCGTTATATTATAATAATATAATAATGGTATTTTTACAATGAATGTGTGATATATGAATAAATTAGGAGAAAGAGTATTTTTGTTACAATAAATGCTGAAAACATGTTAAACATGTTGGTGGAGCCCATTTTTGACTGAAATTTGATTATAGCTTTTGTGTAAATTAAATCTGTATGTGGATTTTTGGCCAATTTCATTTGGAATTTGGAAAAACGTAAAGCTACAAAGTTGTAGAGAATTAAATTTTTTATGGAATGGGAATAAGATTTGAATTTTTCTGATAAAAGTGATATTTATTATGAATTATTAAAGTTCCGGAATAATTAATTTTTGGAGTTATAAATGTTTTATTTAAGAAAAACATTTTTTTCTATTTTTTGTGGGGTGGGTGGCTGATGTTTTGCACTGGTGGTGTGCGTAGGAATAAAATTTTGAAAATATTATTATTTTATTAAATTTTCTGCTTTGGTGTTCTAAGTATTTTCCTATAAATAGGGACCTTAGGTTAGAATTAAAAATGTGACGCCCCCAAAATTGGTATACATCACCCATCTTAAGTTGCCAAATACATGGTACGAAATTCAAATACAGCTTAATAATACAACTGTCGTGTAAAATTCAAATACAGCTTAATAATACAACGAATATTGTCTCCTAGACAATATCCACACTAAAAATAAGTCCTCGTTACAATTATTATCACACTATTTCACATAATAGTGAGGACTACTAATGCAACCATCTGGACCTTCAATCCATTCCCCGACTAGTCCCAGCTATATTCTCATTTCCTGAAGAGAATAGTGAAAGAAAGGGTGAACTAAACTAGCCCAGTAAGAAATATTATGACAAAGATAACGCAGAATAAATTATCCTTAGCCTTCAATAGTATAACCACTGATAGAATATAATAGACAACAAGTTTTAGATCAACAACTGCAGCGAAATAAGCAATCCATTAGAAGAGTCAAGTAGATCATAAAATCTATTGTCTTCTATAATTTAAAATATTTATCATCAATTTTATCGCTGAGACTCAGCTTAATAAATAATCCGCATCATCGAATCATCCCTGCACTACGGGCCAAAGATATTCTTAAGTATCACGACCACGAATTATCCATGCACTACGGGCCAATGATAATCATGTTCCTAAACGGTCATGATCATGCCATAAAACAATTCATCTTTGCACCCTTGGCCGAAGAGAATCCATGGCCATAATCATACCAAAAACTGTCCATCAATGCACTACGGGCCAATGAGGACTTTTACCACATCATTTGTAACATTACGGTCATGATTATACCGAATAATCCCTGGTCATAATTATACCAAGTCCATCTATGCACTATGTGCCACGTAGATGACTTTCAACATAATATAAACATGAGGATGATGACAATGATATAAGAATTCAATAAAACAAGTTCAAGGATAAATTTTTAAAGATTTATAATTTAATTTATCCAGAAATCAATAATGTCCAAATTGTCAACATGATACTTCTTTGTGGAGTAAAATTCAAGAATAATATTATGCCAAAAATATTTTGGACCGAAAACAAATCAATTTTTATCATGAATAGTACCCCCGGTGAATAGTACTCGAGTGAATAGTACCCCGTGAATAGTACTACATGAATAGTAACCCCGTAAATAGTACTCTGGCATAAAAAAGTTAAAACTTATCAAAAATTCTCAGAATAATATTTTTATGAAAAGATACCGGATGAAGCTCAAATATCAAGGATATTCTACTAATTTTATGGAGTATAGAAGCCAAAACTTTAACAATATGAGTATAGAATTCGAAATCTGAAATGAAATAATATTACTTACATACTACAGAGTATGGAAGAAAATATTATTTCAAGCGAATATTGAACAAAAATAACATTCCTTACGAATATTAAACAAAAATAATATTTCTTTCAAATATTGAACGAATATAATATTCCTTATGAATATTAAATAACGAAATAATATTCATACGAATAAGAAAAATAATATCTCTTCAGAATATAAAATAAATAATACCCCTTACCTCAAAAAGAAGAGTATTCCAACTGGTAGGGCGGAGAAATTCTTGAAGCAAACTTTCACTGTTTTCTACGCTCAAAGCTTTCTAAAATTCGAAAGAAATACACTCAAGATTATAGAAGAAGAATTCTCTGATTCTGGTGTGATTTTCAATTCTAAATAAGCATCCTACTTATAGGAGAATGGAAAGGATACTATTTGAGCGCACATTGAAGGGAAAGTCACGGGCGAATTCTTCAACTGATTTCGTTGAAAAATTTGATTTTACTATGCATCACTATGTAATAAAATATTCTAATAAAATGAAAACTTTTAAATAAAATATAATATATTCTATTTATAATCAAATAAAATAAAACTTATAATGTAATATATATTATATTATCACAAAACTTACAACACAACAACTCCCGTTATTACCCAAAATTTCCCCCACCTTGACTTTTGATATCCCACGTTTCTATATATATATATACACACACACCATCCATTCCCGTGAAGCATTTCATCCATTCCTCCACCCATTTCATTTTTCCTCCAATGGGCCACACGTATTCCCCTCCCACCAACATCTCATAATCATAGGTGGGTCCCATTATATTTATACTAAACAACTTTCTACTGATTATTTTTTAGAAAAATGGGTAAATGGGGATCCAAATAATAAGAAAAATTTACAACAATTACTTTATAAAAATCCTCTCAATATTTTTAACAACATTTATCATCATTATTATAATTCACAATATTTAACAACCAGGTCGTTCCCAAGAAAGAGGGGGCTTTCCAATAAGGATTTCTCCCTATTAGCACGCAATTAGGTTACCAAACCTCTCCTTAACAGAACTTCTAGACATTATCAATATTGTAAATAATAATATTAATAACTCTGTCATCTCAATTATTGATTTAATAATATATAAAATATCGACAATAATTGAATCAAATAACGTGACATACTATGCAGCAATTACTGTAGCAATAATTGAACAAAACTGGATGACTTCTCACGTAAGCATCAATAATCAATACCGTATGCTACTATGCAACCACGCATATTACTATACTTTTACTACTGGGTAGTTCAACAGTTTTAACGGTAAAACTTCTGCCGTTATTTTCATAAAAAGATATTTCTGTTGTTTTCTCATTCCCATAGTAATTCCGTTGTGGGGTCCACCAATGATTGTGTCATCGTACGAATATTTCCCCACCAATCGAATATAATATAACAACTTGCATACTTTGCAAAATTTATAAATATTACACACAACTATAACATTATCTCAAATCCACACCATAATATTTAACAAAATATTTAAAGAAAATTAAACTTTATTCATAAAATTTGGGGTCTTACAGAAAATCACACCAGAATCTGAAGTTTTCTCTCTCCATATTATTGAGCGTATTTTGTGAGTATTTAGATACTTTGAGTGTTGTTATACGGTGCAAGTTCCCTTCAGCGTTGTATCTGATATTCCAGCTAGAAATACTATTCTTTTGAGGTAAGGGATGTTATTTTATTTTAAATGATATTATTTCTTTCAATATCAATATGCCGAAATATTGGTAAGATTTTTCTTGTGAAATTCTTGCCTTTTTGTGTCGGGGTTACTATTCACGTATACAGAACTATTCACGTATACGATACTATTCACGAATACGACACTATTCACCGAAAAATGAAATTTTCTCTTCTTTGTCCCAGATGTCTATTTTTGTTACTATCTTTGATTGTATCCATGTTTTGATATTCATTCTTGAGTTTTACTCCACTGTGATATATTATGGGGTGTTTTTGAACATGGATAAACCGAAGTACGAATCCCTAATATTTGTTCTTTTGTCTCACTAGATTCATTTTTTTAAAATATTTTTCATCATTCTCAGTCCTAAATGATAATATAACTGAATATCTTTAGCATGTAGTGCAAAGATGAATGATTCTCTGATGAATATCTTTGGCCCATAGTGCAAAGATGAATAGGTGTTGAGAAGAACATGACCAACGGATGAATATCTTTGGCCTGTAGTGCAAAGATGAATATTTGATTCAAAATATATATTGATTGATGTTTCAGAGATAAAATATTGTTGATGGACTGTTAAATCATAGAAGATAGTAGATTTCATTCTCTACTTAACTTTTCTAATGAATTGTTATTTTCGCTGTGAATATTGATCTAAAACTTGTTGTTTATTATATTCTAACAGATTTTTCCCTGTTGAGGACTAATGATAATTTGTTCTATATTATCTTAGTTATAATATTCTTTACTGGGCTAGTTGAGCTCACCCTTTTCCATTTTGTTCCATCTTTCTTCTCAGAAAGTGAGAATGTAACGGGAAGTAGTCGGGGTGTGGAATGATGGTTCTGGAAAGTTATTTTAGTAGTCATCACTATTTAGCAAAATAGTGTATCAATAATTGTAATGAGAACTTATTTGAGTGTGGATATTGTCTAGAAGATAATATTTGTATTTAAACTCACAATTTATGTGTTGTCGTATTTTGCACGACAATTATATTAATAAAGTTGTAGTTGTTTCTGTACCATATATTTGGTGACTCAGAATGGGTTATGTATACCTATTTTGTGGGCATCACAGTTGGTATCAGAGCTTAGGGATATGGTTGTAGACACTCGAAATTTTTTGCACACCTGTTACTAACATTACAAGAGGGCAGATTCATCTTTCAGAGATAACCCTGGAAGACAGCTCACATCCATTCCGGATACTACCAGAAGTTCATTCTTAACCCCGGAACACACATCGTGAGTATCAATTCCAACCTCGGAGATAACCCTGAGTTTCGTCCTTGGAGATAACCCCAAGGAATGTTATTGCAGTTCCGACGATAACTCCGGAAATGCTTATTTCAAATGCATGCAATAAGCTTCAATCTCAAACCTCCTACCGAGGCACTCAAACCAAAGACCCAGATCTAACACCAGGAAGACAGGCATACTTACAGATGACTTTGCAGAATTTAAACACTTACAATAGTTCAATCTCAGATGTAACCCTGAGTAACGTCCGCTATCAGCCCAAACCGGAGATAACCCTGGTGAGGAGTCAAATTGTCATCTTTCCACCTCAACCCCTATACACCATCTCAACATTTCATACATATATACAACAATGTCCCACAAGAGCCAAGGAGTTCCAATCCCGAGTGACTATTACGCGTGGCAGCACACCGGATAGAATTTAAAGCTTGAAGACCATGGGCATGGTCCTTTCTTCCTAACTTCATACAACCTCTAATCCCATGTCATTGCGTAACTCTCGAAAAAAGTGGTCTGAAGAAGGTCTTGTACACCTCGTTCAGATGCTCGGATTAAAGTTCTGCAAGTTCGAACGGACATCACAGTGCATGAGTGCACGTGCTTGGAGACGGTGGGACCCGCGGAGCCCGGGGCACCTCGGGCACCTTGTAGTGCATATCTGGTGCCACAGTGCAATTGCTGGGCACACAGTACAGTACACTGCGGCCCCCCTATAAATAGAGGGCTTGGGGTGGCCATATTGAAAAAGAAAAAAGACGAGGAAGCCCTGTCCAATTTGCTCTGTACACACCCCATATTGAGTGTTTCCTCATTTTAAACACCTGTTAGCTCACATATAACTATATTTTTACTGGCGGGAGCTAAGTGTTTATCCATCTAGTGTCATAGAAGCCTGCTTTGGCAGCCCACTGTAAGCCTTCTCACACTCTATAAAGCCTTTCTCTTCATCTTTGCACACATTATTCTTCACATTAAGAGTCGTGTTGTGTGTGTATGCCCGGACTTTGGTCCGTGGTTTTAATTTCTATCTGTATATATATACTTATATATGTATATATTTATATATGAACTAACATTACCGAGTTATGCCTCGATTGAGCCTGAATTTTATATCTGGGGCGTTTACTTGCTTATATATATATATATATATATATATATATATATATATATATATACTTATATATATAAACTATTGTCAGACTCTATCAGATGAGCCTGGATTTTACATCCGGAGTGTTTATTGCTTATATATATATATATTTACATTTCTGTCAGGCCTGGAGTTTACTTTGAGGCCTTTTACTGCTTTATTTACATTTAGTCCCGCCTGGAGTTTACTTCGTGGCGGTTGTATGTGAATGTATGTTGTGTGGTTCCTCCACTAGGAGGCTATCCTGTCGGTGTTTGATTACTGGACTCAGAGGGAGACTAATTCCAATGAGGCTAGGAAAGGCACCACCCAGATTCGCTCCAGTTGAAAGACCGGATTAACTTCCCGTCAAGTAGATTGCGATGATCTGGGGACCTTCATGCCAAAAAGCCGCGAGAGTAACCCTAAGATAAGTCAACCTCTGATAAACCAAACGCGGAGGGAAGTCTCTTCATGCTTTCCATTTTCAATTACTTATAAAAACATTTACTTACAATTTTATTCCATATTCACCTTTATTTAATGGAAAATATGAAGAATATTTGTGCATACATGGCATATTATCAAATAACGCCCATTTTTACAGGATGATATTTCTAAAATGGACACATCATAATAGCATTTACATTATCCCTAAGACTAAACTACATAAGTCTTTTGTATGGAAACAATTGGGCTTGTTACCCGCTCAAAATAAAAAAAGGCCACGAGCCTACAGCCAATCATGTCTTCTTCTGACCAGTCTAATGCCGTTTCTCGAGAAGAATTTGACGGATTGAGTAAACAAATTACAGATTTAGCTGTTCTGCTAAAAGAATTACATCAGTCTACTCAAGGTACAAAGATGCCTACACATACAGAACCCTCTACACAAGGAGGGACACAAGGTTTGGATAAAACAAATCCAGAACCTCAGTTGGATACAACCAACGAAGACCCTGAAAGCACCCATCTCAAAGGAGATCCAGGCACTGGTGATATCAGGAAGAAGGTCGTTCAAATGGAAGAAACTATCCGTGCTCTGAAAGGGATTGGAACACATGGAAGTGTTTTATATGCTGACCTTTGCATATTCCCTAGTGTTCATTATCCAGAGAAATTCAAAACCCCTGACTTTGAAAAATATGATGGGTTAGGGGATCCTTACACACATTTGAAGGTGTTCATTAGAGAACTTGGATCTTATGCGAAAAATGAGAAGCTTAGAATGCAGCTGTTTCAGAAGAGTCTGACTGGAGAAGCCCATTCATGGTATACCAGATTAGACAACTCCAAGATCCATAGCAGGGAAGAGCTAGCTCACGCCTTCCTCACTCAATACAGTTTTCCATCTCAGATGGCTCCTGACCAGTACCAAATTACCAAGGTCAAGAAACAATCAAATGAATCTTTCAGAGAGTATGCCCAAAGGTGGAGGTGCCTTGCTGCTCAAGTTATTCCTTCCATGACGGAGTCAGAAATGGTCATGACTTTCATAGACATACAGGAAGCTCCTTTATATGGGAGAGTCTTAGCTGGTATTGGAAAACCATTCTCTGAAATGATCAAGCACGGAGAGATGGTGGAGATGGGATTGAAGTCTGGTAAGATTCAAGACCTGGCCGCTCTTAAAGCAGTTGCTGAGCACATCATGTCCGGATCTTATGGAAACAACCCCCGTAGGGTCCATAAAAATAAAGAGGAGGATGTTTCCTTAATACTACAAGGTCAAAAAGGCAGTCAAAATATACCTATACAGAGGAGAAACTACTCCCCTTTCTAAGCACAATATTCAAACCCTCCATTGCCTAAAGGTGGAGATGCAAAGCGCCCTCGAACATTCACACCCTTAGGGGACTCACTCGAGAAAATTCTTTCTCTTCTGACTACTCAGAAGAAAATCACACATCTTCTTCCACTAGCTAACCCTAATGGGAGGGGTTTCAATGCTACTCGGAAGTGTGCTTATCATGCTGGAGCACCTGGACATGATATTCAAGAATGTTGGGCGTTAAAACACAAGATCCAAGATTTGATAGACATCGGTGAGATCGTGGTTACCAAACCAGATCAACCTCATGTGCAAGACAACCCTCTTTCTCAGCACAAAGAAGAAGAGGTCAACATGATTAGTTGGAGCACTGGACAGAGTTCCAATTTTAATGGTGGATCATCCTAGACCATCAAAGACGGTGTTGACATATGGAATTACACAAAGTTTCAATTTGCTATGGAACAAAAGATGGAAGCTCTTTGCAAGCAAATTGAACAATTGGCAGAACTGGTGACTCATCAGCATCAAGTCACACGCCAGTTAGTTAGCCAGGAGCATGCCTATCTCCTTCCTTTTGTTATGAATGCTCCACCATCACCTTCAAAAAGCGATGCTATGGAGGATAAAGTTACAAAGAGAGCAAATGATAAAGCTCGTCGGGATTTTGCGAATCAAAGGGAATTTACATACCTGGGCCAACCTATAGTGGAGATATTTCAGATGCTAATCAACGAAGGAAGAATTACCTCCCTTTTACCTCCAATCAATCCCCGTTTAAGACGGTTCAACTACGATGGAGTTTGTCAATATCATTCAAATTTTTTCTGGTCACAACACAGAAGAATGTTGGGCACTTTGCCACCTTATTCATAATCTAATTGATAGCGGTGTCCTGTAACTGGCAGACGATGACACTGTGCTGCTTGAGAGTGTGAATACATGTCCTACTAAATGGAAGGGATCAGTAGTAGTTATATCCCTTGAGGCTGATGATACTGTCAAACCATTTCCCATACAAGAAATTCAACTCAAAGGAGCTGACAATCCTTTGAAAGTGGTTGCACCAGAGCCAATTTCTTTACCCTTCAGACCACAGTATCCTGTTATCAGCTTACACAAAGTCCCTTAGAATTATGGGGAAGCTGAAGGATCCACATCTTATACTACTGCTACCGTGTCGAAGGAAAATCCAATGTATCTTCCTCAGCGGGTTATGAAGCCCACCTTCAAAGAAAAGGGGAAGATTCCCAGGGAGAAGATTGAAAAATTCCTCCGCACTATGGGCCATAATGAAGCCAAGGTGGTTCTAAGCTTAAAAGAAGCTCCACATCAGATCTCAATACTAGACTTGGTTTTCTCTTTCGAGGATCATAGGAAGATTTTATTAAAGGTTTTGGAAGAAGCCTATTTGCCAAAATCAGTGGATACGGAAAAATTTCAACATATGGTTGATCACACTTTTAACAATAATGTGATATACTTCACTGATGATGACATACCTCCCGAAGGGACCGGTCATTGCAAGCCATTATACATCGTAATTTTGTCCTCCGGATATATGTTAGTTGAAGTTTTGATAGATGGAGGTTCGTCTCTGAATATCTATCCATATGCCACCTTGGTGAAGATGAACGTCAATCTCAAAAGGATCCGAAACAGCCATAAGGTTATCAAAGCTTTTGATGGATCCCGATGAAATTCTGTCGGAGAGATTGAGCTGCTAATTGATATTGGTCCAACCACATTTAATGTATCCTTCCACATCCTCAAGATAGATTCAGGATACAACCTGCTATTGGGGAGACCATGGATCCACATGGCTGGAGTCGTTCCATCTACACTACATCAACAACTCAAATACATTGTCAACAATAGCCTAGTCACTGTCAACGCTGGGCCGGAATGTCCTGAACAAAGAGACCTACCAATCATCAGCTTCAATTCAAAAGTTGAACCGGCCAGTTTTAATACTTTGGAAGTGAGTAACACGCAATACCATCCTATTGTAGCGCCACTTCCCGTACCCAAGACTTCTGCCGAGGTTATGTCAGCCATTCAAGAAATGATGTCATTGGGTCATCAGCCTGGACAAAGGCTTGGTAAAAATCAGCAGGGTATTAAGCACCCAATTCAAGTGTCCAGTCAAACTGGGACAACCAGACTAGGCTATTCTGCTAGTTCTAGTCATAGGAATCCTCATAAGCACAAGCAGGTTCCTCAAGCTTCCGCCACACGATGATTTTCTCCACCTTCACCTCATGAGCTGATACAGTCTCCGGTAAAGGTGCCAACCCTTGTTATGGCTATACTGTTTCCCAAACTAGTACCATTCAAAGCAAAAGAGGTTCTGATTCCTAATCCCGAAGTGGAAGAAAGGGAGCGGAAATGTAAACATGACATTGCCTTAATGATGTCAGGAATACGCATCATTGTCCATGATGAACATACAAATAGATACACCCCAGACGATGAATGCCCAGATGTTATGGTAATCATTCGGGAAAAGGAGGACGATGATAGTCCATCCATCATTGCAGTCCATCAAGACTTTGCCCTCAACAATTGGAGCAATACTCCATTCATTGGTCGACGAGGTTAAAACAGGCAAAAAATCCCTCTGCCCTGTAGATAACTTTAATTGCTTACTTTTCTATATAGTATTAGCAGTTATTTTATCAGTACATGCTTACACTTTTATATGATTAAACAATTTCATATATTAAGTGAAAGCATATTTTATTTTAGGACTCTAAATTTAGATGTGCCTGTACTTGCTGATGAGGTGCGTTTTCTCCACAAGGACTGTAACTTTGATGAAAAGTTGGACTCAAACTTGATGGAAATACAAGAGGACATTGAGACACCTCAAGAGATTAAGGAATGGGTCGCAGATAAACCTAAACCTAACCTTGATCAAACTACTTCTTTCAATCTTTGAACCTTAGAAAGCCCTAAGCTAATCTAGATTGGTTCAGACCTAACCCCAAACCAACGGAATGTCATGGTTGCACTATTAACCCAATTCCAGGATGTATTTTCATGGTCTCACAAAGACATGGTGGGTTTATCCACTGACATTATCATTCATCACCTTCCCATTGAAGAGGGATTTAAGCCAGTCAGGCAGAAGCTCAGGCGATTGAAACCTGAGTGGAGTTTAAAGGTGAAACAATTTCAAGCTGGCATTATCATGGTTTCTACATATCCAGCATGGATATCCAACATTGTTCCCGTGCCTAAACTAGGAGGAAAGGTGCGAGTTTACATGGATTATCGGGATCTGAACAAATCTTGCCTTAAAGATAGCTTTCCCGTGCCCTTTATCCACATTCTCATTGACAATACTGCTTAATATGGCATGTACTCCTTTGCTGATTGCTTCGTAGGGTACCATAAAATTATGGTCACTGAGGAAGACCCTGAGAAAACTACTTTCATCACGCCTTGGGGAACATTCTGTTACAGATGGTTGTCATTCGGCCTCATCAATGTCGAGGCAACCTACCCAGTGAGCCATGATGGCTCTTTTCCACGATTTAATGCACAAAGAGATAGAGATCTATGTGGATGACATCATTGTCAAATCCCGAAGGGAGGAAGACCACTTAGACTATCTCAAAAAGCTTTTCAATAGGTTGCGTAAGTACAACTTGAAGTTGAATCCAGCCAAGTGAGCCTTTGGTGTCAAATCAGGCAAGTTGCTAGGTTTTCTAGTCAACCACAAAGGGATCCCACCAAAATCCAGGTCATCAAGGAAATGCCCATTCCTCAGACAGAGAAGGAAATACGGGGATTTTTGGAAGAATCAACTTCATTAGCAGGTTTATTTCTCAACTCACAGCAACTTGTGAGCCCATCTTCAAATTGTTAAGGAAGAACTTCTCCATGAAATGGAACGATGAGTGTTAGAAAGCCTTCCTTATAATCAAAGAGCATCTGGTTAACGCTCCTGTTTTGGTACCACCCAGGGATGATGTTCCCCTATTTATGTACCTGTCCATTAATGACAATGCCATGGGCTATATGCAGGGGTAAAAAGATGATAGAGGCCAAGAACGAGCTATCTATTATCTCAACAAAAGATTCAGCAACGGTGAACATAAGTACACTCTGATTGAGAGGACTTGTTGTGCTTTAGCATGGGCTTCCATGAGGTTATAACATTACCTCTATGGTCACACAACCCATCTCATATCCCACGTGGATCGTCTCAAGTATGTGTTCAGTAAGCCATTACTCAATTATCGGCTATCCAGATGGCAGTTGATCTTACAACAATTTGACATCGTCTATGTGACGCAAAAGTTTATCAAAGGTCAAGGAATTACGGATTAACTGGTCGCCACACCTGCAGGGGATTACAAACCCTTGGAAACATATTTCCCCGATGAAGGGGTAATGGCAGTTGAACAACACCATCAGTACAATGCATGCCACACATGGAAAATGTATTTTGATGGAGCTGTTAACATGGAAGGCTCTAGAGCTGGTGCAGTTCTAGTATTCGATACGGGGGAGCAGTATCCTGTCGCCATCAAATTGCAGTTTGTCAGAACCAACAACACAGTTGAGTATGAAGGCTATATCATGGGGCTAAAACTTGCCCGTTCAATGGGCATCAGGCGGTTAACTATCTTTGGGGATTTCAAATTGGTAATCAAATAATCCATAGGAATCTATCAAACCAAAGAACTACATTTGCTGCCTTACCATCGGCAAATTTTACAGATGGCTTTGGAGTTCGAAGAAATCTCCTTTCTACACATTCCTCGTAATAGGAATGATTTTGCGGATGCACTAGCAATGTTGGCCTCCTTGATTCATATACCTGACAAGGAAAAATGCCAAGCATCACATTTAACCTGTAAAAGGCCCCAGCCTATGGGAACTATGTTGGAGAAGTATCGGATGAGCTACCTCCCATCCAAAACCCTTGGTATCAGCATATCAAAGAGTACCTGCGAGATGGATCTACACCCGCTGAGGTGTGCCTGACTGAAAAGAGGCGAATCCATCAACATGCTATGAAATTTTACCTGAGCGGAGATGCACTTTACAAAAGAGATGCAGGATTAGGTCTCCTCAGATGTCTGGACAAAGACCAAGCTCAGAGGCTAATGGATGAGATCCATGGTGGAGTATGTGGCCCACACATGAGCAGACCCCTACTTGTCAAGAAAATCCTCAGAACAGTGCATTATTGGCTTACACTCAAAGCTGACTATGATGATCATGTCAAGAGGTGTTATCAATGCCAAATTCATGGGAATGCTATCCACGCCCCTCCAAGGGAACTCCATAATATGAGTTCGCCATGGCCCTTCTCAATGTGGCGAATGGACGTGATCTGGCCCATCAAGCCCAAAGCCAGTAATGGACATCGATTCATATTCACCATGATCGACTACTTCACCACATGAGTAGAAGCAACCTCCTTCCCTAGGGTTTATAAAGATGTCATCATTGCTTTCATCAGAAACAATATCGTCTGTCGATATGGACAACCAGAGGTCATTGTGTCAGACAATGCTAAGAACCTCAACAACAAAATGATGGAGGAGTTATGCACTAAATTCCACATCAAACACCTTAACTCCGTCATCTACCGTCCAAAGATGAATGGTACTGTTGAAGCAGCTAATAAAAACATCAAGAAGATCATGCAAAAAATATCCGCCATTCACAAATGATGGCCTGACCTCTTGCCTCTGACTTTATTAGCCTACAGAACTTCAATGCATACTTCCACTGGGGCAACCCCCTACTCATTAGCCTATGGGATGGAAGTAGTGCTCCCCATAGAGGTGGAAATGGATTCCCTCAAGGTGTTGATGGATGCTCAGTTGGATGAAGACCAATGGTTACAAGATAGGTATCACCAATTATCTCTGATAGATGAAAGGCAAAAAGCGACTATCTTCCATGGTCAGTTATTTCAGCAAATGATCGCACGATCCTACAATAGAAAAGTCCAGCTATGGTAGTTCAAATAATATGACTTGGTTTTAAAGAAGATCATTGACAACCAAGATGAATCCAAGGGAAAATTAGCTCCTAACTGGGAAGGCCCGTTTGTTGTCAAGGAAGTATTGACAGGAGGCGCTCTCAGACTATAGGAAATGGATGGCGATAAATTTCCACAGCTTATCAACGCGGACACCGTGAAACGATATTATGTCTGAAGTTACCATCAAACAAACATCCTAGTTTTTGGATCATCAAATCACCAGTCATTCCGGTTTTCTAACCCTTTTTACATTTTCTTCTGCCCCTCAGGGAAACATACATTTCAAACCAGCAGCCTGGTTTCATCTCATTTCAAACCTTTAATACAATTTTGGTTATTCTGAAGATGGGATTGAACCTTTCACACCTGCAGTTTATCCTGAAGACGGGATTAAACTTTTCTACGCTTGCAGTTTGTCCTGAAGACGGGATCAAACTTTTTCCACACCTGCAGTTTGTCCCAATCATGGGGTCAAACTTTCTTCTCCCCACAGTATAGCCTGCACATGGGATTCATACTTCTCTTTGGCTGTAATTTCTCCTGAGGGGCGAACTACGTCGACCTGATCTCCCTGATACACGGGAGTACATAGGCAACCATATTTTATATGGCCCGGTCACAATAAACAAAAAACAACAAAAACATTTCTACCCTTTCTCTATAAAAACAAAAACAACAAAAATACTTCTACACCTTTCTTCATCAATAAAGCTTCAACACCCATCTGCCTTTCACATTTAGCGTTGAACCTCTTACACTAGGTTCAAACTACGCAGACCTGATCTTCTCTTTAATAGTAGTACGTAGGCATCCATTTATGGTTCGGTCTAACCCCCTACCAGAAAAAAAATACTTGTCACACGGTATTGGGATAACATTTCAATCCACCACATTTCATTGGCTTCAGACCAAAGGGATGGAATTACCCAACCTCTCCTCACCAATAGGAGATTCGGTGACCATCTAAGCTACGATTGTGCCTCAAAGAGCAACACCAATCCATAAGAGATGGAATTAACTCGGATTCTCACAAATAGAAGTACTGGCGACCATCTGTGGTACGATCAATCTCAGAGAGGAAAAGCCACACTCCTCTCCACATTTCCATATAGAAACCAGTCCCAAGACACCAAAGATGGTAGGGATATACATACAGATCAAGGATCCGTTCTTAAAAATCATGCGATGGCTCAATGTCCACAAACCAAGGACGAGTTCAAAATGCATAAAGATCACAAGCCCTGAAGAAACAGGCAAATATTAAGCAAGTATCAAGGCACAAGTGAAAGGGAAGTAAATCAAAATATATTTCTCTGCCATATATAATACTGTTTGATATATACAATGTGTGATGTACATGACAAAATGGCTAAGCTAGTCTGTGCAGGAAAAATACAAGTCTATCTATGGATCTGTGTGTATGCGGACTATCAGATCTAACATAGCATCCCTCTCTGAAGAAGGAGGTAACGCTGCAAGCTCCTGCCCAATGGTATCTACACGAGCTAGAAAATTCGAGGCTAACTGTATGCTGGCATGATGCTCATCAATATATGCACTCATGTCGGCAAGGATGCCAATCGTATAGGATCTCACTGAAGTTCTGTCTGCGATGTCCACATCCCGGGCAGATAGGGAAACATCCCGCTCCACAATCAATGCATCTCTAGCTGATCTAGCCTCATCTCTCTCTAATAGAGCGGCATCTCTCCCACCAAGAGCTATCAACATCAAGGCCCTAGCCTGATCTCTCTCATAGGTCATCAGATGTAGACTCTGCTCCAGATACTGTGTTGAATGCTGAATGACAGTAACACTAGTAGTGGGAAAATCCATCACAAATGCTGGAAACCTAGTAGTCAAATCCTCCTCAATAAGAAAATTAGCCTCCTCCATAGGCTCCTCATTATCAGAATCAGTCCCCTACACTGTGGATACTGCCACAGCCAATGCAGTCTATGTCTCTATCTATGCGGAAAACTCTGCAGAATAACCTAGATGGCTAATAAAAAACTCAGATAGCTCTCGCTGATCCTAATAGGCATACAACCTGGATCTATCCTCTGCTGATAAGTGGCGAGAAGCGAAGTGCTGACTCGATGCCCCCTCAAAAGGATGGAAGTCCTGAAACTGGTCAAACTGACACATCACGGCCAGTGGGTGGTAAGTGATCATGCCTCTCAAACCAGCCAGAGGAAGATAATCCATGCTCGGAGCATGAGTGATGAAGCTGTAGGGTGAGCTAAGCCCTGAACACGACAATATAGCAAATGAATCTCCGATCCCTGCCAGGAAAGCTGACCAAGATGCAACATCTATACACTCAGCAGGCTGAAAGGAGTAAGACATGGCTATATCATGGGTGAAACAATACCCATGCCATCTAAAAGTGCCAATCGTTCTCAAGTGTGACATAAACCACATATACAGCATGACCGAGCTGCCTGTAAACACCCCTACCGGATAAGTGCAGCAGTATGTAGCTGACCTCAGAGTCTCTGCTATGATCATCGGTATGATGGTGTTTCCCTCCCTGAGAGCTCTCACTGCCATAATGACGCCAATGTCCAACTAATCCATGTATCGTGGCATGTAGACATATGACAGTACGCACAATAGCAGTACATCTACTCTAGCCAAACACCAATGATCCTCTGGTGTAGTGAAATCCCTGGAATGTCATGCATAACTATCCTCTGAGCCAAATTTGTTAAATAAAAATATCGGGATATAACGTGGCCAAATGTGATCCCATTCTGCACCACTCTACGCCTCAAGCCAGTGAGGGTTATGAACTGCCTACTCATGTCTCCAGTAGCCATATGCACGCAAGTTCTGTCCAATGGCAACATCGTCAAACGTGCATACTCCTTCAGAAGGAGTCAACTCCTGGGTCCGAAATCGGAAAACATGTGTCTCCGATACCCAGTGCTCCAACATGCCTTCCACAAATCCTGAGGGAACCTGAAACATCAACAGGGTCATAGTATACTGCAACAAATGATCTATAGTCACCCTGTCTGATGGTGACATGCTATCATACCTCGATCGCATACCTGATGCCACCAAAGATGGTGGGGTATGATCAATACGGGTAACTGTCGAAGAAGACATACAGACGGCCGTAATATAAGACCATCCAGGGGTCAATGCTGAATATCTATGGATATACATACATATGCATAACATAATAACATGCATGATATAATAGATGCCAATATGATATAGGGAATAGTAAACTATACATACATTCCTAAGTATATCATCATCTAATACATCTCTGTACAGCTAAAATACAGGGGAATGGGACAAAACTGCCCTACAACTAACAGAGGCCTATCAAAAGATATAGCGAGAATGAGGTGAAGCTACCCAATGTCTAATAGAGGCCTATCAAAAGAGATAATGAGAATATACATCAGAAGAAGTCAATGGTATCGATGTCTACATCGTCAATCCTGTCCACCTGATGTAACTCCTCCTGAGTCACTGGATCTCTATCTATAGGGATGTCAGGCTTATACAAAGGAGGATCTGCACCGGCAAAGCCATATGGGTCACCTGAGGGGCCAATGCCAGAGCTAGAAGGATCAAAAGTGCCTGCCTCTGAAGGATCTCTGCCCAAGTGCCGGATAAAAAAATGTGCCAGGTCCAACTACCAGGTCAAACTGTCAACCTGTGTCACATGAGTTAGATCTCTGACACAGGCTAGACAATCCGTCATCATCACAGATCCTGGAACCATATCCCCCATGAACTGAGTGGCACGGGTCTGGGCTCCAATGGTATGAGGGAACCACCAATGCTGGAACATCTCCTGAGTGCAAGGACCCTCTGACAGTGTGAAACCGTTAATCCCCAACAATGGGATATTAATGATGGGTGACTGCGAAACAGGCCAATAACGCCTGGCAGGAGGCAAGATTGGCATGTGAATATCTCCTGTAGTGCTCCTGATAGCACACTCTCCTAAATAGAGATCCCATCTTCCATCTGTGAAGAGAGGAATCCTACAGGTGGAAATCACGTGCTGGACACCAGTCGGGTATCCATCCTCAAATCCAATGCTCAAATGCTCCCCAGAGTAGGGAACCCGTGTGATGACATTCATTGTTAACAACTCCAGCTGTAGGCGGCAATGAGTGAAACCCACTGCAACAGGGACCTTAGTCAGTATAGAATGATGCAATCTTCGTCCTCGTGATAGGTGTCTAAACCTAACACGCTCACAGGACGTAGATATGGAAGCCTCTCATAAGCCCAAAACTGCTAACACAAAGGCAAACATTTACTATCAATCAACACTCTTAACCTATGCATGGGAAAAGATAAGAGAAATACTCACCAGCAAAAAACGGGTAGAATCCTAACCAAGCCTCGGTCAAGCCCTACGATCGCATGCGCATTCCTCTGAGGAAGTAGGCGAAGGTGTAGGAACCCCAATCATAATCTCCTATACAGTCCATGTGTCGAGTGGCGCTGATCAAACTGAATGACACCGTAAAAAAGTTATCTACTATGAAGTAGCCCCTAATGATCATCAAGAACAATCGCCAAAGAATGCGATCCCTGACTCTCAAATCATCGGGTATGGGCTCACTCAACAGCCTGTTCATAGCATCTATGCTCAGAGGACCTTTACGTATAGTCATGCCCTTGAGCGCTTCTGCCAAAACTCCCAACAAGGATCTGATGGCAGTAGGGGTGATATCCGTCGTACAAGGCACTGGATCCCCTCTAAACTCCATACCTGCGATAAACCGCCAATCCATCAGCGTCATCATCACCTCGCGATCCAAAGAATAGAGTGACTTAGTGCGGTGAAACCAACCTTTCGAGACAATGCCTACGAGGTAACCCCAAGGACAACGACGGGGAAGAATAGAAAAGAACATCACGAATCCCCAGCCATGTACAATCGCTCTATAGTCATCATGAAAAGCCTGATACATAGAGTGTATGCTGAACCAATTCCCTCGAGGTTGTGTAAAGCCGAGAACCTACATCAAATGCAAATCAACATCAGAACCCTTTACTCATCATCAATAGGAAACAAGGAAGATTAAGATCTAACTTTATACCTCGTTTGCATGTAGGTAGACTGAAGGATGTTAACTCAAGTCGCCTAGAAGTTTCGGGTTCGCCACTTGAATACCTAGAAAATCCATACGGGGAACACGTACAGCAGGAGCAGGAACCTCAATCGGTACATCCTCCTCATCATCCTTGACATCCGGCACTTCAACCCGGATAGGACGTATCATCGCCTCCACCAAACAACGAGGGCGTCTAACAGAACGGGGTCGAGGCACTTCAGAAGCCCTTCTCCGTACACTAGAAGTGGTCCTGTGAGAGCTACTCGGCTGATCTGGATTCATAATATCTGTACAACAAATCTCCAAATCACCACAGAAAGGGTGTGGTAAATTTTTACCTGGAGCTTTTCAAAAGGCATTTTATGACTACATGCATGCATGCATTATTTTAACACACGTCTACAGTATAGTTAAAAAAGCATGACTACCCAATGCTTACGTTTTCGAAAATTTTTACCATAGCCCCTGTGACGCCCCCAAAATAGGTATACATCACCCATCTTGAGTCACCAAATACATGGTACAAAATTCAAATACAACTTAATTATACAACAGTCATGTAAAATACGACAAAACATATGCTGTGAGTTTTAATACAAATATTGTCATCTAGACAATATCCACACTCAATTGAGTCCTCATTACATTTATTATCACACTATTTAACAGAATAGTAAGGACTACTAATGTTATTATCTGGACCGTCACTCTGTTCCCCGACTAGTCCCTACTACGTTCTCATTTCTTGAAGAGAACAATGAAAGTAAAAGGGTGAGCTCAACTAGCCCAGTAAGAAAAATTATGACTAAGATAATACAGAATAAATTATCGTTAGCCTTCAACAGTGTTAAACTGATACAATATAACAAACATCAAGTTTAACTACAACGGAACAAGCAATCCACTAAAAGAGTCAAGTAGAGAATAAAATCTACTATCTTTTATGATTTCAAAAGATTTTTCATCACTTTTACCGCTGAGACTCAGCTTAATAAATAATCCACATCATCCCTGCACTACGACCAAGGATATTCATTAGTATCACGACCACAAATTATCCATGCACTACGGCCAAGGATATTCGTGTATTCATCAATGGCCATGATCATGCCAACAACTATCCATCAATGCACTACGGGCCAATGAGGACTTTTACTACATCATTTGTAACATTACGGTCATGATTATACCGAATAATCCCTAGTCATAATCATACCAAGTCCATCTATGCACTACAGGCCACAAATGACTTTCAACATAATATAAACATGAGGATGGTGACAATGATATAAGAATTCAATAAAATAAGTTCAAGAATTAATTTATTCAGGAACTAATAATGTCAAAATTGTCAACATGGTACTTCTTTGTAGAGTAAAATTCAAGAATGCTCAGAAG
This sequence comes from Panax quinquefolius, assembly GCA_020205615.1. Taxonomy (NCBI): domain Eukaryota; kingdom Viridiplantae; phylum Streptophyta; class Magnoliopsida; order Apiales; family Araliaceae; genus Panax; species Panax quinquefolius. The sequence goes on along the minus strand of CM035154.1, from coordinate 104,177,014 downwards.
AATATTTCCATGAAAAGATACTGGATGAAGCGCTAATATCAAGGATATTCCACTAATTTCATGGAGTATAGAAGTCAAAACTTTAACCAACTGAGTATAATAAAGAATGAAATAACAAAAGAAATCACCAGGCATGCGATAGGCAAAGATGCAGAAAAGTTATTCCAATGAATAATAAATAATGGAACGGATCATGCGTAAACGCCATACGATACATGATATTCCAGCAGAATAATAAATAACGAGAACCAGTCAAAGAAATTTTCACCAAGCAGGATGTTCCAACAGAATAATAAATAATGGAACCCGTGTCATGCGTAAAGCTACGATTACACGATGTTCAGCAGAATAATAAATAATGGAATAATGAAGAATTTCACCATGTATGTGGTACTTCAGATAGACAAAGAGTTATTCCAACATAATGATAAATAATGGAATAATGAAGAATTTCACCAAGTATAAGGTAGATCAGCATATACTGAGTTATTCCAACAGAATAAAAAATGGAATAATGAAGTTCTCTTCATAAATCGGAAAGAAATAATACCCCTTACGAGTACAACAAATAATATCTCTTACCTTAGAACAAACTAGATATAGGAGTAGTGAAGTAGCAGAATATTTTTCTTCTTTCTCTCTATAGTTTCTCTCTCTAGAGTTTCAGTGAATTCCTAAGAAATAATGAAGGAATGAGCTTTTATTTATAGGAGAATGGGTGAATAAGTAACTAATTCTGAGCGGTCCAGATTGATTTACTTTTAACCGAGACGGTCAAATTGGTTTACTATAAAATATTCCAATAAAACAAAATCTTTTAAATAAAATATAATAAATTCTATTTATAATCTAATAAAACGAATAACTTTATCAAAGTATTCTGTTTTATATAAAAAGATTTTACTATGCAACAATATGCGAGGCACTATGCAAACACTATGCATAATAAAATATAATATATTCTATTTATAGTCTAATAAAACGAATAAGTTTATAAAAGTATTCTATTTTATATAAAAAGATTTTACTATGCAAAACACTATGCATAATAGATTATAATATATTCTATTTATAGTCTAACAACACGAATAACTTTATAAAAGTATTTTGTTTTATATAAAAAGCTTTTCATTTTATTACATTAACAATACTAATAAAACAAAACTTCATCATCATTATTATAATTCACACTATTAATCGACTAAAGTCGCTCCTCGGAAAGAGGGGCTTTCAATAAGGATTTCTCCCTATGGCGGCGCAATTAGGTGACCAAACCTCTCCTTGGAAGAACTTCTAGACATCATTAATATTGCAAATAATAATATTAATAACTCTGTCATCTCAATTATTGATTTAATAATATATAAAATATCGACAATAATTGAATCAATTAACGTGAGATACTATGCAACAATTACTGAAGCAATAATTGAACAAAAGCGAGTGACTTCTCACGTAAGCATCAATAATAAATCTGAGTGCTACTATGCAACCACAGCGTATTCATCGTACTTTTTAACAAGGTGTTTCAATAGTTAACGGTAAAACTTCCATTGTTATTTTCATAAAATATTTTGTCATTTTTTCAATCCTGATAATTCCGATTCATGGGGTCCATTAATGATTGTCAGTCAATGCACGAATATTTCTTGTTAAAACGAATATTCCCCGACCAATCGAATATTATATAACAATTTACATACTTTTCAAAATTTATAAATATTACCCCAACTATAACATTATATCAAATCCACACCATAATATTCAAAAAAAATATTTCGAAAAAATTAAATCTTTATTCATAAAATCTGGGGTCTCACAATCTCCCCTCCTTATGAAATTTTGCCCTCGAAATTTACGTACGTACCTAGTATACCGAAGAGGTGAGGATACCTTGAATACCTTTATCTTCGAAAACATTACACGTTGCATACGTGCATGCCCGATGTCCTCCGATTGCCTCTGAATGCACATTAGTCCCTAAAATAGCTATTTTAGGACTTGATACCGACCTAAAATCTCAAAACATAAAGAATGAAAGTTTTCGGTCTACTCATTATCTTTCCGAATCATCCTGAATCACCTCAATCAGAGTTCGTATGAAAATGTTATGCTCAATTTACTAAAGGACGTCCGGATAGATTTTGGTTTAACACTTGACCAGCACCTAGGCGCCTAGATTTGGCCTTGGGAAAGTGCCTAGGCACCCAAGAGCAGAATCTAAACGTCGAGCCTAGCGCCTAGGCACTCGACCCTTGGCACTTAACTCTCATTTTCCAGATTTTGCAACTTTTGGCACACATACTTCAAATCTTCATAACTTCTTCGTCCGTTATCAGAATTAGTCCATTTTCGAGGCTATGGAAAGCTTGTAACATGCTCTATAAAACCCCCATGATTTCATAATTTTTCAGATTCATTAATTATTCTAAAATTTGGCTCCAAAGTCCCCCAAGACTAAGTTTTTACTAACAATGATACGTGAAAAACGTTATGAACACACGACATACTTGGCGGTAAAACGAGTCTATAGGCCACAGATTCTACTCGATCGAGGATTTCAAATGGGCCAATTAAATTGAGGGTTGAAATTTCCTCTCTTCATCGATTCTTGCTTCTAGAATAACGCCCTCTTAAACCTTCTTCACATTCATTAGCTCCAGGTGTGTAGCTTGAGCGACCTTTAACTTTATCGATTAAAGTTGATTCTACTCGTATATTCATTATCTTTATGCGGGTCCCTAGAGTCTTTAACTCTATCTTCATCATTTGTAAGTTATACGAAATGGGTTTTTATGTTAACAACATCGCACTCGTAAACGCATATGATCTTCTACTCAACGCGTCAGCTACCACGTTTGCTCTTCCACGATGATATTGAATGGTACGATCGTAATCTTCAATAGCTCAAGCCAATGTCATTGGCGCATGATACATTTGTTTTGGTTGAAGAATATTTAAGGGTTTTAGAAATGAGTTTTGTACTAGAGCCAATACAAAATTCAATTTCACGCTCTAGGGTATGCTAAGAAGTCTTCAAGAATACGTTAGGAAATTTATTAACAATAGAAATATCATTCAAAACTGTAACTCTCATCCATAACTTGGATAGTATGTCACATTGATACCTATCAACTTGCCATCGTCATTCACGACATCGCCTACAGAAAGTCTGGCTTCGGTGCATCCCATACAAGGAAGTTAACAACGAAAAGATTGGGGTTCTTTACTTATGGCTTGATATAACAACGATTGACTTTAGTGGTTTGGTTGCTTGATTTCACATAACAGGTTGGTTAGGAATATGAAAGCTAACAACCTTACGAAAAGCATAATGAGTAGTTAACCAATCGATTTCTAAAACCACATCAAAAGCAAGTATTTTCAAAGAGATAAGATCGACAGGTAACGTGAAAGTGTCGATTTGAATCAAACAAGATTTATAAACAGTGGAGGTAGCGAAGGTTTCTCCCAACGGAGTTTCAACAGATAAATCAAAGTCTAATTTCTCTGGAGTCAAATTTAAACATTGAACGCAAGCAAGATAGATAAAATAATGGATAGAATCGGTATCTAATAAGGCATAGACTTTGTAAGAGTTTATAATTAACTTACCCATAATAACTTCATTCGGGTTTCTCAACAAACGCTCTCACTTAAACTATCGGATTTGGATTTGCTATAGAGTACATTCTACCCTTAATTGCTTCGTCACATTCCTGATCCATGATTCGAATCATTACTCTCCGATCCATATCGAATTGGGGTTGACCACTCTGTACAGGGTAATTCCGAATTCGATGTTGGATTCTCCCTATTGTTGTCCAAAAAGCAAAATCCATTTCATCTGTTTTGACTTTATTGGATCAGACGTCTTTTTCGATACTATCAACGCGTCGTGCCGCTTTTACCCACACATCATCTATTCTCCTTTGTTCAGTTATTTCTGCTTTCATCAGAACTTTGATCATAGCATTCTCAGATTCCATCTCTAATATCTTATACTCTGCCAAAGAGTGCTTCTGTTCAAGCATCGCACATCGGGTAACACAATTTTGAATTGTTTCATCTCTTTGCTCCACGACCACTTGCCGTTCTTCATCCTGCTCTTCTAACTCATGAATACGATTTTGTAATTGTAAATTTTGATCATAAAATTCTTCTAATAAATTCTCCTCAGGTTCCTCTTCTTCCTCACTCTCAGCTACTACCTCTGCAACTAGCTCGGGTGCAACTATTAGTTATTCACGCACCCCATAGATATCTCTAATTTCTTCTTCGTTTGACATCATATTAACCTGGTTAGTGATTAAAGGTGTCTCAACGATCTCACGTGCTTCATTGCTTATCTCAATATTTTTGGATGCCATTTGCAAATACTGTCACAAAACAAGGGTTAATTAACATATCACATATTATCCTTATACTCTGACCAACCAATTAAATACCAAATAAATTTAGGTAGGTCATACTAGCGAAGGAATTCCCCGTCTCTCCCCTCCTAGTTCTTGCCTCACATATCGGCCGAGGATCATATCCCTAAGCTTTGATACCAACTGTGACGCCCCCAAAATAGGTATACATCACCCATCTTGAGTTGCCAAATACATGGTACAAAATTCAAATACAACATAATTATACAACAGTTGTGTAAAATATGACAAAACATATGTTGTGAGTTTTAATACAAATATTGTCATCTAGACAATATCCACACTCAATTGAGTCCTCATTACATTTATTATCACACTATTTAACAGAATAGAGAGGACTACTAATGCTATTATCTGGACCGTCACTCCGTTCCCCGACTAGTCCCTGCTACGTTCTCATTTCCTGAAGAGAACAATGAAAGTAAAAAGGTGAGCTCAACTAGTCCAGTAAGAAATATTATGACTAAGATAATACAGAATAAATTATTCTTAGCCTTTAACAGTGTTAAACTGATACAATATAACAAACATCAAGTTTAACTGTAGCAGAACAAGCAATCCATTAAAAGAGTCAAGTAGAGAATAAAATCTACTATCTTTTATGATTTCAAAAGGTTTTTCATCACTTTTATCGCTGGGACTCAGCTTAATAAATAATCCACATCATCCATGTGATGCCCCCAAAATAGGTATACATCACCTATTCTGAGTCTCCAAATACATGGTATAGAATACAAATACAATCTTTAATATACAACAAGAAAGCTGTGAGTTTTAATACAAATACTATCTTTTAGACAATATCCACTCTCAGAATAAGTCCTCATTACATTTATTGTCACACTATTTAACAGAATAGTGAGGACTACTAATATTATCATCTGGACCGTCACTCCATTACCCTACTAGTCCCGGCTACGTTCTCATTTTCTAAAGAGAACAGTGAAAGAAAGGGTGAGCTCAACTAGCTCAGTAAGAAATATTATGACTAAGATAATGCAGAATAAATTATCATTAGTCTTCAACAATGTTAAACTGATAAAATATAATAGACATCAAGTTTAACTGCAGCGGAACATTCAATCCATTAAAAGAGTCAAGTAGAGAATAAAATCTATTATCTTTTATGATTTAAAAGGTTTTTCATCACTTTTATCGCTTGGATTCAACTTAATAAATAATCCACCACATCCTTGCACTATGGCCAAGGATATTCATAAGTATCACAACCACAAATTATCCATGCACTACGGGCTAAGGATATTCTTGTATTCATTAATGGTCATGATCATGCCAACAACTGTCCATCAATGCAGTATGGGCCAATGAGGACTTTTACCACATCATTTGTAACATTACGGTCATGATTACACCGAATAATCCCTGGTCATAATCATACCAAGTCCATCTATGCACTACATGCCACAGATGACTTTCACAAAATATAAATATGAGGATGATGACAATGATATAAGAATTCAATAAAATAAGTTCAAGAATTAATTTATTCAGGAACTAATAACGTCCAAATTGTCAACATGATACTTCTTTGTAGAGTAAAATTCAAGAATGCTCAGAAGAATATTTCCATGAAAATATACTGGATGAAACGCAAATATCAAGGATATTCCACTATTTCATGGAGTATAAAAGTCAAAACTTTAACCAACTGAGTATAATAAAGAATGGAATAACACAAGAAATCACCATGCATGCAGTACTTCGTATGGACAGGTTATTCCAACAGAATAATAAATAACGAAACCGAAGTCAAAGCGTAATACGACCGACAAGATATTCAAATGTAATAATAAAGAATGAAATAATAACGTAATTCACCATGCATGTGGTATCAGATGTATAAAGGTTATTCCAACGAGAATAATAAATAACGGAACCGGGTCCGTAAAACGCATACGTAAGGATATTCCAATGTAATAATAAAGAATGGAATAATAACAAAATTTCACCATGTATGCGCAGATTTGATGATAAAAGTTATTCCAAATGAATAATAAATAATGGAATAATGAAGAATTTCACCAAGTATAGGGTAGACCACTTATACAGGATATTCCAACAGAATAATAAAGAATGGAATAACAGAAGTTCTCTTCATAAATATGAAAAAATAATGCCCCTTACCTTATACAGAAGAGTACTCCGAAGGTAGGGCATGGATATACTTGAAGAAACTTGCACTATGCTCAAAACTTTCTTAAACGCTAAAGACATACGCTTAAGATAGAAGAATAATTCTATCAACAGTTTCTCTCTCTAGAGTTTCAGTGAATTCGTAAGAAATAATGAAGGAATGAGCTTCTATTTATAGAAGAATGGATGAAATAGTAACCAATCCATGAACGGTCCGGATCGATTTACTTTAAAGCAGACGGTCAGTATTGGTTTACAATAAAATATAATATATTCTATTTATAATCTAATAAAATGAATAACTTTTTAAAAAGATTTTCTTTGCAAGAAAACACTATGCGAGTAATATAAAAAAACACTATCGCATAATAAAATATAATATATTCTAATTATTGTCTAATAAAACGAATAACTTTATAAAAGTATTCATTTTATATAAAAAATTTATTATTAGCCTAATAAAACGAATAACTTTATAAAAGTATTACATTTTATATAAAAAGCTTTTTCATTTTATTACATTAATAATACTAATAGAATAAAACTTCATCATCATTATTATTATTCACACTATTAATCGACCACTGTGTCGTCCCCAGAGGAAAAGAGGGGCTTTCAATAAAGATTTCTCCCTATCAAATGTGCGCAATTAGGTGACCAAACCTCTCCTTGGAAGAACTTCTAGACATCGTTAATATTGCAAATAATAATATTAATAACTCTGTTATCTCAATTATTGATTTAATAATATATAAAAAAAATATTGACAATAATTGAATCAAATAACGTGAGATACTATTCAACAATTACTGAAGCAATAATTAAACAAGATTGAGTGACTTCTTATGTAAGCATCAATAATCAATACCGTGTGCTACTATGCAACCACGCGTATTCCTATACTTTTAACACTGGGTGTTTCAATAGTTAACGATAAAACTTCCGCCATTATTTTCATAAAAATATTTTTGTCGTTTTCTCAATCCGACAATAATTCCGTTGTGGGGTCCACCAATGATTGTGCCGTCGTACGAATATTCCCTGATAAATTGAATATTATAAACAACTTGCGTACTTTGCAAAATTTCTAAATATTACCCACAACTATAACATTATATCAAATTCATTCCATAATATTGATAATGATAATTATAGAAAATTCATCTTTATTCATAAAAGTTGAGGTCTTACAATCTCCCCTTCTTATGAAATTTCACCCTCAAAATTAAGGTACGTACCTGGTATATCGAAGAGATAAGGATACCTTGATTTCATTTCATATTCTAACTCTCAGGTCATTTCCTCAACATCGTGGTTCCTCAATAAAACTTTGACTTGAGGTATAACCTTGGAGCGTAGAATATGTTCCTTCTTATCCAAGATTTGAACAGGAACCTCTTCATACGTTAAATATTCCGCTATTTTGTCCGGTTCTAACTCAATAATGTGGTTCGGGTCTTTCACATATTTACGTAACATGGATATATAAAAAACTTTATGAACACGAGACATACTTGGCGGTAAAGCGAGTCTATAGGCTACAGTCCCTACTCGATTGAGGATTAAAAATGGGCCAATAAATTGAGGATTGAGCTTTCCTCTCTTTCCAAATCTCATAACTCCTTTCCATGGAGCAACACGTAACAACACATGATCTCCAATATAGAATTCCACGTCCTTTCGATGAAGATCAGCATAACTCTTTTGTCGATCTTGGGAGGTTTTTATACGTTATCGGATCGTTTGTATCTTTTCCGTAGTCATACGTACTAACTCCGGTCCCAACAACGTTATTTCACCCACCTCATCCCAGCATATTGGAGAACAACACTTTCTTCTATACAACGCTTCGAATGGAGCCATGCCAATACTTGCTTGATAACTGTTGTTGTAGGAAAACTCCACCAATAGTAAGAACTTGTCCTAACTTCCCTTGAAGTCAAGGACACAGTGTCTTAATAAATCTTCAAGAGTTTGAATAGTCCTCTCTGAGTGTCCGTCCGTTTGAGGATGATATGCCGAACTAAATCGTAAATCCGTGCCCATAGCTTTTTGCAAACTAACCCAAAATCATGAAGTGAATCTTGGGTCTCAATCAGAAACTATGGATACTGGCATACCATGTAATCTTACAACCTCGTTTATGTATATACGAGTAAGACGTTCAAGTGTATAAGTTTCTCGTAAAGGTAAGAAATGAGCAGACTTGGTCAATCTATCAACAATGACCCAAATTGCATCTATGCCTTGAGAAACCTTGGGAAGACCAGTAATGAAATCCATGGTAATGTGCTCCCACTTCCATTCTGGAATTTCAAGTGGTTGCAATGGACCTTTTGGTACTTGATGTTCCGCCTTGACTCGTTGACAAGTTATACACATTGAGATAAACAGCGCTATCTCCCTCCTCATATTGCCCCACCAAAATATATGTCAAAAATCATGATACATTTTGGTACTCCTAAGATGGATTGCAAACGGTGTGTTGTGCGCCTCCATCATGATTTTATACTTTAAATCAGGGTCATTAGGAACACAAAGTCTGGAGTTGACTAGAAGTATTCCTTCTTCATCGATTCACCTGCCTAAGATAGCACCTTCTTGTACTTTCTTCCTCATATGCATCGGCTCCAGTGCAAGCTTGAGCGACTTTAACTTTATCGATTAAAGTCGGTTCTACTACTCGTATATTCGCCATCATCACGTGGGTCCCTGGAGTTTTTATCTCTATCTCCATCCTTTGCAAGTCATACAAAATGGGACTTTGCGTTGACAATATCGCACTCGTACCCGCATATGATCTTCTACTCATTGCATCGGCTACCACGTTTGCTTTTCTAGGATGATATTGGATGGTATGATCATAATCTTTCAACAGTTCAAGCCAACGTCGCTGTCGCATGTTGAGTTCATTTTGAGTGAAGAAATATTTGAGGCTTTTATGATCCGTAAAGATCTCCACTTTCTCCCCATACAAGTAATGCCTCAAAATTTTAAGTGTGAAGACAACAGCTACCAACTCTAGATCATGAGTAGGATAATGTTAGGTTTGTAATATTCATGTGCGCAATCAAATTGCATAAAAAGTGCGGAAACGTGTAAAAAATCAGAGTTTAAAAATTTTACAAACCATATACCCGGATCACCCTTTATGCACAATTATTAATTAAACGAAGAATAAGAAATTATGAAATCATACCCTTGTAGAAACGAGCTTCCTCAAGTACGAGTTCACCTCCTACTTCTCCGCGATCTCCTTGAATCCACCGGGTTTGGTTCCTTCCTTTGATCAATGTAAGCCACCCAAGTGTATGGCCTCTAGAGGTGATCCACCAAGGAAGAATAAGAATTCAAGAAGATGGGTATTTTGGCTTAAACCCTAGTTTTCTATCTCTATAGAAAAGGACGTACTCTCCAACAAATTGGAATTATGTCGTATGTTGTAAAAGTCAACAACCCCCGTTCACCCATAATAAGACTCCTCTTATTTATAGATGTGGGCAACCCACCTTAACAATTAAGGAATTGGGATTTATTTAATTAATTAAATTTTTTTAATTAATTAAGCTCCCTAATCTTATTAGGGATAATTAATTAAACTCCTTTAACTAATTTTCCCTCCTAATCCTATTAGGAATAAATGAGAGTACTTATATTAAATTAATTCCTAAACTCTTTTAGAAATTAAAATATTAATAATTGTAATAATATTAATAAGACTCCTCTTATTAATTTATATTTAATATTTCTAAAATATTAAATAATAAATATTAAGCTATTTAATTTATTCTATCACCATAGATTAAATTAAATATACTTAATATATTATTACGATTATGCCATTAACTTCTTAAATAATTATTCTTCCTTTTATGGTGTGACCCTTTAGGTTCTCCATATTAAACAGGTTGTGAATAAATCAATTAGAACAATTCTAATCTTATTTAAATAAATAAATTAAACAATTAATTTATTTAAATAAATAATATTTATTTCTGATAAGGATAAGCCTCCTAGCGATCGGCGACTTTCCGGATAATATAGATTTCAACATTAATCATAAAAGAACCTTTGAGTAAATAGTTACCATATAATTTAATCCTTCCACCATACAATGTCCCAATTAAATATAAGACATGGAATTCTTGTCAAGTCTTATTTTATTTAATTATATGTATTTCGATCCTTAAATGCACAACTCAAATAATGCAAATTAGAAACTCCTTTCTAATTTCATTACGCTTTGGCCAAGGACTATTGGGTTGTCATTTATCGAATCACATAGGACATTTCTCTTCTTTTATTGAAGTGGTAGATTCTTTATTGATCATATATTATCTCCATATACAACTTGTTATACCAAGCATACCCTTTGATATACCCTAAGGGTCTTAAGGAATAAGTCAAAGTATAACTCATCATACACAAGATACTATGATGATCTCAAGTCCAAGGATCACTTGTACTACTATCACTCTGAGAATTCCTATTGACAGGCAAGTAAAACTCCATTAGGTATTCCTTAGCGAGCCACGTTCAATGAACTTATTCTCTAATAAGCACCTACATACTTGCTTTAGTGTCTCCACACAAATGATCATGAGATCAATCATCCTCATCAATGAGCAAGCAACGTATGTAGCAATCTACCCGGATTCACTAATCCCCAATTTAGTAATCAATGATTGGGAACTATTTTAGTTTTAAGCTTTCTAAGAATTTAGATCTCATTAGAATGATCATCATCATTATTCTAAAAGCATTGCTTAAAACTATGGGTTTATCACATATTATAAAATAGCATCATGTAGATAATTAAAAGCCTTTAATAAATTAATACTTTTTATTAATAAATGAATAAGATTGTTACAAAGTATATGTTTTATCATCAAACATGATTGGCTTGTGTGCATACTACTTTCAATCTCCCACTTGCACTAAAGCCAATCGTCATGGTATCTTATACTCTTTCTTCTCTAAGTGGCGATTATCCTGCTTTGTTGGATAAGCTTTAGTTAATGGATATGTAATGTTGTTCTTGAGAGTCCACTATCTCTATAGTGATTTCCCATCTTTCAATGATTCTAATAATCAAATGAAAGTGCCACAACACATGTTTAGATCCAAGATGAGACTTAGGAACTATTCCTAGTTCTGTAATGAATTTGTCATCCAAACAATCAACTTGCAGCCTAATTTATAGCTATATACTTTGTCTTTATCGCTAAACCAGCAACTCTTTGCTGTTTGGAACCTTTCCAATTCACTGCACCACTGATCATGGTAACACTTTACCCTAAAGTGAATTTTACGTCGTCGTCTTGAGTGCTGTCTCGAAAAACTTGAGTCATTAAGCCCTCTAGTTTTAATTCGGACCCACCATGTATGCTCACATCCTTAGTGCTTAGGTTAAGCACTTTAAGATGTTTTCACCGACTCATAGTGAACTTCTCCATAATATGACTGATCAACATCAGGTCTCGTACATTTCATTGCATACATGATTGTCACTCATGCTACCTCTCTTTTCAGGAGTCTGTGGGGACTACTAAGAGAGATACATGAAAGTAGTATGCACACAATCCAATCATGTTTGATGATAAAGCATATACTTTGTAACAATCTTATTCATTTATTAATAAAAAGTATTAATTTATTAAAGGCTTTTAATTATCTACATGATGCTGTTTTATAATATGTGATAAACCCATAGTTTTAAGCAATGCTTTTAGAATAATGATTATGAGCATTCTAATGAGATCTAAATTCTTAGAAAGCTTAAAACTAAAATAGTTCCCAATCATTGGATTACTAAATTGGGGATTAGTGAATCCGGATAGATTAGTACATATGTTGCTTGCTCATTGGATGAGGATGATTGATCTCATGATCATTTGTGTGGAGACACTAAAGCAAGTATGTAGGTGCTTATTAGAGAATAAGTTCATCGAACGTGGCTCGCTAAGGAATACCTAATGGAGTTTTATTTGCTTTCATCAATAGGAATTCCTGTAGTGATAGTAGTACAAGTGATCCTTGGACTTGAGATCATCATAGTATCTTGTGTATGATGAATTATACTTTGACTTATTCCTTAAGACCCTTAGGGTATATCAAAGGGTATGCTTGGGTATAATAAGTTGTACATGGAGATAATGGTTTTCTCATAATGGACGCCTCTTAATACGCAATAATTGATTGGTGTTTCTGAAAGGAAAAATCATACCTTGTTGGACATGGTGCGGTCTATAATGATTTTATCGACATTCCAAAGTATCCTCTCAGGTCGTGTCCTAGAAATGGCTACATATCTACGGAAAAGGTAACCTCAAAATCCAAGGCCCCAAGACTCCATAAAAGTTATGGATGGGGAGGATTCCTAATCTTAAGTATGTTAAGATAAGGGTTGTCCAACTTATGTGAAAAGGTTTCAAAGGATAAGCTTGGGACAAGATTTGACAAGTGTCGATTTGTGGGACATCCTAAAGTAAGTTTAGGGTATATGTTCTATAATCCACGCTTAGCAAAAGGTGTTTATTGTGAAAAACACGCCTTCTAAGATAAATCGTTTATCATTGAAGGGGCTAGTGGGAGGATAATAGATCTTGAAGAGTTTAAGAACCACAAAACACTATAAGTCAAATAAGAGGAACTGTAGATAGACCTATTGTACTACAAATCAATAAATAAATCGGAATAATCAAGATACCAGGAGGTATGGATTCATCATAGATGATGATGATGAGGTACACATCATAGAAGATGATGATGCGATTACATACTGATGAGGTAAGAGTTCTAATGTGTACAAAAGGGACAAAGGAGCGCCAGTGACATTCCTAGTATTATATGTTGATATACTACGGATGAGGAATTACATACTAATGCTACAATCAAGAATGATAAAGTTGTCTAAACATTCCTCCATGAATGGTTTGGGAAGAGTATCTTAATTGGGGATAAAATCAGATAGATAGAATCTGAGGATGCTCGACTTAACCCAAGGAACGTATATTCATTTGATGCTAAAGTCGTTTAGCATGGCAAACTCCAAGAGATGTCTCATGTCGATGAGCTATGGACTGTATCTCTCTTAATAGTCCCCACCGACTCCTGAAAAGAGAGGTCGCATGAGTTTCAATCATGTATGCAATGAAATGTACGAGACCTGATGTTGATCAGTCATATTCTGGAGAAGATCACTGTCAGACAGTGAAAAACATCTTAAAGTACTTAACCGAAACTAAAGATGTGATTAAAATTTATGTTGGGTCTTAATTAAAACTAGAGGGCTTAACAGACTCAAGTTTTTCAGACAAACCAACATGACAGAAAAATCCACTTTAAGGTAAAGGGTTACCTTGAACAGTGGTGCAGTGAAATGGAAAGGTTCCAAACAGCAAAGAGTTGTTGGTTTAGTGATAAAGACAAAGTATATAGCTATAAATGAAGCTGCAAGTTGATTGTTTGGATTAAAAGTTCATTACAGAACTAGGAATAGTTCCTAAGTCTCATCTTGGATCTAAACATGTGTTGTGGCACTTTCATTTGATTATTAGAATCATTGAAAGATGGGAAATCACTATAGAGATAGTGGACTCTCATGAACAACATTGCATATCCATTAACTAAAGCTTATCCAACAGCAGGATAATCGTCACTTAGAGAAGAAGAGTATGAGATACCATGACGATTGGCTTTAGTACAAGTGGGAGATTGAAAGTAGTATGCACACAAGCCAATCATGTTTGATGATAAAGCATATACTTTGTAACAATCTTATTCATTTATTAATAAAAATTATTAATTTATTAAAGGCTTTTAATTATCTACATGATGCTATTTTATAATATGTGATAAACCAATAGTTTTAAGCAATGCTTTTAGAATAATGATTATGATCATTCTAATGAGATCTAAATTCTTAGAAAGCTTAAAACTAAAATAGTTCCCAATCATTGGATTACTAAATTGGGGATTAGTGAATCCGGATAGATTGGTACATACGTTGCTTGCTCATTGGATGAGGATGATTGATCTCATGATCATTTGTGTGGAGACACTAAAGCAAGTATGTAGGTGCTTATTAGAGAATAAGTTCATTGAACATTGGCTCGCTAAGGAATTCCTAATGGAGTTTTATTTGCTGTCAATAGGAATTCTGTAGTGATAGTAAGACAAGTGATCCTTGGACTTGAGATCATCATAGTATCTTGTGTATGATGAATTATACTTTGACTTATTCCTTAAGACCCTTAGGGTATATCAAAGGGTATGCTTGGGTATAATAAGTTGTACATGGAGATAATGCGTGATCAATAAAGAATCTACCACTTTAATAAAAGAAGAGAAATGTCCTATGTGATTCGATAAATGACAACCCAAAGAGTCCTTGGTTAAGGCGTAATGAAATTAGAAAGGAGTTTCTAATTTGCATTATTTGAGTTGTGCATTTAAGAATCGTAAATACATATAATTAAATAAAATAAGACTTGACAAAGAATTCCATGTCTTATATTTAATTGGGACATTGTATGGTGGAAGGATTGAATTTGTATGCAGTAACTATTTACTCAAAGGTTCTTTTATGATTAATGTTGAAATCTATATTATCCGGAAAGTCGTTGATCGCTAGTGGAGGCTTATCCCTATTATAGAATAAATATTATTTATTTAAATAAATTAATTGTTGAATTTATTTATTTAAATAAGATTAGAATTGTTCTAATTGATTTATTCACAACCGGTTTAATATGGAGAACCTAAAGGGTCACACCATAAAAGGAAGAATAATTATTTAAGAAGTTAATGGCATAATCGTAATAATATGTTAAGTATATTTAATTTAATCTATGGTGATAGAATAAATTAAATAGCTTAATATTTATTATTTAATATTTTAGAAATATTAAATATAAATTAATAAGAGGAGTCTTATTAATATTATTACAATTATTATTATTTTAATTTCTAAAAGAGTTTAGGAATTAATTTAATATAAGTACTCTCATTTATTCCTAATAGGATTAGGAGGGAAAATTAGTTAAAGGAGTTTAATTAATTATCCCTAATAAGATTAGGGAGTCCATTTAATTAAAAGAGTTTAATTAAATAATATCTTATTTTTATTAAATAAGGTTACTTGATATCTTTATAAGAGGAGTCTTATATCAGATATCAGATGTACATAATAATTCCAATTTGTGGGAGAGTACGTCTTTTCTATAGAGATAGAAAACTAGGGTTGAGCCAATACCCCTTCTTCTTGAATCTTTATTTTTCTTGGTGGATCACCTCTAGAGGCCAAAACATATGGGTGGCTAACGTTGATCAAAGGAAAGAACCAAACCCGATGGATTCAAGTTGAACGCGAAAGGATTTGGAGGTGAACTTGTACATGAGGAAGCTCGATCTTCAAGGGTATGATTTTATTCTTTATCTTTTCGTTTAATTAATAATTGTGCATAAAGGGTGATCCGGGTATATGGTTTGTAATTTTTTTTTAAACTTTGATTTTACTCGCTTCCGCACTTTTTTATGCAATTTGATTGCGTTCTTGAATATTACAAACCTAACAGTGGCATCAGAGCCAAACTTTTATGCGAATTATTAATTGTTCGGATTTGATATGTATATTGATATGTGTTTAGAACAATTTATTTGGGCATAATTTTATTGTATAAAATTTAAATAAATAAAAAAAATTTTTTTTACCGAAAACGTGAACTCCTGTAACTTTATTAATGAATGTCCCTTGATTTCCATGCCCAAGGACTCGGCAACATAAAGAAATCAAGGCTGGAAATTTTGGTTTGCACGGAAATCCTGGGTCACGGTTAGTTTTTTTTTTTTTTTTAAAAAAACAGCTGTCAATTATGTAATATACATGCATATGGTTATGTCAATTATTTGAAAGCTGTTTTATTAATATAAATAACCGTACAGATATTATATTATATATATAATATTATTAAAGGGATAAATGGATATCCGCACGTGAATTGAAGGAAGAAGTGAATCCTGACTTTCCTTGAAAAATGTTGCTGGGTATTTTACATAGTGCACGGTTTATTTAGATTATATATATAAATATATATATATAATTTTAATTATTTTATAATTAAAATAAAAGTTTATTTTAATATTAAAATAAAAGTTTATATTAATTTTAAAATAAAAGGTTTATTTTAATTTTTAAAATTAGAATTTCATGCCAACTAATTAGAGTTGGAATTGGATTCCATGATAACTAATTGGAGTTGAAATTGGATTCCATATTTCCTTAAATAAAGGAGTTTATTTAGATATGAAATAAGATTTCATATTATTCAAAATAAAAGAGTTTATTTGTGAATAGGAAAGTAAATCCATCATTTCCTTAAATAAAAGAGTTTATTTAAATATGGAATAAGATTTCATATTATTCTAAATAAAGGAGTTTATTTGTGAATAGGAAAGAATATCCGTGTTTCCTTTAATAAAAGATTTTTTTTACATGGAATTGGATTCCATAATTAATTAAAATAAAAGAGTTTATTTTAATTAAAGATTTTTTATATGGAATTGGATTCCATAATTAATTAAAATAAAGGAGTTTATTTTGATTAATGATTTTGATTAAATAAAATAGTTTATTTTATTCAAAATTAGATAAATTAAAATAAAATAGTTTTATTTTGATTTAAATTTGGATTAAAATAAAGGAGTTTATTTTGATTCAAAAATAGATTTTATACTAACTAAATTTGCCCATTAAATGATATCAATATATATTAAATGTTTATTATTCATAAGATGAATGTTATTTATTGATGCATATGGTGATGTGTATGATAATAAATGGGATTGATTATGGACTATTGACCAATGCGATTGGATTTTATTTTAGTTGGATGCATGAATGTATGGGTTTTATTAAATGGGGTCTGCGTACCTCATCTTCTCTAATTTTTCTTAATGTAAATTCTATCTCCCTCCTATGTACTTCCCCTTAACTGCTGATCGAGGTTTCTATTTATTTTAAATAGTTTTGTAATAGGAATAGTGAGAATTATTTTGAAGAATTGGAGATCAAGGGGCAAGGAGCGCTTGAAGACCCGTTTGTAATGGAGTCCGGGTTTAAATGTAATAGTTATATTTAAATATTATTTCTTGCACCCCTAGGGTTTGACCTTTTGGTTCACTTGGTGGCTCTAGTGAACCAAACTAGAATAAAAGTCCATAATCAATCCAGGTAGAATATAGTATTCTATATGTGCATGCTTATACTATATATATTATATATTATGCAAACATGCTTCACATGTTCATTAATATGACGCGTATTTTATATATATATGTGCATGCGTGCTAAACAAGATGAGACAAATTAATAACAAACCCTCAATTTTTTTATATTAAGTCCTAAGCGTTCAAAGATATTTGGAATATCGAACGTCGCCTTCTAGCATGATAAAATTAATAGAGTATTAAATATTTAATATGAGTTTGTTGTGTCACCACAAGGCAAGTATTAAGTATTTAAGATGTTAATTTATCACATTTGATGCTTATAAAGAAAATTGAACAATATTGTTTTGTTGTGTCACCACAAGGATGATATTTTTCTTTTTGAATATATGGAGTGCTAGAGTCGGACTTAACTTGGATAATTTTGATTGGATGTGCCACCACTTTATCAAAATAATCTAAGAGGCAAAAAGAAAAGGAGTTGCATAGTTGATGTAATTGACAAAAGTTGTCTACCTATTTATTTATATATAGTTTGTTGTGTCACCACAAGGCTATATACATTTGAAATGGGATCTTTATTCTCACTAGCAAATCTTTAATTAGATTTTTGCGAACTATATAAGTGAGGTAATATAGTTTGAAAAAATAGTGGGAGATACCAATTTAAAACAAGACCTAATTTATTTTGGTAATTAATAAAAGAATGTATGTTAAAATGTTGTTAATTACAAATTCATTTCTGTAATTTTACAATGTCTAAAATTACTATCAACTGCGAAGCATATTAGATGCTAAATTAACGGTGAATTAAGCGGATTGGTTAAGGAATTTGAGAATAGTTCTCAGTAATTTGAAAAGTTATCTTATGTCCTTAATACGGCTATCCCCGCAATGGTTGCGCACAATGCCTCGAGGAAGAGATTGCTACTTTTAGAAAGTGGCAAAGATGATGCCTGATTGGCTCGATGCATCATGCTCGCATCTATGAGTAACGAGCTTGACGTCCACTGAAACTATGGATACTTCTACTATACTCCTGCACGTCAAGTAGTTGATGGTGAGGAAAGTAGGACCGATAGATATATCGGATATCTAAGGAGCTCTTCCGTTCTAGAATTGCCAATGGCACTATAAATGCAAAAAAAGTTCTTAACATAATCAATTTG
Organism: Panax quinquefolius; assembly: GCA_020205615.1. NCBI lineage: Eukaryota > Viridiplantae > Streptophyta > Magnoliopsida > Apiales > Araliaceae > Panax > Panax quinquefolius. Next base: position 104,158,029 of record CM035154.1, on the reverse strand, counting down.
ATTGATCAATTAGGACAACATGTTTTGTCATGGATGGAGAGTTGAGCCAAGATTTGATCTTGCCTCACACCCAGGACTCCTTTCACTAATTGTTGTAAATTTTTCATATGAACAAGCTAGATATCGACCTACCGATTTGCTTAACATGTTGAAAAATGTTGAGAGTCACTTTCAACCAAGAAAGACCAAGTCTTCTTGGTAGGGGCCAAAGGATCTTACGAAAAAGAAGAAAGATTCAAAAGAAGGTAAATAGAAAGGCAAAATAAAGGATAATAAGAACAAAGCCCGATATGGATAGCAAAGGAGTTTGTTTCCATTGCAATAAGCTTGACACCTTTGGAAAGAAAGCTGCGAGAAGCATCTTGCAGAGGCTAACCAAAGAAGCTTAGTGAAGTTTTTGGTTACAATACGATTTTTGTTCATGATTGAAATAAATTTTCTTTAAGTCGAGGTTCTACTTGGGTATTGGATCTGAGCTTTGGTTATCATAAATATAGATTTATGAAGGACCAAGCAATGAAGTAGAAAGTTAAACAAATATAAGTAATCATATGTGTGAAAAATGAAGCAAAGTTCTTTGCATTAGCTATAGAAACTTATAGTTTAGCCTTTGCTACGGGCAAATCTATTAAGTCGATAAGTTGTTATTGTATTCCAGTTCTTGTTAAAAATATTATTTCCATTTTATTGTTTGGACAATGAAATCTTTGGTATTATAATTAAGAACAATTGTTGTTCTATTTATAATAATAATATTTTGTATAGAAGCTGGAATATTACTTAATAAATTTTGTATACTTAACTTACATGAAAATAATTTTGCATATTGAATAAATTAGTATAAGAAAAGGAGATGATCATTCAAAGAGTTGAATGTGTGTTTTTTCTAAAATACAAGTGTGAATTATTTGAAAGGTTCAAAGAATTCAAAAGTGAAACAAATTGGCAAAGTATTAAGATTCTTTGATTAGATCAAGGAATAAATACTTGTGCAATAAGTTTCTAGATCATCTCAAATGGTTTTCTCATAATGGACGCCTCTTGATACGCAATAATTGATTGGTGTATCTGAAAGGAAAAATTATACCTTGTTGGACATGGTGCGGTCTATAATGATTTTACCGACATTCCAGTATCCCTCTAAGGTCATGTCCTAGAAATGTCTACATATCTACGGAAAAGGTAACCTCAAAATCCGGCCCCAAGACTCCATAAAAGTTATGGACAGGGAGGATTCCTAATCTTAAGTATGTTAAGATAAGGGGTTGTCCAACTTATGTGAAAAGGTTTCAAAGGATAAGCTTGGGACAAGATTTGACAAGTGTCGATTTGTGGGACATCCTAAAGTAAGTTTAGGGTATATGTTCTATAATCCTGCTTAGCAAAAGGTGTTTATTGTGAAACACGCTGCCTTCTAAGATAAATGCGTTTATCATTGAAGGGGCTAGTGGGAGGATAATAGATCTTGAAGAGTTTAAGAACCACAAAACACTATAAGTCAAATAAGAGGAACCTGTAGATAGACCTATTGTACACTGGTTGAATCGTAAATACTGGAATAATCTAGAGAAGATACCTGGGAGGTATGGATTCATCATAGATGATGATGATGAGGTACACATCATAGAAGATGATGATGCAGTTACATACGATGAGGTAAGAGTTCTAATGTGTACAAAAGGGACAGTGGGAGCGCCGTGACATTCCTAGTATTATATGTTGATATACTACGGATGAGGAATTACATACTAATGCTACAATCAGTAATGATAAAGTTGTCTAAACATTCCTCCATGAATGGTTTGGGAAGAGTATCTTAATTGGGGATAAAATCACGTATAGATAGATACAAGAGGATGCTCGACTTAACCCGAAGCGAATATATTCATTTGATGCTAAAGTCGTTTAGCATGGCAAACTCAAGAGATGTCTCATGTCGATGAGCTATGGAGTGTATCTCTCTTAATAGTCCCCACAGACTCCTGAAAAGAGAGGTCGCATGAGTTTCAATCATGTATGCAATGAAATGTACGAGACACGATGTTGATCGATCATATTCTCGAGAAGATCAGCATCGAGACGGTGAAAAACATCTTAAAGTACTTAGCGAAACTAAAGATGTGATTAAAATTTATCTTTGGGTCTTAATTAAAACTAGAGGGCTTAACAGACTCAAGTTTTCGAGACAAACCAACATGATGAGAAAAATCCACTTTAAGGTAAAGGGTTACCTTGAGCGATTAGTGCGATGAAATGAAAAGGTTCCAAACAATGAAAGAGTTGTTGGTTTAGTGATAAAGACAAAGTATATAGCTATAAATGAAAGCGCAAGTTGATTGTTTGGATTAAAAGTTCATTACAGAACTAGGAATAGTTCCTAAGTCTCATCATGGATCTAAACATGTGTTGTGGCACTTTCATTTGATTATTAGAATCATTGAAAGATGGGAAATCACTATAGAGATAGTGGACTCTCATGAACAACATTGCATATCCATTAACTAAAGCTTATCCAACAGCAGGATAATCGTCACTTAGAGAAGAAGAGTATGAGATACCATGACGATTGGCTTTAGTGCAAGTGGGAGATTGAAAGTAGTATGCACACACAAATGATCATGTTTGATGATAAAGCATATACTTTGTAACAATCTTATTCATTTATTAATAAAAAGTATTAATTTATTAAAGGCTTTTAATTATCTACATGATGCTATTTTATAATATGTGATAAACCCATAGTTTTAAGCAATGCTTTTAGAATAATGATTATGATCATTCTAATGAGATCTAAATTCTTAGAAAGCTTAAAACTAAAATAGTTCCCAATCATTGGATTACTAAATTGGGGATTAGTGAATCCGAATAGATTGGTACATACGTTGCTTTGCTCATTGGATGAGGATGATTGATCTCATGATCATTTGTGTGGAGACACTAAAGCAAGTATGTAGGTGCTTATTAGAGAATAAGTTCTTTCGAACGTGGCTCGCTAAGGAATACCTAATGGAGTTTTATTTGCTGTCGATAGGAATTCTGTAGTGATAGTAGTACAAGTGATCCTTGGACTTGAGATCATCATAGTATCTTGTGTATGATGAATTATACTTTGACTTATTCCTTAAGACCCTTAGGGTATATCAAAGGGTATGCTTGGGTATAATAAGTTGTACATGGAGATAATGTCATGATCAATAAAGAATCTACCACTTCTAATAAAAGAAGAGAAATGTCCTATGTGATTCGATAAAATGACAACCCAAAGAGTCCTTGGTTGGCGGGAATGAAATTAGAAAGGAGTTTCTAATTTGCATTATTTGAGTTGTGCATTTAAGAATCGAAATACATATAATTAAATAAAATAAGACTTGTGGTAATTCCATGTCTTATATTTAATTGGGACATTGTATGGTGGAAGGATTGAATTGTACGGTAACTATTTACTCAAAGGTTCTTTTATGATTAATGTTGAAATCTATATTATCTGGAAAGTCGTTGATCGCTAGGGAGGCTTATACTTATTGTAGAATAAATATTATTTATTTAAATAAATTAATTATTGAATTTATTTATTTAAATAAGATTAGAATTGTTCTAATTGATTTATTCACAGCCGGTTTAATATGGAGAACCTAAAGGGTCACACCATAAAAGGAAGAATAATTATTTAAGAAGTTAATGGCATAATCGTAATAATATGTTAAGTATATTTAATTTAATCTATGGTGATAGAATAAATTAAATAGCTTAATATTTATTATTTAATAATTTAGAAATATTAAATATAAATTAATAAGAGGAGTCTTATTAATATTATTACAATTATTATTATTTTAATTTCTAAAAGAGTTTAGGAATTAATTTAATATAAGTACTCTCATTTATTCCTAATAGGATTAGGAGGGAAAATTAGTTAAAGGAGTTTAATTAATTATCCCTAATAAGATTAGGGAGCCCATTTAATTAAAAGAGTTTAATTAAATAATATTTTATTTTTATTAAATAAGGTTACTTGATATCTTTATAAGAGGAGTCTTATATCAGATATCAGATGTACGTAATAATTCCAATTTGTGGGAGAGTACGTCTTTTCTATAGAGATAGAAAACTAGGGTTGAGCCAATACCCCTTCTTCTTGAATCTTTATTTTTCTTGGTGGATCACCTCTAGAGGCCAAACATATGGGTGGCTAACGTTGATCAAAGAAAAGAACCAAACCCGGTGGATTCAAGTTGAACGCGAAAGGATTTGGAGGTGAACTTGTATCTGAGGAAGCTCGATCTTCAAGGGTATGATTTTATTCTTTATCTTTTCTTTTAATTAATAATTGTGCATAAAGGGTGATCCGGGTATATGGTTTGTAAATTTTTTTAAACTCTGATTTTTTACACGCTTCCGCAATTTTATGCAATTAGATTGCGCACATGAATATTACAAACCTAACAAAACACTCCATAGCTCATCGACATGAGACATCTCTTGGAGTTTGCCATGCTAAACGACTTTAGCATCAAATGAATATACGTTCTTTGGGTTAAGTCGAGCATCCTCTTAAATCTATCTATATAGATTTATATCCCTAATTAAGATACTCTTCCAAACCATTCATGGAGGAATGTTTAGACAACTTTATCTTTTCTGATTGTAGCATTGATAAGTTATTCCTTATCCGTAGTATATCAACATATAATACTAGAAATTTCACACGCTCCCACCGCCCTTTTGTATTACACTAGAACTCTTACTCTCATCGTATGTAACTACGGATCATCATCTTCTATGATGTGTACCTCATCATCATCATCCATGATGAATCCATACCTCCTAGGTAAGTATCTTGATTATTATTCGATTTACGATTCGATTGTGGTACAATAGGTCTATCTATAGGTTCCTCTTATTTGACTTATAGTGTTTTGTGGTTCTTGAACTCTTCAAGATCTATTATCCTCCCACTAGCCCCTTTTAATGATAAACACATTTATCTTGGAAGGCAGCGTGTTTCATAACAAACACCTTTTACTAAGTAGGATTATAGAACATATACCCTAAACTTACTTTAGGATGTCCCACAAATCGACACTTGTCAAATCTTGTCCCAAGCTTATCCTTTGAAACCTTTTCACATAAGTTGGACAACCCCTTATCTTAACATACTTAAGATTAGGAATCCTCCCTGTCCATAACTTTTATAGAGTCTTGGGGCCGAATTTTGAGGTTACCTTTTCGTAGATATGTAGCCATTTCTTGGACATGACCCTAGAAAGATACTGGAATGTCGGTAAAATCATTTTGCACCGTACCATGTTCAACAATGTATGATTTTTCCTTTCAGATACATCAATCAATTATTACGTATCATGAGGTGTCCATTATGAAAAAACCATTTGAGATGATCTAGAAACTTATTGCACAAGTATTTATTCCTTGATCTAATCAAAGAATCTTAATACTTTGCCAATTTGTTTCACTTCTGAATTCTTTGAACCTTTCAAATAATTCACACTTGTATTTCAACAAATACATACATTCAACTCTTTGAATGATCATCTCCTTTTCTTATACTAATTTGTTTAATATGTAAAATTATTTTCATGTAAGTCAAGTATACAAAATTTATTAAGTGATATTCCAGTTCTATACAAAACATTATTATTATAAATAGAACAACAATTGTTCTTAATTATAATACCAAAGATTTCATTGTCCAACAATAAAATGGAAATAATATTTTGTGATAATGCAGCAACCTTTGCTTCATTTTCCACATATAGGATTACTTATCTTTGTTTAACTTTCTACTTCTGCTTGGTCCCTTCATAAATCTATATTTATGATAACCAAAGTCGGTATCCAATACCCAAGTAGAACCTTGACTTAAAGAAAAATTTATTTTAAATAATGAACAAATTTGTATTTATAACCGAAACTTCACTAAGCTTCTATGGTTAGCCTCTGCAAGACGCTTCTCGCAGTTTCTTTCCAGTGTCCAGGCTTATTACAGTGGAAGTAAACTCCTTTGCTATCCGTATCAGTTTTGTTCTTATTATCATTTGTTTATGCCTTTCTATTTACCTTCTTTGTGTTAGGTTTGTAATATTCAAGAAGCAATCAAATAGCATAAAAGTGCGGAAGCGTGTAAAAATCAGAGTTTAAAATTTTTACAAACCATATACCCGGATCACCCTTTATGCACAATTATTAATTAAACGAAGAATAAGAAATTATGAAATCATACCCTTGTAGAAACGAGCTTCCTCAGGTACGAGTTCACCTCCTACTTCTCCGCGATCTCCTTGAATCCACCGGGTTTGGTTTCTTCCTTTGATCAATGTAAGCCACCCAAGTGTATGGCCTCTAGAGGTGATCCACCAAGGAATAATAATGATTCAAGAAGAAGGGATATTGGCTCAATCCTAGTTTTTCCTATCTCTATAGAAAAAGGGCGTACTCTCCAACTTTTTGAATTGTTACGTACCTTTGATATCTGATATAAGACTCCTCTTACAAAGATATCAGGTAACCTTATTTAATAAAAATAAGATATTATTTAATTAAACTCTTTTAATTAAATGGGCTCCCTAATCTTATTAGGGATAATTAATTAAACTCCTTTAACTAATTTTCCCTCCTAATCCTATTAGGAATAAATGAGAGTACTTATATTAAATTAATTCCTAAACTCTTTTAGAATTTAAAATAATAATAATTGTAATAATATTAATAAGACTCCTCTTATTAATTTATATTTAATATTTCTAAAATATTAAATAATAATATTAAGCTATTTAATTTATTCTATCACCATAGATTAAATTAAATATACTTAATATATTATTACGATTATGCCATTAACTTCTTAAATAATTATTCTTCCTTTTATGGTGTGACCCTTTAGGTTCTCCATATTAAATGGGTTGTGAATAAATCAATTAGAACAATTCTAATCTTATTTAAATAAATAAATTAAACAATTAATTTATTTAAATAAATAATATTTATTCTACAATAGGGATAAGCCTCCCTAGCGATCAACGACTTTCCGGATAATATAGATTTCAACATTAATCATTAAAGAACCTTTGAGTAAATAGTTACCGTATAATTCAATCCTTCCACCATACAATGTCCCAATTAAATATAAGACATGGAATTCTTGTCAAGTCTTATTTTATTTAATTATATATATTTCGATCCTTAAATGCACAACTCCAAATAATGCAAATTAGAAACTCCTTTCTAATTTCATTACGCCACCGCCAAGGACTCTTGGGTTGTCATTTATCGAATCACATAGGACATTTCTCTTCTTTTATTAGAAGTGGTAGATTCTTTATTGATCATACATTATCTCCATGTATACAACTTATTATACCCAAGCATACCCTTTGATATACCCTAAGGGTCTTAAGGAATAAGTCAAAGTATAACTCATCATACACAAGATACTATGATGATCTCAAGTCCAAGGATCACTTGTACTACTATCACTACAGAATTCCTATTGACAGCAAGTAAAACTCCATTAGGTATTCCTTAGCGAGCCAACGTTCGATGAACTTATTCTCTAATAAGCACCTACATACTTGCTTTAGTGTCTCCACACAAATGATCATAAGATCAATCATCCTCATCCAATGAGCAAGTTAGCGTATGTACCAATCTATCCGGATTCACTAATCCCCAATTTAGTAATCCAATGATTGGGAACTATTTTAGTTTTAAGCTTTCTAAGAATTTAGATCTCATTAGAATGATCATCATCATTATTCTAAAAGCATTGCTTAAAACTATGGGTTTATCACATATTATAAAACAAAGATCATGTAGATAATTAAAAGCCTTTAATAAATTAATACTTTTATTAATAAATGAATAAGATTGTTACAAAGTATATGCTTTATCATCAAACATGATTGGCTTGTGTGCATACTACTTTCAATCTCCCACTTGCACTAAAGCCAATCGTCATGGTATCTTATACTCTTCTTATCTAAGTGACGATTATCCTGCTGTTGGATAAGCTTTAGTTAATGGATATGTAATGTTGTTCATGAGAGTCCACTATCTCTATAGTGATTTCCCATCTTTCAATGATTCTAATAATCAAATGAAAGTGCCACAACACATGTTTAGATCCAAGATGAGACTTAGGAACTATTCCTAGTTACGTAATGAACTTTTAATCCAAACAATCAACTTGCGACTTCATTTATAGCTATATACTTTGTCTTTATCACTAAACCAAACAACTCTTTCTTTGTTTGGAACCTTTCAATTCTTCGCACCTTTCGTTCAAGATAACGCTTTACCTTAAAGTGGATTTTTTGTCATCTTGGTGCATCTCGAAAAACTTGAGTGCATTAAGCCCTATAGTTTTAATTTAGACCCACCATGAATATGATCACATCCTTAGTGCCGGTTAAGCAATTTAAGATATTTTTCACTGACTCATAGTGAACTTCTCCATAATATGACTGATCAACATCAGGTCTCGTATATTTCATTGCATACATGATTGTCACTCATGCGATCTCTCTTCTTTTAATAGTTTGTGGGGACTATTAAGAGAGATACACTCCAAGTCTCATCAACATGAAACATCTCTTGGAGCTTGCCATGCTAAACGACTTTAGCATCAAATGAATATACATTCCTTGGGTTAAGTTGAGCATCCTTTTAAATCTATCTATATAGATTTTATCCCCAATTAAGATACTCTTCCCAAATCATTCGTGGAGGAATGTTTAGACAACTTTATCTTTCTTGATTGTAGCATTGGTATGTTATTCCTCATCAGTAGTATATCAACATATAATACTAGAAATTTCACAACGCTCCCACTCGACCCTTTTTTGTACACACTAGAAGTCTTACCTCATCGAATGTAACTCTTGATCATCATCTTCTATAATGTGTACCTCATCATCATCATCCATGATGAATCCATGATGAATTAATACCTCCTAGGTATCTTTGGTACTATTCTAGATTTCTGATTTATTTGTGGTACAATAGGTCTATCTACTGTGTTCCTCTTATTTGACTTATAGTGTTTTGTGGTTCTTGAACTCTTCAAGATCTATTATCCTCCCACTAGCCCTTCAATGATAAACACCTTTATCTTAGAAGCGGCGTGTTTCGTAACAAACACCTTTTCTAAGTAGAATTATAGAACATATACCCTAAACTTATTTTAGGATGTCCCACAATCTGTACATGTCAAATCTTGTCCCAAGCTTATCCTTCAAACCTTTTCACATAAGTTGGACAACCCCTTATCTTAACATACTTAAGATTAGGAATCCTCCCATCCATAACTTTTATGGAGTCTTCAAATGGATTTTGAGGTTACCATTTCATAGATATGCAGACCATTTCTAGGACATGACCCTAGAGGGATCTTTGGAATGTCGGTAAAATCATTATGGACCGCACCATGTCCAACAAGGTACGATTTTTCATTCAGATACATCAATCAATTATTGCGATCGGAGGCGTCCATTAATGAGAAAACCATTTGAGATGATCTAGAAACTTATTGCACAAGTATTCCTTCCTTGATCTCGATCAAAGAATCCTAATACTTTGCCAATTTGTTTCACTTTTGAATTCTTTGAACCTTTCAAATAATTCACACTTGTATTTCAAACAAATACACACATTCAACTCTTTGAATGATCATCTCCTTTTCTTATACTAGTTTGTTCAATTTGCAAAATATATTTTTCACGTAAGTCAAGTATACAAAATCCATTAAGTAATATTCCAGTTCTATACAAAACATTATTATTATAAATAGAACAACAATTGTTCTTAATTATAATACCAAAAATTTTATTGTCCAACAATAAAATAGAAATAATATTTCTAACAAGAATTGGAATACAATAACAACTTATTGACTTAATAGATTTGCTCGTATGGATTGCTAAATTATAAGTTCCTATGGCTAATGCAACAACATTTGCTTCATTTTCCACACATAGGATTGCTTATATTTGTTTAGATTTCTACTTCTGTTTGGTCCTTTCATAAATCTATATTTATGATAACCAAAGTTGGTATCCAATACCCAAGTAGAACCTTGACTTAAAGAAAAATTTATTTCAATCATAAACAAAAACTGTATTATAACCGAAACTTCACTAAGCTTCTTTGGTTAGCCTCTGCAAGATGTTTCACGCAGTTTCTTTCCAGTGTCCAGGCTTATTGCAGTGGAAGCAAGCTCCTTTGCTATCCGTATCAGTTTTGTTCTTATTATCCTTTGTTTACGCCTTTCTGTTTACCTTCTTTGAATCGTTCTTCTTTTCGGAAGATCCTTTGCCCCTACCAAGAAGACATGGTCTTTCTTGGTTGGAAAGTGACTCTCAACATTTTTCAACATGTTAAGCAAATCAATGAAAGTCGATATCTAGCTTGTTTATATGAAAAATTCACAACAATTGTGAAAGGAGTCCTGGAGTGAGTGCAAGATCAAATCTTGGCTCAACTCTCCATCCATGACAAAACCAGTTGTCCTAATTGATCAATCAAATTGATTATTTTAAGAACTTTTTGTCTGTACTATAGTGTCATTGGCCATTCTAGATCGGAAGAGCTCCTTAGATATCTGATATCTATCAGTCTTACTTTCCTCACCATCAACTACTTGATGTGTAGAAATATAGTAAGAGCATCCATAGTTTCATGCTGACGCTGAAGCTTGTTACTTATGGATGCGAGCATGATGCATTGAGCCAACTATGCATCATCTTGCTACTTTCTAAAAGTAGCAATGTCTTCCTTAGAGGCATTGTCTGCAACCATTGCAGGGATAGACGTATTTAGGACATAAGATAACTTTTCAGCCATGAGAACTATTCTCAAATTCCTTAACCAATCATTTAATTTGATGCAGTTAATTTAGCATCTAATATGCTTCACAGTGATAGTAATTTTAGACATTGTAAAATTCTGTAAATGAATTTGTAATTAACAACATTTTAACATACATTCTTTTATTAATTACCAAAATAAATTAGGTCTTGTTTTAAATTGGTATCTCCAACTATTTTCTTCAAACTATATTACCCTCAATATATATAGTTAAAGCAAAATCTAATTAAAGATTTGCTAGTGAGAATAAGGATCCCATTTCAAATGTATATAGCCTTGTGGTGACACAACAAACTATATATAAATAAATAAGTAGACAACTTTTGTCAATTACATCAACTATGCAACTCCTTTTCTTTTGCCTCTTAGATTATTTTGATCAAGTGGTGGCACATCAGAATCAAAATTATCCAAGTTAAGTCCGACCTAGCACTCCATATATTCAAAAAGAAAAATATCATCCTTGTGGTGACACAACAAAACAATATTGTTCAATTTTCTTTATAAGCATCAAATGTGATAAATTAACATCTTAAATACTTAATACTTGCCTTGTGGTGACACAACAAACTCATATTAAATATTTAACACTCTATTAATTTTATCATGCTGTAAAAAGCGACGTTCGATATTCCAAATATCTTTGAACGCTTAGGACTTAATAAAAAAATTGAGGGGTTTGTTATTAATTTGTCTCATCTTGTTTAGTGTGGCATGCATTATATATATATAAAATACGCGTCATATTAATAAACATGCGAAGCATGTTCATATAATATATAATATATATAGTATAAGCATGCACATATAGAATACTATATTCTACCGAATTGATTATGAACTTTTATTCTAGTTTGGTTCACTAGAGCCACCAAGTGAACCAAAAGGTCAAAACCTAGGGGTGCAAGAAATAATATTTAAATATAACTATTACATTTAAACCGGGCTCCATTACAAATGGATCTTCATGCGCTTCTTGTCCTTGATCTCCATTTCTTCAAAATAATTCTAACTATTCCTATTACAAAACTATTTAAAATAAATAGAAACCTTGATCGTGATCAAAGGGAAGTACATAGGAGGAGATAGAATTTACATTAGAGAAAAATTAGAGAAGACGAGGCATGCAGACCCCATTTAATAAAACTCATACATTCATGCATCCAACTAAAATAAAATCCAATCACATTGGTCAATAGTCCATAATCAATCCCATTTATTATCATACACATCACCATATGCATCAATAAATAACATTCATCTTATGAATAATAAACATTTAATATATATATTGATATCATTTAATGGGCAAATTTAGTTAGTATAAAATCTAATTTTGAATTAAAATAAACTCCTTTATTTTAATCCAAATTTAAATAAAAATAAAACTATTTTATTTTAATTTATCCTATTTTGAATAAAATAAACTATTTTATTTTAATCAAAATCTTAATCAAAATAAACTCCTTTATTTTAATTAATTATGGAATCCAATTCCATGTAAAAAAAAAATTATTAAAGGAAACACGGATTATCTTTCCTATTCACAAATAAACTCCTTTATTTTGAATAATATGAAATCTTATTTCATATCTAAATAAACTCCTTTATTTAAGGAAACACGGATTTTCTTTCCTATTCACAAATAAACTCCTTTTATTTTGAATAATATGAAATCTTATTTCATATCTAAACAAACTCCTTTATTTAAGGAAAGATGGATTTACTTCCCTATTCACAAATAAACTCCTTTATTTTAGGAAAAATAAAATCCAATTTCAACTCCAATTAGTTATCATGGAATCCAATTCCAACTCTAATTAGTTAGCATGAAATTCTAATTTTAAAATTAAAATAAATTTTATATTTTAATATTAAAATAAACCTTTTTATTTTAAAATTAAAATAAACTTTTATTTTAATTATAAAAAAGTAAGAATATATATATATATATATATTAGCAGTATATATTATAATATATATATATATATATTAGTACCCGTATCTTCCTTCCTTATAAAAAAAATTCACTCTTTGCGCTTGAATTAGTAGTATATGTATCAAAATATATATATATATATATATATATAATAACTTTTGAAGACTTTTGTGATGCCCCAAAATAGGTATACACAACACCCATTCTCGAGTCGCCAAATACATGGTACAAAGAAGCAAACTTCAACTTAATAATACAAATGTCGTGTGAAATATTTACACTATATCTTCGTGAGTTTAAATATAATATTGTCTTCTAGACAATATCCACACGCAAATAAATCCCCATCATAATTATTGATTCATTATTTTACAAAATGGTGAGGACTACTAAACAACTCTCTCTAGAACCTTCATTCCATACCAGAGACTAGTACTCGCTACATTCTCGCCTCCCGAGAAAAAATGGAACAACAAGGAAAAGGGTGAGCTCAACTAGCCCGGTAAAGAATATTATGACTAAGATAATATACAACAAATTATCGTTAGTCTTCAACAGAAAAATCGATAGAATACAATAGACAACAAGTTTGAGGATCAATATTTGCGTGAAATAATAATTCATAGAAGAGTTACGTAGAGAATGAAATCTACTATAATCTATGAATTTAACGATCCATCATCAATATTTTATCCCTGTAACATCAATCAATATTCATCTCAAATCAAATATTCATCTTTGCACTCTGAGCCAAAGATATTCATCAATCGGTCATATTCATCTCAACACTGTTCATCTTTGCACTAAAGGCCAAAGATATTCATCAATCGGTCGTCTTCATCTCAACAACTCTGTTCATCTTTTGCACTACTGGGCCAAAGATATTCTTCAGAAATCATTCATCTTTGCACTACGGGCCAAAGATATTCAATAATATCATCATTTAAGACCGAGGATGATGAAAATATTTTAAAGAACGAATCGGTGAGACAAAATGACAAGGATTAAGGATTAAGGATTCGTACTTTGTTTTATCCATGTCCAAAAATACCTCAAAAATAATCATAGTGGTGTAAAATTCAAGAATGATCAAAACATGGATACAATCAAAACTAGTATCCAGAATAGATATTTTGGACGAAAAGAAGAAATTTTATTTTTAATTGAATAATCTCAGTATCGTGAATAGTGTCAGAGTATCGTGAATAGTGCCGTATACGTGAATAGTAACTCCGACACCAAAAGATAGAAATTCCACAAAAATATCTTCACGCTTCATGAATAGTACTCGTGAATAGTAACTCGTGAATAGTAACTCATGAATAGTAACTCGTGAATAGTAACTCATGAATAGTAACTCGTGAATAGTAACTCATGAATAGTAACCCCGACATAAAAAAGTTCCAAATTTGATAAAAAGTTCCAACCAATATTTCAACATAATGATATTGAAGAAATAATATCATTTGAGAAGAAATTAACATCCCTTACCTCGAAAGATCAATACTTCTAGCTGAAACACCGGATATAGGCTATGACTTGGACTTGCACCGTATAGCAATACTCAAAGTATACTCAAAATACTCACAAGAATACGCTCGATAATATAGAGAGAGAAAACTTGATTTACGGTGTGATTTTCAATTATAACCTAAGCACCTATTTATAGGAAATTGCTTAGAACACAAAAGAGAAAATTTAATAAATTAATAATATAATTATATTATTTTCTACACATGTCTAGAATCTGATTTCAGCCATCAAACACATGCCACCTTCTAGAAAAAAATAAGAAAAACGTTTTTCTAATTTTAAATATTTTAAACTTCAAAAATCAATTATTTTTGAGCTTGGAACTTCAATAATTCATAATAAATAGCCCTTTCATCAGAAAATTCGAATCTCACAAGTTTTTATAGGAAATTCAATTCTCTACAACTTTGCGAAGAAAAGTTTTCCAAATTCCAATAGAAATTGGATTGAAATCCACAAAGCAGGCGATTTTACAGATTTATAATCAAATTCGATCAATAAATGGGGTCCACCGACATGTTTAACATGTTTTAAACATTTATTGCAACAAAAATACTCTTCCTCCTCGTATACTCATATATCCCACATTCGTTGTAAAAATATCACCAGTTAATATATTATTAAAATAATATATTTAAATGAATTATTTTATCGAGAAAAAAGATAAAATATTAATTTTCAACAATTGTCATTTTAAAAATTTTCTCCATCTATATCCACATAAAATCAATATTTTCCTCATCATATAAATCAATAATTAATTATTCACAAATAATATTACGAGAATCACAATATTGACAACGAGGCGGTTCCCGGAAAGAGGGGCTTTCAATAAGAATTTCTTCTTCTTGGGCAATAATTAGGTGACCAAACCTCTCCTTATGCAGAACTTTCTAGACATTGCTAATAATGTTATCGAATAATATTATTAGGATAATATGAATTATTACTTCGATAATGAAAGATCTTTGTGTAATGACAATTATTGAAACAACAACAATATAAAATATCAACGCAACAAATATTAACTCAATAAAATCTCTGAACACTAATTATCGTAACCATTATTGAGTAGTGCCTTCTTCACGTAAGAATCAATAATTGGTGCAATACAGGTAATGCAGTAAATTGCTTTCAACAACGCGCGTATTAGTGTGTTTTAACCATAGGGTATTCCACGATGATTAAGCAGTAACAACTCTGTGCGTTATTTAAAAACAACTTATATTTGTCGTTTTCTTCATCCAATCGCTTTCAGTTATGGGGCCACACATGGGCATTTAGCCGCATGCGAATATTCCCTGAAGCGATTGAATATTCCACGACCAAACGAATATTCCCAAACGATAATGAATATTTTATAACCACTTGTTTAATTTGAAATATTTGCATATTTAACCCTTAACTATCCACATTAATCAAATCAACCCTTACTATTTTAAAATAATAAATAAAGGAAATTCCTTTTTATTTAAAAATTTGAGGTCTTACAACCTCCCCTCCTTATGAAATTTCGTCCTCGAAATTGGCGACGATACTGTGTGTTTTGAAAAGGTGAGGATACCTCGCTTTCATTTCCGTTTCCAACTCCCGTGTCATTTCCTCTATAGCATGATTCCTCCACAAAACTTTAACTTGTGGTATAACCTTTCTTAGCGTAGGACATGCTCCTTCCTATCCAAAATCTTGACAAGTACCTCCTCACACGTTAAGTCTTGGCTATCTCGTCCTGGTTCTAACTCTATATAGCGTGGTTCGGGTCTTTCACATATATTCTGAAATGCAGATATGTGAAACACATTATGAACACTGAGACATACTCGGAGGTAACGCAAGTTTATAGGCTACATTTCCTACTCGGTCAAGAATTTGAAATGGACCAATAAATCATGGATTGAGCTTTCCTCTCTTCCCAAATCTTGTAACACCCCTCCATGGAGCAACTCGCAACAATACATGATCCCCTACATTAAATTCCACGTCCTTTCGATGAAGATCCGCATAACTCTTTTGTCGATCTTGTGCTTTGTTTGTTTGTATCGTTGTCGAATCATTAGTCATACGTACTAACTCGGGTCCCAACAATGTTGCTTCACCCACCTCATCCCAACATATTGGAGAAGCGACATTTTTGTCCATATAATGCTTGAATGGAACCATGCCTATATTTGTTTAATAACTATTGTTGTATGAGAATTCCACCAATGGCAAGTACTTATCCCAACTTCCTTTGAAATCTAGGACACGAGTTTTAATATATCTTCAAGAGTTTGAGTAGTCCTTTACGATTGCCCATCCGTTTGAGGATGGTATGCCTGCCAGATAAATCGTAAATTGCGTGCCCATAGCTTTTTTGCAAGCTAACCCAAAATCTTGAAGTGAATCTTGGGTCACGATCAAAACTATGGATCTGAGCATGCCATGCAATCTCACAATCGCATTTACGTCACATACGAGAAAGGCGTTCAAGGAATAAGTCTCGTATCGGTAAGAAATGAGCAGACTTGGTTAATCTATCAACAATAACCCAAATAGCATTGATGCCTTGAGAAAGCCGCGGGAAGACCCGTGTGAAATCCATAGTAATGTGTTCCACTTCCATTCCGGAATCTCAAGTGGTTGCAACGGACCCTTAGGTACAAGATGCTCCGCCTTTACACGTTTAGCAAGTTAAACACATCGAGATAAACTTTGCAATCTCTCTCTTCATATTGTTCCACCAAAATGTATGTCGAAGATCACGATACATTTTAGTACTTCCAAGATGGATTGCAAATGGTGTATTGTGTGCCTCCATCATAATCTTGTACTTCAAATCGAGTCGTTAGGAACACAAAGTCTAGAGTGGACTCAAGTATTCCTTCTTCATCAATTCTCGCTTAGGAATAGCTCCTTCTTGTACTTTCTTCTTCATATCGCATCAACTCCGAATTCGGTGGCTTGAGCAACCTTAACTTTTTCTATTAAAGTTGGCTCTGTCGTATACTTGACATCATCGCACCTTTTCGTTCTCGATATAATCTTCTACTCATCATCGCGTCATTTACCACGTTCGCTTTTCCAGGATGGCATGATCGTAACATGTCTTTGAAATGAGTCTCCTCTTGAGTTCTTCAAGCTCTTCCCACATTCCTTGCTCCATTCGAATTTTGTATCTCTACGAGTCAATTGCGTTAATGGAATAGCGATTCGAGAATATCCTTCAACGAATCTCCGATAATAACCAACTAAGCCTGAAAGCTACGTATTTCGATTATTGACTTAGGTTGCTCTCGGTGTGCTGACTCATATCCCAATCTTGGATAGCACGTCACAATGACACCTATCGATTTACTATCGCATGCGAATATGGCGTCCCCTACAGAGAGTTCGCTTAGGTGAATTCCGCAAAGGAAGTCACAAGATAAAGGCTCGGTACCAAATTCTATAGTTGAATTTTTAACTCACGAAGTTCAATAGGAGCCATTCGATATGAGATTTGAGAAATGAGTTTTATCTTAGGGTTCAAAGTCGATACAAAATTTAATATCGGGCTTTGGGAGTAAGCCAAGAAATTCTTCAGAAATACATCGAGGAAAAATCAATAACAACATGAATATTATTCAAATCCATAACATGGACTAAGAAAACTTGACATCCATAATAAGCGAATGACTTCATGACGATATGAAAATGTTTGATTACCATGGTTTGATTGCTTGAATTGAATAACGGAGTTGCTTAGGAATATGAAAACTAACAACCTTACGAAAATAATCAATTTTGGCGTGATGAGTAGTTAACCTTAAAATCACATCAAAAGCAAATATCTCTATAGAAATAAGGTTAACGGTAATGTGATAGTGCCAACCTAAATCAAACAAGATTTCTAAACAATGGATGTAATGAAAGTTTCTCTAACGGATTCTCCATAAATAGGTCAAAGTCTAATTTCTCCGTAGTCAAGTTCAAACGTTGGCGCAAGCAAGAGAGATAAAAGAATGGGTAGAACCGATATCTAGTAAGGTATATACTTCGCAAGAATTTATAATTAACTAACACGTGCTAAACCGTTCGGGTTCCTTGCATTTTGACCGATCACAACAAAACGCTCTTCCGGAATCGTTGACTTTGACTTTTACGGGATGATCTTTTGAGTCACCATTCCATTTGAATTTGGGTTTCGATATCGTCATACTGATCTCGGCGATATGTCCTTCTTTTCCACAATTATAGCATACCTTGGAAGGCTTTGAGCAGTTTGACCTTATATGTCCCTCCTCTCCACATCTCAGTAGCATCTAACCGGCGATCGTTCTCTTCCCTAGAATTTGTTGATGGTCTTGAGCGTGATGTTCCTTTTTTAAACGTCTTCCGTCATCGTTAAATCTTCTCTTTTAGATTGGACATCTCTTTCCATAATATCAGCGTCGTGCGCTTTTTACCCATGCATCACTCATTCTCACTCGTTCGGATTATTTCTTCTTTCATTTCGATTCGACTTTATCATCTTATACTCGCCAAAGAGTGCTTCATTCAAGCATCACGTGATCGGGTAACCTGCTTGAATCGTTGCATCCTTTTGCTCCACGCATTCGCTCGCAATTCTTTAGCTTTGCTCTTCTAACTCATGAATACGATTTTGCAATTCTATATTTTGATCATAAAATACCTCTAATAAACTCTCTTCTTGGTACCTCTTCTTCCTCTTCTTCCTCACTCTCATTTAATTACCTCTGCGATTATCTCGTGGCAACTATAAATTCTTCACTCACCACATGGATATCTCTAATTCCTTCTTCGCTTTGACATCACATTATCACGGTTGGCGATTAGAGGAGGTCTCCACGATCTCATTCACTCCATTGTTAACGTTCTCCAGACCATTCTAAAAAAACTATCATAAAACAAGGGTTAATTAAATAAATTAAGAAATCACATAATACCCTATAATATGACCAACCAACAAATAAGCTTAGGTAGGACACACTAGCGAAGGATTTACTCGTCTCTCCCTCCTAGTTCTATTCCCGATCTCCGCCAGAGATCATATCCTAAAGCGATATTTGTGGCGCCCCAAAATAGGTATACACAACACCCATTACGAGTCGCCAAATACATGGTACAAGAAGCAAACTACAACTTCAATAATACAAATGTCGTGTGAAATACGACAATATATCTTAATGAGTTTAAATATAATATTGTCTTCTAGACAATATATCCACGCATAAATAAATCCCCATCATAATTATTGATTCATTATTTTACAAAATGGTGAGGACTACTAAACAACTCTCTCTAGAACCTTCATTCCATACCCCGAGCTAAGTACTCATTACATTCTCGCCTCACGAGAAGAAAAATGGAACAATAAGGAAAGGGTGAGCTCAACTAGCCCGATAAAGAATATTATGACTAAGATAATATACAACAAATTATCGTTAGTCTTCATGAGGAAAAATCGATAGAATACAATAGACAACAAGTTTGGATCAATATTCGCAAGTGAAATAATAATTCATAGAAGAGTTACGTAGAGAATGAAATCTACTATAATCTATGAATTTAACGATCCATCATCAATATTTTATCCTGTAACATCAATCAATATTCATCTCAAATCAAATATTCATCTTTGCACTCAAGGGCCAAAGATATTCATCAATCGGTCATATTCATCTCAACACTGTTCATCTTTGCACTAAAGGCCAAAGATATTCATCAATCGGTCATCTTCATCTCAACACTGTTCATCTTTGCACTCTGGGCCAAAGATATTCTTGAAATCATTCATCTTTGCACTCTGGGCCAAAGATATTCAATATTATCATCATTTAAGACCGAGGATGATGAAAATATTTTAAAAAGCGAATCCGGTGAGAACAAAATGACAAGGATTAAGGATTAAGGATTAGTACTTTTGTTTTATCCATGTCCAACAATACCTCAAAAATAATCATAGTGGTGTAAAATTCAAGAATGATCAAAACATGGATACAATCAAAACTAGTATCGAGAATAGATATTTTGGACGAAAAGAAGAAATTTTATTTTTGATTGAATAAATCAAGTATCGTGAATAGTGTCAGTATATCGTGAATAGTGCCGTATCGTGAATAGTAACTCAGACACCAAAAGATAGAAATTCCACAAAAATATCTTCACGCTTCATGAATAGTACTCGTGAATAGTAACTTTCGTGAATAGTAACTCATGAATAGTAACTTCGTGAATAGTAACTCATGAATAGTAACTTCGTGAATAGTAACTCATGAATAGTAACCCGACATAAAAAGTTCCAAATTTGATAAAAAGTTCCAACCAATATTTCAGCATAATGATATTGAAGAAATAATATCATTTGAGAAGAAATTAACATCCCTTACCTCGAAAGATCAATACTTCTAGCTGAAACACCGGATATAGGCTATGACTTGGACTTGCACCGTATAGCAATACTCAAAGTATACTCAAAATACTCACAAGAATACGCTCGATAATATAGAGAGAAAACTTGATTTAAGTGTGATTTTCAATTCTAACCTAAGCACCTATTTATAGAAATTGCTTAGAACACCAAAGCGAGAAAATTTAATAAATTAATAATATAATTATATTATTTTCTACACATGTCTAGAATCTGATTTCACCATCAAACACATGCCACCTTCTAGAAAAAAAATAAGAAAAACGTTTTTCTAATTTTAAATATTTTAAACTTCCAAAAATCAATTATTTGAGACTTGAACTTCAATAATTCATAATAAATAGCCCTTTCATCAGAAAATTCAGAATCTCACAAGTTTTTATAGGAAATTCAATTCTCTACAACTTTGCAGAAGAAAGTTTTCCAAATTCCAATCAGAAATTGGTGAAATCCACAAGCAGGCGATTTTACGGTATAATCAAATTTCGGTCAATAAATGGGGTCCACCGAGCATGTTTAACATGTTTTAAACATTTATTGCAACAAAAATACTCTTCCTCCTTGTATACTCATATATCCCACATTCGTTGTAAAAATACCATAGTTAATATATTATTAAAATAATATATTTAAATGAATTATTTTATCGAGAAAAAGATAAAATATTAATTTTCAACAATTGTCATTTTAAAAATTTTCTCCATCTATATCCACATAAAATCAATATTTTCCTCATCATATAAATCAATAATTAATTATTCACAAATAATATTACTGAGAATCCTGATATTGACAACGAGGCGGGTTCAGGAAAGAGGGCTTTCGATAAAATTTCTTCTTCTTCTTGGTAGCATGATTAGGTGACCAAACCTATCCTTAGACGAACTTTCTAGACATTGCCAATAATGTTATCTAATAATATTATTAGGATAATATGAATTATTGCTTCGATAATGAAAGAAGATCTTTGTGTAATGACAATTATTGAAACAACAAGAATATAAAATATCAACGAAGCAAATATTAACTCGATAAAAATTTGAGCGATAATCACGTAACCATTATTGAGTAGTGCCTTCTTACGTAAGAATCAATAATTGGTGCAATCTGGTGTCTAATTTGCTTTCAACAACAGCGTATTAGTGTGTTTTAACCACCGGGTATTCAGCGATATACTTGATAACAACTACGTAGTTATTTAAAAACAACTTATATTTGTCGTTTTCTTCATCCAATCGCTTTCAGTTATGGGGCCCACACATGGTCTTTGGCTGGCCGTAAATGCGAATATTCCCCGACAAGCGATCTGAATATTCCACGACCAAACGAATATTCCCAAGCGATAATGAATATTTTATAACCACTTGTTTAATTTGAAATATTTGCATATTTAACCCTTAACTATCCACATTAATCAAATCAACCCTTACTATTTCAAAATAATAAATAAAGGAAATTCCTTTTATTTAAAAATTTCGAGGGTCTTACAACCTCCCTCCTTATGAAATTTCGTCCTCGAAATTGCGACGTACACAGTGTTTTGAAAAGGTGAGGATACCTCGCTTTCATTTCCGTTTCCAACTCCCCGGTCATTTCCTCTATATAGCATGATTCCTCCACAAAACTTTAACTTGTGGTATAACCTTTCTTGCGTGGGACATGCTCCTTCCTATCCAAAATCTTGACAAGTACCTCCTCATACGTTAAGTCTTGGCTATCTCGTCAGGTTCTAACTCTATAGCGTGGTTCGGGTCTTTCACATATTTACGAAATACGAGATATATGAAACACATTATGAACACGAGACATACTCGGAGGTATGCGCAAGTTTATAAAGCTACATTTCCTACTCGGTCAAGAATTTGAAATGGACCGATAAATCATGGATTGAGCTTTCCTCTCTTCCCAAATCTTGTAACACCCTCCATGGAGCAACTTCATGACAATACATGATCCCCTACATTAAATTTCCCGTCCTTTCGATGAAGATCCGCATAACTCTTTTGTCGATCTTGTCTGGTTTGTATCGTTGTCGAATCATTAGTCATACGTACTAACTTCGGGTCCCAACAATGTTGCTTCACCCACCTCATCCCAACATATTGGAGAGCGACATTTTGTCCATATAATGCTTGAATGGAACCGTACTATATTTGTTTAATAACTATTGTTGTATGAGAATTCCACTGATGGCAAGTACTTATCCCAACTTCCTTTGAAATCTAGGACACGAGTTTTAATATATCTTCAAGAGTTTGAGTAGTCCTTTTGATTGCCCATCCGTTTGAGGATGGTATGCCAACCCAGATCGTAAATTCGTGCCCATAGCTTTTTGCAAGCTAACCCAAAATCTTGAAGTGAATCTTGGGTCACGATCCAAAACTATGGATACTGGGCATGCCATGCAATCTCACAATCGCATTTACGTACATACGAGAAAGGCGTTCAAGGGAATAAGTCTCTCGTATCGGTGAAGAAATAAGCGGAACTTGGTTAATCTATCAACAATAACCCAAATAGCATTAATGCCTTGAGAAAGCCGCGGAAGACCCGTCTTGAAATCCATAGTAATGTGTTCCCACTTCCATTCAGGAATCTCAAGTGGTTGCAACAAACCCTTAGGTACAAGATGCTCGCCTTTACCGTTGGCAAGTTAAACACATCGAGATAAACTTTGCAATCTCTCTCTTCATATTGTTCCACCAAAATGTATGTGAAGATCACGATACATTTTAGTACTTCAAATGGATTGCAAATGGCATATTGTGTGCCTCCATCATAATCTTGTACTTCAAATCAGTCGTTAGGAACACAAAGTCTAGAGTGGACTCGAAGTATTCCTTCTTCATCAATTCTAAGCTTAGGAATAGCTCCTTCTTGTACTTTCTTCTTCATACGCATCAACTCCGATTTCGGTGGCTTGAAGCGACCTTAACTTTTCTATTAAAGTTGGCTCTATGCGTATACTTGACATCATCGCACTTTTCGTTCGCATATAATCTTCTACTCATCAGCGTCACTTCCACGTTAAACTTTTCGGGATGGCATGTCGAGAACATGTCTTTGAAATGAGTCTCCTCTTGAGTTCTTGAAGCTCTTTCCACATTCCTTGCTCCATTCGAATTTTGTATCTCTCTGAGTCAATTTGCGTTAATGGAATAGCGATTCGAGAATATCCTTCAACGAATCTCAGATATAATAAACTAAGCCTGAAAGCTACGTATTTCGATTCTTGACTTAGGTTGCTCTCAATTGTGACTCATATCCCAATCTTGGATAGCACGTCACAATGACACCTATCGATTTACTATCGCACGAATATAGCGTCCCCTACAGAGAGTGCGGCAGGTGAATTCCACAAAGGAAGTCACAAGATAAAGGCTCGGTACCAAATTCTATAGTTGAATTTTAACTCACGAAGTTCAATAGGAGCCATTCGATATGAGATTTGAGAAATGAGTTTGTATGGGTTCAAAGTCGATACAAAATTTAATATCAGGCTTTGGGAGTAAGCCAAGAAATTCTTCAGGAAATACATCAGGAAAAATCAATAACAACATGAATATTATTCAAATCCATAACATGGACTAAGAAAACTTGACATCCATAATAAACGAATGACTTCATGGCTTGATATGAAAATGTTTGATTACCATGGTTTGATTGCTTGAATTCGAATAACATGTTGCTTAGGAATATGAAAACTAACAACCTTACGAAAACAATCAATTTTGGCATGATGAGTAGTTAACCTTAAAATCACATCAAAAGCAAATATCTCTATAGAAATAAGGTTAACAGGTAATGTGATAGTGCCAACCTAAATCAAACAAGATTTCTAAACAACAGATGTAATGAAAGTTTCTCCTAACGGATTCTCCATAAATAGGTCAAAGTCTAATTTCTCATGAAGTCAAGTTCAAACGTTGCGTATGAAGAAGAGATAAAGAATGGGTAGAACCGATATCTAGTAAGGTATATACTTCGCAAGAATTTATAATTAACTAACACGTGCTAACCGTTCGGGTTCCTCGCATTTTGACCGATCAACAAAACGCTCTTCCGGAATCGTTGACTTTGACTTTTACAGGACGATCTTTTGAGTCACCATTCACACCGGGTGGGTTTCGATATCGTCTAATCTCGGCGATATGTCCTTCTTTTCCACAATTATAGCATACCTTGGAAGGCTTTGAGCAGTTTGACCTTATATGTCCCTCCTCTCCACATCGCAGCATCTAAGCGGCGATCGTTCTCTTAGCCCTAGAATTTGTTGATGGTCTTTGATGTTGCTTGCCGACGTCTTCCCGTCATCGTTAAATCTTCTCTTTTAGATTGGACATCTCTTTCCATAATATCAACGCGTCGATGCTGACTTTTACCCATGCATCACTCATTCTCACTCGTTCGATTATTTCTTCTTTTCATTTCAGATTCGACTTTATCATCTTATACTACGCCAAAGAGTGCTTACATTCAAGCATCACGTATCGGGTAACACAAGCTTGAATCGTTGCATCCTTTTGCTCCACATTGCCTGCAATTCTTTAGCTTTGCTCTTCTAACTCATGAATACGATTTTGCAATTCTATATTTTGATCATAAAATACCTCTAATAAACTCTCTTGGTACCTCTTCTTCCTCTTCTTCCTCACTCTCAATTTGTTACCTCTGCGATTATCTGGGTGCAACTATAAATTCTTCACTCACCACATGGATATCTCTAATTCCTTCTTACGCTTTGACATCACATTATCACGGTTGGCGATTAGAGGTGTCTCCACGATCTCATTCACTCCATTGTTAACGTTCTCGTGACCATTCTAAAAAAACTATCATAAAACAAGGGTTAATTAAATAAATTAAGAAATCACATAATACCCCTATAATATGACCAACCAACAAATAAGCTTAGGTAGGACACACTAGCGAAGGATTTACTCGTCTCTCCCTCCTAGTTCTATTCCCGATCTCCGCGAGAGATCATATCCTAAGCTCGATACCAATTGTGGCGCCCCAAAATAGGTATACACAACACCCATTACGAGTCGCCAAATACATGGTACAAGAAGCAAACTACAACTTCAATAATACAAATGTCGTGTGAAATACGACAATATATCTTAATGAGTTTAAATATAATATTGTCTTCTAGACAATATCCACACGTAAATAAATCCCCATCATAATTATTGATTCATTATTTTACAAAATGGTGAGGACTACTAAACAACTCTCTCTAGAACCTTCATTCCATACCCCAGAGCTAGTACTCGCTACATTCTCGCCTCTCGAGAAGAAAAATGGAACAATAAGGAAAAGGGTGAGCTCAACTAGCCCGGATAAAGAATATTATGACTAAGATAATATACAACAAATTATCGTTAGTCTTCAACGAGGAAAAATCGATAGAATACAATAGACAACAAGTTTCGGATCAATATTCGCATGGAAATAATAATTCATAGAAGAGTTACGTAGAGAATGAAATCTACTATAATCTATGAATTTAACGGTCCATCATCAATATTTTATCCCTGTAACATCAATCGATATTCATCTCAAATCAAATATTCATCTTTCACCACTCTCAGGCCAAAGATATTCATCAATCGGTCATGTATTCATCTCAACACTGTTCATCTTTGCACTAAAGGCCAAAGATATTCATCAATCGGTCATCTTCATCTCAACACTGTTCATCTTTGCACTTCTGGGCCAAAGATATTCTTGAAATCATTCATCTTTGCACTACTGGCCAAAGATATTCAATAATATCATCATTAAAAGGCGAGGATGATGAAAAATATTTTAAAAGCGAATCCGGTGAGACAAAATGATGAGGATTAAGGATTAAGGATTAGTACTTTGTTTTATCCATGTCCAACAATACCTCAAAAATAATCATAGTGGTGTAAAATTCGAGAATGATCAAAACATGGATACAATCAAAACTAGTATCCGAATAGATATTTTAGACGAAAAGAAGAAATTTTATTTTTAAGATTGAATAATCAGTATATCGTGAATAGTCAGTATATCGTGAATAGTCCGAGTATCGTGAATAGTAACTCAGGCACCAAAAGATAGAAATTCCACAAAAATATCTTCACGCTTCATGAATAGTACTCGTGAATAGTAACTTCGTGAATAGTAACTCATGAATAAGTAACTCGTGAATAGTAACTCATGAATAGTAACTTCGTGAATAGTAACTCATGAATAGTAACCCAAAGCATAAAAAAGTTCCAAATTTGATAAAAAGTTCAACCAATATTTCAACATAATGATATTGAAGAAATAATATCATTTGAGAAGAAATTAACATCCTTACCTCGAAAGATCAATACTTCTAAATTTGAAAAACAGGA
The DNA here is from genome assembly GCA_020205615.1 of Panax quinquefolius. Classification (NCBI taxonomy): domain Eukaryota; kingdom Viridiplantae; phylum Streptophyta; class Magnoliopsida; order Apiales; family Araliaceae; genus Panax; species Panax quinquefolius. The sequence continues at coordinate 104,130,899 of CM035154.1, read as the reverse complement.
TATAGGCTATGACTTGGACTTGCACCGTATAGCAATACTCAAAGTATACTCAAAATACTCACAAGAATCGCTCGATATATAGAGAGAAAAAAACTTTTACGGTGTGATTTTCAATTCTAACCTAAGCACCCTATTTATAGGAAATTGCTTAGAACACCAAAAGCGAAAATTTAATAAATTAATAATATAATTATATTATTTTCTACACATATCTAGAATCTGATTTCAGCCATCAAACACATGCCACCTTCTAGAAAAAATAAGAAAAACGTTTTCTAATTTTAAATATTTTAAACTTCAAAAATCAATTATTTGAACTTGAACTTCAATAATTTATAATAAATAACCCTTTCATCAGCAAATTGAATCTCATGAGTTTTTATAGGAAATTCAATTCTCTACAACTTTGCAGAAGAAAGTTTTCCAAATTCAATCAAAATTCAAAGAAATCCACAAGCAGGCGATTTTCTGATTTATAATCAAATTTCGATTCGATAAATGGGGTCCATGAGCATGTTTAACATGTTTTAAACATTTATTGCAACAAAAATACTCTTCCTCCTCGTATACTCATATATCCCACATTCGTTGTAAAAATATCATAGTTAATATATTATTAAAATAATATATTTAAATGAATTATTTTATCGAGAAAAAGATAAAATATTAATTTTCAAAATTGTCATTTTAAAAATTTTCTTCATCTATATCCACATAAAATCAATATTTTCCTCATCATATAAATCAATAATTAATTATTCACAAATAATATTACGAGAATCACAATATTGACAACGAGTAGGTTCAGGAAGGGGCTTTCAATAAGAATTTCTTCTTCTTGGCGCGCAATTAGGTGACCAAACCTCTCCTTAGAGCGAACTTTCTAGACATTGCCAATAATGTTATCTAATAATATTATTAGGATAATATGAATTATTGCTTCGATAATGAAAGATCTTGTGTAATGACAATTATTGAAAAACAACAATATAAAATATCAACGCAAACAAATATTAACTCGATAAAATCTTGAGCGATAATTCGTAACCATTATTGAGTAGTGCCTCTTCACGTAAGAATCAATAATTGGTGCAATCTGGGTGCAATCGCTTTCAACAACAGCGTATTAGTGTGTTTTAACCACATGGGTATTCCAACGAAGATACTTGGTAACAACTACTGCAGTTATTTAAAAACAACTTATATTTGTCGTTTTCTTCATCCAATCGCTTTAGTTATGGGGCCCACACATGGTTTTCTTGTAGTCGTACGAATATTCCACAAGCGATCTGAATATTCCACGACCAAACGAATATTCCCAAGCGATAATGAATATTTTATAACCACTTGCTTAATTTGAAATATTTGCATATTTAACACTTAACTATCCACATTAATCAAATCAACCCTTACTATTTCAAAATAATAAATAAAGGAAATTCCTTTTTATTTAAAAATTTCGGGGTCTTACAACTTTTGTATCCTGGCCGCGCCTTGACCTTTTTTTTTTTTAGTTAGTAAATTCGGTAATAACATATATCATATATATATATATATATATATATATTATTAATTGAGGCGAACATAGTATGTCAAGACTAGCCATCCCATGATTATTATCCCTAGGCAAATTACAGCCTTCGGCAGCTGTATCAGATGTACATTTCTTACCATTGATAAACCACGGAACAGCGAAGAAAAAAAAACTATCGGGATTACCGATTTTAATTTATTTATTATTTTTTTTAATAAATTTTATACAATAAAATTATGCCCAATTAAATTGTTCTAAACACATATCAATATACATATCAAATTAAAACAATTAATAATTCGCATAAAGGTTTGGCTCTGATGCCACTGTTAGGTTTGTAATATTCAAGAAGCAATCAAATTGCATAAAAGTGCGGAAGCGTGTAAAAATCAAAGTTTAAAATTTTTACAAACCATATACCCGGATCACCCTTTATTCACAATTATTAATTAAACGAAGAATAAGAAATTATGAAATCATACCCTTGTAGAAACGAGCTTCCTCAGGTACGAGTTCACCTCCTACTTCTCCGCGATCTCCTTGAATCCACCGGGTTTGGTTTCTTCCTTTGATCAATGTAAGCCACCCAAGTGTATGGCCTCTAGAGGTGATCCACCAAGGAATAATAATGATTCAAGAAGAAGGGATATTGGCTCAATCCTAGTTTTTCCTATCTCTATAGAAAAAGGGCGTACTCTCCAACTTTTTGAATTGTTACGTACCTTTGATATCTGATATAAGACTCCTCTTATAAAGATATCAGGTAACCTTATTTAATAAAAATAAGATATTATTTAATTAAACTCTTTTAATTAATTGGGCTCCCTAATCTTATTAGGGATAATTAATTAAACTCCTTTTACTAATTTTCCTCCTAATCCTATTAGGAATAAATGAAGTACTTATATTAAATTAATTCCTAAACTCTTTTAGAAATTAAAATAATAATAATTGTAATAATATTAATAAGACTCCTCTTATTAATTTATATTTAATATTTCTAAAATATTAAATCATAAATATTAAGCTATTTAATTTATTCTATCACCATAGATTAAATTAAATATACATAACATATTATTACGATTATGCCATTAACTTCTTAAATAATTATTCTTCCTTTTATGGTGTGACCCTTTAGGTTCTCCATATTAAAGCTAGGTTGTGAATAAATCAATTAGAACAATTCTAATCTTATTTAAATAAATAAATTAAACAATTAATTTATTTAAATAAATAATATTTATTCTCTGATAGGGATAAGCCTCTCTAGCGATCAGCGACTTTCCGGATAATATAGATTTCAACATTAATCATTAAAGAACCTTTGAGTAAATAGTTCGCAAATACAATTCAATCCTTCCACCATCTGATGTCCCAATTAAATATAAGGCATAGAATTCATTGTCAAGTCTTATTTTATTTAATTATATGTATTTCGATCCTTAAATGCACAACTCAAATAATGCAAATTAGAAACTCCTTTCTAATTTCATTTCATTTTATAACCCGAGGACTCTTTGGGTTGTCATTTATCGAATCACATAGGACATTTCTCTTCTTTTATTAGAAGTGGTAGATTCTTTATTGATCATACATTATCTCCATATACAACTTATTATACCAAAGCATACCCTTTGATATACCTAAGGGTCTTAAGGAATAAGTCAAAGTATAACTCATCATACACAAGATACTATGATGATCTCAAGTCCAAGGATCACTTGTACTACTATCACTACTGAGGAATTCCTATTGTGAGCAAGTAAAACTCCATTAGGTATTCCTTAGCGAGCCACGTTCGATGAACTTATTCTCTAATAAGCACCTACATACTTGCTTTAGTGTCTCCACATAAATGATCATGAGATCAATCATCCTCATCGATGAGCAAAAACGTATGTACCAATCTATCAGGATTCACTAATCCCCAATTTAGTAATCAATGATTGGGAACTATTTTAGTTTTAAGCTTTCTAAGAATTTAGATCTCAATTGAATGATCATCATCATTATTCTAAAAGCATTGCTTAAAACTATGGGTTTATCACATATTATAAAAAAAGACATCATGTAGATAATTAAAAGCCTTTAATAAATTAATACTTTTTATTAATAAATGAATAAGATTGTTACAAAGTATATGCTTTATCATCAAACATGATTGGCTTGTGTGCATACTACTTTCACTTTGAATCGTTCTTCTTTTCAGAAGATCCTTTGGCCCCTACCAGTAAGACTTGGTCTTTCTTGGTTGGAAAGTGACTCTCCTCATTTTTTAACATGTTGAGCAAATCAGCGAGGCTGATATCTAGCTTGTTCATATGTAAAAATTCACAACAATTGTAAAAGGAGTCTGAGAGTGAGTGCAAGATCAAATCTTGGCTCAACTCTCCATCCATGACAAAACCCGTTGTCCTAATTGATCAATCAAATTGATTATGTTAAGAACCTTTGTTTGTACTATAGTGCCATTGGTCATTCTAGATTGGAAGAGCTCCTTAGATATCTGATATCTATCAGTCCTACTTTCCTCACCATCAACTACTTGATGTGCAGGAATATAGTAAAAGCATCCATAGTTTCATCTTGTATTTGAAGCTCGTTACTTTCATAGATCTTGAGCATGATGCATTGAGCCAATTGTGCATCATCTTGCCACTTTCTAAAAGTAGCAATGTCTTCCTCGGAGGCATTATGCGCAACCATTCTTGAGGATAGGCGTATTAAGGACATAAGATAGCTTTGACTATGAGAACTATTCTCAAATTCCTTAACCAATCCAGTTTAATTTGATTGCGGTTAATTTAGCATCTAATATGCTTATGATGATAGTAATTTTAGACATTGTAAAATTACGTAAATGAATTTGTAATTAACAACATTTTAACATACATTCTTTTATTAATTACCAAAATAATTTAGGTCTTGTTTTAAATTGGTATCTCCCACTATTTTCTTCAAACTATATTACCCTCACTTATATAGTTTAAGCAAAATCTAATTAAAGATTTGCTAGTGAGAATAAGGATCCCATTTCAAATGTATATAGCCTTGTGGTGACACAACAAACTATATATAAATAAATAGGTAGACAACTTTTGTCAATTACATCAACTATGCAACTCCTTTTCTTTTGCCTCTTAGATTATTTTGATCAGTGGTGGCACATCAGAATCAAAATTATCCAAGTTAAGTCGACCTAGCACTCCATATATTAAAAAAAAAAAATATCATCCTTGTGGTGACACAACAAAACAATATTGTTCAATTTTCTTTATAAGCATCAAATGTGATAAATTAACATCTTAAATACTTAATACTTGCCTTGTGGTGACACAACAAACTCATATTAAATATTTAATACTCTATTAATTTTATCATTTAGAAGGCGACGTTCGATATTCCAAATATCTTTGAGCGCTTAGGACTTAATATAAAAATTGAGTGGTTTGTTATTAATTTGTCTCACCTTGTTTTATGGCAGCATGCATATATATATATATAAAATACGCGTATATTAATGAACATGCGAAGCATGTTTGCATAATATATAATATATATAGTATAAGCATGCACATATAGAATACTATATTCTACCGGATTGATTATGGACTTTTATTCTAGTTTGGTTCACTAGAGCCACCAAGTGAACCAAAGGTCAAACCCTAGGGTGCAAGAAATAATATTTAAATATAACTATTACATTTAAACTTGGGGCTCCATTACAAGCGGGTCTTCAAGCGCTCCTTGCTCCTTGATCTCCAATTTTTCAAAATTAATTCTAACTATTCTATTACAAAACTATTTAAAATAAATAGAAACCTTGATCGTGATCGAGGGAAGTACATAGGAGGAGTTAGAATTTACATTAAGAAAAAATTAGAGAAGGCGCAGTCTGTGAGACCCCATTTAATAAAACCCATACATTCATGCATCCAACTAAAATAAAATCCAATCACATTGGTGATTGTCCATAATCAATCCCATTTATTATCATACACATCATCATATGCATCAATAAATAACATTCATCTTATGAATAATCAACATTTAATATATATATTGATATCATTTAATGGACAAATTTAGTTAGTATAAAATCTAATTTTGAATCAAAATAAACTCCTTTATTTTAATCCAAATTTAAATCAAAATAAAACAATTTTATTTTAATTTATCCTATTTTGAATAAAATAAACAATTTTATTTTAATCAAAATCTTTAATCAAAATAAACTCCTTTATTTTAATTAATTATGGAATCAATTCCATGTTATAAAAAAATAAAATTATTAAAGGAAACACGAATTCTTTTCTATTCACAAATAAACTCCTTTATTTTGAATAATATGAAATCTTATTTCATATCTAAATAAACTCATTTATTTAAGGAAATTAGGATTCTCTTCCTATTCACAAATAAACTCTTTTATTTTGAATAATATGAAATCTTATTTCATATTTAAATAAACTCCTTTATTTTAAGGAAACACGGTTTTCTTTTCTATTCACAAATAAACTCCTTTATTTTGAATAATATGAAATCTTATTTCATATCTAAATAAACTCCTTTATTTAAGGAAATTAGGATTCTCTTTCCAATTCACAAATAAACTCTTTTATTTTGAATAATATGAAATCTAATTTCATATCTAAATAAACTCCTTTATTTAAGGAAAGATGGAATACAATTTCAACTCCAATTAGTTATCATGGAATCCAATTCCAACTCTAATTAGTTATCATGAAATTTAATTTTAAAATTAAAATAAACTCTTTTATTTTAATATTAAAATAAACCTTTTATTTTAAGATTAAAATAAACTTTTATTTTAATTATAAAATTATTAAGATTAAAATAAAACTTTATATTTTAATATTAAAATAAACCTTTTATTTTAAAATTAAAATAAACTTTTTATTTTAATTATATAATAATTAAGAATAATATATATATATATATATATATCACGGAATTAAACCAAACTTTAGTTAATATATATATATATATATATATATATGTATATATATAACGTGAATCCTGTTGTATCTATAACATGAAATCCTTGAAAACCGTGCCTTGTAAATCCATACATGAATCTTGTTTATCCCTTGAACCCTTTGTCCACGCGGAAAAAAAAAATTAAAAGGACACACGGTTTTTTTTTTATTATTTATTAAATTTTATACAATAAAATTATGCCCAATTAAATTATTCTAAACACATATCAATACACATATCAAATTAAAACAATTAATAATTCGCATAAAGGTTTGGCTCTGATGCCACTATTAGGTTTGTAATATTCATGTGCGCAATCAAATTGTATAAAAAGTGCGGAAACGTGTAAAAAATCAGAGTTTAAAAATTTTACAAACCATATACCCGGATCACCCTTTATGCACAATTATTAATTAAACGAAGAATAAGAAATTATGAAATCATACCCTTTAGAAGAAACGAGCTTCCTCGAGTGCGAGTTCACCTCCTACTTCTCATGATCTCCTTGAATCATAGGGTTTGGTTCCTTCCTTTGATCGATGTAAGCCACCCAGTGTATGGCCTCAGAGGTGATCCACCGAGGAAGAATAGGAATTCAAGAAGATGGGTATTTTGGCTTAAACCCTAGTTTTCTATCTCTATAGAAAAGGACGTACTCTCCAACAAATTGGAATTATGTCGTATGTTGTAAAAGTCAACAACCCCCGTTCACCCATAATAAGACTCCTCTTATTTATAGATGTGGGCAACCCACCTTAACAATTAAGGAATTGGGATTTATTTAATTAATTAAAATTTTTTAATTAATTAAGCTCCCTAATCTTATTAGGGATAATTAATTAAACTCCTTTAACTAATTTTTCCTCCTAATCTATTAGGAATAAATGAAAGTACTTATATTAAATTAATTCCTAAACTCTTTTAGAAATTAAAATATTAATAATTGTAATAATATTAATAAGACACCTCTTATTAATTTATATTTAATATTTCTAAAATATTAAATAATAAATATTAAGCTATTTAATTTATTCTATCACCATAGATTAAATTAAATATACTTAACTTATATTATTACGATTATGCCATTAACTTCTTAAATAATTATTCTTCCTTTTATGGTGTGACCCTTTAGGTTCTCCATATTAAGCAGGTTGTGAATAAATCAATTAGAACAATTCTAATCTTATTTAAATAAATAAATTAAACAATTAATTTATTTAAATAAATAATATTTATTCTACAATAGGGATAAGCTCTCCTAGCGATCAGCGACTTTCCGGATAATATAGATTTCAACATTAATCATAAAAGAACTTTTGAGTAAATTGTTCTTAGTATAATTCAATCCTTCCACCATACTGATGTCCCAATTAAATATAAGACATGGAATTCTTCTGTCAAGTCTTATTTTATTTAATTATATGTATTTCGATCCTTAAATGCACAACTCCAAATAATGCAAATTAGAAACTCCTTTCTAATTTCATTACGCCTTATGCCGAGGACTATTGGGTTGTCATTTATCGAATCACATAGGACATTTCTCTTCTTTTATTAGAAGTGGTAGATTCTTTATTGATCATATATTATCTCCATATACTGACTTGTTATACCCAAGCATACCCTTTGATATACCCTAAGGGTCTTAAGGAATAAGTCAAAGTATAACTCATCATACACGAGATACTATGATGATCTCAAGTCAAGGATCACTTGTACTACTATCACTACAGAGAATTCCTATTGATGAGACAAGTAAAACTCCATTAGGTATTCCTTAGCGAGCCGCGTTCGGTGAACTTATTCTCTAATAAGCACCTACATACTTGCTTTAGTGTCTCCACACAAATGATCATGAGATCAATCATCCTCATCAATGAGCAAGCAACGTATGTACCCAATCTACCCGGATTCACTAATCCCCAATTTAGTAATCCAATGATTGGGAACTATTTTAGTTTTAAGCTTTCTAAGAATTTAGATCTCATTAGAATGATCATCATCATTATTCTAAAAGCATTGCTTAAAACTATGGGTTTATTACATATTATAAAATAGCATCATGTAGATAATTAAAAGCCTTTAATAAATTAATACTTTTTATTAATAAATAAATAAGATTGTTACAAAGTATATGCTTTATCATCAAACATGATTGGCTTGTGTGCATACTACTTTCAGATAATTCCTCTCATATTCTTTGAGTTGTCGAGAGGCATAGGCTATGACTTTCCCATGTTGCATGAGAACACATCCTAACCTTTTGCCTGAAGCATCACTTGTAGATACAAATCCCTCCGAGCCAGATGGTATTATCAGAACAGGTGCTGAAATGAGTCTTCTCTTGAGTTCTTGAAAACTCTTCTCACATTCCTCACTCAATCTGAATTTTGTATCTTTCAAAGGTCATTTAAGTTAATGGAGTAGCGATTCGAGAAAATCCTTCTACGAATCTCCGATAATAACTTGACTAAGTCGAGAAAGCTACGTACTTCGATCAACGATTTAGGTTGCTCCTAGCTTTGAATAGCTTGATCTTTCTTTGGGTGATAGATATTCTATAACTTGATACCACGTGCCTAAGGAATGCTACTTCCTCGAAGGCGAACTCACATTTCTTCAACTTGGCATAAAGCTTATATTCACGAAGCTTTTGCGAGATCGACCTCAAGTGTTGCTCATGATCTTCACGGCTTTTGGAATAAATAAGGATGTCATCAATAAAGGCGACCACAAAGTGATCCAAATATTCCTTGAATACTCGGTTCATCATATCCATGAAAGCGGCGAGGAGCATTAGTCAATCCAAAGACATGACTCGAAATTCATAATGCCCGTCTTAGGAGTTACGAAAGCCATCTTTGGAATGTCGCCGGTTCTAATCTTCAATTGGTGATATCGAGCGAAGATTAATTTTTGAAAAGAATTTGGCACCTTGCAACTGGTCAAACAGGTCAACAATACGTGGCAATGGGTACCTATTTTTGATGGTGACATAATTCAACAATAAAGCCAATGTCTAACAATTCCAGATAATCAATACAAAGTGCATACTACCATCTTTCTTCTTCACGAATAGTACAGGAGCACCCCAAGGAGAAGTACTAGAATGAATAAAGCCAATGTCTAACAATTCCTGCAGTTGGGTCTTTAACTCCTGATGTTCGATAGGAGCCATTCGATATGGGGCTTTGGAAATGGGTTTTGTACCGGGTTCAAGGTCGATACAAAATTCAATCTCATGTTCTGGGGGTAGGCAAGGAAGTTCTTCATGGAATACGTCAGAAAATTCATTAACAATAGAAATGTCATTCAAAACTGACGTATTTTTGTTTAGATCCGTGACATGAGCTAAGAAAGCTTGACATCCATTTTTTAACAAACGAATAGTTTTATGGCTTGAGATGACAGTGATTGATTTTATTGGTTTGGTTGCTTGAATTCACATAATAGGTTGGTTAGGAATATGAAAGCTAACAACCTTACGAAAACAATCAATTTTTGCATGATGAGTGGTTAACCAATCAATCCCTAGAATTACGTCAAATACAATTATTTTCAATGAAATAAGATCGACAGGTAATGTGAGGGTACCGATTTGAACCAAACAAGACTTATAAACAGTGGATGTAATGAAGGTTTCTCCCAACGGAGTTTAATGAGATAAAGTCAAAGTCTAATTTCTCCGGAGTCAAATTTAAACGTTGAGCGCAAGTAGGAGAAATAAAAGAATGGGTAGACCCGGTATCAAATAAGGTATATACTTCGCTAGAGTTTATGATAAGCTTATCCGTGATGACCTCGTTCGGGTTCCTTGCTTTCTGGGAGGTCAAGATAAACGCTCTCCCTTGCACTACTGGCTTTAACTTTTCTGGGACGTCCTTTGGTGTCTCTATCCTAGTTGAACTTGTTTTCGATGAATGATAAAATCGAGCTAGGTGACCTTCTCTTCCACAATTATAACATGCTTTGGATGACATTGCGCAGTTTGGACTGATGTGTCCTTCCCCTCCGCATTTGAAGCATATAATAGGTGGTCGTTCTCCTTCCTTAACCACGGGTGCAGGTGTGATGTCTTTCCATCATTGTTGAATCTCCTCTTCTTGAAATGTCCATTCTTATTGCTTTGGTCATGATTACCACCGAAGTGGTTACCATTTCTGGCATGTTGATTCCCTCCACGCTTATTGTCACCGCCGATATTTGTTATCCTTTGGTATTATCATTTTGTCGAATGCTCTCTTTTGGTTGGGTTGACTCATTATCGTGCTACAATAACTGAGCCCTATTAACAACATCTGAATACAAACACAGTTTATGAGAGATAAGATATTGACGTATCTCGGGTTTCAAACCTCTTAGAAACATTCGCGTCATTCTCTCCTCATTATCAACCAAATGGGACGCAAACCGGGACAACTCGGCAAACTTGGCTTTGTACTACGACACGACCATGTTGTTTTGTTCCAGTTTAATGAACTCTACCTCTTTCATGTGACGAATACTTTTGGGAAAGTACTTGTCGTTGAACAGTTCTTGGAACTTCTCCCAAGACATCTTCAGTGAGGCAGGTTGAGTACGCTTTACAGATTCCCACCAGTAATCTGCCTCTGCCCGCAACATGAAGGTGGAAAAGGGAACCTTTTTCTCCTTGGAGCATCCCAAGATATCAAATATCTTGTTGATCTGCTTTATCCACGTCTCTTCCTTAAGTTGTTTTGGCTCTCCAAAAACTTCGGTGGTCCTAGCTCCTTGAACTATTTGGCGGTGACCGTCCGAGAGTTGCCAATGTTTCCACCTGCATTTTGGACAGGAGCCGCTCTCGCCTGATGTTGCATGAATTGCATGAAGCCTCGGAACATTCCATCGTTCATCATTTGGTTAGTGTTGTTGTTTGCATTAGGATTGTCGCCTTCCTGATGCACATTATCCTAATTATTGATCTGTGGAGACTCAACGGTCTCTTGAGCTCCATTGATGTTCTCAACATTCTCGGATGCCATTTTCAAATACTGCCATAAAACAAGGGTTAATTAACATATCACATATATTCCCTATACTCTGACCAACTAATTAAATATCAAATAAATAGGTAGGTCATACTAGCGAAGAAATTCCCCGTCTTTCCCCTCTTAGTTCTTGTCTCACATCTCAGCCAGGGATCATATCCCTAAGCTTTGATACTAACTGTGACGCCCCCAAAATAGGTATACATCACCTATTCTAAGTTGCCAAATACATGGTACAGAATACAAATACAATCTTTAATATACAACAAGAAAGCTGTGAGTTTTAATACGAATAATATCTTCTAGACAATATCCACTCTCAGAATAAGTCATCATTACATTTATTGTCACACTATTTAACAGAATAGTGAGGACTACTAATATTATCATCTGGACCGTCACTCCATTACCCTACTAGTCCCGGCTACGTTCTCATTTTCTAAAGAGAACGGTGAAAGAAAAGGTGAGCTCAACTAGCTCGAAGAAATATTATGACTAAGATAATGCAGAATAAATTATCATTAGTCTTCAACAATGTTAAACTGATAAAATACAATAGACATCAAGTTTAACTGCAGTGGAACATGCAATCCATTAAAAGAGTCAAGTAGAGAATAAAATCTACTATCTTTTATGATTTAAAAGGTTTTTCATCACTTTTATCGCTGGGATTCAACTTAATAAATAATCCACCTCATCCTTGCAATATGGCCATGGATATTCATAAGTATCACAACCACAAATTATCCATGCACTACGACCAAGGATATTCGTGTATTCATTAATGGTCATGATCATGCCAACAACTGTCCATCAATGCAGTACGGGCCAATGAGAACTTTTACCACATCATTTGTAACATTACGGTCATGATTACACCGAATAATCCCTTGTCATAATCATACCAAGTCCATCTATGCACTACATGCCACAGATGACTTTCATAAAATATAAATATGAGGATGATGACAATGATATAAGAATTCAATAAAACAAGTTCAAGAATTAATTTATTCAGGAACTAATAACGTCCAAATTGTCAACATGATACTTCTTTGTAGAGTAAAATTCAAGAATGCTCAGAAGAATATTTCCATGAAAATATACTGGTTGAAACGCAAATATCAAGGATATTCCACTAATTTCATGGAGTATAAAAGTCAAAACTTTAACCAATTTGAGTATAACAAAGAATGGAATAACAAAAAAATCACCATGCATGCGGTACTTGCATGGAATGAGTTATTCAACGAGAATAATAAATAACGGAACCGGTCAAAGGCGTAATACATGCAAGCGGATATTCCACGAATAATAAAGAATGGAATAATAACAAAATCACCATGCATGCGGTACTTGGCATAGGCACGAGTTATTCAACGAGAATAATAAATAACGGAACCGGTCCCAGTAAAATGCCTGCAACGAGGATATTCCAACAGAATAATAAAGAATGGACTAATAACAGAATTTCACCATGTATGCGGTACTTTGCATAGACAAGTTATTCCAGCAGAATAATAAATAATGGAATAACAGAAGAATTTCACCAAGTATAGGGTAGACCGCTTATACAGGTTATTCTAACAGAATAATAAAAATGGAATAAAAGAAGTTTCATTCATGAATATGAAAAAATAATACCACTTACCTTATAAAGAAGAGTACTCCGGTGGTAGGGCGGGGATATACTTGAAGAAACTTGCACTATGCTCAAAGCTTTCTTAAATGCTAAAGACATACGCTCAAGATAGAAGAATAATTCTCTCAACAGTTTCTCTCTTTAGAGTTTTATTGAATTCGTAAGAAATAATGAAGGAATGAGCTTCTATTTATAGAAGAATGGATTGAATAGTAACCAATCCATGAACAGTCCAGATCGATTTACTTTAAACGGACGGTCTAGATTGGTTTACAATAAAATATAATATATTCTATTTATAATCTAATAAAAAGAATAACTTTTAAAAAGATTTTACTATGCAAACACTATGCAGGCACTATGCAAACACTATGCATAATAAAATATAATATATTCTAATTATTGTCTAATAAAACGAATAACTTTATAAAAGTATTCTATTTTATATAAAAAGAGTTTATTATTAGCCTAATAAAACGAATAACTTTATAAAAGTATTCTATTTTATATAAAAAGCTTTTCTGTTTTATTACATTAATAATACTAATAAAACAAAACTTCATCATTATTATTATTATTCACACTATTAATCGATCAGGTCGTTCTCAGGAAAGAGGGGGCTTTCCAATAAGGATTTCTCCCTATTGGCGCGCAATTAGGTGACCAAACCTCTCCTTCGCAGAACTTCTAGACATCGTTAATATTGCAAATAATAATAATAATAACTCTGTTATCTCAATTATTGATTTAATAATATATATATAAAAAAATATTGACAATAAATGAATCAAATAATGGGAGATACTATTCAACAATTACTGAAGCAATAATTGAACAAGACTGAGTGACTTCTTACGTAAGCATCAATAATCAATATCGTGTGCTACTATGCAACCACGCGTATTCCTGTACTTTTAACACTGGGTGTTTCAACAGTTAACGGTAAAACTTCCGCCGTTATTTTCATAAAAATATTTTTGTCATTTTCTCAATTAGACAATAATTTCGTTGTGGGGTCCACCAATGATTTTGTCGTCGTACGAATATTCCCCGACCAATCGAATATTATAAACAATTTGCGTACTTTGCAAAATTTCTAAATATTACCCACAACTATAACATTATATAAAATTCATTCTATAATATTTAAAAATGATTATTATAGAAAATTCATCTTTATTCATAAAAGTTGGGGTCTTGCAATCCCTGCACTACGGCTAAGGATATTCATTAGTATCACGACCATAAATTATCCATGCACTACGACCAAGGATATTCGTGTCCATCAATGCACTACGGGCCAATGAGAACTTTTAGCACATCATTTGTAACATTACGGTCATGATTATACCGAATAATCCCTGGTCATAATCATACGAAGTCCATCTATGCACTACAGGCCACAGATGACTTTTAACATAATATAAACATGAGGATGGTGACAATGATATAAGAATTCAATAAAATAAGTTCAAGAATTAATTTATCCAGGAACTAATAACGTCCAAATTGTCAACATGATACTTCTTTTGTAGAGTAAAATTCAAGAATGCTCGGAAGAATATTTCGATGAAAGATCTTTGGTTGAAGCGCAAATATCGAGGATATTCCACTAATTTCATGGAGTATAGAAGTTAAAACTTTAACCAATGAGTATAATAAAGAATGGAATAACAAAAGAAATCACCGGGCATGCGATAGACCGCATCGCAGAGGCGAGTTATTACAACGAGAATAATAAATAACGGAACCGAAGTCATACGTAAGCATGCAGACGAGGATATTCAGCGAGAATAATAAATAAGCGGAACTGGTCAAAGAAATTACACTTGCGACAAGATGTTCTAATGAGAATAATAAATAACGGAACCAGTCATACGTAAGCTTGCGATGGCCGGATGTTCTAATGAGAATAATAAATAATGGAATAACAGAAGAATTTCACCACGTATGCGATACTTCACATAGACAGGTTATTCCAACATAATGATAAAGAATGGAATAACAGAAGAATTTCATCAAGTATAGGGTAAACTGCGTATACAGGTTATTCCAAAAGAATTAAAAAAATGGAATAATAGAAGTTCTCTTCATCAATACAAAAAAAATAATACCCCTTACGAGTACAACAAATAATATCCCTTACCTTAGAACAAACTGGATATAGGAGTAGTGAAGTAGCAGAATACTTTTCCTCTTTCTCTTTATAGTTTCTCTCTCTAGAGTTTCAGTGAATTCATAAGAAATAATGAAGGAATGAGCTTCTATTTATAGGAGAATGAATTTGAATAGTAACTAATTCTGAGCGGTCCAGATTGATTTACTTTTAAGCAGACGATCCAGATTGGTTTACTATAAAATATTCTAATAAAATCTTTTAAATAAAATATAATATATTACATTTATAATCTAATAAAAAATAACTTTAAAAAAAGTATTACATTTTATATAAAAAGATTTTACTATATGCAAACACTATCTGAGACACTATACAAATACTATGCATAATAAAATATAATATATTTTATTTATAGTCTAATAAAACGAATAAGTTTATAAAAGTATTCTATTTTATATAAAAAGATTTTACTATGCAAAACATTATGCATAATAGAATATAATATATTCTATTTATAGTCTAATAAAACGAATAACTTTATAAAAGTATTTTATTTTATATAAAAAGCTTTTCTGTTTTATTACATTAATAATACTAATAAAACAAAACTTTATCATCATTATTATAATTCACACTATTAATCGACCAGGTCGTTCCCAGGAAAGAGGGGGCTTTCCAATAAGGATTTCTACCTATTGGCGTGTAATTAGGTGACCAAACCTCTTATTGGCAGAACTTCTAGACATCATTAATATTGCAAATAATAATATTAATAACTCTGTCATCTCAATTATTTATTTAATAATATATAAAATATCGACAATAATTGAATCAATTAACGTGAGATACTATGCAACAATTACTGAAGTGATAATTGAACAAAACTGAGTGACTTCTCACGTAAGCATCAATAATCAATACCGTGTGCTACTACGCAACCAAGCGTATTACTGTACTTTTAACACCGTGTGTTTCAACAGTTAATGGTAAAACTTTGGTCGTTCTTTTCATAAAATATTTTTGTCATTTTCTCAATCCGACAATAATTCCGTTGTGGGGTCCACCAATGATTGTGCCGTCGAATGAATATTCCCTGTTAAAACAAATATTCCCCGACCAATCAAATATTATATAACAACTTGCATACTTTTCAAAATTTATAAATATTACCCACAACTATAACATTATATCAAATCCATACCATAATATTCAAAAAAATATTTCGAGAAAAATAAATCTTTATTTGTAAAATCTGGAGTCTCACAGCCCCCTTTGTAAATGGGACTATCCACATGCACATAGGCATGACTAGGTGGCCATTCAGTAGCACACCTACCCACAGTCATATACATCCTATATGACAATCCAGAATTTTAAATTATAATTTTAAATATTTATTGAAATATATAAATATTTAATGGATGTGGTTAGTGTTGAATAAATATTTAATTCTGATTTAAATTAATTGATTAATTTTTTGTTAAGTAAATAATTAAGGAGTTAAGAAAATTAATTGTTATGAGATAATATACTAATTTGATGTACTAATTAAATTAGAGAGTTTATAATGATTAAATGAATTATTATATTTTAAATTGAATTTATAATTAAAAGGATGTGTTAGTTGATTAAATAAAGTTATAATTATAAAGAAAATTATAATTATGTGGTATTGATTTATGTGTTAAAGTAATTTAATAAATTATTATTAGAATTAATTAAATTGATTATTGAAAATTTTAATTAAATAAAAGTGTGACAAATAACCTTATTATAAAGGAGTAATTAAAATAAATTAAAGGAGTTTAATTAGTTTTTGCCAAACAAGGCTTAATGCATATTAAGTCTTTATTTTAAATGTGTTTTACCAAACGAGGTATAATGATTAAATGATTATATTTTAAGTGGGTAGCCAAACAAGCCTTATGGCTTTTGATTTTAAAAAATATTATAACTGAGTTATACATATAATTATATTATATAATTAATACATATTATATCATATACGTTATATTTTGATAGTACGTTAGTTAGATTTAGGAAGTAAGACCCAGAAGAAGAAAAAGAAGAGAAGAAGAAAGGCTGGAGAATTTGAGAGAGAAGTTGGAGAAAAGAAGCTTGAGAATCAAAGAGAAGTTATCATCTTTTAGAAAATAAGGTATCATCTTAACCTTTTTAAGTTTCTTTAAAGTTTTAGTTTTTTTCTCTTCCAAAATTCTCTGTAAAATCCTTGTAGAAGTTGAATTATTTGTGATATATAGTTTTATATGATAAATTAGTTGTTGTGAAACTGTTTTCATAAGTTTATATATGAGTATAGTCAATGAATTCATGTTATGTATGTAATTTGTTAAGAAAACCATATTACAGTGAGTTTATATGAATATATATGAATATATATGAATATGACTTAGTTTAAATTAAAAATTAACGTTTAATTAGTTATTTAATTTAAAAATTGACTATTGAATTTGAAAAAGGATGAATAAAAATAAACAAGGTACTTTGAATTAACTGTTTTGGTTGAAAAACAAAATCACAGTGTTGATTTTCACTGAAAACGTCAAAAAGTCAAGTTTTATCAAAAATAGTGAAATCGGATGTTTTAAATTCGATGTTTATGTTGTTTTATGGGTAGAATCATGTTAAGAGTCTTTGAATTATGTTTATATGAAGTCTCTGTATTAATTACATGTTAATTAGGTTGTTAAAAAGTAGTTTGTAGGCCAAAATTGGCTTTTTTCATATTGTTGTAGAAATTTGGTCAACGAAGTCTCGTAGTTAAGGTAGTAGCGGGGCCCCAAGAAGGTGTTATTGTGTTATTAGCGTGCTTTGATATGACCGCATGCAGCCATAATCGTTAGCATGTGTCTCTGTGCAACACTATGCATCAGCGTCTTCAGCAGGCCGACCATTGATAGTAAAGCTGGTGGCAAGAATGTATGAGTTAGCAGAATGGTCAGACAGTGTGATTTATTTACATAAAGTCTGAAAAAGTTGTTATGTGTTAATAGTAGGACTGTTAAAATATGATTTCAATATTTCTATACCAAGAATGAGCATGTTATTAACAACTAACTAGTTTTGTTACTAATGTAATTTGATTATGTGATTAAAAAAAATCAAATCTTACATGATGAATGTACTTAGTTATATATATAATGTGGTAGTGGCTAATTATGTTATGATGACATATATATAGGGTATTAATTGTGATTTGAGTTGTTACGATTTAGCCTACAAGCAAGGCAAGTTTTCTATCTCCACACTTTCGTTGAGCTAGTTTATTTACGATTTTTACAAGTTCTCTAAATCTATTGTTTCATTGAGCTAGTTCTATTATTATCACATTGTGCAGTTTTATTCTTACGATTGAGAAAGTTCTTGTATCTAGTTTGTTTACGATGATGCAAGTTGTCTAAATGTGATGTGTATATTGAGCAAGTTATTCTTGTCTTTAACTTGTTATTTAGCATGCAAGTTTATTTATTCCAATATACCACTGTTGAACAAGTTTTATCGTTCAATTTACTATTTGATATGCATGCTTAGCATTTAATTCTATATAACCTTGGCTTAATATTGGTCAAGCAAGGTACGTTATGATTATTTGATGTTTATGCTTATTAGTTTGTTCCTAAAGCATGATCTTAAATTTATAATGCCGATTCAGTTATGATTACTCCATAGCACAACGTTATCAATACTGTAGTCATCTAATCCTTAGTTGATGATCCTTAAATTCTAAATTACCCTTGAAATGTATCCAAACCAAACTTACTTTGGTGCAGACTTGTACTCTAAATACTGAGATGAACAACCCTATTATTAGGAGATAGTTTACGCTTAGCGTTGAAATGTTTGTGCATAATACATTATACGAAGGGTTGATCCCCCTAAGTACGAGGAGTCCTTATAGTCTTATGACTGTTAAAGTTGAAGTTGAAAGATTACTTACAACTGTGGACATAGTTCGTGGTCTTATGACCCTCAGTTATATTTTTTTCCCATATTTTAATTCCAGTCTTTGGTTATCATTAATAGAGTACTATTTAGTTTTGATGAGCCTATTCATTGGCAGTTATTATTATCTTGTTGATTCATTTCTATATCTAGTGAGCATTTGTTTTGCTCACTCTTGCATAAATATAATTATTGCAGCTAAAGTTGAGAACGTAGATGAACCTACAACTAGCGAAGGAAAGGGAAAAATGTACAAGTGATGAAGACTTGTAATTTTATTTTATTGTTATGATAATAGACTTTTGTTTAATGATGTGATGTAATAATTTTATTTCCGCACTTAAATGATTGTAATTAAAGGTTAGACAACTTGGGAGATTTTTATTAATGTAATCCTTTTATGGGAAGGTTTTATTATTCAATTTTATTATGATTGGGTAGTTAGATATGAATGTTTTATTAAGTGAACACCAAATCCTGTGGGAATGAAGTACCTGGATTTGGGGGTGTCACAAGTTGGTATCAAAGCTTTAGGTTATGAACCTTGGGTGGTGGGGGGGGGGGGAAAGCCTTAGTAAGTAACCTTGGAAAATACAATGGTGATAAACTCTTATCGAGTTTTAAAGAAGAAGTAATAAAACACTTATGTGTTTACGTTATTACAACTTATGTGCTCGTGAGTGTCGAGTAATGATGATTAATAATTAAAACCTTAAAAATTTTGTTGTTAGGATGACTAATGTCAGAGAATCCAGTCAGGCTAGGGACGAAGGACCTCAGATGCCAAGAGAGGATGAATCTCATGACATTCAGGTGGTTTGGGAACAACTACTTCCACGGGAGTCAGCCCCGTTGCTCACAGTGGTTGAAGATGAGGATGATGATGTAGAAACAAATGAGGAAGACCCCGTTGAGCTGCCACAGGCGAATGAGGATGACGAGGACGAGGAGGAAGAGATTCCACTGAACTCGATTGCAGCTCGTATATACGATGAAGTCTACGACCGCAACGTGGAACTTCAGGATACTGTCAAGGAGTTGCAAGAGATAGTAGCTGAGCAACATACCTCGATGGCACAGAAGGACGATGAGATACAGGATCGAGAGGAACGTCTGAACAATGTTGAAGAAGAGCTGGTCCACACTGAAGGAGAGAACGAGCGAATGATAGCAGAGATTGCAGAGTTGAAGAACAAGTTGAAAGAGGAATCTACTAAGAGGGCAAGAGCCGAAGACACGTACGAGGAAGCTTATCAACGAGCCAAAATAGCCGAAGGAGACGCACAAGCAAAGAGAATGAAGATGGAGGAGATGAATAACGTATGCACCACCGTGATTAATCGAGCTCAAGATCGGGTTATGGGTTATCCGATTCAGTTTGAGACGCTGCCATCATTTGTATTAGATAATAGAACAATGTTCCAAATTATGGAGGAAGAGTGTCGCGAGGCTATGCAGTATCTTAGTAGGACATCGTAGGAAATGTACTTGATATGTGATTTATGATATGATAAATAAAATGTAAATCCCAAGTGTTATGTAACCTATGAGATATGATGATGATGTCCTGAAACTTTAGTAGTTCATGAAAGTAATGTAAATAGCAGTGATGTTATTGTTATGATATTTTCAAAGAAATTATAAATGAATAAAAGTTATTATTTTATTTTATCCAAAGTGTTATGTGTTATGTGATTATTACTTTTATGGGGACAAGTTAAGTAGAAATTACTTAAAAGAGTTGAGTAATAATCTAATGAGTGTATTTTTAACAGAAAATGCGTCCAAGACGTCAACAACCCTATAAGAGAATCAGTGAAGGAACCAATAACAATAATGTTGAAGCTAACCCCGTTTAGCAGCTGGTCACGTTACTGATGGGTGCACTGCAGAATCAACTGCAAAATCACGCTACAACGTTTAAGGACTTCAAGGTGTTTGGACCACCAAAATTCCGTGGGTCCATGAATCCAGTTGAGGCACAGACCTGGATCATTGAGATAAAGAAACTATTCGATGTTGCGGGAGTAGGGGAGGATCAGAAGACTGTTTTTTCATCATTAATGTTGAAAGCAGAGGCTAGTTATTGGTGGCAGGCTAATAAAACTCGAGGAGGACAAGGAGTTATAACTTGGGATAGGTTTAAGGAGATATTCTTCGAGACCTATTTCCCAGAGAGTTCGAAGAGTCAGCTAGAAGTGCAATTTTTAGAACTGAAGCAGGGAACAATGACGGTGTCTGAGTATGCAGCAAAATTCAACGAGTTGGCGAGGTTTGTGCCATATTAAGTCAAAGCCTGACAAATGAGCCTTGAAAGGCAAATAGGTTTGAACAGGATTTGAAGCCACGGTTGTACGATGAGGGTTTCTCGGTGAAAACATTCTAATTGAAGACATTTGCAGCAGTGATGGAGAAGGCAATTCTCGCTGAAGGTGGAGGCGAACAGAAAAAGAAGAAGAATGAAGTGGAGGTTAAGAATGGATGTGGTGGTAGTGGAAATGGTAACAATAATCTGAAAAGAAAATGGAATAGAAATATGGGTACTGGAAATATGTAAGGTAACCAGCAGACTAAGAAGTTCAAAGCATGTGCTACATGCGAGAAGTTTCACAAGGGTGTATGCTTAATGGGGAAACGAGTATGCTTTAACTATGGCCAGGAGGGTCACATCGCTCCAAATTGCAATCAACCCAAGAAGAACATTTGCTTCACATGCGGGTCCAAGGATCACTTTGCTCGTGAGTGCCCTAAGAAGAATGTTGGAGAGGAAACATGAAGCAAGGGAGGTAGCAGTGGAGGTACATGGGCCATTGCTGGACCAACGACATCAAACAAACCCATAGCCAGAACCTTCAACATGACTATGCAAGATTCTATGCAATCAAAGGATGTGGTGTCAGGTATTATCCCAATCAATGATATTTATGCTTATGTATTATTTGATTCGGGTGCTACTTGCTCATTTATATCTGATGAATTTGCTAAGAGATTAGGATTGCCTAGTGAAGAATTGAATTTCCCTTTAAACATAGAAATTACAAATAAGGAAGTAATTCCTGTTAGGTTCGTATATAAGAACTGTAGGGTGAATATTAAGGGGAATATCATGATGGTAGATTTAATTCTGATTAGACTTGGAGAGTTTGATGTTATTTTGGGGATGGATTGGTTGTTCAATTATGGAGCGATAATTAATTGCCAAAAGAAATGTGTAAACCTTATGACTCCGTCAAAGGTAGCTTTCTATGGTAGCAAATTTCCTAGACAAATGAAATGTCTGACGATTATGCAGGCCAAGAAGTTGTTGAGTCAAGGCTATGTGGGTTATTTGGCTTACATGGTCGATACTCAGAAGAAGGGAGTGAAACTAGAAGAAATACCAGTGGTTAGGGAATTTGTAGATGTGTTTTCGGAGAATTTGTCAGGACTTTCGCCTGACCAAGAGATTGAGTTTATGATCGATTTAGCGCCAGGAACAGCACCGATATCGAAGGCCCCGTACAGAATGGCTCCGGTAGAGATGAAGGAACTGATGGTACAACTGCAGGAGCTGTTGGACAAGAAATACATGCAGCCGAGTATGTCACCGTGGGGAGCACCGGTGTTATTCGTAAAGAAGAAGGATGGGTCAATGCGTCTTTGCATTGATTATAGGGAATTAAACAAAGTCACTATTAAGAATAAATATCTGTTGCCAAGAATAGATAACTCATTTGATCAATTGAAGGGTGCTAGATTTTTCTCGAAAATAGATTTGAGAAGTGGGTGTCATCAACTGAAAGTAAGGAAGGAGGATATACCGAAGACGACATTCCAAACTCAGTATGGACATTACGAATTTTTGGTGATGTCTTTTGGTTTGACCAATGCCCCTTTTTCATTCATGGATTTGATGAATAGGGTGTTTAAACCATTCTTAGACAAATTTGTTGTGGTATTTATAGATGATATTCTGGTGTATTCCAAAACTCAAGAAAAACACATTGAACATTTACGTTTAACGTTAAAGACACTAAGAAAGGAAAAGTTGTACGCGAAATTCTCTAAGTGTGAGTTTTGGTTGGAGCGTGTATAATTTCTTGGGCATGCGATTGACAAAGATGGGATTTCAGTGGATCCATGAAAAGTTGAAGCTATAATAAACTGGGAACAACCAAGAACACCTTTGGAGGTTTGGAGTTTCTTGGAACTAGCCGGTTATTATAGACGGTTTATTCAGGACTTTGACAAGGAAAGCTGTAAAATTTGTTTGGACGGAGAAGTGTGAAGAAAGTTTTCAATAATTAAAAAAGAAGTTAAGTGTGGCACCTGTGTTGTAATTACCAGATAATACATGAAATTTTGCGGTGTATAGTGATGCCTCACACAAAGGGTTGGGTTATGTTCTTATGCAGAATGGCAAAGTTATTGCTTATGCATCAAGACAATTGATGGACTATGAGAAACGATATCCGACTCATGATTTAGAATTGGCTGCAATGGTATTTGCTCTAAAAATATAGAGACATTATCTCTATGGAGAAAAATATGAGATCTACACAGACCATAAGAGTCTGAAGTATATTTTCACTCAGAAAGACCTGAACATGTGTCAAAGGAGATGGATGGAATTGATAAAATATTACGATTGTGAGATCTTTTATCACCCAGGCAAAACTAATGTGGTTGCAGATGCCTTGAGTAGGAATGGCAGAGAAAAGTTGATGTTGTTAACCAACCAGGAGGAACTTATTTCAGCAATGATAAGACTAGAGTTGGAAATCAAATTTCCAAAAGAAACTGATGAAAGATTGTTCCAGATGGAAGCTAGTTCAACTTTGGTTGACAAAGTTAAGAATGCTCAACTACAAGATGAGGAATGTGGGAAAATCAAGGAGAAAATGGTGGAGGGTAGTGATGTGAAATACAAGATCGATACCGAAGGACTTCTACGATTCGAGGAAAGAATCTGGGTTCCAGCAGTACATGATATTAAAGAAGAAATCTTGACCGAAGCTCATAACTCAAGATATTCGATACATCCGAGAACTAGGAAGATGTATCAAGATTTACGACGACATTTTTGGTGGCCAAACATGAAAAGAGACATTGCAGAATGCATTGCAAAGTGCTTGGCATGTCAGAGAGTGAAGGCCGAGCATCAACAACCAACCAGATTACTTCAACCGTTGGAAATACCAGAATTGAAGTGGGAACACATCACAATGGATTTTGTGGTGGGTCTTTGAACTACTTAGAGAGGATACGGTGCGTTTTGTGTGATAGTGGACAGACTGATGAAATCAGCACACTTTTTGCCAATAAAGATTAGATTCAATCTTGATCAGCTGGTAAAACTATACGTTAAAGAGATCGTGAAGAGACAAGCAGTTCCAGTGTTAATTATGTCAGATAGAGACTCGAGGTTCACATCAAACTTCTGGAAGAGACTACAAGAATGTATGGGAACACAGTTGCAAATGAGTATGGCATATCATCTGCAAACAGATGGCCAAAGCGAATGAACAATCCAGACATTGGAAGATATGATGAGAACATGCATCATGGATTTTAAAGGGAGCAGGGATGAATAATTACCATTGGTGGAATTTGCCTATAATAACAGTTACCATGCAAGCATCGGCATCCCGCCTTACGAAGCATTATATGGCAGGAAATGCAAAACTACACTGTGCAGGGATGAAGTCAGTGAACATCAACTGTTAGGGCCAGAACTGGTACAACAAACTGCTGAGGTTGTCAAACTCGTCAGAACAAGATTGATAGCTGCTCAAGATAGAAAAAAGAAGTATGTTGATCAACACAGACAAGATCGTGCATTCGACGTAGGAAATTACGTATTCCTAAAAGTTTCTCCTTGGAAGGGAAAAATTCAGTTCGGTAAAAAGGGAAAACTAAGCCCGAGGTTTATTAGACCCTTCGAAGTGTTGCACAGAGTTGGAGAAGTGGCTTACGAGGTAGCTCTACCTCCAGAATTGTAAAACATTCATAATGTTTTTCACGTTTTGGTGTTACGACTGTATAAACCCGATTACAAGCACGTGATCGAGTACGAACCATTGTAGTTTGATAAAGACTTGTCCTATGAAGAGGTTCCTATCTAGATAGTCGACAGGAAAGAACAGGTGTTCAGGAATAAAGTAATACCTTCTGTGAATGTGATATGGAGGAACCACAATGCTAATGAAGCTACGTGGGAACTCGAAGATAAAATGATGAAAGATTACCCTGAGCTATTTGTTTAATTTGTGTCTTCGATTCTGGGGACAAAATCTTTATAAGTAGGGAAGAATGTGACGAATGATTTGTTTGAGTTGTGATTCTGGGGACAGAATCCTTATAAGGAGGGAAGGATGTGACAATCCAGAATTTTAAATTGTAATTTTAAATATTTATTGAATTACATAAATATTTAATGGATGTGGTTAGTGTTGAATAAATATTTAATTTTGATTTGACTTAATTGATTAATTATTTGTTAAGTAAATAATTAAGGAGTTAAGAAAATTAATTGTTATGAGATAATATACTAATTTGATGTACTAATTAAATTAGAGAGTTTATAATGATTAAATGAATTATTATATTTTAAATTGAATTTGTAATTAAAAGTATGTGTTATTTGATTAAATAAAGTTATAATTATAAAGAAAATTATAATTATGTGGTATTGATTTATGTGTTAAAGTAATTTAATAAATTGTTATTGAATTAATTAAATTGATTATTGAAAAATTTAATTAAATAAAAGTGTGACAAATAACCTTAAGATAAAGGAGTTATTAAAATAAATTAAAGGAGTTTAATTCAGTTTTACCAAATAAGGCTTAATGCATATTAAGTATTTATTTTAAATGTGTTTTACCAAACGAGGCATAAGGATTAAATGATTATATTTTAAGTGGGTAGCCAAACAAGCCTTATGGCTTTTGATTTTTAAAAAATATTATAACTGATATCAGTTATACATATAATTATATTATATAATTAATACATATTATATCATATACGTTATATTTTGTTAGTACGTTAGTTAGAGTTAGGAAGAAAGACTTAGAAGAAGAAAAAGAAGAGAAGAAGAAAGGCTAGAGAATTTGAGAGAGAAGTTGGAGAAAAGAAGCTTGAGAATCAAAGAGAAGTTATCATCTTACCCTTTTTAAGTTTCTTTAAAGTTTTAGTTTTGTTCTCTTCTAAAATTCTCTGTAAAATCTTTGTAGAAGTTGAATTATTTGTGATATATAGTTTTATACGATAAATTAGTTGTTGTTAAACTGTTTTCAGAAGTTTATATATGAGTATAGTCAATGAATTCATGTTATCTATGAAATTTGTGAAGAAAACCATATTACAGTGAGTTTATATGAATATGACTTAGTTTAAATTAAAAATTAGGGTTTAATTAGTTATTTAATTTAAAAATTGACTATTGAATTTGAAAGAGGATGAATAAACATAAACAAGGTACTTTGAATTAACTGTTTTGGTTGAAAAACAAAATCATAGTGTTGATTTTATGGATAAAATCATAGTGTTGATTTTATCAAAAAATAGTGAAATTGGATGTTTGAAATTTGATTTTTATGTTATTTTATGGGTAGAATCATGTTAAGAGTCTTTGAATTATGTTTATATGAAGTCTCTGTATGAATTACATGTTAATTAGGTTGTTAGAAAGTAGCTTATAGGCCAAAATTGGCTTTTGTTCATGATGTTCTTAGAAATTTGGTCACCGAAGTCGTAGTTCGGTCTTGTAGTAAGCCTGACCAATGAAGTTATTATTATGTCATGCCACAGTGACACATACATGACGCCTTGATCGTTAGCATGTGTCTTCTCATTGCGGCTATACTAATAGCCATGTGCAATAACACCAGCGATGTAAACTATGAAAAGCATATTATGAGTTAAGCAGAATGGTCAGACAATGTGATTTATTTATACAAAGTCTGAAAAAGTTGTTATGTGTTAATAGTTGGACTGTTAAAATATGATTTCAATATTTCTATACCAAGAATGAGCATGTTATTAACAACTAACTAGTTTTGTTACTAATGTAATTTGATTATGTGATTAAAAAAAATCAAATCTTACATGATGAATGCACTTAGTTATGTATATAATGTGTTAGTGGCTAATTATGTTATGATGACATATATATATATAGGGTATTAATTGTGATTCGAGTTGTTACGGTTTAGCCTACAAGCAAGGCAAGTTTTCTATCTCCACACTTTTGTTGAGCTAGTTTATTTACGATTTTTGCAAGTTCTCTAAATCTATTGTTTCGTTGAGCTAGTTCTATTATTATCACATTGTGCAATTTTATTCTTAAGATTGAGCAAGTTCTTGTATCTAGTTTGTTTACGATGATGCAAGTTATCTAAATCTTATGTCTATATTGATCAAGTTATTCTTGTCTTTAACTTGTTATTTAGCATGCAAGTTTATATATTCCAATATACCAATGTTGAACAAGTTTTATCGTTCAATTTACTATTTGTTATACATGCTTAGCACTCAATCCTATATAACTCTGGCTTAATATTTTTCAAGCAAGGTACATTATGATTATTCAATGTTTATGCTTATTAGTTTGTTCCTAAAGCATGATCTTAAATTTATAACGTCGATTCTGTTATGATTACTCCATAGCATAACGTTATCAATATTGTATTCAACTAATCCTTAGTTGATGACCGTTGAATTCTAAATTACCCTTGAAATGTATTCAAACCAAACTTACTTTAGTGTGGACTTGTACTCTAAATACTGAGATGAACACCTATTATTAGGGGATAGTTTACGCCTAGCGTTGAAATGTTTGTGCACAATACATTGTACGAAGGGTTGATCCCCCTAAGTACGAGGAGTCCTTATAGTCTTATGACTGTTAAAGTTGAAGTTGAAAGATTACTTGCAACTGTGGACATAGTTTGTGGTCTTATGACCCTCAGTTATATTTTTTTTCCATATTTTAATTCCAGTCTTTGGTTATCATTGATAGAGTACTATTCAGTTTTGATGAGCCTATTCATTGGTAGTTATTATTATCTTGTTGATTCATTGCTATATCTAGTGAGCATTTGCTCACTCTTACATAAATATAATCATTGTAGTTAAAGTTGAGAAGGTAGATGAACCTACAACTAGCAAAGGAAAGGGAAAAATGTACAAGTGATGAAGACTTGTAATTTTATTTTATTGTTATGATGATAGACTTTTGTTTAATGATGTGATGTAATAATTTTATGTTCACACTTGAATGATTGTAATTAATGATTAGACAACCTGGGAGATTTTTATTAATGTAATCCTTTTATGTGAAGGTTTTATTATTCAATTTTATTATGATTGGGTAGCTAGATATGAATGTTTGATTAAGTGAACACCAAAACCTGTGGGAATAAAGTACCTGGATTTGAGGGTGTCACATCATACATGCATTAATACATTACAGTAAAAATTCCATAAGTGTAGTCTATATACCAGGATTATTTTGCTTTTCTACCTTTACTCATTTGTCCTCAAATAGGATAAGAAATGAAAGTAAAAGGTGTCAATTTAAATATTTCAAAAGTAAATTTTTTCACATCATTGTGTTCAGCATGGTTTAATACTAACATTTACTATGTTGAATATTTTTTATCAAGTCATATCAGCATGCATATTTACTATTATGTGTCTAAATGCATTTCATGTGATAAATCATTTTCCAACGGATAGAAACTAGAAAAGAATACATGCATATGTTACCAGGATAGTGAAGAACACTTGTACGGTGGCAGAATGTGCAGAAAGTCGCCCGAACTCAACAGGTCTGAAGAAGAGCTCTTGGATTTCCTTCGCGGCGCAACTTAAAAGTGATTTATGAAAGCAACCCGCAAGCCTTTCATACCCACCTGTAGCGTCGCAGGTGTACCTGCGGCACCCCTACATGGGGCCCACACCTTCGGCTCGGTCTAGTTTAAGTTGCAAAGGAGGTCTCACAAGCTGAAAAGGCCGAATCAGGAATAAAAATGCTACGCGATAGAGCGGAATAGCCTAAAATTATGGTTTTCTCGGGTCAAACTCTGGTTCTGCATATCACTCATTGGTATTCGCCTGAATACAAGGTACACTATACCGATGAGCTCAGCTTTTTCAAATCATGCTCGACAATACCTCACATAGGTCCGATGCCGCCAAACACAGGGACGTAACCCTAAAAAACATCCCCGACTGGGGTCACAACGTAAGACTTTCAAACATCCACACATCCTCGGTGGGGGTTACAACACATTCTCAACCATTGATACACACATCAATGAAGGTCAAGTAACCTTAACGTTCTCTCAATTGGTAGCAAGTAAATCCATCAAAACTATTGATACACACATCAATAAAGGTCAAGCAACCTTGACGTTATCTCAGTCGGTGGCAAGTAAACCCATTGAAGCAACGTATCCCCGGCGAGGGTTACAATGCCGAAGTCAGACATTGATAAAGTATCCCCGGCGAGGGTCACAACGTGATTCAACCATTGATATACGCATCAATGAAGGTCAAGCAGCCTTGACATACTCCTTAGAAAGGGTCACAATGCAATGCAATCATTGATACATACATCAATGAACGTCAAGAAGCCTTGACAGTTTGCCCAACAGAGACATATCACGTGATACACACATCAGTGAAGGTCAGCCAGACCTGACAATACATATTGTTGGCAGTAACTCCAATAAAGATCATGGTATATATTGGTGACACAAACCAGAGAAGACCATCCTCATCGGAGAGGACCGATGATGGAATATGTTATAAACATTCTCAAAACAGATAAAACTTTTTCCCCACAGATCTCTTGCACACGAGAGGCACCTCTATGGAGTAAACATTTGTATCAAGGATTCTAAACTTTGGTGATAGCCCCAATATCAACATCCTTGAAGACTTGGATCGCATGTCCAAGATATTACTGATTGTCATCCCCGGCAGGATTAACAGGGAACCCACAATCATTCATACATGCATCATGCATTTGCATTATGTTGCTGCATATAGCATCATGTTTCTCTTGTTTCATTTCAAGTGTCTAGGATTCTTTATCCTATCCATGCCTTGTATTGCATGAATATGATAAAGAGGGGCATCTGTAGACACTCAAAATTTTCTGCACACCTGTTACTAACATTATAGGAGGGCAAATTTGTCTTTTGGAGATAACCCTAGAAGACAGCTCACATCCATTCCGGATACTACCGAAAATTCAGTCTCAACCTCGGAACACACATCAGGAGTATCAATTCCAACCTCAGAGATAACCCCGAGTTTCATCGTTGGAGATAACCCCAAAGAATGTTGTAGTTCCGGCGATAACTCCAGAAATGGTTATTTTAAATGCATGTAATCAGTTTCAATCTCAGGCTTCCTGTTGAGGCACTCATACCAAAGTCCTGGAGCTAACAGCGGGAAGACAGGCACACTTATAGATGACCTTGTGGAATTCAAACACTTGCAGCAGTCCAATCTAAGATGTAACCCTGAGCAACGTCTGCTATCAGCCTAAACCAGAGATAACCCCAGTGAGGAGTCAAACTATCATCTTACCTCTTCAACCCCTGCATACCGTCTCAATATTTCATACATACATACAATAATATCCCATAAGAGCCAAGGAGTTCCAATCTCGAGTGACTATTACGCGTGGCAGCACACCAGATAGAATTTGAAGCTTGAAGACCATGGGCATGGTCCCCTCTTCCTGACTTCGTACAACCTCTAATCCCATGTCATTGCATAACTCTCGATAAAAGCGGTCCGAAGAAGGTCTTGTACACCTCGTTCGGATGCTCAAATTGAATTTCTGCAAGTTCGAGTGGACATCATAATGCACGAGTGCACGTACTTTAAGACGGTGGGACCCGCAGAGCCTAGGGCACCCTGGGCTCCCCCCTCTATAAATAGATGGCTTGGGGTGGCCATATTGAAAAAGAAAAAAGGCGAGGAAGCCCTATCCAATTTTCTCTGTACACACCCCATATTGAGTATTTCCTCATTTTAAACACCTGTTAGCTCACATATAGCTATATTTTTACTGGTGGGAACTGATTGTTTATCCATCTAGAGTCATAGAAACCTACTTTGATAGCCCACTATAAGCCTTCTCACACCCTATAAAGCCTTTCTCTTCATCTTTGCACACACTATTCTTCACATTAAGAGTCGTGTTGTGTGCGTATGCCCAGTCTTCGGTTAGTGGTTTTAATTTCTATCTATATATATATATGTACTTATATATGTATATATTTATATATGGACTAACATTATCGAGTTATACCTCGATTGGGCCTGGATTTTATATCTGGAGCATTTACTTGCTTATTTATATATATATATATATATATATATATATATATATATATATATATTTACATTTACATGGGGCCTGGAGTTTACTTGAGGCCTTTTTTACCGCTTTTATTTACATTTAGTCCCACACAGAGTTTACTTGTGGCAGTTGATCATTTTTACAACTTTGTTTACATTTCTAATCCCCATGGAGGGGCTTCGTGGTGGTTGATCATGTCTATATATATATATATATATATATATATATATATATATATTTACCGCTTTTATATATTTACATTTCGATCCCCCATGGAGGTGCTTCGTGGTGGTTGATCGTGTCTATATATATATATATATATATATATATATATATATATATATATATATATATATATATATACTCTTATATATATAAGCGCTTATTTCTTTTCATATAAATTCATGCATCATGTGAGCCTAGGAATCATGTGATCACAGATTGATCTCTTGAATCTAGATTGGTTCCGTGATGGACATTTTCAATTTAGAAGCGACTTGTACATTACTTACGGTGTCTGAATTTCCTTGGATGGCTGCCATGCCCAAGAGGAGTTCGGCACTACTGTATATTATTATTTTCTCGAAGATGCCTCACATCTCGAAAATAAAAGCAAACACACCAAACATTTAATAATAAAATGAAAGTATGAAAAGGTATCAATTTCTATTTGAGCACAGTGTTTGAAAAACCTCTTTTTACAAAACATCATTGCTATACTCTGTTTAAAACTGAATTTTTCTATAAATTCAAACCCTTTGTATATAGGTGCAAACGAGGCCTCACACTACTTCCAAATAATTGCACATTGATCCACACACACACACACATTCATATAACAATTTCTTGAAAAGTGGCAGTCACTATGGCAACACGGATGTTAGGGGGTGCCTAACACCTTCCCTCCACATAATCAAGCCTCCGAACCCAAATGAATCTCGATTTCACAGACCCGTTTAGCAGTGTTACATCACTGGGTCAATGTGCAAACCTTTTCTTAGTTGCGTTGGTGCAACCAGTTAAAAATGCCAACTGGCGACTCTTACAGTCAAATCGTCGACATTACACATGCCGAACATTTTTCACTTGTTTTTTTAAACAAATCTCACCTAACATGAGAACACCAAATAACAAGTAATGAAAAGGGAAAAATAAAAATCCCAACGTCGACAATGGTCTCTGGCGGAGATTGGGGATTAGAACTAGGAGGGGAGAGACGAGTAAATCCTTCACTAGTGTATCCTACCTAAGCTTATTTGTTGGTTGGTCAGAGTATAGGGTTATTATGTTGTATGTCAATTTCTTTAATTAACCCTTGTTTTGTGGCAGTATTTAAAAATGGCAGCTGGAAATATTAATGATGGAGTAAATGAGACCATGGAGACACATTTACTCACCAATCAGGAGAACGTGAAACATGATGACAATGTTCCTCCTGTAAATAACACCACTGATCAGACGATGAACGATGGGATGTTTAGAAGATTTTTGCAGTTCATGCAAAATCAGACGAGGGAGACTCGTGTACAAAATACAAGTGGAAATGATAGCAATGCACAGTTTTTCACAGCCAAGCAGTTCAAAAAGTTGGGACCACCAGAATTCTGGGGAAAGTCGAATCCGATTAAAGCGGAAACGTGGGTCAATCAAATTACCAAGTTATTCGATGTCTTGGGATGCAAGGAGGAATAGAAGGTTCCATTTGCCACCTTTATGTTTCGTAGTGAGGCAGATTACTGGTGGGAAACTGTGAAGAGTACCCAGCCAGCCACACTCAACATGTCTTGGGAAACATTTCAGAAACTATTCAATGACAAGATTTTTCCTGAAAGTATTAGCCATATGATGGAGGTAGAGTTTATTAGACTGGAACAGAATAACATGATGGTGTCCCAGTATGAGGCTAAGTTCGCAGAGTTATCTAGGTTTGCACCTCATTTGGTAGAGAATGAGTAATGTATGACGCAAATGTTTCTAAGAGTTCTGAAACTCGATATACGTCAGTGTCTCATTTCTCATAAATTTTCTCTATATTCAGATGTTATCAACAGGGCTCAATTATTAGAGCAAGATAACGAGTACGTTCAACCGAGGGACCACAACCAGGGTCATACCGGTGGCAGCAGTCATCAGAGTAATGATAATCAACGAGGAGGGAAAAATACAGATAAAAGCGGTAACCACTCTGGTGGTAATCGTGGCCATGATAATAGAAGAAGCGAGTCAGGAGGAGATTTTAAAAAGAGAAGGTACAACAATGACAATGTGAAGACGTCAGCACCAGCATCAACTGTTTCTAAGGGAGGAGAACGACCACCGATCATATATTATAAATGTGGAAAAGAGGGACACATCAGCTCAAACTGACCACAACAGTTCAAGGTATGTTATAATTGTGGAAAGGAAGGTCATATCGCTCGAGATTGTACTATAGCGAAACTAAGTCCAACGGAAATGATGACTCAAAAGACTGTCCCAGACAAAGCAAAGTCAGCAATTCCTAGAAGAGCGTTTGTCGTGATTGGCCAAAATATGAGGAACCCAAATGAGGTGATCACGGGTAAGCTAATCATAAACTCTTGCGAAGTTTATACCTTACTAGATACCGGTTCTACCCATTCATTTATCTCTCCTTCTTGTGCTCAACGTTTAAACTTGACTCCAGAGAAATTAGACTTTGACTTATCTGTGGAGACTCCATTAGGAGAAACTTTCATTACATCCACTATTTATAAATCGTGTTTGATCCAAGTTGTCACCATCACATTACCTGTTGATCATATCTCTTTAAAGATACTTGCTTTTGATGTTATTTTAGGGATTGATTGGTTAACTACTCATCATGCCAAAATTAATTGTTTTTGTAAGATTATTAGTTTTAATATTCCTAACCAACCTATTATGCGAATTCACACAACCAAACCACTAAAGCCAATCACTGTCATATCAAGCCATAAAGCCATTCGTTTATTAAAAAATGGATGTCAAGCTTTCTTAGCCCATGTTATGGACTTGAACAAAAACACGTCAGATTTGAATAATATTTCTGTTGTTAGTGAATTTCCTGACGTATTTCCTGAAGAACTTTCCGGTTTACCCCCAAAACGTGAAGTTGAATTTGTTATTGACCATGAACCTGGTACAAAGCCCATTTCTAAAATCCCATATTGAATGGCTTCTATTGAACTTCAAGAGTTAAAGGTCCAACTACAGGAGTTGTTGAACATCGATTTCATTCATCCTAGTACATCTCCTTGGGGTGCTCCTATTTTATTCGTAAAGAAGAAAGACGGGAGTATGCGACTATGTATTGACTACCGGGAATTAAACCATGTCACCATCAAGAATAGGTATCTGTTACCTCGTATTGATGACCTATTTAACCAGTTGCAAGGAGCGCAATTCTTTTCAAAGATCGATCATAATTTTGGATATCATCAGCTGGAGATTAGAACAGAGGATATTCCAAAGACTGCCTTCAAAACTCAGTACGAGCATTATGAATTCTTAGTCATGTCTTTTGGATTGACTAATGCTCCTGCAGCTTTCATGGATATGATGAATCATGTGTTCAGAGAATATTTGGATCAGTTTGTTGTTGTCTTTATTGATGACATCCTCATATATTCCAAAAGTCGTGAAGATCATGAGCACCATTTGAAGCTGGTACTTCAAAGGCTTCGTGAAAACAAACCATATGCCAAGCTGAAGAGATGCAAGTTTTGGCTTTAGGAAGTAGCATTCCTTGGGCACATGGTGTCAAAATATGGAGTATCTGTTGACCCGACGAAGATTGAAGCAATAAAAAGTTGGGAGCAACCTAAGACAGTAACCGAAGTACGTAGCTTTCTGGGCTTAGCTGGTTATTATCGGAGATTCGTGGAAAGATTTTCTCGAATCGCTACTCTATTAACTCAGTTGACTCAAAAAGATACAAAATTCGTATGGAGCGAGGAATGTGAGAAAAGTTTTCAAGATCTTAAGAGGAGACTCATTTCAGCACCTATTCTTATAATACCATCTGGTTCGGATGGATTTGTTATCTACAGCGATGCTTTTGGCAAAGGGTTAGGATGTGTTCTCATTCAACATGGAAAGTTCATAGCCTATGCCTCATGAAAACTCAAAGAATATGTGAGGAATTACCCTACTCATGATCTAAAGTTAGCAGCAATCATTTTTGCGTTAAAAATCTGGAGGCACTATCTATATGGGGAGAAAGTGGAGATATATTCAGACCATA
This sequence comes from Panax quinquefolius, assembly GCA_020205615.1. Classification (NCBI taxonomy): domain Eukaryota; kingdom Viridiplantae; phylum Streptophyta; class Magnoliopsida; order Apiales; family Araliaceae; genus Panax; species Panax quinquefolius. Next base: position 104,095,015 of record CM035154.1, on the reverse strand, counting down.
AAAGCCTCAAATATTTCTTCACCCAAAAGGAACTCAACATGCGACAACGACGTTGGATCGAGCTGCTAAAAGATTACGACCATACCATTCAATACCATCCTAGAAAAGCGAACGTGGTAGTTGACGCATTGAGTAGAAGATCATATGCGGGAATGAGTACAATGTTGTCAACACAAAGGCCCATTTTGTGTGATTTACAAAAGATGAAGATAGAATTCAAGACTTTGGGGACCCATGTGATGATGTCAAGTATACGCATAGAACCAACTTTAATCGATAAAGTTAAAGTTGCTCAAGCCACAGACCCGGAGCTGATGCGTATTTAGAAGAAAGTACAAGAAGGTGTTATCCCAAAAGCAAGAATCGATGAAGAAGGAATACTTCAAGTCAACTCCAAACTTTGTGTTCCTAACAACTCTGATTTGAAGTACAATATTATGATAGAGGCACACAATATGCCGTTTGCAATCCATCCTGGAAGTACCAAAATGTATCGTGATCTTCGACATACATTTTGGTGGAACAATATGAAGACAGAGATCGCGAAGTTTATCTCGAGGTGTTTAACGTGTCAACATGTAAAGGTGGAGCATCAAGTACCAAAGGGTCCATTGCAACCACTTGAGATTCGGAAATGGAAGTGGGAAAACATTACCATGGATTTCGTTACGGGTCTTCCCATGGTTTCTCAAGGCATAGATGCGATATGGGTTATTATTGATAGATTAACTAAGTCTACTCATTTCTTGCCGATACGTGAGACTTATTGCCTTGAACATCTTGCTCGTATGTACGTAAATAATATTATGAGATTACATGGCATTCCAGTATCCATAGTTTCGAATCGTGACCCAAGATTCACTTCACAATTTTGGGTTGGCTTGCAAAAAGCTATGGGTACGGATTTACGATTTAGTTCGGCATACCATCCTCAAACGGATGGAAAATCAGAGATAACTATTTAAACTCTTAAAGATTTATTAAGACTCTGTATCCTAGACTTCAAAGGAAGTTGGGATAAGTATTTACCATTGGTGGAATTCTCCTACAATAATAGTTATCAGGCAAGTATAGGTGTGGCTCCATTCGAAGCATTATATGGACGAAAGTGTCGCTCTCCAATATGATGGGATGAGGTGGGTGAAGCAACATTGTTGGGACCAGAGTTGGTACATATGACTATGAAAAAGATCCAAATGATTCGACAACGTATTCAAATGGCACAGGATCGACAAAAGAGTTATGCGGATCTTCATCGAAAAGACATGGAATTTAGTATTGGGGATCATGTATTGTTGCATGTTGCTCCATGGAAGGGAGTTACAAGATTTGGGAAGAGAGGAAAGCTCAATCCACAATTTATTGGTCCATTTAAGATTCTTGACCAAGTAGGAAATGTGGCCTATAGACTCGCGTTACCTCCAAGTATGTCTCGTGTTCATAATGTTTTTCACATATCTGTGCTTCGTAAATATGTGAAAGACCCGAACCACATTATTGAGTTAGAACCAGATGAGATAGCCGAAGATTTATCGTACGAGGAGGTACATGTCAAGATCTTGGATAGGAAGGAGCATGTCCTACGCATAAAGGTCATACCACAAGTCAAAGTTTTGTGGAAGAACCATGATATTGAGATGACCTGGGAGTTGGAAAAGGAAATGAAAGCGAGGTATCCTCACCTTTTCGAAACACCAGGTACGTACGTCAATTTCAAGGATGAAATTTCATAAGGAGGGGAGGTTGTAAGACCCCAACTTATTATAAATAAAATTTAATTTCCTCTATTTATTATTTTGAAATAGTAAGGGTTGATTTGATTAATGTGGTTAGTTATGGGAAAAATGCACAAATATCTTAAAAAACCAAGTGGTTATAAAATATTCATTGTTGTCGGGGAATATTCGTTGGTCGTAGAATATTTTTACTATCGGGGAATATTCGTACGACGTCGCAACCTTGTTTGGGCCCCATAACGGAAAGCGATTGGATTAAGAAAACGACAAGTACATATTTTTTTATAAATAACGACATAGTTGTTATCGTTAATACTGTTGGAATACCCGGTGGTTTAAACACAGTAGCACACGATATTACACCATTTATTAATTCTTACGTAAGAAGGCACTACTCAATAATTGTTACAGTAATTACTGTTCAATATTTTATTTTATTGATTCAATAATTGCAATGTTGATATTTTATATTATTGTTGTTTCAATAATTGTCACTGCATAATATTTCCCATTATCAGATCAATAATTCATATTATTATAGAATTATTGGCAATGTCTAGAAAGTACTATCGAGGAAAGGGGTTATGTCATCTAATTGCGCGCCAGTAAGGAGAAATCCTTATCGGAAAGCCCCCTCTTTCCTAGGAACGGCCTGGTTGTCAGTATTGTGATTCTGTAATATTATTTGTGAATAATTAATTATTGATTTATATGATAAGAAAAATATTTATTTATGTGGATATAAATGGAGGAATTTTTAGAAAAGTGACAATTATTGAAAATTAATATTTTATCTTTTCTGATAAAATAATTCGTTATATTACAATAATATAATAATGGTGGTATTTTTACAATGAATGTGTGATATATGAATAAATGAGGAGAAAGAGTATTTTTGTTACAATAAATACTAAAAACATGTTAAACATGTTGGTGGACCCCATTTTTGACTAAAATTTGGTTATAGCCTGTAAAATCGTCCGTATGTGAATTTCGGTCAATTTCTATTTGGAATTTGGAAAATTGTAAAGCTACAAAGTTGTAGAGAATTGAATTTCCTATGGAATGGACATAAGATTCAATTTTTTCTGATAAAAGGGCTATTTATTATGAATTATTGAAGTTCTGGAATAATTAATGTTTGGAGTTATAAATGTTTTATTTAAGAAAAACATATTTTTTATTTTTTGTGGGGTGGGTGGCAGATGTTTTGGACTGGTGGTGTGCGTAGGAAGAAAATTTTGAAAATATTATTATTTTATTAAATTTTCTACTTTGGTGTTCTAAGAATTTTTCTATAAATAGGGAGCTTAGGTTAGAATTGAAAATCACACCAGAATCAATCTGAAGTTTTCTCTCTCTATATTATCGAGCATATTTTGTGAGTATTTAGATACTTTGAGTGTTACTATACGTTGCAAGTTCCCTTCAGTGTTATATCTGATATTTCAGCTAGAAGTACTATTCTTTTGAGGTAAGGGATGCTATTTTTTTTAAATGATATTATTACTTTCAATATCAATATGCCAGAATATTGGTAAGATTTTTCTTGTGAAATTCTTGCCTTTTTGTGTTGGGCTACTATTCACATACACGACACTATTCACATATACGGCACTATTCACGAATACGACACTATTCACCGAAAAATGAAATTTTCTTTTATTTGTCCCAGATGTCTATTTTTGTTACTATCTTTGATTGTATCCATGTTTTGATATTCATTCTTGAGTTTTACTCCACTATGATATATTATGGGGTGTTTTTGAACATGGTTAAACCGAAGTACGAATCCCTAATATTTGTTCTTTTGTCTCACTGGATTCATTTTCTTTAAAATATTTTTCATCATTCTCAGTCCTAAATGATAATATAACTGAATATCTTTGGCATGTAGTGCAAAGATGAATGAGACTCTGATGAATATCTTTGGCCCGTAGTGCAAAGATGAACAAGTGTTGAGATGAACATGACCAACTGATGAATATCTTTGGCCTGTAGTGCAAAGATGAATATTTGATTTAAAATGTACATTGATTGATGTTACAGGGATAAAATATTGATGGTGGACTTTTAAATCATAGAAGATAGTAGATTTCATTCTCTACTTAACTCTTCTAATGAATTGTTATTTCCTCTACGAATATTGATCTGAAACTTGTTATTTATTATATTCTATCAGATTTTTCCCTGTTGAGGACTAATGATAATTTGTTCTATATTATCTTAGTCATAATATTCTTTACTGGGCTAGTTCAGCTCACCCTTTTCCTTTTTGTTCCATTTTTCTTCTCAGGAAGCGAGAATGTAGCGGGAAGTAGTCGGGGTGTGGAATGATGGTTCTAGAAAGTTATTTTAGTAGTCCTCACTATTTTGTAAAATAGTGTATCAATAATTATAATGAGGACTTATTTGAGTATGGATATTGTCTAGAAGACAATATTTGTATTTAAACTCACAGTTTATGTGTTGTCGTATTTTGCACGATAGTTGTATTAATAAAGTTGTAGTTGTTTCTATACCATGTATTTGGCGACTCAGAATGGGTGATGTATACCTATTTTGAGGGCGTCACACGCAAGGCAAGTTTCTTACTCTACCTTGTTATTATTCAGCAAGTTTACTTACCCTATCTCAATTACAATTACACAAGTTTCCTAAACTTTATTCTTATGATTGAGTAAATTTCTTGTATCTAGTCTGTTTATGATGATGCAAGTTTTCTAAACCTTATTCTGATATTGAGCAAGTTATTCTTATCTTTAACTTGTTATTTAGCGTTCAAGTTTATATATTCGGTTATACTAATGTTGAACAAGTTTTATCGTTCACTTTACTATTTGTTATGCATACTTAGTACTCATTTCTAAATAACCTTGGCTTAATATTGTTTAAGGTATGTTATAATTATTCAATGCTTATGCTTTTAGATTATTCCTAAAGCATGACCTTAGTATACAATGTTGATTTCGTTATGATTTATTCCATAACATAAAGTTATTACCTTTTTATTCAACTACTCCGTCGTTGATGTTCGTTGAATTCCAAATTATCTTGAAACTTATCCAAACCAAACTTACTTTGGTGCGGACTCGTATTCTAAATGTTGAGATGAACAACCCTATTTATTAGGGGATAATTTACGCATAACGTTGAAATGTTTGTGCATAATACATTGTACGAAGGGCTGATCCCCCTAAGTATGAGGAATCCCTATAGTCTTATGACTGTTAAAGTTTAAGTTAAAAGGTTACTTATAACTATGGACATAGTTCGTGGTCTTATGACCCTCAGATGTATATATTTCAGAATTTTGATTATCATTAATAGAGCATATTGTTCAGTTCTATTGAGCCTATTATCTGGCAATTATTGTAAAGTTTTATTCATTATCATTTCAAGTGAGCCTCGTTTGCTCACTCTTTCTTATATATTTATTACAGCTAAAGTTGAGAAGGTCGATGTACCTAGCATCAGTAAAGGAAAGGGAAAGATGAACAAGTATTGAAGACTTGTAATCATGTTGACATTTTGTTGTCAGACTTCATTTTAAATTATTGTAATGAACTTATTTAGTTTTTCGCATTTAATGTTTGTATTTGAAGGTTAAATAACCTGGGAGATTTTTATTAATGTAATCCTTTAATGGGAAGGTTTATTATTCAATTTTATTATGATTCTGTAGTTAGACATGAATGTTTTTATTAGTGAACATCAAATCTTGAGGGAATGAAGTACCTGGATTTGGGGGTGTCACATTACAGCATTACCTTCATGGTCACAGAACCCATCTTATATCCCGCGTGGATCCTCTCAAGTACGTGTTCAGTAAACCCATGTAAAATTGTCGGTTGTCCAGATGGAAGTTGATCTTATAATAATTTGACATCTACGTAATGCAAAAGTCCATTGAAGGTCAAGGAATTGCGAATCAATTGGCCGCCGCACCTTTAGGGGATTTCAAACCCTTGGAAACATACTTCCCCGATGAAGGGGTATTGACAGTACAATAACACCATCAATACAATTCATACCAATCATGGAAGATGTATTTCGATGGAGATATAAACATGGAAGGTTACGAAATTTGGAGCGGTTCTAGTATTCGGTACGAGGGAAAAAGATATCCGTCAGCCATCAAATTGTAGTTTGTCAGCACCAACAACACAGCTGAGTATGAAGGCTATATCACAGGGCTAAAACTTGCCCAATCAATGGGCATAAGGTGGTTAACTGTCTTTGGAGATTCTAAGTTGCTAATCAGACAAAACACTATAATCTATCATGCCAAAGAGCTACATTTATTTCCTTACCATCGGCAAGTCCTACAGATGGATTCAGAATTTGAAAAATATCTTTCCTCCACATTCCTTGGAATAGGAATGATTTTGCGGATGCGCTAGCAACTTTGACCTCCTTGATTAACATATCTGATAAGGAAAACATGTCAAACATTACATTTTCCCTGCAAAAGGCTCCAGCCTATGGGAACTATATTGGAGAAGTATCGAATGAGCTACCTCCCATCCAACACCCTTGGTATCAGCATATCAAGGAATACTTGCAAGATGGATCTACACCCGCTGAGGCGAGCCCAACTGAAAGAAGGTGGATCCATCGATTGGCTATGAAATTCCATTTGAGCGGAGACGCACTCCATAAAAGAGATGCATGATTAAGTCTCCTCAGATGTCTGGACAAAGACCAAGCTCAGAGGCTCATGGATGGATGAAATCCATGGTGGAGTATGTGGCCCACACATGAGCGACCCTTTACTTGTTAAAAAGATCCTGAGAACATGGCATTACTAGCTTTCTCTCAAGGTTGACTGTGATGATCACGTCAAGAGATGTTACCAAAACCAAATTCATGGGAATGCTATCCACGCCCCTCCAAGGGAGTTCCATAATATGAGTTCTCCCTGGCCCTTCTCAATGTGGGGAATGGACGTGATCGGGCCCATCGATCCCAAAGCTAGTAATGGGCATCAATTTATCATTAGCATAATCGACTACTTCACCAAGTGGGTAGAAGCACCCTCCTTCCCCAAGGTTACCAAAGAAGTTATCATTGGTTCATCAGAAACAATGTCATTTGTCGATATGGACAACTAGAGGTGATTGTCTCAGACAATGCTAAGAACCTCAACAACAAAATGATGGAGGAGTTATGTAGTAAATTCCACATCAAACACCTCAACTCCATCATCTCCCGTCCAAAGATGAATGTTGTTGTTGAATTGGCTAATAAAAACATCAAGAAGATCATGCAAAAGATGTCCGCCAATCATAAAGAATGGCCTGACTTGTTGCCTCTGACTTTATTAGCCTACAGAACATCAATGCACACTTCCACTAGGGCAACCCCCTACTCTTTAACCTATGGGATGGAAGCAGTGCTCCCCATAGAGGTGGAAATGGAATCCCTCAGAGTGTTGATAGACGCTCAGCTGGATGAAGACCAATGGTTACAAGATAGGTATCACCAATTGTCTCTAATAGATGAAAAGCGAAGTGATGCTATCTTATATGGTCAATTATACCAACAGAGGATCGCCAGATTCTACAATAGAAAAGTCTGACTATGGCAGTTTAAACAACATGACTTGGTTTTGAAGAAGATCATTGACAACCAAGATCAGTTTAAGGGAAAATTTACCCCAAACTGGGAAGGCCCATTTATTGTCAAGGAGGTATTGATAGGAGTTACTCTCAGATTACAGGAAATGGATGACGATGAATTTCCATAGCTCATCAACTCAGACACCGTGAAATGGTACTATGTCTAAAGTTACCATGAAACAAACATCTTGGTTTTGGATAATCAGATCCCCAGTCAATTCAGGTTTTCTAACCCTCTCTACCTACAACTTTTCTATATACCCATCTGCCCCATCAGGGACAAACACACTTTTCAAACCAACAACCTGGTTTCAGATCAACAGATCCTTTACACATCTTTGGTTTCAAAACCCTTCACATCTTCGGGTTATCCCACCAGGGATTAAACCTTTCACACCTGCAGTTTTGTCCCACCAGGGATAAAACTTTTCAACCCTGCAGTTTTTTCCCACACGGGATAAGACTTTTTCCCCTGCAGTTTGTCTTGTACATGGGATCAAATTTTTCCATCTGCAATCCATCCTGAACATAGTGCAAACTACGTCGACCTGATCTCCCCAATACACGGGAGTACATAGGCAACCATTTTTATTGCCTGGTCACACACCACAAAAAAAAACAAAAAACAAACAACACTTCTACACCCTTCTACACCCTTCAACATTTCTACATCCTTTCTACATACAACGTTGAACCTCTTACACTAGGTTCGAACTATGCAGACCTGATCTCCTCTTCAATAGGAGTATGTAGGAAGCCATTCGTGGTTCGGTCTCACCCCATACCAAAACACAAAAACTTATCAACGGAACTGAGATCATCCTTTAATCTACCACTTTTCATCGGCTTCAGACCAAAGGGATGGAATTACCAGATCTCCCCACACAAATGGGAGAATCGACGACCATCTAAGCTATAATTGAGTCCTCAAAGAGAAACACCAATCCATAAGAGATGGAACTACATGGGCTCCCCCGTACAAAGGAGTACTGGCGACCATCTATGGTGCGGTTAACCTCAAAGAGGAAAGCCCCACTCCTCTCCACATTTACATACAGAAACTAGTCCCAAGACACCAAAGAAGGTAGGGATATACACATATCCATGATCCAATCTAAAAGATCTTGAGATATCTCAATGTCCATCCATCAAGAAGGAGTTCAGAATACATCCAGATCAGAAGCCCTGAAGAAACATGCAATATCAAATAAGTAGCAGGGCACAACTAAAGGGAAGTAAATCAAAATATATTTCCCTGCCATATATAATGTTGTTTGATATATACAATATGAACTGTACATGACAAAATGGCTAAGCTAGTCTGTGCAGGAAAATACAAGCCCATCTACAAATCAGTGTATATGCGAACTATCAAGTCCAACACGGCGTCTCTCTCAGAAGAAGGAGGTAACGCTGTGAGCTCCTGCCCAAGGGTATCTACACGAGCTAACAGATCCACAGCCAAATACTCTGAAGGGGGACTCAGAGCTGTAGAAGTATTAAGAGAATTAACAAGATCTGCTGGTAACCCAGTAGACAGCTCGTCCTCGGTGGGTGAAGTAGTATCCTCCATGGGCTCTCCATTACCAGAACTAATCCCCAACACTATAGATATAACCACAACCGATACAGTCTCTGTCACCATCTATGTAGAATACTCTGTCGAACAACCCGGATGGCTAATAGAAAACTCAGCTAACTTACACTGATCCAAATAGGCATACATCCTGGATCTATCCTCTACAAATAAATGGCAAGAAGCCTAATGCTGACCCAATGCCCCTTCAAAAGGATGGACATCCTGAAACTAGTCGAACTATGACATTACAGCCAGTGGGTGGTAAGTAGTCATGCCCCTCAAACCAGCCAGAGGGAGATAATCCATGTCAGGTGCATGAGTAATGAAGCTGTGATAACCCTGGATTTTGAATAATCCAAATTTCACGAATAATTTTTTATATATATATTGACATTGACTATTGATATTGTACTGTGTATCAGTGATACGAGTATCGAGAAGTAGTCAATTTGTGTATTGATTGAGAAATTAGAGTAGAGTTGTGCTTAACGGAGAATAGGAACCCTAACCCTAAGTCCGGATATGGATTCGATTGAAAATATAATTAAAATAATTATATTGATGAGTACGTGTTTGTACTGTATAGAATGTTGATCAATGATTGGTCAGGTAGGGTACAATATTGGTAAACCCTAATAAGGGATTGGAAACTCTAATCTCAAGATTTGAACCCCTAACACGTAGTTAGGAACCCTAATCGAAAGCCGAGAAACCATAATTTTTAATTCAGGAATCCTAAACCCTAATTAGAAAACCCTAATCCTAATTAGTAAGCTCTAAAGTGATTAGTATACTTTAATGTGATTAGTTACCTTTAATGTAATTAGGGAACACTAATTATATTTTTGAAAATCTTAGTTTTCTATTTTAAAGATCCTAGTTTAGAAAATCCTAGAAGCTAAAGTTGTAAAACATTAGGGTTAGAACCTTAGGATTAAACCCTAAGGGTTAAACCCAAAGGTTTTGGTAAATCCCATGTATGCCATTAAAATTTCATGTACAAAGTCCAAAATACCCCTTTTACTTAGATATTAAGTTAAAAGATTTGCATGATCTAGTGAGTCATCACTTAAGATTATCCCATGTGCTAGAAATCAACCCAAATCTTATCCATATCTTGCCAACTTGCACACTTGGATTCAGTGTATCTATGATATAAGAGATCTAGGAGAGAGAAAGTTCACATATTGAGCTCATTAGCTATCTAACACCAACCCACTCTTTCTCTCACCTAAACCCACGAAATCCCTAAGTGTTTCAGTCACTAACCAAGCCTTTAAATCATCAAGATCAGTGGAGAAGAGCTAGGATCAAAGATTGGACAAGAGAAGATAAAACCCAAACTCAACCTAGATCTTATATGCTAAGAAAATAATTTTGTTTATGTGTTTAGATTCATGTTAGAAGTTGCTTTTAGATGATCTATGTTGATCCATGATGGATCCATAGCATCAAAGTGGGTAAAAGTTGAGTTTTTCATAAACTGTTCTTGAGTTTTAATGATGGTCTGACAAGAAATGTCAGTGACCGTAGATCTTATTATGTTCATGTTTTGTAATGTTTTATGTGTTAGATTGGTAGCTTGTTATGTTGTCTTTAATCTGAAAGTGGTAGTATAGCCATTAGATGTCTAGATTCGAAGTTATTTAAGGTCAAAACCCATTGACCAACGTTGACCAAGCACAAATCTAGGCAGCCCAGAATTGTTTAAACTGTGTCTAACAACATGTTTTATAGCCCAGATCTGTCAGGTTTTTGGTGTTATGTTATTGTTGTTTGGTAAATCTTGTATCTGGTTATGTGTACTATAGATCTGGGTCTTTAGATCTCTCATAACCTCAATGGATCGATCGTGAGAGGTGGTCAAAGTAGACCACCCAAGATGATTTTTACTTTTCTGGAAAAACCCAGAAATCCGGGGAACGCAATTTCTTCATACTTTGACCATACTGATTCTGTATATTGAGTTGTTTTTGAACTGAAGTATTACTTTGAAATTGTTCTTTAGTACCCAGACTATAACTTTGAGCCTTTATATCACATAAACCATGAGCAGAACATAGATTAAAATGATCAAAAAGGTGCCTAGTCGAGTTTCGGGTTTGAAGAAACCCGGATATGGTCTCGGCGACTTCTTTCGAGAGCCCCAGATCGTTATGATTTGTGGTGTTATGACCAAGTTGATGGTTTATAGATGTAGTATTACATGTGTACTACGATTTTGAACTTTAAGCTGGCCCAGTAACGATTTTAAACTAAGAATTTAAGTCGGTCAAACGTGGACCAACGAAACCTATCTGACAGTGTTCTTGACGCTCAAGAACACCTAAGACGACAGATAAGTGTCGCTATAGGCTTTAACGACGGTTGCTTTTTATTTTATTTTCTGATTTTCCAAAAAATAATTAAAAATAGAAAATAAATTATAGAAATTACAAAAATGGTTTTAAAAATTATTTTAAATTATGAAAATAATTTCTCACTATTTGGAATTTTTTTTAATATTTATAATTATTTAAATATTAAAGATATTTAATTTATTTAATTAGTGTATTAAATAAATTAGAGAAAATGATTTAATATTATGAAAAAATCATTTTAAATAAGAATAATGTGTTAGAAAATATTTTGAATTATAAAATATAAGTTTTAATATTTTTAGAGAATTTTTATTAATAAATTAATATTAATGATATTAGATTTATTTAATTATTATATTAAATAAATGAATTAAAAATGATTTTATTGATTTAAAATCATTTAAAAATTAGAAAATGATTTAAAAATATTTTAATTTATAATTAATGACTTTTAATATTTTGATGATAATTTAATTAATATTTAAATATTAATGGTAATGATTTGAAAATGATTTCAATTATTTTAAAATTATTTAAGTAGAATATTGATGATTTAAAATATTTTAAGTTATTAAAAATAACTTTAATACCTTGACAAGTATGTTATTAATATTTTTATATTATTAAATATTAATAATAATAATATTATTTGATAAATAAATCATTTAAAAATGATTCTGATGTTTGAAAAATTATTATAAATTATAATAATTACTTATGAATTAGTAAAGGGTTCTGAAAAATATTATAAATGATATTTGACTTATCTAAAATAATATTGAAGCTTAGAAACCGAGTTTAATTGACAATAGTTGTGTTAAGTGTCGGATAGGGTGACCAGATCACCGAGAATGGACCGAAGTCTAACCAGATCAAAATAGTTAGACTTGATAAGTGTTTATCTAGGTTATAAACACTGATGTGGCTATGTGGTAATGTGCCTAGGAGAAGTTCGACTGTGAATTACAGTGTTATGTGTTATAAATTATTGTGTTAATTGTGAGATCGATATTATTGGTTATAGCTCTTACGAACGCAGATAAGTTTATTGTGTAGCTGTAATCAGCGGAAGAGGCAAGTTCCATAACTCAACCTTGAGTAAATATTGTTTAATTATTATTAGTGGTTAATTATTGCTAATTAGACCACGTTCAGGGATTTATTATTGATTATTTGTAGTTAGTGCATGTTTAATAATTCAAAATGAATTACTAATTCGGAATATATACATTCGTAGAATAATTGTTGTTGGATATACATATCCGTAGAAGCTAGAATTGACAGTACAGATAATTCATGTTTATTGTCGAATTATGTTGAGAAATATCTTAGCCAATTATTCTGGTTAGACGAACATTTGTTAGAACTTGATATGTTCGAGAAGAGAATTAAATTATTATTGACAGATCGATGTCAATTATTTCAGCTAGATCGAGAAGTAAATAGAATTTGAAATCACATTATTTCGTTGTAAAATCAAAATCTTAATTCTAAGACTAAGAAGAACAACCTTTTATATAAAGGGAATATTTTATCAGTCGAGTATTTACCAGCACGCGATTAAGTATTATGATAATATAGGGTATACTAAAGTCGATCACTTATATATACTTGCAGAGAGGGTATGATTTAATCTTTATGGTTATCTCGATACACTGGGTATATCAAAGTTTAACTTTGATAGTTACTCGAGAAGAGAAGTTCAAGATCCAATGGATCGCTTCAAAGATAAATCCGGAAAACATTCCACTTTGCTATTTCGTAGAATTAATTCTTGATTATTCATTTGAATATCGTAGAAAACCTTGAAAGCGTTGTACTCTTTCATTATCGAATTATTGTTGCGTAGAATGTGAGAAGGTTTGATATTGATTTCTATATCTTTATTGTATCTCTTAACTTGCGGAGCAAACTCGTTGCTCACCCTTGCTACAAATAAATTTTTTTAGCTAGGGACGAAGTTGCAGAAGGTGCTGCGAAGAAGAACAAAGGAAAAGGAATAGTCATGAATTAGTTATGATGAACAATATTTTTATTATGTTGTATTGTATTGTAAACCCTTTTTGTATATCTAAAGGGGTATGTCTGTAATGTTAAGGTTAGTAGACCTGGGACTTATGTATTAACAATCTATGTTAATGAGTTATGTATTCTTATTTATATTAAAATGGGTAGTTAGATGGTATTATATTGTGGATCGTGAACACCAAATTCGGGGGTCAGGTAACCTGGATTTGGGGGTGTCACAGAAGCTATAGGGAGAACTAAGCCATGTACACGGCAAGATGTCAAACGGATCTCTGATCCCTGCTAAGAACATCGACCCAGATATAACATCTTTACACTTTGTTGGCTGAAAGGAGTAAGACATAGCTATCTCACGGGAAAAGAAATACCCATGCCGTCGAAAAGTGCCGATCTGTAAGACCCCAACTTATTATAAATAAAATTGAATTTTCCTCTATTCATTATTCTAAATTAATAAGGTGTTAATTTGCTATAATGCTTTCGTTATGGGTGAAATGTTCAAATTTTGCAAAATAAGCAAGTGGTTATAAAATATTCATTCTGTCGGGGAATATTCGTTTGGTCGTGGAATATCCGTACGACGGCGCAGTCAATTGTGGGACCCATAATGGAATAACTGTCGGATGAAGAAAATGACAAAGTTTGAGTTTTTATAAATAACGGCGTAGTTGTTACCGTTAACACTGTTGGGTTACTTGGTGGTTAAAATACAGTAATACGCGTGGTGGCACAGTAGCACACGGTATTGCACAGTATTGTTGAATTATTGATTCGTACGTAAGAAGGCACTACGTAATAATTGTTACAGTAGTTACTGTTCAATATTTTATTTTATTGATTCAATAATTGATGCGTTGATAGTTTATATTATTGTTGTTTCAATAATTGTCACTGCACAGTATTTCCCATTATCAGATCAATAATTCATATTATTTGAATAATATTATTAGATAGCATTATAGGCAATGTCTAGAAAGTTTTGTCAAGGAGAGGTTTGGTCACCTAATTGCGCGCCAGTAAGGAGAAATCCTTATTGGAAAGCCCCCTCTTTCTTGGGAACAGCCTGGTTGTCATAATTGTGATTCTGTAATATTATTTGTGAATAATTAATTATTGATTTATATGATAAGAAAATATTTATTTGATGTGGATATAAATGATGGATTTATTTATGTGGTTATAAATGAATGAATTAATGTTGAGGTATTTTATCAGTATTTTGTCAGAATTGAGGAATTAAAAATCACCCGTTTGTGGATTTCAGATATTTTTGTTTAGAATTTGGAAAAACTAAAAGCTACGAAGTTGTAGAGAATTCGATTTCAGGCAAAATGGACATAAAATTCGTATTTTTCTGATAAATGGGCTATTTTCTATGAATTATTGAACTTTCGGAAAATAAAATAATTTTTATTAAATTATGGGTGGGACCCACTTATGTTATAAACATGTGGGCTGCTGATTTTTCTTCCTAGATGGCTGCTGGTGGCTTGGTTGGTGAAGGTTGGTGTGGAAGAAGAAAAAGAAATTAATATTTTATTAATTTAGTCTCCTTTCATGCGTTCTAGCATTTTCCTATAAATAGAGGCTAAGTTAGAATTGAAAATCACACCGAAAACAAGTTTTTCTCTTTCTCTCTCTATATTATCGAAGCGTATTCTTGTGAGTATTCTGATATTTTGAGTGTTGCTATACGGTGTAAGTTTTCACAAGATTATATCCCAAAATTCGTCGTAATTACAGTTATTTTGAGGTAAGGGATGTTATTTTTTTCTTAAATGATATTATTTTCTTCAATATCATTATGCCAAAATATTGGTGAACTTTTTAATCAAATTTGGAACTTTTTGTGTCGGGGTTACTATTCACGTATACAGCCCTATTCATGTATACGACACTATTCACAAATACGACACTAATCACCACAAAATAAAAAAAATTCTTTTTGTCCAAGATGTCTATTTTGGCTACTATCTTTGATTGTATCCATGTTTTGATCGTTATTTTTGATTTCTGCTTCAAAATTGGTTATTATGAATTATTAGTGATCTTGGATAAACTGTAACATGAATCCCTAATATTTGTCCTTCTGTCTCACTAGATTCGTTCTCTGAAATATTTTTCATCATCCTCAGTCCTTAATGATGATATTATTGAATGGCCTGTAGTGGAAAGATGAATGATATATTAATTGATGAATATCTTTGGCCCGTAGTGCAAAGATGAATAGGTGTTGAGATGAACATGACCAACTGATGATACAAATGAATATCTTTGGCCTGTAGTGCAAAGATGAATATTCGATTAAAGATGTATATTGATTGTTGTTATAGGGATAAAATATTGATGATGGACTTTTAAATCTTAGAAGATAGTAGAACTCATTCTCTACTTGACTCTTCTAATGGATTGATGTTTCCGCTGCAGTTTTGATCTAAAACTTGTTGTCTATTATGTTTTATCAGATTTTTCCCTGTTGAAGACTAATGATAATTTGTTGTATATTATCTTAGTCATAATATTCTTTACTGGGCTAGTTGAGCTCACCTTTTTCCTTTTTGTTCCATTTTTCTTCTCAGGAGGTGAGAACATAGCAGGATCGAGTCGGGGTATGGAGTGATGGTTCTAGAAAGATGTTTTAGCAGTGTTCACTATTTCTGTTAAATAGTGTATGAATAATTATAATGAGGACTTATTTGAGTGTTGATATTGTCTAGAAGATAATATTTGTATTTAAACTCACGAGTATGTGTTGTCGTATTTTGCACGACAATTGTATTATCAAGTTGTAGTTTGCTTTACGTACCATGTATTTGGCGACTCAGAATGGGTGTTGTATACCTATTTTGGGGGCATCACAGTTGGTATCAAAGCTTAGGGATATGGTCTCTGGCGAAGATCGGGGAATAGAACTAGGAGGGGAGAGATGAGTAAATCCTTCTCTAGTGTGTCCTATCTAAGCTTATTTGTTGGTCGGTCATAATATAGGGATATTATGTGATATGTTAATTTGTTTAATTAACCCTTGTTTTATGGAAGTATTTCAGAATGGCTGCTGAGAACGTTAACAATGGAGTGTATGAGACTGTGGAATAACCTTTAGTCACAAACCAAGAGAACGTGCAACAGGAAGGCAATATTCCTCCTGTAAATAACACTACCGAGCAAACGATGAATGATGGAATGTTTAGGAGCTTTTTGCAGTTCATGCAAAATAAGACGAGGGAGACTCGTGTACAAAATACAGGTGGAAATGATGGCAACGCGCGGTCTGTCACAGCCAAGCAGTTCAAGGAGTTGGGACCACCAGATTTCTAGGGAAAGCCCGATCCAATTAAGGCGGAAACATGGGTCAAGCAAATCACCAAGATAATCGATGTCTTGGGATGCACGGAGGAACAGAAGGTTCCATTCGCCACCTTTATGTTCGCGGTGAGTTGAAGCATTCATTGGTGGGAATCGTGAAGCGTACTCAAACCAATTTGCACTCAACATGTCTTAGGAAAGATTTCAAAAACTTTTCAATGACAAGTACTTTCCTGAAAGTATTCGTCATATGGGGGTAGAGTTTATTTGACTGGAACAGAACAACATGACGGTGTCTCAGTACGAGGCGAAGTTCACGGAGTTATCCAGGTTTGCACCTCATTTGGTAGAGAATGAGGAACATATGACGCGGATGTTTCTAAGAGGTCTAAAACCCGAGATTCGTCAATACCTTATCTCTCATAAATTTTCTCTGTATTCAGATATTGTCAACATGGCTCAATTATTAGAGAGAGATAATGAGTATACTCGACCGTGGGACCACAACCAGGGTCATACCGGTGACAGCAGTCATCAGAACGATGATAACCAGCTATGAGGGAAAAATACGAATAAAGGCAGTAACCACTCGGGTGGTAATCATGGCCATGATAATAAGAGAGGTGAGTCAAGTGGAAATTTTAGAAAGAGGAGATTCAACAATAATGAAAAGACATCAGCAGCAGCACCAACATCAACAACAAATTATAGGGGAGGAGAACGACCGCCAGTTAGATGTTACAAATGCGGGAAAGAGGGACATATCATCCCAAATTGCCCACAACAATCCAAGGTATGTTATAATCGTGGAAAGGAAGGACATATCGCTCGAGATTGTACTATAGCGAAACCAAGTTTAGCGGGGATGGTGACTCCAAGGGCTGCCTCAGATAAGTCAAAATCAGCGGTTCCTGGAAGAGCATTTGTCGTGACTGGCCAAAATGTGAGAAACCCAATCGAGGTGATCACGGGTAAGCTAATCTTGAACTCTTGCAAAGTTTATACCTTACTAGATACCGGTTCTACCCATTCTTTTATCTCTCCTGCTTGTGCTCAACGTTTAAACTTGACTCTGGAGAAATTGTACTTTGACTTATCTGTTGAAACTCCGTTGGGTGAAACCTTCGTTACATCTACAATTTATAAATCTTGCATGATCCAAGTTGGCACTATCACATTACCTGTTGATCTTATCTCTTTAAAGATACTTGCTTTTGATGTGATTTTAGGAATTGATTGGTGAACCACTCATCATGCCAAAATTGATTATTTTCGTAAGGTTGTTAGTTTATATATTCCTAACCAACCTGTTATGTGAATTTAAGCAACTAAACCACTAAAATCAGTCACTATCATATCAAGCCACAAAGCTATTCATTTATTGAAAGACGGATGTCAAACTTTCTTAGCCCATGTTATGGATTTGAATAAAGACAAGTCAGATTTGGATAATATTTCTGTTGTTAGAGAATTTCCTGATGTATTTCCTGAAGAACTTCCCGGTCTAACCCCAGAACGTGATGTTGAATTCTTTATTGACCTAGAACCGGGTACAAAACCCATTTCTAAAACCCCATATCGAATGGCTCCTATTGAACTTCAGGAGTTAAAAGTCCAACTACAGGAATTATTAGACAACGGTTTCATTCGTCCTAGTACATCTCCTTGGGGTGCTCCTATTTTGTTCGTAAAGAAGAAAGACGGGAGTATGCAACTTTGTATTGACTACTGAGAATTAAAGCATGTCACCATCAAGAATAGGTATCCGCTACCTCGCATTGATGATCTATTTGACCAGTTACAAGGAGCACAATTCTTTTCAAAGATCGACCATCGTTTTGGATACCATCAGCTGAAGATTAAAACTGAGGATATTCCAAAGACTGCCTTCAAAACTCGGTACGGACATAATGAATTCTTAGTCATGACTTTTGGATTGACTAATGCTCCTGCTGCTTTCATGGATATGATGAACCGTGTATTCAAGGAATATTTGGATCAGTTCGTTGTTGTCTTTATTGATGACATCCTCATCTATTCCAAAAGCCGTGAAGATCATGAGCACCATTTGAAGCTGATACTTGAAAGGCTTTGTGAAAACAAGCTTTATTCCAAGCTGAAGAAATGCGAGTTCTGGCTTGAGGAAGTAGCATTCCTTGGGCACGTGGTGTCAAAACATGGAGTATCTGTTGACCCGACGATGATTGAAGCAATACAAAGTTGGGAGCAACCGAAGT
This sequence comes from Panax quinquefolius, assembly GCA_020205615.1. NCBI lineage: Eukaryota > Viridiplantae > Streptophyta > Magnoliopsida > Apiales > Araliaceae > Panax > Panax quinquefolius. The sequence continues at coordinate 104,076,148 of CM035154.1, read as the reverse complement.
CGGTGACCGAAGTACGCAACTTTCTGGGCTTAGTTGGTTATTATTGGAGATTCGTGGAAGGATTTTCTTGAATCGCTACTCCGTTAACTCAGCTGACTCGAAAAGATACAAAATTCATATGGAGCGAAGAATGCGAGAAGAGTTTCCAAAAGCTTAAGACGAGACTCATTTCGGCACCTGTTCTAGCAATACCATCTGGTACGGATGGATTTATTATCTACAGCGATGCTTCAGGCAAAGGGTTAAGATGTGTTCTCATGCAACATGGGAAAGTAATAGACTATGCCTCATGACAACTCAAAGAATATGAGAGGAATTATCCTACTCATGATCTAGAGTTGGCAGCAGTCGTTTTCGCGTTGAAAATCTGGAGACACTACCTGTATGGGGAGAAAGTGGAGATTTATACGGACCATAAAAGTCTCAAATATTTCTTCACCCAAAAAGAACTCAACATGCGGAAACGACGTTGGCTTGAGCTATTGAAAGATTACGATCACATTATTTAATATCATCTTGGAAAAGCAAACGTAGTAGCTGACGCATTAAGTAGAAGATCATATGCGAGTACGAGTGCGATATTGTCAACACAAAGGCCCATTTTGTATGACTTGCAAAGGATGGAGATAGAATTAAAGACTCTAGGGACCCACGTGATGATGGCGAATATACGAGTCGAACCAACTTTAATCAATAAAGTTAAAGCTGCTCAAGCTACAGACCTGGGGCTGATGCGTATGAAGAAGAAAGTGCAAGAAGGAGCTATTCCAGAAGCAAGAATCGATGAAGAGGGAATACTTCGAGTCAACTCTAGACTTTGCATTCCTAACGATTCTGACTTGAAGCATAGAATCATAATGGAGGCACACAACACCTCGTTTGCAATCCATCCTAGGAGTACCAAAATGTATCATGATATTCGGCACACATTTTGGTGGAACAATATAAAAAGAGAAATCGCGGAGTTTATCTCGAGGTGTATAACTTGTCAATGAGTAAAGGCAAAGCATTAAGTGCCAAAAGGTCCATTGCAACCACTTGAGATTCTGGAATGGAAGTGTGAACACATTACCATGGATTTCGTTACAGTTCTTCCCAAAGTTTCTCAAGGCATAGATGCGATTTGGGTTATTATTGATAGATTAACCAAGTCTACTCATTTCTTGCCGATACGTGAGACTTATTCCCTTGAACGTCTTGTTCTTATGTACATGAATGAGATTGTGAGATTGCATGGCATGCTAGTATCCATAGTTTTGGATCGTGACCCAAGATTCACTTTAAGATTTTGGGTTAGCCTACAGAAAGCTATGCGCACGGATTTATGATTCAGTTCACCATACCATCCTCAAACGGACGGGCAATCGGAAAGGACTATTCAAACCCTTGAAGATCTATTAAGACTCTGTGTCCTAGATTTCAAAGGAAGTTGGGATAAGTACTTGCCACTGGTGGAATTCTCCTACAACAATAGTTATCAAGCAAGTATAGGCATGGCTCTGTTCGAGGCGTTGTATGGACGAAAGTGTCGTTCTCCAGTATGCTGGGACGAGGTGGGAGAAGAAACGTTGTTGGGACCGTAATTAAATACGCATGACTACGTAAAAGATCCAAATGATTCGACAACGTATTCAAACCTCACAAGATCGACAAAAGAGTTATGCTGATCTTCATCGAAAGGACGTGGAATTTAATATTGGGGATCATGTATTATTACGTATTGCTCCATTGAAGGGAGTTACAAGATTTGGAAAGAGAGTAAAGCTCAATCCAAGGTTTGTTGGTCCATTTGAGATTCTTGACCGAATAGGAAATGTGGCCTATAGACTCGCGTTACCTCCAAATATGTCTCGTGTTCACAATGTTTTCCACATATATATGCTTCGTAAATATGTGAAAGACCCGAACCACATTATTGCGTTAGAACCAGACGAGATAGCCGAAGATTTAACGTACAAGGAGGTACCTGTTAAGATCTTAGATAGGAAAGAGCATGTCCTACGCACCAAAGTTATACCACAAGTTAAGGTTTTGTGGAGGAACCAGGCTATTGAGGAAATGACCTGGGAGTTGGAATCAGAAATAAAAGCGAGGAACCCTCACCTGTTCGAAACACCAGGTACGTACGTCAATTTCGAGGACGAAATTTTATAAGGAGGGGAGGTTGTAAGACCCCAACTAATTATAAATAAAATTAAATTTTTCTCTATTCATTATTCTAAATTAATAAGGTGTTAATTTGCTTTAGTTATGGGTGAAATATGCAAATTTTGCAAAATAAGCAAGTGGTTATAAAATATTCATTCTGTCGGGGAATATTCGTTTGGTCGTGGAATATCCGTACGACGGCGTAGTCAATTATGGGCCCCATAACGGAATAACTGTCGGATGAAGAAAATGACAAAGTTTGAGTTTTTATAAATAACGACGTAGTTATTCTGAATTAACAACTTGTTGGGTTACACGGTGGTTTAAATACAATAATACGCGTGGTGGCACAAGAAGCTATTACCAGTATTGCACAATATTGTTGAATTATTGATTAAATGCGTAAGAAGGCACTACTTAATAATTGTTACGATGAATTCTTGTTCAAGATTTTATTTTATTGATTCAATAATTGCTACGTTGATAGTTTATATTATTGTTGTTTCAATAATTGTCACTGTACAGTATTTCCCATTATCAGATCAATAATTCATATTATTTGAATAATATTATTAAATAGCATTATTGGCAATGTCTAGAAAGTTTTGTCAAAAATAGGTTTGGTCACCTAATTGCGCGCCAGTAAGGAGAAATCCTTATTGGAAAGCCCCCTCTTTCCTGGGAACGGCCTAGTTGTCATAATTGTGATTCTGTAATATTATTTGTGAATAATTAATTATTGATTTATATGATAAGAAAATATTTATTTGATGTGGATATAAATGATGGATTTATTTATGTGGTTATAAATGAATGAATTAATGTTGAGGTATTTTATCAGTATTTTGTCAGAATGGAGGAATTAAAAATCACCCGTTTGTGGATTTCAGATATTTTTTGTTTAGAATTTGGAAAAACTCAAAGCTACGAAGTTGTAGAGAATTCGATTTCAGGCAAAATGGACATAAAATTCGTATTTTTCTGATAAACGGGCTATATTCTATGAATTATTGAAGTTTTGGAAAATAAAATGATTTTTATTAAATTATGGGTGGGACCCACTTATGTTATAAACATGTGGGCTGCTGATTTTTCTTCTTAGATGGCTGGTGGTGGCTTGGTTGGTAAAGGTTGGCGTGGAAGAAGAAAAAGAAATTAACATTTTATTAATTTAGTCTCCTTTGGCGTTCTAGTATTTTCCAAATAAATAGAGGGCTAAGTTAGAATTGAAAATCACACCAGAAACAAGTTTTCTCTCTTTCTCTCTCTATATTATCGAGCGTATTCTTTTGAGTATTTTGATACTTTGAGTGTTACTATACGGTGCAAGTTTCTGTCAGCACTATATCCGAAATTCAGTCAGAAGTACGGTTATTTTGAGGTAAGGGATGTTATTTTCTTCTTAAATGATATTATTTTCTTCAATATCATTATGCCGAAATATTGGTGAACTTTTTAATCAAATTTAGAACTTTTTGTGTCGGGGTTACTATTCATGTATATGACACTATTCACGAATACGACACTATTCACCAAAAAATAAAAATTTTCCTTTTTGTCCAAGATGTCTATTTTGGCTACTATCTTTGATTGTATCCATATTTTGATCGTTATTTTTGAATTCTGCTTCAAAATTGGTTATTATGAAGTATTAGTGATCTTGGATAAACTGTAACACGAATCCCTAATATTTGTCTTTTTGTCTCACTAGATTCGTTCTCTAAAATATTTTTCATCATCCTCAGTCCTTAATGATGATATTATTGAATATCTTTGGCCTATAGTGCAAAGATGAATGATATATTAACTGATGAATATCTTTGGATCGTAGTGCAATGATGAACAGATGTTGAGATGAACATGACCAACTGGTGATACAAATGAATATCTTTGGCCTGTAGTGCAAAGATGAATATTCGATTAAAGATGTATATTGATTGTTGTTACAGGGATAAAATATTGATGATGAACTTTTAAATCTTAGAAGATGGTAGAACTCATTCTCTACTTGACTCTTCTAATGGATTGTTGCTTTTTTCTTTGCAGATTTTGATCTAAAACTTGTTGTGCTATTATGTTTTATCGATTTTTTGCTGTTGAAGACTAATGATAATTTGTTGTATATTATCTTAGTCATAATATTCTTTCTTCGGGCTAGTTGAGCTCACCCTTTCCTTTTGTTCCATTTTCTTCTCGAGGAGGTGAGAACATAAGCGAGGATCTAGTCGGGGTATGGAGTGATGGTTCTAGAAAGATGTTTTAGCGATCCTCACTATTTCTGTAAAATAGTGTATGAATAATTTTAATGAGGACTTATTTGAGTGTTGATATTGTCTAGAAGATAATATTTGTATTTAAACTCATAGTATGTGTTGTCGTATTTTGCACGACAATTGTATTATTGAAGTTGTAGTTTGCTTTCTGTACCATGTATTTGGCGACTCAGAATGGGTGTTGTATACCTATTTTGGGGTCGTCAGACAATCAGTCTTAGATGTGACATGAACCATACATACAACATGATCGAGCTACCTATAAATACCCCTACAGGGTGGGTGCAATAATATATGGCTGATGTCAATGTCTCTGTCATAATCATCGGCACAATGGTATGACCATCCCTGAGAGCTCTCACTGTCATGGTAACGCCAGTGTCCAGCTCATCCATATACTGTGGCATGTACACGTATGACAATACACACATCACAAGTATATCTACTCTAGCTACACGCCACTGATCCTCTGGTATGGTGAAATCCCCGGAGTGCCGTGTATAACTATCCTCTGAGCCAAATATGTCTATCAGAAAATGCTGGGACACCACATGATCAGATGTAATCTCATCCTGTACTACTCTACACCTCAGCGCGGAGAAGGTCATGAACTGTCGGCTCATATCACCGATAGCCATCCGAGCTCAAGGCCTGTCTAATGGCAAAGCTGTCAACCGCTCGTACTCCTCTAAAGTGGTAGTCAACTCCTGGGTCCCAAACTGGAAAACTTTCCTCTCCGGTACCCAATGCTCCAACATACCCTCTACAAAATGCATAGGAACCTGGAACATCAGGAGGGTCATGGAATGTTGTAATAACAGATCTACGGTCACTCTGTCTGGAGGTGACAAACTATCATACCACGACCTCAGACGTGAGGCTACCAATACTGGTGGGGTGTGATTAATGCGCCTGACTATCGAAGAAGACATTTGTATGGGCAGTATCATAAGACCATCCACGGGTCAATGCTGAATATCTCTGGATATACATACATATGCATAAAATAATACATGCATAATAAACAATAGATGGAAATATGATGTAGGGAATAACAATACATACATTCCTAAGTACATCATCATCTAATACATCATCTTTGTATAACTAAAAATACAGGGAAATGGGGCACAGACGTCCAACAACTGACAGAGGCCAATCAAAAGATATAACGAGAATGGGGCACAACCACCTAGTATCTAACAGAGGCCTATCAAAAAATATAGCGAGAATACACATCAGAAGAAGATAATGGTGTCAATGTCTATATCATCAATCTTGTCCACCTGATGTAACTCCTCTTGAGTCACTGAATCTTTATCAAGAGGGATATTAGGCCTAGACAATGGAGGATCTACACCGAAAAAGCCATATGGGTCATCTGAGGGGCCAACACCTAAGCTGGAAAGATCAAAAGTATCTGCCTCTAAAGGATCTCTACCCAAGTGCCGGATGAAAAAATGTTCCTGGTCCAACTGCTGGGTCAAGCTGTCAATCTGTGTCAAATGAGTCCCATCTTAGACACAGGCCATTTAATCCTTCATCATCACAGATCAAGGAACCATATCCCCAATAAACTGAGTGGCGCGGGTCTGGGCTCCGATGTTATGAGGGGACCACCAGTGGTATAATGCCTCCTGAGTAAACAGAGCCTCTAAAAAAGTATAGTCGACAATGCCCATCAATGGGATATCACTGACAGGTGACTGCGACACAGGCCAATAACGCCTGGCAGGAGGCAAGATCGGCATACAAATATCTCCTATAGTGCTCTTAATAGCATGCTTTCCCAAGTAGAGCTCCCATCCTCCATCTGCGAAGAGAGGAATGTGGCGGGTGCATATCACGTACTCAACACCATTTGGTAACCCATCCTCAAACCCAATGGTCAAATGTTCCCCGGAGTAGGGAATCCAAGTGATAGCGTCAACTGTCAACAACTCCAACTGTAGGCGACAATGTGTGAAACCCTCAGCTACAGGAACCTCCGCTAGTATGGAGTGATGCCATCGTCGTCCTCATGGATAGGTCTCCAAACCTAACACACTCACAGAACATATACATGAGAGCCTCTCATAGGCCCAGAACTGCCAACATAAAGGCAAACATTTGCTGTCAATCAACACTCTTAACCTGTACATGGGAAATTAAAATAGAAATATTCACCAGCAGAAATGGGTAAAATCCTAATCAAGCCTCTGTCAAGCCCTACGATCGCATGTTCATTCCCCTGAGGAAATAGGCACAGGTATAGGAACCCCAGTCATACTCTCCAATACGATCTACCTCCCATGTGGTACTGACCAAAGCGAATGACACCGTGGAAGAGTTATCCGCTATGAAACAACCCCTGATAATCATCAGAAACAATCGCCGAAGAATGCGATCCCTGAATCTCACATCAGCGGGTATGGGCTCACTCAACAGCCCACTCATAGCATCTACGCTCAAAGGACCTGTACGAACTGTCCTGCCCTTGAGTGACTCAGCCGGGACTCCTAGCAAGGATCTAACGGTAGTCGGAGTAATGTTCGCCGTACATGGCACTGTCGCCCCTCCAAACTCCATACCGGTGATAAATCGCCAATCCATCGGTGTCATCATCACCTCACAGTCCAATAAATAGAGAGACTGAATCTGGTGAAACCAGCGCTCAGACAATGCCCTGAGGTAACCCCAAGGACAACGATGGGGGAGGATAGAAAAGAATGCCTCAATGCCCCAACCATGCACAATCTCTCGATAATCTGGATGCAAAGCTTGATACAGAGAGTGTATACTGAACCAGTTCCCTCGAGGCTGCGTAAAGCTGGGAACCTACATCAAAAAAGCAAACCCAGCTTTTACCTCGTTTGCATGCAAGTAAACCGAGGGGTGGCGACTCAAATCACCAGAAGCTCTGGAATCGTCACCTGAATGCTTGGAAGATCCCTGCGGGGAGCATGCGCAGCAGGAGCTGGAGCTACAACCAGTACATCCTCCTCCTTGTCCTCAACATCTGGTACATCAACCCAGATAGGACGGATCACTACCTTTGCCAAATGATGAGGTTGTCTAACTGAACGGGGTCGAGGCACATCAAAAGCCCTCCTTCGCACACCTGAAGTGGTCTTACGGGAACTACTCGATTGATCTGGATCCAAAATAATTGGACACAAGTCTCCAAATCACCTTAGAAAGGGTGTGGTAAATTCTAGCCTGGAGCTTTTTTAAATGCATTTTATGACTATATGCATGCATGCATTACTTTAACATACGCCTACAGTAGAGTTAAAAATGCATGTCTATCCAATGCCTACATTTTGGAAAATTTTTGCCATAGTCCCCTTTGTAAATAAGACTATCCACATGCACATAGGCATGACTAGAAGGCCATTCAGTAGCACACCTACCCATAGTTATAAACATCCTACATGCATAGATATATCAAAATCACAATTCGTAAGGGTAGCCTAAGTACAAGGATTACTTTTCTTTTCCACCTTAGCTCATTTGTCCTCAAATAAGATAAGAAATAGCAGAAAAAGGTGCCAATTTGACTATTTTAAAAGTCAAATTTTTTCACATCATTACATTCAGCATGGTTAAATATTAACATTTACTATGTTGAATATTTTTTATCAAGTCATATGAGCATGCATATTCACTACTATATGCTTAGACGCAATTCATGTGATAATTCATTTTCTAAGGGATAAAAACTGGAAAAGAAGATATGCATACATTACCAGGGCAGTGTAGAACACTTGTACAGTGACAGATTTTGCAGAAAGATGCCCGAACTCAGTAGACCTGAAGAAGAGCTCTCGAATTCTCTGTGTGGCGCAATATGAAAATGACTTATGAAAACACTAAGTGCCTTAAAGCCACCCACGACTAGCCACAGGTGTACCTGTAGCTCCCCTGGGTGGGGCCCACCCCTCCAGCTCGATCCAATTTGAGTTGCAAACGAGATCTCACAAGCTGAAAAAGTCAAATCAGGAATAAAGATGCTACGCGATTGAGCGGAAAAGCCTGATTGAGCGAGTCTACATATCATTAGTTGGTATTCACCCAGACATGGGGTTCACTATACCGATGATCACACCTATTGCAAACTACACTCGGGAATACCTCATGAAGGTCTAATGCCATCAATTTGGAGTCGTAATCTCAAAACACTTCTCCCCAGCGGGAACATTATCCAATCTGTGACGCTCCCAAAATAGGTATACATAACCCATCTTGAGTCGCCAGAAAATACACTACTGACAACTTCATTTATACAATTGTCGTGCAAAATACGACGACAGGTATACTGTGAGTTTTAATACAAATAAATGTAACTCTCATGGTGCCTCGACCACAACCTTACAATGGTACTTTACATAAAGGTACAGTTAAAAACGGTTTTAGAGATTAAAATCTTTGGGAAGTGCTCAAGGAAACCTTCGTACATAGGAGGCCATGAATCTAAGTTATGATAGATATCATATGTCCAGAGAATTATCCTTGGTTGACCCAATAAACCCCAAAGAAAAATGAGAAGATTACTATCATCTTCTTTCCAATGGTAAGTCTTCTCTTGACATATAATTATCTCCACTGTCTCCAAGTGAAAATTATATTTCAAATAAACTCTAAGATCATATAGGTAGTGCTTGTAGATATACTCAGCAAGTGGATGTGCACAACCCTGTCTTATGATAACACGAGGTTGTATGTCATTAGACAACTTGTATGATAGTGGCAAAACACCCTTCCAAATTTGGGTTCACCTCACCCTATTCGGTTCACCAAAATTAAATATCAAATGACGTATATGACACACTTATCTAAAGTTCTCAATAAAATTATTTTCATACTATTTAGGGAGAACCTCAATAGTTATAGACCACCATTCTATTCCCCTGTTACCCTCGCTTGACCCATCTACACTCTTGTTACCTGAAAGGAATTGTAAAGCAAAAGGGTGAGCACAAATAGCCCAGAAAAGAATATCGTGACTAAAGATAATTAAATTATCAATAGCCTTCGTCAGTAATAAATCAGAGATTTAGAACATATGGTAGGTGATAAAACTTTTCAACCATAGTTACAGCAGAATGAGCAATCCATTAGAAGAGTCAAATAGACCATAAAGTCTATTATCTTCTCCACGTTAAAAGTACACCAACAATGTTTTATCCCTGTAACATTAATCAACAATTCCTTTCCACAATCATATGAATAACTCATAATCATAATTGTGATTCTAAATTCCTCTTCGCACTCAGGACGAAGATAATTTTCATCACCTATCTTCACCTTAAACATCAAAAATCATGGTTATACCAAATCACAGTTCCTGTTTAAAATCATACTTAATAACTTCATCTTTGCACTACGGGCCAAAGATATTCATTATCATTTCATCTTTGCACTACTGGTAGAAGACATACTAATTGTATTTTAGAAGAGTCAAGTAGAGCATGATATCTACTATCTTCTCTTAATTTAAAAGTTTATTATCAATATTTTATCATTTGAGACTCGACTTAATAAATAATCCACATCATTGAATCACCCCTGCACTACGGCCAAGGATATTCGTTAATATCACATCCATGAATTAATATTTCATTGTCGAGACTCAGCTCAATAATTAATCCACATCATCGAATCATCCCTGCACTACAGGTCAAGGATATTCGTTAATATCACGACCACGAATTATCTATGCACTACGGGCCAAAGATAATCGTGTTTTCATTAATGGTCATGATCATACCATAAAACAATTCATCTTTGCAACCTTGGCCGAAGAGAATCCATGGCCATAATCATAACAAAAACTATCCATCAATGCACTATGGGCCAATGAGGACTTTACCACATCATTTGTAACATTACGGTCATGATTATACCGAATAATCTCTGGTCATAATCATACCAAGTCCATCTATGCACTACAGGCCACAGATGACTTTCATCATAATATAAGCATGAGGATAATGACAATGATATAAAGAATCAATCAAATGAGATAAAAGATAAATATTAAACATTATAATAAAATTTATCCAGCGTTCAATAATAGCCAAATGTTATCAATCACTTAATAATCTCATAATCTAATATCATTAATATTATAACAATATTTTAATAATTTCTTAAACTTATAAACAATTTATTTTAATTGTTTACACTTTACCAATTAATGCATTTAATCATCCTAAAATGCCAAACTCATAAGATTTCATCATCAATAACCAAAACTCTCATCACAAATCTGCATATACCTTATATAGGATTTCCAAGACATAAAATTCTATTTTCCAATTTGTTACTTAACATAACATATTTAATTCATTTACTCATAACTAGTTCATTTTCATGAAAAATACCAAATCAGTCCCAAAAATAAGTCTTTTCTGGGATTTAACAGAATATAGTCTCATATTAAACATATATTTTTCTCGGAATTTTAAAAATTCATTCACTATTTTTTATATGGCCAAAACTGCCGAATATTTAGACATTTTTTATAAACTGTACTTTTGTCCAAAAATTCTAAAATTTACACTGTATACTTCTGTTATATACATGTACTCCCAATAAAAATTTTACCAATTTTGGAGTTAACCATAAGAAGTTATAAGGTTTTACTTTTAAAATAGTCTTTTCCCATAAAATCCATAACTCTTAATCTATAAATCCAAAAATCGCCATCTTTGGACACAATATAGAAAACTCATCAAATTATCATTTCAAAATTTTCCGAATTTTTGAGGGTCGGAAAAATTACTAAAGCCGCAAATGGATTTTTCACCGCCGCGCAGTAATCCACGAAATGCAGATCATTTCCATAATATAATAAGGAATGAATACGAAGGATCATTCACCATGAATGTGGTAATCCACATGTAGCAAAAGTTATTCAACAAGAATAATAAAGAATGGAATAACAAAAGAATTCACCATGCATGCGATAGACATGACATGTGTTATTCCCACAGAATACTCAAGAATGGAACTAGGTAAATGCGTAATCCTCATGCAGACGAGGATATTCAAGCAGAATAATAAAGAATGGAATAACAGCGAATTCACCATGCATGCGATAGGATCAGTAAAGCAGATTATTCCAATGAATAATTAATAATGGAACCAGTCATGCATAAACGCCTTGCAGACGAGGATATTCAAGCGTAATAATAAAGAATGGAATAATAGAAAAATTTCACCACGTATGCTGTACTTTGCATAGACAAGTTATTCCAATATAATAATAAAGAATGGAATAACAGAAGAATTTCACCATGTATGTGGTACTTCGCATAGACAGGTTATTCCAACATAATAATAAAGAATGGAATAACAGAAGAATTTCACCATGTATGCGGTACTTCGCATAGACAAGTTATTCCAACATAATAATAAAGAATGGAACAACGGCTCTTATGAGTATTTGAAAGAAAATAATTCTCTTCATGAATACGAAAGAAATAATACCCCTTACGAGTACAACAAATAATATCCCTTACCGTAAAAGAAGAGTATCCCGACTAGTAGGGTGATGATATTCTAGAAGAAAACTTGCACTACGCTCAAAGCTTCTTAAAACTCTAAAGAAATACGCTCAAGATTATAGAAGTGAATTCTCTGAACTTCTGGTGTGATTTCATTCTAACTATGCATCCTATTTATAGGAAAATAGAAAGGATACTATGCAATAAAATATATATATATATATATATATATATTATTTAAAATCTAATAAAACAAATAACTTTATAAAAGTATTACATTTTATATAAAAGATTTTACTATACAAACACTATATGGGCACTATGCAAACACTATGCATAATAGAATATAATATATTCTATTTATAGTCTAATAAAATTAATAACTTTATAAAGCGTATTCTATTTTATATAAAAGATTTTACTTATGTAAAACACTATGCATAATAGAATATAATATATTCTATTTATAGTCTAATAAAACAAATAACTTTATAAAAGTATTCTATTTTATATAAAAAACTTTTCTGTTTTGTTACATTAATAATACTAATAAAACAAAATTTATATATATATAATATATATATATATATATATAAACATCCGTGACTTCATAAAAAGACACCTCAATATATCTAACAACATTTATCATTATTATTATAATTCACAATATTAATCGATCAGGTCGTTCCCAGGAAAGAGGGGGCTTTCCAATAAGGATTTCTCCCTATTGGCGTGCAATTAGGTGACCAAACCTTTCCTTGGCAGAACTTCTAGACATCGTTAATATTGCAAATAATAATATTAATAACTTTGTTATCTCAATTATTGATTTAATACAATAATTGAATCAAACTGAGTGACTTTTCACGTAAGCATTAATAATCAATACCGTGTGCTACTATGCAACCACGCGTATTTTACCACCGATTATTTTATGACAACTTGCTTACTTTGAAAAATTTTCAAATGCCACCCGACCCTTAACTTTAAACTTTTATTAATTTAACTATTCACCAAAATACAAAAATTGAATACTTTTATTTCATAAAATTTGGGGTCTCACAATCTCCCCTCCTTATGAAATTTTGCCCTCGAAATTTACGTACGTACCTGGTATTTCGAAGAGATGAGAATACCTTGCTTTCTTTTCGGATTGTACCTTCCTGATTATTTCCTCTGTATCATGATTTTCCCATTGCTAATCTTCTGTGTTTCAGATATCCTTCTAGAATATACTTCAAAATAAGGTTAATTGACATATCATAATTTGTCAACTAATCAAGTAAACAATTTCAGCTTAGGTAAGTCACACACTAGCGAAGTATATTACTCGTCTTTGCTCTCCTAGTTCTAGACTCATATCTCCGCCAGCGACCATATCCCTAAGCTCTGATACCAAATGTGACGCCCCCAAAATAGGTATATATAACCCATCTTGAGTCGCCAGAAAATACACTACTGACAACTTTATTTATACAACCGCGCAAAATGCAAAATCTGACTGATGGTATCTTGTGAGTTTTAATACAAATGTATGTAACTCTCATGGTGCCTCGACCACACCCATACAATGGTAGTTTACATAAAAGTACAGACAAAAACTGTTTTAGAAATTAAAATCTTTGGGAAGTGCTCAAGGAAACCTTCATACATAGGAGGCCATGAATCTAAGTTATGATAGATATCATATGTCCAGAGAATTATTATTGGTTGATCCAATAGACCCCAAAGAAAAATGAGAAGATTACTATCATCTTCTTTCCAATGGTGAGTCTTTTCTTTACATATAAATATCTCCACTGTCTCCAAGTGAAAATTATATTTCAAATAAACTCCAAGATCATATAGGTAGTGCCCGTAGATATACTCAGCAAGTCGATGTGCACAACCCTATCTTATGATAACACGAGGTTGTATGTCATTAGACATCTTGTAAGATAGTGGCAAAACACCCTTCCAAAGTTGGGTTCACCTCACCCTATTCGTTCACCAAAATTAAATATCAAATAACGTATACGACACACTTATCTAAAGTTCTCAATAAAATTATTTTCATACTATTTAGGGAGAACCTCAACAGCTATAGACCACCATTCTATTCCCCTATTACCCTAGCTCGACCCAGCTACACTCTTGTTACTTGAAAGAAATTGTTAAGCAGAAGGGTGAGCACAAATAGCCCAGTAAAGAATATCGTGACTAAAGATAATTAAATTATTAATAGCCTTCGTCAGTAATAAATTAGAGATTTAGAACATATGGTACATGATAAAAAAAATTTAACCATAGTTGCAGCGGAATGAGCAATTCATTAGAAGAGTCAAATAGACCATAAAGTCTATTATCTTCTCCATGTTAAAAGTCCACCAACAATGTTTTATCCCTGTAACATTAATCAACAGTTCCTTTCCACAATCATATGAATAACTCATAATCATAATTGTGATTCTAAATTCCTCTTTGCACCCAGGACGAAGATAATTTTTATCACCTATCTTCACCTTAAACATCAAAAATCATGGTTATACCAAATCACAATTCCTGTTTATAATCATACTTAATAACTTCATCTTTGCACTACGGGCCAAAGATATTCATTATCATTTCATCTTTGCACTACAGGCCGAAGACATACCACTGTATTTTAGAAGAGTCAAGTAGAGCATGATATCTACTATCTTCTACGAATTTAAAAGTTTATTATCAATATTTTATCGTTGAGACTCAGCTTAATAAATAATCAGCATCATCGAATCACCCCTGCACTACGGCCAAAGATATTCGTTAATATCACATCCATGAATTAATATTTCATTCCTGAGACTCAGCTCAATAATTAATCCACATCATCGAATCATCCCTGCACTACAGGTCAAGGATATTCGTTAATATCACGACAACGAATTATCTATGCACTACGGGCCAAAGATAATCGTGTTTTCATCAACGGTCATGATCATACCATAAAACAATTCATCTTTGCACCCTTGGCCGAAGAGAATCCATGGCCATAATCATACCAAAAACTGTCCATCAATGCACTACGGGCCAATGAGGACTTTTACCACATCATTTGTAACATTACGGTCATGATTATACCGAATAATCCCTGGTCATAATCATACCAAGTCCATCTATGCACTACAGGCCACAGATGACTTTCATCATAATATAAGCATGAGGATAATGACAATGATATAAAGAATCAATCAAATGAGATAAAGGATAAATATTAAACATTTATAATACAATTTATCCAAATATTCAATAATAGCCAAATGTTATCAATCGTTAATAATCTCATAATCTAATATCATTAATATTATAACAATATTTTAATCATTTCTTAAACTTATAAATAATTTATTTTAATTGTTTACACTTTACTAATTAATGTATTTAATCGTCCTAAAATGCCAAACTCATAAGATTTCATCATCAATAACCAAAACTCTCATCACAAATCTGCATATACCTTATATAGGATTTCCAAGCCATAAAATTCTATTTTTCAATTTGTTACTTCACATAACATATTTAATTCATTTACTCATAACTAGTTCATTTTCATGAAAAATACCAAATCAGTCCCAAAAATATTTCTTTTCTAGGATTTAGCATAATATAGTCTCATATTAAACATATATTTTTCTCGAAATTTTAAAAATTCATTCACTATTTTTCATATGGCCAAAACTGCCAAATATTTAGACATTTTTTATAAACTGTACTTTTGTCCAAAAAATCCAAAATTTACACGGTATACTTCTGTTATATACATGTACTCCCAATAAAAATTTCACCAATTTTGGAGTTAACCACAAAGAGTTTTAAGGTTTTACTTTTAAAATAGTCTTTTCCCATAAAATCTATAACTTTTAATCTATACATCCAAAAATTACGAAACTGCAAATGGATTTTCACCCGCCATTCGGTAATCCACGTAAACAGATCATTTCCACAATTTAATAAGGAATGAATACGAATGATCATTCACCATGCATGTGGTAATCCAAATGGACATGTTATTCCAACAGAATAATAAAGAATGGAATAACAGAAGAATTCACCATGCATGCGATAGACCGCACAGATAGGTTATTCCCAACAGAATAATAAAGAATGGAACCAGGTCATGCGTAATCCTCACAGACAGGATATTCCAACAAAATAATAAAGAATAGAATAATAACAGAATTCACCATGCATGCGATAGACCGCACAGACAAGTTATTCTAATAGAATAATTAATAATGGAACCAGGTCATACGTAAATGCACAGACAGGATATTCCGACAGAATAATAATAAAAAATGGAATAATAGAAGAATTTCACCATGTATGCAGTACTTCGCATAGACATGTTATTCCAATATAATAATAAAGAATGAATAACAGAAGAATTTCACCATGTATGCGGTACTTCGCGTTGACAGGTTATTCCAACATAATAATAAAGAATGGAATAATAGATGAATTTCACCATGTATGCGGTACTTCACATAGACAAGTTATTCCAACATAATAATAAAGAATGGAACAACGGCTCTTATGAGTATTTGAAAGAAAATAATTCTCTTCATGAATATGAAAGAAATAATATCCCTTACGAGTAAAACAAATAATATCCCTTACCGTAAAAGAAGAGTATTCCGACTAGTGGGGCGATGATATTCTTGAAGAAAACTTGCACTACGCTCAAAGATTCTTAAAACTCTAAAGAAACACGCTCAAGATTATAGAAGAGAATTCTCTGAACTTCTGGTGTGATTTCAATTCTAACTAAGCATCCTATTTATATATTTATATATATATTTATATATTTTATATATATATATATTATTTAAAATCTAATAAAACAAATAACTTTATAAAAGTATTCATTTTATATAAAAAAATTTACTATGCAAAAACACTATGCATAATAGAATATAATATATTCTATTTATAGTCTAATAAAACAAATAACTTTATAAAAGTATTTTGTTTTATATAAAAACTTTTCATTTTTATTACATTAATAATACTAATAAAACAAAATTTATATAATATATATATATATATATATATATATATATATAAACATCCGTGACTTCATAAAAAGACACCTCAATATATATCTAACAACATTTATAATCATTATTATAATTCACAATATTAATCGACCAGGTCGTTCCCAGGAAAGAGGGGGCTTTTCAATAAGGATTTCTCCCTATTAGCGAGCAATTAGGTGACCTAACCTCTTCTTGACAGAACTTCTAGACATCGTTAATATTGCAAATAATAATATTAATAACTTTGTTATCTCAATTATTGATTTAATAATATATAAAATATCAACAATAATTGAATCATACTGAGTGACTTCTCACGTAAGCATTAATAATCAATACCGTGTGCTACTATGCAACCACGCGTATTTTACCACCGATTATTTTATGACAACTTGCTTACTTTGAAAAATTTTCAAATGTCACCCTTAACTTTAAACTTTAATCAATTTAACTATTCACCAAAATAGAAAAAATGAATACTTTTATTTTATAAAATTCGGGGTCTCACAAAATCCATCCATTGATGTACACGTTAATGAAGGTCAAGCAACCTTCATGACACTCATTCGCTGGCAAATAAATTCGGTAAAGCATTTAAAAGTTATTCGATGATCTCATCCATTGATACACACGTCAATGAAAGTAAAGAAACCTTTACATAGTCCCCAAGAGAGATCTCAACCGTTAGCAATTATATCCAACGAAGCATTAAAGAGGGTTCGATGATGGTATCAGTTGATGCACATTTCAGCGCGAGTTAGGCAACCCTGATAACACATACTGTTGGCAGTAACTCTGACAGAACACTAAAAAGACCTGGAGATGCAAACTAGGGAAGAACATCCTCATCGGGGAGAACCAATGATGGAATATGTTATACACATCTTCAACAGACAAAGCAATGGAAAGTCTGTGCCAATGATTAAAGACTTTGGTGATAACCCCAACGTCAACATCCTGGAAGTTCCTGAGAGCTTTGGAGCACATGTCCAAGCAATTCATGAGGATTGTCAGTGATAACTCCAGCCCTCATCAGAAGTTGTGGGAGCATACAGTCATCACATCCCGTTGGAGAACGGTCCAACAAACCACATACCTCATACATTTGTATCATGCTGTTGTACATTACATCATGATTATCTTGTCACATTTCAAGTGTCTAGTATTCTTTATCCTATCCATGCCATTACATTGCATGAATATGATAAAGAGGGGCATCTGTAGACACTCAAAATATTGTATTCCTATTATTAACCTTTTAAGAGGGTAAAATCATCTTCTAGAGATAACCCTGGAGATCAAATCAGCTCAATCCCGGAGACAACCCCAGGACACTCAATCTTTTCCATCCCGGAGACAACCCCGAGATATCCAGTTCCAGTCCCGGAGATAACCCCGGGAGTTTCAATTTTAACCTCGTAGACAACCCCGAGGAATGCAGTTCCAGTTCTGGAGATAACACCAGAAAAGTCATTTCCATCTCGGAGACAACCCCGAGATATCCAAATCAAGTCCCATAGACAACCACGAGAGTTTCAGTTTCAACCTCAGAGACAACCCCGAGGAATGCAGTTGCAGTTTCGGAGATAACCCCAGAAATGCTTGTTTCTACCCAGCAATAAGCTTCAACCTCGGAGATAACCCCGAGGCACTCAGTTCCAAACCTGGAGACAACCCCGGGAGGTCAGGCACACCTCAGAGACAACTCTGAGGACATTCAGCACTTGCAGCAGCCCAATCTTAGAGATAACCTTGACCAACGACTGCTAAATCAGCCCAAAATAGAGATGACCTCGGTGAGGGGCAAAATCATCATTTTGCCACCTCGATCCAACATTTGCGCCATCTTAACAACATTTCAACATACATTCTACACAGCAGTGTCCTACAAGAACCAGAACTCCAATTCTGAGTGACTACTACACAAGACAGTACACCGGATAGAATTTGAAGCCTGAAGAACTGGGCATGGTACCATCTTCCTAACTTCGTAAAACCTTTAATCCCATGTCATTTGTGTATCTCTCGACAACAGCACTCCAAAAAGGTCTTATACACCTCAATTAGATGCCCAGATTAAAGTTCTGAAAGTTTGAGCGGACATCGTGTTGCATGCGTGCATGTACTTCGAGACGACAGGAGTCGCGGAGCCCGTAGAACCCCGGGCAGCCGCATGTACACCTGCGGCTCCCCCCTCTATAAATAGTGGGCTTAGGGTCGCCATTTTGCATAGATAAAAAGCGAGGAAGCCCTATCCAATACACACCATAAACTGCGTGCTTTCTCATTTCAAACACTTGTTAGCTTATACTTTTCTATATTTTACCTGTGGGAAATGAGTGTTCATCCATTTAAAGCTATTGAAGTGTTCTTTGATAGTCCACTGTAAGCTTTCTTACATTTCTTAAAGCCTTTGTCCACTAATCTGCACACACATTTATTCATGTTGAGAGTCGCGTTGCGTGTGTATGCCCGAACTTCGATCCGTGACTTTTTATTTCTTTTTGTATATATATTTATATATATATGGACTAATATTATCAAGTTATGCCTTGATTGAGCCTGGATTCACATCCGGGGTGTTTATTTCTTATATATATATATATTATTACCATCGAACTCTGTTTCATTGAGCCTGGATTTTATATCCGGTGCATTTACTGCTTATATATATATATATATTTACATTTTTATTCAGCCTGGAGTTTACTTCGTGGCCTTTTACTGCTTTATTTACATTTCATTCCGCCTAGAGTTTACTTCGTGGCGGTTGATTGTCTTTACTACTTTATTTACATTTCTAATCCCCCATGCAGTTCGCTTCGTGGTGGTTTATCGTCTCTCTATATATATTCACAGCTTTTATATATTTATATTTCCAATCCACCATGAAGGTTACTTCGTGGTGGTTAATCGTACATATATATATATATATATATATATATATATATTTAAAGCTTATATATATATAACTACTTACAACTTTCATATAAACTACGGCATCATGTGAGCCTAGGAATCATGTGATCACAGATTCAGTCTTTTAAATCTAGATTCGGTTCCCGTGATGGACATTTTCAGCTGTAATCAGCTTGTAAATTATTCACGGTGTTTGAATTTCCTTAGATGACTCTCATGCCCACAAGGAGTTTGGCACTGCTTTGTCCATTATTTTCTCGAAGATGTTTCGCATCTCAAAAATAAAAGCAACCAAGCTGAACACATAATAAAATGGAAGTATCAAAGGCCTCAATTACTATTGAGCATAAGGGTTTGAAAAACCTCTTTTATAAAACATCACTGCTATATCTTGTTAAAACTGAACTTTTATACAAAATTCAAACCCTTTTTATATAGGTGCGTATGAGGCATAACACTACTTCCAGATTATTACACATTGATCCCCCCCCCCACATTTATATAACAGTTTAAATTTAAAAGTGGCGGTCACCGTGGTAACACGGATGTCAGGTGGTGAGTAACACCTTCCCTCCGCATAATCAAGCCTCCGAACCCTAATGAATATCGGTTTCACAGAACAGTTTAGCAGTGTTACATCACTTGGTCAATGTGCAAACCTTTTCTTGGTTGAGTTGGTGCAACATTTTAAAAATACCAACTTGCGACTTTTACATTCCAATCGTCGACATATACATGTCAGACCATTTCACAACTTGTTTTTTCAAACAAATCTCACCTAACATGAGAACACCAAAAGACAAAAATAGAAAATGTACAAATAAAAATCCCGACATCGACTGGTGGTGACTCTACTCGGGACAACCAGTAAGAGGGCTTAAGCCACTATTACAAACTTTTTAAAACTGTTATATGTTTATATGTGGATGTTGCATTTACATCTGAATGAATGTGTACGAATGCATTTACTTACTGTACTTAAATGCTTTACACTATATCTACCTATGATATTAGTGCTTCGCATATGTCATCATTTCCATACGGTGAGACACATTGTATATAAATGTATGTTGTGTGGTTCCACCACCAGGAGGCTATCCTGTCGGTGTTTGATTATTGGACTCGTAGGGAGACTAATTCCAACGAGGCTCAGAAAAAGCACCACCCATATTCGCTCAACTTGAAAGACCGAATTAACTTCTCGTCAAGTAAATTGCGATTATCTGGGAACCTTCATGCCAAAAAGCCATGAGAGTAACCTAAGATAGGCCAGCCTCTGATAAACCAAACGTGGAGGGAAGTCTCTTCATACCTCCCATTTCAATTAATGGTAAATTCAATTACTTGTAATTTCATTCCATGTTCAATCTTAATGTAAGGGAAAATATGAAGGAATATGTGTACAAACATATTGAACTAACATGCTATTTTGCCTTATAAACAACTAATGTGACACCCCCAAATCCGGGTATCTTCCAACCCGACAGATGGTGCTACACGGTACTACCATTCATACATTCATTCACTTAATAAGTCTCAAAAGAACTAATGTATCTTCTATATATCCAAAGTAATATTACATTTCCCAGGTTCTTTATAACCCATTCATTTGTTCTTGTCATAATATCAAACATATTACAATCGTTCACCTATATTATTACATAAGAACTCTAAGGGTTCGTCTTCGCCTTGCCTTTATCCTTGCCTGAGCCTTTGACCCGCTCGATCGCTGTGTTCATATGGTTCAAGCAAGAGTGAGCATGACTAGCTCAGCAGGTACTACAATTCTAATAAACAACATGCTTGAAACATAGAACTCATATATCTTCAGTAACTGAACAATAGTTACGAAGTACTATCAATAATTTAAAATAGCACTTCTTTTTATTCAAACATTTTCAACAACAATATTCAGTAGAATATCAACTAAGGCTCAAGACTATGAGTAGTTCATAATTTCTTTTGAAATGGATAACCCAACACTAAGTCTGTAAGTCCGACATAGCTTACGAGCACTTCTGGGTTATCAGCCCATAGTACTCTATGTTGATCAACACTACATTCATTAAACGTGTAAACGTTTAAGTTGTGGCAACCTCACATGCCTGTCGTTTAACGACAAAAACATTTTAGCATACTTGGTCTTCAATTGAAAACCATACCAATATAACTCGGTATATATAAATCATACTTGATAGAATCATAATATAAGTCTAGCCGAAAGAGTTGGCTTTAGACTTCATCATTCAAGACTTCATGTGAAAGAATACATGAATTACAAAACTTGTCCAGACTGAACTGGAATAAGGGTTAGAATACTTGCCTTCAGTGTCTACTTACTGATTAACACACGTACACTTTAAGTCTCTACATTCTACAATACATGATCACATAACATACCACATTAGGTCATATATAATCAAGTATGTATACTATTATATCTTACCCTTCATCTTAATGTAAATCCTGAGTTAGATCTACTATTATGGGTTTCCGGCTTTCATTACGTCATTCACATTTCATTCATCTTCAATTGATTATTAACTCTCAATCATCATACTTAAATGTCTTACAATGCCTTAACAATGTTATGCTTATATCTTAGTTCATTACTAACAAGTTTTCTTTCATTCTATACTTAAAAACATTCGTTAGTGACCATTGCCTAGGGTTAGCCCTGCGACGCCACCCACAGCCCTTCATCACGCGCTGCGGCACGAGTTAGCAGTGTCTAACATCTGGATCTGGCGCTGCGGCGCCACACTTTGTTCTTCATCTCTGTCTGTACATGAGTTAGAGTTAGCGGCGCTCAAATGATTATTATGGCGCTTATGGCGCCACTCATTTGGCCTTGGGTTGGCGCCGCGGCGCCAACTCTGTGCCTCAGATAGTTTACAGTTTTTGAACATTTTACAAAACTCCCAGACTCATAACTTCTTCGTTATAAGTCCGAATTGGCTCGTTCAAAAGCCTACGATTCACAAATTACATACTCTATGCGTTCATGCAAGAATTTTATCTATTTGACTTAGTTTACTAAAATTTTACCTATGAGTTCATTTTTAACGAAAATGATAAACGTCTGTGAACGTTTAATGCT
Source organism: Panax quinquefolius (assembly GCA_020205615.1). Classification (NCBI taxonomy): domain Eukaryota; kingdom Viridiplantae; phylum Streptophyta; class Magnoliopsida; order Apiales; family Araliaceae; genus Panax; species Panax quinquefolius. The sequence continues at coordinate 104,053,164 of CM035154.1, read as the reverse complement.
TGTTTCTTCGTTCTTAGTCGGAATTCGGTCATTTTTGAGTCCGCAACTCAATAATGCCAAATATGACTTGTCTCCATCGAAAACCAACAGTTCTGGTTTCAAACACAAAATACGACTTCCATTCCGAGAATTTCACGAATTCGACGATAATCGTCCAATCGTGTGAATTCCGGCAAAGCTTCATTACTAAACGTTCTAAATGGATTTTAAACAACACATGAACAATTCAAGTTATTTATTACACCAACTTATTGATAAAGTAGATTTTAACTTTTCCTCATAAGTCAATGTCTTATTTAACTTATGAACTACATATTCTCATGCTTATAACTTACTATGAACTTAAGTCCATCAATCAATATTCTCATACTATATTCAACATACTAACATCATATGACAACATATGATAAGTTCTTCATGATTCTATCAACTTATTAAAGTTCAAGTTACTTATTCAACTTATTCGGCTTAAGTTCATTCATTAATAACTTATTACATGTTCATAACAAACAATCTCCCTTCTCTATCAATCCTATCATAGAAAAGATGAAGATAAAAGATATGAGTCTTACCCTTGAAGACTATGACTTTAATTCACTTTGGAAAATCTAGCAAAAGTTGAAGTGGCTTATATAATTCTTAAGTGGCTTATTCTCTCTACCAAATAAGTTGCTTATCTTTGAGAGGAAAGTGTTGGATGAATAATAACCAACAAAATGAAATGGAGCCTTCTATTTATAGGCAACTCAAAGCTAGGGTAGAATGGTCTTTAAACATCCCACCTCCTTATTCCACCTCCTCAATAACCTCCTTACTTTCCACCTCCTTACAATTCATTCCTTGCTCAACACAACACTTGGTTATCACACTATTTGTTTGCCCATCAAGTTTACCCACTTTACACTTGGATTTCCCCATGGATCATGGCTTCTCATTGGGCTTGTTAATTAAATCTAACTACTTCCTTATTGGGCTTATGCTACCATAGTTTGGACTCATAATCTATCAAACACTTGGGCTTGATTGTCACCTTCTATTGGACTTCTCTTATTAGGCTAATAATCCTACAAGTCCATTACCTTAGATTTAACAACTTAACATTTATACCCCATGTATAATCCTCGTATGCTAGCTCGTATATTAATTCATAATATACGTTATCTCATTCTTCATACATAATAGTACAATACATCGTATTATACTTACATTCATTACCTTCATATAATGAATACACATTATACGATCACAACTTTCTTCCTGTAACGCTTAATAAACCTAACGTTCCCAAATTAGGTCCACACACAAAATATTACGTTTTCCATACTTAGATTATTATTACATAATCGATATCGCCTTGATATTATAACATTACGTATTTCTCGGAAATTCAAAAATAATTCCCGAGCAGAAATCGAAGAATAGTGTTTTTCTGAAAATTTCTCGGAAAGCTTTTATTTTTGTCTTAGAAATTCATTCATTCACGTAGTTAAAATACTACGACGTTTCGACGTTTCTAGGTTATAGAACGACATTCATCTTATCCACACGTAATAATAATAAATAATATTATTTTATTCATTATTAAAAGTATTTACAAAGGTTCGCTTTTTTGGGGCGTTACACTCTCTCCCCCTTATAAGGATTCTATCCCCAGAATCTCGTTAAAAAAAATTACACAAATAAATGAGGGTAATTCTTTTTCATCATTTCTTCTAATTCCCACGTTGCTTCTTCTGCATCGTGGTTCTTCCATATCACCTTTACGGAAGGTATGACTTTATTCCGTAGAACTTGTTCTTTTCTATCGACAATTTGAATCGGCGTTTCCTCATACGTTAAGTCCTTCTCAATATGAATAGGCTCATATTCTATCACGTGCTTATAATCTGGCTTATAAGGACGTAATACAGATACATGAAATACATTATGTATTCGTTCTAGGTCTGGAGGTAATGCTATCATATAGGCTACCTCACCCACCCGTTTTAAAACCTCAAAAGGTCCTATGAACCTTGGACTTAACTTTCACTTCTTCCCAAAACGTATCTTTCCTTTCCAGGGATATACTTTTAGGAATACGTACGAACCTACTTCAAACTCTCGGTTCTCTCTATGCGGATCCGTAAACTTCTTCTGTCTGTCTTGAGCTGCTAGAAGACACATTTGTATCTTCTTTACAATGTCCGCTGTTTGCTGCACCAATTCTGGTCCTAGCATTTGGCGTTCTCCTACCTCATTCCAATACAGTGGTGTTCTGCATTTCCTCCCATACAAAGCTTCGTAAGGCGGCATACCTATGCTTTCATGATAACTATTGTTATACGCAAACTCCACTAATGGTAGATGATCATCCTAACTACCCTTGAAATCCATGACGCAAGATCTTAACATATCTTCTAACGTCTGAATTGTCCTCTCGCTCTGTCTATCCTTTTGTGGATGATATGTCGTACTCAGCTTCAACTACGTTCCTAACTGCCCTTGTAGGCTCCTCCAAAAGTTTGATGTGAATCGTGGATCACGATCTGACACAATCGATACTGGTACTCCATGTCTAGAGATTATTTCCTTAATATAAAGTCTAGCTAACTGATCAAAGTTATACTTGACCCTAATTGGCAAAAAGTGAGCCGATTTTGTCAATCGATCCACTATTACCCAAATCGCATCATACCCCTTTGTTGTAGTCGGAAGTCCTATAACAAAATCCATCGTGATATTTTCCCACTTCCACTCTGGGATTTCCAATTACTGTAACAAGCCACTGGGTCGTTGATGTTCGGCCTTAACTTTCTGGCAAGTTAAGCACCTACTCACATACTCTGCTATCTCTCTCTTCATGTTCGGCCACCAAAAACTCTGTCGAAGGTCTTGATACATCTTAATGCAACCAGGATGAAGCGAAAACCTCAAACTATGAGCCTCTTGTAATACCTACTCCTTTAATTCTGTCTCATTCGAAACCCAAATTCTTCCTTCAAATCTTAATAATCCCTCATTATCAAGACTGTACTTAGTATCTTTTTCACTGGCCAGCCGCTCCTTCATCCGATCACACTCATCAGTTTTGAGTTGTACCTCCTTAACTCTTTCTACGATGGTAGATTGCATCTCCGTCGCAAATAGCATTTGTCCTCCTTCACTTGGCAGCTTCACTTCCAACTCCATCCTAGCCATCTCTCATTATTAACTTTCGGTTTGGTAGTTAACAAAGACAACTTTTCCCGACCCTTCCTACTTAAGGCGTCGGCAACTACATTGGCTTTTCTAGGGTGATACAGGATTTCACAGTCATAATCCTTTATCAACTCTAGCCATCTCTTCTGCCTCATATTCAACTCCTTCTGGGTGAAGATATATTTTAGACTCTTGTGGTCCGTGTATATCTCATATTTCTCTCCATAAAGATAATGTCTCCATATTTTTAGAGCAAAAACTACTGCGGCCAGTTCCAGATCATGAGTAGGATAAACTTTCTCATAATCCTTCAACTGCCTAGATGCATACGCAATGACCTTGCCATGCTACATGAGCACGCAACCAAGTCCTTTATGCGAAGCATCACTATAAACTACAAAATTTATTGTATCATAGGGCAGTGACAAAACAGGCGCTTCACTCAACCTCTTCTTCAGTTCTTGAAAACTGTCCTCACATTTATCAGTCCAAGCGTATTTTACCGTCTTCCTCATCAAGTTAGTCAATGGAGTAGCTATCTTCGAAAAATCCTGGATGAATCTTCGATAGTAACTCACTAACCCTAAGAAACTCCGCACCTCAGTCGGTGTTTTCAGTTGTTCCCAATTCATCACGGCTTCCACCTTCGCTGGATCTACTGAAATCCCCTCACGGTCAATGACATGACCTAAAAATTGTACCTTCTCCAACCAAAAATCACACTTAGTGAATTTCGCATACAACTTCTCCTTTCTTAATGTCTCCAACACTAATCTAAGGTGTTCAGCATGATCTTCTGGCATCTTAGAATGGATTAGAATATCATCTATAAACACTACGACGAACTTGTCCAAATATTGTTTGAACACTCTATTCATCATATCCATAAATGCAGCTGGTGCATTTGCCAACCCAAACGACATCACCAGAAACTCGTAATGACCATAACGAGTCCTGAATGTTGTCTTTGGTACATCCTCCTTCCTAACCTTCAACTGGTGATACCCTATTCTTAAATCTATTTTAGAAAAATACTTAGCCCCTTTCAACTGATCAAAGAGATCATCGATCCTGGGCAATGGGTATTTATTCTTTATCGTTAACTTGTTCAACTCTCGATAGTCGATACACAGTCTTAACGATCCGTCCTTCTTCTTGACAAATGGTACTGGTGCTCCCCACAGCGACACACTCGGCTGAATGTACTTCCGGTCGAACAGTTCTTATAACTGCACCATCAACTCTTTCATCTCCACTAGAGCCATACGATACAGTGCCCTGGAAACTGGTGCTGCTCCTGGCACAATGTCTATCACAAACTCAGTCTCCCTATCCGGCGTAAGACCCGGTAATTCACTTGGAAATACATCGGCGAATTCTCTCACTATAGGTATTTGTTCCATGGTTTCTACCACTCTCTAGGTATCAACAACATGACACAGATAGCCTACGCATCCCTTCCTCAATAATTTCCTAGTTTGTGTCATGGTTAGACAACACGAACGTCCCGGCGATCTATTCCCATAAAATACTACCTGAGGTTGTTTTAAAGTCTTAATGTTCACACATTTCTTTTGACAATCTATAATTGCCCCATGGTTAACTAACCAATCCATTCCGAGAATTGCGTCGAATTCTCCTAACTTTATCGGTAACAAATCTACCGATAATTTACAATCCCGTATATCTACGCAACAACTCCTATGAACATCTTCAACAAGAATTATTTTTTCATTTGCTACCTTAATATTTAAAGGTATAGGCAACTTTTTGGGAAGTAATCCTAATCGTCTAGCAAAATCGCATGCTATAAACGAACAAGTAGCACCCGAATTAAACAACACATACGTATTTATATCGTTGATCAGAATAATACCTGCGATGACGTCCCCTGATGCAACTGCATCTTGGACTATCATGTTAAAGGTACGGCCCATCGGTCTACCCGGCTGTGCTGGTCCACTAGTAGCTAACTTACCGCTATTAGCGCCCCAGTTCCCGTTCGTCCCCTTCTTCGGGCATTTCTTTACCATGTGGTCAGTTGACCCACACATAAAGCATCCGTGATTCTTCTGCGGACTCGAATAATTAGGCACAATGTGCCCCTCCTATCCACAATTGTAACAGACGGCCTTCCCCTTGAGACAGACTCCTAAGTGAGTCTTCCCACAGGTGTTGCAGGCATCCATTCTTTTCTTAGGGTCTCCTTGCTTCACTCCGGTATTCCCAGAGCTAAATACCTTCCTCTTCTGACCCTCGCCACTACCGCTGGCTCCCTCAATCTTTGCTCCCCCATCTACTTTACCCTTAGTCTTTTTGTCTTTGAGGTATTGACTCAACGCCTCGCTACCACCTTCAGCGATTATCGCCTTCTCTAAAACGGTTCCAAAAGAATACTTTGGAACACCGAAATATGGTTATAGAGCCAGGGTTTCAAGCCCTGCTCGAACCGTCGCGCCTTCCTCACCTCAATATCCACTTGGTGTGGAGCGAACCTTGCCAGTTCATTAAACTTGGCGGCGTATTGGGGAACTATCATATCCCCTTGTTTCAACTCCAGAAACCGCATCTCCATCCTTTCCTGTATACTTGTGGGAAAGTAGTTCTCCAAGAATATCTCCTTGAACCTATCCCACGTCAAATTTGCTACCCCAACCCTAGCCTGATTGTTTTCCCACCAAATGTTGGCCTCTCCCTTCATCATAAAGGTCGCAAAGGCAACCTTTTAGGCCTCGTCGACATTTTCTATCACAAATGCCTTCTCTATTTCCTTAACCCACGTTTGGACTTCAATAGGGTCCGTAGTTCCTTTGAACTCCGGCAGACCTACACTCTTGAAATCCTTAAAGGTAGTAGCTCGTCTTTACTCACGGATTTCTGAGTGATATTAGCCCCTGATTCTATTAAAGGCAGCTGTTAATAAGTTAACAAACTCCTGCATCGGATTAACCGAACCTCCCTCCGGTTGATTCATGTTAACACCTTGATTACGTTGCACTCTTCTCGGCGGCATTTTGCTGATACAATAAACACATTTTGTTATTATTCCTTTCTTTATTAGTTATCATTTAATATTAAACAATAACTCCAACATCCATAACTCATTGCTTTCCACAAAAAGGGCTTATATTCATTCTTCGTAGTATAATACTACATCGGTTACATACACAGCCTAAGCTGATTACATTACTTTTCCGCTATCATTTTCCAAAAATTGGGATTTACAAAAGACTAGCCTTTATTATACAAAAAGGGCTTTACGTCACTACTACTTACAAAATATTTACATACTACTCTAACTACCCCTAATCTATATCTGCGTCAAGGCATTATCGAAATCTACCTTGGTAAGACTGGTAATGATATCACGACTAATAGTATGTCGTGTTTGCCTCACCTCCACAGGATAACCAGCTACCTGCTACTGGAAATCTGTATGAGAACTCCTATAGATATAAGACATTCTCCCTATCTTCTGTATCTTGGTCTTTAGCTCCTCCTTGAGCTCCAAGACCTCATGCTTTAACTTGTGGACTTTGTCCATAGCCAAAATCCTCCCGTCATGTTCCTGCTCCCACATGGACTCGACATCAGTCTTGTCCTCTATAACCATTTAGAGCTCTGCCTTCAGCTCCTTGACTTCCTGACAGTAATGGATATTACTATCCAACACTGACATAAACAAAGACATCATTGACCCCCCAGGAGCTATCTCCGCTGCTATAGCCATTGGATTGAAGGACACTGTCTCTACCTCCTCCTCTATTATTCCGTCAAATACTGACATGTAGTCAGCTTCATCCGAGTCTCCAGACTCAATAATCACTACATCTGGCTCTACTGCTATAGGATTCGTGTAAAACCTCTACCTGGTTCACCGACTCTTCGCTAATGGTTTGACCATTTACAAACATTCCGTTTACTCCTGACATCTACACAAAATAATTAAGTTGATTAATACATGTCAGTAGAATAATAAAAACACATAACATAATCATAATTCATTTTTATAAGGTTATTTTCTTCTTTTACTTCTTTGACTTCTCTTAAGGTTATGACTTAAGGTTTTTAATCCCCCCCTTAAGTTTTATAACCTAATGCTTTGATACCAACCTGTGACGCCCCCAAATCTGGGTATCTTCCAACCCGACAGATGGTGCTACACGGTACTACCATTCATACATTCATTCAATTAATAAGTCTCAAAAGAACTAATGTATCTTTTATATATCCAAAGTAATATTACATTTCCCAAGTTCTTTATAACCCATTCATTTGTTCTTGTCATAATATCAAACATTTTACAATCGTTCACCTATATTATTACATAAGAGCTCTAAGGGTTCGTCTTTGCCTTGCCTTTATCCTTGCCCGAGCCTTCGGTCTGCTCAATCTTGGCTGTGTTCATATGGTTCAAGCAAGAGTGAGCATGACTAGCTCAGCAAGTACTACAATTCTAATTAACAACATGCTTTTATCTTCAGTAACTGAACAATAGTTACAAAGTACTATCGATAATTTAAAATAGCACTTCTTTTCATTCAAACATTTTCAACAACAATATTCAGTAGAATATCAACTAAGGCTCAAGACTATAAGTAGTTCATAATTTCTTTTGAAATGGACAACCCGACACTAAGTCCTTAAGTTCGGCATAGCTTACGAGCACTTCTGGGTGATCAGCCTATAGTACTCTATGTTGATCAACACTACATTCATTAAACGTGTATACATTTAAGTTATAGCAACCTCACGTGCCTGTCGTTAAACGACAAAAACATTTTAGCATACTTGGTCTTCGATTGAAAACCATACCAATATAACTCGGTAAACATAAATTATGCTTGAAAGAATCATAATATAAGTCTAGCCAAAAGAGTTGGCTTTAGACTTCATCATTCAAGACTTCATATGAAAGAATACATGAATTACAAAACTTGTCTAGACTGAACTGGAACAAGGGTTAGAATACTTGCCTTCATCGTCTGCTTACTGATTAACACACGTACACTTTAAGTCTCTACGTTCTACAATACATGATCATATAACGTACCACATTAGGTCATATATAATCAAGTATGTATACTATTATATCTTACCCTTCATCTCAATGTAAATCCTGAGTTAGATCAACTATTATGGGTTTCCGGCTTTCATTACGTCATTCACATTTCATTCATCTTCAATTGATTATTAACTCTCAATCATCATACTTAAGTGTCTTACAATGCCTTAACAATGTTATGCTTATATCTTAGTTCATTACTAACAAGTTTTCTTTCATTCTGTACTTGAAAACATTCTTTACTGACCATTGCCTAGGGTTTGGCATGGCGCCACCCATCGCTTCTTCATCTCCGCATGGCCATGTGAGTTAGCGATGTCTAACATCCGGATCTGGCGCTGGGGCGCCACAGTTTGGTCTTCATCTCGTGCTGCGACACGAGTTAGCAATGTACTTAGACACTGTTACGGCGCTGCGGCGCCACTCATTTGGCCTTGGGTTGGCGCCGCGGTGCCAACTCTATGCCTCAGATAGTTTGCAATTTTTAAAAATTTTACAAAACTCCCGGACTCATAACTTCTTCGTTATAAGTCTGAATTAGCTCATTCAAAAGCCTACGGTTCACAAATTACATACTCTATGCGTTCATGCAAGAATTTTATCAATTTGACTTCGTTCGCTAAAATTTTACCTATGAGTTCATTTTTAACGAAAACGATAAATGTCCGTGAACGTTTAATGCTCGTTTCTTCGTTCTAAGTCGGAATCCGGTCATTTTTGAGTCTGCAACTCGATAATGCCAAATATGACTTGTCTCCATCGGAAACCAATAGTTCCGGCTTCAAACACAAAATACGACTTCCATTCCGAGAATTTCACGAATTCGACGATAATCGTCCAATCGTGTGAATTCCGGCAAAGCTTCATTACTAAACGTTCTAAATAGATTTTAAACAACACATGAACAATTCAAGTTATTTATTACACCAACTTATTGATAAAGTAGATTTTAACTTTTCCTCATAAGTCAATGTCTTATTTAACTTATGAACTACATATTCTCATGCTTATAACTTACTATGAACTTAAGTCCATCAATCAATGTTCTCATACTATATTCAACATACTAACATCATATAACAACATATGATAAGTTCTTCATGATTCTATCAACTTATTAAAGTTCAAGTTGCTTATTCAACTTATTCGGCTTAAGTTCATTCATTAATAACTTATTACATGTTCTTAACAAACAATCTCCCTTCTCTATTAATCCTATCATAGAAAAGATGAAGATAAAAGATATTAGTTTACCCTTGAAGACTATGACTTCAATTCACTTTGGAAAATCTAGCAAAAGTTGAAGTGGCTTATATAAGTCTTAAGTGGCTTATTCTCTCTACCAAATAAGTTGCTTATCTTTGAGAGGAAAGTGTTGGATGAATAATAACCAACAAAATGAAATGGAGCCTTCTATTTATAGGGAACTCAAAGCTAGGGTAGAATGGTCTTTAAACATCCCACCTCCTTATTCCACCTCCTCATTCCACCTCGTTAATAACCTCCTTACTTTCCACCTCTATACTATTCATTCCTTGCTCAACACAACACTTGGTCATCACACTATTTGTTTGCCCATCAAGTTTACCCACTTTACACTTGGATTGCCCCATGGATCATTGCTTCTCATTGGGCTTGTTAATTAAATCTAACTACTTCCTTATTGGGCTTATGCTACCATAGTTTGGACTCATGATCTATCAAACACTTGGGCTTGATTGTCACCTTCTATTGGACTTCTCTTATTAGGCTAATAATCCTACAAGTCCATTACCTTAGATTTAACAACTTAACATTTATACCCCATGTATAATCCTCGTATACTAGCTCGTATATTAATTCGTAATATACGTTATCTCATTCTTCATACATAATAGTACAATACGTCGTATTATACTTACATTCATTACCTTCGTATAATGAATACACATTATACGATCACAACTTTCTTCCTTTAACGCTTAATAAACCTAACGTTCCTAAATTAGGTCCACATGCAAAATATTACGTTTTCCATATTTAGATTATTATTATTACATAATCGATATCACCTTGATATTATAACATTACTTATTTCTCAAAAATTCAAAAATAATTCCCGAGTAGAAATCGATGAATAGTGTTTTTCAGAAAATTTCTCAGAAAGCTTTTATTTTCGTCTTAGAAATTCAAACACTTTAATTCATTCACGTAGTTAAAATACTACGACGTTCCGATATTTCTAGGTTATAGAACGACATTCATCTTATCCACACGCAATAATAATAAATAATATTATTTTATTCATTATTAAAAGTATTTATAAAGGTTCAATTTTCTGGGGCGTTACAGCTAACATCCGTTTTGCAGGATAATAATCCTAAAACGGATATATCACATAACATGTAAACATTTATACATTCCCTAAAACTAAACTAAGTTTTTGTAGGGAAACAATTGGGCATGTTACCCGTTCAAAGTCCAAAAAGGCAAAAAGCCTATAGCCAATTATGACTTTATCTGACTAGTCTAATCCTACTCCTGTCTCTCGCGAGGAGTTTGAAGGATTAAGAAAACAAATTATAGATTTGGTAGTTTTGCTCAAACAACTACACCAGTTTACTTAGGGTCCACGAATGCCCATACATACAGAATCCTCTACACAGGGAGGAACCCAAGGTCCGGACAAAGAAGCTCACATACCTGAGTCTCAGTTGGACAAAACCAACAAAATCCCTGAAATCACCCATCTCAAAGAAGATTCAGACACCGGTGATATCATGAAAAAAGTCCTACAAATGGAAGAGACCATTCGGTCAATCAAATGTATTGGAGCACATGGGAGTGTTTCATATGCTGACCTTTGTATATTCCCTAGTGTTCATTATCCAGAGAAGTTCAAGACTCCTTACACACATTTGAAAGTAATTATTGGAGAACTCGGATCTTATGTAGAAGATGAAAAGCTCAAAATGCAGCTGTTTCAAAAAAGTGTAACTAGAGAAGCCAGATCATGGTATACCAGATTAGACAATTCTAAGATCCATAGTTGGGAGGAGTTAGCTCATGCCTTCCTCAATCAGTACAGTTTCAAGTCTCATATGGATCCAGACCGGTACAAAATTACCAAAGTCAATAAATAAGCCAATGAGTCTTTTAGAGAGTATGCTCAAAGGTGGAGGCGCCTTGCTGCTCAAGTTATTCCCTCTATGACTGAGTTTGAAATGGTGATGACCTTCATAGACATACAAGAAGCTCCCTTCTGTGAGAGGGTTTTAGCTGGCATAGTCAAGCCATTTTCTGAAATGATCAAACATGGAGAGATGGCTGAGATGGGATTGAAGTTAGGAAAGATTCAAGACTTTACCGCTCTAAAAGCTGTTGATGAGCACATCCAGTCCGGAAGTTATGGAAACAACCCCTGGAGGGTCCATAAAAAGAAAGAGGAGGATGTTTCCTTGATACTACAAGGACAAAAAGGCAGTCAAAATCTGCCTATCCAGAGGAAAAACTACTCCCCTTTTCAAGCACAATCTTCAAAGCCTCCATTGCCCAAAAGTGGAGAAGTCTGACGCACTCGAGTGTTCACACCCATAGGGGACTCACTCAAGAACATTCTCAATCTTCTGACAACTTAGAAGAAAATTACTCATCTTCTTCCACCAGCCAACCTAAATGGGAAGGGTTTCAATCCTAACATGAAGTGTGCTTATCATGTTGGAGTTCCAGTATATGATACTCAGGATTGCTGGTCCTTGAAACATAAGATCCAAGATTTGATTGACAATGGTGAGATCGTGGTGACTAAACCTGACCAACCTCATGTGCAAGACAACCCTCTTCCTCAACACAAAGAAGAGGAGGTTAATATGATTAATTAGAGCAGTGGATAGAGTTCTAATTCCGGTGGTGAATCCTTCCAAAGTAGCAACAATGGTTCTGATAAATGGGATTATGCGCAGTTCTAGTTTATAATGGAACAGAAAATAAAAGCTCTTTGTAAGCAAGTCAACCAATTGGCAGAACTGGTGATCCATCAACACCAAGTCACACGCTAATAATTCAGCCAGGAGCATGCTAGTCTCCTTCCTTTTGTTATGAATACTCCATCATCATCTCCAGAAAGTGAAACGCTAGAGGATAAAATTACAAAAAGAGCAAGTGCCAAAGCCCCTCAGGATTTTGCCAACAAGAGGGAATTTACTTATCTGGGCCAACCAATGGAGGAGATATTTCAGATACTGATCAATAATGGAAGAATCATAGCTCTGCTACCTCCAATCAATCCTCGTTTGAGAAGGTTTAATTCTAATGTAGTATGTTTGTATCACTCCCACTCTCCCGGTCACAGCACAGAAGAATGTTGGGCACTCCGCCGTCTTATTCAGAACTTAATTGACAGCGGTGTCCTGCAGATGGCAGGCGATGAAAATATGCTACTTGAGAGTGGAGATACATCTCCTACAAAATAGAAAGAGTCGTAGTAGTTATATCCGCTGAGGATGATTTGGCTGCCATACCACTCACAATACAAGCGATTCAACTCAAAGGTGTTGACAATCCTTTGAAAGTGGCTGCACCAAAGCCAATCATCTTGCCATACAGACCACAATATCCTGTTGTCAGCCTACACAAAGTACCATAGAATTTTAGAGAGGCTGAAGGATCCACGTCCCATATAACTATTGCAGTATTAAGGGAAAATCCACTATATCTTCCCTAATGGGTTATGAAGCCTACCATCAAATTAAAGGGAAAAGTTCCAATGGAGAAGATTGAAAAGTTCCTCCATACCATAGGCCATAATGAAGCCAGGGTGGTTCTAAGCTTGAGAGAAGCTCCACAACAAATTTCTATATTGGACTTGGTTTTCTCTTTTGAAGATTACAGGAAGATCTTGCTAAAGGTTTTTGAAGAAGCCTATTTGCCAAAATCAGTGGATGTTGAAAAATTCCAGCATCTGGTTGATCACATTTTTAACAACAATGTGATATATTTCACTGATGACGATATACCTCCTGAAGGGACTGATTATTGCAAACCATTGCACATAGTGGTTTTGTCCTCTAGATACATGGTAGGAGGAGTTTTCATAGATGGTGGGTTATCTTTGAATATCTATCCTTATGCCACTTTAGAGAAGATGAACATCAATCTTAAAAGGATCAAAATCAGCTATACGGTTATCAAAGCTTTTGATGGATCCTGACGAAATGTTGTCGAAGTAATTGAATTGCTTGTGGAGATTGGTCCCTATACATTCAGCATATCCTTTCACGTGTTTAAAATCGATACAGGATATAACCTGCTCTTGGGGAGACCGTGGATTCATATGGTCAGAGCCGTCCCTTCCACCCTCTACCAATAACTCAAATACATTATCAACAACAACCTAGTCACTGTTAATGCTGAACCAGGATGTCTTGAACAAGGTGACATACCACTCATCAGTTTTAATTCAGAAGTTGAGCCAGTCAGTTTCCATACCTTAGAAGTGAGCAACATTCATTATCATCCTATTGAGGTGCCACCTCAGATACCCAAGATTTCTGCCGAGGTAATGTCGGTCACTCAAGAGATGATGTCATTGGGTTATCAACCTGGACAAGGGTTGGGAAAAGATCATCAGGGCATTAAGCACCCAATTCAAGTTACCAATCAAATAAGGACAGCTAGACTAGGCTATTCTGCTAGTTCCAATCACAGAAATCCTCATAAGCAAATTCCTTCAACTTTAGCCGTACAGCGATTGTCTTAACTTACAGATCCTGAAACTGTGCAACCTACACTAAAAGTTCATGCTCATATGATGACTGTGTTATTTCCTATGCCGATACTGGTTAAAGAAAAAGAGGTTCTGATTCCAGATCCAGAGACGGAGGAACAGGAACAGAGATGTAAACAAGACATCGCTAGGCGGTTGCCAAACATATGAATCATTGTCCATACTAAGGGTATGAATAGAGACATCCCAGACGATGATTGTCTAGACATCATGGTCATCATTCAGGAAAAGGAGGACGATAATAGCCCCTTCATCACTACTGTCCATCAGGATTTCACCCTTGACACTTGGAGCAACACTCCTCACATTTGTTGACAAAGGTAAAAAGGGCATAAACTCCCTCTGCCCTATAGATAGCCATACTGCTTACTTTTCTGTACAGTCTTAGCAGTTTTTTTTATCATTACGTGCTAACACTTTATATGATTAAACAGTTTCATATATTAAGTGAAAGCATATTTTGTTTTAGGACTCTAAAGTTAGATGTGCCTATACTTGCTGATGAGGTGCCTTTTCTCCACAAGGACTGTAACTTTGATGAAAATTTGGACTCAGACTTGATGGAAATATAAAGGACTGTGAGATACCTTAGGAGATAAAAGAATGGGTCGAAGACAAACCCAAGCCAAATCTTGATCAAACCACCTCATTTAATCTCGAAACCTTAAAAACCCTAAACTAAACCAGATTAGTACGGACCTCACTCCAAACCAAAGGAATGATATGGTTACTCTATTGACCCAATTCCAGGATATATTTGCATGGTCTCATGAAGACATGGTGGGCTTATCCACTGACATTGTCATTCATCGCCTTCCCATTAAAGAGGGATTCAAGCTAGTCAAGCAGAAGCTCAGGCGATTAAAACCTGAGTGGAGTTTAAAGGTTAAAGAAGAAATTGTGAAACAATTTCAAGCCGGCATCATAATGGTGTCAACATACCCTAAATGGCTATCCAACATAGTCCCCGTACCTAAGCTAAGAGGAAAGGTGTGAGTTTATGTGGATTACCGGGATCTGAATAAATCTTGCCTTAAAGATATCTTTCTCCTGCCATTTATCCACATACTCATTGACAATACTACTCAATACAACATATACTACTTTGCTAATTCTTTTGAGGGGTACCATTAAATCATGGTTGTTAAAGAGGATCGTAAGAAAATTATATTCATCACTCCTTGGGGAACCTTTTGCTATAGACGGTTGTCCTTCGGCCTCGTCAATGCTGGAGCTACTAATGAATGGGTAATATACCCATGAATTGGATATATTCGGGCTTAATTTATAGTTGTTCTCAAGTATTTTAGAATAGTTTTTAAGTGTTTATGTCTATTCATGCATGTTTTATGTTGTTTTGTAGGAATTGGGACAAAAGTTACTTGGATCGACGTTTGGGGTTGCTAGATTTGTATTTTTGGCTTGCCATTTGCATAGCAACCACTTCAGGGCCAATTTTAACATTTCTTCGGACCTTATTTCGAAAAACTCAAAGAATAAAAGTTGTAGATCTACATCTCCTTGTTCTAGAACATCTTGAATCATCAACATAAGAGTTTGGAGGAAGAAGTTATGACTGTTTTCCCAAAAGATGTCAGAGCAGATAATTTTCAAAAAAGAGGCCAGCACCGAGGCACCCATTCCTAGCCTATTTCTAGCGTCGGGTGCTAGGGGGCAATGTTCCAGCACCATGAGTAGTGATGGGGAGCTGGGCTCAGGCCTAATTAAGTTAGGACGCATTTTGGGGTGAATTTTGATACTTATTTTACTCCAAATTGGATTGGGTTTGCTCCTAAGCTAGAAATTGGACTTGTAACCTATAAATACATGATGGGAGGCATCGAATAAGGGGGATTACATAGATTAGATTAGATAAAATACTCCATTATATTATAACATAAATCCTAGTTTATATTGGATTGTTGGAGATTGAAGCAACTTGGGGATCAATGAAGATCAAGAGCAGGAGCAAGATTGGAGAATCAGATTTGCAAACAACAGATTCCATTCTTTCCTCTACTTCTATTTTTATCTTTTAATGTTTATTCAATTGTGGATTCTGGATTTTAATTCAATAACAATGAACTAAATTCTTGTTTAAGATTACAACGGATCTTATTACATAGCTTATTTTAGTATGCTTCTCTATTAATTACTGTGACCTATTCTATAGATTGTTTATTATGATTGCGTATAAATGTTTAATTGTCTAGCTAACAATTACCATGATAATCTATATGGATTTGGGAGATGAAGTATGGATTTAGATCTAATCATAATAACATGTGATTATGTTTTCTGCATGGTGTTGGAAATCATAATTTATGTTTAGGGTAGGGATATGCATTTATGCCGCATGTAATCTGATAGGGAACATGTGCTTTATCTCCTTTTTAATTGTAATTCACATAGGAATATAGTGAATTAGTTAATTAGGGAGTTTGATTCAATTCTATCAACTGTGGATTTGGATTAATATGTTTGTGATGCATCGGAAGGTGGTTATAAATACTAATAAGTTCTTGATTAACAATCTAGAATAGTTAGCATAATTAATAAGAAGTGTTTTAATATAAGTGAAGCGATAAGTGAAGTTGTGATCTTAAATCTCCATAACCTGATTTTCAACAAGTGGTAGCGGTAGTAATTTAATTATATATTTTAATTTACAACATTAAATCGATTGTTTAAATAAAATTAGTTTGGTTAAGAATATTGTACTTGGTGATTTTTGTTAAAGAATTCCTCGTGGGAATGATACTTTTCTTATCACTTTATTACTTGTTGACCGTGTATACTCGCACTTATGTTTTGATTGTGAAATCGATCAATAGCTACCTATCAGCGAGCTATGATGGCTCTTTTTCATTACTTAATGCAAAAGGAGATAGAGATTTATGTGGATGATATCATTGTCAAGTCCCAAAGGGAAGATGGCCACCTATACCATCTCAGAAAGCTTTTTAACATGTTGCGTAAGTACAACTTGAAGTTGAATCCAGCCAAGTGCGCCTTTGGCGTTAAATCAGGTAAGTTGCTAGGATTCCTAGTCAGCCATAAGGGGATTGAGCTGGATCCCACCAAAATCCAGGCCATTACAAAAATTCCCATTCCTCATACAGAGAAGGAAATATGGGTATTTTTGTGAAGGATCAACTTCATCAGCAAGTTTATTTCCCAACTCACAGCAACCTGTGAGCCTATCTTCAAGCTGTTAAGGAAGAACTCCTCCAGGAAATGGAATGATGCATGTCAGAAAGCCTTCCCTATAATCAAAGAATAGTTAATCCAAGCTCCTATTTTGGTACATCCTAGGGAAGGTGTTCCCCTCTTCATGTACCTGTCAATCAATGACAATGCCATGGGCTGCATGCTGGGACAGAAAGACGATAGAGGCCAAGAGCGAGCTATCTAATCACATGTCATTTGGGAATGATTCCATCTTCCTAACTTCGTAAAACCTCTAATCC
Source organism: Panax quinquefolius (assembly GCA_020205615.1). Lineage (NCBI taxonomy): Eukaryota > Viridiplantae > Streptophyta > Magnoliopsida > Apiales > Araliaceae > Panax > Panax quinquefolius. Next base: position 104,035,688 of record CM035154.1, on the reverse strand, counting down.
CATGTCATTTGTGTAGCTCTCAACAACAGCACTCCGAAAAGGTCTTATACACCAAAATCGAATGCCCGGATTGATGTTCTAAAAGTTCGAGCGGACATCGCATTGCATGTATACGCGTACTTCGAGCCAGCGGGACCCATAGAGCTCGGGGAACCCCGGGCAGCCGCAGGTACACCTGCGGCTCCCCCTCTATAAATAGAGGGCTTGGGGTGGCCATTTTGCATAGCGAAAAGGCGAGGCAGCCCTGTCCAATTTTCTCTGTACACACCAAAAACTGAGTGCTTTCTCATTTCAAACACTTGTTAGCTTATACTTTGCTATATTTTATCGGTGGGAACTGATAAGTGGGTTTTATACCCATGAATCGGTTCCTAATTCAAGCTTAATCGGTGTTAATTCCTTGTATTTATGTCTTATTTTACTTGTTTATTGTTATTTAGTGTGTAGGTTTGGTGGTGTGGCATTTGATCATAAAAGGGTTGCAATTGTGGAAATAACTTAGCAAGTTTAAAGCATTACATGACCAACTAGCAGAAGGTATGGCTACCAGGGAGGGCGTTTTAAGTTTTACACTTTTCGCCTTGTATGGGGTCCAATACTCTGAAGATAGAGCTATGTCGCCAGTAAGCGTGCTAATTATGAAGAAACAACCCAGCGGGTCGGGTCCGGATTATCTTGATTATTATTTGGTTTTAAAGACTACTATGTTAGTTTTTCTGATGGTTTGGGACGTATATTAGCAAGGATTTTCAATCAGAATACAAGACTTAGTGATATATCCAATGAAAAATAACAAGATTGAGATAGAGAGAGAGATCAGAAGACAATCAATAGAGAACAAGAATACAGATTTTTCAGAGCAAGCATTGGAGAGAAGATTTTGAAGGAATTTTCATATCAATTGCAAATTGAGCTGAAGAAAAGGGTGGTTCTGGATTTATTCTTTTTTTATAGTTTATTTATAATTGAAAGGATGAAATCTTTAATTTATTCAGTGTTTATTTCATTTATGATGAACTAAATTACTTTTTAAGCTTATGATGGATCTTTAAGTGAAACGATGATTATGTAACTTTGATTTTCAGTTTAATAAGCTATTATCCAATTTATCTATATTAATTTGTGTTTGAATTTATAAATTGCCTAATCAACAATTCTTTGTGTACTTGTATGGATTTGAGAGAGGAAGTACGAGTCTAGACTTAGTTAATATAGCATGTGTTCTTGAATTCTGTTAATGAATAGAATCTTGATTAATGTTAGGGTAGAGATATGCTTAACATTGCATGTAATCGGATAGAGAATTTGAACTTAAACCTTCTTTGATTGAAATTCACATAGAGATATAGTGAGTTAGTTAATTAAGGTGTTTAACTTAATTCTATCTTAATTGTGGATTTGAGTTAATACGGTGCTAATGCATCGAGAGGTGGCTAATTCTACTTTCGTGTTCTTGATTAATAAACTGGGATAGTAAATTAAACTGGAGCAAAGGATAATAACCAGAGTGAAGCTTAGGGTGAAGTTGTAAGCTTAATTCTCTGATATTTGTTTAGAAATTCAGTTTTTGCGATTTGTGATTGTTTTGTGGTTTTAGTATTTTTAATAATTGAGAATTTATAATTTTAATCATTAATTTGGATAGTTTAATAAAATTGGGATTAATAGGAAACTGGTAATTGTGAAGGTTAAATTCTTACTGATTTCTCTGTGGGAACGATACTCTACTTACTATTATATTACTTGTTGACCACGTATACTTGCGTGTTGTGCGTAATTAGATTTTTCCCAATAGGAACCGAGTGTTCATCCATTTAAAGCTATTAAAGTCTTCTTTGGCAGTCCACTGTAAGCCTTCTTACATTTCTTAAAGCCTTTCTCCACTACTGTGCACACACAGTTATTCACGTTGAGACTCGTGTTGCGTGTGTATGCCCGGACTTCGGTCCATGACTTTTTATTTCTTTTTGTATATATATTTATATATACATGGACTAACATTATTGAGTTATGCCTCGATTGAGCTTGGATTCACATCTCGAGCATTTATTGCTTATATATATATATATATATATATATATATATATATATATATATATATATATATATATATATATATATATATAAGCTGATGTCGAACTCATTCGATGAGCTTGATTTTATATCCCATATGCTTTCTAGCTTTTTATATATATATATATATATATATATATATATATATATATATATATATATATATATATATATATTACCATCAAACTCTATTTGATTGAGCCTAAATTTTATATTTATATTCTATATGCTTATTACTTATATATATATATATATATATATATATATATATATATATTTGTCAGGCCTGGAGTTTACTTCGTTGCCTTTTACTTCTTTATTTATATTTCGTCCTGCCTGGAGTTTACTTTGTGGTGGTTGATCGTCTTTACTACTTTATTTACATTTTTAATCCCCCATGAAGTTCGCTTTGTGGTGGTTGATCGTCTCTATATATATTTTTAAAGCTTTTATATATTTATATTTCCAATCCCCCATGAAGGTTACTTCGTGGTGGTTGATCGTACATATATATATTTACAGGTTTTATATATATAACTTCTTACAACTTTCATATAAACTTCAGCATCATGTGAGCCTAGGTATCATGTGATCAGATATTCAGTCTTTTGAATCTAGATTCGGTTCCTGTGATGGACATTTACAACTGTAATCAGCTTATAAATTATTCACAATGTTTGAATTTCCTTAGATGGCTCTCATGCCCACAAGGAGTTTGGCACTGATTTGTACATTATTTTCTCAAAGATGCTTCGCATCTCGAAAATAAAAGCAACCAAGCAGAACACATAATAAAATAGAAGTATCAAAGGCCTCAATTACTATTGAGCATAAGGGTTTGAAAAACCTCTTTTACAAAACATCACTGCTATATCTTGTTGAAACTGAACTTTTATACAAAATTCAAACCCTTTGTATATAGGTGCGAACGAGGAATAGCACTACTTCCAGATGATTTCACATTGACCCCCCCATACACAAATTCATATAATAATTTAAATTGAAAACTGGTGGTCACCGTGGTAACACGAATGTCGGGGGGTGCCTAACACCTTCCCTCCGCATAATCAAGCCCTCGGACCCTAGCGAATCTCGATTTCATAGACCGGTTTAGCAGTGTTACATCACTTGGTCAATGTGCAAACCTTTTCTTGGTTAAGTTTGTGCAACCATTTAAAAATATCAACTGGCGACTCTTACAGTCCAATCGTCGACATATACATGTCGGACCTTTTCACAACTTGTTTTTTCAAATAAATCTCATCTAACATGAGAACACCAAAAGAGAAGAACAGAAAAGGGACAAATAAAAATCCCGACGTCGACAACAACAAGTTGGTACTTCCTCTTAAAAACCCCATAGTATGGGTATTACAAAATGTGGCCGATCTCAAGGTCTCTGCCACTATCATGGGAAAGATAGTGCAACCCTCCTTGAGAGCATGGATCACTATAAATGGTCCAATGTCCAGATGGTCCATTTATAGCAGCATGTATAAATAGGGCACGACGTACATCAATAGAATATCTACGCGGGTAACCTGCCACTCACCCTCGGAAATGGTGAAGTCTCTTGAATGACGTAGATAGCTGTCCGGTGATCCAAATCAATCAATCAAGAAATCCAAGGACACCACATGCCCTGAAGAGATCTCATCCATGATAACTCTGTGATGTAAGCCGGTCAGTGTCATAAACTGTCGTCTCATATCACCGATAGCCATCCTAGCTGAAGGCCAATCCGATGGCAAACCAGTGATGCACTCATATTTCTCTAATGTAGGAGTCATCTCATGGATATCAAAGCAAAAAACCTGTCTCTAAGGTATCCAACGAGATAGCATGCCCTCTACAAAATCAAATGGTACGTGGAACATCAAAATAGTTATAGAATATCTCAACTGTGACGCCCCCAAAATAGGTCCATTCCATCCAACCCATTCTGAGTCGCCAAATACATGGTATAGAAATAACTACAACTTTATTATTACAACATATAAACTGTGAGTTTAAATACAGATATTGCCATCTAGACAATATCCACACGCAAATAAATCCCCATCATAATTATTGATACATTATTTTACAAAAATGGTGAGGACTACTAAACAACTCTCTCTAGAACCTTCATTCCATACCCCCGACTAGTACTCGCTACATTCTCGCCTCCCGAGAAGAAAAATGGAACAACAAGGAAAAGGGTGAGCTCAACTAGCCCAAGAAAGAATATTATGACTAAGATAATATACAACAAATTATCGTTAGTCTTCAACAGGAAAAATCTAATAGAATACAATAGACAACAAATTTTAAATCAATATTCGCATGTTGAAATAATAATTCATTAGAAGAGTTAAGTAGAGAATGCAAACTACTATCTTCTATATATGAATTTAAAAGTTCATCATCGATATTTTATCCCCGTAACATCAATCAATATATATCCGAATCAAATATTCATCTTTGCACTACAAAGCCAAAGATATTCATCGATTGGTCATGTTCATCTAAACACTGTTCATCTTTGCACTACTGGGCAAAAGATATTAATCGATCATCATATTCATCTCAACACTGTTCATCTTTGCACTACGGCCAAAGATATTCATCAAGAAATCATTCATCTTTGCACTACGTGCCAAAGATATTCCATAATATCATCATTTAAGATCAAGATGATGAAAATATTTTAAAGAAAGCGAATCCGGTGAAACAAAATGACAAGGATTAAGGATTAAGGATTCGTACTTTGTTTTATCCACATCCAAAAAAATACCTCAAAATAATCATAGGTGTAAAATTCAAGAATGATCAAAACATGGATACAATCAAAGCTAGTATCCGAATAGATATTTTAGACGAAAAAAAAAAAAAATTCATTTTAAATTGAATGAATAGTGTCAGATTCGTGAATAGTGCTGACACGTGAATAGTAACTCCGACACCAAAAGATAGAAATTCCACAAAAAAACATCTTCACGCTTCATGAATAGTACACGTGAATTGTAACTCGTGAATAGTAACTCATGAATAGTAACTCATGAATAGTAACTCGTGAATAGTAACTCATGAATAGTAACCCCGACATGAAAAAGTTCCAAATTTGATAGAAAGTTCCAACAAATATTTCAGCATAATGATATTGAAGAAATAATATCATTTGAGAAGAAAATAACATCCCTTACCTCGAAAAGACAAGATTTCTAGTTGAAACAGGATATAGGCTATGACTTGAACTTGCACCGTATAGCAATACTCAAAGTATACTCAAAATACTCACAAGAATACGCTCGATAATATAGAGAGAGAAAACTTCAGTTTCTGGTGTGATTTTCAATTCTAACCTAAGCACCCTATTTATAGAAAAATGCTTAGAACACCAAAGTAGAAAATTTAATAAACTAATATTATAATTTTTTCTACAACTTCCTATGCATCCAAGAATCTGAACTCAGCCACCCTAACACATGTTAAATGAGTTTCAAAAATGGAAAAAACGTTTTTGTAATTAAAAATATTTTAAACTTCCAAAAATCAATTATTTCAGAACTTCGGAACTTCAATAATTCACAATAAATAGCTCTTTTATCAGAAAATTCGAATCTCGCGAGTTTTTATAGGAAATTCAATTCTCTACAACTTTGCAGAAGAAAGTTTTTCCAAATTCCAAACAAAAATTGACCGAAATCCACATACGGACAATTTTACAGGCTATAATCAAATTTCAGTCAAGAAATGGGATCCACCGACACACAAAACATGTGTTAATCATTTAATGCAACAAAAATACTCTTCCTCCTCATATACTCATATATCCCACATTCATTGTAAAAATATCACCGTTAATAAATTATTAAAATAATATATTTAAATGAATTATTTTATCAGAAAAAGATAAAATTTCAATTTTCAACAATTGTCACTTTAAAAATTTTCTCCATATATATCCACATAAAATCAATATTTTCCTCATCATATGAATCAATAATTAATTATTCACAAATAATATTACAGAATCAAAATATTGACAACCGTGCAGTTCAGAAAGAGGAGGCTTTCCAATAAGAATTTCTTCATCTTTGGGCCGCAATTAGGTGACCAAACCTCTCCTTAGACGAACTTTCTAGACATTGCCAATAATGTTATCTAATAATATTATTTAGATAATATGAATTATTGTTTCGATAATGGAAAATACTGTGTAATGACAATTTATTGAAACAACAAGAATATAAAATATTAATGCAGCAATTATTGAATCAATAAAATAAAATATTGAGCAATAATTATGTAACAATTATTGAGTAAGTGCCTTCACGTAAGAATCAATAATTGGTGCAATCGCGTGTGCTTGTTCAACAATGCATATTAGTGTGTTTTAACCACCGGGTATTCCAACAAAGATTATTCAGTAATAACTACGCCGTTATTTATAAACAACTTATATTTGTCGTTTTTTTTCATCCAATCGCTTTCGTTATGGGGCCCACAAAAGATCTGCTAGGTAAATGCACGAATATATTCCCGACAAAGATTTAATATTCCACGACCAAACGAATATTCCCCGACGATAATGAATATTTTATAACCACTTGTTTATTCAAAATATTTGCGTATTTTACCCATAACTATCCACATTAATCAAATCAACCCTTACTATTTCAAAATAATAAATAGAGGAAAATAAATTTCATTTATTAATAATTTGGGGTCTTACAACCTCCCCTCCTTATGAAATTTTGTCCTCGAAATTGACGTACATACCTGGTGTTTCGAAAAGATGAGAATACCTCGCTTTCATTTTCGTTTCCAACTCCCAGGTCATTTCCTCAATAGCATGATTTCTCCACAAAACTTTAACTTGTGGTATAACATCGGTACATAGGACATGATCTTTCCTATCCAAGATCTTGACAGGTACCTCCTCGTACGTTAAGTCTTTGGCTATCTCGTCCGGTTCTAACTCAAAGACGTGGTTCGGGTCGTCCACATATTTACGTAACATCGATACGTGAAAAACGTTATGAACACGCGTCATACTTGGCGGTAAAACGAGTCTATAGGCCACAGTTCCTATTCGATCGAGAATTTTAAATGGATTAATAAATCGAAGGTTTGAGCTTTCCTCACCTCACCGATTCTCGCTTTTGAAATAACAACTTGCACCTCCTTCTTCAAATTCATCGGCTCGGTTGTGTAGCTTGAAACGACTTTAACTTTATCGATTAAAGTCGATTATACTTGTATATCATCACGTGGGTAACTAGAGTTTTCATCTCCATCTCTATTATTTGTAAATTATCTGAAATGAGTCTTTGACAATATCGTACTCAGACTTGATACGATCTTCTACTCAACACGTCAGCTACCACGTTCGCTTTTCCAGGATGGCATGGTCAGAACATGTGTTGAAATGAGTCTCCTCTTGAGTTCTTCAAAGCTCTTCCCACATTCCTTGCTCCATTCAAATTTTGTATCTCTACGAGTCAGCTGCGTTAATGGAATAGCAATTCGAGAATATCCTTCAACGAATCTCCGATAATAGCCAACTAAGCCTAGAAAGCTACGTATTTCGATTACCGACTTAGGTTGTTCTCAACTGTGACTCATATCCCAACCTTGGATAGTACATTACAATGACACCTATCAGTTTACTATCGCACGAATATGGTGTCCCCTACGGAGAGTCTGGCTTCGGTGCATTCCACAAAAGAAGCCACCAGATAAAGGCTCAGGTACCAAATTCTATAGTTGAATTTTTAACTCCTGAAGTTCAATAGGAGCCATTCGATATGAGATTTTAGAAATGAGTTTTGTCTTGGGTTCAAAGTCGATACAAAATTTAATATCGATCTTTGGGAGTAAGCCAAGAAATTCTTCAGGAAACACGTCAGGAAATTTACTAACAACAGAAATATCATTCAAATCTGACGTGTCTTTATTCAAATCCATAACATGGACTAAGAAAACTTGACATCCGTAATAAACGAATGACTTCATGGCTTGATATGAAAATGTTTGACTACAATGGTTTGATTGCTTGAATTGAATAATAAAAGTTGCTTAGGAATATGAAAACTAACAACCTTACAAAAGCAATCAATTTGGCATGATGAGTAGTTAACCTTAAAATCACATCAAAAGCAAATATCTCTATAGAAATAAGGTTAACTGTGTAATGTGATAGTGCCAACTGAATCAAGCAAGATTTATAAACAACGGATGTAATGAAAGTTTCTCCTAACTGAGTCTCCATAAATAGGTCAATGTCTAATTTCTCCGTAGTCAAGTTCAAACGTTGAGCGCAAGCAAGAGAGATAAAAGAATGGGTAGAACCCAGATATCTAGTAAGGTATAAACTTCGCAAGAATTTATAATTAACTAAACCGAGTGCTAACGTTCGGGTTCCTCGCATTTTTTTGACCGGCCACGACAAACTCTCTTCCAAGAATCGTTGTCTTTGACTTTTCCGGGACATCCTTTTGAGTCACCATTCTCACTGGATCGGGTTTTGATATCGTATAATCTCGAGCGATATGTCCTTCTTTTCCACAATTATAGCATACCTTAACCTGCTAGGGCCAATGATATGTCCTCTTTCCCAAGATTTGTAATATACTGACCGGTGGTCTTTCTCCTCCCTTGGAACCGATTCTTGCTTCAAGACATCGTCTTCACATGGTCGTTGTTAAATCTCCTCTTTTAAAATCTCCTCCCGACTCGCTTCTTCTATTTTCATGGCCACGATTACACACCAGAGTGGTTACCGCCTTTGTCCAGTATTCTTCTTTCTCCATTTGGTTATCGTTATTCGATGACTACTATCTTCAGATGATCCTGGTTATGGTCCCTCGGTTGAACATACTCGTTATCTCGCTTCTAACAACCGAGCCACGCTGACAACATCCGAATAGAGAGAAAATTTATGAGAAATGAGATCTTCGACGTATGTCGGGTTTCAAACCTCTCGAAACATCCGCGTCATCGTTCCTCATTCTCCACCAAATGAGGTGCAACTCGATAACTCCGCATGAACTTCGCCTCAGATTGGGACACCGCCATGTTATTCGCTCTAGTCTAATAAACTTCACTTCCTTCATATTTGAATACTTTCGTGGAAGTACTTGTCATTGAACTGCTTCAAACGTCTCCCATGACATGTTGAGTGCAAATTTGGATGGGTACGCTTCACGATTCCCACCAAGAATCTACCTCGTTACGGAACATAAAAGTAGTGAATGGAACTTTCTGTTCTCTCGTGCATCCCAAGACATCGAATATCTTGGTAATTTGTTTTGACCCACGCCTCTCGCCTTTAATCGGATCCCGCTTTTTCGCACTCGGTGGTCCCAATTCTTTGAATCGCTTGGTTGTGACCACCCGTGAATTGCTATCATTTCCTCCTCGTATTTTGAACACGAGTCTCCTCGTCGATTTTTGCATGAACGCAAAAAGCCTCTAAACATCCCTCGCTCATCATCGCTTTCGGTGGTGTTATTCACAGGAGGTACATTGCCAGCCTGTTGCACGTTCTCCTCGTTGGTAAGTACAGGCGTCTCCACGGTCTCATTTATTCCACTATTAACATTCTTAGTTGACATTCTCAAATACTGTTATAAAACAAGGGTTAATTAAGGAAATCAATATATCACATAATATCCCTATATACTGACCAACTAACAAATAAGCTTAGGTAGGACACACTAGCGAAGGATTTACTCGTCTCTCCCCTCCTAATTCAATTCCCCGATCTCCGCCAGAGATCATATCCCTAAGCTCTGATACCAACTGTGACGCCCCTAAAATAGGTCCATTCCATCCAACCCATTCTGAGTCGCCAAATACATGGTACAGAAATAACTACAACTTTATTATTACAACATATAAACTGTGAGTTTAAATACAGATATTGCCATCTAGACAATATCCACACGCAAATAAATCCCCATCATAATTATTGATACATTATTTTACAAAATGGTGAGGACACCTAAACAACTCTCTCTAGAACCTTCATTCCATACCCCACTAGTACTCGCTACATTCTCGCCTCCCGAGAAGAAAAATGGAACAACAAGGAAAAGGGTGAGCTCAACTAGCCCAAGAAGAATAATATTATGACTAAGATAATATACAACAAATTATCGTTAGTCTTCAACAGGAAAAATCTAATAGAATACAATAGACAACAAATTTTAAATCAATATTCGCAATGGAAATAATAATTCATTAGAAGAGTTAAGTAGAGAATGCAAACTACTATCTTCTATATATGAATTTAAAAGTTCATCGTCGATATTTTATCCCCGTAACATCAATCAATATATATCCGAATCAAATATTCATCTTTGCACTACAGCCAAAGATATTCATCGATTGGTCATGTTCATCTAAACACTGTTCATCTTTGCACTACGGCCAAAGATATTAATCGATCGGTCATATTCATCTCAACACTGCTCATCTTTGCACTACTTGGCCAAAGATATTCATCAAGAAATCATTCATCTTTGCACTACAGTGCCAAAGATATTCCATAATATCATCATTTAAGACCTAGAAGATGATGAAAAATATTTTTAAAGAAACGAATCCAAGTGAAACAAAAAATGACAAGGATTAAGGATTAAGGATTCAGTATTTTGTTTTATCCACATCCAAAAATACCTCAAAAATAATCATAGGGTGTAAAATTCAAGAATGATCAAAACATGGATACAATCAAAGCTAGTATCCGAATAGATATTTTAGATTTAAAAGAAAAAAAAATTCATTTTTAAATGAATAGTGCCGTGATTCGTGAATAGTGCAAGATATCGTGAATAGTAATCCGACACCAAAAGATAGAAATTCCACAAAAAAACATCTTCACGCTTCATGAATAGTACACGTGAATAGTAACTCGTGAATAGTAACTCATGAATAATAACTCGTGAATAGTAACTCATGAATAGTAACCCCGACATGAAAAAGTTCCAAATTTAATAGAAAGTTCCAACCAATATTTCAGCATAATGATATTGAAGAAATAATATCATTTGAGAAGAAAATAACATCCCTTACCTCGAAAGACAGTACTTCTAGTTGAAACACCGGATATAGGCTATGACTTGAACTTGCACCGTATAGCAATACTCAAAGTATACTCAAAATACTCACAAGAATACGCTCGATAATATTGAGAGAGAAAACTTCAGTTTCTGGTGTGATTTTCAATTCTAACCTAAGCACCCTATTTATAGGAAAATGCATAGAACACCAAAGTAGAAAATTTAATAAATTAATATTATAATTTTTTCTACAACTTCCTACGCATCCAAGAATCTGAACTCAGCCACCCTAACACATGTTAAATGAGTTTCAAAATGGAAAAAACGTTTTTGTAATTAAAAATATTTTAAACTTCCAAAATCAATTATTTGAACTTGAACTTCAATAATTCACAATAAATAGCTCTTTTATCAGAAAATTCGAATCTCATTGAGTTTTTATAGGAAATTCAATTCTCTACAACTTTGCAGAAGAAAGTTTTTCCAAATTCCAAAACAAAATTGACCGAAATCCACATACGGACAATTTTACGTGCTATAATCAAATTTCAAATCAAGAAATGGGGTCCACCGACACACAAAACATGTGTTAATCATTTAATGCAACAAAATACTCTTCCTCCTCATATACTCATATATCCCACATTCATTGTAAAAATATCACCAATTAATATATTATTAAAATAATATATTTAAATGAATTATTTTATCGAGAAAAAGATAAAATTTCAATTTTCAACAATTGTCACTTTAAAAATTTTCTCCATCTATATCCACAAAAATCAATATTTTCTTCATCATATGAATCAATAATTAATTATTCACAAATAATATTACGAGAATCACAATATTGACAACTGTGCGGTTCAGTGAAAGGGGCTTTTCAATAAGAATTTCTTCTTCTTGGTAGCCGCAATTAGGTGACCAAACCTCTCCTTAGATGTAACTTTCTAGACATTGCCAATAATGTTATCTAATAATATTATTCAGATAATATGAATTATTATTTTGATAATGGAAAATATTGTGTAATGACAATTTATTGAAACAACAAATAATATAAAATATTAATGCAAAGAATTATTGAATCAATAAAATAAAATATCGAACGAAGAATTATCGTAATAATTATCGAGTAGTGCCTTCTTACGTAAGAATCAATAATTGGTGCAACATCTGTGTCTTCTTTGTTCAACAACGCTTATTAGTGTGTTTTTAATCACCGGGTATTCCAACAAGATTAATTCAGTAATAACTACGCCTGTTATTTATAAACAACTTATATTTGTCATTTTCTTCATCCAATCGCTTTCGTTATGGGGCCCACAAAAGGCTCGCTACCGTCGCATTTAATATTCCCGATAAGACTGAATATTCCACGACCAAACGAATATTCCCTAAGCGATAATGAATATTTTATAACCACTTGCTTATTCAAAATATTTGCGTATTTTACCCATAACTATCCACATTAATCAAATCAACCCTTACTATTTCAAAATAATAAATAGAGGAAAATAAATTTCATTTATTAATAATTTGGGGTCTTACAACCTCCCTCCTTATGAAATTTCGTCCTCGAAATTGACGACGATACACTGTGTTTTCAAAAGATGAGAATACCTCGCTTTCATTTTTGTTTCCAACTCCCAGGTCATTTCCTCAATAGCATGATTCCTCCACAAAACTTTAACTTGTGGTATGAACTTTGTGCGTAGGACATGCTCCTTCTTATCCAAGATCTTGACAGGTACCTCTTCGTACGTTAAGTCTTCGGCTATCTCGTCTGGTTCTAACTCAATAACATGGTTTGGGTCTTTCATATATTTACGAAGCACAGATATGTGAAACAGATTATGAACACGAGACATACTCGGAGGTAACGCGAGTCTATAGGTTACATTTCCTACTCGGTCAAGAATCTGAAATGGACCAATAAATCGTGGATTGAGCTTTTCTCGTTTCCCAAATCTTGTAACTCCCTTCCATAGAGCAACATGCAACAATACATGATCCCTAATACTATATTCCACGTCCTTTCAATGAAGATCCACATAACTCTTTTGTCGATCTTGTGCCATTTGTATACGTTGTCGAATCATTTGGATCTTTTCTGTAGTAATACGTACCAACTCTGGTCCCAACAATGTTGCTTCACCCACCTCATCCCAACATACTGGAGAGCGTCACTTTCTTCCATACAATGCTTCGAATGGAGTTACCCCTATACTTGCCTGATAACTGTTGTTGTAGGAGAATTCTACCGATGGTAAATACTTATCCCAACTCCCTTTGAAGTCTAGGACACATAGTCTTAATAGATCTTCAAGAGTTTGAATAGTCCTCTCTGATTGTCCGTCTGTTTGAGGATGGTATGCCGAACTAAATCGTAAATCTGTGCCCATAGCTTTTTGCAAGCTAACCCAAAATCGTGAAGTGAATCTTGGGTTACAATCCGAAACTATGGATACTGGCATGCCATGCAATCTCACAATCCCATTCACGTACATACGAGCAAGACGTTCAAGGGAATAAGTCTCCCGTATCGGCAAGAAATGAGCAGACTTGGTTAATCTATCAACAATAACCTAAATAGCATCGATGCCTTGAGAAACCGTAGGAAGACCCAAAATGAAATCCATAGTAATGTGTTCCCACTTCCATTTCGGAATCTCAAGTGGTTGCAATGGACCCTTAGGCACTTGATGCTCCACCTTTACACGTTGACAAGTTAAACACCTCGAGATAAACTTTGCAATCTCTCTCTTCATATTATTCCACCAAAATGTATATCGAAGATCACGATACATTTTGGTACTTCCAGGATGGATTGCAAATGGTTTATTGTGTGCCTCTGCTATGATCTTGTTCTTCAAATCAGAATCGTTAGGAACACAAAGTCTAGAGTGGACTCGAAGTATTCCTTCTTCATGGATTCTTGCTTCTAGAATAGCACCTTCTTGTACTTTCTTCTTCATACGCATCAGCTTCGAGTCGGTGGCTTGAGCAACTTTAACTTTTTCGATTAAAGTTGGTTCTATGCGTATACTTGACATCATCGCACTCATTCTTGCATATGATCTTCTACTCAACGCATTAGCTACCACATTTACTTTTCCAATATGGTATTGAATGGTGTGGTCATAATCTTTTAACAGCTTGAGCCAACATCATTGCCACATGTTGAGTTCCTTTTGGGTGAAGAAATATTTGAGGCTTTTATGGTCTGAATATATCCCCACTTTCTCCACATATAGATAGTGTCTCCAGATCTTTAGCGTGAAAACGACTGCTGCCAACTCTAGATCATGAGTAGGATAATTCCTCTCATACTCTTTTAAGTTATTGCGAGGCATAGGCTATGACTTTCCCATGTTGCATGACAACACATCCTAACCCTTTGCCCGAAGCATTGTTGTAGATAACAAATCCATCTGAACCAGATGGTATTGTCAGAACAAGTGCCGAAATGAGTCTCCTCTTAAGCTCTTGAAAACTCTTCTCGTATTCCTCACTCCATACGAATTTTGTATCTTTCTGAGTCAGCTGAGTTAACGGAGTAGAGATTAGAGAAAATCCTTCCGCGAATCTCCGATAATAACCAGCTAATCCCAAAAAGCTACGTACTTCAGTCACCGTCTTCGGTTGCTCCCAACTTTGTATTGCTTCAAGCTTCGCTGGGTCGACAGATACTCCATGTTTTAACACCATGTGCCCAAGGAATGCTACTTCCTCAAGCCAGAACTCACATTTCTTCAACTTGGCACATAGCTTATTTTCACAAAGCCTTTGGAGTACCAACTTCAAATGGTGCTCATGATCTTCACGGCTTTTGGAATATATGAGGATGTCATCAATAAAGACAATAACGAACTAATCCAAATATTCCTTGAATATCCGATTCATCATATCCATGAAAGCCGTAGGAGCATTAGTCAATCCAAAAGACATAACTAAGAATTCATAATGCCCATACCAGGTTCTGAAGGTAGTCTTTGGAATATCCTCAGTTCTAATCTTCAGCTGATGATATCCAGAACGAAGATCGATCTTTGAAAAGAATTGCTCTCCTTGCAACTGGTCAAACAGGTCATCAATACGAGGTAACGGATACATATTCTTGATGGTGACATGGTTCAATTCTCGATAGTCAATACAAAGTCGCATACTCCCGTCTTTCTTCTTTACAAATAAAACAGGAGCACCCCAAGGAGATGTACTAGGATTTAATGAAACCCGATGTCCAACAACTCCGTAGTTGGACCTTTAACTCAAGTTCAATAGGAGCCATTCGATATGGGGTTTTAGAAATGGGCTTTGTACCACGTTCAAGATCAATAAAGAATTCAACTTCACGTTCTGGGGGTAGACCGGGAAGTTCTTCAGGAAATACGTCAGGAAATTTACTAACAACAGGAATATTATTTCAATTCGACGTGTCTTTATTCAAATCCATAACATGGGCTAAGAAAGCTTGACATCCGTTTTTTAATAAACGAATAGCTTTATGACTTGATATGATAGTGATTGATTTTAGTGGTTTAGTTGCTTGAATTCGTACAACAGGTTGGTTAGGAATATGAAAACTAACAACCTTATGAAAACAATCAATTTTGGCATGATGAGTAGTTAACCAATTAATCCCTAAAATCACATCAAAAATAAGTATCTTTAAAGAGATAAGGTCAACAGGTAATGTGATGGTGCCAACTTAGATCAAATAAGATTTATAAATAGTGGATGTAATGAAAGTTTTTCCTAACTGAGTCTCCACAGATAGGTCAAAATCTAATTTCTTTAGAGTTAAGTTTAAACGTTGAGCACAAGCAGGAGAGATAAATGAATGGGTAGCACCGGTATCAAGTAAGGTATAAACTTTGCAAGAATTTATAATTAGCTTACCCGTGATCACCTCGTTTGGGTTCCTCGCATTTTGACCAGTCACAACAAACGCTCTTCTAGGAACCGTTGACTTTAGCTTTTCTAGGACAGCCTTTTGAGTCACCATCCCAGCTGGACTTGGTTTCGCTACCATACAATCTCGAGCGATATGTCCTTCCTTTCCACAATTATAACATACCTTGAACTGTTGTGGGCAGTTTGGGCTGATATGTCCCTATTTTCCACATTTATAGCATACGACCGGTGGTCGTTCTTCTCCCTTAGAACTAGTTGCTGCTGGTGTTAACGTCTTCACACGGTCATTGTTGAATCTCCTCTTTTTAAAATATCCTCCCGACTCGCTTCTTCTATTCTCATGGCCATGATTACCACCAGAGTGGTTACTGCCTTTGTCCATATTTTTCTTTCTCTGGTAGTTATCATTGTTCTAATGACTGTTGTCACCAGTATGATCCTGGTTGTGGTCCCTCAGTTGAACGTACTTGTTATCTCGCTCTAATAATTGAGCCATGTTGACAACATCTGAATAGAGAGAAAATTTATGAGAAATGAGATATTGACGTATGTCGGGTTTTAAACCTCTCAGAAACATCCGCGTCATACCTTCCTCATTCTCCACCAAATGAGGTGCAAACTTGGATAACTCTGCAAACTTCGCCTCGTACTGGGACACCGTCATGTTGTTTTGTTCCAATCTAATAAACTCCACTTCCTTCATATGACGAATACTTTCAGGAAAGTACTTGTCATTGAACAGTTTCTGAAATGTCTCCCAAGACATGCTAAGTGCGGCTGGATGGGTACGCTTCACAGATTCCCACCAGTAATCTGCCTCATTACGAAACATAAAGGTGGTGAATGGAACCTTCTGTTTCTCCGTGCATCCCAAGACATCGAATATCTTGGTAATTTGCTTGACCCACGTTTACGCCTTTTAATCGGATCCGCTTTCCCTGCACTCGGTGGTCCCAACTCTTTGAAGCGCTTGGTTGTGACAAATCGTGCGTTGTTATCATTTCCACTTGTATTTTGTACACGAGTCTCCCTCGTCTGATTTTGCATGAACTGCAAAAAGCTTCTAAACATCTCGTCGTTCATCGTCTGCTCAATGATGTTGTTTACATGAGGAACATTTCCAGCCTATTGCACATTTTCCTCGTTGATGGGTAAAGGTGTCTCCACGGTCTCATTTACTCCACTGTTAACATTCTCAGTCGCCATTCTCAAATACTGCCATAAAACAAGGGTTAATTAAAGAAATCAACATATCACATAATATCCCTATATACTAACCAACCAATAAATAAGCTTAGGTAGGACACACTAGCGAAGGATTTACTCGTCTCTCCCCTCCTAGTTCTATTCTACGATCACTGCCAGAGATAATATCCCTAAGCTCTGATACCAACTGTGACGCCCCCAAAATAGGTATACATCTCCCATTTTGAGTCGTCGTTAACATGGTACAGAAACAACTACAACTTTATTAATAAAACACATAAACTGTGAGTTTAAATACAAATATTATCATCTAGACAATATTCACACCCAAATAATCCCCATTACAATTATTGATACATTGTTTTACAAAAATGCTGAGGACTACTAAAACAACTTTCTAGAACCTTCATTCAATACCCTGACTAGTACTCGCTACATTCTCGCCTCCTGAGAAGAAAAATGGAACAAAAGGAAAAGGGTGAGCTTAACTAGCCCAGTAAAGAATATTATGACTAAGATAATATAAAACAAATTATCGTTAGTCCTCAACAGGGAAAAATCTGATAGAATACAATAGACAACAAGTTTCAGATCAATATTCGCAGCGGAAATAATAATTCATAGAAGAGTTACGTAAAGAATGAAATCTACTATAATCTATGAATTTAAAAGTCCATCATCAATATTTTATCCCTGTAACATCAATCAATATTCATCTTGAATCAAATATTCATCTTTGCATTACAAGCTAAAGATATTCATCAGTTGGTCATGTTCATCTCAACACCTGTACATCTTTGCACTACAGGCCAAAGATATTCATAAGAAAATCAACCATCTTTGCACTACAGGTCAAAGATATTCAGTAATAACATCATTTAGGACTGAGGATGATGAAAAATATTTTAAAGAAAACGAATCCAGTGAAACAAAAGAACAAATTTTAAGGATTTGTACTTCAAACAATCCAAATTCAAAAATACTTCATAAATAATCGTGGTGAAGTAAAATTCAAGAATGATCAAAACATGGATACAATCAAAGCTAGTATCCATAATAGATATTTTGGACAAAAATGAAAATTTAATTTTTACGTGAATAAAGTTAGTATTCGTGAATAGTGTCGTATACGTGAATAGTGCCGTATACGTGAATAGTAACCCTGACACTAAAAGATAAGAATTTCACAAGAAAAATTTTACCAATATTCCGGCATAATGATATTGAAAGAATTAATATCATTTTAAAAATAATAATATCCCTTACCTTGAAAAGACTGCACTTCTAGCTGGAAATACCAGATATAGTGCTGAAGGAAACTTGCACCGTATAGCAACACTCAAAGTATCAAAATACTCACAAGAATACGCTTGATAATATAGAGAGAGAAAGAGAGAGAAAACTTCAGTTTCTGGTGTGATTTTCAATTCTAACCTAAGCACCCTATTTATAGGAAAATGCTTAGAACACCAAAGCAGAAAATTTAATAAAATAATAATATAATTAAACAAATTCAAGCCCACCTTAGACCAACTGGATTCAGCACATTTATATCACATGTGGGCTTGCAAAAAACGTTTTTCTTAAATAAAACAATTAAAACTTCCAAAAATCAATTATTCCAGACCTTCGGAGCTTCAATAATTCATAATAAATAGCCCTTTTATCAGAAAATTTTGAATCTTATATCCTTTCCATAGGAAATTCCATTCTCTGCAACTTTGTAAGTTTAAGTTTTCCCAAATTCAAGTAAGAAGTTAATGAAATCCACAAACCAAGCGATTTTACTGCTATAATCCAATTTTCATCCACAAAGTGGGGCCCACAAACATGTTAAACATATTTTAAACATTTTTTTGTAACAAAAATACTCTTCCTCCTCATTTATTCATATATCACACATTCATTATAAAACATCACCATTATTATATTATTAAAATATAATAATATATTTAAATGAATTATTTTATCGAAAAAGATAAAATATCAATTTTCAACAATTGTCACATTAAAAATTTTCTCCATCTATATCCACATAAAACGAATATTTTCTTTATCATAATAATCAATAATTAATTATTCATAAATAATATTACAGAATCACAGTACTGACAACCAGGCCGTTCCCAAGAAAGAGGGGGCTTTCCAATAACGATTTCTCCATACTGGCGTGTAATTAGATGACCAAACCTCTCATTAGACAGAACTTTCTAGACATTGCCAATAATGTTATCTAATAATATTATTCAAATAATATGAATTATTGATCTGATAATGAAAATACTATGTAGTGACAATTATTAAAACAACAATAATATAAAATATCAAAGTAGCAATTATTGAATCAATAAAATATAATATTGAACAGTAATTATTGTAACAATTATTGAGTAGTGCCTTCTTACGTAAGAATCAATAATTGGTGCAATACCGTGTGCTACTATGTTTTAACCACCGGGTATTCTAACAGTATTAACGGTAACAACTACGCCGTTATTTATAAACAACTTATACTTGTCGTTTTCTTCATCCAATCGCTTTCCGTTATGGGGCCCACACAAGGTCAAGGCGTCGTCGCATTTAATATTCCCCGACAGTAAGAATATTTCACAACCAAATGAATATTCCCCAACAATAATGAATATTTTATAACCACTTGCTTATTTGAAATATTTGCGCATTTAACCCATAACTAACCACATTAATCAAATCAACCCTTACTATTTCAAAAATAATAAATAGAGGAAATTTAATTTTATTTATAATAAGTTGGGGTCTTACACAGATCATCTAGTTATACACCATCCAACATGTTTAACACAAAAAAAACTAACATCTAACAGAGGATTAAGGGTCAGATTTTTGATTAGGGTTTTATACCTTTATGAACAAATTCTTGAATCTAGGCCTCTGATTTATTGTGAGTGTTAGTGGGGCTTGATTTGGGGACTAAAATACTATAGAAATTTGTCGGTTTTAAGAGAGAGAGAGAGAGTTGGTTTAGTATTGGTTGCAAAAATGGCTATAATGTACACCTTTCTCTCTCTTGATCTATATATATGACTTGAATGAAATGAAATGGCTGATATAAATGGCTAACTTGTATCTATATCAGTCACATGGCTGATCTTAGTTGGTTACCTACTACAAATATGGCAAGATACACAAGTTATCTCAAATAATGCAAGGGGGGCATTTAGGTCATTTGCCATCTAATTTTAATGGCCAAATTGTAATCTTGATAAACCCTTAGGGTTTAACCCTAAGGTTTAAAAAAAATATGGATTTCTATGTTTTTTTTAATTTGGTTTAAAATGCACAATTTTTAGTTTCCTAAACTATAAATTAGGGTTTTTAAATTAATTTAGGTTTCCTAATTACATAGATTTGAAAATTAGGTTTAGGTTTTACTAATTATAATTAAGATTGATAATTTAGCAATTAGGGGTCCAATTTGTTAATTAGGGTTACTAAATAACAATAGAGTTTCTAATTTTAGAAATTAGGGTTTCTAACCATTAGGGTTTCCAAATATTAATTAGGGTTTCTCTAATTAACATTAAATTCTATAATACACAACATAAATCATATAGCACAGTTACATAATAGTCTCAAACTCATAATTGAATTTCAAAATAGGGTTTAACAAATTAATGCTAGGGTTTTGACACTATACTCGATAATTGACCAACCATTATCAGTCTACACATATACAGTACATATTTATAGCACTGAAATAAAAATAATATTATATTATTATTCTCATTCCTTGATCAAAATCCAAAATTAAGGTTTGGATTCCATATCTAGTTTATCTTGCATATATAGCATATCAATTAAGTTAAAATAATTAACTTAATAATCGAACTAAAATTTATATAATAAAATAATTATTATAATAATTCCAATAATCATTTCATATATTATTTAAATAATATATAATCATATTTTCATGGAAAATAACTAATAAAATATTTTTACTACAAAATTAATTACAAAATATAATTTATAATGATCGATAGTTCTAATAAAATTATTTGAAATTATTCATGTAATAAATAAATTTTATTTATCACATATATACAAATACTTTACCTTGTACGCATTCCCACCTTTAAAATAAAAAAAAATTATGATTTAATTATATAGAAAATATCTGGTTGTTACACGCTCCAGTTGAAAGATCGGATTAACTTCCCATCAAGTAAATTACGATGATCTGGGAACCTTCATGCCAAAAAATCCGCAAGAGTAACCTAAGATAGGTCAGCCTCTGATAAACCAAACGCGGAGCGAAGTCTCTTCATACCTTCCAATTTAATTACTTCTAATTTTAATTATTTGTAATTTCATTTCCATGTCAATCTCAATGTAATAGAAAATATAAAGGAATATTTGAACATGCATTTCCTTTTTATATCAAAATCTGTCATGCTATCCTGTTATTAAAACAACTGACATCAATTTTGTAGGATAATACTCCAAAAAAATAAACACATTACATAGCATGTAACATTTCCACGTTTCCCCAGACTAAACTACATAAGTATTTTTGTAGGGAAATGATTGGTCCCGTTACCTATTCAAAGTCCAAAAAGGCAATAAGACTATAGCCAAAAATGGTTACATCTAGTGAGGAGTTCGAAGGATTAAGCAATCAAATAACAGAGTTGGTTGTTCTGCTCAAAGAATTACATAAGTCAAATTAGGGTTCACAAATATCCATCCATACAGAATCCTCTGAACATGGAGGAATTCAGAGTCCGCACAAAGAAGTTCCAGCACCTGAGTCTCAGTCTGATAAGACTAATAAAACCCCTAACATCACCCATCTTAAAGAAGATCAGGACACCGGTGATATTCGGAAGAAGGTTCTATAAATGGAAGACACCATTCGGTCCATCAAAGGGATTGGAACACACTGGAGTGTTTCATATTAAGACCTTTGCATCTTCCCCGGGGTTCATTATCCATAGAAATTCAAAACTCCCGATTTTAAAAAATATGATGGATTGGGAGATCCTTATACCCACTTAAAAGTGTTCACTGGAAAGCTCAGATCCTATGCCGAGAATGAAAAGCTCATAATGCAGCTATTTCAGAAAAGTCTAACTGGAAAAGCTAGAGCATGGTACACCAAATTGGATAACTCCAAAATTCACAACTGGGAGGAGTTAGCCCATACTTTCCTCAGTTAATATAGCTTTCAAACTCAGATGACTCCAAACTGGTATCAAATTACCAAGGTCAAGAAACAAGTCAATGAGTCATTCAGAGAGTATGCCTAAAGATGGAGGCGTCTGGCTGCTCAAGTTATCCCATCCATGACAAAGTCTAAAATGGTGATGACCTTCATAGATATTCAAGAAGCTCCATTTTATGAAGGGGTCCTAGCTAGAATAGGAAAGCCATTCTCAAAAATGATTTAGAATTGAGAAATGACAGAGATGGGATTGAAGTCTGGGAGGATTCAAGACCTCACCGCGTTAATATTCATAGCTGAGCATATCCAATCTGGAAGTTATGGGAATAACCCCCAGAGGGTCTATAAGAAGAAAGAAGAGGATGTTTCCTTGATACTGCAAGGATAAAAAGGCAGTCAAAACTTGCCTATTCAGAGGAGAAACTATTCCCCTTTTCAAGCATCGTCTTCAAAACCTCCATTGCCAAAGAGTGTAGAAGTCAGACGTATAAGACTATTCACACCCTTAGGGGATTCACTCAAAAACATCCTCAAACTTCTAATAGATCAGAAGATAATCACTCAACTCCTTCCACCACCCAACCCGAGTGGAAAATGTTTCAACACAAGCAAGCAGTGTGCTTACCATGCTAGAGATCCAGGCCATGACACTTAAGATTGTTGGGCCCTTAAGCATAAGATCCAGGTTTTAATTAACGGTGGTGAGATTATAGTTGCCAAGCCCGACCAACCACATGTTCAAAACAACCCTCTCCCTCAACACAAGGAAAAGGAGGTTAACATGATCAACTGAGGCAGTGGAGAAAGCTCCAAGTACCTAAATATGTGGGTGGTTCATCCCAAATCAACAAGGATAATTTTGAAAGATGGGATTATTCAGAGTTCCAATTCATGATGGAACGAGAGTTAATGGCTCTTGGCAAATAAGTCAATCAATTGGCAGAATTGGTGATTCATCAACACCAAGTCACACGTCAGTTATTTAGTCAGGAGCATGTTAGCCTCATTTCTCTCATCATAAGTACACCGCAACTTACTCCAGAAGGTGAAACATTGGAGGAAAAGCTTTCCACAAAAGCAAAAGCTAAACCCCGTCGGGACTTCGCCAACAAAAGGGAATTCACCTATTTAGGCCAACCGATGGAAGAAATATTGCAGATGCTGGTTAAAGAGAGAAAAATCATAGCACTGCTACCTCCAGTCAATCCATGCTCAAAAAGGTTTAATTCTACTGGAGTATGTCAATAGCACTCCCACTCTCGCGGTCACAACACTGAGGAATGTTGGGCACTCCACCATCTTATTCAAAACATGATTGATAGCGGTGACCTACAAATGGCAGACAATGACGTTGTATCATCTGAGAGTGGGGACACATTTCCTCCAAGATGGAAAGAAGTTGTAGCAGTTATATCCTCTGAAGGAGATTTAACTGCCACATAACATACAATTCAACCAATTCATCTCAAAGGAGTTGAAAACCTTTTGAAAGTGGTTGCACCAAAGCCAGTCGTATTGCCATTCAGGCCATAGTATCATGTCATAAGCCTTAAGAAAGTCCCATGGAATTATGGAGAGGCTAAAGGATCAACATCAAACACAACTATTGTAGTGTCTAAAGAAAATCCATTGTATCTCCCTCAACGAGTGATGAAACCTATCATCAGATCTAAGGGGAAAATGCCCAAGGAGAAGATTAAAGAATTCCTCTAGCAGATGGGACATAATAAAGCTAAGGTAGTTCAAAGCTTGAACACTTGGTTTTCTCTTCAGAAGATTAGTGGAAGGTCTTACTGAAAATATTAGAAGAAGTCCATTTGCCAAAGACAGTGTGTGACGACCCCAAAATTAGGTATACGTCACCCATCTTGGGTCGCCACTTACATGGCACATAAATTTAAATACAACTTACTAACATAAGCGTGCTGTGTACAATACGACATAAAGCGTGAGTTTGAATACAAATATTGTCTACTAGATATTATACAAACTCAAAAGGAGTCCTCATTACAACTATTATCACACTATTTCACGAAATAGTAGTGAGGACTACTAATGCTATCCTCTCGGACCATTACTCCGTTCCCCGACTCGTCCCAACTATGTTCTCATTTTCAAGAGAACAAAGTGAAAGAAAGGTGAGCTCAACTAGCCCAAAGAAGAAATATTATGACTAAGATAATGCGAATAAATTATCATTAGCCTTCAACAAGTGTTAAAGCGATAAAATACAATAGACAAACCGGTTTAATCGCAATTGAATATGCAATCCATTAAAAGAGTCAAGTAGAAAATAAAGTCTACTATCTTTTAGGTTTTAAAAGGTTTTCATCAATTTTATCACTAAGACTCGGTTTAATGAATAAACCACAATATCTAATCATCCACATACTACGGCCAAGGATTTTCATCAAATTATCAATGGTCATGACTATACCGAATCACCTGGTCATAATCATACCAAAACTATCATCATCGCATTACATTACATCGAGGACTTTTGTCACATCATTTATATTAAGCCATGATTATACCGAATGATCCCTGGTCATAATCATACTAAGTTCATCTATGCACGTAAGCCAAAGATAACATAATATAACATGATGATGATGACAATGACATAATAATTCAATAAAACAAGTTCAAGAATTATTTAATCCAGGAATTATTAACATCCAAATTGTCAACAAGATATCTTTGTTTTGTAGAGTAAAATTCAAGAATAATCGGAAGAATATTTCCATGAAAAGATCTTTGGATGAAACGCAAATATCAAAGATATTCTACTAATTTCATGGAGTATAGAAGTCAAAGTTTTAACCAATTTGGGTATAATAAAGAATGGAACAACAAAAGAAATCACCATGCATGCGGTACTGCCGTGATAGACAAAGTTATTCCAATGTAATAATAATAACGAAACCGAAGTCGGGTGAAATTCACCGCAAGCAGGATGATCCAACAAAATAATAAATCTTTGAATAATAATAAACAATGGAACCGGTCGGTGTAAAACACACGACGAGGATATTCCAATGAGAATAATAAATGCGGAATAATAAACAATGGAACTGGTCAGGTGTAAAACACACAGACAGGATATTCCAATAAAGAATGGAATAACAGAAAAAGATCACCAAGTATAGGGGATTCCGCGTATACAGGTTATTCCAACAGAATAAATAAGAATGGAATAATATAAGGATTTCACCAAGTATAGGGTATGCCGTATATACTGAGTTATGTATAGGGTATGCCACTTTTACAAAGTTATTCCAATGAGAATAATAATGAATGGAATAATGAAGTTCTCTTCATGAATAAGAAAGAATAACACCCTTTACGGGTACAACAAATAATATCCCTTACTAGTAAAAGACACTTTGGATATCAAAATAGTGAAGTACCGAATACTCTTCTTCTTTCTCTCTATAGATTTTTCTCTCTATAGCTTCTCTCTATAATTTCTCTCTAGAGTTTCAAATTGAATTAAGTAAGAAAATAATGAAGGAATGAGCTTTATTTATAGAAAAATAGAATGCATAGTAATTAATCCATGAGCGGTCCAGATTGATTTACTTTAATCGGCGGTCCATATTTAAAGCAAAATCTTTTAAATAAAATATAATATATTCTATTTATATAAAAACATTTTACTATACAAACACTATGCAACACTATGCAAAACACTATGCAACACTATGCATAATAAAATATAATATATTCTATTTATAGAATAACTTTAATAAAGTATTCTATTTTATATAAAAGATGTTTCGCTTTTATTACGTTAATAATCTGAATAAAACAAAACATCATTATCGCTATAATAATTCATATTATTAATCAACAATAATGGAATCAAACCGAGTGACTTCTCACATAAGCATCGATAATCAATACCGCAGGTAATGCTACTATGCAACCACACGACATCGCATACTTTCACTACTGAGTAGTTCAACAAAGATCAACGGTAAAACTTCCGCCGTTATTTCAATAAAATATTTTGTCGTTTTCTCAATCCGACAATAATTACATTGTAGGGTCCACCAATGATTGAGTAGTTGTCACGAATATTCCCTGCTGTAGAATATTCCCCGACCAATCGAATATAATATAACCACTTGCATACTTTGCAAAATTTATAAATACTACCCACAACTATAATATTATCTCAAATTCACACCACAATATTAAAAATTATTTCGACAAAATTTAAATCTTTATTGATAAAATCTGGGATCTCACAATCTCACCTCCTTATGGAATTTCGCCCTCGAAATTAGGGTACGTACCTGGTATGATAAAGAGATGAGGATACCTTGAATACCTTTATCGTTGAAAATATTAAATTCATCTTTGCAATCCAGCCAAAGATATTCATTAACAATTCATCTTTGCACTACAGACCAAAGATATACAACTGTAAAACCAATAATGCTGAGACGCGGCTTAATAGTATCACGACCACGAATTATCCATGCACCCCTGGTCAAGGATATTCGTGTTTTCAATTACGGTCATGATTATACCGAATAATCCTCGGTCATAATCATACCAAGTCTATCAATGCACTACGGCCAAAGATGACTTTTATCACATCCATGAATTAATATTTCATTGCTGAGACTCAGCTCAATAATTAATCCACATCATCGAATCATCCCTGCACTACAGGCCAAGGATATTCTTTAGTATCACGACCACGAATTATCCATGCACTATGGCCAGAGATAATCGTGTATTCATTAGTATCACGACCACAAATTATCCATGCACTACGACCAAAGATAATCGTGTATTCATTAGTATCACGACCACAAATTATCCATGCACTACTACCAAAGATAATCGTGTATTCATTAGTATCACGACCACAAATTATCCATGCACTACTACCAAAGATAATCGTGTTTTCAATTACGATTATGATTATTATAACAACAATCCTCGGTCATAATCATACCAAGTCCATCTATGCACTACAAAAGCCATGCAGATGACTTTCAACATAATATAAACATGAGGATAATGATATAAAGAATCAATCAAATGAGATAAAGGATAAATATTAAACATTTATAATATAATTTATCCGAGATTCAAGAATATCCCCATGTTATCAATCACTTAATAATCTCATAATCTAATATCATTAATACTATAACAATATTTTAATCACTTCTTAAATTTTTAAACAATTTATCTCAATTGTTTACGCTTTACCATATAATGCATTTAATCATTCAAAATGCCATACTCATAAGATATCATCACCCATTATCAAATCCTCAAAAAAAAATATGCATATACTCTATATAGGATTCTCTAGCATAAAATCCTATTTTCAACTTTGTTACTTCACATAACATATTTAACTCATATGTTCGTAACTAAACTATTTTCATGAAAAATACCAAATTAGTCCCAAAAATATTTCTTTTCTGGAATTTAGCATAATATAGTCCCATAATGAAAATATATTTTTCTCAGAATTTTTAAAATTCATTTACTATTTTTCAAAAATCAATTTCTAATTAATTCCTTAAGAAATTAGCTACCTCAAGTTTAACTCCAAAAATTCCCAAATCTTGGCAGGACCTTACACATGTTATCGTGAGCTTCTAGTTTAAATTTCATGGTCATCGGAGTTATAGAACTCCTGTTATAGAGTTTTTAGTCGGAAAAACCTAAATATTTAAATAGTCATAACATGCTCATTTTAAGTCAGAATGAGCTCATTTTTGGACAGGAGGTACTTTATACCATATACCTTCATGTCCCAAAAGGCCAGAATTTTTTCTCATAATTTAAGTGGCCGAAACAGCCCTCTAAAATCATGGCGCAGACTTTTTCGGTTTTTACAGCTTTGCACTCCTTTGCTAAAATCAGTCCACACAAAAATCTACAACACCTTTTCCAGTAATTCCACTTGGATTAGTTAGGTAACTCATAGATCTAACTCTAGGACTTGACCACACTCAAAAATTCAAAATATAATAGGAGATATGGTCAATTGAATTTCATGTTACGTTTTTCACCAAAATCTGATTTTCAACTCTTTGTGATTTCTAAGAAACTTTCATGTTTTCACATAATAACCAACATAACTCATCATAACACTTACTAATACTACGTATACCCATGGTTTTCATTAGTCCAATGCTTTTATTATGACTTTTATCATAAACCACGTAAACTGTTCATTTTAGTTGAAGAAATATTTGAGGGTTTAAGAAATGGGTTTTGTACTGGGGTCAATACAAAATTCGATTTCACGCTCTAAGTAGGCTAAGAAGTCTTCAAGAATACGCCAGGAAATTTATTAATAATAGAAATATCATTCAAAACTGTGACTCTCATCCAAGACTTGGATAGTACATCACTTTGATACCAACTGTGACTTCTATCCCTTAACCTAGATAGCACCTCACAATGATACCTATAAACTTGCCATCTTCATTCATTTACGCCGCCTACGAGAAAGTGCGGGCGGTGCATTCCACACAAGAAAGTAAACAACGAAAGGATCGGGGCTCTTTACTTATGGCTTGATATAACAGTGATTAACTTTAGGGTTTGGTTACTTTGAATTCGTATAATAGGTTGGTTAGGAATATGAAAGCTAACAACCTTACAAAAAGAATAATGAGTAGTTAATCAATCGTTTTCAAAAATTACCTCAAAGGCAAGTATTTTCAAAGAGATAAGATCGACAGGTAATGTGAAAGTGTTTATTTGAAACAACAAGATTAATAAACAGTGGAGGTAACGAAGGTTTCTCCCAAAGAAGTTTCAATAGATAAATCAAAGTCTAATTTTTCCGGAGTCAAATTTAAACATTGAACACAACTAGGTAGAATAAAAGAGTGGGTAGAACTTGTATTGAATAAAGTATAGACTTAGCATTAATTTATAATTAACTTACCCATAATAACTTTATTCGGGTTTTCGAATAAACGCTCTCGCTTAAATTACCGAAGTTTGACTTTACTATAGGTACATTCCACCCTTAAGTGCTTCTTTACATTCACGATCCATGATTTGAATCATTATTCTCGATCCATATCGAATTCGGGTTGACCGCTATTCACGAGGTAATTCGAATTCGATGTTGGGTTCTCCCAATTCCTTGTCAAAAAGCAAAGTCCATTTCATCTATTTTGGCTTTATTGGATCGGACGTCTTTTTCTACACTATCAACGCGTTGTGCAGCTTTTACCCATGCATCGCCTATTCTCCTTCGTTCAGTTGTTTCTTCTTTCAGCTGATCTTTGATTTTTAGATTCTCATATTCCAACTTTAATATCTTACACCCTGCCAAAGCGTGATTTTGTTCGAGCATCACATATCGGGTAACCCAATTTTGAATTGTTGTATCCCTTTGTTCCACGACCGTTTTCCATTCTTCAACCTGTTCTTCTAGCTCACGAACACGATTTTGTAATTCTAAGTTTTGATCATAAACTTCTTCTAACCAATTCTCCTCAGGTTCCTCTTCTTCCTCTTCTTCCTCACTCTCAGCTGCTACCTCTGCAACTAGCTCGGGTGCAACAATTAGTTCTTCATTCACTACGTGGATATCTCTAATTTGTTCCTCGTCTGACACTGCATTAACTTGATTAGTGATTAAAGGTGTCACAACGGTCACATTCACTCCATTGTGAATATTTTCAGCTGCCATTTCCAAACACTGCCACAACATAAGGGTTAATTAATTTATCAAATATTATCCCTATACTCGTGAGACCAATTAAATAACAAATAAACTTAGGTAGGTCATACTAGCGAAGAATTCCCGTCTCTCTCCTCCTAGTTCTTATCTCGCATCTTAGCTGGGGATCATATCCTAAGCTCGATATCAACAATGTTGTGGCCCCAAAATTAGGTATACTTCACCCATCTTGGGTCGCCACTTACATGGTACATAAATTTAAATACAACTTACTAACATAAGCGCCGTGTACAATACGACATAAAGCGTGAGTTTGAATACAAATATTGTCTACTAGATATTATACAAACTCAAAAGGAGTCCTCATTACAACTATTATCACACTATTTCACGAATAGTGAGGACTACTAATGCTATCCTCTCGGACCATTACTCCGTTCCCGACTCGTCCCGGCTATGTTCTCATTTCACGAAGAGAAACGGTGAAAAGGGTGAGCTCAACTAGCCCGAGAAGAAATATTATGACTAAGATAATGCAGAATAAATTATCATTAGCCTTCAATGATGTTAAACCGATAAAATACAATAGACAACCGGTTTAAGCTGCAGTGAATATGCAATCCATTAAAAGAGTCAAGTAGAAAATAAAGTCTACTATCTCTTAGGTTTTAAAAGGTTTTCATCAATTTTTATCACTAAGACTCAGTTTAATGAATAAACCACAATATCTAATCATCCCTGTACCACGGTCAAGGATTTTCATCAAATTATCAATGGTCATGACTATACGGAATCACCCCTGGTCATAATCATACCAAAAACTATCCATCACTGCATTACAGGCCACTGAGGACTTTTATCACATCATTTATAATAAGCCGTGATTATACCGAATGATCCCTGGTCATAATCATACTAAGTTCATCTATGCACGTAAGCCAAAGATAACATAATATAACATGAGGATGATGACAATGACATAATAATTCAATAAAACAAGTTCAAGAATTATTTAATCCAGGAATTAGTAACATCCAAATTGTCAACATGATACTGTTTTGTAGAGTAAAATTCAAGAATAATCAGATGAATATTTCCATGAAAAGATACTGGATGAAACGCAAATATCAAAGATATTCTACTAATTTCATGGAGTATAGAAGTCAAAGTTTTAACCAATTGGGTATATAATAAAGAATGGAACAACCAAAGAAATCACCATGCATGCGGTGCTCAAGATGTAGGCGAGTTATTCAACGAATAATAATAACGAAACCGGTCGGTGAAATTCACACACAAGCGAGGATGATCCAACGAGAATAATAAATCTTTGAATAATAATAAACAATGGAACCGAGTCCGGTGTAAAACACATGCATGGATATTCCAATGAGAATAATAAATGCGGAATAATAAACAATGGAACCGTGTTAGGTGTAAAAACACATGCATGGATATTCCAATGAGAATAATAAAGAATGGAATAATGGAAGAAGATCACCAAGTATAGGGGATTCAGCGTATACTGAGTTATTCCAATGAATAAATAAGAATGGAATAATATAAGGATTTCACCATGTATAGGGTATGCCGCATATCTGAGTTATGTATAGGGTATGCCACTTTTACAAAAGTTATTCCAACGAGAATAATAACGAATGGAATAATGAAGTTCTCTTCATGAATAAGAAAGAATAACACTCCTTACGGGTACAACAAATAATATCCCTACTAGTAAAAGACTTTGGATATCAAAATAGTGAAGTACCGAATACTCTTCTTCTTTCTCTCTATAGATTTTCTCTATAGCTTCTCTCTATAATTTCTCTCTCTAGAGTTTCAGTGAATTCGTAAGAAAATAATGAAGGAATGAGCTTCTATTTATAGAAAAATAGAATGCATAGTAATTAATCCATGAACGGTCCAGATTGATTTACTTTAATCTAACGGTCCATATTTAAAGCAAAATCTTTTAAATAAAATATCATATATTCTATTTATATAAAAATATTTTACTATGCAAACACTATGCAACACTATGCAAAATACTATGCAACACTATGCATTATAAAATATAATATATTCTATTTATAGAATAACTTTAATAAAGTATTCTATTTTATATAAAAAGATGTTTCTGTTTTATTACGTTAATAATACGAATAAAACAAAACATCATTATCGCTATAATAATTCATATTATTAATCAACAATAATGGAATCAAACTGAGTGACTTCTCACATAAGCATCAATAATCAATACCGTGTGCTACTATGCAACCACACGTATTACTGTACTTTCACTACCGAGTAGTTCAACAGTATCAACGGTAAAACTTCCGCCGTTATTTCAATAAAATATTTTTGTCGTTTTCTCAATCCGACAATAATTCTGTTGTGGGGTCCACCAATGATTGAGCCGTTATACGAATATTCCCTACTAAACCGAATATTCCCGACCAATCGAATATAATATAACCACTTGCATACTTTGCAAAATTTATAAATACTACCCACAACTATAATATTATCTCAAATTCACACCACAATATTAAAAATTATTTCGACAAAATTTAAATCTTTATTGATAAAATCTGAGATCTCACACAGTGGATGTTTAAAATTTCTATTATCTGGTTTATCACATCTTCAATAACAATGTGATATCTTTCACCGATGATGACATACCTCCCAAAGGGACGGGTTATTACAAACTGTTTAACATAGCGGTTATGTCTTCCGGATATGTGGTCGGAGGAGTGCTGATAGATGGATGATCATCCCTAAATATCTGCCCTTATGCCACATTGGAAAGAATAAACATCAATCTCAACAGGATTCAAAGCACCAATATAATCATCAAAGCTTTTGATGGATCTCGGTGAAATGTTGTCAGAGAGATTGAATTACCCGTGGAAATCGGTCCACATACATTCTACATATCCTTCCAAGTGCTCAAGATCACTATAAGATATAATTTACTGTTGGGAAGACCTTGGATTCATATGGCGGGAGCCTTCCCATCCACTCTTCATCAACAACTCAAATATATCATTAACAATAATCTGTTCACTGTCAATGCCGAGCCAGAATGCCATGTTCAAAGTGATATACCACTTATCAATTTCAATGAAGAAGTTGAGCCTGTCAGCTTCCAGGCCCTTGAGGTGAGCAACACTCACTATCATCCCATTGGGGCCCAAGCTCTGAAACTCAGAGTTTCTATCGAGGTAATGTCGACAAGATAAGAGATGATATCCTTGGGTTTTCAACCTGGACAAGGGTTAGGAAAGGATCATTAGGGGATTAAGTGCCCAATTCAAGTTCCCTGCCAGATAGAGACAGCCGGACTAGGCTACTCCTTTGGGTCCAGTCATAAGAACCTTCACAAGCATAAACTAGTTCCTTCATCTACAAGGTTGTTGCCTAAACCTACAAGTGATAATCTTGTACGGCCTTTATTAAAGGTTCCTAACCCTGTGGTAGCCAAGTTATTTCCTAAGTCAATATTGGTTAAAGGAAATGAAGTTCTGATTCTAGGCTCGAAGGTGGAAGAAAGGAATCAAAGGTGCAAACAAGACATCAAGAGGCGGTTATCAAAGATGTACTTCCTGGCACATATATAGGGTATGAACAAGGATATCTTAGATAACGACTGTTTGGACATTATGGTCATCATTTAAGAGAAGGAGGATGATAACAGCCCCTTCATCACAGCTGTCCACCAGGACTTGACCCTTGGCAATTGGAGCAGCACTCCTTGTATTTGCCGACAAGGGTAAAAAGGGAAGAAACTCCCTCTGCCCTGTAGATAGCAATAACTGCTTACTGTTGTTGCATAGTGTTAGTAGTCGCTTTTGTCATTTCATGCTAACACTTTGTATGATTGAACAATTTCATATATTAAGTGAAAGCCTTTTGTTTCAATACTCTAAAGTTAGATATCCCTAAACTTGCTGATGAGATGCATATTCTTCACAAGGACTGCAACTTTAATGTAAAGTTGGACTCTGACTTGATGGAGATTAAACAAGAGGACTATGAGGTACCTCAGGAGATCAAAGAATGGGTCAAAGACAAACCCAAGCCAAATCTTGATGAAAGCACATCTTTTAACCTTGGAACCTCAGAAAACCCCAAACAAATCCAGATTGGTACGGATCTTACTCCAAGCCAAAGGAATAACATGGTTACTCTATTGACCCAATTCCAGGATGTGTTTGCATGGTCTCATGAAGACATGGTCAGTTTTTCAACTGACATCATCATTCATGGCCTTCCCATCAAAGAGGGATCCAAGCCAGTTAGTTAGAAACTCAAGTGATTAAAACCTGAGTGGAGTTTACAAGTCAAAGAAGAAATTATGAAACAATTTCAAGCCGACATCATCATGGTGTCAACATACCCTGAGTGGCTTTCAAACATAGTCCATGTGCCTAAACCCGAAGGGAAGGTGTGAGTTTGCATAGATTACAAGGATCTGAACAAAGCTTGTCTCAAAGATATCTTTCATGTGAGACCCCAAATTTTATGAAATGAGAGTATTCAATTTTCTCATAATTATTCTATTTAGTAAATGGTTAAATTGATAAAAGGTTAAAGTTAAGGGTGATATGTGAATTTTTTTCAAAGTAAGCAAGTTGTCGTAAAATAATCGATAGTAAAAGTATAGTAATACGTGTGGTTGTATAGTAGCATACGGTATTAATTATTGATGTTTATGTAAGAAGTCACTTAGTTATACTCAATTATTGCTACAGTAATTGTTGCATCATATCTCTCATATTATTAATTTAATTATGGTCATAGTATCATCTACTTAATATGTTATATTATTAAATCAATAATTAAGACGACAAAGTTATTCAAATTATTATTTGCAATATTGACAATTTCTAGAAGTTCTGTCAAGGAGAGGTTTGGTCACCTAATTGCGCACCAATAAAGAGAAATCCTTATCGGAAAGCCCCCTCTTTCCTAGGAACATCCTGATTGTTAAATATTGCGAGTTATAATATTAATGATGAATATTATTAAAAATAGAATTTGAGTTCAGAGTTGAATTTGGAGACGCGGACGTGATATTTGAGTCCGGAATGATGAAATTAGTAGAAATAGACTATAAACACAAAATTTGTCGGGTTTGACTTTTTGGTCAAAAAAGTCAACAGTTGACTTTTTCAGAAAAAGACAAACTTCGAAATTTCAAAAATGAAATTGTTGAGAAAAATATTTCCATTGTGTTGGGATTATTAGTGTTAGTGGAAATTGACATTTATTTCGATAATAATTGATGTCTAAAGATTATATTGACCAATCGGGTAATTAACTGGATAAATGAGCAATTGATTGCTATTAATTCACATGATTATAACTATTTATTCACATGTGTGTACTATTGATTCACGTTCATTTACTCTTAGGGGAGTTGGTGCAAGTTTGATAATACTTGCATGACTAAGTTAAAAATGGAGGTATAGATGAAGGTACTATACTATAATTAATTTTCTTACATGTTTAGAACTATTGAGTCACATGATTTACAATTGATTCACATGATTTACTATTAGGGGAGGTGGTGCAAGTTTGATAATACTTGCAAGACTAAATTAAAAATGAAAGAAAAGTTGAAGGTATTATACTATAATATTTCGAGCCCCAAAACGTGCAATTATCGAAACTATATTTTCCTATAAATTGAAGCTCATTTTTCCTTCATTTCTCACCAATTCACTAAAGCTATAGAGCAATTATTATAGAGAGTAATATTAGAAAGAAAGAAGAAGAGAAGTCTGCTACCTCTCTATTCTAGTATCCAACGTTATTCTAAGGTAAGGGGTATTATTTCTTTCGTATTCATGAAGAGAGCTTCTGTTATTCCATTCTTAATTATTATGTTGGAATAACCTGTCTATGCGAAGTACCGCATACATGTTGAAATTCTTTTGTTATTCCATTATTTATTATTATGTTAGAATAACCTGTCTATGTGAAGTACCGCATACATGGTGAAATTCTTCTATTATTCCATTCTTTATTATTATGTTGGAATATCCTGTCTGTGCGGATTACGTATGACCTGGTTCCATTCTTTATTATTCTGATGGAATATCCTGTCTGTGCGGATTACGCATGACCTGGTTCCATTCTTTATTATTCTGTTGGAATATCCTGACTGTGCGTATTACGCATGACTTCGGTTCCATTATTTATTATTATGTTGGAATAACGATGCATGCGGTCTATCGCATGCACGGTGAATTCTTACGTTATTCCATTCTTTATTATTACATTGGAATAACTTTCATACATGTGGATTACCGCATGCATGGTAAATGATCCTTTGTATTCATTCTTTATTAAATTATGGAAATAATCTATCTACATGGATTACCGCATGGCGGGTGAAAATCCATTTGCAGTTTTGTATATTCTATTATACTCGTATGAGATATCATTTCTTTTGTACTCGTCATGGAATATCAATTTCTTTGGTATTTTTTTAGGAGTTACTATTCACGGATTACTATTCACCTGGTTACTATTCACTATAGTATTATTCACTTGGGTATTCGTGGCACTTTTCATGTCGGAGTACTATTCACGAGTTACTATTCATGGGTTACTATTCACCTGAATATTATTTACTCTGGTATTTGGGGTACTTTTCATGTCGGGGAACTATTCACGAGGTACTATTCCTGAAGTACTATTCACGGGGTACTATTCACCCAAAATTTTTTTTTTTTTGTCCAAATTATTTTTGATACATGAATATTATTCTTGAATTTTACACCACAAAGCAGTATCATGTTGACAATTTGGATATTTTTAAACTCTGGATAAATTTAAAGTCTTTAATATTTATCCTTAATTTCGTTTGATTAATGCTTATATCATTGTCATCATCCTCATGCTTATATTGTGATGAAAGTCATCTTTGGCTTACGTGCATAGACGGACTGTTGATTATTGGTTTTACAGTTGTATATTTTTGGCTTACGTGCAAAGATAGACTGTTGATTATTGGTTTTATAGTTGTATATCTTTGGCTTACGTGCAAAGATGGATAGGTGTATGACATGATCATAACCACTAGTGACAATAACGAATATCTTTGGCCCGTAGTGCATAGATAATTCGATGATGTGATTGGCAAGATCATGACCATTAGTTAATGGTATGATCATGACCATTGGTTTTATAGTTAAATATCTTTGGCCCATAGTGCAAAGGTAGACAACTGATTGGTATGATCATTGTTATTACATTTGAATATCTTTAGCCTTTGGGGTAAGGATATTGAGTAAACGTTCTATTAAGCCTTTGTGGCAAGGAAAAACTGTTGATTTACATGATTATAAATATGAATTATGGATTTAACTATAATCTTTGGTGGTTCAGGTGAAGAAAGGTGATGATAGTTCTTTTTGTCTTGGGTATAACAAAGAACTATTGGTGAGTATTACAGGAATAAAATATTAACGATGGACTTTTAATCTAGAGGAGACAGCAGACATTATGTTCCACTTGACTCATCTAATGGATTACTTATTCCGTTGCAGTTAAACTTGTTGTTTATTGTATTCTATCAGTTGTTATACTGTTGAAGGCTAAGGATAATTTATTCTGCATTATCTTAGTCATAATATTTCTTACTGGGCTAGTTGAGCTCACCCTTTTCTTTTAATGTTCTCTTTAGGAAATGAGAATATAGCTAGGACTAGTTGGGGAATTGAGTGACGGTCCGAGATGGTTGTTTTAGTTGTCCTCACTATTCTATAAAATAGTGTGACAATAAATGTAATGAGGACTCCATTGAGTGTGGATATTGTCTAGAAGACAATATTCGTGTTAAAACTCTCAGCTTATGTTTTATCGTATTTTACACGA
This sequence comes from Panax quinquefolius, assembly GCA_020205615.1. Classification (NCBI taxonomy): domain Eukaryota; kingdom Viridiplantae; phylum Streptophyta; class Magnoliopsida; order Apiales; family Araliaceae; genus Panax; species Panax quinquefolius. Next base: position 103,997,665 of record CM035154.1, on the reverse strand, counting down.
CAGATGTATAATTAAGTTGTATTTGAATTTTGTACCATGTATTTGGCGACTCAAAATGGGTGATGTATACCTGTTTTGGGGGCGTCACACTTCTTGTGCCATTCATCCACATACTCATTGACAATACAGCTCAGTATGACATGTACTCCTTTATTGACTACTTTGCGGGGTAGCATCAAATCATGGTTGCTGAAGAGGATCGTCAGAAAACTGCATTCATCACTCCTTAGGGAACCTTTTGCTATAGACGGTTGTCATTCGGCCTCATCAATGCTGGAGCTACCTATCAGAGAGCCATGATAACTCTTTTCCATGATATAATGCACAAAGAGATAGAATTCTATGTGGATGACATCATTGTCAAATCCCAAAGGGAGGAAGACCACTTAGATCATCTCAAAAATCTTTTCAGCCAGTTTCATATGTACAATTTGAAGCTAAACCCAGCCAAATGTGCCTTTGGCATTAAATCAGGCAAGTTGCTAGGATTCCTAGTGAGCCACAAAAGAACTGAGCTAGATCTTGCAAAAATCCAGGCCATCACAGAAATGCCCATATCCCAGACAGAGAATGTGACGCCCCCAAAATTAGGTATACGTCACCCATCTTGGGTCGCCACTTACATGGTACATAAATTCAAATACAACTTACTAACCTAACTGTCGTGTACAATACGACATAAACTGTGAGTTTGAATACAAATATTGTTTACTAGATATTATACAAACTCAAAAGGAGTCCTCATTACAACTATTATCACACTATTTCATAGAATAGTGAGGACTACTAATGCTATCCTCTGGACCATTACTCCGTTCTCCGAGGCTCGTCCCGGCTATGTTCTCATTTCACAAGAGAACGGTGAAAAGAAAGGTGAGCTCAACTAGCCCAAGAAGAAATATTATGACTAAGATAATGCGAATAAATTATCATTAGCCTTCAACAAAATGTTAAACCGATAAAATACAATAGACAACCAGTTTAAGCTGCATGATGAATATGAAATCCATTAAAAGAGTCAAGTAGAGAATAAAATCTACTATCTTTTAGGTTTTTAAAGGTTTTATCAATTTTTTTTATCATTTGAGACTCAGCTTAATAAATAAACCACCACATCTAATCATTCCTGTACCACGGTCAAGGATTTTCATCAAATTATCAATGGTCATGACTATATCGAATCACCCCTGGTCATAATCATACCAAAAACTATCCATCAACGCATTTGAGCCAACCGAGGACTTTTATCACATCATTTATAACAATGGTGATTATCCGAATGATCCCTGGTCATAATCATACTAAGTTCATCTATGCACGTAAGCCAAAGATAACATAATATATCATGAGGATGATGACAATGACATTATAATTCAATAAAACAAGTTCAAGAATTATTTTATCCAGAATTAGTAACGTCCAAATTGTCAACAAGATCTTTGTTTTGTAGAGTAAAATTCAAGAATGATCGAGAAGAATATTTCCATGAAAAGATATTGGATGAAACACAAATATCGAGGATATTCTACTAATTTCATGGAGTATAGAAGTCAAAGTTTTAAATTTGGGTATAATAAAGAATGGAATAACAAAAGAAATCACCATGCATGCGGTGATTGCAGATGTAGGCGGAGTTATTCAATGAGAATAATAATAACGAACGAAGTCGGAAGAAATTCACACAAGCGGATGTTCCAATGAGAATAATAAAGATGGAACTAGATCCGGTGTAAAACACAAAGATAGGATATTCCAATGAGAATGATTAAGACGCGGAACCCGGTCGGTGTAAAACACACATGCATGGATGTTCCAACGAGAATAATAAAAAGCGGAACCAGTCGGTGTAAAACACATGAGCAGGATATTCAAAGTAATAATAAATGCGAGAATAATAAACAATGGAACCGTGTCAAATTGTAAAACACATGCATGAGGATATTCCAATGAATAATAAAGAATGGAATAATGAGAAGAAGATCACCAAGTATAGGGGATTCGGCGTGATACAAAGTTATTCAATGAGAATAAATAAGGATGGAATAACATAAGGATTTCACCAAGTATAGGGGTGTCGTGCATATCGAGGTTATGCATAGGGTATACCACTTTTTTAGGAGTTATTCCAATGAGAATAATAATGAATGGAATAACTGAAGTTCTCTTCATGAATAGAAGCGAATAATATCCCTTACGAATTACAACAAATAATACCCCTTACCGTAAAAAGACTTCGGATATCAAAGTAGTGAAGTACCGAATACTCTTCTTCTTTCTCTCTATAGATTTTCTCTTTATAGCTTCTCTCTATAATTTTCTCTCTAGAGTTTTAGTGAATTCGTAAAGAAAATAATGAAGGAATGAGCTTCTATTTATAGGAAAATAGAATGCATAGTAATTAATCCATGAAGCGGTCAGATTGATTTACTTTAATCGACGGTCCATATTTAAAGCAAAATCTTTTAAATAAAATATAATATATTCTATTTATATAAAAACATTTTACTATTCAAACACTATGCAACACTATGCAAAACACTATGCAAAAAAACACTATGCAACACTATGCATAATAAAATATAATATATTCTATTTATAGAATAACTTTAATAAAGTATTACATTTTATATAAAAGATGTTTCATTTTATTACGTTAATAATACTGAATAAAACAAAAGCGTCATTATCGCTATAATAATTCATATTATTAATCGACAATAATGGAATCAAACTGGTGACTTCTCACATAAGCATCAATAATCAATACTGGTGTGCTACTATGCAACCACACGTATTCATCGTACTTTTACTACCGAGTAGTTCAACAAGATCAAGCGGTAAAACTTCCGTCGTTATTTCAATAAAATATTTTTGTCGTTTTCTCAATCCGAACAATAATTACATTATGGGGTCCACCAATGATTGAGCCATTGTACGAATATTCCCTGCTAAACCAAATATTCCCCGACCAATCGAATATAATATAACCACTTGCATACTTTGCAAAATTTATAAATACTACCCACAACTATAATATTATCTCAAATTCACACCATAATATTAAAAAATTATTTCGACAAAATTTAAATCTTTATTGATAAAATCTGGGGTCTCACAATCTCCCCTCCTTATGGAATTTCGCCCTCGAAATTAGGGTATGTACCTGGTATGATAAGAGATGAGGATACCTTGAATACCTTTATCGTTGAAAACATTAAATTCATTTTTACAATCCGGCCAAAGATATTCATTAACAATTCATCTTTGCACTACAGGCCAAAGATATACAACTGTAAAACCAATAATGCTGAGACTCAGCTCAATAATTAATCCACATCATCGAATCATCCCTGCACTACAGGCCAAGGATATTCATTAGTATCACGACCATGAATTATCCATGCACTACAACCAAAGATAATCGTGTATTCATTAGTATCACGACCACAAATTATCCATGCACTACGGCCAAAGATAATTGTGTATTCATTAGTATCACGACCACAAATTATCCATGCACTACTACCAAAGATAATTGTGTATTCATTAATATCACGACCACAAATTATCCATGCACTACTACCAAAGATAATCGTGTATTCATTAGTATCACGACCACAAATTATCCATGCACTACTACCAAAGATAATTGTGTATTCATTAGTATCACGACCACAAATTATCCATGCACTACTACCAAAGATAATTGTGTATTCATTAGTATCACGACCACAAATTATCCATGCACTACTACCAAAGATAATTGTGTATTCATTAGTATCACGACCACAAATTATCCATGCACTACTACCAAAGATAATTGTGTATTCATTAGTATCACGACCACAAATTATCCATGCACTACTACCAAAGATAATTGTGTATTCATTAGTATCATGACCACAAATTATCCATGCACTACTACCAAAGATAATAATTGTGTTTTCAATTATAGTTATGATTATACCGAACAATCCGATCATAATCATACCAAGTCCATCTATGCACTCTGAAGCCATGAGATGACTTTCAACATAATATAAGCATGAGGATAATGATATAAAGAATCAATCAAATGAGATAAAGGATAAATATTAAACATTTATAATATAATTTATCCAGGATTCAAGAATATCCCCATGTTATCAATCACTTAATAATCTCATAATCTAATATCATTAATATTATAACAATATTTTAATCACTTCTTAAATTTATAAACAATTTATCTCAATTGTTTACGCTTTACCATATAATGCATTTAATCATTCAAAATGCCATACTCATAAGATATCATCACCAATTATCAAATCCTCAAAAATATGCATATACTCTATATAGGATTCTCTAGCTAAAAATCCTATTTTCAACTTTGTTACTTCACATAACATATTTAACTCATATGTTAAGTAACTAAACTATTTTCATGAAAAATACCAAATCAGTCCAAAAATATTTCTTTTTTGGGATTTAGCATAATATAGTCCCATAATGAAAATATATTTTCTCAAGAATTTTTAAAATTCATTTACTATTTTCAAAAATCAATTTCTAATTAATTCCTTAAGAAATTAGCTACCTCAAGTTTAACTTAAAAATTTCCAAATCTTGACAGGACTTTACACATGTTAACGTGAGCTTCGGTTTAAATTTCATGGTCATCTGAGTTATAGAACTTGGTTATAGCATTTTAAATCGGAAAAACCTAAATATTGAAATAGTCATAACTTGCTCATTTTAAGTCAGAATGAGCTCATTTTTGGACAGAAGGTACTTTATACCATATACCTTCATGTCCCAAAAGACCAGAATTTTTCTCATAATTTAAGTGGCCAAAACAGCCTCTCTAAAATCATGGCAGAAGCTTTTTTCGGTTTTTGCAGCTTTGCACTCTTTTGCTAAAATCAGTCCACACAAAAATTTACAACACCTTTTCCAGTAATTCCACTTGGATTAGTTAGGTAACTCATAGATCTAACTCTAGGACTTGACCACATTCAAAAATTCAAAATATAATTGGAGATATGGTCAATTGAATTTCATGTTACGTTTTTCACCAAAATCTGATTTTCAACTCTTTGTGATTTCTAAGAAACTTTCATGTTTTCACATACTAACCAACATAACTCATTATAACACTTACTAATACCACGTATACCCATGATTTTCATTAGTCCAATGCTTTTATTATGACTTTCATTATAATCCACGTAAACAGATCCTTTTAGTTGAAGAAATATTTGAGGGTTTAAGAAATGGGTTTTGTACTGGGGTCAATACAAATTCGATTTCACGCTCTAAGTAGGCTAAGAAGTCTTCATGAATACGCCAGGAAATTTATTAATAATAGAAATATCATTCAAAACTGTGACTCACATCCAAGACTTGGATAGTACGTCACATTGATACCAACTGTGACTTCTATCCCTTAACCTAGATAGCACCTCACAATGATACCTATAAACTTGCCATCTTCATTCACGATGTCGCCTCTGAAGAAAGTCCGGCCGGTGCATTCCACACAAGGAAGTCAACAACGAAAGGATCGGGGCTCTTTACTTATGGCTTGATATTACAGTGATTAACTTTAGGGTTTGGTTACTTTGAATTCGTATAACAGGTTGGTTAGGAATATGAAAGCTAACAACCTTACGAAAAGCATGATGAGTAGTTAACCAATCGACTCCTAAAATCTCATCAAAGGCAAGTATTTTCAAAAAGATAAGATCGACAGGTAACGTGAAAGTGTTTATTTGAATCAAACAAGATTTAAAAATAGTAGCGGTAACGAAGGCTCCTACTAATGAAGTTTCAACCAATAAGTCAAAGTTTAACTTCTTCGGAGTCAAATTCAAACGTTAAACACAACTAGGTGAAATAAAAGAGTTGGTAGAACTGGTATCTAACACGGTATAGACTTCACAAGAATTTATAATTAACTAACCCGTGCTAACTTCGTTCGGGTTACCCACTTTTTGAGAAGTCACGAAAAACGCCCTTCCTGAAACCACCGACTTTGTTTTGTCTGTATCCGCCTTTAGGGCCACTATCCCAAACTGGACTTGACTTCACTATCGACAAAATCGAGCTAAATGACCTTCTCTTCTTGAAATTTCCACTTCTATTATCTTTGCCTTGATTACCACCGAAGTGGTTACCATTCTTAGCATGATAATTTCCCCCACGATGGTTATCATTGTTCTGATAGCCGTTGCCACCAGTATGATTATTATCGTGTTGTTGGTCGTTACCTTTTGTTTTGAATTTGAATCAACACTCTCATGTGCTTCATTGCTTATCTCAGCATTTTCAGATGTCATTCTCAAACACTGTCACAAAACAAGGGTTAATTAACATGCAACATATTATCACTATACTCTGACCGACCAATCAAATACCAAATAAACTTAGGTAGGTCATACTAGCGAAGGAATTCCCCGTCTCTCCTCCTAGTTCTTATCTCAAGCATCTTAGCTGTGGATCATATCCTAAGCTCGATACCAATCGTGACTGGACACCAACTTGTGTCAAGACCTCACATTAGTACTATCGACTTGCAACCGAAAAGGCGGCCCCCCCTACGGAGAGTCTCGGCGGTGCATTCCCCATCAACAGAAGTCACCCGGTGAGAGGCTCGGGGCTCTTCACACTTATGGCTCGATACCAACCGTGACGCCCCCAAAATTAGGTATCGTCACCCATCTTGGGTCGCCACTTACATGGTACATAAATTCAAATACAACTTATTAACCTAAGCGTCAGTGGTACAATACGACATAAAGCGTGAGTTTGAATACAAATATTGTCTACTAGATATTATACAAACTCAAAAGGAGTCCTCATTACAACTATTATCACATTATTTCACCGAATAGTGAGGACTACTAATGCTATCCTCTGGACCATTCTTTGCGCTTCCCGACTCGTCTCCGCCTATGTTCTCATTTCTCAAGAGAACAATTGAAAGAAAAGGTGAGCTCAACTAGCCCAAGAAGAAATATTATGACTAAGATAATGCGAATAAATTATCATTAGCCTTTAATGATGTTAAACCGATAAAATACAATAGACAACCGGTTTAAGCTGCATAGAGAATATGCAATCCATTAAAAGAGTCAAGTAGAGAATAAAATCTACTATCTTTTAGGTTTTAAAAGGTTTTCATCAATTTTTATCACTAAGACTCATTTTAATAAATAAACCACCACATCTAATCATTCCTGTACTACACGGCCAAGGATTTTCATCAAAATATCAATGGTCATGACTATCTTAGAATCACCCCTGGTCATAATCATACCAAAACTATCCATCATCGCATGACATGTGCCCATCGAGGACTTTTATCACATCATTTATAATAAGCCGTGATTATACCGAATGATCCCTGGTCATAATCATACTAAGTTCATCTATGCACGTAAGCCAAAGATAACATAATATATCATGAGGATGATGACAATGACATAATAATTCAATAAAACAAGTTCAAGAATTATTTTATCCAGAATTAGTAACGCCCAAATTGTCATCAAGATTTGTTTTGTAGAGTAAAATTCAAGAATGATCGGAAGAATATTTCCATGAAAGATCTTTGGATGAAACGCAAATATCAAGGATATTCTACTAATTTCATGGAGTATAGAAGTCAAAGTTTTAACCAACTGGGTATAATAAAGAATGGAATAATAAAAGAAATCACCATACATGCGGTTGCAGATAGACAAAGTTATTCCAATGTAATAATAATAACGAAACCAGTCGGTGAAATTCACATGCAAGCATGGGATGTTCCAACAGAATAATAAAGATGGAACCGATCCGATGTAAAACACAGATAGGATATTCCAACGAGAATGATAAAGGCGGAACCAGTTAGGTGTAAAACACATGAGACAGGATGTTCCAACGAGTAATAATAAAGAGGCGGAACCGGTCCTGTAAAACACATGCACGAGGATATTCCAATGAGAATAATAAATGCAGAATAATAAACAATGGAACCGGTCCGGTGTAAAATACATGCATGCGGGATATTCCAAATGTAATAATAAAGAATGGAATAATGTAAGAAGATCACCAAGTATAGGGATTCCAGATACTGAGTTATTCCAACAGAATAAATAAGGATGGAATAACATAAGGATTTCACCAAGTATAGGGTATACCGCATATACAGGTTATGTATAGGATATACCACTTTTACAGGTTATTCCAACAGAATAATAATGAATGGAATAACTGAAGTTCTCTTCATGAATACAAACGAATAATATCCCTTACGGGTACAACAAATAATACCCCTTACCGTAAAAGACACTGGATATCAAAGTAGTGAAGTACCACAATACTCTTCTTCTTTCTCTCTATAGATTTTCTCTCTATAGCTTCTCTCTATAATTTCTCTCTCTAGAGTTTCAGTGAATTCATAAGAAAATAATGAAGGAATGAGCTTCTATTTATAGGAAAATAGAATGCATAGTAATTAATCTATGAACGGTCCAGATTGATTTACTTTAATCTGACGGTTCATATTTAAAGCAAAATCTTTTAAATAAAATATAATATATTCTATTTATATAAAAACATTTTACTATGCAAACACTATGCAACACTATGCAAAACACTATGCAAAATACTATGCAACACTATGCATAATAAAATATAATATATTCTATTTATAGAATAACTTTAATAAAGTATTCATTTTATATAAAAAGATGTTTCATTTTATTACGTTAATAATCTGAATAAAACAAAACGTCATTATCGCTATAATAATTCATATTATTAATTGACAATAATGGAATCAAACCGAGTGACTTCTCACATAAGCATCAATAATCAATCTGGTGCTACTATGCAACCACACACGACATCGTACTTTTACTACCGAGTAGTTCAACAGTATCAACGGTAAAACTTTCGTCGTTATTTCAATAAAATATTTTTGTCGTTTTCTCAATCCGACAATAATTCTGTTGTGGGGTCCACCAATGATTGAGTCGTTGTACGAATATTCCCTGCTAAACCGAATATTCCCCGACCAATCGAATATAATATAACCACTTGCATACTTTGCAAAATTTATAAATACTACCCACAACTATAATATTATCTCAAATTCACACCATAATATTAAAAATTATTTCGACAAAATTTAAATCTTTATTGATAAAATCTGGGGTCTCACAGAGAAGGAAATACGGAGTTTTTTGGGAAGAATCAACTTCATCAGCCGATTCATCTCCCAACTCACAGCAACCTGTGAAGCCATCTTCAAATTACTGAGGAAGAACTCCTCCATGAAATGGAATGATGAGTGTCAGAAAGCCTTCCTTGCAATCAAAGAGCAGCTAATCAAAGCTCCTGTTTTGGTACCTCCCAGGGATGGTGTTCCCCTGTTTATGTACCTGTCAATCAATGACAATGGTATGGGCTGCATGCTGGGACAGAAAGATGATAGATAGAGGCCAAGAAAGAGCTATCTATTACCTCAGCAAAAGATTCAGCAGTAGTGAACACAAGTACACTCTAATTAAGAAAACTTGTTGTGCTTTAGCATGGGCTTCCATGAGATTACTGCATTATCTCCATGGTCACACAACCCATCTCATATCTCGCGTGGATTCTCTCAAGTATGTGTTCAGCAAACCCATATTAAATTGTTGACTATCCAAATGGCAGTTGATCCTACAGTAATTTGACATCATTTACGTGACTCAAAAGTCTATCAAAGGTCAAGGAATTGTGAATCAACTAACCTCCGCACCTTTAGGGGATTTCAAACCCTTGGAAACATACTTTCCTGATGAAGGGGTAATGACATTTCAGCAACACCATCAGGACAATGCACACCATCTGTGGAAAATATATTTTGATGGAACTGTAAACATGGAAGGTTCTGGAGCTGGAGCAGTTCTAGTATCCATTTTGGGGGAGTAATATCCCGTTGCCGTCAAATTGTAGTTGGCCAACACCAATAACACAACTGAGTATGAAGGCTGTATCATGGGGTTAAAACTTGCCCAATCTATGGGCGTTAGATGGTTAACTGTCTTTGAAGATTCTAAATTGGTAATCAGACAAACCACTGGGATCTATCACACCAAAGAACTACATTTACTGCCTTACCATTGGTAGGATACTTAGATGGCTTTGGAGTTTAAAGAAATATCCTTAATTTCTCCACATTCCTTGGAATAGGAATGACTTTGCAGATGCACTAGCAACTTTGGCCTTCTTGATTAATATACTTGATAAGGAAGACATGCCAAATATCAAATTTGCCCTACAAAATGCTCCAGCCTATGGGAACTACATTGGAGAAGTATCGGATGAACTTCCTCCCATCCAACACCCTTGGTAATAACATATCAAGGAGTATCTGCAAGATGGATCTACACCCATTGAGGCGAGTCAAGATGAAAGAAAGAGGATCCATCGAATGGCTATGAAATTCTACATGAGTGGAGACGCACTCTACAAAAGAGATGCATGACTAGGCCTTCTCCGATGTCTAGACCAAGACCAAGCTCAGAGGTTCATGGATGAAATCCATGGTAGAGTATGTGGCCCACATATAAGCGGCCCTCTACTTGTCAAGAAAATCCTAAGAACAGGGCATTATTGCCTCTCTCTCAAGGATGATTTTGATGATCACGTCAAGAGATGTTACCAATACCAAATTCATGGGAATGCTATCCACGCCCCTCCAAGGGAGCTCCACAATATGAGTTCACCCTGGCCCTTCATAATGTGGGGAATGGACGTGATCGGGCCCATTAAGCCCAATGCCAATAATGGGCATCGATTTATCTTCATCATAATCGACTACTTCACCAAGTGGGTAGAAGCGACCTCTTCCCCTAGGGTTTCTAAAGAGTTGATCATTGGTTTCATCAGAAACAATGTCATTTATTGATATGGGTAACCAGAGGTGATTGTATCAGACAATGCCAAAAACCTCAACAACCAAATGATGGAGGAGTTATGCAATAAATTCCACATCAAACATCTCAACTCCGTCATCTATCATCCAAAGATGAATGGTGCTGTTGAAGAAACTAATAAGAATTTCAAAAAGATCATGCAAAAGATGTCTGCCAATCACAAAGGATGGTCTGACTTGTTGCCTCTGAATTTATTAGCCTACAGAATGTTAATGAGCACTTCCACTTGGGCAACCCCATACTCATTAACCTATGGCATGGAAGCAGTGCTCTCCATAAAGGTGGAATTGGAATCCCTCCAAGTGTTGATAAATGCTCAGTTGGATGAAGACCAATGGTTATAAGATCGGTACCACCAATTGTCCTTAATAGATGAAAGGCCGACCGCAGCCATCTTCCATGGTCAGTTATACCAATAGAGGATTGCTTGATCCTACAACAAGAAAGTTCGGTTATGGAAATTCAATGAACATGACTTGGTCTTAAAGAAGGTTCTTAACAACCAAGATCAATCCAAAGGAAAATTCACCCCAAACTAGGAAGGCCCGTTTGTTGTCAAGGAGGTATTGACATGAGGAACCCTCAGATTACAAGAGATGGATGACGAGGAATTTTCCCAACTCATCAACTCGAACACCGTGAAATGGTACTATGTCTGAAGTTACCTATAAACCAGCATCCTGGTTCTGGATCACCAGTTCCCCAGTCAATTCAAGTTTTCAAAACCTTTCTCAATACATACAATCATCACCACTTTACTTTGTCTCACTAGGGATGAAACCTTTCATAACTTCAGTTTATCCCACCAGGGATTAAAATTTTCACACCCTCAGTTTATCCCACCAAGGATTAAACCTTTCACCACTTCAATTTGCCCCACTAGGGATAAAACACTTCCTCACAACTTCAGTTTGTCCCACCAAGGGTGAATTACACAGACTTGATCTCCCCAATACACGGGAGTACGTAGACAGCCATTTTTATGGTCCGGTCTACTACAGAAAAAACAAAAAAATCTCTCTACACCCACTTTACCACCTACAACTTTCAACCTTTTCATGCTAGGTTGGAAATACATAGACCTGATCTCCCCTCATCAATGGGAGTACATAGGCAGCAATTCATGGTTTGGTCTCACCCCCTACCAAAAAATAAAAACTTATCAATGGTACTGGGATCATCCTTCAAACCGTCACACATCATCGGCTTAGACCGAAGGGATGGAACTACCGAGTCTCCCAGCATAAATGGGAGAATCGGTAACCATCTAAGTTGCGGTTCAGTCCTCAAAGATAAACACCAATCCATAAGAGATGGAACTACCTGGGCTCCCCAATACAAAAGATTACTGGCAACCATCTGTGGGGCGGTCAACCTCAAAGAGGAAAGCCACAATCCTCTCCATAACCACTTATAAGAAACTAGTCCCAAGACACTAGAGGGTAGGGAATACACATATAGATGATCCATTATGAAAGATCTTGAGACATCTCAATGTCCATCCATCAAGATGGAGTTCAGAATACATCAAGATCACAAGCCCTGGAGAACATGCAAATATCAAGCAAGTAACAAGGCATAACTAAAAAGGGAAATGAATCAAAATATATTTTCTTGCCATATAATATTGTTTGATTTATATAATGTCCCCTGTACATGATAAAAATGGCTAGGCTAGTCTGTGCAGGAAATTCCAAGCTAATCTATAAACTAGTGGATAAGCGCACTATCAAGTCTAATATATCATCCCTCTCAGAAAAAGGGGGTAACTCTGTGAGCTCCTGCCCTAGGGTATTAACGCGAGCCAAGAGATCCACAACCATCTGCATGGTGACACTATGCTCATCAATGAACGTTCTCATCTTTGAAATGATTTCAGCAGCATGGGACCTCAATGTAGTACTATCTGTAATAGTGGTATCTCAGGCAGATATAACACCATCCCGCTCAGTAACAACTGCATCCCTAGATGATCTAGCCTCATCCCGCTCAGCAATAGCGGCATCTCTATATATTGGAGCATCATCTCTCTCAACTAGAGCGACATCTCTACCAGAAAGAGCTGTCAACATCAAGGCCCTAGCCTGATCCCTCTCATATGTCATCAGATGTAGACTTTGATCTAAATACTTTACCGAATGTGCGGTCGCACAAAGAGTAGCGATATATGGGAGAATCAACCGAGCTAGTTTGTCAATCCGAAGAAATATTTCATCCTCAGTGGGAGAATCAGGATCCTCCATAGGCTGTGACGTCCCCAAAATTAGGTATACGTCACCCATCTTGGGTCGCCACTTACATGGTACATAAATTCAAATACAACTTACTAATATAAGCGCCAGGTATACAATACGACATAAAGCGTGAGTTTGAATACAAATATTGTCTACTAGATATTATACAAACTCAAAAGGAGTCTCATTACAACTATTATCACACTATTTCACGAATAGTGAGGACTACTAATGCTATCCTCCGGACCATTACTCCGTTCCCGACTCGTCCCAACTATGTTCTCATTTCCTAAAGAGAACAAAGTGAAAGAAAAAGGGTGAGCTCAACTAGCCCGAAGAAGAAATATTATGACTAAGATAATGCGAATAAATTATCATTAGCCTTGTGATGTTAAAGCGATAAAATACAATAGACAACCGGTTTAAGCTGCAGTGGAATATGCAATCCATTAAAAGAGTCAAGTAGAAAATAAAGTCTACTATCTTTTAGGTTTTAAAAGGTTTTCATAAATTTTTATCACTAAGACTCGGTTTAATGAATAAACCACAATATCTAATCATCATCGCATACCCACGGTCAAGGATTTTCATCAAATTATCAATGGTCAGCGACTATACCGAATCACCCCGGTCATAATCATACCAAAAACTATCCATCAACGCATTACAAAGCCACCGAGGACTTTTATCACATCATTTATAACAAGCCATGATTATACCGAATGATCCTCGGTCATAATCATACTAAGTTCATCTATGCACGTAAGCCAAAGATGACATATTATAACATGAGGATGATGACAATGACATAATAATTCAATAAAACAAGTTCAAGAATTATTTTATCCAGGAATTAGTAACGTCCAAATTGTCAACAAGATACTGTTTTGTAGAGTAAAATTCAAGAATGATCAGAAGAATATTTCCATGAAAAGATACTGGATGAAATGCAAATATCAAGAATATTCTACTAATTTCATGGAGTATAGAAGTCAAAGTTTTAACCAACTGGGTATAATAAAGAATGGAATAACAAAGGAAATCACCATGCATGCGGTACTTCGCATAGACAGGTTATTCCAACAGAATAATAATAACGGAACCAGGTCAGGTGAAATTCACAACCCGAGGATGTTCCAAAGAATAATAAAGATGGAACCAAATCCGGGTGTAAAACACACGAGATAGGATATTCCAACAGAATGATAAAGAAGGAACCGAGTTGATTGTAAAACACATGCATGGATGTTCCAGCATGAATAATAAAAAAGAGCGGAACCGGTCCGGGTGTAAAACACACGCACAGGATGTTCCAAATGAGAATAATAGAAGAATGTCACCAAGTATAGGAAAACCACGTATCACAGATTATGTATAGGGTATGCAGTGTACAAAAGTTATTCCAAGAATAATAAAGAATGGAATAACAGAGGATTTCACCAAGTATAGGGTATCTGGCGTATCAAAGTTATTCCAACAAAATAATAAAGAATGGAATAATGAAGTTCTCTTCATGAATAAGAAAGAATAACTCCCTGCAGGTACAACAAATAATATCCCTTACCATAAAAGACCTTTGGATATCAAAGTAGTGAAGTACCGAATACTATTCTTCTTTCTCTCTATAGATTTTTCTCTATAGCTTCTCTCTATAATTTCTCTCTCAGAGTTTCGGTGAATTCGTAAGAAAATAATGAAGGAATGAGCTTCTATTTATAGGAAAATAGAATGCATAGTAATTAATCCATGAACGGTCCAGTTGATTTACTTTAATCTGACAAATCCATATTTAAAGCAAAATCTTTTAAATAAAATATCATATATTCTATTTATATAAAACATTTTACTATGCAAACACTATGCAAAAACACTATGCAACACTATGCATAATAAAATATAATATATTCTATTTATAGAATAACTTTAATAAAGTATTACATTTTATATAAAAGATGTTTCGCATTTTATTACGTTAATAATACGAATAAAACAAAACGTCATTATCGCTATAATAATTCATATTATTAATCGACAATAATGGAATCAAACCGAAAGTGACTTCTCACATAAGCATCGATAATCAATACTGGTGTGCTACTATGCAACCACACGACATCGTACTTTTACTACCGAGTAGTTCAACAAGATCAACCAGTAAAACTTTCGCCATTATTTCAATAAAATATTTTTGTCGTTTTCTCAATCCGACAATAATTACATTCATAGGGTCCACCAATGATTGAGTAGTTATACGAATATTCCTCGCTAAGTCTAATATTCCCAGACCAATCGAATATAATATAACCACTTGCATACTTTGCAAAATTTGTAAATACTACCACAACTATAATATTATCTCAAATTCACACCATAATATTTAAAATTATTTCGACAAAATTTAAATCTTTATTGATAAAAACTGGGGTCTCACAATCTCCTCCTTATGGAATTTCGCCCGAAAAATTAGGGTAATACACTGGTATGATAAAGAGGTGAGGATACCTTGAATACCTTTATCGTTGAAAACATTAAGTTCATCTTTGCAATCCTACCAAAGATATTCATTAACAATTCATCTTTGCACTACGTGCCAAAGATATTTATTAACAATTCATCTTTGCACTACTGCCAAAGATATATAAGCGTAAAACCAATAATCTTTGAGACTCAACTTAATAGTATCACAACCATGAATTATCCATGCACTCATCGGCTAAGGATATTCGTGTTTTCAATTACTATCATAATTATACCGAATAATCCGTGGTCATAATCATACCAAGTCTATCAATGCACTACTACCAAAGATGACTTTTACCACATCCATGAATTAATATTTCATCTTCGAGACTCACTCAATAATTAATCCATATCATCGAATCATCCTCGCACTACGAGCCAAGGATATTCATTAGTATCACGACCACGAATTATCCATGCACTACTACCAAAGATAATCGTGTATTCATTAGTATCACGACCACAAATTATCCATGCACTACTGACCAAAGATAATCATGTATTCATTAGTATCCGACCACAATTATCCATGCACTACTACCAAAGATAATCGTGTATTCATTAGTATCACGACCACAAATTATCCATGCACTACTACGACAAAGATAATCGTGTATTCATTAGTATCACGACCACAAATTATCCATGCACTACTACCAAAGAAAATCGTGTATTCATTAGTATCACGACCACAAATTATTCATGCACTACTACCAAAGATAATCGTTTATTCATTAGTATCACGACCACGAATTATCCATGCACTACGGCCAAAGATAATCGTGTATTCATTAGTATCACGACCACAAATTATCCATGCACTACGACCAAAGATAATCGTGTTTTCAATTACGATTATGATTATACCGAACAATCCCTGGTCATAATCATACCAAGTCCATCTATGCAATCGCAGGAGCACGAGATGACTTTCAACATAATATAAACATGAGGATAATGATATAAAGAATCAATCAAATGAGATAAAGGATAAATATTAAACATTTATAATATAATTTATCCAGGATTCAAGAATATCCCCATGTTATCAATAACTTAATAATCTAATAATATAATATCATTAATATTATAACAATATTTTAATCTCTTCTTAAATTTATAAACAATTTATCTCAATTATTTACGATTTACCATATAATGCATTTAATCATTCAAAATGCCATACTCATAAGATATCATCACCAATTATCAAATCCTCAAAACAAAAAATATATACTCTATATAGGATTCTCTAGCCATAAAATCCTATTTTCAACTTTGTTACTTCACATAACATATTTAACTCATATGTTCGTAACTAAACTATTTTCATAAAAAATACCAAATCAGTCCTAAAAATATTTCTTTTCTGGGATTTAGCATAATATAGTCCCATAATAAAAATATATTTTTCTCGGAATTTTTAAAATTCATTTACTATTTTTCAAAAATCAAATTTCTAATTAATTCCTTAAGAAATTTGCTACCTCAAGTTTAACTCCAAAAATTTCCAAATCTTGGCAGGACCTTACACATATTAATGTGAGCCTCCAGTTTAAATTTCATGGTCATCGGAGTTATAGAACTCCGGTTATAGCGTTTTTCGTCGAAAAAACCTTAATATTGAAATAGTCATAACTTGCTCATTTTAAGTCAGAATGAGCTCATTTTTGGACAGGAGGTACTTTATACCATATACCTTCATGTCCCAAAAGGCCAGAATTTTTCTCATAATTTAAGTGGCCAAAATAGCCCCTCTAAAATCATGGCAGCAGCTTTTTTCGATTTTTGCAGCTTTGCACTCCTTTGCTAAAATCAGTCCACACAAAAATCTACAACACCTTTTCCAGTAATTCCACTTGGATTAGTTAGGTAACTCATAGATCTAACTCTAGGACTTGACCACATTCAAAAATTCAAAATATAATAGGAGATATGGTCAATTGAATTTCATGTTACGTTTTTCACCAAAATCTGATTTTCAACTCTTTGTGATTTCTAAGAAACTTTCATGTTTTCACATAATAACCAACATAACTCATCATAACACTTACTAATACTTCATATACCCATGATTTTCATTAGTCCAATTCTTTTATTATGACTTTCATCATAATCCTCGTAAACAGATCCTTTTAGTTGAAGAAATATTTGAGGGTTTAAGAAATGGGTTTTTGTACTGGGGTCAATACAAAATTCGATTTCATGCTCTAGGGTAGGCTAAGAAGTCTTCAAGAATACACCAGGAAATTTATCAATAATAGAAATATCATTCAAAACTGTGACTCTCATCCAAAACTTGGATAGTACGTCACATTGATACCAACTGTGACTTCTATCCCTTAACCTAGATAGCACCTCACAATGATACCTATAAACTTGCCATCTTCATTCACGATGTCGCCCTCTGTAAAGTCCGCTTTTGCATTCCACACAAGGAAGTCAACAACGAAAGGTTCGGGGCTCTTTACTTATGGCTTGATATGACAATAATTGACTTTACTAGTTTGGTTACTTGAATTCGCACAACAGGTCTGTTATGAATATAAAAGCTAACAACCTTACGAAAAGCATGATGAGTAGTTAACCAATTGATTCCTAAAATCACATCAAAGGCAAGTATTTTCAAAAAGATAAGATCGACAGGTAACGTGAAAGTGTTTATTTGAATCAAACAAGATTTAAAAAATAGTAGCGGTAACGAAGGCTCCTACTAACGAAGTTTCATCCAATAAGTCAAAGTCTAACTTCTCTGGAGTCAAATTTAAACGTTGAACGCAAGCAAGAGAGATAAAATAATGGGTAGAACCGGTATCTTATAAGGTATAGACTTCGCAATTTATAATTAACTAACCCGTGCTAACTTCGTTCGGTTTACTCGCTTTTTGAGAAGTCATAAAAAATGCACTTCCTAAAACCAACGACTTTATTTTGTCCATATCCACCTTTGGTGCCACCGTCCCCGCTAGACTTGACTTTGGTGCACAACAAAATTGGGCTAAATGACCTTCTCTTCTTGTAATTTCCACTTCAATTATCTTTGCCATGATTACCACCGAAGTGGTTACCATTCTTAGCATGATAATTTCCCCCACGATGGTTATCATTGTTCGATAAGCGTTGCCACCAAAGATGATGATTATTATCGTGTTGTTGGTCGTTACCTTTTGTTTGAAATGAATCAACACTCTCATGTGCTTCATTGCTTATCTCAACATTTTCGGATGCCATTCTCAAATATTGTCACAAAACAAGGGTTAATTAACATATCACATATTATCCCTATACTACGATGACCAATTAAATACTAAATAAATTTAGGTAGGTCATACTAGCGAAGGAATTCCGTCTCCCTCCTAGTTCTTATCTCACATCTCAAATGAGGATCATATCCCTAAGCTCGATACCAATATGACGCCCCCAAAATTAGGTATACGTCACCCATCTTGGGTCGCCACTTACATGGTACATAAATTCAAATATAACTTACTAATATAACGCCGGTGTACAATACGACATAAAGCGTGAGTTTGAATACAAATATTGTCTACTAGATATTATACAAACTCAAAAGGAGTCCTCATTACAACTATTATCACACTATTTTACGTAATAGTGAGGACTACTAATGTTATCCTCTCGGACCATTACTCCGCTCCCCGACTCGTCCCAACTATGTTCTCATTTTCAAGAGAACGGTGAAAGAAAGGGTGAGCTCAACTAGCCCCAAGAAGAAATATTATGACTAAGATAATGCGAATAAATTATCATTAGCCTTCAACAAATGTTAAACCGATAAAATACAATAGACAACCGGTTTAAGCTGCAGCAATGAATATGCAATCCATTAAAAGAGTCAAGTAGAAAATAAAGTCTACTATCTTTTAGGTTTTAAAAGGTTTTCATAAATTTTTATCACTAAGACTCCGTTTAATGAATAAACCACAATATCTAATCATCCCGTACTCACGGCCAAGGATTTTCATCAAATTATCAATGGTCATGACTATACCGAATCACCCCCGGTCATAATCATACCAAAAACTATCCATCAACGTGCATTACGAGCCACCGAGGACTTTTATCACACCATTTATAACAAGCCATGATTATACGAATGATCCTCGGTCATAATCATACTAAGTTCATCTATGCACGTAAGCCAAAGATAACATATTATAACATGAGGATGATGACAATGACATAATAATTCAATAAAACAAGTTCAAGAATTATTTTATCCGAGAATTAGTAACGCCCAAATTGTCAACAAGATCTTTGTTTTGTAGAGTAAAATTCAAGAATGATCGGAAGAATATTTCCATGAAAAGATTTGGATGAAACGTAAATATCAATAATATTCTACTAATTTCATGGAGTATAGAAGTCAAAGTTTTAACCAACTGGTATAATAAAGAATGGAATAACAAAGGAAATCACCATGCATGCAGATTGCAGATAGACAAAAGTTATTCCAACAGAATAATAATAACGGAACCGTGTCGTGAAATTCACAAGCGGGATGTTCAAATAGAATAATAAAGATGGAACCGGATCCGGTGTAAAACACACAGATAGGATATTCCAGCGAGAATGATAAAGATGGAACCAGTCGGTGTAAAACACATGCATGGATGTTCCAGCAGAATAATATAAAAAGCGGAACCGGTCCGAATTGTAAAACACATGCAGAGGATGTTCCAATGGAATAATAGAAGAATGTCACCAAGTATAGGTAAACCACGATATCTGATTATGTATAGGGTATGTCACAGATATCAAAAGTTATTCCAATGAATAATAAAGAATGGAATAACAGAGGATTTCACCAAGTATAGGTATATCTGGCGTATCTGAGTTATTCCAACAAAATAATAAAGAATGGAATAATGAAGTTCTCTTCATGAATAAGAAAGAATAACTCCCCTTACGGTACAACAAATAATATCCCTTCTAGTAAAAGACCTTTGGATATCAAAGTAGTGAAGTACCGGAATACTCTTCTTCTTTCTCTCTATAGATTTTTCTCTATAGCTTCTATCTATAATTTCTCTCTCTAGAGTTTCAATCGAATTAAGTAAGAAAATAATGAAGGAATGAGCTTCTATTTATAGGAAAATATAATGCATAGTAATTAATCCATGAAGCGGTCCAGATTGATTTACTTTAATCTGACGGTCCATATTTAAAGCAAAATCTTTTAAATAAAATATCATATATTCTATTTATATAAAAACATTTTACTATGCAAACACTATGCAACACTATGCAAAACACTATGCAAAAACACTATGCAACACTATGCATAATAAAATATAATATATTCTATTTATAGAATAACTTTAATAAAGTATTCATTTTATATAAAAGATGTTTACATTTTATTACGTTAATAATACTGAATAAAACAAAACGTCATTATCGCTATAATAATTCATATTATTAATCGACAATAATGGAATCAAACCGAGTGACTTCTCACATAAGCATCAATAATCAATACCGTGCTACTATGCAACCACACGATATCGTATTTTTTGCTACCGAAAGTAGTTCAACAGAGATCAATCAGTAAAACTTCCGCCGTTATTTTAATAAAATATTTTTGTCGTTTTCTCAATCCAAAATAATAATTATGTTGTGGGGTCCACCAATGATTGAGTAGTTGTACGAATATTCCCCGCTAAGTCGAATATTCCCCACCAATCGAATATAATATAACCACTTGCATACTTTGTAAAATTTATAAATACTACCCACAACTATAATATTATCTCAAATTCACACCATAATATTAAAAATTATTTCGACAAAATTTAAATCTTTATTGATAAAATCTGGGGTCTCACATAGGCTCCCCACTGTCAGAATCAATACCCATATCTGAGGATACAACCCTAGCCGATGCAATCTCTGCCTCTAACCATGCATAATACTCTGTAGAACAGCCTGGATGGCTAGTAGTAAAATCAGCCCTCTCCCGCTGGGCCCAACATGCATAAACCCTGGACAAATCCTCTACTGACAAAAGTTGAGATGACAAACGCTGACCCAATGCCTCATCAAAGGGATGAACATCCTAAAACTGGTCAAACTATGCCATCATAGCCATTGGGTGATATGTGGTCACGCCCCTCAAACCAGCCAGAGGAAGATGTCGACGTCGAGATTTTTATTTATCCCTTTTCTGTTCATATCATTTGGTGTTCTCATGTTAGGTGAGATTTGATTGAAAAAAAAAGTTGTGAAATGGTTCGACATGTATATATCGACGATTGGACTATAAGAGTCGCCAGTTGGTATTTTTAAATGGTTGTACCAACTCAACCGAGAAAAGGTTTGCACATTAACCACGTGATGTAACACTGCTAAACTGTTCTGTGAAACTGAGATTCGTTAGGGTATGGGAGCTTGATTATGCGGAGGAAAGGTGTTAGGCACCCCCCGACATCCGTGTTACAACGGTGACTGCCACTTTTCAATTAAACTGTTATATGAATGTGTGTGTGTGTGTGTGGGTCAATGTGCATTATCTGGAAGTAGTGTTATGCCTCGTTCGCACCTATATACAAAGGGTTTTAATTTTGTATAAAATTTAGTTTTAACAAGATATAGAAGTTAGGTTTTGTAAAAAGAGGTTTTTTAAACCCTTATGCTCAATAGTAATTGATGTCTTTGATACTTCCATTTTATTAAGTGTTCGGTTTGATTGCTTTTATTTTTGAGATGTGAAGCATCTTCGAGAAAATAATGTACAAAGCAATGCTGAATTCCTTACGACCATGAAAGTCATCCAAGGAAATTCAAACACTATGAGTAATTTACAAGCTGGTTACAACTGGAAATGTCCATCACGGGAACCGAATATAGATTCAGGAGTCTGAATTTGTGATCACATGATTCATAGGCTCACATGATGCCGCAGTTTATATGAAAACTGTAAGCAGTTATATATATATAAGCTGTAAATATATATATACAAATGATTGACCACCATGAAGTAAACTTCATGGGGGATTTGAAATGTAAATATATAAAAGCGTTAAATATATATAGACGATCAACCACCACGAAGAACCTCCATGAGGGATCAAAAATGTAAATAAAGCAATAAAAAAGATCAACCGCCACGAAATGAACTCCAGACAGGACTAAAAGTAAATAAAGCAATAAAAGGCCACGAAGTAAACTCCAGGCCTGAAATATATATATATATATATATAAGCGATAAACGCACTAGATATTATATACAGGCTCAATCAAACAGAGTTTGATGGTAATAATATATATATAAGTATTTATATATATTAAAGCAGTAAACGTACCGGATGTAAATCCAGACACATCGAATAGAGTTCGATAATAGTTTATATATATATATATATATATATATATATATATATAAGTAGTAAACGCTCCGGATGTAAATCCAGGCTCATCGAACAGAGTTCGACAACAATTTATATATAAATATATATATATAAAAGCAGTAAACGCTCTAGACGTGAGTCCATGCTAAATCGAGGCATAACTCGATAATGTTGGTATATATATATATATATGTATGTATGTATATATATATATAAGAAATAAAAAGCCACAGACCAAAGTCCGGGCACACACACACAACACAACTCTTAACGTGAACAACTGTGTGTGCACAGTAGTGGAGAAAGGCTTTAAGAAAGGTAAGAAGGCTTATAGTGGACTACCAAAGAAGACTTCAATAGCTTTAAATGGATGAACACTCGGTTCCTACCGGTAAAATATAGTAATGTATAAGCTTACAAGTGTTTGAAATGAGAAAGCACTCAGTTTATAGTGTGTACAGAGCAAATTAGACAGGGCTTCCTCACCGTTCTCTGAAAATAGTATGCATACAAGCCAATCATGTTTGATGATAAAGCATATACTTTGTAACAATCTTATTCATTTATTAATAAAAAGTATTAATTTATTAAAGGCTTTTAATTATCTACATGATGCTGTTTTATAATATGTGATAAACCCATAGTTTTAAGCAATGCTTTTAGAATAATGATGATGATCATTCTAATTAGATCTAAATTCTTTGAAAGCTTAAAACTAAAATAGTTCCCAATCGTTGGATTACTAAATTGGGGATTAGTGAATCCAGATAGATTGGTACATACGTTGCTTGCTCATTGGATGAGGATGATTGATCTCATGATCATTTATGTGGAGACACTAAAGCAAGTATGTAGGTGCTTATTAGAGAATAAGTTCACTGAACGTGACTCGCTAAGGAATACCTAATGGAGTTTTACTTGCCTGTCAATAGGAATTCCTGTAGTGATAGTAGTACAAGTGATCCTTGGACTTTAGATCATCATAGTATCTTATGTATGATGAGTTATACTTTGACTTATTCCTTAAGACCCTTAGGGTATATCAAAGGGTATGCTTGGGTATAATAAGTTGTACATGGAGATAATGTATAATCAATAAAGAATCTACCACTTCTAGTAAAAGAAGATAAATGTCCTATGTGATTCGATAAATGACAACCCGATAGTCCTTGGCCAAGGCAGAATGAAATTAGAAAGGAGTTTCTAATTTGCATTATTTAGTGTTGTGCATTTAAGGATCGAAATACATATAATTAAATAAAATAAGACTTGACAGTAATTCCATGTCTTATATTTAATTGGGACATTCTATGGTGGAAGGATTGAATTGTACGGTAAATATTTACTCAAAGGTTCTTTTATGATTAATGTTGAAATCTATATTATCTGGAAAGTAGTTGATCGCTAGGGAGGCTTATCCCTATTGTAGAATAAATATTATTTATTTAAATAAATTATTAGTTTAATTTATTTATTTAAATTAGATTAGAATTGTTCTAATTGATTTATTAACAACTGGTTTAATATTGAGAACATAAAAGGTCACACCATAAAAGGAAGAATAATTATTTAAAAGTTAATGGCACAATTATAATAATAAGTTAAGTATATTTAATTTAATCTATGGTGATAGAATAAATTAAATAGCTTAATATTTATTATTTAATATTTTGGAAATATTAAATATAAATTAATAAGAGGAGTCTTATTATTTTTATTACAATTATTATTATTTAATTCCTAAAGGAGTTTAGAAATTAATTAA
The DNA here is from genome assembly GCA_020205615.1 of Panax quinquefolius. NCBI lineage: Eukaryota > Viridiplantae > Streptophyta > Magnoliopsida > Apiales > Araliaceae > Panax > Panax quinquefolius. Next base: position 103,972,824 of record CM035154.1, on the reverse strand, counting down.
TAAAAGTACTCTCGAATATCGTAATAAGATTAGGAGGCCAATTAATTAAAAGAGTTTAATTAATTATTCCTAATAAGATTGGGAGCTTAATTAATTAAAAGAATTTAATTAATTAAAATAAAACTCAATTCCTTAATTGTTAAGGAGGGTTGCCCACATCTATAAATAAGAGGAGTCTTATTATGGGTGGGTGGGTTGTTGACTTTTACAACATTCGTAATTCCAATAGTTGGGAGAGTACGCTCTTTTCTATAGAGATAGAAAACAAGGGTTTTGCCAAATACCCATCTTCTTGAATTCTTCTTCTTCCTTGGTGGATCACCTCTAGAGGCCAAACACTTGGGTGGCTAACGTTGATCAAAGGAAGAAACCAAACCTGGTGGATTCAAGTTGAACGCGAAAAGGATTGGAGGTGAACTTGTACCTGAGGAAGCTCGGATCTTCAAGGGTATGATTCTTGTTCTTTCTTTTTCGTTTAATTAATAATTGTGCATAAAGGGTGATACGGGTATATGGTTTGTAAATTTTAAAACTCTGATTTTTACACGTTTCCGCTTATTTTTGCAATTTGATTGCGTTCATGAATATTACAAAACCTATAAATGGCATCGAGCCAAACTTTTATTACGAATTATTAATTATTTGATTTGATATGTATATTGATATGTGTTTAGAACAAATTAATTGGGCATAATTTTATTGTATAAAATTTAATAAAAAAAAAAATTCATTCGTGAACTATTTTTTTTTTTTGCGTTTAAATCATGGGAATAAGCTGGCGACTTCATTTGGGAGGTAGCAGTCACGTGATTCACGTTTTGATTCTTGTCAGATTCATTTTAATATATATATATATATATATATATATATATAATAGTTATATATATATATATATATATTATATATATACTAATCTTATTATTTTATAATTAAAATAAAATATTTATTTTAATCATAAAATAAAGATTTATTTTAATTTTAAAATAAAAGTTTATTTTAATTTTAAAATTAAATTTCATGCTAACTAATTAGAGTTGAAATTAGATTCCTTGTTTCCTTAAATAAAAAGGAGTTTATTTAGATATGAAATAAGATTTCATATTATTCAAAATAAAAGAGTTTATTTGTGAATAGGAGAGTGAATCCTAATTTCCTTAAATAAAAGAGTTTATTTAGATATGAAATATGATTTCATATTATTCAAAATAAAGGAGTTTATTTGTGAATAGGAAAGAGAATCCGTGTTTCCTTTAATAAAGTTTTTTTACATGGAATTTGATTCCATAATTAATTGAAATAAAGAAGTTTATTTTGATTAAATATTTTGATTAAAATAAAATAGTTTATTTTATTCAAAATTGGATAAATTAAAATAAAAGGGTTTATTTCGATTTAAATTTGAATTAAAATAAAGGAGTTTATTTTGATTCAAAATTAGATTTTATACTAACTAAATTTGCCCATTAAATGATATCAATATATATATTGAATATTTATTATTCATGAGATGAATGTTATTTATTGATGCATATGGTGATGTGTATGATAATAAATGGGATTGATTATGGACTATTGACCAATGTGATTGGATTTTATTTTAGTTGGATGCATGAATGAATGGGTTTTATTAAATGGGGTCTGCGTACATCGTCTTCTCTAATTTTTCTTAATGTAAATTCTATCTCCCTCCTATGTACTTCCCCTTGACTGCTGATCAAGGTTTCTATTTATTTTAAATAGTTTTGTAATAGGAATAGTTAGAATTAATTTTGAAGAATTGGAGATTAAGGAGCAAGGAGCGCTTGAAGACCCATTTGTAATGGAGCCCAGGTTTAAATGTTATAGTTATATTTAAATATTAATTCTTGCACTCCTAGGGTTTGACCTTTTGATTCACTTGGTGGCTCTAGTGAACCTAACTAGAATAAAAGTTCATAATCAATCCGGGTAGAATATAGTATTCTATATGTGCATGCTTATACTATATATATTATATATTATGCAAACATGTTTCGCATGTTAATTAATATGACGCGTATTTTATATATATATGTGCATGCGCGTTAAATAAGATGAGACATTTAATAATAAATCCCTCAAATTTTTTTATATTAAGTCCTAAGCGTTCAAAGATATTTGGAATATCGAACGTTTCCTTCTAGCATGATAAAATTAATAGAGTATTAAATATTTAATATGAGTTTGTTGTGTCACCACAAGGCAAGTATTAAGTATTTAAGATGTTAATTTATCACATTTGATGCTTATAAAAAAATTGAACAATATTGTTTTGTTGTGTCACTACAAGGATGATATTTTCTTTTTTGAATATATGGAGTGCTAGGTTGGACTTAACTTGGATAATTTTGATTCGGATGTGCCACCACTTGATCAAAATAATCTAAGAGGCAAAATACAAGGAGTTGCATAGTTGATGTAATTGACAAGAGTTGTCTACCTATTTATTTATATATAGTTTGTTGTGTCACCACAAGGCTATATACATTTGAAATGGGATCCTTATTCTCACTAGCAGATCTTTAATTAGATTTTGCTGAACTATATATATTGAGGGTAATATAGTTTGAAGAAAATAGTGGGAGATACCAATTTAAAACAAGACCTATTTATTTTGGTAATTAATAAAAATGTATGTTAAAATGTTGTTAATTACATATTCATTTCTGATTTTTACAATGTTTAAATTACTATCACTTCTGCGAAACATATTAGATGTTATTTAACCTGAATAGTAATAAAGCGGATTGGTTAAGGATTTGAGAATAGTTCTCATGGTGAAAAGCTATCTTATGTCCTTAATACACCTATCCTCGCAATGGTTGCGGAATAATGCCTCGAGGAAGAGATTGCTACTTTTAGAAAGTGGCAAGATGATGCACTGATTGTCTCAATGCATCATGCTCGCATCCATGAGTAACTTGAGCTTGACGTCAAGATGAAACTATGGATGCTCCTACTATATTCCCGCACATCAAGTAGTTGATGGTGAGGAAAGTAGAGATAGATAGATATTAGATATCTAAGGAGCTCTTCCGATCTAGAATGGCCAATGGCACTATAGTATGCATAAAAAGTCCTAAACATTATCAATTTGATTGATCAATTAGGACAACGAGTTTTGTCATGGATGGAGAGTTGAGCCAAGATTTGATCTTGCACTCACTCCGGACTCCTTTCTAATTGTTGTGAATTTTCATATGAACAAGCAAGATATCGGTCTCGTTGATTTGCTTAACATGTTGAAAAATGTTGAGAGTCACTTTCAACCAAGAAAGACCATGTCTTCATTGGTAGGGGCCAAAGGATCTTCGAAAAGTAGAACGATTCAAAGAAGGTAAGCGAAAGGCGTAAACAAAGGATAATAAGAATAAAACCGATATGCATGGCAAAGGAGTTTGCTACCACCGCAATAAGCACGAGACCTTTGGAAAGAAAAGCTGCGAGAAGCATCTTGCAGAGCTAACCAAAAGAAGCTTAGTGAAGTTTCAGTTACAAATACAATTTTGTTCATAATTTAAAATAAAGTTTTCTTTAAGTCAAGGTTCTACTTGGGTATTGGATACCGACTTTGGTTATCATAAATATAGATTTATGAAGGGACCAAATAGAAGTAGAAAGCTAAACAAATATAAGTAAACCTATGTGTGGGAAATGAAGCAAAGGTTGCTGCATTAGCCATAGGAACTTATAGTTTAGCAATGCCTACGGGTAAGTCTATTAAGTCAATAAGTTGTTATTGTATTCCAGTTCTCGTTGGAAATATTATTTCCATTTTATTATTGTACAGTGAAATCTTTGGCATTATAATTAAGAACAATTGTTGTTCTATTTATAATAATAATGTTTTGTATAGAACTGGAATATTACTTAATGGATTTTGTATACTTGACTTACGTGAAAATAATTTTGCAAATTGAACAAACTAGTATAAGAAAAGGAGATGATCATTCAAAGAGTTGAATGTATATATTTGTTGAAATACAAGTGTGAATTACTTGAAAGGTTCAAAGAATTCAGAAGTAAAATAAATTGGCAAAGTATTAAGATTCTTTGATTAGATCAAGGAATAAATACTTGTGCAATAAGTTTCTAGATCATCTCAAATGGTTTTCTCATAATGGACGCCTCCTGATACATAATAATTGATTGATGTATCTGAAAGGAAAAATCATACCTTATTGGACATGGTACGGTCCAAAATGATTTTACCGACATTCCAGTATCCTTCTAGGATCATGTCCTAGAAATGGCTGCATATCTACGAAAAGGTAACCTCAAAATCCAGTCCCAAGACTCCATAAAAGTTATAGACAGGGAGGATTCTTAATCTTAAGTATGTTAAGATAAGGGGTTGTCCAACTTATGTGAAAAGGTTTTGAAGGATAAGCTTGGGACAAGATTTGACATGTACAGATTTGTGGGACATCCTAAAGTAAGTTTAGGGTATATGTTCTATAATTCTACTTAGCACAAGGTGTTTGTTGTGAAACACGCTGCCTTCTAAGATAAAGGTGTTTATCATTAAAAGGGGCTAGTGGGAGGATAATAGATTTTGAAGAGTTCAAGAACCACAAAATACTATAAGTCAAATAAGAGGAACCTGTAGATATACCTATTATACCACAACCGAATCGTAAATTTGGAATAGTACCGAAGATACCTGGGAGGTATGGATTCATCATAGATGATGATGATGAGGTACACATCATAGAAGATGATGATCCAGTTATATACGATGAGGTAAGAGTTGTAGACACTCAGAGAAATGGATTGAAGCAAGTTTCTCAAATATGGAACATTAGTTTTGATGAGGCAATCAAAAGAGTTTGATTTTATCAAAAACAAGAATGAACCTAGTGTGTACAAAAGGGTCTGTGGGAGCGTCGTGACTTTCCTAGTACTATATGTTGATATACTACGGATAAGGAATGACATACCAATGCTACAATCAGTAAAGATAAAGTTATCTAAACATTCCTCCATGAATGATTTGGAAGAGTATCTTAATTGGGGATATAAATCAATATAGATAGATTTAAGAGGATGCTCAACTTAACCCAAGGAATGTATATTCATTTGATGCTAAAGTCGTTTAGCATGGAAAACTCCAAGAGATGTTTCATGTTGATGAGCCATGGAGTGTATCTCTCTTAATAGTCCCCACATACTCCTGAAAAGAGGGGTCGCATGAGTGACAATCATGTATGCAATGAAATGTACGAGACCTGATGTTGATCAGTCATATTCTGGAGAAGTTCACTATGAGTCAGTGAAAAATATCTTAAAGTGCTTAACCGGCACTAAGGATGTGATCATATTTATGGTGGGTCTAAATTAAAACTAGAGGGCTTAATGACTCAAGTTTTTCGATGCAGACCAAGATGATGTAAAATCCACTTTAAGGTAAAGCGTTATCTTGAGCGGTAGTGCGTTGAATTGGAAAGGTTCCAAACAAAGAAAAGAGTTCTTTGGTTTAGTGATAAAGACAAAGTATATATCTATAAATGAAGCTACAAGTTGATTGTTTGGATGAAGAGTTCATTACAGAACTAGGAATAGTTCCTAAGTCTCATCTTGGATCTAAACATGTGTTGTGGCACTTTCACTTGATTATAGGAATCATTGAAAGATGGGAAACCACTATAGAGATAGTGGACTCTCAAGAACAACATTACATATCCATTAACTAAAGCTTATCCAACAGCAGGATAATCGTCACTTAGAGAAGAAGAGTATGAGATACCATGGCGATTGGCTTTAGTGCAAGTGGGTGATTGAAAATAGTATGCACAAAACTTAAGCAATGCTTTTAGAATAATGATGATGATCATTCTAATGAGATCTAAATTCTTTGAAAGCTTAAAAGTAAAATAGTTCCCAATCGTTGGATTACTAAATTGGGGATTAGTGAATCCAAATAGATTGGTACATACGTTGCTTGCTCATTGGATGAGGATGATTGATCTTATGATCATTTGTGTGGAGACACTAAAGAAAGTATGTAGGTGCTTATTAGAGAATAAGTTCACTGAACGTGACTCGCTAAGGATTACCTAATGGAGTTTTACTTGCCTGTCAATAGGAATTCCTGTAGTGATAGTAGTACAAGTGATCCTTGGACTTGAGATCATCATAGTATCTTGTGTATGATGAGTTATACTTTGACTTATTCCTTAAGACCCTTAGAGTATATCAAATGGTATGCTTGGGTATAATAAGTTGTACATGGAGATAATGTATGATCAATAAAGAATCTACCATGTCTAGTAAAAGAAGAGAAATGTCATGTGTGATTCGATAAATGACAACCCGGTAGTCCTTGGCCAAGGCAGAATGAAATTAGAAAGGAGTTTCTAATTCGCATTATTTGGTGTTATGCATTTAAGGATCGAAATACATATAATTAAATAAAATAAGACTTGACAGTAATTCCATGTCTTATATTTAATTGGGACATTGTATGGTGGAAGGATTGAATTGTACGGTAACTATTTACTCAATGGTTCTTTTATGATTAATGTTGAAATCTATATTATCTGGAAAGTCGTTGATCGCTAGGGAGGCTTATCCATATTGTAAAAATAAATATTATTTATTTAAATAAATTATTAGTTTAATTTATTTATTTAAATAAGATTAGAATTGTTCTAATTGATTTATTCACAATAGGTTTAATATGGAGAACCTAAAGGGTCACACCATAAAAGGAAGAATAATTATTTAAGAAGTTAATGGCATAATCGTAATAATAAGTTAAGTATATTTAATTTAATCTATGGTGATAGAATAAATTAAATAGCTTTATTTATTATTTAATATTTTGGAAATATTAAATATAAATTAATAAGAGGAGTCTTATTATTATTATTACAATTATTATTATTTAATTCCTAAAGGAGTTTGGGAATTAATTAATAAAAGTACTCTCGAATATCGTAATAAGATTAGGAGGCCAATTAATTAAAAGAGTTTAATTAATTATTCCTAATAAGATTGGGAGCTTAAATAATTAAAAGAATTTAATTAATTAAAATAAAATCCAATTCCTTAATTGTTAAGGAGGGTTGCCCACATCTTTAAATAAGAGGAGTCTTATTATGGGTGGGAGGGTTGTTGACTTTTACAACATACGTAATTCCAATAGTTGGGAGAGTACACTCTTTTCTATAGAGATAGAAAACAAGGGTTTTGCCAAATACCCATCTTCTTGAATTCTTCTTCTTCCTTGGTGGATCACCTCTAGAGGCCAAACACTTGGGTGGCTAACGTTGATCAAAGGAAGGAACCAAACCCGGTGGATTCAAGTTGAACGCGAAAAGGATTGGAGGTGAACTTGTACCTGAGGAAGCTCGGACCTTCAAGGGTATGATTCTTGTTCTTTCTTTTTTGTTTAATTATTAATTGTGCATAAAGGGTGATCCGGGTATATGGTTTGTAAATTTTAAAACTCTGATTTTTACACATTTCCGCTTATTTTTGCAATTTGATTGCGTTCATGAATATTACAAACCTAACATTCTCTTCTTACAAATGGCCACCCCAAGCCCTCTATTTATAGGGGGGAGCTGCAGGTACACCTGCGTCTTCCTAGGGTGCCCTGGGCTCTATGGGTCCTGCCATCTCGAAGTACGTGCACGCATACAATATGATGTCTGTATGAACTTTCAAAACTTTAATCGGGCATCCGATTGAGGTATATAAGACTTGTTTCGGAGTGATGTTATTGAGAGATACATAATGACTTGGGATTAGAGGTTGTACGAAGTTAGGAAGATGGGACCATGCCGTTGGTCTTCAGGCTTCAAATTTTATCCAGTGTGCTGCCTTGTGTAGTAGTCACTCAGGATTGGAGCTATCAGTTCTTGTAAGACATTGCTATGTAGAATGTATGTTGAAATGTTGTTGAGATGGCGCAATATGGGATCGAAGTGGCAAAATGATGATTTTTCCCTTACTGGGGTTATCTCTGGTTTGGGCTAATTTAGCAGTTGTTGCTCAGGGTTATCTCAGAGATTGGGCTACTGTAAGTGCTGAATGTCCTCAGGGTTGTCTCTGAGGTGTGTCTGACCTCTCGGGGTTGTCTCCAGGCTTGGAACTGAGTGCCTCGGGTTTATCTTCGAGGTTGAAGCTGATTGTAAAGGTTAAAATGATCTTTTCCAGGGTTATCTCCAGAACTGCAACTGCACTCCTCCGGGTTATCTCTAAGGTTGAGGCTGAAACTCTAGGTGTTGTTTCTAGGATTGGAACTGAGTTTCTCGGGGTTATCTCTGAGATGAAACTACATTCTCCAGTGTTATTTCTGGAAGACGATTCTGCCATCCTACAAATATTAGTAACAGGAATGCAAAATTTTGAGTGTCTACAGTTGCCCCTCTTTATCATATTCATGCAATGCAGTGGCATGGATAGGATAAAGAATAATAGACACTTGAAATGTGACAAGATAATCATGATGTAATGTACAACAACATGATGCAAATATATGAGGCATGTGGTTTGTTGGACCATTTTCCAACGGAATGTGATGACTGTTTGCTCCCATGATTTTTTATGGAGGCTGGAGTTATCACTGACGATCCTGATGAACTGTTTGGATGTGTGATCCAAAGCTCGCAGGAACTTCCAGGATGTTGATGTTAGGGTTATCACCAAAGTCCTGAATCCTTAATACAGATTTTCCACTGAGCATGTATCTCTCATGTACAAGAGACTCTGTGGGATAGAGCTTAGTCTATTGAAGATGTGTATAACATATTCCATCATTGGTCCTCCCCGATGAGGATGTTCTTCCCTGTTTTGTATAGCCAGGTCTTTCTAGTGTCCTGTCGGAGTTACTGCCCACAATATGTGTTGTCAGGGTTGCCTGACCTTCGTTGACACGTTCATCAACAGATGAGACCCATGATGGGGGATACTGTCAAGGTTTCTTGACCTTCGTTAATGTGTGCATCAACGGCTGAGATCCCTGCTAGGAATAATGTCAAGGCTACTTGACCTTCGTTGACGTGTGCATCAACGACTGAGATCATCGGATAGTTTCTGATGCTTCGATGGATTTACTTGCCATCGACTGACTGTGGTCAAGGTTGCTTGACCTTCGTTGACATGTACATCAACGGCTGAATTGTATGAAGTTTCTGTTGAAGAGAAATGTTTAGGGGTTACGACCCCGAACTGATGGCATCGGACCCTTGTGAGGTATTGTCGAGTGTAATTTGAAATAGTTATGACCATCGGCATGGTAAACCCTGTGTCTGGGCGAATACCAATGAGTGATATGTAGACCCGCAATTCGGCCTATGAAAACCAAGATTTTAGGCTTTTCTTCTTAATTGCGTAGCATTTTTATTCCTAATTTGGCCTTTTCAACTTGCAAGACCTCTTTTGCAACTCGAACTGGACCGAGTTAGAGGGGTGGGCCCCACCCAGGGGAGCCGTAGGCGGATTTAAGTGGCTTATTGCTTTCACAAGTCATTTTCAAGTTGTGCCGCACAGGAAATCCGAGAGCTCTTCTTCAGATCTGCTGAGTTCAAGAGTCTTTCTGCAAAATCTGTCACCGTACAAGTGTTCTACACTGCCCTGGTAATGTATGCATGTCTTCTTTTCTAGTTTTTATCCGTTGGGAAATGACTTATCACATGAAATGCATCTAAACACATAGTAGTGAATATGCATGCTCATATGAGTTGATAAAAAATATTCAACATAGTAAATGTTAGTATTTAACCATGCTGAACATAATGATGTGAAAAAATTTGACTTTTGAAATAGTCAAACTGGCACCTTTTGTATGCTATTTCTTATCCTATTTGAGGACAAATGAGCTAAGATGAAAAAAGTAAAGTAATCCTGGTAATTAAGCTACCCTTACGGATTATAACTTTGATGTATGTATGCATATAAAATGTTTATGATTGTGGGTAGGTGTGCTACTGAATGGCCACCTACTCATGCCTATGTGCATGTGGATAGTCTTATTTATAGAGGAGACTCTAGCAAAAAATTTCCAAAATTTAGGCATTGGGTTGTCATGCATTTTTTAACTCTACTATAAGCGTATGCTAAAGTAATGCATGCATGCATATAGTCATAAAATGCATTTGGAAAAGCTCTAGGTTAGAATTTACTACACCCTTTTTTAGGTGATTTGGAGACTTATGTCTAGATATATATGGATCTGGATCAGCCGAGTAGTTCCCGCAGGACTATTTCAGGTGTACGGAGGAAAGCTTCTGATGTGCCTCGACCCCATTCAGTTAGACAGCCTCGTTGTCTGGCGGAGGCGGTGATCCGTCCTATCCGGGTTGATGTGCTGGATGTTGAGGATGAGGAGAAGGATGTACCGGTTGCGGACCTCGCTCTTGCTGCTCATGTTCCCCGTAGTTATTTCCCAGGCATTCAGGTGACAATCCTAGAGCTTCTGGATGATTTGAGTCGACACCCCTCAGTTTACTTACATGCAAATGAGGTACAAGCTAGATTTTGATCTTCCTTCTTTCCTATTGATAAGGAGTAAAGGTTCTAATGTTGATATGCTTTATGATGTAGGTTCCCAACTTCACGCAGCCTCGAAGGAACTGGTTCATCATTCACTCCACATATCAGGCTCTACATCCTGATTATCGAGCGATTGTGCATAGCTGGGGCTTTGAGGAATTTTTTTCTATCCTCCCCCGTCATTGTCCCTAGGGTTATCTCAGGGCTTTGTCTGAGCGCTGATTTCACCATACTCAGTCTCTCCACTTGTTAGACTATGATATGATGATGACACCGATGGATTGGCGGTTTATCACAGGTGTTTCGAGGGGCGCCAGTGCCTTGTACGACGAATATTACCCCGACTGCCATTAGATCCTTGCTAGGAGTCCCAGCTAAGGCGCTCAAAGGCAGGATAGTTCGTATAGGTCCTTGGAGTGTAGATGCTATGAGTAGGCTGTTGAGTGAGCCTACACCTGAATAACTCTTCCATGGTATCATTCATTTTGGTTAGTGCTACACGAGATGTAGACCGTATTGGAGAGTATGATTGGGGTTCTTATACCTTTGCCTATTTCTTCAGGGCTATGCATATGCGTTCGCAGGGCTTAACCGAGGCTTGGTTAGAATTTTACCCGTTTCTGCTGGTGAGTATTTCTCTTTTGATTTCCCATGTATAGGTTAAGAGTGTTGATTGATAGCAAATGTTTGCCTTTGTGTTGGAAGTTCTGAGCCTATAAAAGGCTTCCATATTTTCGTCCTATGAGTGTGTTAGGTTTGGAGACCTATCCACGAGGATGGCGATGACATCACTCCATACTAACAGAGGTTCCTCTAGCTGAGGGTTTAACCCACTGTCGTCTACAGTTGGAGTTGTTGACAGATGATGCTATCATATAGATTCCTTATTCTGGGGAGCATTTAACTGTTTTATTTAAGGATGGGTACCCGACTGGTGTTGAGTACATGATTTCCACCTGTAGAATTCCTCTCCTCACAGATGGAGGATGGGAGCTCTATTTAGGAGAGCGTGTTATTAGGAGCACCATATGAGAGATTTGTTTACCGATCTTGCCTTCTGCCAGACGTTATTGGCCTGTGTCGTAGTTGCCTATCAGTGATATCTTATTGATGGGCATTGACGACTTTACATTGTTAGAGGGTCCATATACTTAGGAGATGTTCTATCGCTTGTGGTCCCCTCGTACCATTGGAGCCCAGACCTGCGCCACTCTGTTTATGGGGGATATGGTTCTTACATCTATGATGATGATGGATTGGATGGCTTGTGTCGGAGATTGGACTCATTTGACACAGATTGACAGCTTGACTCGGCAGTTGGACCGGGCACATTTTTTCATTCGGCACTTGGGCAGAGATCCTTTAGAGGCAGATACTTTTGATCCTTCCAGCTCAGGCGCTAGCCCTTTAAGTGACCCATACGGTTTTGCCGGTGCAGATCCTCCATTGTATAGGCCTGACATCCCCATTGATAGAGATCCAGTGACTCAGGAGGAGTTACATCAGGTGAACAGGATTAATGATGTAGACATTGACACTATTGTCTTCTTCTGATGTGTATTCTCGTTATATCTTTTGATAGGCCTCTGTTAGTCGTTAGGCGTCTGTGCCCCATTTCCCTGTATTTTTAGTTATACAAAGATGATGTATTAGATAATGATATACTTAGGAATGTATATACTATTATTCTCTACATCATATTGCCATCTATTATTTATCATGCATGTATCATTTTATGCATATGTATGTATGTCCAGAGATATTCAGCATTGACCCCTGGATGGTCTTATGATACGGTCCACACAGATGTCTTCCTCGACAGTTAGCTGTATTGATCACACCCCACAAGTATTGGTAGCCTCCCATCTGAGGTCGTGGTATGATAGTTTGTCACCTCCAGATCGGGTGACCATAAATCAGTTATTACAACACTCCATGACCCTCCTGATGTTCCAGGTTCCTGTGGGTTTTGTGGACAGTATACTAGAGCATTGGGTACCAGAGAGGCAGGTTTTCCAATTTTGGACCCAGGAGTTGACTCCCATATTAGAGGAGTACGAGCGGTTGACGGCTTTGCCCTTAGACAGACCTTGCGCTCGGATGGCTATCGATGATATGTGCCGACAGTTCATGACCCTCACTAATTTGAGGCGTAGAGTAGTGCAGGATGAGATTACATGTAAAATCCCAAATATTACGAATAAAGATTTAAATTTCTCAAAATATTTTTTTATGGTGTGGATTTAATATAATGTTATAGTTGTTGTTAATATTTATAAATTTTTCAAAGTATGCAAGTTGTTATATAATATTCGATTGATCGGGAAATATTCTTTTTGTCGGGGAATATCCGTACCACGGTACAATCATTGGTGGACCCCACAACGGAATTATTGTCGGATTGAAAAAATGATAAAAATATTTTATTGAAAATAACGGCGAAAGTTTTAACGTTAATACTGTTGAACTACTTGGTAGTAAAAGTACAGTAATACGCCTGACCTGGTTCCGTTCTTTATTATTCTGTTGGAATATCCTGTCGGTGCGGATCACACCTGACCTAGTTCTGTTCTTTATTATTCTGTTGGGAATAACCTTTCTGTACGGTCTCTATTGCATGCATGGTGAATCCTTTTGTTATTCCATTCTTTATTATTCTGTTGAAATAACCTGTCTATGTGGATTACCACATGCATGGTGAATGATCCTTTGTATTCATTCCTTATTAAATTGTGGAAATGATCTGATTATGATGAAAGTCATAATAAAAGCATTGGACTGATGAAAATCATGGGTATATGTAGTATTAGTAAGTGTTATGATAAGTTATGTTGGTTATTATGTGAAAACATGAAAGTTTCTTAGAAATCACAAAGGGTTGAAAATCAGATTTTGGAGAAAATGGAACATGAAATTCAATTGACCATATCTCCTATTATATTTTGAATTTTTGAGTGTGGTCAAGTTCTAGAGTTAGATCTATGAGTCTTATAACTTATCCAAGTGGAATCACTAGAAAATGTATTGTAGATTTTTGTGTGGACTAATTTTAGCAAAGGAGTCAAAAGCTTCAGATTTCGAAAAAGCTACTGTCCAGAATTTTAAAAGGGCATTTTTGGCCACTTAATTTGTGAGAAAATTTCTGGCCTTTTGGGACATGAAAATATATGGTATAAAGTACCTCCTGACCAAAAATGAGCTCATTCCGACTTAAAATGAGCAAGTTATGACCATTTCAATATTTAGGTTTTTCCGACGAAAAACGCTATAACCGGATTTCTGTAACTTTGATGACCATGAAATTTAATCTGGAAGGTCATGTTAACATGTGTAAGATCTTACCAAGATTTGGGAATTTCTGGAGTTAAACTTGAGGTAGCTAATTTCTTAAGGAATTAATTAGAATTTGATTTTTGAAAAATAGTAAATGAATTTTAAAAATTCTGAGAAAAATATATGTTCATTATGGGACTATATTCTGCTAAATCTCAGAAAAGAAATATTTTTGGAACTGATTTGGTATTTTTCATGAAAATGGTTTACTTACAAACATATGAGTTAAATATGTTATGTGAAGTAACAAAGTTGGAAAATAGGATTTTATGGCTTGAAAATCCTATATAAGGTATGTGTAGATTTTTGATGAGGGATTTGATCATTGGTGATGAAATCTTATGAGTAAGACATTTTAGAATGATTAAATTCATTATTTGGTAAAGTGTAAACAATTAAAATAAATTGTTTATACGTTTAAGAAGTGATTAAAATATTATTATAATATTAATAATATTTGATTATGAGTTTATTAAGTGATTGATAATATTTGGATAAATTTAAAGTCTTTAATATTTATCCTTGTTTTCGTTTGATTAATACTTATATTATTGTCATCATCCTCATGTATATATTATGTTGAAAGTCATCTGTGGCTTGTAGTGCATAGATGGACTTGGTATGATTATGATCAGGGATTATTCGGTATAATCATGACCGTAATGTTACAAATGATGTAGAAAAAGTCTTCATTGGCCCGTAGTGCATTGATGGACGGTTTTTGGTGTGATTATGACTATGGATTCTCTTCAGCTAAGAGTGCAAAGACGAATTATTTTATGGCATGATCATGACCGTAATATTACAAATGATGTGAAAAAAGTCCTCATTGGCCCGTAGTGCATTGATGGATAGTTTTTGGTATGATTATGGCTATGGATTCTCTTCGACCAAGGGTGCAAAGATGAATTGTTTTATGGCATAATCATGATCGTAATGTTACAAATGATGTGGTAAAAGTCATCTTTGGCCTGTAGTGCATAGATGGACTTGGTATGATTATGACCAGAGATTATTCGGTATAATCATGACCGTAATTGAAAACACGAATATCCTTGGCACGTAGTGCATGGATAATTCGTGGTCGTGATACTATTAAGCTGAGTCTCAACATTATTGGTTTTTCAGTTGTATATCTTTGGCTAGTAGTGCAACGATGAACTGTTGGTTATTGGTTATACAGTTGTATATCTTTGGTCGTAGTGCAAAGATGAATTTATTAGTATGATTATGAGCAAGAATTGTGATTTGGTATAACCATGATTTTTGATGTTTCAGGTGAAGATAGGTGATGAAAATTATCTTCGTCCTGGGTGCAAAGAGGAATTTAGAATCACAATTATGATTATGATTTATTCATATGATTGTGGACAGGAATTTTTAATTGATGTTATAGGGATAAAACAATATTGGTGGACTTTTAACATGGAGATGATAATAGACCAGATGGTCTATTTGACTCTTCTAATGGATTGCTCGTTCCGCTGCAACTACGGTCGAAAAGTTTTATCATCTACCATATGTTCTAAAATCTCTGATTTATTATGGATAAAGGCTATTGATGATGTAAAATATCTTTAGTCATGATATTCTTTATTGGGCTAGTTGTGCTCACCCCTTTTACTTCACAATTCCTTTCAGGTAATAAAAGTGTAGCTGGGTCGAGCGGGGATAGCAGGGAAATAGTGAGATGGTCCGAGACTACTGAAGTTTCTTAATACATTATAAAATGGCATGACATGCAATATATAATTGCATTGAGGACCTAAGATGTGTGTGTTGTATTTTATACGTCACTTAATAATTGATTTTGGTGAACAACAATAGGGTGATGAGAACACGACCTTGAAAGCGTCAAAAGTGCACCACATTAAAGTGAAGAGAACAGAAATCTTCTTGTGTCCCTTTGGAGACTTGAAATATTTACTGCTGTACTTTATATGGCATGTAATAATTTGAGTATGAATATTGTCGTATTATATACGTTATAATATTTGTATTGAAACTCACAATATATATGTCGTCGTATTTTGCATGACAGTTGTATAAATGGTGTTTATAATTGATTTTTGTACCATGTATTTGGCGACTCAAGATGGGTGATGTATACCTATTTTGGGGGCGTCACAATTGGTATCAAAGCTTAGGGATTTGATCCCTGGTTGAGATGTGGGTCAAGAACTAGGAGGGGAGAGACGGGGAATTCCTTTGCTAGTATGACCTACCTAAGTTTATTTGGTATTTAATTGGTCGGTCAGAGTATAGGGACAATTTGTGATATGTCAATTAACCTTTGTTTTGAAGATATATTCTAGAATGATATCTGAAATACAGGAGATGGGCAATGGAAAAATCATGATACAGAGGATATAACCGGGAAGGTACAATCTGAAAAGAAAGCAAGGTATTCTCATCTCTTGAACTAATAGAATACGTAAATTTCATGGTGAGAAATTTCATAAGGAGGGGAGATTGTAAGACCCCGAATTTTACAAAATGAAAGTATTTATTTTTTATAATTATTATTTTATTTAGTAAATGGTTAAATGGATAAAGGTTAAAATTAAGGGTGATATTTGAAAATTTTGCAAAGTAAGCAAGTTGTTATAAAATAATCGGTGGTAAAATACGCGTGGTTGCATAGTAGCACACGATATTGATTATTGATGCTTATGTGAGAAGTCACACAGTTATACCAAATTATTGCTATAGTAATTGTTGCATCATATCTCTCATATTATTGATTCAATTATTATCACAGTATCTTCTGTATAATATGTTATATTATTAAATCAATAATTGAGACGACAAAGTTATTCATATTATTAAATTTCAATATTTACAATGTCTAGAAGTTCTGTCAAGGAGTGGTTTGGTCATCTAATTGCGCGCCAATAAGGAGAAATCTTTATCGGAAAGCCCCCTCTTTCCTGGGAACGACCTGGTTGTTAAATATTGTGAGTTATAATATTAATGATGAATAAGTTCGTATTTATTAAAGATGAATTTGATATTTCCATTGTGTTGGGATTATTAGTGCTAGTGGAAATCGACATCTATTCCGATGATAATTGATGTTTGAGGGTTATATTGATAAATCAGGTAATTAATCGGATAAATGAGCAATTAATTGCTACTAATTCACATGCTTATATAACTATTTGTTCACATGTGTGTACTATTGAGTCACATTCACTTACTATTAGGGGAGTTGGTGCAAGATTGATAATACTTGCATGACTAAGTTAGAGATGGAGGTACTATACCGTAATTCGTATTTTCACATGATTATAACTATTGATTCACATGATTGAACTATTGAATCACATGATTTACTATTAGGGGAGGTGGTGCAAGTTTGATAATACTTGCAGGACTAAATTAAAAATGAAAGAAAAGTTGGAGGTATTGTACTGTAATTTTTCGAGCCCCAATATGTGCAATTATCGAAACTATGTTTTCCTATAAATAGAAGCTCATTCTTCCTTCATTTCTCACCAATTCACTAAAGCTTTAGAGCCATTATTATAGAGAGAAATTATAGAGAGAAAGAAGAAGAGAAGTCTGCTACCTCACTATTCCAGTATCCAGTCTTCTTTCGAGGTAAGGGATATTATTTGTTGTACTCGTAAGGGGTATTATTTCTTTCGTATTCGTGAAGAGAGCTATTGTTATTCCATTCCTTATTATTCTGTTGGAATAACCAGTATATGTGAAGTACCGCATACATGGTGAAATTCTTCTGTTATTCCAGTCTTTATTATTATGTTGGAATAACCTGTTTATGCAAAGTACCGCATACATGGTGAAATTCTTCTATTATTCCATTCTTTATTATTCTGTCGAAATATCATGTCTGTGCATTTACGCCAGACCTGGTTCCATTATTTATTATTCTGTTGGAATATCCTGTCGGTGCAAATTTTCACCGACCGGTTACATTCTTTATTATTACATTGGAATATCCTATCGATGCGGATCACTTTGACGAATGGTTCCATTCTTTATTATTACATTGGGAATAACTTTCATCGGTCTGCGGTCTCTATCGTATGCATGGTGAATCCTTCTGTTATTCCATTCTTTATTATTCTGTTGGAATAACTTGTCTATGTGGATTACCACATGCATGGTGAATGATCCTTTATATTCATTCCTTATTAAATTGTGGAAATAATCTGATTATGATGAAAGTCATAATAAAAGCATTGTACTGATGAAAATCATGGGTATATGTAGTATTAGTAAGTGTTATGATTAAGTTATGTTGGTTATTATCTGAAAACATGAAAGTTTCTTAGAAATCACAAAGGGTTGAAAATCAGATTTTGGAGAAAATGGAACACGAAATTCAATTGACCATATCTCCTATTATATTTCAAATTTTTGAGTGTGGTCAATTTCTAGAGTTAGATCTATGAGTCTTATAACTTATCCAAGTGGAATCACTGGAAAAGGTATTGTAGATTTTTGTGTGGACTGATTTTAGCAAAGGAGTCAAAAGTTGCAAATTTCGAAATAGCTATTGTCCAGAATTTTAAAAGAGCATTTTTAGCTGCTTAATTTATGAGAAAAATTCCGGCCTTTTGGGAAATGAAAATAGATGGTATAAAGTACCTCCTGTCCAAAAATGAGTTCATTCTGACTTAAAATGAACAAGTTTTGACCATTTCAATATTTAGGTTTTTTCGACAAAAAATGCTATAACCGGAGTTCTATAACTCTGATGACCATGAAATTTAAATTGGAAGCTCACGTTAACATGTGTAAGATCATACCAAGATTTGGGAATTTCTAGAGTTAACCTTGAGGTAGCTAATTTCTTAAGGAATTAACTAGAAATTGATTTTTGAAAAATAGTAAATGAATTTTAAAAATTCCGAGAAAAATATATGTTCATTATGGGACTATATTCTGCTAAATCTCAGAAAAGAAATATTTTTGGGTCTGATTTGATATTTTTCATGAAAATGGTTTAGTTATGAACATATGAGTTAAATATATTATGTGAAGTAACAAAGTTGGAAAATAGGATTTTATGGCTTGAAAATCCTATATAAGGTATGTGCGGATTTTTGATGAGGGATTTGATCATTGGTGATGAAATCTTATGAGTAAGGCATTTTCGAATGATTAAATGCATTATTTGGTAAAGTGTAAATAATTAAAATAAATTGTTTATACGTTTAAGAAGTGATTAAAATATTATTATAATATTAATAATATTTGATTATGAGTTTATTAAGTGATTGATAATATTTGGATAAATTTAAAGTCTTTAATATTTATCCTTGTTTTCGTTTGATTAATACTTATATTATTGTCATCATCCTCATGTATATATTATATTGAAAGTCTTCTGTGGCCTGTATTGCATAGATGGACTTGGTATGATTATGACCAGGGATTATTCGGTATAATCATGACCGTAATGTTACAAATGATGTGAAAAAAGTCCTCATTGGCCCGTAGTGCATTGATGGACAATTTTTGGTATGATTATGACTATGGATTCTCTTCGGCCAAGGGTGCAAAGATGAATTATTTTATGGCATGATCATGACCATAATATTACAAATGATGTGGAAAAAGTCCTCATTGGCCCGTAGTGCATTGATGGACAGTTTTTGGTATGATTATGGCTATGGATTCTCTTCGGCCAAGGGTGCAAAGATGAATTATTTTATGGCATGATCATGACCGTAATGTTACTAATGATATGGTAAAAGTCATCTTTGGCCCGTAGTGCATAGATGGACTTCGTATGATTATGACCAGGGATTATTTGGTATAATCATGACCGTAATTGAAAACACGAATATCCTTGGCCCGTAGTGCATGGATAATTCGTGGTCGTGATACTATTAAGCTGAGTTTCAACATTATTGGTTTTTCAGTTGTATATCTTTGGCCTGTAGTGTAAAGATGAATTATTGGTTGTTGGTTATACAGTTGTATATCTTTGGTCGTAGTGCAAAGATGAATTTATTAGTATGATTATGAGCAGGAATTATGATTTTGTATAACCATAATTTTTGATGTTTCAAGTGAAGATAGGTGATGAAAATTATCTTCGTCCTGGGTGCAAAGAGGAATTTAGAATCACAATTATGATTATGAGTTATTCATATGATTGTGGACAGGAATTGTTGATTGATGGTACAGGGATAAAACATTATTGGTGGACTTTTAACATGGAGATGATAATAGACCAGACGGTCTATTTGACTCTTCTAATGGATTGCTCGTTCCGCTGTAACTACGGTTGAAAAGTTTTATCATCTACCATATGTTCTAAAATCTCTAATTTATTATAGATAAATGCTATTGATGATGTAAAATATCTTTAGTCATGATATTCTTTTATTGGGCTAGTTGTGCTTTCACCCTTTTGCTTCACAATTCCTTTCGTGTAATAAGAGTGTAAATTTGGGTCGGCGGGGATAGCGAGGAAATAGTGAGATGGTCCGAGACTCATGAAGTTTCTCAATACATTATAAAATGGCATGACATGCAATATATAATTGCATTGAGGACCTAAGAGGTGTGTGTCGTATTTTATACGTCACTTAATAATTGATTTTGGTGAACAACAATAGGGTGATGAGAACCCGACCTTGAAAGCGTCAAAAGTGCACCGCATTAAAATGAAGAGAACAGAAATCTTCTCATATCCCTTTGGAGACTTGAAATATTTGCTACTGGACTTTATATGGCATGTAATAATTTGAGTATGAATATTGTTGTATTATATACATTACAATATTTGTATTGAAACTCGCAATATATATGTCGTCGTATTTTGCACGACAGTTGTATAAATGAAGTTTATAATTGATTTTTGTACCATGTATTTGGCGACTCAAGATGGATGATGTATACCTATTTTGGGGGCGTCACATTGATGCTTACGTGAGAAGTCACTCAGTTTTGTTCAATTATTGCTACAGTAATTGCTGCATAGTATCTCACGTTATTTGATTCAATTATTGTCAATATTTTTTATATTATTAAATCAATGATTGATACAACGAAGTTATTAACATTATTATTTGCAATATTAACGATGTCTAGAAGTTACGCGAGGAGAGGTTAGGTCACCTAATCGGCATGATAGGAGAAATCCTTATGGAAAGCCCCTCTTTTCAGAACGACATTGGTTGATTAATAGTGTGAATTATAATAATGATGATGAAGTTTGTTTTATTAGTATTATTAATGTAATAAAATAGAAAAGCTTTTTATATAAAATAGATACTTTTATAAAGTTATTTGTTTTATTAGACAATAATTAGAATATATTAAATTTTATTATGCATAGTGTTTTGTATAGTAAAATCTTTTTATATAAATAAATGAGAATACTTTTATAAAGTTATTTGTTTTATTAGACAATAATTAGAATATATTATATTTTATTATGCATAGTGTTTGCATAGTAAAATCTTTTTATATAAAACATAATACTTTTTTAAAGTTATTCGTTTTATTAGATTATAAATAAAATATATTATATTTTATTTAAAAAGATTTTGTTTTATTAGAATATTTTATTAAATCAATCTGGACCGTCCGTTTAAAAGTGAATCAATCTGGACCGTTCATGAATTAGTTAGTATTCAATCGATTCTCCTATAAATAGAAGCTCATTCCTTCATTATTTCTTACGAATTCACTGAAACTCTAGAGAGAGAAACTGTAGAGAGAATTCTTCTTCTATAATCTTGAGCGTATTTCTTTAGAGTTTAAGAAAGCTTTGAGCGTAGTGCAAGTTTTCTTTAAGTATATCCCTGCCCTACCCGTCGGAGTACTCTTCTTTATAAGGTAACGGATATTATTTGTTGTACTGTAAGGGGTATGATTTCTTTCGTATTCATGAAGAGAACTTCTGTTATTCCATTCCTTATTATTTTGTTGGAATAACCTGTATATGCGAAGAACCGCATACATGGTAAAATTCTTCTATTATTCCGTTCTTTATTATTCTGTTGGAAAATCCTGTCGGTGCGTTTACGCATGACCTGGTTCTATTATTTATCATTCTATTGGAATAACCTGTCTGTGCGGTCTATCGCATGCATGGTGAATTCTGTTGTTATTCCATTATTTATTATTCTATCGGAATATACTGTCTGTGCGTTTACGCATGACCTGATTCCATTATTTATTATTCTATCAGAATATTCTATCTGTGCGTTTACGCATAACCTGGTTCCATTATTTATTATTACGCGGAATATATCATGCGTGCGTGCTTACGCATGACACGGTTCCATTCTTTATTATTCTCGTTGGGAATAACTTGTCATGCGATCTATATCGCACGCATGGTGAATCCTTCTGTTATTGCATTATTTATTATTATGTTGGAATAACCTGTATATGTGGATTACCACATGCATGGTGAATGATCCTTTATATTCATTTCTTATTAAATTGTGGAAATGATCTGTTTACGTGGATTATGATGAAAGTCATAATAAAAGCATTGGTCTGATGAAAATCATGGGTATATGTAGTATTAGTAAGTGTTATGATGAGTTATGTTGGTTATTATGTGAAAACATGAATGTTTCTTAGAAATCACAAAGGGTTGAAAATCAGATTTTGGTGAAAATGGAACATAAAATTCAATTGACCATATCTCATATTCTATTTCAAATTTTTGAGTGTGGTCAAGTCCTAGAGTTAGATCTATGAGTTTTCTAACTTATCCAAGTGGAATCGCTGGAAAAGGTATTGTAGATTTTCGTGTGGACTAATTTTAGCAAAGGAGTCAAAAATTGAAAATTTCCAAAAAGGCTACTACCCAGAAGTTTAAAAGGCCTATTTCGGCTACTTAATTTGTGAGAAAAATTCTAACCTTTTGGGACATGAAAATATATGGTATAAAGTACCTCTTGTCCAAAAATGAGCTCATTCCGACTTAAAATGAGCAAGTTATGACCATTTCAATATTTAGGTTTTTCCGACAAAAAATGCTATAACCGGAGTTCTATAACTCCGATGACTATGAAATTTAAACTGAAAGATCACGTCAACATGTATAAGATCCTGCCAAGATTTGGGAATTTCTGGAGTAAAACTTGAGGTAGCTAATTTCTTAAGGAATTAATTAGAAATTAATTTTTGAAAAATAGTAAATGAATTTTAAAAATTCTGAGAAAAATATATGTTCAATATGAGACTATATTCTGTTAAATCCCAGAAAAGAAATATTTTTGGGACTGATTTGGTATTTTTCATGAAAATGAACTAGTTATGAGTAAATGAATTAAATATGTTATGTGAAGTAACAAAATTGGTAAATAGGATTTTATGGCTTGGGAATCCTATATAGGGTATATGCAGATTTTTTATAAGGGATTTGATCATTGGTGATGAAATCTTATGAGTATGGCATTTTTTAATGATTAAATGCATTATTTGGTAAAGTGTAAACAATTGAAATAAATTGTTTATAAGTTTAAGAAGTGATTAAAATATTGTTATAATATTAATAATATTAAATTATGAGTTTATTAAGTGATTGATAATATTTGGATAAATTTAAAGTCTTTAAATATTTATCTTTGTTTTCGTTTGATTAATGCTTATGTCATTGTCATCATCCTCATGCTTATATTGTGATGAAGTCATCTTTGGCTTACGTGCATAGATGGACTTGGTATAATTATGAACAGGGATTATTCGGTATAATCATGACCTGTAACGTTATAAATGATGTGGTAAAAGTCCTCAGTGGCCTGTAGTGCGTTGATGGACAGTTTTTGGTATGATTATGACCAGGGATTATTCGGTATAGTCATGACCATTGATGATTTAATGAATATCCTTGGCCCGTAGTGCAGGGATGATTTGATGATGTGGTTTATTTATTAAGCTGAGTGTCAGCGATAAAGAAATTGATGAAAACATTTTAAATCATAGAAGATAGTAGATTTTATTCTCTACTTGACTTTTCTAATGGATTGCTTGTTCCGTTGTAGTTAAACTTGATGTCTATTGTATCTTATCAGTTAAACATTGTTGTAGGCTAATGATAACTTATTCTGCATTATCTTAGTCATAATATTTCTTACTGGGCTAGTTGAGCTCACCCTTTTTACTTTCATTGTTCTCTTCAGGATATGAGAATATAGCTGGGACGAGTCAGGGAATGGATTGACAGTAGTAGTCTTCACTATTCTATGAAATAGTGTGATAATAAATGTAATGAGGACTGAATTTGAGTTTGTATACTGTCTATGAGGACTCCATTGAGAGTAGATATTGTCTAGAAGGCAATATTCTTGTTTAAAATCTCAGTTTATATTATGTCGTATTTTACACGACAGTTGTATAATTAAGTTGTATTTGATTTATGTACCATGTATTTGATGACTCAAGATGGGTGATGTATACCTATTTTTGGGGGCGTCACATTACATTCAGTCATGTGGTGTCCTAGCATTTTCTGATAGATAGATTTGGCTTAGTGAACAGTTATGCACATCATTCTTGTGATTTCACCACGGCAGAGGATCAGTGGCATTTGGCCAGAGTAGATGTAGTCATATTGTGTGTATTATCATATTTATACATGCCACGATATATGGATGAACTAGACATTGGCGTTATCATGGCAGTGAGAGCTCTCAGGGAGGGTCATACCATTGTGCCTATGATCGTGACAAGGACATTGAGATCAGCCACGTATTGTTGCACCCATCTTATAGGGGTATTTATAGGAAACTCGGTCATGCTGTATGTGTGGTTCATGTAACACCTGAGACCGACTGGCACCTTCTGACGACATGGGTACTGTTTTACCCATGAGATAGCCACGTCGTACTCCTTTCAGCTAGCGGAGTGCACAGACGTTGTATCCTGGTCGGTGTTCTTGGCAAGGATCGGAGATCCGTTTGGCATTTTGTCGTGTACATAACTCAGTTCACCCTATAGCTTCATTACTCATCCACCTGACATGGATTATGTGAGACCCCAAATTTTTTGAATAAAGATTTCAATTTCTCAAAATATTTTTTTTATTATGGTGTGGATTTGATATAATGTTATAGTTGTGGGTAATATTTATAAATTTTGCAAAGTAAGCAAGTTGTTATATAATATTCGATTGGTCGGGGAATATTCTTTTTGTCGGGGAATATCCGTACGACGGCACAATCATTTGTGGACCCCACAATGGAAGTATGGTCGTAGTTAGAAAACGACAGAATTATCATTTTATAAATATAACGGTGAAAGTGTTACCGTTAAAACTGTTAAACTACCCGGTAGTAAAAGTACAGTAATACGTGTGGTTGTATAGTAGCACATGGTATTGATTATTGATGCTTACGTAAGAAGTCACTCTGTTATACTCAATTATTGCTACAGTATTTGTTGCATCATATCTCTCATATTATTGATTCAATTAATGTCACAGTATCATCTGCATAATATGTTATATTATTAAATCACTAATTGAGACGACAAAGTTATTCATATTATTATTTACAATATTGATAATGTTTAGAAGTTCTGTCAAAGAGAGGTTAGATAATCTAATTGCGCTCCAATAGGGAGAAATCCTTATTGGAAAGCGTCCCCTTTCCTGGGAACAACTTGGTTGTTAAATATTGTGAGTTATAATATTAATGATGAATAAGTTCGTGTTGATTAAAGATCAAATTGATAATTCCATTGTGTAGGAATTATTAGTATTAGTGGAAATCGACATTTATTTCGATAATAATTAATGTGTGGAGGTTATATTGACCAATAGGATAATTAACCGAATAAATGAGCAATTAATTGCTATTAATTCACATGCTTATAACTATGTGTTCACATGTGTGTACTATTAATTCACATGATTTACTATTAGGGGAGTTGGTGAAAAATTGATAATACTTGCATGACTAAATTAAAAATGGAGGTATAGTTAAAGGTACTATAATATAATTAGTTTTTTCACATGATTATACTATTGAGTCACATGATTTACTATTGATTCACATGATTTACTATTAGGGGAGTTGGTGTAAGATTGCTAATACTTGCATGACTAAATTAAAAATGGAGGTATAGATGAAGGTACTATACTATAATTGTTTTTTTTCACATGTTTGGAACTATCGAGTCACATAATTTTCTATTGATTCAAAAGATTTACTATTAGGGGAGGTGGTGCAAGTTTGATAATACTTACAGGACTAAATTAAAAAGAAGAAAAAGAGGGAGGTATTATACTGTAATATTTTGAGCCCCAAAATGTGCAATTATTGAAACTATATTTTCCTATAAATAGAAGCTCATTCTTCTTTCATTTCTCACCAATTCACTAAGTCTCACAAAAGTAATTATTATAGAGAAATTATAGACAGAAAGAAGAAGAGAAGTCTGCTACCTCACTATTCCAGTATCCAGTTTTCTTCTAAGGCAAGGGGTATTATTCTTTCGTATTCATGAAGAGATTTATTTTATTTCAATACTCGTAAGGGTTGTTATTCCATTCTTTTTTATTATGTTGGAATAACTTGTCTATGCGAAGTACCGCATATATGGTGAAATTATTTTGTTATTCCATTCTTTATTATTACATTGGAATAACTTTTATCGTATGGTCTATCGCATGCACAGTGAATTCATTTGTTATTCCATTCTTTATTATTATGTTGGAATAACACATGCGTGCTATCTATCGCATGCTCTGGTGAATTCTTACATTATTCCATTCTTTATTATTACATTGGAATAACATGTACATATGGATTACCGCATGCATGGTGAATGATCCTTTGTATTCATTCCTTATTAAATTGTGGAAATGATCATCTCACGGATTACCGCATGGTAATGGCGAAAATCCATTTGCAGTTTCATATATTCTATTATACTCAGTTAGTTAAAGTTTTGGTTTCTATACTCTATGAAATTAATAGAATATTTTGGATATTTGCGCTTCATCCAGTATCTTTTCATGGAAATATTCTTCTGAGCATTCTTGAATTTTACTCCACAAAGCAGTATCATGTTGACAATTTGGACATTATTGATTTCTGGATAAATTAAATTATAAATCTATAAAATTTATCCTTGAACTTGTTTTATTGAATTATTATGTTATTGTCATCATCCTCATGCTTATATTATGATGAAAGTCATCTTTGGCTTACGTGCATAGATGGACTTGGTATGATTATGACCAGGGATTATTCGGTATAATCATGACCGTAATGTGACGAATGATGTGGTGAATGTCCTCATTGGCCTGTAGTTCATTGATGGACAGTTGTTGGTATGATTATGACCGGGGATTATTCGGTATAATCATTACCATTGATGATTACATGAATATCATTGGCCGTGATGGAGGTATAGTATCATGTTGACAAATGATTTGATTTTATTTATTAAGTTGAGTCTCAGCGATAAAGTTGATGAAAAACTTTTTAAATCATAGAAGATAGTAGATTTTATGCTCTACTTGACTCTTCTAATGGATTGCTTATTCTGCTGCAGTTGTTGATCTAAAATTTGTTGTCTAGTATATTATATCAGTTGTTATACTGTTGAAAGCTAAGGATAATTTATTCTGCATTATCTTAGTAATAATATTTCTTACTGGGCTAGTTGAGCTCACCCTTTCTTTCACTGTTCTCTTCAGGAAATGAGAATATAGCTGGGACGAGTCGGGGAACGGATTGACGGTCCAGATGGTAGTTTTAGTAGTCCTCACTATTTTATAAAATAGTGTGACAATAAATGTAATGAGAACTCCATTGAGTGTGGATATTGTCTAGATGACAATATTCTTATTGAAACTCTTAGACTATGTTTTGTCATATTTTACACGACTGTTGTATAATTAAGTTGTATTTGAATTTTTTACCATGTATTTGGCGACTCAAGATGGGTGATGTATACCTATTTTGGGGCGTCACAGTTGGTATCAAAGCTTAGGATGTGATCACGGGTGAGATGTGAGACAAGAACTTGGAGGGGAGAGACGGGGAATTCCTTCGCTAGTATGACCTACCTAAGTTTATTTGGTATTTAATTGGTCGGTCAGAGTATAGGGATAATATGTGACATGTTAATTAACCCTTGTTTTATGGCAGTATTTGAAAATGGCATCCGAAAATGTTGAGATAAGCAATGAAGCACATGAGACCGTTGAGTCACCAACGATCAATACCCAAGATAATTTGCAACAGGAAGACAATAATCCTTAGGTAAATAACAACATCGATCAGATGATGAACGATGAGATGTTCAGAGCCTTTATGCAATTCATGCAACATCAGACGAGAGAGACTCCTATTCATAATGCAGATGGAAACAAGGGCAACCCACGGCTGGTCACTGCTAAGCAGTTCAAGGAGCTGGGACCGCTGAAGGTTTTGGGAAAGCCATAACCACTTAAGGCGGAAACGTGGTTAAAGCAGATCACCAAGATATTTGATGTCTTGGGATGCTCCAAGGAGCAAAAGGTTTAATTTGCCACCTTTATGTTGCTTGAAGAGGCAAATTACTGGTGGGAATCTATAAAACGTACCCAGCCTGAAGCACTCAAGATGTCTTGGGTCAAATTCCAAGAGCTGTTCAGCGACAAGTACTTTCCCGAAAGTATTCGTAATGTGAAGGAGGTGGATTTTATCAAGTTGGAGCAAAACAATATGACCGTGTCGCCATACGAGGCTAAGTTTGCAGAGTTATCCCGGTTTGCATCCCATTTGGTCGATAATGAGGAGCGAATGACGGGAATGTTTTTAAGAGGTTTGAAACCCAAAATACGTTAATACCTCATTTCTCACAAATTGTGTTTGTATTCAGATATAATGAATAGGGCTAGTTATTGGAGCGCGATAATGAGTCAGCACAACCAAAAAGCAACGAGCAACAACACGATAATAATCGTACCAGTGGCAACGGCCATCCGAACAATGATAACCATCGGTGGGGAAATTATCATGCCAAGAATGGTAACCACTTCGGTGGTAATCATGGCCAAGATAATAGAAGTGGAAAATTCAAGAAGAGAAGATTTAACGATGATGGGAAGACGTCGGAAGTAGCACCAACACCAGCAACAAATTCAAGGGGAGGAGAATGACCGCCAGTTAGATGCTATAGATGCGGAGAGGAGGGACACATAAGTCCAAAGTGTTCACATCCATCCAAGGTATGTTACAATTGTGGAAAAGAAGGTCACCTAGCCCAATTTTGTCATGCACCAAAGTCAAGTCCAGCTGGGACGGTGGCACCAAAGGCGGATACGGACAAAACAAAGTCGGTGGCTTCAGGGAGAGCGTTTTTTGTGACTTCTCAAAAAGCAAGTAACCCAAACGAAGTTAGCACGGGTTAGTTAATTATAACTTCTTGCGAAGTCTATACCTTATTAGATACCAGTTCTACCCATTCTTTTATCTCTCTTGCTTGTGCTCAATGTTTAAATTTGACCCAAGAGAAGTTAGACTTTGACTTATTGGTTAAAACTTCGTTAGTAGAAACCTTAATTTCATGTGCTATCCAAGTCTTGGATGAGAGTCACATTTTTTAAATGATATTTCTATCGTTAATAAATTACCTGATGTATTCTTGAAGACTTCCTAGCCTACCCTAGAGCGTGAAATCAAATTTTGTATTGACCCCAGTACAAAACCCATTTCTAAAACTCTTAAATATTTCTTCAACCAAAATGAACGTATAATGCACCAAAGACGTTGGCTCGAGCTGTTGAAGATTACGACTATACCATTCAATATCATTGTGGAAGAGCAAACATGGTAGCTGACGCGTTGAGTAGAAGATCGTATGCGTTTACGAGTGCGATGTTATTAACACAAAAACCTATTTCGTATAACTTACAAATGATGAAGATAGAGTTAAAGACTCTAGGGACCCACGTGAAGATAACGAATATACGAGTAGAATCGACTTTAATCAATAAAGTTAAAACCACTTAAGCTACATACTCAGAGCTGAGGAATGTGAGTAATAAGGTTTAAGAGGGCGTTATTCTAGAAGTAAGAATCGATGAAGAGAGGAAATCTCAACCCTCAATTTAATTGGCCCATTTGAAATCCTCGATCGAGTAGGAACTATGGCCTATAGACTCGCTTTACCGCCAAGTATGTCGCGTGTTCATAACGTTTTTCACGTATCGATGTTACGTAAATATGTGGATGACCCGAACCACATTATTGAATTAAAACTAGACAAGATAGCAGAAGATTTAATGTATGATGAGATACGTGTTAAAATCTTGGATAAGAAGGATCATATTCGACACTCAAAAGTTATACCTCAAGAGTTGGAATATGAAATGAAGTCAAGGTATCCTCACCTATTCGGCATACCAAGTACGTACGTAAATTTCAAGGGCGAAATTTCATAAGGAGGGGAGATTGTGAGACCCCAAAATTTATGAATAAAGATTTAAATTTCTCGAAATATTTTTTTTTATTATGGTGTGGATTTTATATAATGTTATAGTTGTGGGTAATATTTATAAATTTTGCAAAGTAAGCAAGTTGTTATATAATATTCGATTGGTCGGGGAATATTCTTTTTGTCGGGGAATATCAAATGCGACGGCACAATCATTAGTGGACCCACAATGTAAGTATGGTCGTAGTTAGAAAATGACAGAATTATCATTTTATAAAAATAACGGCGAAAGTGTTACCGTTAAAACTGTTGAACTACCCGGTAGTAAATGTACAGTAATACACGTGGTTGCATAGTAGCACACAGTATTGATTATTGCCGCCACGTAAGAAGTCACTCGAGTTATACTCAATTATTACTACGAAGAATTGTTGTATCATATCTCTCATATTATTGATTCAATCATTGTCACAGTATCATCTGCATAATATGTTATATTATTAAATTAATAATTGAGATGACAAAATTATTCATATTATTATTTATAATATTGACAATGTCTGGAAGTTCTGTCAAGGAGATGTTAGATAATCTAGTTGCACGCCAATAGGGAGAAATCCTTATTGGAAAGCCCCCTCTTTCCTAGGAACGGCCTGGTTATTAAATATTGTGAGTTATAATATTAATGATGAATAAGTTCGTGTTGATTAAGGATGAAATTGATAATTTTATTGTGTAGGAATTATTAGTATTAGTGGAAATTGACATTTATTTCGATAATAATTAATGTCTAGAGGTTATATTGACCAATCGGGTAATTAACCGAAAAAAATGAGCAATGAATTGCTATTAATTCACATGCTTGTAACTGTGTGTTCACATGTGTGTACTATTTATTCACATGATTTACTATTAGGGGAGTTGGTACAAGATTGATAATACTTGCATTACTAAATTAAAAATGGAGATATAATTGAAGGTACTATATTGTAATTAGTTTTTTCACAAGATTATACTATTGAGTCACATGATTTACTATTGATTCACATGATTTACTATTAGGGGAGTTGGTGTAAGATTGATAATACTTGCATAACTAAATTAAAAATGGAGGTATAGATGAAGGTAAAATACTGTAATTGTTTTTTTTGACATGTTTGGAACTATTGAGTCACATGATTTACTATTGATTCACATGATTTACTATTAGGGGAGGTGGTGCAAGTTTGATAATACTTGCAGGACTAAATTAAAAATGAAGAAAAAGAGGGAGCTATTATACTGTAATATTTCGAGCCCCAAAATGTGCAATTATTGAAACTATATTTTCCTATAAATAGAAGCTCATTCTTCGTTCATTTCTCACCAATTCACTAACTCTCACAAGAGCAATTATTATAGGGAAATTATAGAGAGAAAAGAGAAGAGAAGTCTGCTACCTCACTATTCCAGTATCTAGTTTTCTTCTAAGGTAAGGGGTATTATTCTTTCGTATTCATGTAGAGAGTTATTTTCTTTAAATACTCGTAAGGGTTTTTATTCCATTCTTTATTATTATGTTGGAATAACTTGTCTATGCGAAGTACCGCATACATGGTGAAATTCTTCTGTTATTCCATTCTTTATTATTCTGTTGGAATAACCTGTCTGTGCGGTCTATCGCATGCCTGGTGAATTCCGTTGTTATTCCATTCTTTATTATTTTGTTGGAATAACCTATCTATGCGAAGTACCGCATACATAGTGAAATTCTTTTGTTATTCCGTTCTTTATTATTCTGTTGGAATAACCAATCTGTGTGGTCTATCGCATGCCTGGTGAATTCTTCTGTTATTCCATTCTTTATTATTCTGTTAGAATAACCTGTCTATATGAATTACCGCATGCATGGTGAATGATTCTTCGTATTCATTCCTTATTAAATTGTGGAAATGATCTATCAACGTGGATTACCGCATGGCGGGCGAAAATCCATTTGCAGTTTCATATATTCTATTATACTCAGTTGGTTAAAGTTTTGGCTTCTATACTCCATGAAATTAGTAGAATATCCTGGATATTTGTGCTTCATCCAGTATCTTTTCATGGAAATATTCTTCTGAGCATTCTTGAATTTTACTCCACAAAGCAGTAACATGTTGACAATTTAGACGTTATTGATTTTTGGATAAATTATATTATAAATCTTTAAAATTTATCCTTGAACTTGTTTTATTGAATTATTATGTCATTGTCATCATCCTCATGCTTATATTGTGATGAAAGTCATCTTTGGCATACGTCCATAGATGTATGAATGATGTGGTGAAAGTCCTCATTGGCCTGTAGTTCATTGATTGACAGTTGTTGGTATGATTATGACCAGGGATTATTCAGTATAATCATGACCATTGATGATTACATGAATATCCTTGGCCGTGATGCAGGGATGATTCGATTTTATTTATTAAGCTGAGTCTCAGCGATAAAGTTGATGAAAAACTTTTTAAATCATAGAAGATAGTAGATTTTATGATCTACTTGACTCTTCTAATGGATTGTTTATTCCGCTGCAGTTGTTGATCTATAACTTGTTGTCTATTATATTCTATCAGTTGTTATATTGTTGAAGGCTAAGGATAATTTATTCTGTATTATCTTAGTCATAATATTTCTTACTGGGCTAGTTGAGCTCACCCTTTCTTTCACTGTTCTCTTTAGGAAATGAGAATATAGCTGGGACGAGTTGGGGAACGGATTGACGGTCCAGATGTTTGTTTTAGTAGTCCTCACTCTTCTATAAAACAGTGTGGTAATAAATGTAATAAGGACTCCATTGAGTGTGGATATTGTCTAGATGACAATATTTTTATTGAAACTCTTAGATTATGTTTTGTCGTATTTTACACAACTGTTGTATAATTAAGTTGTATTTAAATTTTGTACCATGTATTTGGCGACTCAAGATGGGTGATGTATACCTATTTTAGGGGCGTCACAGATTATCTCCCTCTAGTTGGTTTGAAGGGCATGACTACTTACCACCCACTAGCCGTGATGTCACAGTTTGACAAGTTTCAAGACTTCCATCCTTTTGAGGGGGCATTAGGTCAGCATTTGGCTTCTCGCCACTTATCAGCAGAGGAAAGATCCAGGGTGTATGCCTGTTGGGACCAACATGAGAGAGCTGAGTTTTCTGTTAGCTATTTGGGCTGTTCGACAGAGTATTCTGCATGGATGGAGATAGAGACTGCATCGACTATGGTTGTATCCACAGTGCTGGGGATTAGTTCTGATGATGGAGAGCTTATGGAGGATACAACTTCACCCACCGAGGTAGAGCAATTTACTGGGTTGCCTGTAGCTCTTGTTGATTCTCCTAGTATTTCTGTAGCTTTGACTCCCCCTCTAGAGTATTTAGCCTAGAGTTTGCATCTGATGACATTTGATAGGGACCAGGCTCGGGCCTTGATGTTGATAGCTCTTGATGGGAGAGATGCCACTATTTTAGAGAGAGATAACGCTCTAGCTCACAGAGACACCGCTATTGAGGAGCGAGACGAGACTAGATCATCCAGAGATGCATTGATTATTGAGTGGGATGCTGCCATATCTGCTCAGGACGTAGCCATTACAGATAGTACAATAGTGAGATCCCTTACCACTGGCATCATTGTCGAGATTAGTGCATACATTAATGAGCATAGCATCAGTATGCATTTAGTTGTGAATTTATTAGCTCCTGTAGATACCCTGGGGCAGGAGCTCACAGTGTTACCCCCTTCCTCTGAGAGAGATGCCATGTTAGATTTGATAGCCCTCATATACACCGATTTATAGATATGTTTATATTTTCCTGCACAGACTAGCTTAGCCATTTTTCATTATACAGTTCATATTGTATATATCAAACAACATTATATATGGCAGGAAAATATATTTTGATTCACTTCCCTTTTAGTTGTGCCTTACTACTTGCTTGATATTTGCCTGTTTCTTCAGGGCTTGTGATCTGGATGTATTCTGAACTCCTCCTTGATGGATGGACACTAAGATGTCTCAGGATTTTTCAGAATGGATCGTTGATCTATATATATCCCCTACCTTCTTTGGTGTCTTGGGACTGGTTTCTGTATGTAGTTGTGGAGAGGAGTGTGGCTTTCCTCTCTGAGGTTAACTGCACCACAGGTGGTCGCCAACACTCCTTTGTACTAGGGAGCCTAGGTAGTTCCATCTCTTATGGATTGATGTTTCTCTTTGAGGAATCAATTGTAACTTAGATGGTCGCCAACTCTCCCATTTATGGGGAGGTTAGGTAGTTCCATCCCTTTGGTCTGAAGTCGATGAAAAGTGGTGGATTAAAGTTTGATCCCAGTACCGTTGATAAGTTTATGTGTTTTAGTAGGGGGTTAGACCAAACCATAAATGGCTGCCTATGTACTCCTATTAAACAGGAGATCAGGTCTGCGTAGTTCAAACCTGGTGTAAGAGGTTCAACGTTGTATGTGGAAGGATGTAGAAGGGTGTAGAGGTGTTAAAAATGGTGTAGATGTATTTTTTTTGTTTTTATTATTATTTTTATTGCGACCGGGCCATAACAATGGTTGCCTACATACTCCCCGTCGACGTCGGGATTTTTATTTGTCCCTTTTCGTTTCTTGTTCTTTGGTGTTCTCATGTTATGTGAGATTTGTTTGAAAAAACAAGTGAAAAAGGTCCGACATGTGTAATGTTGACGATTTGACTATAAGAGTCGCCAGTTGGTGTTTTTAACTGGTTGCACCAATGCAACCGAGAAAAGGTTTACACATTGACCCAGTGATGTGACATTGCTAAACGGGTCTGTGAAATCGAGATTCATTTAGGTTCAGGGGTTTGATTATACGGAGGGAAGGTGTTAGGCACTTGGGCATTCGTGTTGTTTACGGTGACCACCACTTTTCAAGAAACTGTTATATGAATGTGTGTGTGTGTGTGTGGATCAATGTGTAATTTATCTGGAAGTACTGCGAGGCCTCGTTCGCATTTATATACAAAGGGTTTGAATTTATATGAAAATTCAGTTTTAAACATGATATAGCAATGAAGTTTTGTAAAAGAGCTTTTTCAAACCCTGTGCTCAATAGTAATTGAGACCTTTTCATACTTCCATTTTATTATTAAATGTTTGGCTTATTTACTTTTATTTTTGAAATGCGAAGCATCTTCGAGAAAATAATATACAGCAGTGTCGAACTCTTCATGGGTATGACAACTATCTAATTAAATTCAAACGCTGTAATTAATGTACAAGCTGCCTACAACTGAAAATGTCCATCACGGGAACCGAATCTAGATTCAGTAGACTAAATCTGTGATCACATGATTCCTAGGCTCACATGATGCCGTAGTTTATATGAAAAGCGATAGCGATTATATATATAAAAAGCGTAAATATATATCTGAGACATGATCAACCACCATGAAGCACCTCCACGGGGGATTGGAAATGTAAATATATAAAAGTGGTAAATATATATATATATATATATGAAGATATATATATATATATATATATATATGAAGATGATCAACCACTACGAAGCACCTCCATGGGGGATCAGAAAAGTAAATAAAGCTGTAAAAGACGATCAACCACCACGAAGTAAACTCCAGGAGGGACTAAATGTAAAGGAAGCAGTAAAGATGATCAACCACCACGAAGTAAACTCCAGGTGGGATTAAATGTAAATAAAGCAGTAAAAGGTCTCGAAGTAAACTCCAGGCCTAACAGAAATGTAAATATATATATATATATAAGCGGTAAACGCACAGGATGTTTCTCAATTCCGGCTCAGTTTATCATTTTAGCGATTTTTCGCTATATATATATATATATTTAAGTAGTAAACACTCCAGATGTAAAATCCAGGCTCATCAGACAGAGTCTGACAACAGTTTATATATATATATATATATATATATATATACAGAAATGAAAACCACGGACCGAAGTCTGGGCATACACACACAACATGACTCTCAATGTGAAGAATAGTGTGTGCAAAGATGAAGAGAAAGACTTTATAGAGTGTGAGAAAGCTTACAGTGGGCTGCCAAGGCAGGCTTCTATGATTCTATATGGATAAACATTTAGCTCCCGCCGGTAAAATATAGTTATACGTGAGCTAACAGGTGTTTAAAATGAGAAAGCACTTAATATGGGGTGTGTGTAAAGCAAATTGGACAGGGCTTCCTCACCTCTTTTTCTCTTACAAATGGCCACCCCGAGCTCTATATTTATAGAGCTGGGAGCCGCAGGTGTACCTGCGGTAGCCGGAGATGCACCTGCGGCTGCCCGGGGTTCCCCGGGCTCCGCTGGTCCCGCCGTCTCGAAGTACTTGCATTCGTGCACTATGATGTTTGCTCGAACTTGTAGAACTTCAATCCGATCATCTGAACGAGGTGTACAAGACCTTCTTCAGGCCGTTTTTGTCGAGAGTTATGCAATGACATGGGATTAGAGGTTGTACGAAGTCAGGAAGAGGGGACCATGCCCATGGTCTTCAAGCTTCAAATTCTATCTAGTGTGCTGCCACGCGTAATAGTCACTCGGGATTGAAACTCCTTGGCTCTTGTGGGACATTGTTGTGTAGAAATGTATGTGTGAAATGTTGAGACGGCGTGTAAGGGTTGAGGTGGCAAGATGATGATTTGACTCCTCAACGTGGTTACTCCGGTTTGGGCTGATAGTAGACGTTGCTCAGGGTTACATCTGAGATTGGACTGCTGCAAGTGTTTGAATTCCGCAAGGTCATCTGTAAGTGTGCCTGTCTTCCTAGTGTTATCTCTGGGTCTTTGGAATGAGTGCCTCGGCAGGAGGTCTGAGATTGAAGCTGATCGTATTCATTTGAAACAAGCATTTCTAGAGTTATCGCGCGGAATTGTAACAGTATTCCTTGGGGTTATCTCCAAGGACAAAACTTAGGGTTATCTCCGAGGTTGGAATTGATACTCCCGGTGTGTGTTCCGGGGTTGAGACTAAACTTCCGGTAATATCCAGAATGGATGTGAGCTTTCTTCGTGGTTATCTCAGAAGACGAATCGCCTCTGCAATGTTAGTAACAGGTGTGCAGAAAATTTTGAGTGTCTACAGATGCCCGTCTTTATCATATTCATGCAATGTAAGGCATGGATAGGATAAGGAATCATAGACACTTGAAATGCAACAAGATACACATGATGTTATGTGCAACAACATGTTGCAAATGTTTGATGCATGAATGAATGATTGTCGGTTCCCTGCTAATCCTGTCGAGGATTACAATCAGTAATGTCTTGGACTTGCGATCCAAGTCTTCAAGGATGTTGACGTTGGGGCTATCACCAAAGTCCTGAATCCTTGATACATACCTTTACTCCATAGAGGTGCCTCTCATGTATAAGAGATTTGTGGGGATAAAGCTCTGTCTGTTTGAGGATGTGTATAACATATTCCACCATCGGTCCTCTCCGATGAGGATGGTCTTCTCTGGTTTCTGTCACAAGTATATACCACGATCCTGTTAGAGTTACTGCCAATAGTATGTATTTTTAGGGCTTCCTGACCTTCACTGATGTGTGTATCACCGGATAGGTCCCTGTTAGGCAAACGGTCAAGGCTTCTTGACGTTCATTGTTGTATGTATAAATGATTGCATTGTGTTATGACCCTTGCTGGGGAGTATGTTAAGGCTTCTTAACCTTCATTGATGCGTATATCAATGGTTAAATCGCATTGTGACCCCCGCTGGGGATACTTTATCAATGTTTAACTTCGGTGTTGTAACCCCCGCTGGGGATACTTTATCAATGTTTGACTTCGGCATTGTAATCCCCGTCGGGGATACTTTATCAATGTTTGACTTCGGCGTTGTGACCCCCGCCGTGGAAAGTGTCTTTTAGGGTTGCGACCCCATATTTAGCGGCATCGAACCTGTGTGAGGTATTGCCGATCATGATTTGCAAAAGCTGAAATCACTGGTATAGTATACCTTGCATTCAGGCGAATACCAATGAGTGATGTGGGGAGTCAGATTTTGGCCCGTGAGAACCAAGATTCTAGGCTATTTCGCTCAATCGCATAGCGTTTTTATTCCTGATTTGGCCTTTTCAGCTTGTGAGACCTCCTTTGCAACTCAAACTAGACTGAGCCGGAAGGGTGGGACCCATGGGTTGACTCCTACTTTGGAGGAGTATGGACATTTAACGATGCTTCCACTGGACAGACCTTGCGTGCATATGGCGATTGAAGACATGAGTAGGCAGTTCATGACCCTTACTAGCTTGAGGCATAGGGTGGTGCAGGATGAGCTTATATCTGGCCACGTTATATCCCAGCATTTTCTATTTGATAGATTTGGCCTTGAGGATAGTTATGCATGGCATTTCGGGGACTGCACCACATCGGAGGATCATTGGCGTTTGGCCAGAGTAGATGTACTGCTACTGTGCATACTGTCATATGTCTACATGCCACGGTACATGGATGAGTTGGATATTGGCGTAATCATGGCAGTGAGAGCTCTTAGGGAGGGTCACACCATTATACCGATGATCATAGCAGAGACTCTGAGGTCAGCCATATACTGCTGCACTTGTGAAATCCCCGAATTCGGGTCCCAAATCACCACAGATTCGGTTCAATCATTCTATAACTATTGCGGAAGATATAAACATAAATTGTTTATACAATACACTTTACACACTATTCCCCAAAATCGAGTAACCTTAACTTATACACAATTCATAAACTATCTAACACATGACATTATTATCAAACTATATTATTACAAACTAGCTGCACATTTTAACCCAAGCTAAACTTGGCATTAACCTTTTCCTGTATCCAAACGCGTTCGCCTTATCTATAATGTTTATTATGATATAGCAAGGGTGAGCATGAAAGTTTCTCAGCAAGTTTAAATACAATTTAAAGATATATCATGATTGAAAGAGTCTGAATAATAGGCTGGCTATAATTCATCAATATAATTGAGAACTAGCACGAACAAACTTTTAACTGAACAAGTATTGAACATGAACAAATATATCTGGACCAACTGGTAATGAAGGTGATCAGCCACTCATACCTGACTTATATGTACAATATGTACAGAGTACAATTCAACATGGCAATCAGCAATGATTAACTATAAGCATATCTGAATGAAACAACTCTTAGTAGAGTTAAGTAAAACTTGCCTGAACCGTTGATTATTGCTACGTAATTTATATCACTTTATCCAAAGACCTAATATTAGTAATATAGATCTCCAATATTAGAATAATATCATCACAATATAATACTATTATATATATATATATATACATAGAATAACCTAAACACATAACACATAACCCTATTAGTCTACAACACACATAAGACTTAGTATCAGGCCAAACTATTTTAGTCTGACTTGAAACCGACACAAATTTGACATCTTGACGGTCTAGTCGGACAAATATCGAGTTTAAGTTCAATTAAACTCTGCCTAAACACTTAACAATGTCTTAGATAATCATATTATCAAATAAATTATTTTTCACAGGCTTGTATTAATTTTCAGATAATTATTACCATTTATCATAATTTTTGAATCATATATATCATATTTAAATGAATTAAATACCACATAATTCCTTAATCATTAATATTTATTTAATATTAAATATTAATGAAAATCATAACATAATATTATAATATATTTATAATATCACAAAGTAATTTTAATACTTTAAAATCATATTTATATGATTTTAAAAGCACTAAATTCATTATCCAATAATTGCTATTAATATTAAAATATTAATATTTTCATGACAAAATATCAAAAGTTATATTTTATAACTTAAAATATTTTATAACACTTAAATCATTTTTATATGATTTTTAAATCATTAATTCTATTTTTCCATAATTTATTTAATATATTTATTAAATAAATTAATTACCATTAATAATAATTTATTAATGAAATTCATCACAAAATATTAAAAGTCATCAAAAACAACTTAAAATATTTTCTAATATCATAATATAATTTTTCATGATTTTTAGAGAATTAAAATCATTTTTAAATAATTTATTTAATATTATAATTAAATAAATAAATACCTTTTATATTCCAAAAATATTAAATATTTTTGAAATATACTCAAAATAATTAAAAACTATTTTTCAGGCTTTAAAATAATTTTTCATAATTTATTATGTATTTTTCATAAATTAAAACCATTTCTTTTCTATTTATTTAATTAAATAATTAATTTTCGTAATTAAGTGTCGCTAAAGGTAGCTTTAGTGACAAAACCGTCGCTGAAAGTGTTTTTCAGCTGTTCATAGCCAAACCCAGAATTGCATGTCAGAGTTCAAGTGGGCATGTTTGACCAATTCTAATTTCTTGGTTATAAAGTTTCTCGGCTTGCTAAGACATTGATCTTGTAGTCAAACGTAGAACTACAACCTACATCAACATTCATGGCCATATCATATCACAATCGAAAGATATAGGCCTCCAAATATCATGTCAGACATGTTCTTCATTTCTGGGTTTTTCAGAAATGAAGAATAGTCCGAGTTGACCACTTTTGATCTCCATAACTTTCATACTGAGCTTGCTTAGTGTGTTTTCAAGGTTAATACATACAGTAAACATGTAAGAGAGAAATTCTATAACATAATATCAGTATATTATCAACACAATCACAAGATTCAGGCTGGTTAAACTAGGGGTCAAGAACTGTTCTTGAACAAATCTGGGTTTTCCAGATTGTTCTTCAAGTAGTTCGGTCAACTACGTTTGACCATTATTTGCTATGATCCTGATACAGATTTGGGTAAGGTAATGACTTGGAAGTGTAGATCTCATGTCTAACTACAACCATAAAGCAACAACATGACCAAAATATTAACATACTGCAAGATCAAAGGCTAACAAAACGCTTGTCAGAATTTCTAGGTAATCTGGGTTACCCAGATTTGTCTGGTCATGGTCGGTCAATGACCGACCTTTAACCACCAATAACTCACGATATAGACATGCCATGATCCTGATTCAAGTTTGAAATTTACCTAGGAACACTTAGAAGGGGGGTTGAATAAGTGTGGGAGCAATCTATGACCAACTTTTAAACTTTAAATTAAACAATTAATTTCAGGCTACTATAATAATTGAAATCAACTTACTGAATTAATATAGTCTATTAAATAAAAAACTTGATGTTAAAGAATTATCTTAATATAATGAAAGTAGTCAAATAATAATAATTAAGATAATTAAGTAACTTATGTGATTTTAAAGTAAAGCAAATAATAAAATCAACACAAAGATTTTTTACGTGGTTCAGCGATTACCCTCTATAATAATAGTCTAGTCCACGTCCAATACCTACTAGTATTGGAGACTCACTTTATTTATTTCTTTATAAATAAATGCAGATTACAAAACAGATTCTAACAAAAATTAATTATTAATTAATTCCTCTTGAGCTCTCTTGCTCCTTGTGCACCTATGCACTCTTCAAGCACCTTTGCTTCCTCGAACATGTTTGAAACCTTTTTCTCTAATCCACTAGGATTAACACCTTTAGACTACACTTAGTCTAAATAAAAAAAAATCAATACAAATATAGAGGTCTATGATCAATGCAAGAATAATCAATTTAACAATTAAAGGCTCAACTATATGCAATGATCAATTAGAACACAATAAATAAACAATTAATTTCTTACCGAATACCACCTCAACTAATATCAAAAATTTAATCGCTTAGCTTCTCAAGAATTGCACTCAGTAAATTAACTCGCTCGTGAATAGCAATAATCAGTGCAATAATAAATTCCGTGAGTTGTATTTTTCCATGCTTGAGAATACTTATTTATAGACCACATTATATTACCGTTTGAATTAAAGATAAGTCACGTTTGTTCAAGTCAATTGGTATAAGGATAACAAATAATGTAACAGTAATAAAGTTGATATCTATCCACCAGCAGCAACAACCTCTTTGACTTAATCTCTCAAACATTAAGTAACGTGTAAGAGTGAAGTACATCAATTACTTATCCTTTCCAAAACACACGGTTTTAAATGAAAGCATAATTACCCCTTCCTTGAAAAATGTAGATATCAAATCACCAAGAGAAAACTTGTAACTCATATCCACGTGTACCAGTAACTAAAATATCCAAGATATATTAATAAGTTTTTAGGCATATGAGATACACAAGTAATATAAATATTATATCAAATCTCTTTTTAGTCAGATCTCTTTTTATTTTTAGAAAAGCCTTTTATTTTTTAAAAACAATTTTCATTTAAGACATATAAGAAGATATAATGCAATAATATGTCCTAGAGCCTTTAAATGAAAAATTAATTATTATGCAATTGATCTTACATTTGTTTTACTAGTAAAGAGAAATTCTTTCAAACTCTTGAATATCCAATCAACGCTCTTTATAACCAAAATACCTGAAATATCATAAAATAATTTAGTACTTGAACATTTCATCATCAAAACTTAAGGATGAAATATGATTAAGTCAACATTCTCCCCCTTTTTGATGATGACAACCCAAATTTGTTTAACTCTTATTAACTCCCCCTGAATATATATGCATAACATAATTTACTCCTCCTAAATCCATGCAATAATATTATTTCAGGATACTGAATTTTGATTTTTAGTAAAGTTTCAAAATCCTAAAATTTTTTAATAGCTTATCAAATATCAAAATAATTACGGCTAACAAATATAGCAAATATTAAAAATTAAAATCCCAAATTAAACATAAGTCATTTTGGTGATATACACCAAACCAAAACAAACATAAAATTTTAAAATTTGTCCATAATCATCCAAAATAAAAATAAACATAAAACTCTTCCCCTTTGTCATCAAACAAAAAGGAGAGCAAGTCATTCTTCGAGATCTACCACAACTGCGTGTCGAGTGGCCCTTTGTGTGAAATAGGGTTGGTGATTGGCACGATGTACCTTCTCTGCAATGCTCAAGTCAGTAGCAAATTGGGGAGGCCTGGGAATGACAGTGGCAGGAGGTAGGGGGACATCGAGAAATTTGCCTTGATATTCAACCAACCAATTGCAATGTACCCACTCCGGGATAGTTGAGTGCTTACGCTGTATATGCAGTTTGGATCCCACATTATTGAAACGAACAGAAATGAATTCAGCCAACTCCCCTATTTGATTACTAACAAACTTCATCTCTTAACTCAACTGGTAGGAATTTCGATTAAGCCTTCTCTGCATAACCTCTGCCAAAGTAGTGGTTTGCAGTTCAAAGCCTGCCTGTAAGTCTATGAACTCATCTTCAAGAATATTGTACAGTTTGTTAATTTCAGGGGCACCCAAAGGAAATTTACCTTTTTCCATCATATTCATTCGGGTGTGAAGGGCAGACATTTCAGTTTACATTTTATCTTGATTACTTAGTACCAGTTTCAACATATCAATGATCTCAGAAGAAGATTGAGTAGAAGACTGAACATGAGAAGATGGAATTGAAATGGGAGGAACAGGAATGTCAGGATTAACACGAACAAACTGACCATCAATCAACGTGATACGAGACAACTTCAAAGTATTGACACTGAGTGAATCATTCACAACCACAGAGAGTTCATTGTCAAAAGAAATCTTTAAATGATTAAAAAAAGTGGTGAGAGTAGCACTATACGGCAAACAAGTTTTGGTTTTTCTCAGACATGTTGTCATTTGATGAAGCAACGTTTGGGCTAAATTAAAAGACAGACCTTTTAAAATCATAGCAACAATTATCAAATCCTGATAAGTAAAATCAGCACTACCACCTAAACGAGGCAAAAGATTAAACCTAACAAGATGATGAATCACACAAGTAAGGGGAGAGACATCTACGGTTTTGGGGGTAAAAACATCACTCAACTTTGGATTATCCATTATAATTTTTAATTGTTCCAAAGGGGAAAAAGGAGAATGAATAGCCCATTTTCGAGTAAATGGACAATCACTAGTAAATGGAATGTTTAAAATGCTACCAAAATCCATGACAATGAATACAAGGATTTTCCTTTAACAAAAGAAGTGTAAAACTCCCCATGACATTCCAGATTAGTATAGAATTGTTGAACTAATCTGGGATATGCAACCGAAGGAGGAAAGAGCATGGAAGAGATACCACAAGACTC
This sequence comes from Panax quinquefolius, assembly GCA_020205615.1. Lineage (NCBI taxonomy): Eukaryota > Viridiplantae > Streptophyta > Magnoliopsida > Apiales > Araliaceae > Panax > Panax quinquefolius. The sequence continues at coordinate 103,928,405 of CM035154.1, read as the reverse complement.
AAATAAAGCTTTTAAAGGAGACTTATGAAAACACATTTGATCCACTGATTTTTCATAAACCAACTGTTTTGGAAAAATGACATTTTTAAAACGTACCTCATACGCATTACTGCGAAAGATGTTGTCAGGAAGATCAGAGGAAGGGTTAGGGTTTACCAAAACTGGAGGAGGCATAACCTCTGGCTTAAAAGGTGGAGTAGACGGTTGACGTCTCCGAGAGGGTCCTGTTGATTTTGGCAAACATAGACTCAAAGTGGACTCATCAGACGCCGAAGAGTCCAAGTACTCTATCTCTGACGACACAACCTTCTTCATTTTCCTTTTCTGGCGAGATGGTCCGACAGTAGAATGAGGAGGAATTGTGGTCTGTTCGTCCTCGGAATCCCTCATTGAGTGTTTATGTGTACGAGTTCTCATAGCGATTGAAGATTTCAGATGAAGAGCAAGATGAGAGATTAAGATAGAATCAGATGAAATCTAAGATATAAAGAGAATGAAAAGATACAGAGTAAAAAAATGAATGCATGTATCTTGACGTTCCCAAGTCTTTTCGTCTTCCAAGGCTTTACGTCTCTCAAAAAATCTCAGCCGACTTGTCTTTTCAATTTTCAAAAATCATGATGAGATGCATGTTTGCATACGTCTCCCAAGAAACCCTTAGTATGTCCAGTCGTTTCGGGTTTCAAAAATAATTATGATAAACTCCTTTATTGTGACCATGATTTAAGGAGTTTAATTTAGCAGCCGAAAATATAATTATCCTAATTTATAACAGTTTAATACGATATACATGAAATATTAGGATAACAATAATATAGATATTAAAATCATGCAGTACACATCCCAAGTTCTCTTTGTAGCATGCAAAATCTATCTTCACTTAATGGTTTTGTAAAAATATCTGCAATTTGATTTTCAATTGGAATAAAAATTAATTTAATTAAACCTTTTGACACATTGTCTCTTAAAAAATGATGCCTTACTTCTATGTGCTTCGTACGTGAATGTAACACATGATTTTTAGATATATCTATAGCACTAGAATTATCGTAATAAATAGGCACATAATCACATAATATATCAAAATCACATAGAGTTTGTCGCATCCATAATATCTGAGAGCAGCAACTTCCTGCAGCTAGGTATTCTCCCTCAGTAGTTGAAAGAGCCACTGATGTTTGCTTTTTACTATGCCATTATACGAGACTTTGTCCCAAGAAAGTACAAGCACCACTCGTACTTTTTCTATCGATTTGACATCCTGCATAGTCAGCATCTAAATAACCTATTAGTTCAAAGTGATTGGAAATTGGATAAAATAACCCTAAATTAATAGTACCACTTAAATATTTCAAAATTCTTTTAACAGCATTTAAGTGTGATTCTTTGGGTTTTGCCTGAAATCTTGCACATAGACAAACACTATACATTATATCAGGTCTAGAGACAATTAAGTATAACAAGCATCCAATCATACCTTGATATTTTGTTATATCAACATCAATACCTTTGTCATCAGCTGTGAGCTTTATTGATGTGCTCATAGGTGTACCTTTTAAGTTAGATCCTTCAAAGCCAAATTTCTTGAGTAATTCTTTTGTGTATTTGGTTTAATGGATGTAAATTCCTTCCTTCGTTTGCTTGATTTGAAGTCCCAAAAAGTAGTTAAGTTCACCCATTAAGCTCATATCAAATTCTTTATGCATGCACTTGAAAAACCACTCACAAAGATGATTATTAGTAGCACCAAAAATTATATCATCGACATATATTTGAACAATAATGATATCTATATTTTTATGCTTAATAAATAATGTAGAATCTATTTTACCTCTAATAAATCCATTTGATAAGAGATACTTACTTAACCTATCGTACCATGCTCTTGGAGCTTGTTTCAAGCCATAAAGAGCTTTCTTTAACTTGTAGACATGATTAGGATACTTTTCATCCTCGAATCCAGGAGGTTGTTTCACATAGACCTCTTCATTAATGTATCCGTTGAGGAAGGCACTCTTTACGTCCAGTTGATATAGTTTAAACTTTTTGTAGCATGCAAATGCCAACAAAATTCGGATTGATTCTAACCTAGCAACTAGTGCATAGGTTTCTTCATAGTCAATCCCCTCTTGTTGGTTATACCCTTGGGCTACTAGCCTTGCTTTGTTACGAGTGATTGTTCCATGCTCATCAAACTTGTTTTTGAATACCCATTTTGTACCAATGATGGAAGCATCTTTTGGAGGAGGCATGAGTTCCCATACTTGGCATCTCTCAAATTGTTGAAGTTCTTCTTGCATTGCCAATAACCAATTTTCATCAAGAACTGCATCCTTTGCATTCTTTGGCTCAACTTGTGACAAAATGCAGAAAATTCACAATGATTTTGTAAACCTCTTCGTGTGGTTATACCCTTGTTGATATCTCCAATGATATTCTTCAGAGGATGATTCTTGACATATCTAGCTGTTTTTAGCATATGAATATCATGTAAAACTTCCTCTTGATCATGAGACTCATCTTCAGCATCTTGCAAATTTTCAGGTTCATGTTCCTGCTGGTTGTTCATTTCAGTTTCCTGAAACTGGTCATTCGGTCTCCCATTTTGTTTTTTTCGGTTTGCTGGAATTCTGACTGTCTCTAAATTTCCTGCACCATCCTCACTTTCTTTTGGAAGATCATTGTTAGTCTCATTGAAAGTAATATGAACATATTCTTCTACACATGACTTTCTAACATTAAAGATACGATAAGCCTTACTATTTTGAGAATAACCAATGAAAATTCCTTCGTATGACTTAGCATCAAATTTTCCCAAATTATCACTTGTATTTAAGATGAAACATTTTGAACCAAAAACTTTGAAATAACTTATATTTGGAATTTTATTATTTAGAAGCTCATAAGGTGTTTTCAAAATAATAGGACGTATGAGTACTCTATTTAAAACATAATATGATGTACTTACGGCTTCGGCCCAAAATTTCTATGGAAGCTTACTTTCTTGCAGTAAAGTTCTTGCCGTCTCTTGTAGAGTTCTATTCTTCCATTCCACCACCCCGTTTTGTTGAGGAGTCCTTGGGGCTGAAAATTCATGGCTAATTCCCCTTTGATCACAAAAGGTTATTAAATCTTTTTGAAACTCAGTACCATGATAACTTCTTATTCTAATAAGCTTATAGCTATAATTTGTTTCAAGATTCTTTATTAATTTTTCAAATTCTTTAAATGCTTCATCTTTAGTTCTCAAAAATAATACCTATGTGTATCTTGAAAAATCATCAACTATTACAAAAACATAGAATTTACCATTAATGCTTGAATTCCTTTCCGGACCAAATAAATCAAGATGAAGTAGTTGTAATGGAGAAGAAGTTGATACCATATTCTCTACTGAAAAAGAAGTTCTTACTTGTTTTTCCAGTTGACAAGGAATACATATTCCTTTCTTTTCAAACCTGATTCTTCGCAATCTTTTGACAAAATTCTTTGAGGATAATTTCTTGATTAAGTCCATGTGAACATGTTCCATCCTTTTATGCCATAAATAAGCTTCATCTTGTATAGATATAAGACATAGCTCTTCATCCTGTTGCTCAAAATCAAGAGTGTATATATTTCCTTCTCTTTGTGCAACTAGAGTAGTATTGTTAGTACCATGAAATATGGTGCATTTATCTTTTTCAAAGTTAACTTGATGGCCATTATCCATTAATTGGCTAATACTAATTAAATTGAATTCAAGACCATTAACAAGATGCACATTATTTATACTTACTTTGCCATTATCGAATTTACCTTTTCCAATAATATCGCAGGTTTTATTGTCTCCAAACGTGACAGTTCCATTCTTCTTCTTGATATTTAGTTTCACGAATTTTGATTTATCACCTGTCATGTGCCGAGAACATCCACTATCAAGAATCCATTTTTGAGATGGAACTCTTGCTTTCAAGCATACCTGTCAAGAAAGAATAATTTATCCTTTTGGTACCCATATCTTTTTGGGTCCACTTATGTTAGTAGCATGCAAATCATTCTTTTTAATCCATATCTTTTTAACCTTATTTCGTTTCTTAAAACAATTTATATCTAAATGACCTTTAATACCACAATGCTTACAAGTCGTGAAAGGAGAGCAATAATTTAAACTAAATCGCGATTTTGATTTTAGCAATTTCATATTACTCTTTTTATGCATAGGATCATAACCAATTTCGTGTCTTTCAAAACTAGGTCTTTGTTTACCTAATATGACATTTAAATTTTCTTCACCTTGGACAAATTTAGCAAGAGACAATTTTAATGAAGCTATTTCTTTTTGAAGTTCATTATTAGGAAAGGTTTTAACAGGAAATTTATCACTAAATGCATCAATACACACATCTCTCATTTTTAGTTCATTAGTCAATTTTTGGACTTCATTATTCAAGAAATTTACCTTATTGAAAAGTATTTTGTTGTAGTTATCTAAATAATCAATCTTAGCAATCAAAACCTTTTCTTCTTTACAAGTAGATTCCTTTTCAATTTCTTTCTTTTCATCTATTAGTGAATCTACCTCACTCATTAAAGTATTAACTAAACCTTTTAAGCATGCATTCTTTTCTTTTAACTTCTTATTTTCTTGTTCTAATGAGTTCAAATCATTAAAAGACACCTGATTAGATTCACCTTTAATTCCTATGAATCATACTTGTGCTATCTCATCTTTAGCATCGATCTCCACTTCGGATTCCTCATCACTCCGAGTCACAAGAGCTTTGTTCTTCTTGTTGTCTTTGCAGTTTGTCTTCCCTTTGTTCTTCAATTGAAAACAATCTTTCTTGAAATGACCATGACGTCCACATTCAAAGCATGTCTCTTCTGTTTGCTTTCCTTTGGACTTATTTGAGTTGAAAGTATTTCTTCTCTTGTTCTTCCTTTGTAGTAGTCCTTTGAGTCTTCTTGACATCATGGCTATTTCTTCATCTGAGTCATCATCTAGCTCCTCTTCATTATCTGCAGTAAGAGCTAAGACCTTTCTTCGAGGAGTTTCCTCCTCCTCATCATATCTCTTTAACTGATGTTCATATTCTTCTAATTCACCAAACAAAGTTAAAGTATCCATGGAAGAAATAGTTGCAGAATCTTGAAGAGTAGTGATTTTAGAAGCAAACCTTTTGGGCATAGCCCGAAGCAACTTACGGTTGATCTCACTTTGAGGAATAGTCTTGTCCAGTAATTTCAAGGAGTTTATGAGGACTAGGAATCTTGCTTGAGCTAGCTTGATGGTTTCATCTTTTTCGAGCTTGAACATTTCATAATCATGCATGAGCATACTCAGTTTAACTTCTCGTAATTTGGAAGTACCTTCATGACTAACCACTAGAGTGTCCCACATTTCCTTAGCTGTGTTACATGAGGACACTTTGTCTATCTCGGATTGTACCATGCCGCTGAGAAGTGTGTTCATTGCCTTTGAATCATATGAGACCATGTAGATTTCGGTTGAATCTATTTCTAGTAGAATCTTTGGTGTCCCATTATCTCTTCGTGGAATAACTGGTCCGTTCTCCACAACCCACCATTCCCAAGGATCTCTTTTCAGATAGATCTTCATCCGAAACTTCCAGAAGTTGTAATTTTCGGTTCCGAACAGCAAAGGAGGTCTATTAGTTGATTGTCCTTCTTGATTGTTGTTTACAAACTGTTCCATGTCAGAATCTTTCCCTACAAGTCACCTTTAAGACTAAGATAAGTAGAGCCAAGCTTTGATACCAAATGAAATTTATATAGGCACACTTAGAAGGGGGGGGGGGGGGTTGAATAAGTGTGGGAGCAATCTATAACCAACTTTTAAACTTTAAATTAAACTATTAATTTCAGGCTACTATAATAATTGAAATCAGCTTACTGAATTAATATAGCCTATTAAATAAAAAACTTGATGTTAAAAAATTATCTTAATATAATGCAAGTAGTCAAATTTTAATAATTAAGATAATTAAGTAACTTATGTGATTTTAAAGTAAAGAAAATAATAAAATCAACACCAAAAATTTTTACGTGGTTCAGCTATTACCCTCTATAATAATAGCTTAGTCCACGTCCAATACCAACTAGTATTGGAGACTCACTTTATTTATTTCTTTATAAATAAATACAAATTAAAAAATAGATTCTAACAAAAATTAATTATCAATTAATTCCTTTTAAGCTCGCTTGCTCCTTGTGCACCTATGCACTCTTCAAGCACCTTTGCTTCCTTGAACCTGTTTGAAACCTTTTTCTCTAATCCGCTAGGATTAACACCTTTAGACTACACTTAGTCTAAATAAAAAAATTCAATACAAATATAGAGGTCTATGATCAATGCAAGAATAATCAATTTAACAATTAAAGGCTCAACTATATACAATGATCAATTAGCACACAATAAATAAACAATTAATTTCTTACCAAATACCGCCTTAACTAATATCAAAACTTTAATTGCTTAGCTTCTCAAGAATTGCACTCAGTAAATTAACTCGCTCGTGAATAGCAATAATCAGTGCAATAACAAATTCCGTGAGTTGTATTTTTCCATGCTTGAGAATACTGATTTATAGTCCATATTATATTACCGTTTGAATTAAAGATAAGTCACGTTTGTTCAAGTCAATTGGTATAAGGATAACAAATAATGCAACGGTAATAAAGTTGATATCTATCCACCAACAGAAACAACCTCTTTGACTTAATCTCTCAAACATTAAGTAACGTGTAGAAGTGAAGTACATCAATTACTTATCCTTTCCAAACCACACGGTTTTAAATGAAAGCATAATTACCCCTTCCTTGAAAAATGTAGATATCAAATCACCAAGAGAAAACTTGTAACTCATATCCACGTGTACCAGTAACTAAAATATCCAAGATATATCAATAAGTTTCTAGGCATATGAGATACACAAGTAATATAAATATTATATCAAATCTCTTTTTAGTCAGATCTCTTTTTATTTTTAGAAAAGCCTTTTATTTTTTAAAAACATTTTTCATTTAAGACATATAAGAAGATATAATGCAATAATATGTCCTAGAGCCTTTAAATGAAAAATCAATTATTATGAAATTGATCTTACATTTGTTTTCCTAGTAAAGAGAAATTCCTTCAAACTCTTGAATATCCAATCAACGCTCTTTATCACCAAAATACCTGAAATATCATAAAACAATTTAGTACTTGAACATTTCATCATCAAAACTTAAGGATGAAATATGACTAAGTCAACAAAGTTTCAAAACATAGACCACATGACATATTATAGATTCATAACATAAAACACCATAAACACCTAACATAGACAAATCGGGAGGCCCTGACATTAGGCTGGCAGACCTTTTTTTTCGGATTTCCAGATTTTAGAAAACATTAAATTCGTGTATTTAGATGTTATAGATCCATGTTATTACAACCCAGATCACTCAATAGCATCTCAATACACAATTTTAAACAATCAACAACCACAAATAACATGAGATCATATGATTTTAAAAAAATAGGGTTCTATACCATTTTGAGCCTTGATCCTTGAATCTGAACCTTGAATCTGTTATTGGAAAGCAAAGAGATGATATTGGCTTAACTTCTCTCTCATTCCCACTCTCATACCCGAAATCTTAGAGAGAGAAGGGACTTGATTGGTTTGAGAAATAAAGTAAGACTTTTCTTACTTTTAATCTATGTAATTGATATGAGACAATGTATCTAGCAAATTCTAGATGGCTGATGTGTTTGTTTTAAGTCACATGGAGTTGGTGTAGTTGGTGAACAACTCCTATTGACAAAATTTGCACTCAACTTACAAATAATGCACCAAGGGCATAAATGTCATTTAGCTTCAAATTTTAATACCAAAGTTGTCAATTGATCAAACCCTTAGGGTTAAAACCTTAGGTTTACAAAAATACCAATTTCTAGAACTTTTAACTTAGGGTTTTCAAAATAAAAATTAATATTTGTAAATTATAATTAGAATTCCCTTAATTATACTAAGGTTTTCTAATCATAAAGTAAACTTACTAATTAGGATTAATTTATCCTAATTAAAATTGCTAAAATAGCAATTTAAATCCACAATTATACATTAGGGTTTCTAACAGAACAATTAGGGTTTAAAATTTTGAAATTAGGGTTTGCTAATTAATTAAGCTTTATCCTAATTAATATTATAATTAATAGCTCTTAAGCATTATAATTCTCTGTTAAATTCCCAGATTAGGATTTCAAATTACCGAAATCTGAAATTAGGGTTTTCAAGTAATTCATTATGGTTTTCCCTAATAAATTATAATTAATGACATTTAAACCTTATACCAGCATTTGCATTCCCTATCTAGGGTTTTAAATTTTTGAATTAGGGTTTCGAACTCCCAGAACTGAATTTAGGGTTTTAAAATCGATTTCTAGGGTTTCTTATCAGATGTTAGGTTTTCTAACAGAACGTTGACATTCTTAATATATACATAGGGGTTGACATTGATAAATTTATTTGGTCAACCCTTGACCCTTAACCACATTCTGAACATATATTATATCATAATCACAAAACATATACACAAATACTTAATCATGAATAATTCACCTAAATCCTTCACTGAATTTTGAAATCCTCAAAATTCCCTCCAAAAAATATCAAACGCACAGATTTATTTTCTATCTAGGTCTATTATTCGACCTTAAATCCATCATTGAAGATTTTAATAAATTATCTAAATTCTCAGGTTGTCACAGCACTTATCCGACGGGAGTATTTATAGGCAGCTCGGTCATGTTGTACGTGTGGTTTATGTCACACTTGAGACCGATTGGCACTTTTAAATGGCATGGGTACTGTTTCATCCATGATATAGCCATTTCATACTCCTTTCAGCCTGCGGAGAGTACAGATGCTGCATCTTGGTCAGCTTTCCTGGTAGGGAATTGAGATCCGTTCGCTATATTGCCGTGTACATGGCTTAGTTCACCCTACATCTTCATTACTCATGCTCTGGACATGGATTATCTTCCTCTGGCTTATTTGAGAGGCATGATTACTTACCACCCACTAGTCGTGATGTGTCAGTTTGACCAGTTTTAATATTTTTATCCTTTTGAGGGGGCATCGAGTCAGCGCTTTGCTTCTCCGCACTTATCAGCAGAGGATAGATCCAGGTTGTATGCCTATTGGGATCAGCGAGAGCTAGCACCATTTTCTGTCATCCATCCGGGTTGTACTGCAGAGTATTCCACATGGATGGAGATAGAGATTGCATCGGCTACGGTAGTATCCACAGTGCAGAGGATTGATTCTGACGATGACGAGCCTATGGAGGAGGCTGATATTCCCATCGAGGAGGATTTGACTACTAGGTTGCCAGCATTTATGATAGATTCTCCCACAACGAGTGCTATTGTTATTCAGCATTCAACATAGTATCTGGAGTAGAGTCTACATCTGATGACCTTTGAGAGAGATCAGGCTAAGGCCTTGATGTTGACAACTCTTGATGGGAGAGACGCAACTCTATTAGAGAGAGACGAGGCTAGATCAGCCAGAGATGTATTGATTATAGAGCAGGATACTACTCTATCTGCCCGGGATGTGGCCGTCACAGACAGTACTTCAGTGAGATTCCTTATGACTTGCATCCTTACCGATATGAGTGCATACATTGATGAACATCATGCCACCATGCAGTTAGCCTCAGATCTGCTAGCTCATATAGATACCATTAGGCAGGAGCTTGCAGCGTTACCTCCTTCTTCGAAGAGGGATGCTCTGTTAGATCTGATAGTCCGTATACATACAGAACCGTAGATAGCTTTATATTTTCCTGCATAGACTAGCTTAGCCATTTTGTCATGTACAACACATATGTATATATCAACAATATATATATATATATGGTAGAGAAATATATTTTGATTCACTTCCCTTTCAGTTGTGCCTTGATACTAGCTTGATATTTGCCTGTTTCATCAGGACTTGTGATCTTGATGCGTTCTGACCTCATCCTTGATGTATGGACATTGAGACGTCGCGGGATCTTTCAAAACGGATCATTGATCTGTGTATATCCCTACCATCTTTGGTGTCTTGGGACTGGTTTCTATATGTAGATGTGGAGAGGAGTGTGGCTTTTCCTCTCTGAGATTGACCGCACCACAGATGGTCGCCAGTACTTATATTTGTGAGAGGCCTAGTTAATTCCATCTTTTATGGATTGGTGTTGCTCTTTAAGGCACAACCACAACTTAGATGGTCTCCGAATCTCCTATTTGTGAGGAGAGGTTAGGTAGTTCCATCCCATTGGTCTGAAACTGATGAAATGTGGTGGATTGAAGTTTGATCCCAGTACCGTGTGACAAGTATTTTTTTCTGGTAGCGGTTAGACCGAACCATAAATGGTTGCCTACATACTCCTATTGAAAAGGAGATCAGGTCTGCGTAGTTCGAACCTGGTGTAAGAGGTTCAACGCTGAATGTGAAAGGCAGATGGGTGTAGAAGCTTTATTGATGAAGAAGGGTGTAGAAGTGTTTTTATTATTTTTGTTTTTGTAGAGAAAGGGTAGAAATGTTTTTGTTGTTTTTTTTATTGTGACCGGGCCATATAGAATATGGTTGCCTACGTACTCCGGGGTATTAAGGAGATCAGGTCGATGTAGTTTTCCCCTCGGGACGAATTGCAGCCAAAGAGAAGTATGAATCCCATGTGCAAGCTATACTACAGGGAGAAGAAAGTTTAATCCCGTGATTGGGACAAACTGCAGGTGTGGAAAAAGTTTGATCCCGTCTTTAGGACAAACTGCAAGCGTAGAAAAGTTTAATCTCGTATTCAGGATAAACTGCAGGTGTGAAATGTTCAATCCCTGGGGGTATAACCAAAATTGTGTGAAAGGTTTGAAATGAGGTGAAACCAGGCTGCTAGTTTAAAGTGTATGTTTCCCTGAGGGGCAGAAGAGTATGTAAAAAGGGTTAGAAAACTGGAATGATTGGTAATCTGATGATCCAAAGCCAGGATGTTTGCTTGATGGTAACCTCAGACAATGTACCGTTTCATGGTGTCTGAGTTAATAAGCTGTGGAAATTCATCATCGTCTATATCCTGTAGTCTGAGAGCGCCTCTGTCAATACTTCCTTGACAACAAACGGGCCTTCCTAGTTAAGAGCGAATTTTCCCTTAGATTGATCTTGGTTGTCAATGATCTTTTTCAAAACCAAGTCATGCTGTTTAAACTACTGTAGCCAGACTTTCCTGTTATAGGATCTGGCGATCCTTTGCTGATATAACTGACCATGGAAGATAACCGCGATTCTCCTTTCATCTATTAGAGACAATTGGTGATACCTGTCTTGTACACATTGGTCTTCATCCAGCTGAGCGTCCATCAACACTCTGAGGGATTCCATTTCCACCTCTATGGGGAGCACTACTTCCATCCTATAGGCTAATGAGTAGGGGGTTGCCCCAATGGAAGTACGCGTTGAAGTTCTGTAGGCTAATAAATTCAAAGGCAAGAGGTCAGGCCATCCTTTGTGATTGGCGGACATTTTCTACATGATCTTCTTGATGTTTTTATTAGCTGATTCAACAGCACCATTCATCTTTGGACGATAGATGACGGAGTTAAGGTGTTTGATGTGGAATTTACTGCATAACTACTCCATCATTTTGTTATTGAGGTTTTTAGCATTGTCTGACACAATGACCTCTGGTTGTCCATATCGACAGACGATATTGTTTTTAATGAAAGCAGTGATGACTTCTTTGGTAACCCTGGAGAAGGAGGCTGCTTCTACCCATTTGGTGAAGTAATCAATTATGGTGAATATGAATCGATGTCCATTACTGGCTTTGGGCTCGATTGGCCCGATCGCATCCATTCCCCACATTGGGAAGGGCCATGGTGAACTCATATTGTGGAGTTCCCTTGGAGGGGCGTGGATAGCATTCCCATGAATTTGGCATTGATAGCACCTCTTGATGTGATCATCACAGTCAGCTTTGAGCATAAGCCAATAATGCCCTGTTTTGAGGATTTTCTTAACAAGTAAGGGTCCGCTCATGTAGGGGCCACATACTCCACCATGGACCTCATCCATGAGCCTCTGAGCTTGGTCTTTGTTCAGACATCTGAGGAGATCTAATCCTGTGTTTCTTTTGTAGAGTGCATCTTTGCTCAAATAGAATTTCATAGCAAGTCGATGGATCCACCTCTTTTCAATCGGGCTCGCCTCAGTGGTTGTAGATCCATCTCGCAGATACTCCTTAATATGTTGATACCAAGGTTGTGGATGGGAGGTAACTCATCCGATACTTATCCAACTTAGTTCCCATAGGCTGGGGCCTTTTACAGGGAAAATATGATGTTTGGCATGTTTTCCTTATCAGGTATGTGAATTAAGGAGGCCAGCATTGCTAGTGCATCCGCAAAATCATTCCTATTACGAGGAATGTGTGAAAAGGAGATTTCTTCGAACTACAAAGCCATCTGTAAAACTTGCTGATGGTAAGGCAGTAAATATAGTTCTTTGGTTTGATAGATTCCTGTGGATTATTTGATTACCAATTCTGAATCCCCAAAGACAGTTAACCGCCTGATGCCCATTAAATGGACAAGTTTTAGCCCCATGATACAGCTTCATACTCAGCTAAGTTGTTGATGCTAACAAACTGCAATTTGACGGTGACGGGATACTGCTCCCCCATACCGTATACTAGAACTGCTCCAACTCCAGAACCTTCTATGTTAACAGCTCCATTGAAATACATTTTCCATGTGTGGCATGCATCGTACTGATGGTGTTGCTGAATTGCCATTACCCCTTCATCGGGGAAATATGTTTCCAAGGGTTTGTAATCCCCTGCAGGTGCGGCGGCCAGTTGATCCGCAATTCCTTGACCTTCGACAAACTTTTGCATCACGTAGACGATGTCAAATTGTTGTAGGATCAACTGCCATCTGGACAGCCGATAATTCAGTATGGGCTTACTGAACACATACTTAAGAGGATCCACGCGGGATATGAGATGGGTTGTATGACCATGGAGGTAATGTTGAAACCTCATTAATGCCCATGCTAAATCACAACAAGTCTTCTCAATCAGAGTGTACTTGTGTTCACTGCTGCTGAATCTTTTGCTAAGGTAATAGATAGCTCGTTCTTGGCCTCTATCGTCCTTTTGCCCTAACATACAGCCTATAGCATTGTCATTAATGGACAGGTACATGAACAGGGGAACATCATCCCTGGGAGGTACCAAAATAGGAGCGTTAACCAGCTGCTCTTTGATTGTAAGGAAGGCTTTCTGACACTCATTGTTCCATTTCATGGAAGAGTTCTTCCTTAAAAATTTGAAGATGGGCTCACAGGTTGCTGTGAGTTGAGAGATAACTCTGCTAATGAAGTTGATTCTTCCCAAAAATCCCCGTATTTCTTTCTCTGTCTGAGGAATTGGCATTTCCTTGATGGCCTTGATTTTGGTGGGATCCAGCTCAATCCCTTTGTGGCAGACTAGGAAACCTAGCAACTTGCCTGATTTCACGCCAAAGGTGCACCTTGCTAGATTCAACTTCAAGTTGTACTTACGTAACCTGTTGAAGAGCTTTTTGAGATGGTCCAAATGGTATTCTTCCATTCGGTACTTGGCAATGATGTCATCCATGTAGATCTCTATCTATTTATGCATTAAATTATAGAAAAGAGCCATCATAGCTCGCTGATACGTTGCACGGGCATTGATGAGGCCGAATGACAACCGTCTATAGCAGAATGTTCCTCAAGGCGTGATGAAAGCAGTTTTCTTACGATCTTCCTCAGCGACCATAATTTGATGGTACCCCGCAAAGCAATCAGCAAAGGAGTACATGTCGTATTGAGTAGTATTGTCAATAAAAATATGGATAAAGGGCACATGAAAGCTATCTTTAAGTCAAGCTTTGTTCAGATCCTGGTAATCCACGCAAACTCGCACCTTTCCTCCTAGTTTAGGCACTAGAATAATGTTGGATATCCATTCTGGATATGTGGACACCATGATAATGACAGCTTGAAATTATTTAACAATTTCTTCTTTCACCTTTAAACTCCACTCAGGTTTCAATCGCTTGAGCTTCTGCCTGACTGGCTTAAATCCCTCCTTAATGGGAAGGCGATGAAGGACAATGTCAGTGGACAAACCCACCATGTCTTCATGAGACCATGCAAACACATCCTGGAATTGGGTTAATAGCGTAACCATGTCATTCCGTTGGTTTGGGGTTAAGTTTGAACTAATCTGGATTAGCTTAGGGCTTTCTAATGTTCCAAGATTGAAAGAATTGGTTTGGTCAAGGTTGGGTTGAGCTTTGTTTGCGACCTATTCCTTAATCTCCTGAGGTGTCTCAATGTCCTCTTGGATTTCCATCAAGTCTGAGTCCAACTTTTTATCAAAGTTACAGTCCTTGTGGAGAAAAGGCACCTCATTAGCAAGTACAGGCACATTTAAATTCAGAGTCCTGAAACAAAATATGCTTTAACTTAATATATGAAACTGTTTAATTATACAAAAGTGTTAGCATGTACTGATAAAATAACTGCTAATACTGTATAGAAAAGTAGGCAATTAAAGTTATCTACAGGGCATAAGGATTTTTGCCCTTTTTACCCTCGTCGACAACGATGCACGGAGTCTTGCTCCAATTGTCGAGGGTAAAGTCTGATAATGGATCGCGATGATGGAGAGTTTGTCATCGTCCTCCTTTTCCGAATGATTAACATAACATCTGGGCAATCATCATCTGGGGTATATCTGTTTGTATGTTCATCATGGATAATGATGCGTATGCCTGACATCATCAAGGCGATGTCATGTTTACGTTTCCATTCCCTCTCTTCCACTTCGGGATCAGGAATCAGGACCTATTTTGCTTTGAATGGTACTGATTTAGGAAACAGCATAGCCATAACATAGGCTGGCACCTTTACTGGAGACTGTATCAGCTCATGAGGTGCAGATGGAGAAAATCACCATGTGGCAGAAGCTTGAGGAACCTGCTTGTGCTTATGAGGATTCCTATGACTGGAACTGACGGGATAGCCTAGTTCGGATGTCCCAATTTGACTGGACACTTGAATTGGGTGCTTAATAACCTGCTCATTTTTACCAAGCCCTTGTACAGGATGATGACCCAATGACATCATTTCTTGACTGGCCGACATAACCTCTGCAGAAATCTTGGGTACAGGAAGTGGTGCTCCAATAGGATGGTATTGCGTGTTACTCACTTCCAAAGTATGAAAACTGTCCGGCTCAACTTCTGAAATAAAGCTGATGAGTGGTAGGTCTCTTTGTTCAGGACATTTCGGCTCAGTGTTGACAGTGACTCGGCTATTATTGATAATGTATTTGAGTTGTTGATGTAATGTAGAAGGAATGGCTCTAGCCATGTGGATCCATGGTCTCCCAAATAGCAGGTTATATCCTGAATTTATCTTGAGGACGTGGAAGGATACATTGAATGTATTTGGACCAATCTCAATTGGCAGCTCAATCTCTCTGACATAATTTAGTCGGGATCCTTTAAAAGCTTTGATAACCGTATGGCTACTTCGGATCCATTTGAGATTGATGTTTATCTTTATTAAGGTGGCGTAAGGACAGATATTCAGAGACGAACCTCCATCTATCAAAACTCCAGCTAACATATACCCGGAGGACAAAATTACGATGTGTAATGGCTTACAATGACTGGTCCCTTCGGGTGGTATGTCGTCATCAATGAAGGATATCACATTGTTGTTAAAAATGTGATCAACCAGATGTTAAAATTTTTCCGCATCCACTAATTTTGGTAAGTAGGCTTCTTCCAAAACCTTTAATAAGATCTTCTTGTGATCCTCGAAAGAGAAAACCAAGTCCAGTATTGAGATCTGATGTGGAGCTTCTCTTAAGCTTATAACCACCTTGGCTTCATTATGGCCCATAGTGCGGAGGATTTTTTTAATTTTCTCCATGGGAATCTTACCCTTTACTTTTATGGCGGGTTTCATCACCCTCTGAAGAAAATACAGTGGATTTTCCTTCGACACTGTAGCAACAGTATGAGATGTGGATCCTTCAACTTCTCCATAATTCCATGGGACTTTATGTAAGCTGACAACATGATACTGTGCTCTGAAGGGTAAAGAAATTGGCTCTGGTGCAGCCACTTTCAAAGGATTGTCAGCTCCTTTGAGTTGAATTGCTTATATGGGAAATGGTTTGACAATCTCATCAGCCTCGGCGGATATAACTTCTACTAATCCCTTCCATTTGGTAGGACATGTATTCCCACTCACGAGTAGCACAGTGTCATCGTCTGCCAATTGTAGGACACCGCTATCAATTAGATTCTAAATAAGATGGCGGAGTGCCCAACATTCTTCTGTGCTGTGACCGCGAGAATGTGAATGATATTGACAAACTCGATCAGAGTTGAACTATCTTGAACGGGGATTAATTGGAGGTAGAAGGGATGTAATTCTTCCTTAGTTGATTAGCATCTGAAATATCTCCTCCATAGGTTGGCCTAGGTATATAAATTCCCTTTAATTGGCAAAATCTCAACGGGTTTAGCACTTGCTCTCTTTGCAACCTTATCCTCCATAGCTTCTCTTTCTGAAGGTGATGGTGGAGCATTCATAACAAAAGGAAGGAGATAGGCATGCTCCTGGCTGACTAACTGGTGTATGACTTGATGCTGATGAGCCACCAGTTCTGCCAATTGTTCAATTTGCTTACAAAGAGCTTTCATCTTTCATTCCATATAAAATTGGAACTTTACATATTCCCATCTGTCAACACCGTCTTTGATGGTCTGGAATGATTCACCATTAAAATTAGAACTCTACCCAGCACTCCAACTAATCATGTTGACCCCTTCTTCTTTGTGTTGAGGAGGAGGGTTGTCTTGCACATGAGGTTGATCTGATTTGGTAACCACAATCTCACCGTGGTCTATTAAATCTTGGATCTTGTATTTCAAGGCCCAACAATCTTGAGTATCATGTCCAGGTGCCCTAGCATGATATGCACACTTCCGGGTAGCATTGAAACCCCTCCCATTAGGGTTAGCTGGTGGAAGAAGATGTGTGATTTTCTTCTAAGTAGTCAGAAGAGCTAGAATATTCTCGAGCGAGTCCCCTAAGGGTGCGAACGTTCGAGGGTGGTTTGCATCTCCACCTTTAGGCAATGGAGGGTTTGAAGACTGTGCTTGAAAAGGGGAGTAGTTTCTCCTCTGTATAGGCATGCTCTGACTGCTTTTCTGACCTTGTAGTATCAAGGAAACATCCTCTTCTTTCTTTTTATGGACCCACCGGGGGTTGTTTCAATAAGATCCGGATTGGATGTGCTCAGCAACTGCTTTAAGAGCTGCTAGGTCTTGTATCTTTCCTGACTTCAATTGCATCTCAGCCATCTCTATGTGTTTGATCATTTCAGAAAATGGTTTGTCAATACTAGCTAAAAAATTTTCATAGAAATGAGCTTCTTGTATGTCTATGAAAGTTATGACCATTTTTGACTCTGTCAAAGAAGGAATAACTTGAATAGAAAGGCGCCTCCACCTTTGAGCATACTCTCTTAAAGACTCATTAGACTGTTTCTTGACCTTGGTAATCTGTTACCCGTCAGGAGCCATCTGAGATTGAAAACTGTATTGAGTGAGGAAGGCGTGAGCTAGCTCTTCCCATCTATGGATCTTTGAGTTTTCTAATCTGGTATACCATGAATGGGCTTCTCCAGTCAGACTCTTCTAGAACAGTTGCATTCTGAGCTTCTCGTTTTCCGTATAAGATCCAAGTTCTCCAATGAACACCTTCAAATGTGTGTAAGGATCCCCTAATCCGTCAAACTTTTCAAAGTCAGGGGTTTTGAATTTCTCTGGATAATGAACACCAGGGAATATGTAAAGGTCAGCATATGAAACACTTCCACGTGTTCCAATCCCTTTGAGAGAACGGATAGTTTCTTCCATTTGAAGGACCTTTTTCCTGATATTACCGGTGTTTGGATCTCCTTTGAGATGGGTGTTTTCAATGTCTTTGTTGGTTAAATCCAACTGAGGTTCTGGATTTGTTTTATCCAAACCTTGTGTCCCTCCTTGTGTAGAGGATTTTGTATGTGTAGGCATCTTTGTACCCTGAGTAGACTAATGCAATTCTTTCAGCAGAACAACAAAATCTGTAATTTGTTTACTTAATCCATAAAATTCTTCTCTAGAAACGACATTAGACTGGTCAGAAGAAGATATGATTTGTTGTAGGCTCGTGGCCTTTTTGGATTTTGAGCTGGTAACAGGCCTAATTGTTTCCCTACAAAAGACTTATGTAGTTTAGTCTTAGGGATAATGTAAATTCTATCATAATGTGTCCATTTTAGGAATATCATCCTGCAAAATCGGGCGTTATTTGATAGCATGTCATGTATGCACAAATATTCTTCATATTTTCCATTATATAAAGATGAACATGGAATAAAATTATAAGTAAATGCTTTTACAGGTAATTGAAAATGGAAAGAATGAAGAGACTTTCCTCCGCGTTTGGTTTATCAGAGGCTAACCTATCTTAGGTTTACTCTCGCGGCTTTTTGGCATGAAGGTCCCCAGATCATCGCAATATACTTGACAGGAAGTTAATCTGGTCATTCAACTGGAGCGAATCTGGGTGGTGCCTTTCCTGAGCCTCGTTGGAATTAGTCTCCATACGAGTCCAGTATTCAAACACCGACAGTAGAGCCTCCTGGTGCAGGAACCACACAACATACATTCACAAACAACGTGTCTCACTGTTTATGAAAATGATGACATGTACAAAGCACTAATATCACATATAGATATATTGCAGTGCAGTAAGTAAAATGCATTCGTACACATTCATTATAAATGTAAATGTAACATTCAAACACAAGCATATAATAGTTTTGAAAAGCTTGTAGTAGTGGCTTAAACTCTCTTACTGGTGTCCCCAGCAGAGTCGCCACCTGTTGATGTCGGGATTTTTATTTGTCCCTTTTCGTTTCTTGCTCTTTGGTGTTCTCATGTTATATGAGATTTGTTTAAAAAAATAAGTGAAAAAGGTACGACATGTGTAATGTCGACGATTTGACTATAAGAGTCGCCAGTTGGTGTTTTTCACTGGTTGCACCAACGCAACCGAGAAAAGGTTTGCGCATTAACCCAGTGATGTGACACTACTAAACGGGTCTGAAATCGAGATTCATTTAGGTTCGGGGGTTTGATTATGCTGAGGGAAGGTGTTAGGCACCCCACGACATCCGTGGTACCACAGTGACCACCACTTTCCAAGAAACTGTTATATGAATGTGTGTGTGTCTGTGTCTGTGGATCAATGTGCAATTTATCTGGAAGTAGTGTGAGGCCTCGTTCGCACCTATATACAAATGGTTTGAATTTATATTAAAATTCAGTTTTAAACATGATATAGCAATGAAGTTTTGTAAAAGAGGTTTTTCAAACCATGTGCTCAATATTAATTGAGACCTTTTCATACTTCCATTTTATTATTAAATATTCGGCTTGTTTGCATTTATTTTCGGAATGCGAAGCATCTTCGAGAAAATAATATACAGCAGTGGCGAACTCCTCATGGGCATGACAACCATCTAAGGAAATTCAAACACTGTAAATAATGTACAAGCTTCCTACAGCTGAAAATGTCCATCACGGGAACTGAATCTAGATTCAGTAGACTAAATCTGTGATCACATGATTCATAGGCTCACAGGATGTCGCGGTTTATATGAAAAGCAGTAAGCAGTTATATATATATAAGCTATAATTATATATATACAGACATGATCAACCACCATGAAGAACCTCCATGGGGGATCAGAAATGTAAATATATAAAAGCGGTAAATATATATATGGACATGATCAACCACCACGAAGCACCTCCATGGGGGATCAGAAAAGTAAATAAAGCTGTAAAAGACAACAACCACCATGACGTAAACTCTAGGCGGGACTAAATGTAAATAAAGTAGTAAAAGGTCTCGAAGTAAACTCAAGACACGATATATATATATATATATATATATATATATATATATATATATATATATATATATATATAAGCGATAAATGCACATGATGTTTCTCAATCATTTACTCGATTTTTCATTTAAATGATTTGTTGCTATATATATATAAAAGCGAAGAAGCGCTCAGGATGTAAAATCGAGCTCATCAGAACAAAGTCGACAATGATTTTATATATATATATATATATATATATATATATATATATATATATATATATATATATATATAAAAGCAAGTAAACTCTCCAGACATAAGTTTGGGCTCAATCGAGGCATAACTTGATAATGTTAGTCCATTTATAAATATATACATATATAAGTAAATATATATATATATATATACAAATAGAAATGAAAACCACGGACCGAAGTCCGGGCATACACACACAACACGACTCTCAATGTGAAGAATAGTGTGTGTAAAGATGAAAAAAAAGACTCTATATGGATAAACACTCAGCTCCTGCGGGTAAAATATAGCTATATGTGAGCTAATAGGTGTTTAAAATGAGAAAGCACTTAATATGGGGTGTGTACAGAGCAAATTGGACAGGGATTCCTCGCCTCTTTTTCTCTTACAAATGGCCACCCCAAGCTCTATATTTATAAATTTGGGGAGTCAGTCAAGTGTACTGCGGCGTGCATGCAGATACACTTGCGGCTAGCCAGGGTGTCCCGGGCTATGCGGGTCCCACCGTCTCAAAGTACGTGCACTCGTGCACTGTGATGTCCACTTAAACTTCTAGAACTTCAATCCGAGCATCCGATCGAGGTGTACAAGACCTTTTTAGGACCGCTTTTATCGAGAGTTACGCAATGACATGGGATTAGAGGTTGTACGAAGTCAGGGAGAGGGGACCATGCCCATGGTCTTCAAGCTTCAAATTTTATCTGGTGTCATGCCATGCGTAATAGTCACTCGGGATTTGAACTCCTTGGCTCTTGTGGGACATTGTTGTGTAGAAATGTATGTATAAAATACTGAGATGGCACGCAGGGGTTGAGGTGGAAAGATGACGATTTGACTCCTCACTGGGGTTATCTCCGGTTTGGGCTGATAGCAGACATTGCTCAGGGTTACATTTGAGATTGGACTGCTGCAAGTGTTTAAATTCCGCAAGGTCATCTGTAAGTGTGCATGTCTTCCTGGTGTTATCTCTGGGTCTTTAGAATGAGTTCCTTGGCAGGAGGTCTGAGATTGAAGCTGAACGTATGCATTTGAAACAAGCATTTCAGGAGTTATCGCTGGAACTGCAACAGTATTCCTTGGGGTTATCTCCAAGGACGAAACTCAGGGTTATCTCCAAAGTTGGAATTGATACTCCCTGTGTGTGTTTCGGGGTTGAGACTGAACTTCTGGTAGTATCCGAAATGGATGTGACCTGTCTTCTAGGGTTATCTCTGAAAGACGAATCTGCCCTCCTACAATGTTAATAACTGGTGTGCAAAAAATTTTGAGTGTCTACACTCCCAGGTATTGGGGAGTTCATGTCGACGTAGTTCGCCACATGTTCAGGATGAATTTCAGCTGGAAAAAGTTTGATCCCCTGTTTAGGACAAACTGCAGGTGTGAAAAGTTTAATCTCATGTTTAGGACAAACTGCAGGTGTGAAAAAGTTTGATCCCATGTTCAGGACAAACTGCAGGTGTGAAAGGTTTAATCCTAGGTGGGATAACTGAAGTTGTATGAGAGGTAAATGAAGTGAAGTGAAGGATTTGCTGATCCAAAACTAGGCTGCTGGCTTGAAATGTGAGTTTCCCTGATGGGGCAGATGAGTATGAAGAAAGGTTGTAGTAAGGGTTAGAAAACCTGAATTGATTGGGGATCTGGTGATCTAGAACTAGGATGTTTGCTTGATGGTAACTTTAGACATAGTACCATTTCACAGTGTCTGAGTTGATGAGTTGTGGAAATTCATCGCCATCCATTTACTATAATCTGAGAGCACCTCCTGTCAATACCTCCTTGACAATAAATGGGCCTTCCCAGTTTGGGGTGAATTTTCCCTTAGATTAATCTTAGTTGTCCATGATCTTCTTCAAAACCAAGTCATGTTGCCTAAATTGTCGTAGTCGAACTTTTCTGTTGTAGGATCTGACGATCCTCTGTTGGTATAACTGACCATGGAAGATAGCATCACTTCACCTTTCGTCTATTAGAGACAATTGGTGATACCTGTCATGTAACCATTGTTCTTCATCCAGCTGAGCATTTATCAATACTCTAAGGGATTCCATTTCCACCTATATAGGGAGCACTGCTTCCATCCCATAGGCTAATAAGTAGGGGGTTGCCCCAGTGGAAGTGCGCATTGATGTTCTGTAGGCTAATAAATTTAGAGGCAATAAGTCGGGCCATCCTTTATGATTGGCGGACATCTTTTGAATGATCTTCTTGATATTTTTATTAGTCGCTTTAACAGCACCATTCATCTTTGGACAGTAGATGACGGAGTTGAGTGTTTGATGTGGAATTTACTGCATAACTCCTCCATTATTTTATTATTGAGGTTCTTAGCATTATCTGACACAATTACCTCTAGTTGTCCATATCGATAAATGACATTGTTTATGATGAAACCAATGATAACTTCTTCGGTAACCCTAGGGAAGGAGGCTACCTCTACCCAATTGGTGAAGTAGTCGATCATGGTGAAGATAAATCGATTCCCATTACTGGCTTTGGGCTCGATGGGCCCGATCACGTCCATTCCCCACATTGAGAAGGGACAAGGTGAACTCATATTGTGGAGCTCCCTTGGAGGGGCCTGGATAACATTCCCATGAATTTGGCATTGGTAGCATCTCTTGACGTGATCATCACAGTCAGCCTTGAGCGATAGCCAGTAATGCCCTATTTTTAAGATCTTCTTAATAAGTAGAGGGCCTCTCATGTGTGGGCCACATACTCCACCATGGATTTCATCCATGAGCCTCTGAGCTTGGTCCTTGTCCAGACATCTAAGGAGACCTAGTCCTGTATCTCGTTTGTAGAGTACATCTCCGCTCAGGTAAAATTTTATAGCCAATCGATGGATCCACCTTCTTTCATTCGGGCTCACCTCAGTGGGTGTAGATCCATCTCGCAAGTACTCCATGATTTGCTGATACCAAGGATCTTGGATGGGAGGTAGCTCATCTGATACTTGTCCAATATAGTTCCCATAGGCTGGAGCATTTTCCAAGGCAAATGTAATACTTGGCATGTTTTCCTTGTCAGTTATGTTGATCAAGGAGGCCAAAGTTGCTAGTGCATCTACAAATTCATTCATATTTCGAGGAATGTTGAGGAAGGATATTTCATCAAACTTCATAGCCATCTGTAGAACTTGCCGATGGTAAGGTAGCAAATATAGCTCTTTAGTGTGATAGATTCGTGTGGTTTGTTTGATTACCAATTCTAAATCTCCGAAGACAGTTAACCATCTGATACCCATTGATTGGGAAAGTTTTAGCCCCATGATGCAGCCTTCAAACTCAATTTGTATTGTTGGTCTTGATAAAGCGCAATTTGGCGACAATGGGATCTTGCTCCCCGTGCGGATACTAGAACTGCTCTAGCCCCAGAACCTTCCATGTTTATAGCTCCATCAAAATACATTTTTCACGTCTAGTATGCATCATAATGATGGTGTTGTTGTACTGTCATTACCCCTTCATTGGGGAAGTATGTTTCTAAGGGTTTAAAATCCCCTGAAGGTGTGGTGGCCAGTTGATCCGAAATTCCTTGACCTTTGATAGACTTTTGCATCACGTAGACTATGTCAAATTGTTGTAGGATCAACTGCCATCTGGACAGCTGACAATTTAACATGGGTTTACTGAACACGTACTTGAGAGGATCCACGTGGGATATGAAATGGGTTGTGTGACCATAGAGGTAATGATGTAATCTCATGGAAGCCCATGCTAAAGTACAACAAGTCTTCTCAATCAGAGTGTACTTGTGGTCATTGCTGCTGAATCTTTTGTTGAGGTAATAGATAGCTCCCTCTTAGCCTCTATCGTCTTTCTGTCCCAGCATACAGCCCATGGCATTGTCATTGATTGACAGGTACATGAATAGGGGAACATTATCCCTAGGAGGTACCAAAATAGGAGCTTTGACTAGCTGCTCTTTGATTGTAAGGAAGGCTTTCTGACACTCATCGTTCCATTTCATGGAGGAGTTCTTCCTTAACAACTTGAAGATTGGCTCACAGGTTGCTGTGAGTTGGGAGATGAATCGGCTGATGAAGTTGATTATTCCCAAAAATCCCCGTATTTCCTTCTCTATCTGAGGAATGGGCATTTTTATAATGGCCTGGATTTTGGTGGGATCCAGCTCAATCCCTTTGTGGGTGACTAGGAATCCTAGCCACTTGCCTGATTTAATGCCAAAGGTGCACTTTAATGGATTCAACTTCAAGTTATACTTACGTAACCTATTGAAGAGCTTTCTGAGATGGTTTAGGTGGTCATCTTCCTTTCAGGATTTGACAATGATGTCATCCACATAGATCTCTATCTCTCTATGCATTAAGTCATGGAAAAGAGCCATCATAGCTAGCTGATAGGTAACTCCGGCATTGATGAGGCCAAAGGACAACTGTCTATAGCAAAAAGTTCCCCAAGGAGTGATGAATGCAGTTTTCTCACGATCCTCTTCAGCAACCATAATTTGATGGTACCCCACAAAATAATCAACAAAGGAGTACATTTGTATTGAGTAGTATTGTTAATGAGTATGTGGATAAATGGCATGGGAAAGCTATCTTTAAGGCAAGCTTTATTCAAATCTTGGTAATAGATGACGATATCAGTGGATAAACCAACCATGTCTTCATGAGACCATGAAAACACATCCTAGAATTGGGTTAATAGTGTAACCATATCATTCCTTTGGTTTGGAGTGAGGTCTATACCAATCTGGATTAATCTAAGGCTTTCTAAAATTCTGAGATTAAATGAGGTGGTTTGATCAAGATTTGGCTTAGGTTTGTCTTCGACCCATTCTTTGATCTCCTGAGGTATCTCAATGTCCTCTTGTATTTCCATCAAGTCTGAGTCCAACTTTTCATCAAAGTTACAATCCTTGTGAAGAAAAGGCACCTCATCAGCAAGTATAGGCATATCTAAATTTAGAGTCCTAAACAAAATATGCTTTCACTTAATATATGAAATTGTTCAATCATACAAAGTGTTAGAACATAATGACAAAACAACTGCTAATACTGTACAGAAAAGTAAGTAGTTATAGTTATCTACAGGGCAGGGGGAGTTTCTGACCTTTTTACCCTTGTCGACAAATGCAAGGAGTGTTGCTCCAATTGCCAAGGTTGAAGTCCTGATGGACAGCAGTGATGAAGGGGCTGTTATCATCCTCCTTCTCCTGAATGATGACCATGATTTCTGGGCAATCATTGTCTAGGATGTCTCTATTCATACCCTCAGTATAGATAATAATGCGTATGTTCGACAACCACCTGGAGATGTCTTGATTAATTTTTCGTTCCCTTTCTTCCACTTCGGGATCTGGAATCAAGACCTCTTTTCCTTTAACCAGTATTGGCTTAGGGAATAACATAGTCATCACATGAGCAGGAACCTTTAGTGTAGGCTGTGAAAGTTCATCCTCTGCAGGTTTAGGCAATCGCCATATAGCTGAAGATGAAGGAACCTGTTTGTGTTTGTGAGGATTCCTGTGACTAGAACTAGCAGAATAGCCTAGTTTGGTTGTCCCTATTTGACTGGTCAGTTGAATTGGGCACTTTATGCCTTGATGGCCTTGTCCCAATCCCTTTCGAGGTTGATAACCCAATGATATCATCTCTTGAGTGGCCGACATTACCTCGACAGAAATCTTGGGTATGAGAGGTGGCTCCCCAATGGGATGATAGTAAGTGTTGTTCACCTCCAGGGCATGGAAACTAACCAGCTTAACTTCTGAATTGAAGCTGATGATTGGTATGTCACCTTGTTCGGGACATTCCGGCTCAGCATTAACAATGACTAGGCTATTGTTAATGATGTATTTGAGTTGCTGGTGTAGGGTGGAAGGGACGGCTATGGCCATATGAATCCAATGTCTTCCCAAGAGCAAGTTGTATCTTGTAGCTATTTTGAGCACATGAAAGGATACGCAGAATGTATGTGGACCAATCTCCACATGTAGTTCAATCTCCCCAACAACATTTTGTGGGGATCCATCAAAAGCTTTGATAACTGTATGGCTGCTTTTGATCCTTTTGAGATTGATATTCATCTTCTCCAAAGTGGCATAAGGGCAGATATTCAAAGATGAACCTCCATCTATCAAAACTCCTCCCACCATGTATCCGGAGGACATAACCGCTATGTTCAACGGTTTGCAATGACCAGTCCCTTCAGGAGGTATGTCGTCATTAGTGAAAGATATCACATTGTTGTTAAAAATGTGATCAACCAGATGCTGGAATTTTTCAACATCTACTCATTTGGGCAAATGGGCTTCTTCCAAAACCTTTAGCAAGATCTTCTTGTGATTTTCGGAAGAGAAAACCAAGTCCAGTATGGAAATTTGTTGTGGAGCTTATCTCAAACTTAAAACCACCTAGGCTTCATTATGGCCCATAGTACGGAGGAACTCTTCTATCCTCTCCATGGGAATTTTCCCCTTTGATTTGATAGTAGGTTTCATCACCCTTTGGGGAAGATACAGTGGATTCTCCTTCAACATTGCAGCAGTTATATGAGATGTGGATCCTTTAGCCTCTCCATAATTCTATGACACTTTTTGTAGGATGACAACAGGATACTGCGTTCTATATGGCAAGAGGATTGGCTTTGGTGCAGCCACTTTCAAAGGATTATCAACACCCTTGAGTTGAATTGCTTGAATTGTGAGTGGTTTGGTAGCCAAATCATCCTCAGCGGATATAACTGCTACAACCTCCTTCCACTTTGTAGGACATGTATTCCCACTCTCATGTAATAAAGTGTCGTCGTCTGCCATCTGCAGGACACTGCTGTCAATTAAATTATGAATAAGATGGTGGAGTGCCCAGAATTCTTCTGTGATGTGACCGTGAGAATGGGAGTGATACTAATATGTTCCATTAGAATTGAACCATCTTGAATGGGGATTGATTGGAGGTAATAGAGTTGTAATTCTCCCTTCATTGATCAACATCTAAAATATCTCCTCCATTGGTTGACCAAGGTATGTAAATTCCCTTTTGTTGGCAAAATCTTGACGGGCTTTAGCACTTGCTCTTTTTGCAATCTTATCCTCTAGTGTTTCACTTTCTAGAGACGATGATGGAGTATTCATAACAAAATGTAGAAGACTAGCATGCTCCTGACTGACTAACTGACGTGTGACTTGGTGCTAATGGATCACCAGTTCTGCTAATTGGTTTACTTACTTACAAAGAGCTTTCATCTTTTGTTCCATCATAAACTGGAACAGAGCATAATCCCATTTTCCAGCACCATCCTTGCTAGTTTAGGATGATTCACCACCGTAATTGGAACTTTGCCCACTACTCCAATTTATCATATTAACATCCTCTTCCTTATGTTAAGGAAGAGGGTTGTCTTGCACATGAGGTTGGTCGGTTTTAGTCACCACGATCTCACCATTATCAATTAAATCATGGATCTAGTGTTTCAAGGCCCAACAATCCCGAGTATCATGTCCTGGAGCTCCGGCATGATAAGCACACTTCTTGTTAGCATTGAAACTCTTCCCATTCGGGTTGGCTAGTGGAAAAAGATGAGTAATTTTCTTCTGAGTTGTCAGAAGATTGAAAATGTTCTCGAGTGAGTCCCCTAAGGGTGTGAACACTCGATTGCGTCTGACTTCTCCACTTATGGGCAATGGAGGTTTTGAAGACTGTGTTTGAAAGGGGGAGTAATTTCTCCTCTAAATTGGCATGTTCTGACTGCCTTTTTGACCTTGTAGTATCAAGGAAACATCCTCCACTTTCTTCTTATGGACCCTCCGGGGGTTGTTTCCATAAGTTTCGGACTGGATGTGCTCAGCACCAGCTTTGAGAGTGGCAAGGTCTTGAATCTTTCCTGACTTCAATCCCATCTCAGCCATTTCTTTGTGTTTGATCATTTCAAAAAATGGCCTGCCTATGCCAACTAAGATTCTCTCATAGAAAGGAGCTTTTTGTATGTCTATGAAGGTCATCACCATCTCAGATTCAGTCATAGAGGGAATAACTTGAGCAGCAAAGTGCCTCCACCTTTGAGCATACTCTCTGAAAGACTCATTGGCTTATTTCTTAACCTTGGTAATTTGGTACCAGTCTGGAGCCATCTGAGATTTGACATTGTACTGACTGAGGAAGGCATGAGCTAACTCTTCCCAGCTGTGGAACTTAAAGTTGTCTAATCTGGTATACCATGATCTGGCTTCTCCAGTTAGACTCTTTCTGAACAGCTACATTCTGATCTTCTCATCCTTGGCATAAGATCCAAGTTTTCCAATGAATACCTTCAAATGTGTATAAGGATCTCCCAACCCATCATATTTTTCAAAGTCAGGAGTTTTGAACTTATCTGGATAATGCACACCAGGGAATATACAAAGGTCAGCATATGAAACACTCCTGTGTGCTCCAATTCCTTTGATAGAGCGAATAGTTTCTTCCATTTGAAGGACTTTCTTCCTAATATCACCAGTGTTTGGATCTTCTTTGAGATTGGTGTTGTCAGGGATTTTATTGATTTTGTCCAGCTGAAACTCAGGTATGTAAGCTTCTTTGTCCGGACCTTGGGTTCCTCCCTATGTAGATGATTCTGTATGTATGGGCATTTGTGGACCCTGAGTAGACTGGTGTAGTTCTTTATGCAGAACAGTCAAATCTGTAATTTGTTTGCTTAATCCATCAAACTCCTCGCGAGAGACAGCAGTAGGACTAGACTGATCAGATGAAGCCATTTGGTTGCAGGCTTGTTGTCTTTTTGGACTTTGAATGAGTAACAGTGTAAGACCCCAACTTATTATTAATGAAATTTAATTTTCTCTATTTATTATTTTGAAATAGTAAGGGTTGATTTGATTAATGTGGATAGTTAGGGGTAAAAAATCATAAATATTTCAAAATAAGCAAGTGGTTATAAAATATTCATTGTTGTCGGAGAATATTAAATCTTTGTCGGGGAATATTCGTGCGACGACAGCCTATGACCATGTGTGGGCCCCATAACTGAAAGCGATTGGATGAAGAAAGCGATAAATATAAGTTGTTTAAAAATACTACAGGCGTAGTTATTCACAATTAACAACTTGTTGGAATACCGTTGTGGTTAAAAACACGATGTCGCGTTGTTGCGCACAAGAAGATTGCAGTATTGCACCAATTATTGATTCTTACGTGAAGAAGGCACTACTCGATAATGGTTACTGATAATTCTTTGTTTAGTATTTTATTGAGTTAATAATTCTTTGCGTTGATATTTTATATTCTTGTTGTTTCAATAATTGTCATTACACGGTATTTTTCATTATCGAAGCAATAATTCATATTATCCGAATAATATTATTAGATAACATTATTGGCAATGTCTAGAAAGTTACGCCTAAGGAGAGGTTTGGTCACCTAATTTGCGGCAATGTGAAGAAATTCTTATTGGAAAGCCCCTCTATCCAGGAAGCGCACGGTTGTCAATAATGTGATTCGTAATATTATTTATGAATAATTAATTATTGATTTATATGATGAGGAAAATATTGATTTTATGAGGATATAGATGGAGAAAATTTTTAATGTGACAATTGTTGAAAATTAATATTTTATCTTTTTCTGATAAAATAATTCATTTAAATATATTATTTTAATAATATATTAGTGATGATATTTTTACAATGAATGTGGGATATATTAGTATATGAGGAGGAAGAGTATTTTTGTGGCATTAAATGTTTAACACATGTTTTGTGTGTTGGTGGACACAATTATTGACCGAAATTTGATTATAGCCTGTAAAATTGCCCGTTTGTGGATTTCGGTTAATTTTTATTTGGAATTTGGAAAAACTTTCTTCTGTAAAGTTGTAGAGAATTGAATTTCCTATAAAAACTCGCGAGATTCGAATTTTCTGATGAAAGGGCTATTTATTATGAATTATTGAAGTTCCGAAGTTCTGAAATAATTAATTTTTTGGAGTTTTAGTTAATTATTTTGAGAAAAACGTTTTTTGCAACTAAGTTGGCCTCACATGTGATTCAAATGGGCTGAGATCAGTTGTCTAAGGTGGGCTAAAGAAAATGTGAAAAATATATTAATATTATATTCATTTTACGCTTTGGTGTTCTAAGCATTTTCCTATAAATAGGGTGCTTAGGTTAGAATTGAAAAACACACGTAAGCTGAAGTTTCTCTCTATTTCTCTCTCGATATATTGAGTGTATTCTTGTGAGTATACTTTGAGTATTGTTAGAGGCGGTGTGAAGTTCCCTTCAAAGACTATATACCGGTATTCCAAATTAGAAGTACTAATCTTTCGAGGTAAGGGATGTTATTTTCTTCTCAAATGATATTATTTCTTCAATATCATTATCTTTGAAATATTAGTTGGAACTTTTATCAAATTTAGAACTTTTTTTTCATGTCGGGGTACTATTATTCATGAGTTACTATTCACGAGTTACTATTTATGAGTTACTATTCACGAGTTACTATTCACTTAGTACTATTCATGAAGCGTGAAGATATTTTTTATGGAATTTCTATCTTTTGGTGTGGAGTTACTATTCACGATACTATCGGACTATTCACGATATCTGACACTATTCATAGAAAAATAAAATTTCTTCTTTTTGTCCAAAATATCTATTCTCGGATACTAGCTTTGATTGTATCCATGTTTTGATCATTCTTGAATTTTACACCACTATGATTATTTTTGAGGTATTTTTGAACATGGATAAAACAAAGTACGAATCCTTAATCCTTAATCCTTAATCCTTAATCCTTGTCATTTTGTTTCTTTGGATTCATTTCTTTAAAAATATTTTCATCATCCTCGGTCTTAAATGATGATATTATTGAATATCTTTGTACGTGTAGTGCAAAGATGAATGATTTCTGAAGAATATCTTTGGGTCAGTAGTGGAAAGATGAGCAGTGTGTTTAGATGAACATGATTAATCGATGAATATCTTTGGCTGTAGTGCAAAAGATGAATATTTGATTCCGGATGTATATTGATTGATGTTACGGGGATAAAAGATAGAGCGATGAACTTTTAAATTCATACATAGAAGATAGTAGTTTGCATTCTCTACTTAACTCTTCTAATGAATTATTATTTCATTGCGAATATTGATTTAAAATTTGTTGTCTATTGTATTCTATTAGATTTTTCACTGTTGAAGACTAACGGTAATTTGTTGTATATTATCTTAGTCATAATATTCTTTCTTTGGGCTAGTTGAGCTCACCCTTTTCCTTTTGTTCCATTTTTTCTTCTCGGGAGGCGAGAATATAGCGAGTGCAAGTCGGGTATGGAATGAAGGTTTTAGAAAGGATTGTTTAGTAGTCCTCACCATTTTGTAAAATAATGTATCAATAAATGTGATGAGGATTTATTTGAGTATAGATATTGTCTAGAAGATAATATTTGTATTCAAACTCGCAGATTTTTGTTGTAATAATAAAAGTTGTAGTTGTTTACGTACCATGTATTGACAACTTAGAATAGGTGATGTATACCTATTTTGGGGGCGTCACAAATAGGCCCAATTGTTTCCCTACAAAAACATATATAGTTTAGTCTTAGGGAATGTATAAATGTTTACATGATATGTGATGTATCTGTTCTAGGAGTATTATCCTGCACAACGGATGTCAGCTGCTTGTATGACAAGATAACATGTTAGGTTTTAATATGCATGTACACATATTCTTTCATATTTTCCATTACATAGAGATTGACATGGAATGAAATTACAAGTAACTGATTTTACAAGTAATTGAAAATGGAAAGCATGAAGAGACTTCCCTCCGTATTTGGTTTATTAGAGGTTGACCTATCTTAGGTTACTCTCGCGGCTTTTTGGCATGAAGGTTCCCAGATCATCGCAATTTACTCGATGAGAAGTTAATCCGGTCTTTCAACTAGAGCGAATCTGGGTGGTGCCTTTCCTGAACCTCGTTGGAATTAGTCTTCCTACGAGTCCAGTAATCAAACACCGACAGAATAGCCTCCTAATGGAGGGACCACACAACATACATTCAGATACAATGTGTCTCACCATATGAAAATGATGACTTGTGCGAAGCACTTTAAATATCATAAGCAGATATAGTGTGAAACACTAAGTAAATGCATTCGTACACATTCATTCAAATGTAAATTCAACATACACACACAACCATATAACAATTTTGAAAAGTTTGTAGTAGCGGCTTAAGCCCTCTTATTGGAAATCCCCAGCAGAGTCGCCACCTGTCGACGTCGGGATTTTTATTTGTCCCTTTTATATTCTTGTCTTTTGATTTTCTCATGTTAGGTGAAATTTGTTTGAAAAAACAAGTTGTGAAAAGGTCCGACATGTATATGTCGATGATTGGACTGTAAGAGTCTCCAGTTGGTATTTTTAAATGGTTGTACCAACTCAACCGAGAAAAGGTTTACACATTGACCACGTGATGTAACACTGCTAAACTGGTCTATGAAACTGAGATTCGTTAGGGTCTGGGAGCTTGATTATGAGGAGGGAAGGTGTTAGGCACCACCCGACATATGTGTTACCATGGTGACCGCCACTTTTTAATTAAACTGTTATATGAATGTGTGTGTTTGTGTGTGTGTGTGGGTCAATGTGCAATTATCTGGAAGTAGTGCTATGCCTCGTTTGCACCTATACAAAGGATTTGAATTTTGTATAAAATTCAGTTTTAACAAGATATAGAAGTGAGGTATTGTAAATAAAGGTTTTTCAAACCCTTATGCTCAATAGTAATTGAGGCCTTTGATACTTCAATTTTATTAAGTGTTCGGCTTGATTGCTTTTATTTTCGTGATGTGATGCATCTTCGAGAAAGTAATGTACAAAGCAGTGCCGAATTCCTTACGGGCATGAAAGCCATCCAAGGAAATTCAAACACCATGAGAAATTTATAAGCTGGTTACAGTTGGAAATGTCCATCACGGGAACCGAATCTTGATTCAGGAGTCTGAATCTGTGATCACATGATTCCTAGGCTCACATGATGCCGCAGTTTATATGAAAGTTGTAAGCAGTTATATATATAAAAGTTGTAAATATATATACAAACGATCGACCACCACGAAGTAAACTTCATGGGGAATTTGAAATGTAAATATATAAAAGTGGTAAATATATATATAGACAATTAACCACCATGAAGCACCTCCATGGGGGATCGGAAATGTAAATAAAGTTGTAAAAACGATCAACCGCCACGAAATAAACTCCAGGCGGGACTAAAAGTAAATAAAGCAATAAAAGGCCACGAAGTAAACTCCAGGCCTGACAGAAATGTAAATATATATATATAAGTATATATATACAAAAGAAACAAAAAGCCACGAACCAAAGTCTGAGCACACGCACACAACACGACTTTCAACGTGAACAACTGTGTGTGCACAATAGTGGAGAAAGGCTTTAAGAAAGGTAAGAAGGATTACAGTGGACTGCCAAAGAAGACTTCAATAGCTTTAAATGGATGAACACTCGGTTCCCACTGGTAAAATATAGCAAAGTATAAGCTTACAAGTTTTTGAAATGAGAAAGTACTCAGTTTATAGTGTGTACAAAGCATATTAGACAGGTCTTCCTTGCCTTTCTCTTCTTGAAAATGGCCACCCCAAGCCCTCTAATTTTAGAGGGGGGTGCCGTAAGAACACCTACAGCTGCCTAGGGTGCCCTGGGCTTCGCGGGTTCGGTCGTCTCGAAGTACGTTCATGCATGCAATGTGATGTCCACTCGAACTTTAAGAACTTCAATCCGGGCATTTGATTGAGGTATATAAGACCTGTTTCGAAGTGTTATTGTCGAGAGCTACACAATCACATGGGATTAGAGGTTGTATGAAGTCAAGAAGATGGGACCATGCCCTTGGTCTTCAGGCTTCAAATTCTATCCGGTGTGCTGCCTTGTGTAGTAGTCACTCGGGATTGGAGCTATCAGTTCTTGTAGGACACTGCTCTGTAGAATGTATGTTGAAATGTTGTTGGGATGGCGCAACGTGGGATCGAGGTGGAAAAATGACAATTTTGCCCCTCACCGGGGTTATCTCCGGTTTGGGCTGATTTAGCAGTCGTTGCTCAGGGTTATCTCTGAGATTGGGTTGTTGCAAGTGCTGAATGTCCTCAGGGTTGTCTTTGAGGTGTGCCTGACCTCCCGGGGTTGTCTCCAGGCTTGGGACTAAGTGCCTCCGGGTTATCTATAAGGTTGAAGCTGATTGCAAAGGTTGAAATGAGCTTTTCCGGGGTTATCTTTGGAACTGCAACTGCACTCCTTGGGGTTATCTCTGAGGTTGAGGCTGAAACTCTCGGTGTTGTTTCCAGGATTGGATTTGAGTATCTAAGGGTTATCTCTGAGATGAAACTACATTCTTCGGTGTTATTTTTGGAAGACGATTCTGCCCTCCTACAAATGTTAGTAACAGGAATTCAAAATTTTGAGTGTTTACAGAAGATAATCCATGCCAGATGCATAAGTAATGAAGCTGTAGGGAAAACTAAGCCCTGAACACGATAAAATATCAAATGGATCCTCAATTCCTACCAAGAAAACTGATCAAGAAGCAGCGTTTGTACCCTCTGCTGACTGAAAGGAGTAAGATATGGCTATCTCATGGGAAAAACAACACCCATGGCGTTGGAATGTGCCAATCGATCTCAAGTGTGTCATAACCACACGTACATCAAGATCAAACTATATGTAAATTCCCCCACAGAATGGGACTGGAAATATATGGCCAACCTCAAGGTCTCTGCCAGAATCATCGGTAAAATGGTATGTCCCTCCCAGAGAGCCCGCACTGCCATAATCACGTTGATGTCTAAATGGTCCATGTACAATGGCATATACAGATAAGCCACCAGGCACATCAAAAGTACATCTAATCTGGTAACACGTCAATCATTCTTCGATGTGGTGAAATCCCCGGAGTACTGCACATAACTATCCAAGGAGAAAAATCTGTTAATTAGAAAATGCATGGACACTACATGCGCTAAGAAGATATCATCCAGGGAAACTATGCGCCTCTAACCGGTGAGGGTAATAAAGCTATGGCTCATATATCACTGACCATCCAAGTGTAAGGCTTGTCCAGTGGCAAATATGTCTGACGCTCATACTACTCTAAGGTAGGAGTCAACTCATGGGTCTCAAACTGGAACACCTGCTTCTTCGATACCCAGTGCTCCAGCATGCCATCTACAAAACCCAATGGAACCTGGAACATCAAGAAGGTCATGGAGTAATGCATCAGCTGATCTACTGTCACCTAATCTAGGGAGGACAAACTGTCATACCACGATCTCAAATAGGAGGCCACCAATACTTGTGGGGTATGATCTATCCGGCTAACTATGGAGGAAGACATTTGTAGGGCCGTGTCATAAGACCATCCAGGGGTTAATGCTGAACTCATCTCTGGAAATACATATTCATAACATAATACATGCATGATAAATAATAGATGATAATATGATGTAGGGAATGGAAAATAATATACATACATTTCTAAGTACATCATCATCTAATACATCATCTCTATATACAACTGAAAAAATACAGGGAAATGGGGCACAGCCGACCAACAACTAATAGATGCCTATCAAAAGATATAACGAGAATGGGGCACAACCACCCAATATCTAACAGAGGCCTATCAAAAGATATAGCGAGAAATACATCAAAAGAAGTCAATAGTGTTGATGTTTACATCATCTAACCTATCCATCTGATGTAACTCCTCCCGAGTTACTGTATCTCCACAAACAGGGATATCAGGCCGATACAATGGAGGATCTGTACCGGAAAAACCATCTGAATATGGGCCATCTAAAGGGCCAGCCCCATGAGCTAGAAGGATCAAAAGAATCCGCCATAGAAGTATCTATGCCCAAATGTTGGATGAAAAATGTGCCCGGTCCAACTGATGGGTCAAGCTGTTAATGTGTGTTAGTTGAGTAGGCTCACAAACGCAGGAAATCTAATCCACCATCATGATAGAGCCAGGAACCATATCCCCTATGAACTGTGTAGCGTGGGTCTGAGCTCTGATGGTACGAGAGAACCACTAGCGATATAATGCCTCCTGAGTGAGCGGTCCCTTTGACAAAGAAAAACCATCAACTCCAACCAACGAGATATCACTAATCGGCGACCATGACACAGGCCAATAATTCCTGACAGAAGGAAAGATTAGTATACGAATCTCTCATGTAGTGCTCCTGATAGCACGATCTCCTAAATAGAGCTCTCATCCTCCATTTGTGAAGAGAGGAATCCGACGGGTGGATATCACATTCTAGATACTAGTCGGGAAACCACCCTCAAAGCCAACTATCAAGTGGTCCACAAAATAGGGAACCTATATAATCACATCAACTGTCAATAGCTCAAACTGTAAGCGTGAATGGGTGAAACTCTTAGCTACAGTAACCTCAACCAGCGTGGAATGATACCATCATCATCCTCGTGAATAGGTGTCTAAACCTAACATACTAACGGGGCACAGACATAGAAGCCTCTCATAGGCCCAAAATTGCCAATAAAAGATCAAACATCTGCGGTCAGTCAACACTCTTAACCCGAACAAGGGAAAACAAAATAGAAAATACTCACCAGCAGGAATGGGTAAAATCTTAGCCAAGCCTCCATCAAGCCTTGTGAGCGTATGCGCATTCCTCTGAAGAAAGAGGCAAAGGTATAGGAGCCCCAGTCAAACTCTCCAATATGGTCCACCTCTCGTGTGGCGCTAACTAAAGCGAACGACACCATGGAAGAGTTATCCGCCAGGAAACAACCCCGGAGAATGATCAGGAACAATCATCGAAGAATGTAATCCCTGACTCTCCTGTCATCGGGTAATGACTCACTCAACGCCCCATTCATAGCATCTACACTCAAAGGACCAGTACGAACTGTCTTGCTTTTGAGTGCCTCAACCTAGACTCCTAGTAAAGATCTGACGGCAGTAGGGGAAATGTCAGTCACACAAGGCACTGGAGCCCCAGAAAACTCTATACCGGTGATAAACCGCCAATCCATTGGCGTCATCATCACCTCGTAATCTAGCAAATAGAGAGACTGAGTCTGGTAAAACCAGCGCTTAGACAACACCCTGAGGTAACCCCAGGGACAACAGCAGGGGAGGATGGAAAAGAACGTGTTGAAACCTAAAGCATACATAATCTCTCAGTACTCTGGACGAAGAGTCTGGTACAGAGAGTGTATACTAAACCTGCATCATAATGCAAATCAACAACAGAACC
This sequence comes from Panax quinquefolius, assembly GCA_020205615.1. NCBI lineage: Eukaryota > Viridiplantae > Streptophyta > Magnoliopsida > Apiales > Araliaceae > Panax > Panax quinquefolius. The sequence continues at coordinate 103,890,852 of CM035154.1, read as the reverse complement.
CTTGCTCCTCGTCAATAGGAAAAAAGAAGATCAAACACAGCTTTTACCTCGTTCGCATACAAATAGATCGAGGGGTGACGACTCAAATCATCCAGAAGCTCTAGAATCATCACATTAATGGCTGGAAGATCCTTGCGGGGAATAGAAGTAGTAGGAGCAGGAGCTGCAATCGATACATCTTCCTCCTCATCCTCGACATCTGATACCTCAACTCGGATAGGATAAATCACTAACTTCATCAACCGAAGAGGCTGTCAAGCTGGGCGAGGCTGAGGCACATGCCCTTGGTCTTCAGGCTTCAATCACATGGGACCATGCCTTTGGTCTTCAGGCTTCAAATTCTATCCGGTGTGCTGCCTTGTGTAGTTGTCACTCGGGATTTGAGCTATAAGTTCTTGTAGGACACTGCTCTGTAGAATGTATGTTGAAATGTTGTTGGGATGGCGCAACGTGGGATCGAGGTGGAAAAATGATGATTTTGCCCCTCACCAGGGTTATCTCCAGTTTAGGCTGATTTAACAGTCGTTGCTCAGGGTTATCTCTAAGATTGGGTTGCTGCAAGTGCTGAATGTCCTCAGGATTGTCTTTGAGGTGTGCTTGACCTCCCGGGGTTATCTCCAGTCTTGGGACAAAGTGCCTCGGGGTTATCTCTAAGGTTGAAGCTGATTACAAAGGTTGAAATGAGCTTTTCCGGGGTTATCTTTGGAACTGCAACTGCACTCCTTGGGGTTATCTCTGAGGTTGAGGCTGAAACTCTCGGTGTTGTTTCTAGGATTGGAATTGAGTATCTCTGGGTTATCTCTGAGATGAAACTACATTATTCGGTGTTATTTTTGGAAGACGATTCTGCCTTCCTACAAATGTTAGTAACAGGAATTCAAAATTTTAAGTGTCTATAGAAGATAATCCATGATAGATGCATAAGTAATGAAGCTGTAGGGAGAACTAAGCCCTGAACACAACAAAATATCAAATGGATCCTCAATTCCTACCAAGAAAACTGATCAAGAAGCAGCGTTTGTACCCTCTGCCGACTGAAAGGAGTAAGATATGGCTATCTCATGGGAAAAACAATACCCATGGCGTTGGAATGTGCCAATCGATCTCAAGTGTGTCATAACCACACGTACATCAAGATCAAACTATATGTAAATACCCCCATAGAATGGGACTTGCAATATATGGTCAACCTCAAGGTCTCTGCCAGAATCATCGGTAAAATGGTATGTCCCTCCCAGAGAGCCCGCACAGCCATAATCACGTTGATGTCTAAATGGTCCATGTACAATGGCATATACAGATAAGCCACCAGACACATCAAAAGTACATCTAATCTGGTAACACATCAATCATCCTTCGATGTGGTGAAATCCCCGGAGTACTGCACATAACTATCCAAGGAGCAAAATTTATTAATTAGAAAATGCATGGACACTACATGCCCTAAGAAGATATCATCCAGGGAAACTATGCGCCTCAAACCGGTGAGGGTAATAAACTGCCGGCTCATATCCCCTACAGCCATCCAAGCGTAAGGCTTGTCCAGTGGAAAATATGTCAGACGCTCATACTACTCCAAGGTAGGAGTTAACTCATGGGTCTCAAACCGGAACACCTGCCTCTTCGATACCCAGTGCTCCAGCATGCCCTCTATAAAACCCAATAGAACCTGGAACATCAAGAGGGTCATGGAGTAATGCATCAGCTAATCTACTGTCACCCGATCTAGGGAGGACAAGCTGTCATACCACGATCTCAAATAGAAGGCCACCAATACTTGTGGGGTATGATCTATCCGGCTAACTATCGAGGAAGACATTTGTAGGGCCGTGTCATAAGACCATCCAGGGGTTAATGCTGAACTCATCTCTGGAAATACATATTCATAACCTAATACATGCATGATAAATAATAGATGATAATATGATGTAGGGAATGGAAAATAATATACATACATTTCTAAGTACATCATAATCTAATACATCATCTCTATATACAACTGAAAAAATACAGGGAAATGGGGCACAGCCGACCAACAACTAATAGATGCCTATCAAAAGATATAACGAGAATGGGGCATAATCACCCAATATCTAACAGAGGCCTATCAAAAGATATAGCGAGAAATACATCAGAAGAAGTCAATAGTGTTGATGTTTACATCATCTAACCTATCCATCTAATGTAACTCCTCCTGAGTTACTGTATCTCCACAAATAGGGATATCAGGCCGATACAATGGAGGATCTGTACCAGAAAAACCATCTGAATATGGGCCACCTAAAGGGCCAGCCCCATGAGCTAGAAGGATCAAAAGAATCTGCCATAGAAGGATCTCTGCCCAAATGCTGGATGAAAAAATGTGCCCGGTCCAACTGATGGGTCAAGCTGTTAATGTGTGTTAGTTGAGTAGGCTCTCAGACGCAGGAAATCCAATCCACCATCATGATAGAGCCGGGAACCATATCCCCTATGAACTGTGTAGCGTGGGTCTGAGCTCTGATGGTACGAGAGAACCACTAGGGATAGAATGCCTCCAGAGTGAACGGTCCCTTTGACAAAGAAAAACCATCAACTCCCACCAACGGGATATCACTAATCGGCGACTATGACACAGGCCAATAATTCCTGACAGAAGGAAAGATCGGTATACGAATCTCTCATGTAGTGCTCCTGATAACACGATCTCCTAAATAGAGCTCCCATCCTCCATTTGTGAAGAGAGGAATCCGACGGGTGGATATCACATTCTAGACACTAGTCAGGAAACCACCTTCAAAGCCAACTATCAAGTGGTCCACAAAATAGGGAACCTATGTAATGACATCAACTGTCAATAGCTCGAACTGTAAGCGTGAATGGGTGAAACTCTTAGCTACAGGAACCTCAACCAGCGTGGAATGATACCATCATCATCCTCGTGAATAGGTGTCTAAACCTAACATACTAACGGGGCACAGACATAGAAGCGTCTCATAGGCCCAAAATTGCCAATAAAAGATCAAACATCTGCGGTCAATCAACACTCTTAACCCGAACAAGGGAAAACAAAAGAGAAAATACTCACCAGCAGGAATGGGTAAAATCCTAGCCAAGCCTCCATCAAGCCTTGTGAGCGTATGCGCATTCCTCTGAAGAAATAGGCAAAGGTATAGGAGCCCCAGTCAAACTCTCCAATATGGTCCACCTCTCGTGTGGTGCTAACTAAAGCAAACGACCCCATGGAAGAGTTATCCGCCAGGGAACAACCCCGAAGAATGATCAGGAACAATCATCGAAGAATGTAATCCCTGACTCTCCTATCATCGGGTAATGACTCACTCAATGCCCCATTCGTAGCATCTACACTCAATGGACCAGTACGAACTATCTTGCTTTTGAGTGCCTCAACCTGGACTCCTAGTAAGTATCTGACGGCAGTAGGGGAAATGTCAGCCCCACAAGGCACTGGCGCCCCAGAAAACTCTATACCGGTGATAAACCGCCAATCCATTGGCGTCATCATCACCTCGTAATCTAGCAAATGGAGAGAGTGAGTCTGGTAAAACCAGCGCTTAGACAACACCCTAAAGTAACCCCAGGGACAACAGCAGGGGAGGATGGAAAAGAACGTGTTGAAACCTAAAGCATGCATAATCTCTCAGTACTCTAGATGAAGATTCTGGTACAGAGAGTGTATACTAAACCTGCATCATAATGCAAATCAACAACAGAACCCTTGCTCCTCGTCAATAGGAAAAAAGAAGATCAAACACAGCTTTTACCTTGTTCGCATGCAAATATATCGAGGGGTGACGACTCAAATCATCCAGAAGCTCTAGAATCATCACATTAATGGCTGGAAGATCCTTGCGGGGAATAGAAGTAGTAGGAGCAGGAGCCGCAATCGATACATCTTCCTCCTCATCCTCGACATCTGATACCTCAACTCGGATAAGATAAATCACTAACTTCGTGAATCGAAGAGGCTGTCAAGCTGGGCGAGGCTGAGGCACATCAGAAGCTCTCCTCCTCACACCTAAAGAGGTCCTACGGGAGCTATACGGCTGGTCTAGATCCATGTATCTAGACAAAAGTCTCCAAATTACCTCAAAAATGGTGTGGTAAATTCTAACCTGGAGCTCATTAAATGCATTTTATGTCTATATGCATGCATGCATTACTTTAACATACGACTACAGTAGAGTTAAAAATGCATGTTCATTCAATGCCTAGACTCGTGAAAATTTTTGCCAGAGTCTACGTTGTAAAAAGGACTATCCACATGCACGTAGGCATGACGAGGTGGCCATTCAGTAGCACACGAACCCACTTTCATAAACATCCTATATGCATAAAAATGTCAAAGTCATAATCCATAAGGGTATCCTAATTACCAGGATTACTTTGCTTCACTACATTTGCTCATTTGTCCTCATATAGGATAAGAAATAGCAGAAAAGGTACCAAATTGACTGTTTCAAAAGTCAATTTTTTTCACATCAATATGTTCAGCATGGTTAAATACTAACATTTACTATGTTGAATATTTTTTATCAAGTTATATGAGAATGCATATTCACTACTATGTGTTTAGAAGCATTTCATGTAATAACTTACTTTCTAACGGTCAAAGTTGGAAAAGAAGACATGCATACGTTACCAGGATGGTGCAGAACACTTGTACAGTGATGGATTTTGCAAAAAATATCCCGAACTAAGTAGATCTGGAGAAAAACTCTCGGATTCTCTGTGTAGTTAATTGAAAATAACTTGTGAAAGGGAATGCTACCTGAAATAGACCCACGGATAGCCGCGAGTCTACCTGCGGCTACTGCCGATCCACCTACGGCTATCCTAGGTGGTCCTCACCCCCTCTGGTTTGATCCAATTTGAGTTGTAAAGGAGGTCCCACAAGTTGAAAAGTCAAATAAAAAAAAAAGACGCTACGCGATTAAGTGAAAAAGCCTGAAATCCTGATTTTTAGAGACCAAACTGTGGGTCTACATATCAATCATTGGTATTTGCCCTAACATAGGGTTTATAAAGTCGATGATCATAGTTGTTACAAGCTACCTTTTATAATACCCCACAAAGGTCCAACGCCATTAACTTGAGGTTGTAATTCTAATCGCAACCATACGTTTGGTAAAAAAATCTCTCCCCAGCGGAATTTCATACATGTTCAACCGTTGAAGCACATTTCAATGAAGGTCAAGCAGCCTTGACATTTTTCAGCCATTGGCAAGTAAATCCAGTGAAGCATCAGTGATGGTCCGATGATGTTCAGTCGTTGAAGCACATTTCAACGAAGGTCAAACAGCCTTGACGTTTTTCAGTCATTGGTAAGTAAATCCAATGAAGCGTCAGAGATGGTCCGATGATTTTCAACCATTGAAGCAAATTTCAACGAAGGTCAAGCAGCCTTGACATTATTCAGCCATTGGCAAGTAAATCCAGCGAAGCATCGGTGATGGCCCGATGATATCAGCCGTTGAAGCACATTTCAACGAAGGTCAAGCAGCCTTGAGGTTTATCAGCTATTAGTGAGTAAATCAACAAATTGTTGGAGATGGTCCAATGATGGTAGCCATTGAACGACATTTCAACGAAGGTCAGGCAGCCCTAACAACACAAAACTGTTGGCAGTAACTCCAATAGAGCACTGGAAAGACCTGGAAATATAAACCAAGGTAAACCATCCTCATCGGGGAGGACCGATAATGGAATCTGTTATACAAATCTTCATCATACAGAGCATAATTCACCAAGAGTCTCTTGCACACGAGAAGAACCTCTTCAGTGGAATTCCTACAAAGAGGATTGAGGACTTTGGTGATAACCCTAGTGTCAACATTCTCTGGTCTCATTCATGGAGCAACTTCCATTCCATCCTTCATGCACTCAGCATACATTCGTATTATACTGCGTTACATTTGCATCATAATTATCTTGTCACATTTCAAGTGTCTAGTAGTCTTTATCCTATACATGCCATTACTTCGCATGAATATGATAAAGAGGGGCATCTGTAGACAATCAAAATTTTGTATTCCTATTACTAACCCTGCAGGAGGGCAAAGTTATCTTCCAGAGATAACTTTGGAAGTCAAATCAGCTTAACCCCAGAGATAACCCTGGGATACTCAATTTTCAATCTCAGAACAAACCCTGAGATACTCAATTTTAATCGTGGAGACAACCCTGGGATGCTCAAATCCAAACTTCGAAGATAACCCCGAGGGATGCAGTTCTAGTTCCAGAGATAACCCTGAAATAGTCAGTTTTAACCCTAGAGACAACCCTGGGACGCTCAGTTCCAACCCCAGAGATAACCTTCGGAGGTCAGGCACACCTCAGAGATAACCCTGAGGACATTCAGCACTTAAAGCGGCCCAATCTCAGAGATAACCCTTAGCAACAACTGCTACATTAGCACAGAACTGGAGATAACCCCGATGAGGGGAAAAATCATCATTTTAACAACTCGATACTACATTCACGTCGTCTTAACATCATTTCATCCCACACTACATACAAACGTGTCCCATAAGAACTATAGCTTAGATCCCGAGTGACTACTACAAAAGATAGTACAACGGATAGAATTTGAAGACTTGAAGATCTGGTTATGGACCCAGCTTCTCGGCTTCGTACAACCTCTTATCCCATGTCATTGTGTAACTCTCAACAACAACATTTCGTAAAGGTACAAAATGCCTCTATTGGATGCCCGAATTAAAAGTTATGAAGGTTTGAATGGACAGCGCGTTGCACGAGTGCACGTACTTTGAGAAGACGGGACCCACATGGCCCGAGGCAACCCAAGCAGCCGCAAGTAGACCCGCTAGAAATAGAAAAAGGAGAGAAAACTTTGTCCATTTCAGTTTGTAAACACTTCTAGAGTGCTCTAAATTGAGTGATTCTTCTTTCTAAACACTTATGAGCTCGTGTTTTGCTATATACTGAAATTTAACCAGTGGAAACAGAGTTTTTAGGTGTCAAAAGCTATCTGAAGTCTTCTTGGCAACCCACTGTAAGATATTTTAGATTTTAAGCTTTTTATCACTTCTGTATATGTATATATATCTATTTGTGTTGAGAGTCGAATCGTGTGGGTATACCCGGATCGTCGATCTATGGCTTTTTATTGCTTTTATATATATATATATATATATATATATATATATATATATATTATTATCAAACTATGCTTCGATTGAGTCTTAGAATATAATATTTGGAGGCGTTTACTACTTTTTATATATATATAAAAACTTATGTATATATTTCTTATCATCAAACTCATTTGATTGAGCTCGATACACATCCTATAGTGTTGTTGGAGCATGGAGTTTAGCCTTTTTTATATATATATATATATATATATATATATATATATATATATATATATACACACAAACACATACACACACATATATATATATATATATACATTTACATTTCAAGTCCTTCTGAGTTTACTTACAGTAGTAGTTGATCGTTCATATATATATATATATATATATATATATATATATATATATATATATATATATATAAATGTTTATTCCTTTGAGGACTAGATTTGCCTAAATCGGGCTATTTCTCACTTTGACCGGTTCATGGTGACTAAATTAGAACCGTTGAAGTTGGAATGGTTAAGATTTATTCAAATCAAGTTCTTTTTCTAGCTTTTATTTATCTGCGGGTTAGATTTTCCTAAATTTGACTATTTCTCACTTTATTCGGTTCATGGTGACTAAATTGGAACTGTTGAAGCTGGAAATCTCAGATTTATTCAAATCTAATCTATTTTCTAACTTCTGTACATATTGCTCTGTCATGTGAGACTAGGAATCATGTGATCACAGATTCAGTTCCTGAATGTAGATTCGGTTCCCGTGATGGACATTTTCAGTTGTAGCCAACTAGTAAATTATTCACGGTGTCTGAATTTTCTTAGATGGATCCCATGCCCACAAGGAGTTCGACACTACTATATACTTTATTTTCTCGAAGATGCTTCGCATCTCGAAAATAAAAGCAACCAAGCCGAACACATAATAAAATGGAAGTATCAAAGGCCTCAATTACTATTGAGCACAAGGGTTTGAAAAACATATGTTACAAAACATCATTGTCATATCTCGTTAAAATTAAACTTTTATACAAAAGTCAAACCCTTTCTATATAGGTACAAATGAGGCATATCACTACTTCCAAATAATTTCACATAGGCCTACACACATAAACAAATAAAAGTTTAAAATGAAAAGTGGCGGTAACCATGTTATCTTGGAAGTCGGAGGGTGCCTAACACTTTCCCTCCACTTAATCAAGCCCCCGGACCCTAACGAATTTTGATTTTATAGACCAGTTAAACAGTGGCATATCACTAGGTCTTTGTGCAAACCTTTTCTCGGTTGAGTTGGTGTAACCATTTAAAAATAACCAACTGGCAACTCTTACAGTGAAATCGTCGACATATACATGTCGAACCTTTTCAACTTGTTTTTTCAAACAAATCTCACCTAACATGAGAACACTAAAAGACAATAACATAAAGGGATAAATAAAATCCCGACGTTGACAACTGGCTGGCAGCGTAGCGGCGTTGCACTTGCAGAAGGGCATCACAAAAATGTTGGTCAGTGGCGAAGCTGTGCTGGATAGATTAGTGGGTGCTCGGATGGGCTTTGCTAGGCGCAGGCGCACACAGCATGTGAGGCTTAAGCGCGGGAGGTTGGGCGAGCGCACGTGTGTGCAAGAAAGCGTAGGCATTAGCGGTTTGTCATGGCAGCCAGTGCACAACAGTGTGTTGGTTTCCGATCGCCTTGTCGTCGTGCCATATCTATTAAGTTATTCTGATTCTTAAAATGTGAGAATTACAAATATAATTCGAGAATAAGAATTAAGTTAAACTAAACCAATATAGAGTAGTATAATGACTAATTTGGTACATTGATCTTAATTAAATGTATAGGTCATTTAGAGAATGAAATAACGTTAGCAGTAAATGGTAAATCAGGCAAGGTTTCCCTAACTTATTTTAAGTTTTGTTTACTTTTTGAACGTTCTAAACTTAAGAAAATCCTATACTTCTGTACATGTTTTCTAGCTTTTAAGTGTTTTGTATGCCAATTTTTCGCACTTATGTGCTATTGAGAAGAAATGTTTTGTTATTGAACTGTTTAAGCTTTCAAAGTTCTATTTATTCATAAACTATGTTAAGAAGTATGTTTATGCTATTTATTTCGGCTAGATAGATGTTAAGATGAGATTTTGAATTCTTTAAATTCATTCATGTTAAATAAATCTATTCCAAATCGAATGTGCTTTGGTGCGAACTCTTATGTTAAACTGACATAAACAACCCTGATAAAGGGAAAAATGTATCAGACGTTATAATTTCAGTAGACGCAATGCGTCTAGAAAAGAGTATATGTGTGCACAATATATGTGGTATGATAGGATGATCCCCTAAAGTGCTATGAAGATAATGGTTTTAATCTTTGTGATTGTCAGACATTCGTTTGGTTTACAATTGAAATAAATTATTAAACCTTGTTTTAGTTGTTCAAAAGTCTGTGTGACCACTCAGTCTGATGTTAAAAATATTAAATGAAAGGAATATATTTTAATTCCTATTTATTCGAGCTACTTCGCAATTATTGTTCAATTGTTGAAGATTTCAATGAAACATGATTCTATTCATGAAGTGTTGTTGTTCAATTGTTTTATTACTTGTTGAGCATATAGTTGCTCACTTTTGCTTAAAACAAATGTTTTCATCTAAATCAGAGCGGACCGAAGGATCCGAAAACAACAAAGGAAAAAGAAAAGTAAATGAATAGAAAATGATAGGTTTTAACTGTAATAGTTAGTAATGGTGTAATATTTTAGGATAATATTATATGTTGTATTTGTAAAGGTCATAGAACCTGGGATTTGATGGAGATATATATTATAATAATCTAGTAATTACATTTATGTCTTTAAGATTATATATTTAAATATTTTGAATGGGTAGTATAGTGAGTATCATATCGGGATAAATTAACTTTTGGTATCTGTACCGGGACACGACTTAAAATTTGGTACCCGAAGTGAAAAAAGTTACAAACTGGTGATTGTACTCAAAAAATATTATACTCCATTAAACATTAGGGACACGATATACAATTTGGGACCCGGAGTGAAAAAAGTTATAAACTGGTGATTGTACTAGAAAAATGTTACACTTCGTTAAACAGTAGGGTTTCATCTTTATTCTGTTTGAAAATTAAGGTTCTCTTCTTGTGTCCTTCTTCTCTCTTTCTTCTTGTCTCAATTCTCCATTGATTACTGGTTCCCATATATTTATTAAAGGGTTTTCAGTGTTTAATTGAAAGGATTAGCTCATTTTGGAGTGGAATCATAAATGAAATCGTGGAAGAAGATTGTAGTTCATGCAATAAAAATGAATGGATTACACCAGAGTTCCCAAGTTGGTGCCACTATGGAGCAATGGCGCGTATGTGGGAAGCAAGGAAAGATGGAACAAAACATCGAGGATCTTCTTCGCGTCGACTTTGCTTCTCTCTATGTATGTTTGTCTCTCCCGTTGGATAAATTTTAACGATTATTTAAAAATTAGAAAGTACAAGCACCAGATTTCAACTTCTTTTTTTAGCACAATCACCAGTTTGTAACTTTTTTCACTTCGGGTACCAAATTGTAAGTCGTGTCCCTAATGTTTAACGGAGTGTAACATTTTTCGAGTACAATCACCAGTTTGTAACTTTTTTTCACTTTGGGTACCAAATTGTAAGTCGTGTCCCAGTACAGGTACCAAAAGTTGATTTATCCCGTATCATATCCCGTGTTTAAAAGTACGCAGATTTGGGGGTGTCATAGGTTGGTATCAGAGTTTTAGGGTATAAACCCTAGGTGGGAATACCTTAGGCTATAACCTTAGAGAAGGTAGTAAATATAGTAAAGGGATAAACTTAGATAAATTTTAAGAGATGAATTGAGGAAATTCATTAAAAGAAATAATAAAATGAAATATATTGTTATTTAATAATATATATATATATATAATTCTAAGATACTAATTAGGTTATTAAATTGATTATAGGATGACAGAAGAAACAGAAATTAGAGATATTCATGTAGTTAGTGAAGTGTCGATAGTCAGACTTTGAGTGGCAAACAGTAGTAAGCACTTTGTAGAAGAGTATGATTCAGCGTGAGTCCGAGGGGCGACCATGAGGAGGATCCCAAGGAGGAAGAGTGTAACAACCCCAAATTATGTTTATCTTCAAACTCGAGTTTGGTACATTATACGAGTGCTACTTGTCGACGTCGGGAAAAAATTCGTATTATATGGTTTCATTTTTCCTTTTTTCCTCTTTTTGATTTGTTTATACCCTTTCTATTTCGATAGGTCGATTAAATTTATTAAAGGGTGAGGATTTAGGAAAAGACCAACATTTAGACGACTTATTTTACCAATGTTTGATTTTATTAATGTTAATGATTGGACCGAATGAGATAGAGCCGCCAATTAGTATGGTTTAAATGAATGTACCACTTATCTGAATTTTGAATGTTTTTGCAATATGGTCCAATATATGACTCTGTAGGATTGGTCTGGAAACTCGAGATTCATAGAGTTCGGGAGCTGGCTTAAGTGAGGGGACGGTGTTAGGCACCCCCCGACTTCCGTGAAAACACGGTTACCGCATCTTATTGATTTCCTATGCATAAAGTGTGTATGTTTTATTGTGCTCAGTGCTTTTGTTTTAAAGTCTTTTCTAGGCTTTATTTGTGTTGTTTGAAAGTCTTGTTGTTCCTCTTTTGCAGCTATGTACGAAGGATTTTATTTAGCAAAAAGTTTATTTTAGACAAAATATACATTTCAAAAGATATTTTAGAAAAAAAAACATAATTCTTAAATCCTTCGCCCAAATAGTAATTGAGGACTTTTGATATTTCCTTTTATCTTTATATTTATTAGATGATCTATCCAAATTGCTTTATTCTGCATGAAAGCACTTTATGATTTTATTGGAAAATCTTTTTAAGTGATAAACTGTGACGCCCCCAAAACAGGTATACATCACCCATCTTGGGTCGCCACTTACATGGTACAAAATTCAAATACAACTTAATTATACAACAGTCGTGTAAAATACGACAAAACATAATCTAAGAGTTTTAATAAGAATATTGTCATCTAGACAATATCCACACTCAATGGAGTCCTCATTACATTTATTGTCACACTATTTAACAGAATAGTGAGGACTATTAATGCTATCATCTGGACCGACACTCCGTTCCCCGACTAGTCCCGATTACGTTCTCATTTCCTGAAGAGAACAGTGAAAGAAAGGGTGAGCTCATATTTCAAAAATGCCATACTCATAAGATTTCATCACCAATGATCAAATCACTCATCAAAAATCTGCATATACCTTATATAGGATTTTCAAGCCCTAAAATCCTATTTACCAATTCTTCAACTTCACATAACATAATTAACTCATATGTTTGTAACTAAACCATTTTCATGAAAAATTACCAAATCAACTTATTATTTTTCTATCCTTTATCTAAACATATATACATATATTTCATACACAACAAGTATTTTTTTATAATTTTTCAACTCCCTTAAGTATTTTTCAAAAATCAATTTCTAAGTAATTTCTTAAGAAATTAGCTACCTCAAGTTTAACTCCAAAAATTCCCAAATCTAGGCAGGATTTTACACATGTTAACGTGAGCTTCCAGTTTAAATTTCATGGTCATCGGAGTTATAGAACTCCGGTTATAGCATTTTTCGTCGAAAAAAACCTAAATATTAAAATCGTCATAACTTGCTCATTTTAAGTCGGAATGAGCTCATTTTTGGACAAGAGGTACTTTATACCATATATTTCCATGACCCAAAAGGCCAGAAATTTTCTCACAAACTAAGTGGCCGAAACAGCCCTTACAAAATTGTGGGCAATAACTTTTTCTCTTTTTTTCACTTTTTCATGCTTTGTTAAAAATAGTCCGTACAAAAATCTACAACTCCTCTTCCAGTGATTCCACTTAGAGATGTTAGAAAACTTATCATAATATCCTCCCAAATTTTTCCAGAATTTTTGAATGTCCGAAAAATTATGAAACTACAAATGGATTTTAACCCGCCATGCGGTAATCCACGTAAACAGATCATTTTCATAATTTAATAAGGAATGAATACGAAGGATCATTCACCATGCATGTGGTAATCCATATAGACAGGTTATTCTAACAGAATAATAAATAATGGAACCAGTCAAAGCGTAATATCACTTGTAAAAAGTTATTCAACAAAATAATAAAGAATGGAATAACAACATAAATCACCATGCATGCGATAGATCGCATGCGAGATGAGTTATTCCAACAGAATAATAATTAATGGAATCGGGTCATGCATGTCACGCACCAAGCGTGGATATTCAAATGAGAATAATAAAGAATGGAATAACAATGAAATCACCACGCACGCGATAGGCCGCATGCAGACAAAGTTAATCCAATGAGAATAATAAAGAATGGAATAACAGAAGAATTTCACAATGTATGCGGCACTTCGCGTATACAGGTTATTCCAACAGAATAATAAGGAATGGAATAACAATAGCTCTCTTCATTAATATGAAAGAAATAATACCCCTTACTATAATAATAATATCCATTTCCATAGAATAAAGCTGGATACTGGAATAGAGAGGTAGCAGACTTCTCTTCTTCTTTCTCTCTATAATAATTTCTCTATAGCTTTAGTGAATTGGTGAGAAATGAAGGAAGAATGAGCTTTTATTTATAGGAAAATATAGTTTTGATAATTGCACGTTTTGGGGCTCGAAATATTACAGTACAATACCTCCAACTTTTCTTTCATTTTTAATTTAGTCCTGCAAGTATTATCAAACTTGCACCACCTCCCCTAATAGTAAATAATGTGAATCAATAGTTCAATCATGTGAATCAATAGTTATAATCATGTGAAAATATGAATTACAGTATAGTACCTCCATCTATACCTCCATTTTTGACTTAGTCATGCAAGTATTATCAATCTTGCACCAACTCCCCTAATAGTAAGTGAATGTGACTCAATAGTACACACATGTAAACAAATTGTTATATAAGCATGTGAATTAGTAGCAATTAATTGCTCATTTATCCGATTAATTACCCGATTTATCAATATAACCCCTAGACATCAATTATCATCGAAATAAATGTCAATTTCCCCTAACACTAATAATCCCAACACAATGGAACTATCAATTTCATCTTTAATCAACACAAACTTATTCATCATTAATATTATAATTCACAATATTTAACAACCAGGTCGTTCCCAGGAAAGAGGGGGCTTTCCGATAAGGATTTCTCCTTATTGGCGCGCAATTAGATGACCAAACATTTCCTTGACAGAACTTCTAGACATTGTAAATATTGTAATTTAATAATATGAATAACTTTGTCGTCTCAATTATTGATTTAATAATATAAAAAATATCAACAATAGTTGAATCAAATAAGGTGAGATACTATGCAACAATTACTATAAAAATAATTGAACAAAACTGAGTGACTTCTCATGTAAGCATCAATAACCAATACCGTGTGCTACTATGAAACCACGCATATTACTGTACTTTTACTACCGGGTAGTTCAACAGTTTTAACGGTAACACTTTCGCCGTTATTTTTATAAAATGGTAATTCTTTGTTTTTCTTACTACGACAATACTTCCGTTGTGGGTTCACCAATGATTTTGCAGTCGTACGGATATTCCCGACAAAAAGAATATTCCCCGACCAAACTAATATTTTATAACAACTTGCATACTTTGTAAATTTTATAAATACTACCCACAACTATAACATTATATCAAATCCACACCATAATATTAAAAAAAATATTTCGAGAAATTTAAATCTTTATTCATAAAATTTGGGGTCTCACATAATACATGCAATAAAGCGCCAAAAAGAGATTGTATCATCATCGGGCATGAAAGCCATCTTGATGAATCCAAACACCCACAAACATAATTTTCACGATCACGAGATTTTAAATCCGAATTCTTGGGACAAAACCCTTGAACTTGTTTTAAGATCAAATATTACATGTATAGTGATTTGCAGTATTTAAATGTTATATTTATCCAAAAAGTTCATTATGGGAATCTAGTTAAGATCCTTTCAGTAGATCTCAACCCCAGGATTCCTAGGCTCACATTGACATGTTTAAATATGTATATAAAACATCCTAGAATTGATGTTAGGTGATTTCATCAGTTAAAATCCATATATCGAGCCATTAGGACCTCCTTGCCTCTAGATACAGATCTAGGGCTCTACAAAGTGACTAAGCCTGACCAAAAGCAGTAAAACATCTAGATCTACCATGGATCTAAGCCAATCTAGCATATAGGTTAGAGAATCATACTTCATAACTGTTTAAAGTACTAGATTTGGCTAGATATAGGTAGATCTAGTCAAATAACTTGATTTACAACTGAATATGCACAAATTAATTAGTAGAAACTCCATGTCTACCTACTAATACACAATATATATGTGAAACAACAAATTTAATAGGGAGAAATTGCTATAACTATATAAATATAGTATTTATAACAACATTTACAAAGAAAGTGGCTAAAATGAGTGTTTTTCACCTTGGGGGACATGTTAACAAGCTTTTTTTTGGCATGGAATCAACTTATATCGCTCTAAAATTACAATATGTATGATATATAAGATCAAACAACTCAAAAATGGTAAAAAGATGCAAGACCCGAGCCCTTTCTCTCTCTAGCTTTTCCTTCTTGCGTCTTATGATTAATAAGCTTCTTGCTGCTGATCTTATGGTATCCGAGATAGCCACAGGTGTACCTATGGTTGGATCAGGTATGCCTGATGCTGGCCCCATTGGTCCTGCTATCTCAAAGTTTATGTCTTAGGTCTCGGTCTGACGAAAGTTGAGCTCCATACCCAAAAATCTCAAAAAGTCTTTGCGGAAGGCTTCGAAATGTGGTCGAGTCTAACAAACTTGGAGTCCGAAAAGATGATGAAATTAGCTAAAAGGTATTTTCTAGCTCATGTGTGAGACCCCTAATTTTATGAAATGAAAGTATTCAATTTTCTTATAATTGTTCTATTTAGTAAAGGGTTAAATTAATAAAAGGTTAAAGTTAAGGGTGATATGTGAAAATTTTTCAAAGTATGCAAGTTGTTATAAAATATTCGTTTGGTCGGGGAATATTCTTTTTATCGGGGAATATCCGTAGGACGGCACAATCATTGGTGGACCCCACAAAGGAAGTATTGTCGTAGTAAGAAAATGACATAATTATCTTTTTATAAAAATAACAGCGAAAGTATTACCGTTAAAATTGTTGAACTACTGGATAGTAAAAGTACAATAATATGCTGGCATTGCATAAGAAAGTACACTGCAGTATTGATTATTGATACTTACGTGAGAAGTCACTTTCCGCTTATACTCAATTATTGCTACTGAAGAATTGCTACATCATATCTCTCATATTATTGATTCAATTATTGTCACAATATCATCGCATAATATGATATATTATTAAATCAATAATTGAGACGACAAAATTATTTATATTATTATTTACAATATTGTGAAAGTGTCAGAAGTTCTATCAAGGAGAGGTTTGGTCACCAAATCATGCTACCAATAAGGAGAAATCCTTATCGAAAGCCCTCTTTCTACAAGAACGATTTGGTTGTTAAATATTGTGAGTTATAATATTAATGATGAATATTATTAAAAATCGAATTTGAGTTTGGAGTTGAATTTGGAGATGCGGACGTGATATTTGAGTCCAGAACGATGAAATTAGTAGAAATAGACTATAAACACAAAATTTACCAGGGTTGACTTTTTGGTCAAAAAAGTTAATAGTTGACTTTTTCGGAAAAAAGTCAAACTTTAAAATTTCAAAAATGAAATTTTTGAGAAAAATATTTCCATTGTGTTGGGATTGTTAGTGTTAGTGGAAATCTACATTTATTTCGATAATAATTGATGTCTAGAGGTTATATTGATCAATCGGTTAATTAATCGAATAAATGAGCAATTAATTGTGGTTAATTCACATGATTATAACTATTTGTTCACATGTGTGTACTATTGAATCACATTCATTTACTATTAGGGGAGTTGGTGCAAGTTTGATAATACTTGCATGACTAAGATAAAAATAGAGGTATAGATGAAGGTACTATACTATAATTAATTTTTCCACATGTTTAGGACTATTGACTCACGTGATTTACTATTGATTCACATGATTTACTATTAGGGGAGGTGGTGCAAGTTTGATAATACTTGTATGACTAAATAAAAAATGAAGAAAAAGAGGAAGGTATTATACTGTAATATTTCGAGCCCCAAAACGTGCAATTATCGAAACTATATTTTTCTATAAATAGAAGCTCATTCTTCCTTCATTTCTCACCAATTCACAAAAGCTATAAAACAATTATTATAGAGAGAAATTATAAAGAGAAAGAAGAAGAGAAGTCTGCTACCTCACTATTCCAGTATCCAGTTTTTTATAAGGTAAGGGGTATTATTTCTTTCGTATTCATGAAGAGAGCTTCTTTTATTCCATTCATTATTATTATGTTGGAATAACCTGTCTATGCGAAGTACCGCATACATGGTGAAATTCTTCTATTATTCCATTCTTTATTACTATATTGGAATAACCTGTCTATGCGAAGTACCACATACATGGTGAAATTCTTCTGTTATTTCATTCTTTATTATTCTGTTAGAATATCCTGTGTGTGCAGATTACATATGACCTGGTTCCATTCTTTATTATTCTGTTGGAATATCATATCTGTGCGTATTACGCATGACCTGATTCCATTATTTATTATTTTGTTGGAATAACCTGTCTGTGCGGTCTATCGCATGCCTGGTGAATTCTGTTATTATTCCATTCTTTATTATTTTGTTGGAATATCCTATCCATGTGTATTACGCCTGACCTGGTTCCATTGTTTATTATTCGGTTGGGAATAACCTGTCTGTGCGGTCTATTGCATGCCTGGTGAATTCATCTGTTATTCCATTCTTTATTATTATGTTAGAATAACTCATACATGTGGACTCTCTGCATGCATGGTGAATGATCATTCGAATTCATTCCTTATTAAATTGTGAAAATGATCCGTCTACGTGGATTACCGCATGGCTGGTGAAAATCCATTTGCAGTTTTGTAATTTTTCTGACCCTCACAAATTCTGGAAAAATTTAAAATGATAATTTGATGAGTTTTCTATATTGTGTCCAAAGATGGCGATTTTTGGATGTATAGATTAAGAGTTATGGATTTTATGGGAAAAGACTATTTTAAAAGTAAACCCTTATAACTCCTAGTGGTTAACTCCAAAATTGGTGAATTTTTTATTGGGAGTACATGTATATAACTGGAGTATACCCTATAAATTTTGGAATTTTTGGACAAAAGTACAATTTATGATAAAAGTCTAAATATTCGGAAGTTTTGGCCATATGAAAATTAGTAAATGAATTTTAAAAATTCTGAAAAAAATATATATTCAATATGGGAATATATTCTGTTAAA
This sequence comes from Panax quinquefolius, assembly GCA_020205615.1. NCBI lineage: Eukaryota > Viridiplantae > Streptophyta > Magnoliopsida > Apiales > Araliaceae > Panax > Panax quinquefolius. Next base: position 103,872,195 of record CM035154.1, on the reverse strand, counting down.
TCCCAGAAAAGAAATATTTGTGGGACTGATTTGGTATTTTTCATGAAAATGAACTAGTTATGAGTAAATGAATTAAATATGTTATGTGAAGTAACAAAATTGGAAAATAGGATTTTATGTCTTGGGAATCCTATATAGGGTATATGCAGATTTTTGATGAGGGATTTGATCATTGGTGATAAAATCTTATGAGTATGGCATTTTTAAATGATTAAATGTATTATTTGGAAAAGTGTAAACAATTGAAATAAATTATTTATAATTTTAAGAAATGATTAAAATATTGTTATAATATTAATAATATTAGATTATGAGTTTATTAAGTGATTGATAATATTTGGATAAATTTAAAGTCTTTAATATTTATCCTTGTTTTCGTTTGATTAATGCTTATATCATTGTCATCATCCTCATGCTTATATTATGATTAAAGTCATCTTTGGCTTACGTGCAAAGATGGACTGTTAATTATTGGTTTTACAGTTGAATATCTTTGGCTTGCGTGCAAAGATGGACTGCTGATTATTGGTTTTACAGTTGTATATCTTTGGCTTACGTGCAAAGATGAACTATTAATTGATGAGTATCTTTGGCTTATGTGCATAGATGAACTGTTTATTGGTATGATTATGACCATGGATCATTTGGTATAATCAAGACCCATAATGTTATAGATGATGTGGTAAAAGTCCTCATTGGCCTGTAGTGCATTGATGGACAGTTATTGGTATTATTATAACCAAGGATTATTCGGTATAATCATGACCATTGATGATTACATGAATAGCCTTGGCCATAGTGCATGGATGATTTGATGATGTGGATTATTTATTAAGCTGAGTCTCAACGATAAAATATTGATTACACACTTTTAATTCATATAAGATACTAGATATCATGCTATACCTGACTCTTCTAAAATACAGTTGTATGTCTTTGGCCTGTAGTACAAAGAATAAATTGTTAATGAATATCTTTGGCCGTAGTGCAAAGATGAATTTATTAGTATGATTATGAGCAGGAATTGTGATTTGGTATAACCATGATTTTTGATGTTTCAGGTGAAGATAGGTGATGAAAATTATCTTCGTCCGGGTGTAAGAGGAATTTAGAATCACAATTATGATTATGAGTTATTCATATGATTGTGGGATGTGAATTGTTGATTGATGTTACCAGGATAAAACATTATTGGTGGACTTTTAACATGGAGAAGATAATGACACGATGGTCTATTTGACTCTTCTAATGGATTGCTTCGTTCCATCGCAACTATGGTTGAAAAGTTTTATCATCTATCATATGTTCTAAATCTCTAATTTATTATTGACGAAGGCTATTGATAATTTAATTATCTTTAGTCATGATATTCTTTACTGGGCTATTTGTGCTCACCCTTTGCTTCACAATTCCTTTCAGGTAATAAGAGTATAGCTGGGTTGAGCGGGGATAACAGGGAAATAGTGTGATGGTTCGAGACTGTCGAAGTTTCTCAATACATTATAAAATGGCATGACATGCAATAGATAATTGTGTTGGGGACCTAAGATGTGTGTGTCGTATTTTATACGTCACTTAATAATTGATTTTTGGCAAACAACAATAGGGTGATGAGAACCCGACTTCGATAGCGTCAAAAGTGCACCTCATTAGAATGAATATGATAGTAATCTTCTCGTTCTTCTTTGGGGTCTTAAAATATTTGCTGCTGTATTTTATATGGCATTGTAACAATTTGAGTTTGGATACTATGTACGAGACAATATTGTATTAAAACTGACAGCTTATCTGTTGTCGTACTCTGCACGATAGTTCAACAGTTATATAAATGAAGTTTGTATTTGATTTTTATAGAGTGATATCTGGCGACTCAAAATGGGTCGTGTGGACTTATTTTGGGGGCGTCACATCATGAGGGTCATCAATCGGCCGGTCGTCTTTGATAACTGGAAGTTCATTGGTTGTTGTAGTGACGTCTTATAGTCACATCCTCAGCTTTGCAATCCTCATTCGGTTCGCATCGTATCTGGTCATCATTGGACCTTGATTTGTCCTCAAAATTGTCTTCAGGGTGAAATGATGTTTTTTGCCTACCTCGGGGTTGTCTCTGAAGTGAAATGACACTTTTGCCCTCCTACAGGGTTAGTCACGGGAAAGAAAAATTTCAAGTGTCTATAGATGCCCCTCTTTGTCATGTTTATGCAGTGCAATGGAATGAACACAACAAAGATTACTATACAAGAAGATACATGACAAGGTATATCTAATGATGCAATGTCATGTGTAAAGTATGCAATGAAATGTATGATTTATATTTTTAAAAAGGTTACTCCCATCTGCTAAGGAAGATAAGGATTGTGAGAACATCGTCAGGTACTGTCAACATCTTTGTTAGGTTGTTTCCAACAGATTCATCATCGGGGTTATGTCAATGCCTTCATTGGGTTATCGCCAATTGATTACAACATCGAGGTTGTGCCAATGTCTTCATTGGGTTGTCATAAATGGATTACATACATCGGGGTTGAGTTGATCTGCGTTGGATTGTTGCCAATGAATTACATCAACGGGGTCAATCCGATCCTTCATTAGATGGTTGCCAATGGATTACATCATCGAGGTTAAACTAATCCATCATTGGGTTGTCCCCAATGAATTACATACATTGGGTTAAGTCAACGCCTTCATTGGGTTATCGCCAATGGATTACATCATCGGGGTCTAGTCGATCCGCGTTGTATTGTAACCAACAGATTACATCATCGGGGTTAGGTCTATCCTTCATTGGTTTGTTGTCAACGGATTACATCACCAGGGTCAAGCCGATCTATGTTGGATTGTTGTCAATAGATTATAACATCTAGGTTAAGTCGATGCCTTCACTGGGGTCAAAGCTAGTGGATTACACCATCGAGGTTAAGTCGACGCCTGCACTAGGGTCAAAGCTAGTGGATTACACCATCGAGGTTAAGTCAATGCCTTAACTGGGGTCAAAGCCAGTAGATTACACCATCAGGGTTGAGCCGATGTCTGCATTGGATTTTTGCCAATAGATTACATCATCGGTTATATAAGGGGTGAGTTTCTTGCTTGCGACCTTGCTGGATTAGATATTGTCTTGACTGATAACATGGGTTTTGCTAACGTCCTTGGATGATGTGGCTAGTCCTTTCATTGCTCTGATTTGAACTTCAATGCAAAAGTTTTGACTTATCATGAGGACTTAGCGCAAGTTGACATGTTTGATGATGTAGATTTCATTTGCTAGACCTTTTGTTAGTCGTTGGGCGCCTGTGCCCCTTTTCCTGTATTTTTTTCTTTTCATCTTTTCACATGTATATGGTTGATGTTGATATAAAAACTGATTTACTATTCGCACATATATATGATGATGCTTAGGCATTTCTTGTATACGTTCTATTACTGTCCATCATGATGCATGCTTTGTATTTTAAAATTTGAAATTTTCAATTAGAACTGACACCGTGTGGTCTTATGATATAGTTTTACCTACAAGGCGCTTGTTTTTGAGTTAAGGATTCTCTTGGGAAATTTTCCCTTCTTTTATCGTAAAATGTTTATATCGTCGTAATTTCTTTCAGGAGTTCTCTCCTTCCTTTTAATGAGAATCTTGGTCTCGCCTTTGACTCCTTCCATTTCATTGAATCACAAAAAATGCTCCAGCCCTTTCGCATTTTGTTATGGGGATTCATATAAGAACTTGCTTTGTTGACCATGTCAAGAGTGACCAATATCCTGCACATTAGACTGACAAAAATGTGCCAAAAGCTTGATGGCTCGCGCCGTCAAGGATATCTCTGATATAATAATTAGTATAATCTCGTTAACAAGGCATATAAAGTTAAAGTTCATGAAATTGGATGCTCATTGAGTCTTCCAAGTAACTCGTATTTGCTGAATTCATATCTTATTGCTAAAGATCTTGAAATTGAGTATGAAAAAGAAAATTTTCTAAATAAGTTGTGAATTTCTCACTTTAAGGCTATTTTTTTATTTCTTTTTTCCTTTTAAAGAATTTTTCATTTAACAAGTTATGAAATCGCAAAATAACTTTTAAGCATCCATGGTCATTATTCATGAGTAAGATTAAATTCAAAAGACTTCTCTTTTTTTTTTATCAAAGATACCTTATCTTTGCTCTAGACATCGTTCTTTGCAGAATTAACATCATATGACATGTGCACTATAAGTAACGCAACTCTTAGCCGGGGTTTCTCTTCTATAACTTTAGATGATCTCATTTTTCATCTTTCAAATTTTCTTGATTCCAAATTTTCTTTTTTTTCTTTTCCCTCTCCCTTAACCTGTCTCGTTTTCTTAGGCTATTTAGAGTAACCCATTTAACGAGTTTTTGACCAATGACTCCCAAATCAAATGGCTTTAGGGCACTAGGTGTAAGGACACCCCTTTGGGTCAAATTGCTCGAGTAACAAAGGCCACACTTCGAGACCAGTTAGACGATCTACTCTATTCGCTTCTTACCTGACCTTGTTCTGGGTCCGTTTTCGTAGGCTCTAAGTTACCCATGTAATGAATGTTAGGCTGGTGACTCCCGAACCAGTCAGCTTTAGGGAACCAGGTGTAAAGACTCCCCTCAGGCTTAATTACTTGAGTAACATAGTCCACGATTTGGATCAGCTAAGGTTTCTCCTTCATCCCCCTCACAATACTGTTTTCTTAGGCTCTAAGTTAACCATGTAACGAGTGTTAGGGCGGTGACTCCCAAACAAGACAGCTTTAGGGCACCAGGGGTAAAGACACCCATTAGGCTTAATTACTCAGGCCACGATTAAGATTTTCTCAGGTCTCTCCTTCTTCTCCCTCATAATACTCATTTTCATAGTCACTAAGTTACCTATATAGCGAGCATTGGGCCAATGACTCCCAAACCAGATGGTTATAGGGCACCGGGTGTAAAGACACCCCTCAGGCTTAATTACTCGAGTAACCAGGCCACGGTTTAAGACATTAGATTGGCCACTTTTTACCCTTTAACCATGCATTAAATGTCATCATTTTCGCTATTGTTTCATACCCCACAACTAAAGGTCAGAGCAACCGCAAAGTGTAGATAACTATATGAGGTCAATTCTGCTACAAATATCATTTTGAACTAGGATTTTTCCTAATTAACATGTTGAATAATCCTAATTCTCTAATTGTTCCCGTGATTTTTGATCCGCAGACGCTTATTAGAATTAAATCAATTCATAACAAGCCAAATAACATTTACTCTTTAAAACCTTTTTCTAAGATTCTAATGCAAGGTTATCTATACTTAAAATATCTATTATCGCTAGTGTATAGAGACAAAAATAGATAAAGTGTTGAAAGAGACATACCTCACATGTGGATCATTGTATTCTAAGAAAACTATGAATGGAAAAAAACCAAATGATTATACTGGATCGCCAGCGAAATGATATGAGGGAAGCTTTGATAATGACGACCCTTGTTGATAGTGCCGACTGGTGCATTTTCCTCTTTTGGGAAGGTCGATGATTGCCCCAGTGTCAAGTTATAGTTATTTCTAAAATTTCCCCAGTCTTGTTTATCATCCAGATAATAGCTTCATTGTGTTTGATGAATGGGCTGATAAGATGCCGATATCGCAAGAGTCTTTTATCGCATAGCCTACATGGTGAACATGTAGAGGTGAGCCTTGCTGGTATGGTGCTCCAATCCTCGCTTTTGACTTGTAGGTGCACTTGGGTTCGATGATTCTTTTTCCTCTGATTTGATGAAAGCTTGTGACTGAGGGTGTAAGCATTTTGAAGGTCATAAGAGGGATCACCGGATGTTTAATTCGCATTATTGAGTAGATATTCGTTATGATCCTCTTTGTATTTTAGATCACCTTGGTTTGTATCTGTCTTCGTTGATGATCATACTTGATATATCGTTGTGTTTCTCATTTCATGTTATCGCTTTGGCTTTGATGATTGATGTCGAGAGGCCTTTATATTCCACTGATTTGGTCATGAGAGCTCGGCTTGGTTTATGATGTGTTGTTTAACTGGGTTTGGTTCGATCACCAAGGCTTGATTTATGGCTTTTATCTCAGGGAACAAGTCTTCGGGTATGAGATAGACTTTGTCACGATAGCCATCTATGAAGTCTTATAGGTCAAAGAGATCAAGTCATCTCGCACTTCAGGGTTAATGAGTTGTTAAGAGTTGTATCTTGTGATCGCTAAATTATTGAAAGGGTTTTGTTATTTTTGTAATGGTTAGACCACGTCATTACTGGCTGCCTATGTACTCCTTTGAAAAAAGATCAGTTCTTACATAGTTCACGTTAAGGATATCAAGAGATTTGATTTTTTTTATGTTTTTTTGTTGGGATTTTTTTGTTTTTTTGAAAACTAAGTTAATACATCAACTAGAAGATGAACATTTAGGATAGGTAACTTGCATCAAGTTCCTTGTCTCTTGATTTCCATTAGGGTCGCGATCTTCCACATTCACTTGGTCGATTGTTGGGGGTTTGACTATTATTAACATAAGGCGCCTCTTCTTGTCTTCTCCTCCAATTCTAGTTTCAACATTTCCTTCTTCATAACTTGCCATATTTTTGTGACTTTGTAGTTTAATGGAGTCAAGCTTCCCCGTAATTGGTGCTACAGAAATTGCATTCTTATTGTTAGCATTGTCGATCATTTTGCCTTCTTTCATTCTTAGATCCAAACCTTCTTTAGTCATCTCGTCCCCTTCCAGCATTTCATGAGTAGACTTACTCTGAGTTGGGTCTTTGGTTTGAGTTTTAGGAGCTATCATAATCTCCTCTACTTTGACAATATCTTTCACTAAGCATTTACGTGACTAACATTTGTAAGATCCCAACTTTTATGAATAAAGAATAATTTTTCTCGAAATATGTTTTTGAATATTATGGTGTGAATTTGATATAATGCTATAGTTGTGGGTAATATTTACAAATTTTGCAAAGTAAGCAAGTGGTTATATAATATTCGATTGGTCGGAGAATATTCGTTTTAACAAAGAATATTCGTACGACGCACAATCATTGGTGGACCCCACAACAGAAGTATTATCGTAGTTAAAAATGATATATTTATCTTTTTATAAAAATAACGGCGAATGTTTTATCGTTAAACTATTGAACTACCCGTGGTACGCGTGGTTGCATAGTAGCACACGGTATTGATTATTAATGCTTACGTGAGAAGTCACTCAGTTATACTCAATTATTGCTATAGTAATTGCTACATAATATCTCTCATATTATTGATTCAATTATTGTCATAGTATCAATATTCTATATTATTAAATCAATAATTGAGACGACAAAGTTATTCATATTATTATTTGCAATATTGACGATGTCTAGAAAGTTCTATCGAGAAGAGGTTTGGTCACCTAATTGTGCGCCAATAGGGAGAAATCCTTATCGGAAAGCCCCCTCTTTCCTGGAAATGATTTGGTTGTTAAATATTGTGAGTTATAATATTAATGATGAATAAGTTCGTGTTGATTAAAGATGAATTTGATAGTTCCACTACGTTGGGATTATTAGTGTTAGTAGAAATCGACATTTATTTCGATAATAATTGATTTTTGGACGTTATATTAACCAATCGCGTAATTAATTGGATAAATAAGCAATTAATTACTATTAATTCACATGCTTATAACTTGCATGACTAAATTAAAAATAGAGGTATAGATAAATGTACTATACTGTAACTATTTTTTTCACATGTATAGAACTATTGATTCACATGAATGTACTATTGATTCACATGATGTACTATCAGGGAAGGTGGTGCAAGTTTGATAATACTTGCAGGACTAAATTAAAAACTGAAGGAAAAGATGAAGGTATTATACTGTAATATTTCAAGCCCCAAAACATGTAATTATCAAAACTATATTTTCCTATAAATAGAAGCTCATTCTTCTTCCATTCTCACCAATTCACTAAGACTTGCAAGAACAATTATAGAGAGAGAAGATATAGAGAGAAAGAAGAAGAGAAGTCTGCTACCTCATTATTTCAGTATCCAGTCTTCTTTTGAGGTAATGGATATTATATATTTCAATGTTCGTAGAAATAATATTTTCTTCCATACTCTGTAGTATGCGAGTAATATTATTTCGTTTCATATTCCTAATTCTACACTCATTCTGTTAAAGTATTTCTTCTATACTCCGTGAAATTAGTAGAATATCATTGATATTTGCGCTTCATCCAATATCTTTTCATAGAAATATTATTATGAGCTTTCTTGATAATTATTGATCTTTTCATACCGGAATACTATTCATAAGTTACTATTTACAAGTTACTATTCACCCAATTACTATTCACTCAAATATTATTCACTCGGGTATTCGGGGCACTTTTCATGTCAGAGTACTATTCATGAGTTACTATTCATGGGTACTATTCACCCTGTTACTATTCACTCGAATATTATTCACTCGGGTATTTGGGGCACTTTTCATGCCGGGGTACTATTCACGAGGTACTATTCTCGAAGTACTATTCACAGGGTACTATTCACGGGGTACTATTCACCCAAAAAGATATTTCTTTTCTGTCCAAATTATTTTTGATACATGAATATTATTCTAAAATTTTACACCACAAAGCAGTATCATGTTGACAATTTGGATATTTTTAAACTATAGTTAAATTTAAAGTCTTTAAAATTTATCCTTGATTTCGTTTGATTAATGCTTATATCATTGTCATCATCCTCATGCTTATATTGTGATGAAAGCCATCTTTGGCTTATGTGCATAGATGGACTATTGATTGGTATGATTATGACTATGGATCATTCGATATAATCGTGACCCGTAATGTTACAAATGATGTGGTAAAAGTCCTCATTGGCCTGTAGTGCATTAATGGACAGTTGTTGGTATGATTATGACCAGGGATTATTCGGTATAATCATGACCATTGATGATTACATGAATATCCTTGGCCCGTAGTGTAGGGATGATTCTATGATGTGGTTTATTTATTAAGCTGAGTCTCAGCGATAAAATTGATGAAAAACTTTTTAAATCATAGAAGATAATAGATATCATGCTCTACTTGACTCTTCTAATGGATTGCTTGTTCCGCTGTAGTTAAACTTCATGTTTATTGTATTTTATCAGTTTAACATTGTTGAAAACTAATGATAATTTATTCTGCATTATCTTAGTCATAATATTTCTTACTAGGATAGTTGAGCTCACCCTTTTGCTTTCATTGTTCTCTTCAGGAAATGAGAACGTGGCCGGGACTAGTCGGGGAACGGAGTGATGGTCTGAGATGGTGTTATATTTGTCCTCACTATTCTATAAAATATTGTGACAATAAATGTAATGAGGACTCTATTTGAGTTTGGATATTGTCTAGAAGACAATATTCGTGTAAAAACTCTCAGCTCATGTTGTATAATTAAGTTTGTATTTATATTCAGTACCATGTATTTGGCAACCCAAGATGGGTGATGTATACCTATTTTGGGGGCGTCACATTTGGTATCAAAGCTTAGGGATATGATCCCTGGCTAAGATGTGAGACAAGAACTAGGAGGGGAGAGACGGGGAATTCCTTCGCTAGTATGACCTACCTAAGTTTATTTGGTATTTAATTGGTCGGTCAGTGTATAGGGATATTATGTGACATGTCAATTAACCCTTGTTTTATGGTAGTGTTTGAAAATGACATATGAAAATGTTTAGATCAGCAATAAAGCACATGAGACCGTTGAGTCACCAACGATCAATACCCAGGATATGTGCAACAAGAAGACAATAATCCTCAAGTAAACAACAACACCGATCAAATGATGAACGATGGGATGTTCAGAGGCTTTATGTAATTCATGCAACATTAGGCGAGAGCAACTCTTATTCAAAATGTGGGTGGAAACATTGTCAACACTCAGACGGTCACCGCTAAATAGTTCAAGGAGTTGGGACCACCGGAGTTTTTGGGAGAGCCAAAACCACTTAAGGCGGAGACATGGATATAGCAGATCACAACGATATTTGATGTCTTGGGATGCTCCGAGGAGCACAAGGTTCCCTTTACCACCTTCATGTTGTGAGGAGAGGCAGATTACTGGTGCAAATCTGTAAAGTGTACTCAGCCTGCCGCACTAAAGATGTATTGGGAGAAGTTCCAAGAACTGTTCAATGACAAGTACTTTTCCAAAAGTATTCGTCATATGAAGGAGGTAGAGTTCATCAAACTAGAGCAAAATAATATGACCGTGTCACAGTACGAAGCTAAGTTTGCCGAGTTGTCCCGGTTTGCATCCCACTTGGTTGATAATGAGGAGAGAATGACGCGGATGTTTCTAAGAGGTTTAAAACCTGAGATATGTCAATACCTAATTTCTCACAAACTGTGTTTGTATTCAGATGTTGTAAATATGGCTCAGTTATTGGAGCACGATAATGAGTCAATCCAACCAAGAGAGAGCAGCTGACAAATCGATAATACCAGTGGTAGCAGTCATCCAAGTGGTGGCAACAAACGTGGAGGGAATCAACATGCCAAAAATGGTAACCACTTCGGTGGTAATCATGGTCAAGATAATAGAAGTGGAAATTTCAAGAAGAGGAGATTCAATAATAATAGAAAGACATCAGCACCAGCACCTGTTGTTAAGGAAGGAGAGCAACCGTCGGTCGTATATTAGAAATGAGGAGGGGAGGGACATATCAGTCCAAATTATACGCAGCAAGCATTTATCGTAACCTCCCAAAAAGTAAGGAATACGAGTGAGGTGATCACGGGTAAGCTAATCATAAACTCTAGTGAAGTCTATACCTTATTTGATACCGATTTTACCCATTCTTTTATTTCTCCTACTTGCGCTCAACGTTTAAATTTAACTCCAGAGAAATTAGACTTTGATTTATTTGTTGAAACTCCGTTAGGAGAAACCTTCATTACATCCACTATTTATAAGTCATGTTTGATTCAAATCGGTAACCGCACGTTACCTGTCGATCTTATCTCTTTGAAAATACTTGCATTTGATGTGATTTTAGGGATTGATTGGTTAACTACTCATCATGCTAAAATCAATTATTTTCATAAGGTGGTTAGCTTTCATATTCCTAACCAACCTATTATGCGAATTAAAGCAACCAAACCACTAAAGTCAATTACTGTCATATCAAGCCATAAAGTTATTCGTTTATTGAAAAATGGATGTCAAGATTTCTTAGCCCATGTCACGAATTTAAATAAAAATACATCAGATTTGAATAATATTTCTATTGTTAATAAATTTCCTGACGTATTCCCTAAAGAACTTCTTGGCCTACCCCCAGAGCGTGAAATTAAATTTTGTGTCGACCTTGAACCCGGTACAAAACCCTTTTCCAAAGACCCATATCGAATGATACCTATTGAACTTCAGGAGTTAAAAACCCAACTACAGGAATTGTTAGACATCAGTTTCATTCGTCCTAGTTCGTCTCCTTGGGGTACTCCTTTTCTATTCGTGAAGAAGAAATATAGAAGTATGCGACTTTATATTGATTATTAGGAGTTGAATCATGTCACCATCAAAAATAGGTACACATTACCTCGAATTGATGATCTGTTTGACCAGTTACAAGGCGCCAAATTATTTTTAAAGATCGATCTTTGTTCCAGATATCATCAACTAAAGATTAAAACTGATGACATTCCAAAGACTGCTTTCAAAACTCGGTACGGGCATTACGAATTCCTAGTCATGTCTTTTGGACTGACTAATGCTCCTCCTACCTTCATGGATATAATGAACCGAGTATTCAAGGAATATTTGGATCACTTTGTGGTCATCTTTATTGATGACATCCTCATTTACTCCAAAATCCGTGAAGATCATGAGCAACACTTGAGGCTGATACTCCAAAAGCTTCGTGAAAATAAGTTATATGCCAAGTTGAAGAAATACGAGTTCTGGCTTGAGGAAGTAGCATTCCTTGAGCACGTTGTAGACACTCAAAATTTTTTGCACACATGTTACTAACATTGCAAGAGGGCAGAATTTCCTTTCGAAGATAACCCTGGAAGACAGCTCATATCCATTCCGGATACTACCGAAAGTTCAGTCTCAACCCCAGAACACACACCGGGAGTATCATTTTCCACCCCAGAACACACACCGAGAACGTCATTTCTAACCTCGAAGACAACCCTGAGTTTCATCCTTGGCGATAACCCCTAGGAATGTCGTTACAGTTCCGGCGATAACTCTGGAAATGCTTGTTTCAAGTGCATGCTATCAGCTTCAATCAGACCTCCTGCCGAGGCACTCATATCTTAGACCCGCAGCTAACACCAGGAAGACAGGCGCACTCACAGATGACATTGCGGCATTCAAACACTTGAAGCAGTCCAATCTTAGATGTAACCCTGAGCAGCGTCTGCTTTCAAATCAAAACCGAAGATAACCCGGTGAGGAGTCAAACGTCATCTTGCTAACTCAACACCTACGCGTCGTCTCAACACTTCATACATACATACATACAACAATGTCCTACAAGAACCAAGGAGTTCCAATCCCAAGTGACTATTACGCGTGGCAATACACCGGATATAATTTGAAGCTTGAAGACCATGGGCATGGTCCTCTCTTCCTGACTTTGTACAACCTCTAATCCATGTCATTGCGTAACTCTCAACACAAGTAGTCCGAAGAAGGTCTTATATACCTCGTTTGGATGCTCAAATTGAAGTTTTGCAAGTTCGAGTGGACATTACAGTGCATGAGTGCACGTACTTCGAGACGACAGGACTCGCAGAACCACCCCGACAAACCGCAGTGCATTCGTGGCTTCAGTAGGTGCATCTGCTGCCTCAGTATACACTACGGCCCCCCTCTATAAATAGAGGGCTTGGGGTAGCCATTTTAAAAGAGAAAAAGGCGAGGAAGCCCTGTTCAATTTTCTCTGAACACATCCCATATTAAGTGTTTGTTCATTTTAAACACCTGTTAGCTCACGTATAGCTATACATTTATCAGCAAGAGCTGAGTGTTTATCCATATAGAGTCATAGAAGCCTACATTGGCAGCCCACTGTAAGCCTTCTCACACTCTATAAAGCCTTTTTCTTCATCTTTGCACATACTATTCTACACATTGAAAGTCGTGTTGTGTGTGTATGCCCGAAATTCAGTCCTTGGTTTTCATTTATGTCTGTATATATATACTTATATATGTATATATTTATATATGGACTAACATTATCGAGTTATGCCTCGATTGAGCCTAGAATTATGTCTGGAGCATTTACTTACTTTTATATGTATATATATATATATAATTGTTGTCAGACATATCTGATGAGCCTGAATTTTACATCTAGAGCGTTTACTTGCTTTTATATATATATATATATATATATATATATATATATATATATATATACTTATATATATAATTTTGTCGGACATATCCGATGAGCTCGGATTTTATATCAGAATGCGTTATCGCTTTATTTACATTTAGTCCCGCTTAGAGTTTACTTCGTGGCGGTTGATCGCATCTACTGCTTTCTTTACTTTTCTGATCCCCCATGGAGTTGCTTCATGGTGGTTGATCATGTCCATATATATATATATATATATACATTTTCGATCCCCCATGGAGTTGCTTCGTGGTGGTTGATCATGTCTGTATTTATATATTTATAGTTTTTATATACATAACTACTTATTGCTTTTCATATAAACTACGGTATCATGTGAGCCTGGGAATCATGTGATCAGAGATTCAGTCTACTGAATCTAGATTCGGTTCCCGTGATGGACATTATCAGCTGTAAGCAGCTTGTACATTATTTACGGTGTCTGAATTTCCTTGGATAGCTGTCATGCCTATGAGGAATTCAGCATTGCTGTATATTATTTTCTCGAAGATGCCTCGCATCTTGAAAATAAAAGCAAACAAGCCTAACATTTAATAATAAAATGGAAGTATGAAAAGTCTCAATTCCTATTGAGCACAAGGTTTGAAAAACCTCTTTTACAAAACATCATTGCTATATCTTGCTTAAAACTGAATTTTTCTATAAATTCAAACCCTTTATACATAGGTGCGAACATGGCATCGCACTACTTTCAAATAATTTCATATTAATCCACACACACACACACACATTTATATAACAGATTCTTTGAAAGGTGGCGGTCACCGTGGAAACACGGATGTCGGGGGGTGCCTAACACCTTCCCTCCGCATAATCAAGCCCCCAAACCCAAATGAATCTAGATTTCACAGACCCGTTTAGCAGTGTCACATCACTGGGTCAATGTGCAAACCTTTTTTGGTTACGTTGGTGCAACCAGTTAAAAACACCAGCTGGCGACTCTTAACAGTCCATCGTTGACTTTATACATGTCGGACCTTTTTCACTTGTTTTTTCAAACAAAACTCACATAACATGAGAACACCAAAGAACAAGTAACAAAAAGGGACAATCAAAAATCCCGACGTCGACAGGTGGCGACTCTACTGGGGAATCTAGTAAGAGGGCTTAAGCCGCTATTACAAGCTTTTCAAAACTATTATATACTTGTGTGTGAATGTTGCATTTACATTTATGATGAATGTGTATGAATGCATTTTACTTACTGCACTGCAAAATATCTATCTATGATATTAGTGCTTCACACATGTCATCATTTTCATAAATGGTGAGACACGTTATATGTGAATGTATGTTGTGTGGTTCCTCAACCAGGAGGCTATCCTGTCGGTGTTTGATTACTGGACTCGTAGGGAGACTAATTCAAATGAGGCTCAGGAAAGGCACAACCCAGATTCGATCCAGTTGAAATACCGGATTAACTTCTCGTCAAGTAGATTGCGAGGATCTAGGAACCTTCATGCCAAAAATCCGCGAGAGTAACCCTAAGATAGGTCAACCTATGATAAACCAAATACAGAGGAAAGTCTCTTCATGCTTTCCATTTTCAATTACTCGTAAGAGCATTTACTTGTAATTTTATTCCATGTTCATCTTTACGTAATGGAAAATGTGAAGAATATTTGTGCATACATGTTATCAATTAACACCCATTTTTGCAGGACAACATTCCTAAAACAGACACATTATAATAGCATTTACATTATCCATAAGACTAAACTATTTAAGTCTTTTGTGGGGAAGCAATTGGGCCTGTTACCCGCTCAAAATCCAAAAAGGCCACGAGCCTACAGCCTATCATGTCTTCTTTTGACCAGTCTAATCCTGTTTCTCAAGAAGAATTTGACGGATTGAGTAAACAAATCACAGACTTGGCTGTTCTGCTTAAGGAACTACATCAGTCTACTCAGGGTACAAAGATACCTACACATACAGAATCCTCTTCACAACAAGGTGTTCAAAGTTTGGAAAAAACATTTACAGAACCTCAGTTGGATACGACCAACAAAGACCCTGAAAAAACCCATCTCAAAGGAGATCCAGACACTTGTGATATCAGGAAGATGGTCCTCCAAATGGAGGAAACTATTCGTGTTCTCAAAGGGATTAGAACACATGGAAGTGTTTCATATACTGACCTTTGCATATTCCCTGGTGTTCATTATCCAGAGAAATTCAAAATCCCTAATTTTGAAAAGTATGACGGATTAGGGGATCCTTATACACATTTGAAAGTGTTCATTGGAGAACTTGGATCTTATGCAGAATATGAGAAGCTCAGAATGCAGCTGTTCCAGAAGAGTCTGACTGGAGAAGCCCGTTCATGGTATACCAGATTAGATAACTCAAAGATCCATAGTTGGGAAGAGCTAGCTAACGCCTTCCTCACTCAATACAGTTTTCAATCTAAGATGGCTCCTAACCGGTACCAGATTACCAAGGTTAAGAAACAGTGTAATGAGTCTTTCAAAGAGTATGCTCAAAGGTGGAGGCGCCTTCCTGCTTAGGTTATTCCTTCCATGATAGAATCAAAAATGGTCATGACTTTTATAGATATACAAGAAGCTCCTTTCTATGAGAGAGTTTTAGCTAGTATTGGCAAACCATTCTTTGAAATGATCAAACACGGAGAGATAGCTGAGATGGGATTGAAGTCAGGTAAAGTTCAAGACCTAGCCGCTCTTAAAGCAATTGTTGAGCACATCCAGTTCGGATCTTATGGAAACAACTCCCAGAGGGTCCATAAAAAGAAAGAGGAGGATGTTTCCTTGATACTACAAGGTCAAAAAGGCAGTCAGAACATGCCTATATATAGGAGAAACTACTCCCCTTTTGAAGCACAGTCTTCAAACCCTCCATTGTCTAAAAGTGGAGAAGCAAAGCGCCCTAGAACATTCACACCCTTAGAGGACTCGCTCAAGAATATTCTTGCTCTTCTGTCTGTTCATAAGAAAATTACACGTCTTCTTCCACCAGCTAACCCTAATGGCAGGGGTTTTAAGGCTACTCGGAAGTGTGCTTATCATGCCGGAGCACCAGGACATGATACTCAAGATTGTTGGGCCTTGAAACACAAGATCCAAGATTTAATAGATAATGGTGAGATTGTGGTCACCAAACTAGATCAACCTCATGTGCAAGACAACCCTCTTCCTCAACACAAAGAAGAAGAGGTCAATATGATCAATTGAAGCACTGGACAGAGTTCCAGTTTTAACGGTGAATCATCCCAGACCATCAAAGACGGTGTTGACAGATGGGATTATGCAAAGTTCCATTTTACTATGGAACGAAAGATGAAAGCTCTTTGCAAGAAAATTGAGCAATTAGCAGAACTGGTGACCCACTAGCATCAAGTCACACGCCAATTCATCTGCCAGGAGCATGCCTATCTCCTTCCTTTTGTTATGAATGTTCCACCATCACCTTCAGAAAGCGAAGCTATGGAGGATAAGGTTGCAAAGAGATCAAATGCTAAAGCCCATCGGGATTTTACCAATCAGAAGAAATTTACCTATCTGGGCCAATCTATGGAGGAGATATTTCAAATGCTAATCAATGAAGGAAGAATTACCTCCCTTCTACCTCCAATCAATCCCCGTTTAAGATGGTTCAACTACAATGGAGTATGTCAATATCATTCACATTATCGCGGTCATAGGACAGAAGAATATTGGGCACTCCGCCATCTCATTCAAAATCTCATTGATAGCGGTGTCCTGTAGATGGCAGATGATGACACTATGCAACTTCAGAATGGGAATACATGTCCTACCAAATAGAAGGGATCAGTAGAAGTTATATCCGACGAGGATGATGAGACTGTCAAAGCATTTCCTATACAAGCAATTCAACTCAAAGGAGCTGACAATCCTTTGAAAGTGGCCGCACCAAAGCCAATTTCTTTACCTTACGGACTATAATATCATGTTGTCAGCTTACATAAAGTTCCATGGAATTATGGAGAAGCTGAAGGATCTATGTCTCATACTACTGCTACAGTGTCGAAGGAAAATCCACTATATCTTCCTTAGAGGGTGATGAAGCCCGCCATTAAAGCAAAGGGGAAGATTCCCATGGAGAAGATTGAAAAATTCCTCCGTACTATGGGCCATAATGAAGCCAAGGTGGTTTTAAGCTTAAGAGTAGCTACACATCAGATATCAATACTGGACTTGGTTTTCTCTTTCGAGGATCACCGAAAGATCTTATTGAAGGTTTTGGAAGAAGCCTACTTACCGAAATCAGTGGATGTGGAAAAATTTCAACATATAGTTGATCACATTTTTAACAACAATGTGATATCCTTCACTGATGACGACATACCACCCGAAGGGACCGGTCATTGCAATCCATTGCACATTGCAGTTTTATCTTCCGGGTATATGCTATTTGGAATTTTGATAGATGGAGGTTCATCTCTGAATATCTGTCCTTATGCCACCTTGGTAAAGATGAATGTCAATCTCAAATGGATCCAAAGCATTCATACGGTGATCAAAGATTTTGAAGGATCCTGACGAAATTCCGTCAGAAAGATTGAGCTACCAATTGAGATTGGTCCAAATACATTCAATGTATCCTTTCATGTCCTCAGAATAGACTCAGGATACAACCTGTTATTAGGGAGACCATGGATACACATGGCTGGAGCTGTTCCCTCCACACTACATCAACAACTCAAGTAGATTGTCAACAATAGTCTAGTAACTGTTAACGCTGAGCCGGAATGTCCTGAACAAGGAGATTTGCCAATCATCAGCTTCAATTCAGAAGTTTAGCCGGCCAGTTTTCATACCTTGGAAGTGAGTAATAAATAATACCAACCTATTGGAGCACCACTTCCTGTACCCAAGATTTCTGCCGAATTTATGTCGGCCACTCAAGAAATGATGTCATTGGGTCATCAGCCTGGACAAGGGCTTGGTAAAAATCAGCAGGGTATTAAGCACCCTATTCAAGTGTCCAGTCAAATCGGGACAGTCGGACTAGGCTATTCTTCCATATCCAGTCATAGGAATCCTCATAAGCACAAGCAGGTTCCTCATGCTTCCGCCATACGGTAATTTTTTCCATCTGCACCGCATGAGCTGATACAGTCTCCAGTAAAGGTGCCAGGCCATGTTATGGCTATACTATTTCCCAAACTAGTACCATTAAAAGCAAAAGAGGTGTTGATTCCTGATCCTAAAGTGGAAGAAAGGGAGCGGAAACGCAAACACGACATCGCCTTGATGATGTCAGGCATACGCATCATTGTCCATGATGAACATACAAACAGATATACCCCAGACGATGATTGCCCAGATGTCATGGTTATCATTCGGGATAAGGAGGATAATGACAATCCCTCCATCACTGCAGTCCATCAGGACTTTGCCCTCGACAATTGGAATAGCACTTCATGCATTGGTCGACGAGGGTAAAATGGGCAGAAAATCCCTCTGCCCTATAGATAACTTTAATTGCTTACTTTTCTATATAGTATTAGAAGTTATTTTATCAGTACATGCTAACACTTTTGTATGACTAAACAGTTTCATATATTAAGTGAAAGCATATTTTATTTCAGGACTCTGAATTTAGATGTGACGGTACTTGCTGATGATGTGCCTTCTCTCAACAAGAGATGTAACTTTGATGCAAAGTTGGACTCAGACTTGATGGAAATATAAGAGGACTTTGAGACACCTCAGGAGATTAAGGAATGGGTCACAAACAAACCTAAACCCAACCTTGACCAAACCACTTCTTTCAATCTTGGAACCTTAGAAAACCCTAAGCTAATCCAGATTGGTTCAGACCTCACCCCAAACCAATGGAATAACATGGTTGTGCTATTAACCCAATTTCAAGATATGTTTTCATGGTCTCATAAAGACATGGTGGGTTTGTCCACTGACATTGTTCTTCATCACCTTCCCATTAAGGAAGGATTCAAGCTAGTTAGGCAGAAGCTCAGATGATTGAAACCTGAGTGGAGTTTAAAGGTTAAAGAAGAAATTATACAATAATTTCAAGCTGGCATTATCATGGTGTCTACATATCTGGAGTGGATATCCAACATTGTTCCCGTGTCTAAACCAGGAGGAAAGGTGCGAGTTTGTGTGGATTACCGGGATTTGAATAAAGCTTGCCTTAAAGATAGCTTTCCTGTAACCTTTATCCACATTCTCATTGACAATACTGCTCAATACGGCATGTACTCCTTTACGGATTGCTTTGCGGGGTACCATCAGATTATGGTTGTTGAGGAAGATCGTGAGAAAATCGCTTTCATCACGTCTTGGGGAACCTTTTGCTATAGACGGTTATCATTCGGCCTCATCAATGCCGGGGCAACCTATCAGCGAGCTATGATGGCTCTTTTCCATGATTTAATGCATAAGGAGATAGAGATCTACGTGGATGACATCATCGTTAAATCCCGAAAGGAGGAAGACCACTTAGACCATCTCAAAAAGTTATTCAATAGGTTGCGTAAGTACAACTTGAAGTTGAATCCAGCCAAGTACGCCTTTGGTGTCAAATCATGCAGGTTGTTAGGTTTCCTAGTCAGCCACAAAGGGATTAAACTGGATCCTACAAAAATCCAGGCCATCAAGGAAATGCCCATTCCTCAGACAGAGAAGGAAATACGGGGATTTTTGTGAAGAATCAATTTCATTAGCAGGTTTATCTCTCAACTCACAGCAACCTGTGAGCCCATCTTCAAATTTTGAAGGAAGAACTCCTCCATGAAATAGAACGATGAGTGTCAGAAAGCCTTCCTTACCATTAAAGAGCAGCTGGTTAATGCTCCTATTTTGGTACCACCTAGGGATGATGTTCCCCTGTTCATGTACATGTCCATTAATGATAATGCCATGGGCTGTATGCCGAGGCAAAAAGACGATAGAGGCCAAGAACGAGCTATCTATTACCTCAGCAAAAGATTCAGCATCAGTGAACACAAGTACACTCTGATTGAGAAGACTTGTTTTACTTTAGCATGGGCTTCCATGAGGTTATAGCATTACCTCCGTGGTCACACAACCCATCTCATATCCCGCGTGGATCCTCTCAAGTATGTGTTCTGTAAGCCCATACTGAATTGTCGACTGTCCAGATGGCAGTTGATCCTATAGTAATTTGACATCGTCTGCGTGACGCAAAAGTCTGTCAAAGGTCAAGGAATTACGGATCAACTGGTCGCCGCACCTGTAGGGGATTACAAACCCTTAGAATCATACTTCCCCAATGAAGGGGTAATGACAGTTCAGCAACACCATCAGTACGATGCATGCCAGACATGGAAAATGTATTTTGATGGAGTCATAATACGTAAGGCTCTGAGCCTGGAGCGCTTTTAATATCGAGATATGGGGAGCAAAGATCCGTCGCGTAGTTAAATTGCAGTTTGTCAACACCAACAACACAACTGAGTATGACGGCTGTATCATGGGGCTAAAACTTGCTCGTTCAATGGGCATCAGGCGGTTAACTGTCTTTGGGGATTCCAAATAACAATCCATAGGAATCTATCAAACCAAAGAATTACATTTGTTGCCTTACCATCGACAAGTTTTACAGATGGCTTTGGAGTTCGAAGAAATCTCCTTTCTACACATTCCTCGTAATAGGAATGATTTTGCAGATGCACTAGCAACGTTGGCCTCCTTGATTCACATACCTGACAAGGAAAACATGCCAAGCATCACATTTTCCCTACAAAAGGCCCCAGCTTATGGGAACTACGTTAGAGAAGTGTCGGATGAGCTACCTCCCATCCACAATCCTTGGTATCAGCATATCAAGGAGTATCTATGAGATGGATCTACACCAGCTGAGGCGTGCCTAACTGAGAAGAGGCGAATCCATCGACTTGCTATGAAATTCTACCTAAGCGGAGATGCACTCTACAAAAGAGATGCAGGATTAGGTCTCCTCAGATGTCTGGATAAAGACCAAGCTCAGAGGCTCATGGATGAGATCGATGGTGGAGTATGTGGCCCACACATGAGCGACCCCTTACTTGTCAAGAAAATTCTCAGAACAGGGCATTATTGGCTTACACTCAAAGCTGACTGTGATGATCACATCAAGAGATGCTATCAATGCCGAATTCATGGGAATGCTATCCACGCTAATATGAGTTCGCCATTGCCCTTCTCAATCTGGGGAATGGACGTGATCGGGCCCATCGAGCCCAAAGATAGTAATGGACATCGATTCATATTCACCATGATCGACTACTTCACTAAATGGGTAGAAGCAGCCTCCTTCCCCAGGGTTACCAAAGAAGTCATCATTACTTTCATCAAAAACAATGTAGTCTGTCGATATGGATAACTAGAGGTCATTGTGTCAGACAATGCTAAAAACCTAAACAACAAAATGATGGAGGAGTTATGCAATAAATTCCACATCAAACACCTTAACTCCGTCATCTACCGTTCAAAGATGAATGGTGCTATTGAAGCGCCTAATAAAAATATCAATAAGATCATGCAAAAAATGTCTGCCAATCACAAAGGATGGCCTGATCTCTTGCCTCTGACTTTATTAGCCTACAGAACTTCTATGCGTACTTCCACTGGGGCAACCCCCTACTCATTAATCAATGGAATGGAAGCAGTGCTCCCCATAGAGGTGGAAATGGAATCCCTCGGAGTGTTGATGGATGCTCAGTTGGATGAAGACCATTGGGTACAAGATAGGTATCACCAATTATCTCTAATAGACGAAAGGCGAACCACGGCTATCTTCCATGGTCAGTTATATCATCAAAGAATCACACGATCCTACAGCAGAAAAGTCCGGCTAATGCAATTCAAACAACATGACTTGGTTTTAAAAATGATCATTGACAACCAAGATCAATCTAAGGGAAAATTTGCTCCTAACTGGGAAGGCCCGTTTGTTGTCAAGGAGGTATTGACAGGAGGTGCTCTCAGACTACAAGAAATGGATGGTGATGAATTTCCACAAACTTATCAACTCCGGACAACCGAAAAAGCAGTATTTATGTCCGAAGTTACCATCAAGCAAACATCCTGGTATTGATCATCAAATCAACAGTCATTCCAGTTTTGAACCCTCTCTTTTTACAAACTCTTCTGCCCCTCAGGGAAACTTGGTTTCACCTCATTTCAAATCTTTCACACAATTTTGATTATCCCCCCAGGGATTGAACCTTTCACACCTGCAGTTTATCTTGAAGATGGGATTAAACTTTTCTACGCTTGTAGTTTATCCTGAAGACGGGATCAAACTTTTTCCAAACCTGCAGTTTGTCCCCATCATGGGATCAAACTTTCTTCTCCCCGCAGTATAGCCTGCACATGGGATTCACACTTCTTTTTGGCTGTGATTCGTCCTGAGGGGCGAACTACATCGAGCTGATCTTCCTGATACCTGGGAGTACATAGGCAACCATATTCTATATGTCCCGGTCGTAATAAACAAAAAACAACAAAAACATTTCTGCCCCTTTCTCTACAAAAACAAAAACAACAAAAATACATATGCACCCTTCTTCATCAATAAAGCTTCTACACCCATCTGCCTTTCACATTCAGCGTTGAACCTCTTACACCAGGTTTGAACTATGCAGACTTGATCTCTTTAGACACTCAAAATTTCCTTTTCTTGTTACTAACTTTGCAGGAGGGCAAGGGCGTCTTTTCTACACTCTAGAGGTAACCCTGGAGGACTACAACATCAATTCATGACCCCAGAGTTAACCCTGGGAGGTCAAGCCAACCTCAGAGATAACCCTAAGGACATTCAAAGTCAACAACATGACAACCTCAAAGATAACCTTGAGAAAAGACTACTACAACTGAGCGAAAACCGGAGATAACCCCGGGAAGGGCAAAATGGTTATTTTGCCAACTCAACTTCACTTCAAATCAAATACACTCATTTCAATACAAATCACATCAAAATATGTCCTACAAGAACCATATCTTAACTTCCAAGCATAAACTACGCAAAACGGCTCAACGGTCTGCATAACGGAAATCCGAAAATGCCATTTTGGTCATGGACCCATCTTCCTGGAATCCAAAAGGGCAAATCCCATGTCATTTCATAACTCTCGACAAAAGAAGTCTGAAGATGGTCTTGTATACCTCGTTTAGATGCTCGTATTGAAGTTCTGCAAGTTCGAGCGGACATTACAGTGCACGAGTGCATGTACTTCGAGACGACGGGACCTGCGAAACCCCAGGAAGCTCAGGCAGCCGCAGGTGTATCTGAGGCTACCGCAGGTACACCTGCAGCCATCAGATCTATATATATGGGGCTTGGGGTGGCCATATTTTCAAGAGAAAGAGCGAGGAAGCCCTGTCCAATTTGCTTTCTACACACCCTATATTGAGTGCTTGCTCTTTTTAAACACCTGTTAGCCCACATACAATTATAAATTTACCATCGTGAGCTGAGTGTTTGTCCATATAGAGTCATAGAAGTCTGCATTGGCAGCCCACTATAAGCCTTCTTACACTCTATAAAGCATTTCTCTTCATATTTGCACACACTACTCTACACATTGAGAGTCGTGTTGTGTGCGTATGCCCTGACTTTGGTATGTGGTTTTCATTTCTGTCTGTATATAAATACTTATATATATATATATATATATATATATATATTTATATGGACTAATATTATCGAGTTATGCCTCGATTGAGTCTAGACTTCGGTCTGGAGCATTTATTTTCTTTTATATATATACTTATATATATAAACTGTTGTCAGACTCTGTCTGCTAAGCCTAGACTTCGTTCTGGAGCGTTTATTTGCTTTTATATATATATACTTATATATATAAACTGTTGTCAGACTCTGTCTAATGAGCCTGGATTTTATATCCGGTGCGTTTAATTGCTTTTATATATATATACTTATATATATAATTGTTGTCGGACATATCCGATGAGCCTGGATTTTATATCCGGTGCATTTACTGCTTTTATATATATATATATATTTACATTTCTGTCAGGCCTGAAGTTTACTTCGTGGCCTTTTACAGCTTTCTTTATATTTCGTTCTGCCTGGAGTTTACTTCGTGGCAGTTGATAGCTTTTACAGCTTTATTTACATTCAAGTCCCACCTGGAGTTTACTTCGTGGCGGTTGATAGCATTTACTGCTTTATTTATATTTTTGATCCCCCATGGAGTTGCTTCATGGTGGATGATCATGCATATATATATATATATATATATATATATATATATATATATATATTTACTGCTTTTTATATATATATAATCGCCATCGATTTCCATACAAATTGCGAGATCACGTGAGCCTAGAATCGTGTGATCACAAATTCAAGACATCGAATCTAGATTCTGGTTCCTATGATGGACTTTTTTTCATTTGTAGCGACTTTGTACATTGTTTACAGTTGTTCGAATTTCCTTGGATGGTCATCATGCCATGAGGAGTTTGGGCATGGCGTAATATTATTTTTCGTAGATGCTTCGCATCTCGAAAATAAAAGCAACCAAGCCGAACATTTAATAATAAAATGGAAGTATCAAAGGCCTCAATTACTATTGAGTAAAGGGTTTAAAAAAACTTCTTTTTTAAAAACTTCATTGCTATATCTTGGTTAAAACTGAATTTTCTACAAAATTCAAACCCTATGTATATAGGTGAGAACGAGGCATAGCACTACTTCCAAATAAATTGCACATTGATCCACACACACACACATTCATATAATAGTTTCTTTGAGAAGTGGTGGTCACCATGGCAACATAGATGTCGGGGGGTGCCTAACACCTTCCCTTCACATAACCAAGCCCCCGAACCCATAATGAATCTCGGTTTCACAGACCCGTTTAGCAGTGTTACATCACTGGGTCAATGTGCAAACCTTTTTTGATCAAGCAGTGCAACCATTAAAAACACCAACCTGGCGACTTTAAAGTCCAATCGTCGACATTATACATGTCGGACCTTTTTCACTTGTTTTTTCAAACAAATCTCACATTAACATGAGAACACCAAAGAACAAGTAACGAAAAGGGACATTAGAAAATCCCGACGTCAACAGGTGGCTACTCTGCTGGGGACTCCAGTAAGAGGGCTTAAGCCGTTATTACAAGCTTTTTTAAAATTTTTATATGCTTGTGTATGAATGTTGCATTTACATTTATGATGAATGTGTACGAATGCATTTTACTTACTACACTACTAAATATCTATCTGTTATATTAGTGCTTCGTACATGTCATCATTGTGTATAAACGCTGAGACACGTTGTATGTGAATGCATGTTGTTTGGTCCCTCCACCAAGAGGCTATCCAGTCGGTGTTTGATTACTGGACTCGTAGGAAGACTAATTCCAACGAAGCTCGGGAAAGGCACAACCCAGATTCACTCCAGTTGAAAGACCGGATTAACTTCCCGTCAAGTAGATTGCGATGATCTGGGAACCTTCATGCCAAAAAGCCGTGAGAGTAAACCTATGATAGGTCAGCCTCTGATAAACCAAACGCGAAGGGAAGTCTCTTTATACTTTCCCATTTAAATTACTTGTAATTTCAATTACTTGTCAATCTCAATGTAATGGAAAATATGAAGGAATATGTGTACATGCATATTAAAACCTGATATGCTATAAACCGCTTGCATTCGTTTTACAGGATAATATTCCTAAAATGGATACATCACGTAGCATCTAACATTTATACATTACCTAAGGCTAAACTACATAAGTCTTTTTATAGGGAAGCATTTGATACCGTTTCCCATTTAAAGTCCAAAAGGGCATTAAGCCCACAGTCAGACATGGATAAAAGTGCCCAACCTGATCTAACTTCTGTCTCTCGCGAAGAGTTTGAAAAATTAAGCTATCAAATGACAGAGTTGGCTGTTATGCTCAAAGAACTACACCAATCTATTCAGGGTCCACAAATACCCATCCACATAGAATCCTCTGCATATGGAGGAATCCAACGCCAAACAATGCCTACTCAACCAGAGTCATCCACACCAGGGGGCAGTCAAGGTATTGGTAAAAAGATGGAAACTCAAATACCTAAACCTCATTCCAATAAAGAAATCACAAATCTCAGGGATGATCGAGAAACTGGGGATCTAAGAAAGAAAGTCCAACAAATGGATGAGACCATCCAGTCAATCAAAGGGACTGAAAATTATGGGAGTGTCACCTATTCAGATCTCTGCATATTCCCAGGGGCTCAATATCCTACAAAATTCAAAGTCCCAGAGTTTGAAAAGTACAATGGGGAAGGAGATCCCTATACGCACCTGAAAGTGTACATTGGCGAACTGGCATCTTATGCTGAAGATGAAAGCCTCAGAATGCAGCTTTTTTAAAAGAGTCTCACTGGAGAGGCTAAGGCATGGTATGCCCTACTTGACAATGCCAAAATCCACAACTGGAAGAATTCGCCCACGCCTTTTTAAGTCAAGATAGCCAAATCACAAATGGCACCGATCGATACCAAGTGACTAAAGTCAAAAAGCAAAGTAATCGAATCTTTCCGAGAATATGCCCAAAGGTGGAGACATCACTACAAGCAAGTCATTCCATCAATGACGAAACCGAGATGGTAATGACGTTTATTGACATTCAAGAGGCGCCTTACTATAAGAGGATCCTAGCAGGCATAGGAAAGCTATTCTCGAAAATGATTAAACACGGCGAAATAGAAGAGATGGGCCTGAATGCAGGCAAGATTAAAGACTTCACTGCCTTGGAAACATTCGCCAAGCATATACAGACTGGCAAATATGCGAGTGATCCTAAGGTGCACCTGATAAAGGCATTGAAGATGTATCCTTTGTTGTACAGGGGCAAGCTAGGAGACCAACCTATAGTCCCCCCATTCGAAAAATGGAAGACAATCTTCCATTTCAACAACAGGCTCCATTTAACCAATTCCAAGAGAATAAAAGAAAATTTGAGAGAACGAAAAATTGTGTGTTCACTCCACTAGGCAATTCTCTTGAAAATATATTGGCTATATTGATGGATCATAAGCAAATTACCGAACTGGCTCCACCTTTCGAACCAGGGAGCAAAAGATACAATCCAAGCTAGAGATGTGCTTACCATTCAGGGTCTCCAGGACACGATAAACAAGATTGTTGGTCCTTAAAGCATAAAATTCAAAATCTGATCGAAAGTGGCAGTATTGTGGTCCAACAACCTGATCAACAAAATGTCAACACCAACCTTCTGTTGCAGCATGATACGGGGGAAGTAAACATGATCGGGTCAGGAAGCACTGAAATATATCCAATTCGTAAGTGCATATAAAGGATAGAGGACTACCCTCAAAGGAACAGAGCAAATGTCCTAAAATTGGAAAACTCGGAGGAGGGTATCATAGTAATGCAAAAATTAGAGACGATCCAGAATCAAGTAAATCTGCTAGCCAAGCTGATAGTGCACCAACATCAGGATACGAGGCAGTTTTTCACTCAACTATCAGAAGGCCAAGAAAATCGGGATGATAAAATTGCTAGAAGATCTCGCCAACGGAAAAATCGCTCGGAGGAATGCGAATGCTCAAAGAAGAAAGATCAAACAACCTCCACAAGAGTCCGAAAATTTACCCCTCTAAGCAAATCCAATGAAGAAATGCTACACCTTTTGATAAGCGAAGGAAGGATTACTGAGTTATTGCCTCCTATAAAGCCCAAGATAAAGAGTTACTATTCCACCAAGATATGTCTCTACCATTCCAACTCACTTGGACATACGACTGAGGAATGCTAGTCTTTGCGACATAAAATCCAGGATCTCATTAAAAATGGAGAGCTGGAGATAGAATTCCCCATGACCAAAAAAGGCGAAAAAGAAATAAAGAGCTTAAGATGTCCACTCGAGACAGGTAGTTCAGATGAGGTGAAGGCTATGGGCGATAATTCTGGCAGAACACAAGATGGAATGATCCTAATGCAGGAAATGACAGAGGAGACACAGGAATCCCCTAAGGATATTCCTCCGCCAACATCAAACATCTTATGGTCCAAAGATAGCAACCACGTTCCTGATTTTATCACCTTGGATGATGAGGAGGAAATACTAATCAGGTCCAAGGAAGGAAAAGCCAAAAGGGAAAATTCCTTGCAAGAAATGCGACGACGGTTCGAGGGAGATTTCATGGTCGAATCCTCTCAAGCCCAGGAAAAACGTGAAGGAACAGATGTAGGAAAAGGTGGTGAGGGTGTCGGGGAAACCAATCGATCAAAGAATCAAGAGTTCATACCTTTTTGCGATGGGTCAAGCTCAAGCATCTCTGAGGAATGTACTGAACAAGGAAGCGATCAAGTTATGGCCATAAGTGAAGATATTCAAAACCAAGAAGTAACCTCTGTCGCGAGCCTTGAAGGCAACACAAGCACTGACAACTGGACTATCAGGCCTCGACTAGCCAAAAAGATGTAGATCCAGGGGATAAAGTTACGAGTTCCAAAAGATGTTGGGACGGTATCTCTTTCTTCGTAGTATGCCTTTTATTTTCCATGCATCTAAATATTGAAAAAAAAAGAAAAGAAAAAAAAAGGAAAAAAGAAAAAAAAAGAAAAAAAAAGAAAAAAGAAAAAAGAAAAAAAAAATCAAAAAAAAATAATCAAAAATCAAGTCATTCAGGTTTCAGCTCACCAAGCCTGAACTACAAAAGACCTGATCTCCTCTTCAATTGGAGTACGTAGGCAGCCATTTATGGTGCGGTCAAACCAAACAAAAACAAAAACAACAAAAACACTTCTACCCTTTCTCTACATAAACAAAAACAACAAAAACATTCTTACACCCTTCTACATCATTAAGCGTTGAACCTCTTACACCCGATTCGAACTACGCAGACCTGATCTCCCTCACATACAGGAGTACATAGGCAACCATCAGTGGTGCGGTCTAAACCTCAAAAGAAACATCCAAACCCAAACATCAATCCCAAGTCTACGCCCAAAAACAACCCTCCAAGTCAGCCATCCATGTGGAGATCCCAACAACACTTCATTGTTATTCCCTCAATTTTGGCAGAAATCCCAAAAGGAAAAAACAACGATACACTAATACAACCAGCAGCGAGGACCTTCAAAGAGCCGACACCCTCAATCACAAGTCTTCATCAAATCATTAAAGCCGATTGTGCGAACAAGTCAGGAACAATGATTGAGGACATCCAAGCCTAAATCCACTACCTGCTCACCATCTGGTACGGAGGTAAAAGCCTTTTGCGAGCTCGGTATCTTATCAACCCATCTATCAAAGCAACTATCCTAGACAACAAGCAAGGCTGGGGTAATTTCAAAATCTGTGATAACTTAGTATTGCGACCACTACAACAAGACTTGGGCAATCTCGGAAACGGCAACAACTTAACACTGGGGCATTTATCAACCATCTTAAAGAGAAAAATGCATCAGTCAGCACCATCAGCATGGTACATCATCATCAGAGCTTCCCTCACATCAGCTCACTAGTGATTTGGATATTACTCACTTGCGACTTCATCAACAGAGAGAGTTTCTTATATGAATCCTCGACATCAACATATGAATAGACTGGGGCATTTTTCGATTCCAAGAAAGCGGAGGATTTTAAGGCGGGATCTGACCTCTCATCAAAAGAGGGAAAACTCCCGAAAGAAATCATGGCGACATTAGTTTGCCCCTACAAACGAAGGGGAAAATTCTCAACAAAGTTCTTAACTTAAGAGCAGAAGCCCAATAACAAAGGGTCTGGCGAATGAAATCTACACCATCAAACATGTTAATTTGCGCCAAATCCTCATAAGTTGAGGCTTCTACACTAAAGTTCAAAGTTCGACAAATAAAGTACAAACCGCACTTCTGTGGATATCGGGCCGCATTCAGATCATTAGTTTAGCCGGGTGGCGAATCAAATGTTCAAGGAAATGGGGCACAAGCACTCAACAGCGAAAGGAAATGACAAATCACCTTAAAAAGGGTGAGGCGCTACATCAACGTACATCTTTATCTAGTGTAACATCAGGCAGAGTCTAGCGAAGCAAACCTTTGAATATGACTTTAGCGAAGGTATCAAGAGATCGGTATTCAAAACCATTGGTATCAATTCAGTGCAACATCAAGACAGTCCAGCACTGAATGCTTTGTATACTACCGTTCGAGCGAGAACCAAAATAGTGGGGCGATGTCTGAAGGGTTTCGACACAAAAACGCACAGCAAAAATAGAAAAATTTAAAACAAATTCAAAACCCTAAACAGGATCCATGCGAAAATAATTAATTCAGTGGTTTAGATATTATGCCAATTATGAAAGAGTTTTGAAACGGCTTCGAATCCTTTACGCAATCCAATCAGAACCGCGCCTCTACGGTATCCACACGAACGCCCCGCGAATCGTCACACGATCTGCAGTAAAG
Organism: Panax quinquefolius; assembly: GCA_020205615.1. Classification (NCBI taxonomy): domain Eukaryota; kingdom Viridiplantae; phylum Streptophyta; class Magnoliopsida; order Apiales; family Araliaceae; genus Panax; species Panax quinquefolius. The sequence goes on along the minus strand of CM035154.1, from coordinate 103,841,380 downwards.
AGAATTGCGGTACTAACCACCAAGGATTAGGATTTTTGAAATATTTCTCTAGTCTCTCTCTAAGAGCGACAAGGGTTTTGGTTATGATTAACTTCCCTAAACACTGATATATCATATATATATAGAAATAAATCGGAATTAATTAAAACCCTAATTTAATTAAAATAAAATCCAAATTTATATATATATATATATATATTATATTAATCAAGTCTTACTTAATTATATATATATATATATATATATATATATATCTAAATCATCCTTTTAATTTAAATTGTGATTTAAATACTATCAATCATATTGATATATTTAAATCCTTAAAATTTAAATTAATTCCCTTTAATAACGTTCTATGTGTGTGACTTTATAGGTTATTATTACGTTGGCAATAATTTTAAAATCATATTATAAAATTATAAACAGTGAGCGGCATCTAGTAATGCATCACTGGTACCCAAGTAATAATAAGATCGATGATTCGATGCAACCTTTTCGTAACCAATGTTTCAATGTAATTTAATCCTTTTAACCTTAATATCCTAGATTAAACTCGAGTCATGGAATGTGTCATACTCTTCATAATTTAACTGAAGTTTTCTTGATCAATGTGTGACTATATGAAACAAATCATTATTTGAGCATGGCCATGCATTTCATAGTCCTACTCAATCAAGAGGCCTATGGATATCACCCCTAATATATAGGAAGGTTAAATTCCATCTAGATCACTCATATTCCTCACACGATTCATGATGTACCAAATAATCATCTTTATAGTCCACCCTATTAAAGGTGACATTTGATGATATCAAAGTACATAAATTCCTGTGTAGTAATATAGTGATTTCAGGTCTGAGGACCATTACATCAGTGTCACTATGAGAATCGTTAATAACGCGTTGCATAATGTTCCACGTAGAATTCTCATGGTGGGTCTGTCCTGTACATCGTTCTCTAACATGTACCTATAAATTGACTTAATATCTCATATATTTATGACCAATGAGATTTGGTCATCAGTCAATCCACATACTAGTCTTAATGCATCATTATTGTCCCATCAACAATGATACTTGACTAGGGACATTTAAGAACAATGATACTAATTGAAATTATATAATCTCATGTTCAAGTCACATACTTGAAACTATATAATTTGTATCACTATTCTAAGGAATTTTATTATGTTAACATTTATATAACGCAATAAATAAAACCATAATAAAATCATTCATTTATTCAATCAAATATAATATCAAATTGTTAAGCAATTATATCAAATAATTGGCCTCTAGGGCATAAACTCTAACAATGTCAACTACCAGTAGGGTAGGATCTATTATCAAACTACCATCAGGGTAGGCACCATTGTAAACTACTAGCGTATGCATCAGAGACATCTCAATTTCTCTTCATCAAACAGGCATTAACGACACCGACAAAATGCCAAGTCGTTGTAGTCATCACCAGCATAGGCATCAGCAATCCCCGGTAAAGGTAAAGCAATTTGTGAAAACATTTTAAACATGTATCATAACATTCATTACATTGCAATTTGCGATTTGCGATTTGCGATTTGCGATTTGCGATATGCGATATGCGATGTGCGATGTGCGAGGTGCGAAGTACGATTGGCCAAAAGTGAAATGCGATGTGCGATTTGCAAAAACATTTTAACATTCATTATCACATTCATTACATTTTGCATCATTAAAAAATACCTTGTCATATTTCAAGTGTCTACCAATCTTTATCATGTCCATTCCATTGCATTGCATGAACATGATAAAGAGGGGCATCTATAGACACTCGAAATTTTTTTTTTCCTGTTACTAACTATGCTAGAGGGCAAGAGCATATTTTCCACACTCCAGAGGTAACCCTGGAAGATTACAACATCATTTCCCGACACCAGAGTTAACCCTAGGAGGTCAAGCCAACCTCAGAGATAACTCTAAGGACATTCAAAGTCAAGATCATGACAACCTCAGAGATAACCCTGAGAAAAGACTGCTACAACTAAGCAAAAACCGGAGATAACCCCAGGAAGGGCAAAATTGTCATTTTGCCAACTCAACTTCAAATTAAATACACTCATTTCAATACAAATCACATCAAAATATGTCTTATAAGAACTATATCTTAACTTCCAAGCACAAACTACGCAAAACGGCTCAACGGTCTGCAGAACGGAAACCCAGAAATGCCATTTCGGTCATGGACCCATCTTCCTGGAATCAAAAAGGGCAAATCCCATGTCATTTCATAACTCTCGACAAAATCAGTCTAAAGGTGGTCTTGTATACCTCGTTCAGATGCTCGAATTGAAGTTCTGCAAGTTCGAGAGGATATTACAGTGCAAGAGTGCACGTACTTCGAGATGACGAGACCCGTGGAACCCCGGGCAGCTCGAGCAGTCGCAGGTGTATCTGAGGCTGCCACAGGTACACCTGCGACCATCAGTTCTATATATATGCGGCTTGGGGTGGCCATATTTGCAAGAGAAAGAGCGAGGAAGCCCTGTCCAATTTGCTTTTTACACACCCTATATTGAGTGCTTGCTCTTTTTAAACACCTGTTAGCCCACATACAATTATAAATTTACCATCGTGAGCTGAGTGTTTGTCCATATAGAGTCATAGAAGTCTGCATTGGCAACCCACTATAAGCCTTCTTACACTCTATAAAGCCTTTCTCTTCATATTTGCACACACTACTCTACACATTGAGAGTCGTTTTGTGTGCGTATGCCCGGACTTCGGTCTGTGATTTTCATTTCTGTCTGTATATATATACTTATATATATGTATATATTTTTATATGGACTAACATTATCGAGTTATGCCTCGATTGAGCCTAGACTTCGGTCTGGATCATTTATTTTCTTTTATATATATATACTTATATATATAAACTGTTGTCTGACTCTGTCTGATGAGCCTAGACTTCGGCCTGGAGCATTTATTTGCTTTTATATATATATACTTATATATATGAACTGTTATCAAACTCTGTCTGATGAGCCTAGACTTCGGCCTGGAGCATTTATTTGCTTTTATATATATATACTTATATATATGAACTGTTATCAGACTCTGTCTGATGAGCCTGGATTTTATATCTGGTGCGTTTAATTACTTTTATATATATATATATATATATACTTATATATATAATTGTTGTTAGACATATCTGATGAGCCTGGATTTTATATCCGGTGCATTTACTACTTTTATATATATATATATATATATATATACATTTCTATCAGGCCTGGAGTTTACTTCGTGGCCTTTTACAGCTTTCTTTACATTTTGTCCTGCCTGGAGTTTACTTCGTGGCAGTTGATAGTTTTTACAGCTTTATTTACATTCAAGTCCCGCCTGGAGTTTACTTCGTGGCGGTTGATAGTATTTATCGCTTTATTTATATTTTTGATCCCCATGAGTTGCTTCGTGGTGGTCGATCATGCGATATATATATATATATATATATATATATATATATATATATATATATTTATCGCTTTTATATATATATAACTACTTACTGCTTTCCATACAAATTGCAGTATCATGTGAACCTAGGAATCATGTGATCACAGATTCGGTACAATGAATCTAGATTCGGTTCCCGTGATGGACTTTTTCAGCTGTAAGCAGCTTGTATATTATTTACAGTGTTCGAATTTCCTTGGATGGTTGTCATGTTTGATGAGGAGTTCTAAGATCGTCAGATATTATTTTCTCGTAGATACTTCGCATCTCGAAAATAAAAGCAAACAAGCCGAACATTTAATAATAAAATGGAAGTTTCAAATGCCTCAATTACTATTGAGCAAAGGGTTTGAAAAAACCTCTTTTTAAAAAACTTCATTGCTATATCTTGCTTAAAACTGAATTTTCTACAAAATTCAAACCCTATGTATATAGGTGAGAACAAGGCATAGCACTACTTCCAAATAAATTGCACATTGATCCACACACACATATACACACATTCATATAATAGTTTCTTTGAGAAGTGGCGGTCACCGTGGCAACACGGATGTCGGGGGGTGCCTAACACCTTCCCTTCGCATAACCAAGCCCCCGAACCCATAATGAATCTCAGTTTCACAGACCCGTTTAGCAGTGTCACATCACTGGGTCAATGTGCAAACCTTTTCGGTTGCGTTGGTGCAACCAGTTAAAAACGCCAACTGGTGTCTTTTAAAGTCCAATCATCGACATTATACATGTCGGACCTTTTTCACTTGTTTTTTCAAACAAATCTCACATTAACATGAGAACACCAAAGAACAAGTAACGAAAAGGGACATTAAAAAATCCCGACGTCGATAATCTCCTCTTCAATAGGAGTACGTACGCAGCCATTTATGGTTCAGTCTAACCCCTACCAGAACAAAAATATTTTGTCACACGATACTGGGATCAAACTTTAATACACCACATTTCATCGGCTTCAGACCAAGGGGATGGAATTACCCAATCTCTCCTCGTAAATAGGGGATTCGGTGACCATCTAAGCTGCGGTTGTGCCTAAAAGAGCAACACCAATCCATAAGAGATGGAATTAACTAGGCTTCTCCCAAATAGAAGTACTGGCGACCATCTGTGGTGCGGTCAATCTCAAAGAGGAAAAGCCACATTCATCTCCATATTTCCATACAGAAACCAGTCCCAAGACTCCAAAGATGGTAGGGATACATACAGATCAATGATCCGTTCTGAGATATCATGAGATGGCTCAATGTCCACACATCAAGGATAAGTTCAGAATGCATTAAGATCAAAAGCCATGAAGAAACAGGCAAATATCAAGCAAGTATCAAGGCGCAACTAAAAGGGAAGTAAATCAAAATATATTTCTCTGCCATATATAATACTGTTTGATATATACATATGTGTTGTACATGAAAAAAATGGTTAAGCTAGTTTGTGCAGGAAAATACAAAGCTATCTACGGATCTGTGTGTATGCGGACTATCAGATCTAACATAGCATCCCTCTCTAAAGAAGGAAGTAATGCTACAAGCTCCTGCCCAATGGCATCTACACGAGCTAGCAGATCAGAGGCTAACTGCATGATGACATGATTCTCATCAATGTATGCACTCATATCAGCAAGGATGCCAGTCGTATGGGATCTCACGAAAGTACTGTCTGCAATGCCCACATCCCTAGAGATAGGGCGATATCCTGCTCCATAATCAATGCATCCCTGGCTGATCTAGCCTTATCCCTCTCTAATAGAGCGGTGTCTCTCCCATCAAGAGTTGTCAACATCGAGGCCCTAACCTGATCTCTCTCATAGGTCATCAGATGTAGGCTCTGCTCCAAATATTGTGCTGGATACTGAGTAACAGTGGCACTCAGGGTAGGAGAATCCATCACAAATGCTAGCAACCCAGCAGTCAAGTCCCCATCGATGGGAATGTCAGCCTCTTTCATAGGCTCTTCATCATCAGAATTAATCTCCTACACTGTTGATACTACCATAGTCGATGCAGTCTCTGTCTCCATCCATGTTGAATACTCTGCAAAATAACCCAGATGACTGGCAGAAAACTCAGATAGCTCTCACTAATCCCAACAGGCATACAACCTGGAATTGTCCGCTGATGATAAATGGCGAGAAGCGAAGCGCTGAATAACTGCCTCCTCAAATGGGTGGAAATCCTGAAACAGGTCAAACTGACACATCACGACCGGTGGGTGGTAAGTGATTATCCCTCTCAAACCATCTAGAGGAAGATAATCCATGCCCGGAGCATGAGTAATGAAGTTGTAGGGTGAGTTAAGCCCTGTACACGATAATATAGCGAATGGATCTCTAATCCCTGCTAGGAAAGCTTACCAAGATGTAGTATCTATACACTTCGCAGGCTTAAAGGAGTACAACATGGTTATATCATGGGTGAAATAATATCCATGCCGTCTGAATGTGCTAATCGGTCTCAAGTGTGACATAAACCACACGTACAACATGACCGAAGCCGCTCGTGAACACCTCGCCGATAAGTGCAAAGAATATACGGTCGACCTCGTAATCTCTCGCCATAATCATTTGTGATGATGGTGTGACCCTCCCTGAGAGCTCTCACTGCCATAATGACGCCTATATCCAACTCATCCATGTACCATGGCATATAGACGTATGACAATAAGCACAGTAGCAGTACATCCACTCTGGCTGAACGCCAATGATCCTCCGGTGTGGTGTAATCCCCGGAATGACGTGCATAACTATCCTCAAAGCCAAATCTATCAAACAGAAAATGCTGGGATATCATGTGGCTGGATGTAATCTCATCCTATACCACCATACGCCTCAATCCAGTGAGGGTCATGAACTGCCTACTCATGTCTCCGATCGCCATGTGCAGGCAAGGTCTGTCCAACGGTAGCATCGTCAACCGTGCATACTCCTCCAAAGTAGGAGTCAATTCCTGGGCCCCGAATTGAAAAACCTGTCTATCTGGTACCAAATGCTCTAGCATACCCTCTATGAACCCTGTGGGAACCTGAAACATCAACAAGGTCATAGTATGCTGCAGCAAATGATCTACAGTCACCCTGTCTGATGGTGACATGTTATCATACTATGAGCGCATACCAGATGTGACGCCCCCAAAATAGGTATATATCACCCATTTTGAGTCGTCAATAACATGGTACATAATTAACTACAACTTTATTAATACAACATAAAAACTGTGAGTTTAAATACAAATATTGCCATCTAGACAATATTCACACCCAAATAAGTCCTCATTACAATTATTGATACATTATTTTATAAAAATGGTGAGGACTACTAAAATAACTCTCTAGAACCATCATTCCACACCCCGACTAGAACTCGCTACATTCTCGCCTCCTGAGAAGAAAAATGGAACAAAAAGGAAAAGGGTGAGCTCAACTAGCCCAGTAAAGAATATTATGACTAAGATAATATAGAACAAATTATCATTAGTCTTCAATAGGGAAAAATCGATAAAATACAATGCACAACAAATTTTAGATCAATATTCGCATGGAAATAATAATTCGTAGATGAGTTACGAGAGAATGAAATCTACTATAATCTATGAATTTAAAAGTCCATCATCAATATTTTATCCTCGTAACATCAATCAATATACATCTTGAATCAAATATTCATCTTCTTTGCACCGCAGCTAAAGATATTCATCACGGTCATGTTCATCTCAACACTGTACATCTTTTGCACTACAGCCAAAGATATTCATAAGAAAATCAACCATCTTTGCACTACAGGCCAAACATATTCAGTAATATCATCTTTTAGGACTTATTAGGATGACGAAAAATATTTTAAAGAAAACGAATCCAGTGAAACAGAAGGACAAATATTAAGGATTCATACTTTAAACAGTCCAAGTTCAAAAATACTTCATAAATAACCATAGTGAAGTAAAATTTAAGAATGATCAAAACATGAACACAATCAAAGCTAGTATCCATAATAGATATTTTGGGAAAAAAATGAAAATTTAATTTTCGAACAGTGAATGAATAGGTCAGATTCGTGAATAGTATCGACACGTGAATAGTAACCCTATACACTAAAAGACAAGAATTTCACAAAAAAATCTTACCAATAATTCTAAGATAATGATATTAGAAGAAATAATATCATTTTTAAAAAAAATAACATCGCTTACCTTGAAAAGAATAGATTTCCGGTCGAATATCGATATAACGTCGAAAGAACTTGCATCAGATAAGCAACACTCAAAGTATCAAAACACTCACAAGAATACGCTCGATAATATAGAGAGACAAAACTTCAGTTTCTGGTGTGATTTTCAATTCTAACCTAAGCACCCTATTTATAGGAAAATGCTTAGAACACCAAAGCAGAAAATTTAATAAAATAATAATATAATTAACAAATTTCTTACGCCCACTTTCTTAGATCTGAATTCAGCAATTTACATCACATGCAAGACCCACAATTATTGACAAAAACGTTATTCATATTAAAAATAATTAAAACTTTCAAAAATCAATTATTTCGGAACTTCAAAACTTCAATAATTCATAATAAATAGCCCTTTTGTCAAAAAAATTCGAAACTTATGTCTTTGCCATAAGAAATTTCATTCTCTACAACTTTGCAGAAGAAAGTTTTTCCAAATTCCAAACAGAAACTGACTGAAATTCACAAACGGACGATTTTACAAGCTATAATCAAATTTCAGTCTAGAAATGGGCCCACAGACATGTTTAACATGTTTTAAATAACTTTTGCAACAAAATACTCTTCCTCCTCATATATTCATATATCCCACATTCATTATGAAAATATTACCATTATTATATTATTAAAATATAATAATATATTTAAATGAATTATTTTATCGAAAAAGATAAAATATCAATTTTCAACAATTGTCACTTAAAAATTTTCTCCATCTATATCCACATAAAATGAATATTTTCCTTATCATATAAATCAATAATTAATTATTCACAAATAATATTATGTAATCACAAACATCGACAACCAGGTAGTTTCCGTAAAAGAGGGGTTTTCCAATAAGGATTTCTCCTTATCATAGCGCAATTAGTGACCAAACCTCTCCTTAGATGTAACTTTCTAGACATTGTCAATAATGTTATCTAATAATATTATTCAAATAATATGAATTATTGATCCGATAATGAAAATATCGTGTAGTGACAATTATCAAACAACAATAATATAAAATATCAACGTAGCAATTATTGAATCAATAAAATAAAATATTGAACAGTAACTATTGTAACAATTATTGAGTAATGCCTTCCTACGTAGGAATCAATAATTGGTGCAATACATTGTGCTATTGTGTTTTAACCACCGGGTATTCTAACTGTATTAACGGTAACAACTACGCCGTTATTTATAAACAACTTATACTTGTCATTTTCTTCATCCAATCGCTTTCCGTTATAGGACCTCCACATAAGGTCGCTACTGTTGCATTTAATATTCTCGACAAAGAAGAATATTCCACGACCAAATGAATATTCTCCGATAAAAATGAATATTTTATAACCACTTGCATATTTGAAATATTTAAGATTTTACCCATAACTAACCACATTAATCAAATCAACCCTTACTATTTCAAAATAATAAATAGAGAAAAATTAATTTTATTTATAATAAGTTGGGGTCTTACAACCTCCCCTCCTTATGAAATTTTGTCCTCAAAATTGATGTACATACCTGGTGTTTCGAAAAGGTGAGGATACCTCGCTTTCATTTCCGTTTCCAACTCCCAGGTCATTTCCTCAATAGCATGGTTTCTCCACAAAACTTTAACTTGTGGTATGACCTTTGTACGTAAGACATGCTCCTTCCTATCCAAGATCTTGACAGGTACCTCCTCGTACGTTAAGTCTTCGGCTATCTCATCCAGTTCTAACTCAATAACGTGGTTCGGGTCTTTCACATATTTACGAAGCACAGATATATGAAAAACATTATGAACACAAGACATACTTGGAGGTAACGCAAGTCTATAGGCTACATTTCCTACTCGGTCAAGATTCTGAAATGGACCAATAAATCGTGGATTGAGCTTTCCTCTCTTCCCGAATCTTGTAACTCCCTTCCATGGGGCAACGCGCAATAATACATGATCCCCAATACTAAATTCCACGTCTTTTCGATAAAGATCCGCATAACTCTTTTGTCAATCTTGAGCCGTTTGTATACGTTGTCGAATCATTTGGATCTTTTTTGTAGTCATACGTACCAACTTGGATCCCAACAATGTTGCTTCACCCACCTCATCCCAACATATTGGAGAGCGACACTTTCGTCCATACAATGCTTCGAATGGAGCCACACCTATACTTGCCTGATAACTGTTGTTATAGGAGAATTCCACCAATGGTAAATACTTATCCCAACTCCCTTTGAAATCTAGGACACAGAGTCTTAAAAGATCTTCAAGAGTTTGAATAGTCCTCTCTGATTGTTCGTTCGTTTGAGGATGGTATGCCGAACTGAATCGTAAATTCGTGCCCATAGTTTTTGCAAGCTAATCCAAAATCATGAAGTGAATCTTGGGTCACGATCCGAAACTATGGATACTGGCATGCCATGCAATCTCACAATCTCATTTACATACATATGAGCAAGACGTTCAAGGGAATAAGTCTCCCGTATCGGCAAGAAATGAGCAGACTTGGTTAATCTATCAACAATAACCCAAATAGCATTTATGCCTTGAGAAACCGTGGGAAGACCCATAACGAAATCCATGGTAATGTGTTCCCACTTCCATTTCGAAATCTCAAGTGGTTGCAATGGACCCTTAGGCACTTGATGCTCCGCCTTTACACGTTGACAAGTTAAACACCTCGAGATAAACTTTGCAATCTCTCTCTTCATATTGTTCCACCAAAATGTATGTCGAAGATTATAATACATTTTGGTACTTCCAGGATGGATTGCAAATGGTGTATTGTGTGCCTCCATCATGATCTTGTTCTTTAAATCAGAATCATTAGGAGCACAAAGTCTGGAGTGGACTCGAAGTATTCCTCCTTCATCGATTCTTGCTTCTGGAATAGCACCCTCTTGTACTTTCTTCTTCATACGATCGCCTCGGGTCGCGGGCTTGAGCAACTTTAACTTCATCGATTAAAGTTTGTTTTGCGCGATACTTGACATCATCGCTTCGTTCCTCAGATATGATCTTTTACTCAACGCGTCGCCTACCACGTTTGCTTTTTCCAGATGGTATTGAATGGTGTGGTTATAATCTTTTAATAAATCGAGCCAACGTCGTTGTCGCATGTTGAGTTCCTTTTGGATGAAGAAATATTTGAGGCTTTTATGGTCTGAATATATCTCCACTTTCTCTCCATATAGATAGTGCCTCCAGATCTTTAGCGCGAAAATGACTGCTGCCAACTTTAGATCATGAGTAGGATAATCCCTCTCATATTCTTTAAGTTATCGCGAGGCATAGGCTATGACTTTCCCACGTTGCATGAGAACACATCCTTACCCTTTGCCTGAAGCATTGCTGTAGATAACAAATCCATCAGAACCAGATGGTATTGTCTAAACAGGTGCCGAAATAAGTCTCCTCTTAAGTTCATGGAAACTCTTCTCGCATTCCTCATTCCATACGAATTTTTTCTTTCCGAGTCAACTGAGTTAACGGAGTAGCGATTCGAGAAAATCCTTCCATAAATCTCCGATAATAACCAGCTAAGCCCAGAAAGCTACGTACTTCGGTCATCGACTTTGGTTTCTCCCAGCTTTGTATTGCTTCAATCTTCGCCGGGTCGACAGATACTCCATGTTTTGACACTATGTGCTGAAGGAATGCTACTTCCTCAAGTCAGAATTCGCATTTCTTCAACTTGGCATATAGTTTGTTTTCACGAAGCCTTTGGAGTACCAGCTTCAAATGGTGCTCATGATCTTTACGGCTTTTGGAATATATGAGGATGTCATCAATAAAGACAACAAAGAATTGATCCAAATAATCCTTGAATACTCGGTTCATCATATCCATGAAAGCCGCTGGAGCATTAGTCAATCCAAAAGACATGACTAAGAATTCATAATGCCCATACCGAGTTCTCAAGGTCTTTAGAATATCTCTCATTCTAATCTTCACCGATGATATCCGAACGAAGATTGATCTTTGAAAAGAAGAATTGTGCCTCTTGAATCGGTCAAACAGATCATCAATGCAAGGTAGAGGATACCTATTCTTGATGGTGACATGGTTCAATTCCCTATAGTCAATACAAAGTCGCATACTCCCGTCTTTCTTCTTTACAAATAAAACAGAGCACCCCAAGGAGATGTACTAGGATCTAATGAAATCGATGTCCAACAATTCCTCGTAGTTGGACTTTTAACTCCTCAAGTTCAATAGAGCCATTCGATATGGGGTTTTAGAAATGGGCTTTGTATCGTGTTCAAGATCAATAAAGAATTCAACTTCACGCTCGGGGGTAGACCGAAGTTCTTCAGAAACACGCCAGAAATTTACTAATAACAGGAATATTATTCAAATCTGACGTGTCTTTATTCAAATCCATAACATGGGCTAAGAAAGATTGACATCCATTTTTCAATAAATGAATAGCTTTATGACTAGATATGACGTTGATTGATTTTAATGGTTTAGTTGCTTGAATTCATACAACAAAGTTGGTTAGGAGTATGAAAACTAACAACCTTATTTAAAATAATCAATTTTGGCATGATGAGTAGTTAACCAATCAATCCCTAAAATCACATCAAAAGCAAGTATCTTTAAAGAGATAAGGTCAACAGGTAATGTGATGGTGCCAACTTGGATCAAACAAGATTTATAAATAGTGGATGTGATGAAAGTTTCTCCTAACGGAGTTTCCACAGATAAATCAAAGTCTAATTTCTCTGGAATCAAGTTTAAACGTTGAGCACAAGCAGGAGAGATAAATGAATGGGTAGCACCCAGATTCAGTAAGGTATAAACTTCTCAAGAATTTATGATTAGCTTACCCGTGATCACCTCGTTTGGGTTCCTCGCATTTTGACCAGTCACGACAAACGCTCTTCCAGGAACCATTGACTTTGACTTTTCTGGGACAGCCTTTTGAGTCACCATCCCCGCTGGACTTGGTTTCGCTACCATACAATCTCAAGCGATATGTCCTTTCTTTCCACAATTATAACATACCTTGAACTGTTGTGGGCAGTTTGGGCTGATATGTCCCTCTTTTCCACATTTATAGCATACGACCGGTGGTTGTTATCCTCCCTTAGAACCAGTTGTTGCTGGTGTTGACGTCTTCACATGGCCATTGTTGAATCTCCTCTTTTTAAAATCTCCTCCCGACTCGCTTCTTCTATTCTCGTGGCCATGATTACCACCAGAGTGGTTACCGCCTTTGTCCATATTCTTCTTTCTCCGCTGGTTATCGTTATTCTGATGACTGCTGTCACCAGTATGATCCTGGTTATGGTCCCTCGGTTGAACGTACTCGTTATCTCGCTTTAATAATTGAGCCCTGTTGACAACATCTGAATAGAGAGAAAATTTATGAGAAATGAGATATCGACGTACGCGGGTTTCAAACCTCTCGTAAACATCCGCTATATATCGTTCCTCATTCTCCACCAAATGAGGTGCAAACCTAGATAACTCGCAAACTTTGCCTCAGATCGACACACACCATGTTATTTTGTTCCAATCTAATAAACTCCACTTCCTTCATACGATTTAATACTTTTAGAAAGCACTTGTCATTGAAAATTTTTCAAACGTCTCCCAAGACATGCCGAAAAGGCCGATGGGTACGCTTCACAGATTCCCACCAGTAATCGGCCTCAATACGAAACATAAAGGTGGCGAATGGAACCTTTTGTTCTTCTGTGCATCCCAAGACATCGAATATCTTAGTGATTTGTTTGACCCACGTTTCTGCCTTAATCGGATCCGGCTTTCCCTAGAATTCTAGTGGTCCCAACTCTTTGAACTGCTTGGCTGTGACAAATCGTGCGTTGTTATAATTTCCACCTGTATGTAAATGAGATTGTGAACTGCAAAAACTTCTAAACATCCCGTCGTTCATCATCTGCTCAATGGTGTTGTTCACAGGAGGAACATTGCCAGCCTGTTGCACGTTCTCCTCGTTGGTGAGTAAAGGTGTCTCCACGGTCTCATTTACTCCACTATTAACATTCTCAGTCGACATTCTCAAATACTGCCATAAAACAAGGGTTAATTAAGGAAATCAACATATCACATAATATCCTTATATACTGACCAACTAACAAATAAGCTTAGGTAGAACACACTAGCGAAGGATTTACTCGTTTCTCCCCTCCTAGTTCTATTCCCCAATCTCCGCCAGAGATCATATCCCTAAGCTCTGATACCAACTGTGACGCCCCCAAAATAGGTATACATCACCCATTTTGAGACTTCAATAACATGGTACAGAAACAACTACAACTTTATTAATACAACATAAAAACTGTGAGTTTAAATACAAATATTGCCATCTAGACAATATTCACACCCAAATAAGTCATCATTACAATTATTGATACATTATTTTATAAAAATGGTGAGGACTACTAAAACAACTCTCTAGAACCATCATTCCACACCCCGACTAGAACTCGCTACATTCTCGCCTCCTGAGAAGAAAAATGGAACAAAAAGGAAAAGGATCAATATACATCATCAATATTTTATGACTAAGATAATATAGAATAAATTATCGTTGGTCTTCAACAGGAAAAAATCTGATAAAATACATTAGACAACAAGTTTCAGATCAATATTCGCAGCGGAAATAATAATTCATAGATGAGTTACGTAGAGAATGAAATCTACTATAATCTATGAATTTAAAAGTCCATCATCAATATTTTATCCCTGTAACATCAATCAATATACATCTTGAATCAAATATTCATCTTTGCACTACAGGGCCAAAGATATTCATCAGTAGGTCATGTTCATCTCAACACTGTACATCTTTGCACTACGGGCCAAAGATATTCATAAGAAAATCAACCATCTTTGCACTACAAGCCAAAGATATTCAGTAATATCATCTTTTAGGAGTGAGGATGATGGAAAATATTTTAAAGAAAACGAATCTAGTGAAACAGAAGGACAAATATTAAGGATTCGTACTTTAAACAGTCCAAGTTCAAAAATACTTCATAAATAACCATAGTGAAATAAAATTCAAGAATGATCAAAACATGGATACAATCAAAGCTAGTATCCATAATAGATATTTTGGAAAAAAAATGAAAATTTAATTTTTCTGTGAATAGTGTCGTATTCGTGAATAGTGTCGTATACGTGAATAGTAACCCCGACACTAAAAGACAAGAATTTCACAAGAAAAATCTTACCAATAATCCGGTATAATGATTTTAGAAGAAATAATATCATTTTTTAAAAAAATAACATCCCTTACCTTGAAAAGAATAAGATTTTAAATTTGGAATATCGATATATATATTGAAAGAACTTTAATCAGATAAAGCAACACTCAAATTATCAAAATACTCACAAGAATATGCTCGATAATATAGAGAGAGAAAACTTCAGTTTCTGGTGTGATTTTCAATTCTAACCTAAGCACCCTATTTATAGAAAAATGCTTAGAACACCAAAATAGAAAATTTAATAAAATAATAATATAATTAACAAATTTCTTACGACCACTTTCTTAGATCTGAATTCAGCAATTTACATCACATGCAAGACCCACAATTTATGACAAAAACGTTTTTCATATTAAAAATAATTAAAACTTCCAAAAATCAATTATTTCAGAACTTTGGAACTTCAATAATTCATAATAAATAGTCCTTTTGTCAGAAAAATTCGAACCATATGTCTTTTCCATAGGAAATTTCATTCTCTACAACTTTGTATAAGAAAGTTTTTCCAAATTCCAAACAGAAACTGACCGAAATCCATAAACGGACGATTTTGCAGGCTATAATCAAATTTCAGTCAAGAAATGGACCCACGGACATGTTTAACATGTTTTAAACAACTTTTGAAACAAAAATACTCTTCCTCCTTATATATTCATATATCCCACATTCATTGTAAAAATGTCACCATTATTATATTATTAAAATATAATAATATATTTAAATGAATTATTTTATCGAAAAAGATAAAATATCAATTTTCAACAATCGTCACATTAAAAAAAAATTCATCTATATCCACATAAAATGAATATTTTCCTGATCATATAAATCAATAATTAATTATTCACAAATAATATTACAGAATCACAATATCGATAACTAAGCGGGCTTCAGAAAGATGGGGCTTTCCAATAAGGATTTCTCCTTACTGGCGCGTAATTAGGTGACCAAACCTCTCCTTAGACAGAACTTTCTAAACATTGCCAATAATGTTATCTAATAATATTATTCAAATAATATAAATTATTGATCTGATAATGAAAATGTTGTGTAGTGACAATTATTGAAACAACAATAATATAAAATATCAACGTAGCAATTATTGAATCAATAAAATAAAATATTGAACAGTAACTACTGTAACCATTATTGAGTAATGTCTTCCTACGTAGGAATCAATAATTGGTGCAATACCGTGTGCTATTGTGTTTTAACCACCGGGTATTCCAACTGTATTAACGGTAACAACTACGCCGTTATTTATAAACAATTTATTTCAATTGTTTACACTTTACCAAATAATGCATTTAATCATCCAAAAATGCCATACTCATAAGATATCATCACCAATGATCAAATCTCTCATCAAAAATCTGCATATACCCTATATAGGATTCCCAAGCCATAAAATCCTATTTTTCAATTTTGTTACTTCACATAACATATTTAATTCATTTACTCATAAATAGTTCATTTTCATGAAATATACCAAATCAAACCCAAAAATATTTCTTTCATGGGATTTAACATAATATAGTCCCATATTGATCATATATTTTTCTCAGAATTTTTAAAATTCATTTACTATTTTTCATATAGCCAAAACTACCGAATATTTAGACATTTATCATAAATTGTACTTTTGTCCAAAAATTTCAAAATTACAAGGTATACTCTTGTTATATACATGTA
This sequence comes from Panax quinquefolius, assembly GCA_020205615.1. Lineage (NCBI taxonomy): Eukaryota > Viridiplantae > Streptophyta > Magnoliopsida > Apiales > Araliaceae > Panax > Panax quinquefolius. The sequence continues at coordinate 103,824,736 of CM035154.1, read as the reverse complement.
CTCCCAATAACAATTTCACAAATTTTGGAGTTAACTACAAGGAGTTATAAGAGTTTACTTTTAAAATAGTCTTTTTCCATAAAATCCATAACTCTTAATCTATACATCCAAAAAATCGCCATCTTTGGAAACAATATAGAAAACTCATCAAATTATCAATTTAAGTTTTTCAGAATTTTTGAGGGTCAGAAATATTATGAAAAAGAAATGGATTTTCACCCGCCATGCGATAATCCACGTAGACAGACCATTTCCACAATTTAATAAAGAATGAATACGAAGGATCATTCACCATGCATGTGGTAATCCACATAGACAGGTTATTCCAATAAAATAATAAGGAATGGAATAATGTAAGAATTCACCGTGCATGCGATAGATCGTGACAGATGTGTTGTTCCAATGAGAATAATAAATAATGGAACCAAGTCACGCGTAAACGCACGTACGTAATATTCCAATGTAATAATAAATAATGGAACCAGTCATGCGTAAACGCACGCATGTGATATTTTAATGTAATATTAAATAATGGAACCAGTCATGCGTAAATGCACGAGATAGGATATTCAACGTAATAATAAAGAATGGAATAATATAAGAATTTCACCATGTATGCAGATTCAGATGATGTGTTTTTCCATCATAATAATAAAGAATGGAATAACAGAAGAATTTCACCATATATACGGTAGTCCACGTATACAGGTTATTCCAACAGAATAATAAGTAATGGAATAATAATAAATCTCTTCATGAATACGAAAGAAATAATACCCCTTACCTCAAAAGAAGACTGGATACTATTATAGTGAGGTAGCAGACTTCTGTTCTTCTTTCTCTATATAATTTCTCTCTATAATAATTGCTCTAAAGCTTTATTGAATTGGTGAGAAATGAAGGAAGAATGAGCTTCTATTTATAGGAAAATATAGTTTCAATAATTGCACATTTTGGGGCTCAAAATATTACAGTATAATACCTTCCTCTATTTCTTCCTTTTTAATTTAGTCCTGTTAGTATTATCAAACTTGCACCACCTCCCCTAATAGTAAATCATATGAATCAATAGTAAATCATGTGACTCAATAGTTCTAGACATGTGAAAATACGAATTACAGTATACTACCTCCATCTATACCTCCATTTTTAAATTAGTCATGCAAGTATTATCAATCTTGCCCCAACTCCCCTAATAGTAAATGAATGTGAATCAATAGTACACACATGTAAACAAATAGTTATAATCATGTGAATTAATAGAAATTAATTGCTCATTTATCCGGTTAATTACCCGATTGATCAGTATAACCTCCAGGCATCAATTATTATCGAAATAAATGTCGATTTCCACTAACACTAATAATCCCAACACAATGTAAATATTTTTCTCAAAAATTTCATTTTTGAAATTTTGAAGTTTTTCTTTTTTCAAAAAAGTCAACTGTTGACTTTTTTGACCAAAAAGTCAACCCCGACAAATTTTGTGTTTATAATCTATTTCTACTAATTTCATCGTTCCAGAATCAAATATCACGTCTGCGTCTCCAAATTCAACTCCGAACTCAAATTTAATTTCTAATAACATTCATCATTAATATTATAACTCACAGTATTTAACAACCAGGTCATTCCAGGAAAGAGGGGGCTTTTCGATAATGATTTCTCCTTATTGGCGGGCAATTAGGTGACCAAACCTCTCCTTGACAGAACTTCTAGACATTGTCAACATTGCAAATAATAATATGAATAACTTTACGGTCTTAATTATTGATTTAATAATATAACATATTATGCAGATGATACTCTGACAATAATTGAATCAATAATATAAGAGATATGATGCAGTAATTATTGTAGCAATAATTGAGTATAACTGAGTGACTTCTTACGTAAGCATCAATAATCAATTTCGTATGCTACTATGTAACCACGCGTATTACTGTACTTTTACTATCGGGTAGTTCAACAGTTTTAACTGTAACACATTCGCCATTTATAAAATGATAACTCTGTCATTTTTTAACTACGACAATACTTCCGTTGTCGGGTCCACCAATGATTATGCCGTCGTACGAATATTCCCTGTGAAAATGAATATTCCCCGACCAATCGAATATTTCCCGACACAACGAATAACAACTTTCTTACTTTGTAAAATTTTTAAATATCACCCTTAACTTTTACCCTTTATCAATTTAACCATTTACTAAATAACATAATAATTATAAGAAAATTGAATACTTTCATTTCATTAAATTCGGGGTCTCACAATCTCCCGTCCTTATGAAATTTCGCCCTTGAAATTTACGTACCTGGTAGTTCGAATAGATGAGAATACCTTGTTTTCTTTTCGGATTGTACCTTCCCGGTTATATCCTCTGTATCATGATTTTTTTCCAATGTTCATCTCCTGTATTTCAGATATCATTCTAGAATATATCTTCAAAACAAAGGTCAATTGACATATCACAAATTGTTAACTTATCAAGTAAAAATTTTGGCTTAGGTAAGTCACACACTAGCGAAGTATATTACTCGTCTCTCCCCTCCTAGTTCTAGACTCATATCTCCGCCAACAACCATATCCCTAAGCTCTGATACCATTTGTGACGCCCCCAAAATAGGTCCATACGACCCATTCTAAATCGCCATATATCATACTATAAAAATCAAATACAAATTTCATTTATACAACTGTTGAACTGTCGGGCAGAGTACGACAACAGATAAGCTATGAGTTTTAATACAATATTATCTCGTAGACAGTATCCAAACACAAATTGTTACAATGACATATAAAATACAGCAGCAAATATTTTAAGACCCCAAAGAAAAACGAGAAGATTACTATCATCTTCTTTCCAATGGTGAGTCTTCTCTTGACATATAATTATCTCCGTTGTCTCCAAGTGAAAATTATATTTCAAATAAACTCCAAGATTATATAGGTAGTGCTCGTAGATATACTCAGCAAGTGGATGTCCACAACCCTGTCTTATGATAACACAAGGTTGTATGTCATTAGACATCTTGTATGATAGTGGCAAAACACCCTTCCAAAGTTGGGTTCACCTCACCCTATTCGGTTCACCAAAATTAAATATCAAATGATGTATACAATACGACACGCTTATCTAAAGTTCTCAATAAAATTATTTCCATACTATTTAGGGAGAACCTCAAGCTATAGACCACCGTTCTAATCCTCTTAATACCCCGCTCGACCCAGCTACACCTTTATTACCTGAAAGGAATTGTGAAGCAAAAAGGGTATGCACAACTAGCCCAGTAAAGAATGTTATGACTAAAGATAATTTACATCATCAATAGCCTTCATCAGTAATAAATCAGAGACGAGTAATTCATTAGAAGAGTCAAATAGACCATTAGGTCTATTATCTTCTCCATGTTAAAAGTCCACCAATAATATTTTATCCTTGTAACATCAATCAACAATTCCTGTCCACAATCATATGAATAACTCATAATCCTAATTGTGATTCTCTTCGCACCTAGGATGAAGATAATTTTTATCACCTATCTTCACCTGAAACATCAAAAATCATGGTTATACCAAATCATAATTTCTGCTCATAATCATACTAATAAATTCATCTTTGCACTACGGCCAAAGATATTCATTAACAATTCATCTTTGCACTACAGGCCAAAGACATACAACCGTATTTTAGAAAAGTCAAGTAGAGCATGATATCTACTATCTTTTACGAATTAAAAGTGTATAATCAATATGTTATCACTGAGACTCAAATTAATAAATAATCCACATCATCGAATCATCCTAGCACTATGGCCATGGATATTTATGTAATCATCAGTGGTCATGATTATACCGAATAATCCCTGGTTATAATCATATCAATAATTGTCCATCAATGCACTACGGGCCAATGAGGACTTTTACCACATCATCTATAACATTACGAGTCATGACAATACCAAATGATCCCTGGTCATAATCATACCAATAAACAGTTCATCTATGCACATAAGCCAAAGATACTCATCAATCAATAGTTCATCATTGCACGTAAACCAAAGATATACAATTGTAAAACCAATAATCAACAGTCCATCTTTGCACGTAAGCCAAAGATATACAACTGTAAAACCAATAATCAATAGTACATCTTTGCACGTGAGCCAAAGATGACTTTCATCATAATATAAGCATGAGGATGATGACAATGATATAAGCATTAATCAAACGAAAACAAGGATAAATATTCAAGACTTTAAATTTATCCAAATATTATCAATCACTTAATAAACTCATAATCTAATATTATTAATATTATAACAATATTTTAATCACTTCTTAAACTTATAAACAATTTATTTCAATTGTTTACACTTTACCAAATAATGCATTTAATCATTCAAAAATGCCATACTCATAAGATTTCATCACCAATGATCAAATCTCTCATCAAAAATCTGTATATACCCTATATAGGATTCCCAAGCCATAAATCTTATTTTTTAATTTTGTTACTTCACATAACATATTTAATTCATTTACTCATAACTAGTTCATTTTCATGAAACATACCAAATTAGTCCCAAAAATATTTCTTTTCTGGGATTTAACAGAATATAGTCCCATATTGAACATATATTTTTCTCGAAATTTTTAAATTCATTTATTATTTTTCACATTACCAAAATTTGCCGAATATTTAGACATTTATCATAAATTATACTTTTGTCCAAAAATTCTGCAATTTACTAGGTATACTCCTATTATGTACATGTACTCCCAATAAAAATTTCACCAATTTTGGAGTTAACAATAAGGAGTTATAAGGGTTTACTTTTAAAATAGTCTTTTTCCATAAAATCCATAACTCTTAATATATACATCCAAAAATCGCCATCTTTTGACATAATATAGAAAACTCATCAAATTATCAATTCAAATTTTTTTGGAATTTTTGAGGGTCAGAAAAATTACGAAACTACAAATGGATTTTCACCCGCCATGCGGTAATCCACGTAGACAGTTCATTTCCACAATTTAATAAAGAATGAATACGAAGGATCATTCACCATGCATGTGGTAATCCACATAGACAGGTTACTCTAACAGAATAATAAGGAATGGAATAACTGAAGAATTCACCAGGCATGCGATAGACCGCACAGACAGGTTATTCCAACAGAATAATAAATAATGGAACCAGGTCATGCGTAAACGCATAGACAGGATATTCCAACAAAATAATAAATAATGGAACCAGTCATACGAACGCATGCAGACGTATGTGATATTAAGCGGAATAATAAATAATGGAACTGTGTCATGCGTAAACGCACGCATATGATGATATTCGACAAAATAATAAAGACCGGAATAATAGAAGAATTTCACCATGTATGCGGTATCAGATGCATGACGGAGTTATTCCAACATAATAATAAAGAATGGAATAACAAAAGAATTTCACCATATATACTAGAGTCGCGTATACAAAAGTTATTCAAGCGTAATAATAAGGAATGAATAACAATAGCTCTCTTCATGAATACGAAAGAAATAATACCCTTACTCCAAAAGAAGACTGGATACTAGAATAGTGAGGTAGCAAACTTCTGTTCTTCTTTCTCTCTATAATTTCTCTCTATAATAATTGCTCTAAAACTTTAGTGAATTAGTGAGAAATGAAGGAAGAATGAGCTTCTATTTATAGGAAAATATATTTTCAATAATTGCACATTTTGGGGCTCAAAATATTACAGTATAATACATTCCTCTTTTTCTTCCTTTTTAATTTAGTCCTGCAAGTATTATCAAACTTGCACCACCTCCCCTAATAGTAAATCATGTTAATCAATAGTAAATCATGTGACTTAATATTTCTAGGCATGTGAAAATATGAATTACAGTATAGTACCTCAATCTATACCTCCATTTTTAACTTAGTCATGCAAGTATTATTAATCTTGCACCAACTCCCCTAATAGTAAATGAATGTGAATCCATAGTACACACATGTAAACAAATAGTTATAATCATGTGAATTAATAGCAATCAATTGCTCATTTATCCGGTTAATTACCTGATTGATCAGTATAACCTCTAGACATCAATTATTATCGAAATAAATGTCAATTTCCACTAACACTAACAATCCCAACACAATGGAAATATTTTTCTCAAAATTTTCATTTTTGAAATTTCAAAGTTTGCCTTTTTCCAAAAAAAGTCAACTGTTAACTTTTTTCACCAAAAAGTCAACCTCGACAAATTTTGTGTTTGTAGTCCATTTCTACTAATTTCATTGTTCTGGACTCAAATATCACGTCCGCATCTCCAAATTCAACTCTGAATTCAAATTCAATTTTTCATTCATCAATATTAATATTATAACTCACAATATTTAACAACCAGGTCATTCCCAAGAAAGAGGGGGCTTTTCGATAAGGATTTCTCCCTATTGGCGCGCAATTAGGTGACCAAACCTCTCCTTGACAGAACTTCTAGACATTCTCAATATTGCAAATATTAATATGAATAACTTTGTCGTCTCAATTATTGATGTAATAATATAACATATTATGCGAGATGATCTTGTGACAATAATTGAATCAATAATATGAGAGAGATATGATGCAAAGCAATTCATCGTAGCAATAATTGAGTATAAATCGAGTGACTTCTTACGTAAGCATCAATAATCATTACCATGTGCTACTATGCAATCACGCCAGACATCTTGTACTTTTACTAATGGGTAGTTCAACGGTTTTAATTCAGTAATATATTAAATGCGTTTATAAAATGATAACTCTGTCATTTTCTAACTACGACCAATGATTATGCCGTCGTACGAATATTCCCCCACCAATCGAATATTCCCCGACACAATGAATAACAACTTGCTTACTTTGTAAAAATTTTAAATATCACCCTTAACTTTAACCCTTTATCAATTTTACCATTTACTAAATAACATAATAATTATAAGAAAATTGAATACTTTCATTTCATAAAATTCGGGGTCTCACAGCAAAGCTACCCAATGTCTAACAAAGGCCTATCAAAAGAGATAACGAGAAATATACATCAGAAGAAGTCAATGGTATCGATGTCTTCATCGTCAATTCTGTCCACCTGATGTAACTCCTCCTGAGATACTGGATCTCTATCTACAGGGATGTCAGGCCTATATAAGGGAGAATCTACACTGGCAAAACCATATGGGTCACCTGAGGGGCCAGCGCTAGAGCTAGAAGGATCAAAAGTGTCTGCCTCTGAAGGATCTCTACCCAAGTACCGGATAAAGAAATGTGCCCGGTCCAAATGTCGGGTCAAACTGTTAATCTGTGTCACATGAGTCGGATCTCTAACACAGGCTAGCCAATCCGTCATCGTCACAGATCCTGGAACCATATCCCCCATAAACTATGTGGCGTAGGTCTTAGCTCCAATGGTACGAGGGAACCGCCAATGCGGAACATCTCCTAAGTGCAAGGGCCCTCTGATAATGTGAGACCGTCAATCCCCAATAATGGGATGTTAATAACGGGTGACTGTGACACAGGCCAATAACGCCTGGCAGGAGGCAAGATCGGCATTCAAATCTCTCCTGTAGTGCTCCTGATAGCACGTTGTCCTAAATAGAGCTCCAATCCTCCATCTATGAAGAGAGGAATCCTATGGGTGTAAATAACGTACTCAACTCTAGTAGGGTACCCATCCTCAAATCCAACACTCAAGTGCTCCCCAGAATAAGGAACCCATGTGATGACATCCGTTGTCAACAACTCCAGCTGTAGGCGGCAATGGGTGAAACCTTCAGCAACAGGGACTTCCGCCAGTATGGAATGATGCCATCTTCGTCTTCGTGGATAGGTGTCTAAACCTAACACGCTCATAGGACGCAAACATGGAAGCCTCTCATAGGCCCAAAACTGCCAACACAAAGACAAACATCTATTGTCAGTCAACGCTCCTAACGTGTACATGGGAAAAGACAAGAAAAATACTCACCAGCAGAAATGGGTAGAATCCTAACCAAGCCTCAGTCAAGCCCTGTGATCACATGCGCATTCCCCTGAGGAAGTAAACAAAGGTGTAGGAACCCCAATCATAGTCTCCTATACGGTCCACGTGTCGAGTGGCATTGATCAAAGCGAAGGACGCCATAGAAGAGTTATCTGCGATGAAGCAACCCCTAATGATCATCAGGAACAATCGCTGAAGAATGCGATCCCTGACTCTCACATCATCGGGTATAGGCTCACTCAACAGTCCGCTCATAGCATCTACGCTCAAAGGACCTGAACGTACAGTCTTGCCCTTGAGTGCTTCCGCCGGAACTCCTAACAAGGATCTGACGGTAGTAGGGGTAATATCTATCGTACAAGGCACTGGATCCCCTCCAAACTATGTACCTATGATAAACTGCCAATCCATCGGCGTCATCATCACCTCACAGTCTAGTAAATGGAGTGACTGAGTCTGGTGAAACCACCACTCAGATAATGCCCTGAGGTAATCCCAGGGACAGCGACGGGGAAGAATGGAAAAGAACGTCCCGAATCCCCAACCATCTACAATCGCTCTATAGTCATCATGCAAAGCCTGATACATAGAGTGGATGCTGAACCAGTTCCCTCGAGGCTGTGTAAAGCCGAGAACCTACATCAAATGCAGATCAACATCAGAAGCCTTTACTCCTCATCAATAGGAAATAAGGAAGATTAAGATCTAACTTCATACCTCGTTTGCGTGCATGTAGACTGAAGGATGCTGACTCAAGTCACCTAGAAGATCTGGGTTCGCCACTTGAATACCTGGAAAATCCCTACGGGGAACACGTGTAGCAGGAGCAAGAACCTCAATCGGTACATCCTCTTCCTCGTCCTTGACATCCGGCACTTTAACCCGGATAGGACGTATCACCGCCTCCACCAAATGACGAGGCTGTCTAACAGAACGAGGTCGAGGCACTTCAGAAGCCCTCCTCCGTACACCAGAAGTGGTTCTGCGAGAACTACTCTGATGATCTGGATCCATAATATCTGGACAACAAGTCTCCAAATCACCTCAGAAAAGGTGTGGTAAATTCTTGCCTGGAGCTTTTCAAAATGCATTTTATGATTACATGCATGCATGCATTGTTTTAACATACGTCTACAGTAGAGTTAAAATGCATAACTGCCCAATGCCTACGTTTTGAAATTTTTTTGCCATAGCCCCCTTTGTAAATGGGACTATCCACATACACATAGGCATGACTACGTAGCCATTCAGTAGCACACCTACCAACAGTCATATACATCCTAAATGCATTTAATACATCACAGTAATCTAATTACCAGGGTTATTTTACTTTTCCACCTTTACTCATTTGTCCTCAAATAGGATAAGAAATGACAGTAAAAGGTGCTAATTTGACTGTTTCAAAAGTCAAAATTTTTCATATCATTATGTTCAGCATGGTTTAATACTAACATTTACTATGTTGAATATTTTTTTTTAAAAGTAATATCAGTATGCATATTCACTAATATGTGTCTAAATGCATTTCATGTGATAAGTCATTTTCCAACAGATAGAAACTGGAAAAGAATACATGCATATGTTACCAGGATAGTGAAGAATGCTTGTACAGTGGCAGAATATGCAGAAAGTTGCCCGAACTCAACAGGTCTGAAGAAGAACTCTCAGATTTCCTTCGTCGTGTAGCTTGAAAATGACTTATGAAAGCAACCCACAGGGAATACATACCCACGATTGGCCGCAGGTCCACCTGCGGTTGCTGCAGGTGTACTTGCGGCACCCCTATGTGGGTCCCACACCTCCGACTCGCTCCAATTAGAGTTGTAAAGGAGGTCTCACAAGCTGAAAAGGCCAAATCAGGAATAAAAACGCCACGCGATTGAGCGGAATAGCCTGGTTTTCATGAGCCAAACTCTGGCTCCATATGTCTTTCATTGGTATTCACTTGTATACAATGTATAATATACCAGTGGCCTCAGCTTTCATAAATTATACTCGGCAATACTTCACAAAGGTCCGATGCCGTCAGTGTAGGGTCACAACCCTAGACGTATCCCCGGTGGGGGTTACAACGCCGAAGTTATGAAATTATGAAGTATCCCCGACGGGGGTTACAATTCTAAAGTTGCGAATCATCAACATATCCTCGGTGAGGGTTACAACATAATTCAACCATTGATACACAAATCAATGAAGGTCAAGCAACCTTGACATTACTTCAGCCGGTGGCAAGTAAACCCATCGAAGTAACTTATCCACGATAACCTTCCCCGACAGGGGTTACAACGCAATTCAACCATTGATACACAAATCAATGAAGGTCAAGCAACCTTGACGTTGCTTCAGCCGGTGGCATGTAAACCCATCTAAGAACTTATCCATGATAACCTTCCCCAGCAAGGATCACAACACGATGCAACCATTGATACACACATCAATGAAGGTCAAGTAGCCTTGACAGCTTGCCCAATAGGGATCTATACAGTGACATTACATCGTTCGGATGCTCAGATTGAAGTTCTGCAAGTTCGAGTTGACATAACAGTGCATAAGTGCACGTACTTTGAGGTGACAGGACCCGCGGAATCCCAGGCAGCCCGAGCAGCCGCAGGTACACCTGCGACTCCCCCTCTATAAATAGAGGGCTTGGGGTAGCCATTTTAAAAGAGAAAAAGGCGAGGAAGCCCTGTCCAATTTGCTCTATACACATCCCGTATTGAGTGTTTGCTCATTTTAAACACCTGTTAACTCACATATAGCTATACATTTACCAACGGAAGTTGAGTGTTTATCCATATAGAGTCATAAAAACCTGCATTGGCAGCCCACTGTAAGCCTTCTCACACTCTATAAAGCCTTTCTCTTCATCTTTGCACACACTATTCCACACATTGAGAGTCGTGTTGTGTGCGTATGCCCGGACTTCGGTCCATGGTTTTCATTTCTGTCTGTATATATATACTTATATATGTATATATTTATATATGGACTAACATTATCGAGTTATGCCTCGAGCCTAGACTTATGTCTGGAGCGTTTACTTGCTTTTATATATATATATATAATTGTTGTCAGACATATCTGATGAGCCTGGATTTTACATCCGGAGCGTTTACTTGCTTTTATATATATATATATATATATATATATATATATATATATATATAATTGTTGTCAGACATATCTGATGAGCCTGGATTTTATATCCGGAGCGTTTATTGCTTTTATATATATATATATACATTTTTGTCAGGCCTGGAGTTTACTTCGTGGCGGTTGATCGCATTTACTACTTTATTTACTTTTCTGATCCCCCATGGAGTTGCTTCGTGCTGGTTGATCATGTCCATATATATATATTTACCGCTTTTATATATTTACATTTCTGATCCCCCATGGAGTTGCTTCGTGGTGGTTGATCATGTCTGTATATATATATTTATAGCTTTTATATATATATAACTGCTTACTACTTTTCATATAAATTGCGGTATCATGTGAGCCTAGGAATCATGTGATCACATATTCAGTCTACTGAATCTAGATTCAGTTCCCGTGATGGACATTTTTAGCTGTAAGCAGCTTGTACATTATTTACGGTGTCTGAATTTCCTTGGATAGCTGTCATGCCCATGAGGAATTTGGCATTGCTGTATATTATTTTCTCGAAGATGCCTCGCATCTCGAAAATAAAAGCAAACAAGTCGAACATTTAATAATAAAATGGAAATATGAAAAGGTCTCAATTCCTATTGAGCACAGGGTTTAAAAAACCTCTTTTACAAAACATCATTGCTATATCTTGCTTAAAACTGAATTTTTTTATAAATTTAAACCCTCTGTATATAGGTGCAAACGTGGCCTCGCACTACTTTCAAATAATTTCATATTGATCCACACACACATTCATATAACAGTTTCTTTGAAAAATGGCGGTCACCGTGGAAACAATGATGTCGGGGGGTGCCTAACACCTTCCCTCTGCATAATCAAGCCCCCGAAGCCAAATGAATCTCGATTTCACATACCCGTTTAGCAGTGTCACATCACTGGGTTAATGTGCAAACCTTTTTTGGTTGCGTTGGTGCAACCAGTTAAAAACACCAACTAGCGACTCTTAACAGTCCATCGTCGACATTATACATGTCGAACCTTTTTCACTTATTTTTTCAAACAAATCTCACATAAATGAGAACACCAAAGAACAAGTAACGAAAAGGGACAACTAAATATCTCGACGTCGACACACGTGATATCAAATCATGGAATATCTGTTGACCCGGCAAAGATTGAAGCAATTCAAAGCTGGGAGCAACCTAAGTCAGTGACTAAAGTACGTAGCTTTCTCGGCTTAGTTGGTTATTATCGGAGATTTATGGAAGGATTTTGTCAAACCGCTACTCCATTAACACATCTGACTCAGAAAGATACAAAATTCGGTTGGAGCGAGGAATGTGAGAAGAGTTTTTGAGAACTCAAGAAGAGACTCATTTCAGCATCTGTTCTGACAATACCATCTAGTTCGGAGGGATTTGTCATATACAGCGATGATTCAGGCAAAGGTTTAGGATGTGTTCTCATGCAACATGAGAAAGTCATAGCCTATGCCTCACGACTACTCAAAGAATATGAGAGGAATTATCCTACTCATGATCTAGAGTTGGCAGCTATCGTTTTTTTTGCGCTTAAGATTTGGAGGAATTACCTGTATGGAGAGAAGGTGGAGATCTATACGGATCATAAAAGCCTCAAATATTTCTTCACTCAAAAGGAACTTAACATGCGGCAACGACGATAGCTTGAGCTGTTGAAAGATTACGATCATACCATTCAATACCATCCTAGAAAAGTGAACATAGTAGCTGATGCATTGAGTAGAAGATCATATGCGGGTACGAGTACAATATTGTCAACGCAAAGGCCCATTTTGTATGACTTACAAATGATGGAGATAGAGTTAAAGACTCCAGGGACCCATGTGATGATGGCGAATATACGAGTAGAACCAACTTTAATCGATAAAGTTAAAGTTGCTCAAGCTACAGACCTAGAGCTAATGCGTATAAGGAAGAAAGTGCAAGAAGGTGCTATTCTGAAAAACAAGAATCGATGAAGAAGGAATACTTCGAGTCAAGTCCAGACTTTGTGTTCCTAACGATTCTGACTTGAAGTATAAAATCATGATGGAGGCGCACTACACACCATTTGCAATTCATCCTGGGAGTACCAAAATGTATCGTGATCTTTGACATACATTTTGGTGGAGTTATAATATGAAGAGAGAGATAGCGAGGTTTATCTCAAGGTGTCTAACTTGTCAACGAGTTAAGGCAGAGCATCAAGTGCTAAAAGGTCCATTGTAACCACTTAAAATTCCAGAATGGAAGTGGGAGCACATTACCATGGATTTCGTTACTAGTCCTCCCAATGTTTCTCAAGGAATAGATGCGATTTGGGTCATTGTTGATAGATTGACCAAGTTTGCTCATTTTTTACCGATACGAGAAACTTATACACTTAAACGTTTTGCTCGTATTTACATAAATGAGATTGTAAGATTGCATGGTATGCCAGTATCCATAGTTTATAATCGAGACCTAAGATTCACTTCAAGATTTTGAGTTAGTTTGTAAAAAGCTATGGGCACGAATTTACGATTTAGTTTGGCAGGCAGTCGGAGAATGTGACGCCCCCAAAATAGGTATACATCACCCATTCTGAGTTGTCAATACATGGTACAGAAACAACTACAACTTTATTATTACAACAGTAAAACTGTGAGTTTGAATACAAATATTATCTTCTAGACAATATCTATACTCAAATAAATCCTCATCACATTTATTGATACATTATTTTACAAAAATGGTGAGGACTACTAAACAACTCTCTCTAGAACCTTCATTCCATACCCCGACTCGTACTCGCTATATTCTCGCATCTTGAGAAGAAAAATGGAACAAAAAGGAAAAAGGGTGAGCTCAACTAGCCCAGTAAAGAATATTATGACTAAGATAATTTATAACAAATTATCGTTAGTCTTCAACAGGGAAAAATCTAATAGAATACAATAGACAACAAATTTTAAATCAATATTCGCAGCAGAAATAATAATTCATTAGAAGAGTTAAGTAGAGAATGCAAACTACTATCTTCTATGTATGAATTTAAAAGTTCATCGTCGATATTTTATCCTTGTAACATCAATCAATATATATACGGAATCAAATATTCATCTTTGCACTCTGCAGCCAAAGATATTCATCGATTAGTCATGTTCATCTAAACACCATTCATCTTTGCACTACGGGCCAAAGATATTAATCGATCACCATGTTCATCTCAACACTGTTCATCTTTGCACACTACGGGCCAAAGATATTCATCAAGAAATCATTCATCTTTGCACTACAGGCCACAGATATTCATCAAGAAATCATTCATCTTTGCACTACAGGCCAAAGATATTCAGTAATATCATCATTTAAGGCGAGGATGATGAAAAATATTTTAAAGAAACGAATCCAATTGAAACAAAAGAACAAATATTAAGGATTCGTATTTTAAACAATCCAAATTCAAAAATACTTCATAAGTAATTAGAGTGGAGTAAAATTCAAGAATGATCAAAACATGGATACAATCAAAGCTAGTATCCATAATAGATATTTTGGACGAAAAAGAAGAAATTTCATTTTTCTATGAATAGTCTCAGATATCGTGAATAGTATCGTATCGTGAATAGTCCGATATCGTAAATAGTAACTCCAACACCAAAAGATAAAAATTTCACAAAAAACATCTTCACGCCTCGTGAATAGTACTCGTGAATAGTAACTCATGAATAGTAACTTCGTGAATAGTAACTTCATGAATAGTAACCCGACATGAAAAGTTCCAAATTTGATAAAATTTCCAACCAATATTTTGGCATAATGATATTGAAGAAATAATATCATTTCGAATAAAATAACATCCCTTACCTCACAAAGACAATACTTTAGTTGAAACACAGGATATTGACTATAACTTGAACTTGCAATCAGTATAGCAATACTCAAAGTATACTCAAAATACTCACAAGAATAAACTCGATAATATAGAGAGAAAACTTCAATTTACGGTGTGATTTTCAATTCTAACCTAAGCACCCTATTTATAGGAAAATGCTTAGAACACCAAAGCGAGAAAATTTAATATAATATTATTATTTATAATAAAATTTCCTACGCCTCTTAGAATTCAGCTCCTAGCATTTCCCACATGCTCACCTTCTAGAAAAAGTAATAAAAAAGTTTTTCCAATTTAAAATATTTTAAACTTCCAAAAATCAATTATTTCGGAGCTTTGGAACTTCAATAATTCATAATAAATAGCCCTTTTATCAGAAAAATCGAATCTCGTGGGTGTTTATAGGAAATTCAATTCTCTACAACTTTGCAGAAGAAAGTTTTTCCAAATTCCAAACAGAAATTGACCGAAATCCACAAACAGGAGATTTTACAAAGCTATAATCAAATTCGGTCGATAAATGGGGTCCACCGTCATGTTTAACATGTTTTAAACATTTATTGCAACAAAAATACTCTTCCTCCTCAGATACTCATATATCCCACATTCGTTGTAAAAATATCACCATTATTATATTATTAAAATATAATAATATATTTAAATGAATTATTTTATCGAAAAAGATAAAATTTCAATTTTCAACAATTGTCACATTAAAATTTTCTCCATCTATATCCACATAAAATCAATATTTTCCTCATCATATGAATCAATAATTAATTATTCACAAATAATATTACAGAATCACAATATTGACAACCAGGCAGTTCCCAGGAAAGAGGGGGCTTTCCAATAAGAATTTCTCCTTACTGGCACACAATTAGGTGACCAAACCTCTCCTTAGACAAAACTTTCTAGACATTGCCAATAATGTTATCTAATAATATTATTCAGATAATATGAATTATTGCTTCGATAATGAAAAATACTGTGTAATGACAATTATTAAAACAACGATAATATAAAATATCAATATGACAATTATTAAATCAATAAAATCTTGAGCGAAGAATTACTGTAACCATTATTGAGTAGTAGTGCCTTCTTACGTAAGAATCAATAATTGGTGCAATACCGTGCTTCTTGTGTTTTAACCAAGAGCATTTTAACAAAGATTAATTGGTAACAACTACGTAGTTATTTTTAAACAACTTATATTTGTCATTTTCTTCATCTAATCGCATTAGTTATGGGGCCCACACATGGTCGCTAGCGGCCGTCGCATTTAATATTCCCCGACAAAGATGCGAATATTCCACGACCAAACGAATATTCCCCGACAACAATGAATATTTTATAACCACTTGCTTATTATGAAATATTTGCGTATTTTACCCATAACTATCCACATTAATCAAATCAACCCTTACTATTTTAAAATAATAAATAGAGAAAATTAAATTTCATTAATAATAAGTTGGGGTCTTACAACCTCCCCTCCATATGAAATTTCGTCCTCGAAATTGACGTACGTACCTAGTGTTTCGAAAAGGTGAGGATACCTCGCTTTCATTTCCGTTTCCAATTCCCAGGTCATTTCCTCTATAGCATGATTCCTCCACAAAACTTTAACTTGTGGTATGACCTTTGCGCGTAGGACATGCTCCTTCCTATCCAAGATCTTGACAAGTACCTCCTCATACGTTAAGTCTTGACTATCTCGTCTCCGTTCTAACTCTATAACGTGGTTCGGGTCTTTCACATATTTCTGAAGTATACGAGATATGTGAAACACATTATGAACACGAGACATACTCGGAGGTAACGCAAGTCTATAGGCTATATTTCTTACTCGGTCAAGAATTTGAAATGAACCAATAAATAGTGGATTGAGCTTTCCTCTCTTCCCAAATCTTTTAACTCCCTTCCATGGAGCAACTCGCAACAATACATGATCCCCTATACTAAATTCCACGTCCTTTCGATGAAGATCCGCATAACTCTTTTCTCGATCCTGTGCCGTTTGTATACGTTGTCGAATCATTTGGATCTTTTCCGTAGTCATACGTACCAACTCGGGTCCCAACAATGTTGCTTCACCCACCTCGTCCCAACATCTTTGGAGGCGACATTTTAAATCCATATAATGCTTGAATGGAGCCACACCTATACTTGCACGATAAATTGTTGTTGTAGGAGAATTCCACCAATGGTAAATACTTATCCCAAAGCGCCTTGAAGTTCAGGACACGTAGTCTTAATAGATCTTCAAGAGTTTGAATAGTCCTCTACGATTGTCCGTCTGGTTTGAGGATGGTATATGCCGAATCAATCGTAAATCCGTGCCCATAGATTTTTGCAAGCTAACCCAAAATCTTGAAGTGAATCTTGGGTCACGATCTGAAACTATGGATACAGGCATGCCATGCAACCTCACAATCTCATTCACGTACATACTAGCAAGACGTTCAATGGAATAAGTCTCCCGTATCGGCAAGAAATGAGCAGACTTGGTTAATCTATCAACAATAACCCAAATAGCATTAATGCCTTGAGAAACCGTAGGAAGATCCGTAACAAAATCCATGGTAATGTGTTCCCACTTCCATTTTGGAATCTCAAGTGGTTGCAATGGACCCTTAGGTACTAGATGCTCCGCCTTTACATGTTGACAAGTTAAACACATTGAGATAAACTTTGCAATCTCTCTCTTCATATTGTTCCACCAAAATGTATGTCGAAGATCATGATACATTTTAGTACTTCCAGGATGGATTGTAAATGGTGTATTGTGTGCCTCCATCATAATCTTGTACTTCAAATCAGAGTAGTTAGGAACACAAAGTCTAGAGTGGACTCGAAGTATTCCTTCTTCATCAATTCTCGCTTCCGGAATAGCTCCTTCTTGTACTTTCTTCTTCATACGCATCGGCTCGGATTCGGTGGCTTGAAGCAACCTTAACTTTTTCTATTAAAGTTGGCTCTGTCGTATACTTGACATCATCGCTTTTCGTTCTCTGCATATGATCTTCTACTCAACGCGTCACTACCACGTTCGCTTTTCGAGGATGGTATTGAATAGTGTGGTCGTAGTCTTCAATAGCTCGAGCCAACGTCATTGCAGCATGTTGAGTTCTTTTTTAGTGAAGAAATATTTAAGGCTTTTATGGTCCGAATATATCTCCACTTTCTCCCCATATAGATAGTGCCTCCATATCTTTTAGCGGCGATTTCACGCTGACTCTAGATCATGAGTAGGATAATTCTCTCATACTCTTTAAAGTTGTCATGAGGCATAAGCTATGACTTTCCCACGTTGCATGAGAACACATCCTAACCCTTTGCACGAAGCATCATTTGTAGATAACAAATCCATCCAGAACCAGATGGTATTGTTAGAACAGTTAGAAATAAGTCTCCTCTTAAGCTTTTGGAAACTCTTCTCGCATTCTTCGCTCCAAGCGAATTTTATATCTTTTCGAGTCAATTTGAGTTAATGGAGTAGCGATTCGAGAAAATCCTTCCACGAATCTCCGATAATAACCAAATTAAGCCCAAAAAGCTACGTACTTGATCCATCGACTTGGTTGCTCCCAACTTTGTATTGCTTCAATCTTGGCCGGGTCCACGGATACTCCATGTTTCGACACCACGTGCCCAAGGAATGCTACTTCCTCAAGCCGAACTCGCATTTCTTCAATTTGGCATATAGTTTGTTTTCACGAAGCCTTTGGAATACCGACTTCAAATGGTGCTCATGATCTTCACGACTTTTGGAATATATGAGGATGTCATCAATTTAAACAACAACGGCGATCCAAATATTCCTTGAATACTCGGTTCATCATATCCATGAAAGCCACAGGGAGCATTAGTCATCAAGAAAGACATGACTAAGAATTCATAATGCCCGTCTTAGGAGTTCTAAAGGCGATCTTTGGAATATCCTCGATTCTAATCTTGGTGATGATATCCGAGCGAAGATCGATCTTTGAAAAAATTGTGCCCCTTGCAATTGGTCAAACAGTCATCAATACGAGGTAGAGGATACCTATTCTTGATGGTGACATGGTTCAATTCCGATAGTCAATACAAAGTCGCATACTCCCCGTCTTTCTTCTTTGAATAAAATAGGAGCACCCCAAGGAGATGTACTAGGGACAGATGAAACCGATGTCCAACAATTCACGTAGTTGGACCTTTAACTCACGAAGTTCAATAGGAGCCATTCGATATGGGGTTTTAGAAATGGGCTTTGTACCGGGTTGAAGATCAATAAAGAATTCAACTTCACGTTACGAGGGTAGACCGGGAAGTTCTTCAGAAATACATCGGAAAGTCAATAACAACAGGAATATTATTCAAATTTGACGTGTCTTTATTCAAATCCATAACATGGGCTAAGAAAGCTTGACATCCGTTTTCAATAAGCGAATAGCTTTATGATTAGATATGGCGGTGATTGATTTTAATGGTTTAGTTGCTTGAATTGCATAACACAGGTTGGTTAGGAATATGAAAATTAACAACCTTACGAAAACAATCAATTTTGGCATGATGAGTAGTTAACCAATCAATCCCTAAAATCACATCAAAAGCAAATATCTTTAAAGAGATAAGGTCAACAAGTAAGGTGATGGTGCCAACTTGAATCAAACAAGATTTATAAGCGGTGGATGTGATGAAAGTTTCTCTAACGGAGTTTCCACAGATAGGTCAAAGTCTAATTTCTCCGAGTCAAGTTTAAGCGTTGAGCACAAGTAGGAGAGATAAATGAATGGGTAGCACCGATGATCAAGTAAGGTATAAACTTCGCAAGAATTTATAAATAGCTTACCGTGATCACCTCATTTGGGTTCCTCGCATTTTGACCGATCACAACAAACGCTCTTCCGGAACCGTTGACTTTAACTTTTACAGGGCGGTCTTTTGAGTCACCGTCCCTCATTGAACTAGGTTTCGCTATCGTACAATCTCGAAGCGATATGTCCTTCCTTTCCACAATTATAGCATACCTTGAGCTGTTGTGGGCGGTTTGGGTGATATGTCCCTCTTTCCATAATTGTAGCATATAATGGGTGGTCGTTCTCCTCCTTAGAACCGATTCTTTCTTTCAAGACCGCTGTCTTCACATGGTCGTTGTTAAATCTCCTCTTTTAAAATCTCCTCGACTTCGCTTCTTCTATTTTCATGGCCATGATTACCACAGAGTGGTTACCATTTTGTCCGTCTGTTTCTTTCTCATTTGGTTATCATTATTACATTGTTCGCTATCTCTACAGTACGATCCTCGTTATGGTCCCTCGGTTGAACATACTCGTTATCTCGCTTCTAACAATTGAGCCTGTTAACAACATCCGAATAGAGAGAGAAAATTTATGAGAAATGAGATATTGTCGTATCCGGGTTTCAAACCTCTCGAAACATCCGCGTCATCGTTCCTCATTCTCCACCAAATGAGGTACAAACACTGGATAACTCGCAAACTTTGCCTCGTCTTTGAGACACCGTCATGTTGTTTTGTTCTAATCGATGAACTCCACTTCCTTCATACGAGCCGAACACTTTCGAGGAAAGTATTTGTCATTAAATAGTTTCAAACGTCTCCCAAGACATTTGAGTGTGGCTGGATAGAGTACGCTTCACGAGACTCCACCGGTGAGTCCGCCTCGCCACGAAATATAAAGGTGGCGAATGGAACCTTCTGTTCCTCCGTGCATCCCAAGACATCGAATATCTTGGTAATTTGCTTGACCCATGTTTCCGCCCATGATCGGATCGGCTTTCCCTTAAATTCGTGGTCCCAACTCTTTAAACCGCTTGCATTTGTGACAACCCGTGAATTGCTATCATTTCTCCTCAGTATTTTGAACACGAGTCTCCTAAATGCGATTTTGCATGAATCGCAAAAAGTTTCTAAACATCCCTCATTCATCATACGCTTTCATTGGTGTTGTTCGCGGGAGGAACATTGCCCGACTGTTGCACGTTCTCCTCGTTGGTGAGTCTGAGCGTCTCCACGATCTCATTTCCATTGTTAATATTCTCGGTGACATTCTCAAATACTTGTCATAAAACAAGGGTTAATTAAGGAAATCAATATATCACATAATATCCCTATATCTTGACCTAACTAACAAATAAGCTTAGGTAGGTAGGGACGACTAGCAAAGGATTTACTCGTCTCTCCCCTCCTAGTTCTATTCCCGATCTCCGCCAAAGATCATATCCCTAAGCTTTGATACTGTTGTGACGCCCCCAAAATAGGTATACATCACCCATTCGAGTTGTCAATACATGGTACGTAAATAACTACAACTTTATTATTACAACAAGAAAGCGTGAGTTTGAATACAAATATTATCTTCTAGACAATATCTATACTCAAATAAATCCTCATCACATTTATTGATACATTATTTACACAAAATGGTGAGGACTACTAAACAACTCTCTTTAGAACCTTCATTCCATACCCAGGCTACTCGTACTCGCTTATATTCTCGCCTCTTGAGAAGAAAAATGGAACAAAAAGGAAAAAGGGTGAGCTCAACTAGCCCAAAGAAAGAATATTATGATTAAGATAATATACAACAAATTATCGTTAGTCTTCAACAGGAAAAATCTAATAGAATACAATAGACAACAAATTTTAAATCAATATTCGCAATGAAATAATAATTCATTAGAAGAGTTAAGTAGAGAATGCAAACTACTATCTTCTATGTATGAATTTAAAAGTTCATCGTCGATATTTTATCCCTGTAACATCAATCAATATATATCTGGAATCAAATATTCATCTTTGCACTAGAGGCCAAAGATATTCATCAGTCGGTCATGTTCATCTAAACACCTGTTCATCTTTGCACTACGGGCCAAAGATATTAATCAGTCGGTCATGTTCATCTCAACACCTGTTCATCTTTGTACTACGAGCCAAAGATATTCATCAAGAAATCATTCATCTTTGCACTACAGGCCACAGATATTCAACAAGAAATCATTCATCTTTGCACTACAGGCCAAAGATATTCAGTAATATCATCATTTAAGACTGAGGATGATGAAAAATATTTTAAAGGAAACGAATCCAGTGAAATAAAAGAACAAATATTAAGGATTCGTATTTTAAACAATCCAAATTCAAAAATACTTCATAAGTAATTAGAGTGGAGTAAAATTCAAGAATGATCAAAACATGGATACAATCAAAGCTAGTATCCATAATAGATATTTTGGACGAAAAAGAAGAAATTTCATTTTTCTATTGAATAGTGCCGATATCGTGAATAGTATCGATATCGTGAATAGTCTCAGATATCGTAAATAGTAACTCCGACACCAAAAGATAGAAATTTCACAAAAAAACATCTTCACGCTTCATGAATAGTACTCGTGAATAGTAACTCATGAATAGTAACTCGTGAATAGTAACTCATGAATAGTAACCCCGACATGAAAAAGTTCCAAATTTGATAAAAAATTTCAACCAATATTTCGGCATAATGATATTGAAGAAATAATATCATTTTCGAATAAAATAACATCCCTTACCTCACAAAGACAGTACTTCTAGTTGAAACACCGAATATTGACTATAACTTGAACTTGCACCGTATAGCAATACTCAAAGTATACTCAAAATACTCACAAGAATACGCTCGATAATATAGAGAGAGAAAACTTCAATTTCTGGTGTGATTTTCAATTCTAACCTAAGCACCCTATTTATAGGAAAATGCTTAGAACACCAAAGCAGAAAATTTAATATAATATTATTATTTATAATAAAATTTCCTACGCCTCTTAGAATTCAACTCCTAGCATTTCCCACATGCTCACCTTCTAGAAAAAGTAATAAAAACGTTTTTCCAATTTAAAATATTTTAAACTTCCAAAAATCAATTATTTCGGAGCTTCAGAACTTCAATAATTCATAATAAATAGCATAATAAATAGCCCTTTTATCAGAAAATTCGAATCTCGTGAGTTTTTATAGGAAATTCAATTCTCTACAACTTTACAGAAGAAAGTTTTTCCAAATTCCAAGCGAGAAATTGACGAAATCCACAAATGTAAGATTTTCTGTTATAATCAAATTTCGATAATAAATGGGGTCCACCGACATGTTTAACATGTTTTAAACATTTATTGCAACAAAAATACTCTTCCTCCTCGTATACTCATATATCCCACATTCGTTGTAAAATATCACCATTATTATATTATTAAAATATAATAATATATGTAAATGAATTATTTTATCGAGAAAAGATAAAATTTCAATTTTCAACAATTGTCACATTAAAAATTTTCTCCATCTATATCCACATAAAATTAATATTTTCCTCATCATATGAATCAATAATTAATTATTCACAAATAATATTACTGGAATCACAATATTGACAACAGTGCGGTTCCTGGGAAAGAGGGGCTTTCCAATAAGAATTTCTCCTTCTTGGCCAGCAAATTAGGTGACCAAACCTCTCCTTAGAGCGAACTTTCTAGACATTGCCAATAATGTTATCTAATAATATTATTCGGATAATATGAATTATTGCTTCGATAATGAAAAATCTTGTGTAATGACAATTATTGAAACAACAAAGAATATAAAATATCAACGCAAAGAATTATTAAATCAATAAAATATCGAATAAGTAATTATCGTAACCATTATTGAGTAGTGCCTTCTTACGTAAGAATCAATAATTGGTGCAATACGGAAGTGCTTCTTGTGTTTTAACCACCGAAAGTATTTTAACAAGATTAACTTGTATAACAACTACGCAAGTTATTTTTAAACAACTTATATTTGTCGTTTTCTTCATCCAATCGCTTTTTAGTTATGGGGCCCACACATGGTCGCTACTGGTCGCACGAATATTCCCACAAAGATCTGAATATTCCACGACCAAACGAATATTCCCCGACAACAATGAATATTTTTTAACCACTTGCTTATTTTGAAATATTTGCGTATTTTACCCATAACTATCCACATTAATCAAATCAACCCTTACTATTTCAAAATAATAATTAGAGAAAATTAAATTTCATTAATAATAAGTTGGGGTCTTACAGAGAGGACTATTCAAACTCTTGAAGATTTATTAAGACTCTGTGTCCTTGACTTCAAAGGAAGTTGGGACAAGTTCTTACCATTGTTGGAGTTTTCCTACAACAATAGTTATCAAGCAAGTATTGGCATGACTCCATTTGAGGCGTTATATGGAAGAAAGTGTCGTTCTCCAGTATGCTAGGATGAGGTGGGTGAAGCAACGTTGTTGGGACCAGAGTTGGTACTGTCGACGTCGGGAATTTTATTTGTCCCTTTTTGTTTCTTATTCTTTGGTGTTCTCATGTTATGTGAGATTTGTTTGAAAAAAACTAGTGAAAAAGGTCTGACATGTGTAATGTCGACGATTTGACTGTAAGAGTCACTAGTTGGTGTTTTTAACTAGTTGCACCAACGTAACCGAAAAAAGGTTTGCACATTAACCCAGTGATGTGACACTGCTAAATAGGTCTGTGAAACTGAGATTCATTTAGGTTCGGGGGTTTGATTATGCGGAGGGAAGGTGTTAGGCACCCTCGACATCCGTGTTCCCACAGTGACCGCCACTTTTCAAGAAACTGTTATATGAATGTGTGTGTGTGTGTGGATCAATGCGCAATTTATTTGGAAGTAGTGCGAGGCCTCGTTCGCACCTATATAGAAAGGGTATGAATTTATAGGAAAAAATCAGTTTTAAACTTGATATAGCAATGAAGTTTTGTAAAAAAAGATTTTTCAAACCCTGTGCTCAATAGTAATTGAGACCTTTTCATATTTCCATTTTAAACACGAGTTTTATTATATATATATATATATATAAGCAAATAAACGCTCCAGACATAAGTCTAGGCTCAATCGAGGCATAACTCGATAATGTTAGTCCATATATAAATATATACATATATAAGTATATATATACAGACAGAAATGAAAACCACATATCGAAGTTCGAGCATACACACTCAACACGACTCTTAATGTGAAGAATAGTGTGTGCAAAGATGAAGAGAAAAGCTTTATAGAGTGTGTGAAGGCTTACAGTGGGCTGCCAAGGCAGGCTTCTATGACTTTAGATGGATAAACACTCAGCTTCCACGGGTAAAATATAGCTATATGTGAGCTAATAGGTATTTAAAATGAGAAAACACTCAATATGGGGTGTGTACAGAGCAAATTGGACAGGTCTTTCTCGCCTTTTTTCTCTTATAAATGGCCACCCTAAGCCCTCTATTTATAGAGGGGGGAGCCGTAGATGTACCTGCAGCAGCCACAGATTCACTGCTGATCGCCGGGGTGCCCTGTGCTCATGGGTTCCACTGTCTCAAGCACGTGCACTGCAATGATTTGTGATGTCCTCTCGAACTTGCAGAACTTTAATTCGAGCATCCGAACGAGGTGTATAAGACCTTCTTCGGACCACTTTTGTCGAGAGTTACACAATGACATGGGATTAGAGGTTGTCTTCAAGCTTCAAATTCTATCCGGTGTGCTGCCACGTGTAATAATCACTCGGGATTGGAACTCCTTGGTTCTTGTGGGACATTGTTGTGTAGAAATGTATGTATGAAATGTTGAGACGGCGCGCTGGGGTTGAGGTGGCAAGATGACGATTTGACTCCTCACCGGGGTTATCTCCAGTTTGGGCTGATAGCAGACGTTGCTCAGAGTTACATCTGAGATTAGACTGCTGCAAGTGTTTGAATTCTGAAAGGTCATCTGTAAGTGTGCCTGTCTTCCCGGTGTTATCTCTGGGTCTTTGGAATGAGTGCCTCGGCAGGAGGTCTGAGATTAAAGTTGATCGCATGCATTTAAAACAAGCATTTCTGGAGTTATCGCCGGAACTGCAACATCATTCCTTGGGGTTATCTCTAAGGATGAAACTCGGGGTTATCTCTGAGGTTGGAATTGAGATTCCCGGTGTGCGTTCTGGGGTTGAGATTGAGCTTCCAGTAGTATCCGGAATGGATGTGAGTTGTCTTCCAAGGTTATCTTTGAAAGACGAATCTGTCCTCCTACAATGTTAGTAACAGGTGTGCAGAAAATTTTGAGTGTCTACAGATGCCCCTCTTTATCATTTTCATGCAATGCAAGGCATGGATAGGATAAAGAATCCAAGACACTTGAAATGCAACAAGATAAACATGAAGCTATGTGGAGCAACATGATGCAAATGTTTGATGCATGAATGAATGATTGTCGGTTCCCTGTTAATCCTACAGGAGAGATTCGAATGCCGATCTTGCCTCTTTCCAAGCTTTATTGGCCTATTTCGCAGTCACCCATCATTGATATCCCATTTTTGGGGATTGACGGTTTCACACTGTCAGAGGGTCCCTGCACTCAGGAGATATTCCAGTATTGGTGGTTCCATCGTACCATTGGAGCCCAGACCCGCACCACTCAGTTCATGGGGGATATGGTTCCAGGATCTGTGATGATAACTGATTGGCTAGCCTGTATCAGAGATCTGATTCATGTCACACAGATTGATAGTTTGACCCGGCAGTTAGACAGGGAAAATTTCTTTATCTGACACTTGGGTAGAGATCCTTCAGAGGCAGATACTTTTGATCCTTTCAGCTCTGACACTGGCCCCTCAGGTGACCCATATGGTTTTATCGGTGTAGATCCTCCCTTATATAGGCCTGACATCCCTATAGATAGATATCTAGTGACTTAGGAGGAGTTACATCAGGTGGACAGGATTGATGATGTAGACATTGACACCATTGACTTCTTCTGATGTATATTCTCGTTATCACTTTTGATAGGCTTCTGTTAGACATTGGGTAGCTTCGCCCCATTCTCGCTATATCTTTTGATAGGCCTCTGTTAGATGTAGGGCAATTTTGCCCCATTTCCTTGTATTTTAGTTGTACAAAGATGTATTAGATGATGATATACTTAGGAATGTATGTACAGTTTTCCATTTCCTATATTATATTGCCATCTATTGTATCTTGCATGTTATTATGTTATGCATATGTATGTATGTCCAGAGATATTCAGCATTGACCTCTGGATGGTCTTATGACACGGCCCGTATAGATGTCTTCTTCGATAGTTAGCCATATTGATCATACCCCACCATTTTTGGTGGCATATGGTATGCGATCGTCGTATGATAGCATGTCACCATCAGATAGGGTGACTGTACATCATCTGTTGTAGGATATTATGACCCTGTTGATGTTTTAGGTTCCCATAGGATTCGTGGAGGATATGCTGGAGCACTGGGTATCGGAGAGGCATGTTTTCTGATTTGGGACCCAGGAGTTGACTCCTACTTTGGAGGAGTATGAACGTTTGACGATGCTACCATTGGACAGACCTTACGTGCATATGGCGATTGGAGACATGAGTAGGCAGTTCATGACCCTCACTGGATTGAGGCGTAGGGTGGTACGGTGGAGGATGAGCTCTTTGGCCACGTTATATCCCAGCATTTTCTGTTTGACAAATTTGGCTCTGAGGATAGTTATACATGACATTCCGGGGATTTCACCACATTGAAGGATCATTGGCGTCTGACCATAGTGGATGTACTGCTATTGTGCGTACTTTCATATGTCTACATGCCATGATACATGGATGAGTTGGACATTTGTGTCATTATGGCAGTGAGAGCTCTCAAGGAGGGTCACACCATTATACCAATGATCATCGCAGAGACTCTGAGGTCAGCCACATACTGTTGCACTTATCTGGCATGAGTGTTTACAGGCAGTTCGGTTATACTATACGTGTGGTTTATGTCACACTTGAGACCGATTGGCACTTTCAGATGGCATGGGTACTGTTTCACCCATTATATAGCTATGTCATACTCCTTTTAGCCTACAGAGTGTACAGATACTGCATCTTGGTCAGCTTTCCTGGCAGGGATTGGAGATCCGTTCGCTATATTGCCATGTACAGGGCTTAGTTCACCCTACAATGTCATTACGCATGCTTCGGACATGATTTATCTTCCTCTGGCTGGTTTGAGAGGCATGATTACTTACCACCCGCTAGCCATGATGTGTCAATTTGACCAATTTTAGGATTTTCATCCTTTTGAGGGGGCATCGAATCAGTGCTTCGCTTTTCGCCAATTATCAGCAGAGGACAGATCCAGGTTGTATGCCTGTTAGGATCAGCGAGAGCTAGCTGAGTTTTTTATCAGCCATCCAGGTTATTTTTCAGAGTATTCCGCATGGATGGAGACAGAGACTGCATCGACTATGGTAGTATCCATAGTGCAGGGGACTAATTCTGACGATGAGGAGCCTATGGAGGATACTGGTATTCCCATCGAGGAGGATTTGACTACTGGGTTGCCAACATTTGTGATGGATTTTCCCACTACGAGTGTTACTGTGATTCAACATTCAACACAGTATTTGGAGTAGAGTCTACATCTGATGACTTTTGAGAGAGATCAAGCTAGGGCCTTGATGTTGACAGCTCTTGATGGGAAAGACACATCTCTATTAGAGAGAGACAAGGCTAGATCATCCAGAGATGCATTGAATGTAGAGCGGGATGCTGCCCTATCTGCCCGGGATGTGGCCGTCACAGACAGTACTTCAGTGAGATCCCTTACGACTAGCATCCTTACCGATATGAGTGCATACATTGATGAGCATCATGCCACCATGCAGTTAGCCTCGGATCTACTAGCTCGTGTAGATACCATTCAAGGGGAGCTTCATAAAGATTACCTCCTTCCTCAGAGAGGAATGCTATGTTAGATCTGATAGTCCGCATACACACAGATCCGTAGATAGACTTGTATTTTCCTGCATAGACTAGCTTAGCCATTTTGTCATGTACAACACATATTGTATATATCAAACAATATTATATATGGCAGAGAAATATATTTTAATTTACTTCCCTTTCAATTGTGCCTTGATACTTGCTTGATATTTGCATGTTTCTTCAGTGCTTGTGATCTTGATGCATTCTGAACTCATCCTTGATGCGTGGACATTGAGACGTCACAGGATCTTTCAGAACTGATCATTGATCTGTGTGTATCCCTACCATCTTTGGTGTCTTGGGACTAGTTTTTGTATGTAGATGTGGAGAGGAGTGTGGCTTTTCCTCTCTGAGATTGACCACACCACAGATGGTCGCCATTAATCCTATTTGTGAGAAGCCTAGTTAATTCCATCTCTTATGGATTGGTGTTGCTCATTGAGGCACAACCGCAACTTAGATGGTCATCGAATCTCCTATTTGTGAGGAGAGGTTAGGTAGTTCTATCCCTTTGGTCTGAAGCTGATGAAATGTGGTGGATTGAAGTTTGATCCCAGTACCGTGTGACAAGTATTTTTGTTCTGGTAGGGGGTTAGACCGAACCATAAATGGCTGCATGTGTACTCCTATTGAAGAGGAGATCAGGTTTGCATAGTTCGAACCTGGTGTAAGAGGTTCAACGCTGAATGTGAAAGGCAGATGGGTGTAGAAGCTTTATTGATGAAAAAGGTTGTAGAAGTGTTTTTGTTGTTTTTGTTTTTGTAGAGAAAGGGCAGAATTTTTTTTATTTTTTTTATTGCGACCGAGCCATATAGAATATGGTTGCCTACGTACTCCCAGGTATCAAGGAGATCAGGTCGACATAGTTCGCCCCTCAGGACAAATTGCAGCCAAAGAAAAGTATGAATCCCATGTGCAGGCTATACTGCGGGGAGAAGAAAATTTGATCCAATGATTGGGATAAACTGCAGGTGTGGAAAAAGTTTGATCTCGTCTTTAGGACAAACTGCAAGCGTAGAAAAGTTTAATCCCGTCTTTAGGATAAACTGCAGGTGTGAAAAATTCAATCCCTGGGGGGATAATCGAAATTGTGTGAAAGATTTGAAATGAGGTGAAACCAGGCTGCTGGTTTGAAGTGTATGTTTCCCTGAGGGGCATAAGACTATGTAAAAAAGGTTAGAAAGCCAGAATGACTGGTGATTTGATGATCAAAAACCAGGATGTTTGCTTGATGATATCCTCAAACATAGTACCATTTCATGGTGTCCAAGTTGATGAGTTATGGAAATTCATTTCCATCCATTTCCTGTAGTCTGAGAGCACCTCCCGTCAATACCTCCTTGACAACAAATGGGCTTTCCCAGTTGGAGTGAATTTTCCCTTAGATTTATCTTGGTTATCAATGATCTTCTTCAAAACCAAGTCGTGTTGTTTAAGCTACCATAGCCGGACTTTCCTGTTGTGGGATCTGGAAATCCTTTGCTGATATAACTGACCATGGAAGATAGTCGCGGTTCTCTTTTTTTCTATTAGAGATAATTAGTGATATTTTTCTTTTACCCATTGGTCTTCATCTAGCTGAGCATCCATCAACACTCTGAGGGATTCCATTTCCACCTCTATGGGGAGCACTACTTCCTTCCTATAGGCTAATGAGTAGGGGGTTGCCTCAGTGGAAGTACGCATTGAAGTTCTGTAGGCTAATAAAGTCAAAGGTAAGATGTCAGGCCATCCTTTGAGATTGGCAGACATTTTTTATATAATCTTCTTGATGTTTTTATTAGCCGCTTCAACAGCACCATTCATCTTTAGACGGTAGATGACGGAGTTAAGGTGTTTGATGTGGAATTTACTGCATAACTCCTCCATCATTTTGTTGTTGAGGTTTTTAGCATTGTCTGACACAATGACCTCTGGTTGTCCATATCGACAGATGATATTGTTTCTGATGAAAGAAATGATGACTTCTTTGGTAACCCTGGGGAAGGAGGCTGCTTCTAACCAATTGGTGAAGTAGTCAATTATGGTGAATATGAATCGATGTCCATTACTGGCTTTGGGCTCGAAGGGTCTGATCACGTCCATTCCCCACATTGAGAAGGGCCATAACGAACTCATATTGTGGAGTTCCCTTGGAGGGGTGTGGATAACATTCCCATGAATTTGGCATTAATAGAACCTCTTGACGTCATCATCGTAGTCAGCTTTGAGTGTAAGCCAATAATGCCCTGTTCTGATGATTTTCTTAACAAGTAGGGGTCCGCTCATGTGGGGGCCACATACTCCACCATGGACCTCACCCATGAGCCTCTGAGTTTGGTCTTTGTCCAGATATCTGAGGAGACCTAATCCTACATCTCTTTTGTAGAGTGCATCTTCGCTCAGATATAATTTCATAACAATTCAATGGATCCACCTCTTTTCAGTCAGGCTCACCTCAGCGGGTGTAGATCCATCTCGTAGATACTCCTTGATATTCTTACCAAGGGTTGTGGATGGGAGGTAACTCATCTGATACTTCTCCAACATAGTTCCCATAGGCTGGGGCCTTTTGCAGGGCAAATGTGATGCTTGGCATGTCTTCCTTGTCAGGTATGTGAATCAAGGAGGCCAGCGTTGCTAGTGCATCCGTACAATCATTCCTATTATGAGGAATGTGTTAAAAGGAGGTTTCTTCGAACTCCAAAGACATCTGTAAAACTTGTCGATGGTAAGGAAGCAAATGTAGTTCTTTGGTTTGATAGATTCATGTGGATTATTTGATTACCAATTCGGAATCCCCAAAGACAGTTAACCACCTAATGCCCATTGAACGGGCAAGTTTTAGCCCCATGATAAAGCCTTCATACTCAGCTGTGTTGTTGGTGCTGACAAACTGCAATTTGACGGCGACGGGATACTGCTCCCCCATGCCAGATACTAGAACTGCTCCAGCTCCATAACCTTCTTTGTTAACAGCTCCATCGAAATACATTTTCCATGTGTGGCATGCATCGTACTGATGGTGTTGCTGAACTGTCATTACCCCTTAATCGGGGAAATATGTTTCCAAGGGTTTGTAATCCCCTGCAGGTGCGGCAACCAGTTGATCCGTAATTCCCTGACCTTTAACAAACTTTTGCGTCACGTAAATGATGTCAAATTGATGTAGGATCAACTGCCAACTTGACAGCCGACAATTTAGTATGGGCTTACTGAACACATACTTGAGAGGATCCATACAGGATATGAGATGGGTTGTGTGACCATGGAGGTAATGTTGTAACCTCATGGAAGCCCATGCTAAAGCACAACAAGTCTTCTCAATTAGAGTGTACTTGTGTTCACTGATGCTTAATCTTTTGCTGAGGTAATAGATAGCTCGTTCTTAGCCTCTATCGTCTTTTGCCTCAAAGATGTGCGACCCATGGCATTGTCATTAATGGACAGGTACATGAATAGGGGAACATCATCCTTGGGTGGTACCAAAACAGGAGCGTTAACCAGCAGCCCTTTAATGGTAAGGAAAGCTTTCTGACACTCATCGTTCCATTTCATGGAGGAGTTGTTCCTTAATAATTTGAAGATGGGCTCACAGGTTGTTGTGATTTGAGAAATAAATCTTCTAATGAAGTTGATTCTTCCCAAAAATCCATGTATTTCATTCTTTGTCTGAGGAATGGGCATTTCCTTGATGGCCTGGATTTTTGTGGGATCCAGCTCAATTCCTTTATGGCTGACTAGGAAACCTAGCAACTTTCCTGATTTAACATCAAAGGCGCACTTAGATGGATTCAACTTCAAGTTGTACTTACGCAACCTGTTGAAGAGCTTTTTGAGATGGTTTAAGTGGTCTTCTTCCCTTCGAGACTTGACAATGTTGTCATCCACATAGATCTCTATCTCTTTATGCATTAAATCATGGAACAGAACCATCATGTCTCGCTGGTAGGTTTCCCTAGCATTGATGAGGCCGAATGACAATCGTCTATAGCAGAATGTTCCCCAAGGCGTGATGAAAGCAGTTTTCTCATGATCTTCCTCAGCGACCATAATTTGATGGTACCCCGTGAAACAATCAGCAAAGGAGTACATATCGTATTAAGCAGTATTGTCAATAAGAATATGGATAAAGGGCACAGGAAAGCTATCTTTAAGGCAAGCTTTGTTTAGATCCCGGTAATCTAGGAAAACTAGCACCTTTCCTTCTGGTTTAGGCATGGGAACAATGTTGGATATCCATTCCGGATATGTGGACACCATGATAATGCCAGCTTGAAATTATTTCACAATTTCTTCTTTTACCTTTAAACTCCACTCAGGTTTCAATCGCCTGAGCTTCTGTCTGACTGGCTTAAATCCCTCCTTAATGGGAAGGTGATGAAGGACAATGTCAGTGGAAAAACCCACCATGTCTTCGTCAGACCATGCAAGCACATCCTGAAATTGGGTTAATAACGCAACCATATCATTCCGTTGATTTGTGGTTAGGTCTGAACCAATCTGGATTAGCTTAGGGCTTTCTAATGTTCTAAGATTGAAAGAAGTGGTTTGGTCAAGGTTGGGTTGAGGTTTGTCTACGAACGATTCCTTAATCTCCTGAGGTGTCTCAATGTCCTCTTGGATTTCCATCAAGTCTGAGTCCAACTTTTCATCAAAGTTACAGTCCTTGTGGAGAAAAGGCACCTCATCAGCAAGTACAGGCACATCTAAATTTAGAGTCCTGAAACAAAACATGCTTTCACTTAATATATGAAACTGTTTAATCATACAAAAGTGTTAGCATGTACTGATAAAATAAATGCTAATACTGTATAGAAAAGTAAGCAATTAAAGTTATCTATAGGGCAGAGGAATTTCTGCCCATTTTACCCTCGTCGACCAATGCATAGAGTGCTGCTCCAATTGTCGAAGGCAAAGTCTTGATGGACTGCAGTGATGGAGGGGCTGTCACCATCCTCCTTTTCCCGAATGATTACCATAACATCTGGGCAATCATCGTCTGGGGTATATCTGTTTGTATGTTCATCATGGACAATGATGTGTATGCCTGACATCATCAAGGCGATGCCATGTTTATGTTTCTGTTCCTTCTCTTCCACTTCGGGATCAGGAATCAGGACCTCTTTTGCTTTGAATGGTACTAGTTTAGGAAACAGCATAGCCATAACATGGGTTGGTACATTTATTAGAGACTGTATCATCTCATGAGGTGCGGGTGGAGAAAATCGTCGTGTGGCAGAAGCTTGAGGAACCTGATTGTGCTTATGAGGATTCCTGTGACTAGAACTGGAAGAATAGCCTAGTCCGGATGTCCCAGTTTGACTGGACACTTGAATTGGGTGCTTAATACACTGCTGATTTTTATGAAGCCCTTGTCCAGGCTGATAACCCAATGACATCATTTCTTGAGTGGCCGACATAACCTCGACAGAAATCTTGGGTACGGGAAGTGGCGCTCCAATAGGATGGTATTGTGTGTTACTCACTTCCAAATTATGAAAACTGGTCGGCTCAACTTCTGAATTAAATCTGATGAGTGGTAGGTCTCTTTGTTTAGGACATTATGGCTCAGCGTTGACAATGACTAGGTTATTGTTGATAATGTATTTGAGTTTTAGATGTAGTGTAGAAGGGATGGCTCCAGCCATGTGAATCCATGGTCTCCCTAATAGTAGGTTGTATCCTGAATCTATCTTGAGGACGTGGAAGGATACATTGAATGTATTTGGACCAATCTCTATTTGCAGCTCAATATCTCCGACAAAATTTCGCCGGGATCCATCAAATGCTTTGATAACCGTATGGCTACTTCGGATCCATTTGAGATTGACGTTCATCTTCACCAAGGTGGCATAAGGACAGATATTCAGAGATGAACCTCCGTCTATCAAAACTCTAGTTAACATATACCTGAAGGACAAAACTGCAATGTGTAATGTCTTGCAATGACCGGTCCCTTCGGGCGGTATGTCGTCATCAGTGAAGGATATCACATTGTTTTTAAAAATGTGATCAACCAGATTTTAAATTTTTCCACATCCACTGATTTCGGTAAGTAGGCTTCTTCCAAAACCTTCAATAAGATCTTCATGTGATCCTTGAAAGAGAAAACCAAGTCCAGTATTGAGATCTGATGTGGAGCTTCTCTTAAGCTTAGAACCACCTTGGCTTCATTATGACCCATAGTGCGGAAGAATTTCTCAATTTTCTCCATAGGAATCTTCCCCTTTGCTTTTATGGCGAGCTTCATCACCCTCTGAGGAAGATACAGTGGATTTTCCTAAGACAGTGTAGCAGCAGTATGAGATGTGGATCCTTCAGCTTCTCCATAATTCCATGGGACTTTATGTAAGCTAACAACAGGATATTGTGCTCTGAAGGGTAAAGAAATTGGCTCTGGTGCAACAACTTTTAAAGGATTGTCAGCTCTTTTGAGTTGAATTGCTTGTATAGAAAATGGTTTGACAGTTTCATCAGCCTCAGCGGATATAACTGCTACTGATCCCTTCCATTTGGTAGGACAAGTATTCCCACTCTCAAGTAGCACAGTGTCATCGTCTGCCAATTGCAAGACACCGCTTGTGACGCCCCCAAAATAGGTATACATTACCCATCTTGAGTCGCTAGATACATGGTACATAAATTCAAATACAACTTAATTATACAACAGTCGTGTAAAATACGACAAAACATAGCTGAGAGTTTTAATAAGAATATTGTCATCTAGACAATATCCACACTCAATGGAGTCCTCATTACATTTATTATCACACTATTTTATAGAATAGAGAGGACTACTATGACACCATCTCGGACCATCACTCCGTTCCCCGACTAGTCTCGGCTACTTTCTCATTTCTTGAAGAGAATAATGAAAGCAAAAGGGTGAGCTCAACTAGCCCAGTAAGAAATATTATTACTAAGATAATGCAGAATAAATTATCATTAGTCTTCAACAATGTTAAACTGATAAAAATACAATAGACATCAAGTTTAACTACAACGGAATAAGCAATCCATTAAAAGAGTCAAATAGAACATGATATCGACTGTCTTCTATAATTTAAAATGTTTTCATCAATTTTTATCGCTGAGACTCAGCTAAATAAATAAACCACATCATCAAATCATCCCTGCACTACGGGTCAATGATATTCATTCAATCATCAATGGTCATGACTATACCGAATAATCCCTGGTCATAATCATACCAAAAACTGTCCATCAATGCACTACAGGCCACTGAGGACTTTTACCATATTGTTTATAACATTGCAGGTCATGATTATACCGAATGATCCCTGGTCATAATCATACCAAGTCCATCTCTGCATGTAAGCCAAAGATATACAACTATAAAACCAATAATCAACAGTCCATCTTTGCACGTAAACCAAAGATATACAATTCAATAATCAACAGTTCATCTTTGCACGTAAGCCAAAGATAACTTTCATCACCATATAAGCATGAGGATAATGACAATGATATAAGCATTAATCAAACGAAAACAAGGATAAATATTAAAGACTTTAAATTTATCCAAATATTATCAACCACTTAATAAACTCAAATTCTAATATTATTAATATTATAACAATATTTTAATCACTTCTTAAACTTATAAACAATTTATTTCAATTGTTTACACTTTACCACATAATGCATTTAATCATTCAAAATGCCATACTCATAAGATTTCATCACCAATGATCAAATCCCAAATTAAAAATCTGCATATACCCTATATAGGATTCCCAAACCATAAAATCCTATTTTCTAATTTTGTTACTTCACATAACATATTTAATTCATTTACTTATAACTAGTTCTTTTTCATGAAAAATACCAAATCAGTCCCAAAAATATTTCTTTTCTAGGATTTAGTAGAATATAGTCCCATATTGAATATATATTTTTCTCAGAATTTTTAAAATTTATTTACTATTTTTCATATGGCCAAAACTGCCGAATATTTAGATATTTATCATAAATTGTACCTTTGTCCAAAAATTCCAAAATTTACAGGGTATACTCCTATTATATACATGTACTCCCAATTAAAATTTCACCAATTTTGGAGTTAACCACAAAGAGTTATAAGGGTTTACTTTTAAAATAGTCTTTTCCCATAAAATCCATAACTCTTAATCTATACATCCAAAAATCGCCATCTTTGGACACAATATAGAAAACTCATCATATTATCATTTCAAATTTTCAGAATTTTGAGGGTCGGAAAAATTACTTAAAGCGCAAATGAATTTTCACCCGCCATGCAATAATCCACGTGATGCATTATTTCCACAATTTAATAAGGAATGAATACAAAGGATCATTCACCATGCATGTGGTAATCCACATAGACAGGTTATTCCAAGAGAATAATAAAGAATGGAATAACAGAAGAATTCACCATGCATGCGGTACTTAGCATAGACATGTTATTATTCAAGCAGAATAATAAATAATGGAATCGGTCATGCCAGAACGCACGTACGTGATATATCGACGACGTAATAATAAAGAATGAAACCAGGTCATGCATAAGCGCAGAGACAGGATATTAAACGAATAATGAAGAATGGAACCGTGTCATGCATAATCCGCATGCAGACAGGATATTAAACGAATAATAAAGAATGGAATAATAGAAGAAATTCACCATGTATATGCAGACCCGCTTAGGCGGAGTTATTCCAACATAATAATAAAGAATGAAGTAACAGAAGAATTTCACCATGTATGCGGTACTTCTCATAGACAGGTTATTCCAACATAATAATAAAGAATGGAATAACAATAGCTCTCTTCATGAATACGAATGAAATAATACCCCTTACCTCAAAAGAAGACTGGATACTGGAATAGTGAGGTAGCAGACTTCTCTTCTTCTTTCTCTCTATAATTTCTCTCTATAATAATTGCTCTTGTGAGACTTAGTGAATTAGTGAAAAATAATGAAGGAATGAGCTTCTATTTATAGGAAAATATAGTTTCGATAATTGCACATTTTGGGGCTCGAAATATTACAGTATAATACCTTCATCTTTTTCTTCATTTTTAATTTAGTCATGCAAGTATTATCAAACTTGCACCACCTCCCCTAATAGTAAATCATGTGAATCAATAGTAAATCATGTGACTCAATACTTCTAAACATGTGAAAAAATTAATTATAGTATAGTACCTTCATCTATACCTCCATTTTTAACTTAGTCATTCAAGTATTATCAAACTTGCACCAACTCCCCTAATAGTAAATGAATGTAATTCAATAGTACACACATGTGAACAAATAGTTATAATCATGTGAATTAATAGCAATTAATTGCTTATTTATCCGATTAATTACCCAATTGGTCAATATAACCTTCAAACATCAATTATTATCGAAATAAATGTCGATTTTCACTAACACTAATAATTCTAACACAAAGGAACTATCAATTTCATCTTTAATCAACACAAACTTATTCATCATTAATATTATAATTCACAATATTTAACAATCAGGTCGTTCCCAGGAAAGAGGGGGCTTTCCGATAAGGATTTCTCCTTATTGGCGCGCAATTAGGCGACCAAACCTCTCCTTGACAGAACTTCTAGACATTATCAATATTGCAAATAATAATATGAATAACTTTGTCATCTCAATTATTTATTTAATAATATATCATATTATGCAGATGATACTGTGACAATAATCGAATCATTAATATGAGAGATATGATCGTAACCATTTGTAGCAATAATTGAGTATAACCGAGTGACTTCTCACGTAAGCATCAATAACCAATACGAAGTGTGCTACTATGCAACCACGCCAGACATATTCTTTTACTTTTACTACCGGGTAGTTCAACGGTTTTAACGGTAATACTCCCATAGTTATTTTTATAAAAAAACTTTGTCGTTTTCTCAACTCGATAATAATTACATTATAGGGTCCAATTAATGATTATATAAATGCGTCACGGATATTCCCTGACAAAAAGAATATTCCCCGACCAATCAAATATTATATAACAACTTGCATACTTTTCAAAATTTATAAATATTACCCACAACTATAACATTATCTCAAATCCACACCATAATTTTGAAAAAAAATATTTTGAGAAAATTAAATCTTTATTCGTAAAATTTGGGATTTTACAATCTCCCCTCCTTATGAAATTTCGCCCTCAAAATTTACGCATGTACTTGGTATGCCGAATAGATGAGGATACCTCGTCAGATTCTAACTCTTGAGGTATAACTTTTGAGTGTTGAATACGATCTTTCTTATCTAAGATTTTAATAGATATTTCCTCATACGTTAAATCTTTCGCTATCTCGTTCGGTTCTAAATCAATAATGTGGTTTGGGTCATCCACATATTTACGTAACATCGGTACGTGATAAACGTTATGAGCACGCAACATATTTGGCGGTAAAACGATTCTATAGGCCACAGTTCCTACTCGATCGAGGATTAAAAATAGGCCAATAAATCGAGGATTGAGATAACGCCTTCTTGAACCTTCTTCTTCACATTCATCAGCTTCAGGCATGTAGTTTGAGCGGCTTTAACTTTATCAACTAAAGTCAGTTCTAATCATATATTCGTTATATTCACGTAGGTTCGTATATTCGCACTCGTAAATGTTAGGTTTGTAATAATCATAACGCAATCAAATTGCATAATATATTGCGGAAGCGTGTAAAATCAGAGTTTAAAAAATTTACAAACCATATACCCGGATCATCCTTTATGCATAATTATTAATTAAACGAAAAGATAAAGAATAAAATCATACCCTTGAAGATCGAGCTTCCTCAGGTACAAGTTCACCTCCAAATCCTTTCGCGTTCAATCTTGAATCCACCGGGTTTGGTTCCTTCCTTTGATCAACATTAGCCACCCATGTGTTTGGCCTCTAAAGGTGATCCACCAAGGAAGAATAAAATTCAAGAAGATGGGTGTTTGGCTAAACCCTAGTTTTTCTATCTCTATAGAAAAAAGGTGTACTCTCCCAACAATTGGAATTATGTCGTATGTTGAAAAATCAACAACCCATATGACCCATAATAAGACTCCTCTTATTTATAGATGTGGGCAACCCACCTTAACAATTAAGGAATTGGGTTTTATTTAATTAATTCTTTTAATTAATTAAGCTCCCTAATCTTATTAGGGATAATTAATTAAACTCCTTTAACTAATTTTCCTTCCTAATCCAATTAGGAATAAATGAGAGTACTTATATTAAATTAATTCCTAAACTCTTTTAGAAATTAAAATAATAATAATTGTAATAATATTAATAAGACTCCTCTTATTAATTTATATTTAATATTTCTAAAATATTAAATAATAAATATTAAGCTATTTAATTTATTCTATCACCATAGATTAAATTAAATATACTTAACATATATTATTACGATTATGCCATTAACTTCTTAAATAATTATTCTTCTTTTATGGTGTGACCCTTTAGGTTCTCCATATTAAACCGGTTGTGAATAAATCAATTAGAACAATTCTAATCTTATTTAAATAAATAAATTAAACAATTAATTTATTTAAATAATATTTATTCTACAATAAGGATAAGTTCTCCTAGCGATCAACGACTTTTCCGGATAATATAGATTTCAACATTAATCATTAAAGAACCTTTGAGTAAATAGTTACCAGACAATTCAATCCTTCCACCATACAATGTCCCAATTAAATATAAGACATGGAATCTTTGTCAAGTCTTATTTTATTTAATTATATGTATTTCGATCCTTAAATGCACAACTCAAATAATGCAAATTAGAAACTCCTTTCTAATTTCATTACGCCTTCGCCAAGGACTCTTTGGGTTGTCATTTATCGAATCACATAGGACATTCTCTTCTTTTATTAGAAGTGGTAGATTCTTTATTGATCATACATTATCTCCATGTACAACTTATTATACCCAAGCATACCCTTTGATATACCCTAAGGGTCTTAAGGAATAAGTCAAAAGTATAACTCATCATACACAAGATACTATGATGATCTCAAGTCCAAGGATTACTTGTACTACTATCACTACTCAGAATTCCTATCGACAGCAAATAAAACTCCATTAGGTATTCCTTAGCGAGCCACGTTCAAATGAACTTATTCTCTAATAAGCACCTACATACTTGCTTTAGTGTCTCCACACAAATGATCATGAGATCAATCATCCTCATCCAATGAGCAAGCAACGTATGTACCAATCTATCCGGATTCACTAATCCCCAATTTAGTAATCCAATGATTGGGAACTATTTTAGTTTTAAGCTTTCTAAGAATTTAGATCTCATTAGAATGATCATCATCATTATTCTAAAAGCATTGCTTAAAACTATGGGTTTATCACATATTATAAAAAAAGATCATGTAGATAATTAAAAGCCTTTAATAAATTAATACTTTTTATTAATAAATGAATAAGATTGTTACAAAGTATATGCTTTATCATCAAACATGATTGGCTTGTGTGCATACTACTTTCAATCTCCCACTTGCACTAAAGCCAATCGTCATGGTATCTCATACTCTTCTTCTCTAAGTGACGATTATCCTGCTTTGTTGGATAAGCTTTAGTTAATGGATATGTAATGTTGTTCATGAGAGTCCACTATCTCTATAGTGATTTCCCATCTTTCAATGATTCTAATAATCAAATGAAAGTGCCACAACACATGTTTAGATCCAAGATGAGACTTGGGAACTATTCCTAGTTACGTAATGAACTTTTAATCCAAACAATCAACTTGCAGACTTCATTTATAGCTATATATTTTGTCTTTATCACTAAACCCGACAACTCTTTCTTTGTTTGGAACCTTTCAATTCAACGCACCACCGTTCAAGATAACGCTTTTACCTTAAAGTGGATTTTTCGATTCGTCTTGTCTGTCATCGAAAAACTTGAGTCCGTAAAAGCCCTCTAGTTTTAATTCGGACCCACCATGTATGCTCACATCTTTAGTGTCGGTTAAGAACTTTAAGATGTTTTCATCGACTCATAGTGAACTTCTCCGAATATGGTGATCAACATCGGGTCTCGTACATTTCATTGCATACATGATTGTCACTCATGCGATCTCTCTTCTTTGGAGTCTATGGGGACTATTAAGAGAGATACACTCCATGGCTCATCAACATGAGATATCTCTTGGAGTTTGCCATGCTAAACAACTTTAGCATCAAATGAATATACGTTCCTTGGGTTAAGTCGAGCATCCTCTTGTATCTATCTATATAGATTTTATCCCCAATTAAGATACTCGTCCCAAACCATTCATGGAGGAATGTTTAGACAACTTTATCTTTACTGATTGTAGCATTGGTATGTTATTCCTCATCCGTAGTATATCAACATATAATATTAGGAATGTCACGACGCTCCCACTGACCCTTTTGTACACACTAGAACTCTTACCTCATCATATGTAACTCTGGATCATCATCTTTTATGATGCGTACCTCATCATCATCATCTATGATGAATCCATACCTCCTAGGTATCTTTGGTACTATTCCAGATTTACGATTCGGTTGTGGTACAATAGATCTATCTACAGGTTCCTCTTATTTGACTTATAGTGTTTTGTGGTTCTTAAACTCTTCAAGATCTATTATCCTCCCACTAGCCCTTTTAATGATAAACACCTTTATCTTAGAAGGCAGCATGTTTCGTAACAAACACCTTTTGCTAAGTAGGATTATAGAACATGTACCCTAAACTTACTTTAGGATGTCCCACAAATTTGTACATGTCAAATCTTGTCCCAAGCTTATCTTTTGAAACCTTTTCACATAAGTTGGACAACCCCTTATCTTAACATACTTAAGATTAGGAATCCTCCCTGTCCATAACTTTTATGGAGTCTTGGAAATTTGGATTTTGAGGTTACCATTTTCAGAGATATCACGACCATTTCTAGGACATGATCCTAGAAGGATATTGGAATGTCGGTAAAATCATTATGGACCGCACCATGTCCAACAAGGTACGATTTTTCCTTTTAGATACATCAATCAATTATTGCGTATCAGGATGTGTCCATTATGAGAAGACCATTTGAGATGATCTAGAAACTTATTGTACAAGTATTTATTCCTTGATCTAATCAAAAATCTTAATACTTTGCCAATTTGTTTCATTTCTGAATTCTTTGAACCTTTCAAATAATTCACACTTGTATTTCAACAAATACATATATTCAACTCTTTGAATGATCATCTCCTTTTCTTATACTAGTTTGTTCAATTTGCAAAATTATTTTTCGCGTAAGTCAAGTATACAAAATCCATTAAGTGATATTCCGGTCTATACAAAACATTATTATTATAAATAGAACAACAATTGTTCTTAATTATAATACCAAAGATTTCATTGTCCAACAATAAAATGGAAATAATGTTTTCAACGAGAACTAAAATACAATAACAACTTATTGACTTAATAGATTTGCGCGTAAGGCGAGTCTTTGAACTATAAGTTTCTATGGCTAATGTTGCAACCTTTGCTTCATTTCCCACACATAGGATTACTTATACTTGTTTAGCTTTCTACTCATTTGGTCCCTTCATAAATCTATATTTATGATAACCAAAGTCGGTATCCAATACCCGAGTAGAACCTTGACTTAAAGAAAAATTTATTTTAATCATGAACAAAAACTGTATTTTAACCGAAACTTCACTAAGCTTCTTTGGTTAGCCTCTGCAAGATGCTTCGCAGGATTTCTTTCTAGTGTCCATGCTTTATTGCAGTGGAAGCAAACTCCTTTGCTATCCGTGATCGCTTTTGTTCTTATTATCCTTTGTTTTTGCCTTTCTATATACCTTCTTTGAATCGTTCTTCTTTGAGGAAGATCCTTTGGCCCCTACCAAGAAGACTTGATCTTTCTTGGTTGGAAAGTGACTCTCAACATTTTTCAACAAGTTAAGCAAATCGTGAAGGCGATATCTAGCTTGTTCATATGAAAAATTCACAACAATTGTGAAAGGAGTCCGGAGTGAGTGCAAGATCAAATCTTGGCTCAACTCTCCATCCATAACAAAACTTCGTTGTCTAA
Organism: Panax quinquefolius; assembly: GCA_020205615.1. Classification (NCBI taxonomy): domain Eukaryota; kingdom Viridiplantae; phylum Streptophyta; class Magnoliopsida; order Apiales; family Araliaceae; genus Panax; species Panax quinquefolius. Next base: position 103,780,805 of record CM035154.1, on the reverse strand, counting down.
TTGATCAATCAAATTGATAATGTTAAGGACTTTATCCTGCATCTTATAGTGTCATTGGCCATTCTAGATCGGAAGAGCTCCTTAGATATGTCGATATCTATCGGCCCCTACTTTCCTCACCATCAACTACTTGATGTGCGGGGAATATAGTAAAAGCATCCATAGTTTCATCTTGTTTCAAGCTCGTTACTCATGGATGCGGAGCATGATGCATTGAGCCAATCTGTGCATCATCTTGCCACTTTCTAAAAGTAGCAATCTCTTCCTCGAGGCATTATGCGCAACCATTGCAGGGATAAGCGTATTAAGGACATAAGATAGCTTTTCAGCCATGAGAACTTTTCTCAATTTCCTTAACCAATCCGTTTAATTCGGTCTGATTAACTTAGCATCTAATATGCTTTGCAGTGATAGTAATTTAGACATTGTAAAATTCTGTAAATGAATTTGTAATTAACAACATTTTACATACATTCTATTATTAATTACCAAAATAAATTAGGTCTTGTTTTAAATTGGTATCTCCCACTATTTTCTTCAAACTATATTACCTCACTTATATAGTTAAGCAAAATCTAATTAAAGATTTGCTAGTGAGAATAAGGATCCCATTTCAAATGTATATAGCCTTGTGGTGACACAACAAACTATATATAAATAAATAGGTAGACAACTTTTGTCAATTACATCAACTATGCAACTCCTTGTATTTTGCCTCTTAGATTATTTTGATCAAGTGGTGGCACATCAAGAATCAAAATTATCCAAGTTAAGTCCGACCTAGCACTCCATATATATTCAAAAAAAAGAAAATATCATCCTTGTGGTGACACAACAAAACAATATTGTTCAATTTTCTTTATAAGCATCAAATGTGATAAATTAACATCTTAAATACTTAATACTTGCCTTGTGGTAACACAACAAACTCATATTAAATATTTAATACTCTATTAATTTTATCATGCTTAGAAGGCTTAACGCTCGATATTCCAAATATCTTTGAACGCTTAGGACTTAATATTAAAATTGAGGGGTTTGTTATTAATTTGTCTCATCTTGTTTAGCACACACGCACATATATATATATATAAAATACGCTAATATATTAATGAACATGCGAAGCATGTTTGCATAATATATAATATATATAGTATAAGCATGCACATATAGAATACTATATTCTACCCGGATTGATTATGGACTTCAGTATTCTAGTTTGGTTCACTAGAGCCACCAAGTGAACCAAAAGGTCAAACCCTAGGGGTGCAAGAAATAATATTTAAATATAACTATTACATTTAAACCCGGGCTCTATTACAAACGGGTCTTCAAGCGCTTCTTGTCCCTTGATCTCCAATTTTTCAAAATTAATTCTAACTATTCCTATTACAAAACTATTTAAAATAAATAGAAACCTTGATCGCAGATCGAGGGAAGTACATAGGAGGGAGATGGAATTTACATTAAGAAAAATTAGAGAAGCGCAGGGTCATGCAGACCCCATTTAATAAAACCCATACATTCATGCATCCAACTAAAATAAAAATCCAATCACATTGGTCAATAGTCCATAATCAATCCCATTTATTATCATACACATCACCATATGCATCAATAAATAACATTCATCTCATGAATAATAAACATTTAATATATATATTGATATCATTTAATGGGCAAATTTAGTTAGTATAAAATCTAATTTTTGAATTAAAATAAACTCTTTTATTTTAATCCTAATTTAAATCAAAATAAAACTATTTTATTTTAATTTATCCAATTTTGAATAAAATAAACTATTTTATTTTAATCAAAATCTTTAATCAAAATAAACTCCTTTATTTTAATTAATTATGGAATCCAATTCCATGTAATAAAAAATCTCTAATTAAAATAAACTCTTTTATTTTAATTAATTATGGAATCAATTCCATGTAAAAAAAAAATATTAAAGGAAACACGGATTATATTTCCTATTCACAAATAAACTCTTTTATTTTGAATAATATGAAATCTTATTTCATATTTAAATAAACTCCTTTATTTAAGGAAACATGGATTCTCTTTCCTATTCACAAATAAACTCTTTTATTTTGAATAATATGAAATCTTATTTCATATCTAAACAAACTCCTTTATTTAAGGAAAGATGGATTTACTTCCCTATTCACAAATAAACTCCTTTATTTTAGGAAAAATAAAATCCAATTTCAACTCCAATTAGTTATTATGGAATCCAATTCCAACTCTAATTAGTTAGCATGAAATTCTAATTTTAAAATTAAAATAAATCTTTTTATTTTAATATTAAAATAAACCTTTTATTTTAAAATTAAAATAAAATTTTATTTTAAAATTAAAATTATTAAGAAAATTAGTAATCAGTATGGTTAAAATAATATTATATATATAATATATATTAATCGTTATCCTATTAACTAATATATATATACTAATTATTATATATATAAGAGTTAACAAATCCGTGAACTTAAGATTCTTAATCTTCCGGACAAAACTATCCCCACCGATTTCGTTCCTTTTCATTTTTTGTTCATGACTTTTAATAAAATAAAGCGGCATCAAGATCGCCGCTTAAAAAAAAACTAAGAATCGCTTTTTTTTTTTTTTTTCGATTTCGTCGTGGTTTGTGAATTGTTGCCTCAATCATGTAAAAACAAGAATCTTGTTTCAAATAGAAAGTTCCTTTAATTTTTATTTTCTAAAAACGCAGGTATCGCTTCTTTTCAAAAAAAATTGAGTCCAGTATATTTTTTTATTTAAATTTTATACAATAAAATTATGCCCAATTAAATTGTTCTAAACACATATCAATATACATATCAAATCAAAACAATTAATAATTCGCATAAAGGATTGGCTCTGATACCACTGTTAGGTTTGTAATAATCATAACGCAATCAAATTGCATAATATATTGCGGAAGCGTGTAAAATCAGAGTTTAAAAAATTTACAAACCATATACCCGGATCATCCTTTATGCATAATTATTAATTAAACGAAAAGATAAAGAATAAAATCATACCCTTGAAGATCGAGCTTCCTCAGGTACAAGTTCACCTCCAAATCCTTTCGCGTTCAATCTTGAATCCACCGGGTTTGGTTCCTTCCTTTGATCAACATTAGCCACCCATGTGTTTGGCCTCTAAAGGTGATCCACCAAGGAAGAATAAAATTCAAGAAGATGGGTGTTTGGCTAAACCCTAGTTTTTCTATCTCTACATAAAAAAGGTGTACTCTCCCAACAATTGGAATTATGTCGTATGTTGAAAAATCAACAACCCATATGACCCATAATAAGACTCCTCTTATTTATAGATGTGGGCAACCCACCTTAACAATTAAGGAATTGGGTTTTATTTAATTAATTCTTTTAATTAATTAAGCTCCCTAATCTTATTAGGGATAATTAATTAAACTCCTTTAACTAATTTTCTTCCTAATCCAATTAGGAATAAATGAGAGTACTTATATTAAATTAATTCCTAAACTCTTTTAGAAATTAAAATAATAATAATTGTAATAATATTAATAAGACTCCTCTTATTAATTTATATTTAATATTTCTAAAATATTAAATAATAAATATTAAGCTATTTAATTTATTCTATCACCATAGATTAAATTAAATATACTTAACATATTATTACGATTATGCCATTAACTTCTTAAATAATTATTCTTCCTTTTATGGTGTGACCCTTTAGGTTCTCCATATTAAACCGGTTGTGAATAAATCAATTAGAACAATTCTAATCTTATTTAAATAAATAAATTAAACAATTAATTTATTTAAATAATATTTATTCTACAATAGGATAAGATTCTCCCAAGCGATCAACGACTTTCCGGATAATATAGATTTCAACATTAATCATTAAAGAACCTTTGAGTAAATAGTTACCGTACAATTCAATCCTTCCACCATACAATGTCCCAATTAAATATAAGACATGGAATTATCACAAGTCTTATTTTATTTAATTATATGTATTTCGATCCTTAAATGCACTAACTCAAATAATGCAAATTAGAAACTCCTTTCTAATTTCATTCTCGCCGCCAAGGACTCTTTGGGTTGTCATTTATCGAATCACATAGGACATTTCTCTTCTTTATTAGAAGTGGTAGATTCTTTATTGATCATACATTATCTCCATGTATACAACTTATTATACCCAAGCATACCCTTTGATATACCCTAAGGGTCTTAAGGAATAAGTCAAAGTATAACTCATCATACACAAGATACTATGATGATCTCAAGTCCAAGGATTACTTGACTACTATCACTACAGAATTCCTATTGACAGCAAATAAAACTCCATTAGGTATTCCTTAGCGAGCCACGTTCAAAGTGAACTTATTCTCTAATAAGCACCTACATACTTGCTTTAGTGTCTCCACACAAATGATCATGAGATCAATCATCCTCATCCAATGAGAAAGTTAACGTATGTACCAATCTATCCGGATTCACTAATCCCCAATTTAGTAATCCAATGATTGGGAACTATTTTAGTTTTAAGCTTTCTAAGAATTTAGATCTCATTAGAATGATCATCATCATTATTCTAAAAGCATTGCTTAAAACTATGGGTTTATCACATATTATAAAACAGCATCATGTAGATAATTAAAAGCCTTTAATAAATTAATACTTTTTATTAATAAATGAATAAGATTGTTACAAAGTATATGCTTTATCATCAAACATGATTGGCTTGTGTGCATACTACTTTCAGTAAATGCATACGATCTTCTACTCAACGCATCAGCTACCACTTTCGCTTTTTCACGATGGTATTAAATGGTACAATCGTAATCTTCAACAGCTCGAGCCAACGTCTTTGGCGCATTATACGTTCATTTTGGTTGAAGAAAAATATTTAAGGATTTTAGAAATGGGTTTTGTACTGGGGTCAATACAAAATTCGATTTCACGCTCTAAGTAGGCTAAGAAGTCTTCAAGAATACGTCAGGAAATTTATTAACAATAGAAATATCATTTAAAAATTGTGACTCTCATCCAAGACTTGGATAGCATATGAAATGAAGGTTTCTCCTAACGGAGCTTCAACCGATAAGTCAAAGTCTAACTTCTCTAGGGTCAAATTTAAACGTTAAGCGCAAGCAAGAGAGATAAAAGAATGGGTAGAACCGGTATCTAATAAGGTATAGACTTTGCAAGAATTTATAATTAACTAACCCGTGCTAACTTCGTTCAGGTTACTCGCTTTTTGAGAAGTCACGTAAAACACTCTTCCTGAAACCACCGACTTTGTTTTGTCCATATCCGCCTTTGGTGCCACCGTCCCAGCTGGACTTGACTTTGGTGCACGACAAAATCGGGTTAGGTGACCTTCTCTTCTTGAAATTTCCACTTCTATTATCTTGGTCATGATAACCACCGAAGTGGTTACCATTCTTGGCATGATAATTTTCCCCACGATGGTTATCATTGTTCCGATAGTCGTTGCCACCGGTATGATTATTATCGTGTTGTTGGTCGTTACCTTTTGGTTGAGCTGACTCAACGATCTCATGTTCTTCATTGCTTAACTCAACATTTTCAGATGTCATTCTCAAATACTGTAACAAAACAAGCGTTAATTAACATGTCACATATTATCCATATACTCTGACCGGCCAATTAAATACCAAATAAACTTAGGTAGGTCATACTAGCGAAGGAATTCCCCATCTCTCCCCTCCTAGTTTTTGTCTCACATCTCAGCCAGGGATCATATCCCTAAGCTTTGATACCAACTATGACGCCCCCAAAACAGGTATACATTACCCATCTTAAGTCGCTAGATACATGGTACATAAATTCAAATACAACTTAATTATACAATAGTCGTGTAAAATACGACAAAACATAGCTGAGAGTTTTAATAAGAATATTGTCATCTAGACAATATTCACACTCAATGGAGTCCTCATTACATTTATTATCACACTATTTTATAGAATAGTGAGGACTACTATGACACCATCTCGGACCATCACTCCGTTCCCCGACTAGTCCCGGCTACTTTCTCATTTCCTGGAGAGAATAATGAAAGCAAAAGGGTGAGCTCAACTAGTCCAGTAAGAAATATTATGACTAAGATAATGCAGAATAAATTATCATTAGTCTTCAACAATGTTAAACTGATAAAAATACAATAGACATCAAGTTTAACTACAGCGGAATAAGCAATCCATTAGAAGAGTCAAGTAGAACATGATATCTACTGTCTTCTATAATTTAAAATGTTTTCATTAATTTTTATCGCTGAGACTCAGCTAAATAAATAAACTACATCATCGAATCATCCCTGCACTACGGGCCAAGGATATTCATTCAATCATCAATGGTCATGACTATACCGAATAATCCTTGGTCATAATCATACCAAAAACTATCCATCAATGCACTACAGGCCACTGAGAACTTTTACCACATCGTTTATAACATTGCAAGTCATGATTATACCGAATGATCCCTGGTCATAATCATACCAAGTCCATCTCTGCATGTAAGCCAAAGATATACAACTATAAAACCAATAATCAACAGTCCATCTTTGCACGTAAACCAAAGATATACAATTCAATAATCAACAGTTCATCTTTGCACGTAAGCCAAAGATATACAATTCAATAATCAACAGTCCATCTTTGCACGTAAGCCAAAGATAACTTTCATCACCATATAAGCATGAGGATGATGACAACGATATAAGCATTAATCAAACGAAATCAAGGACAAATATTAAGACTTTAAATTTATCCAAATATTATCAACCACTTAATAAACTCATAATCTAATATTATTAATATTATTATAATATTTTAATCACTTCTTAAACTTATAAACAATTTATTTCAATTGTTTACACTTTACCACATAATGCATTTAATTATTCAAAATGCCATACTCATAAGATTTCATCACCAATGATCAAATCCTCATCAAAAAATCAGACATATATACCCTATATAGGATTCCCAAACCATAAAATCCTATTTTCCAATTTTGTTACTTCACATAACATATTTAATTCATTTACTCATAACTAGTTTATTTTCATGAAAAATACCAAATCAGTCCCAAAAATATTTCTTTTCTGGGATTTAGTAGAATATAGTCCCATATTGAACATATAATTTTCTCAGAATTTTTAAAATTCATTTACTACTTTTCATACGGCCAAAACTGCCGAATATTTAGATATTTATCATAAATTGTACCTTTATCCAAAAATTCCAAAATTTACAGGATATACTCCTGTTATATACATGTACTCCCAATAAATATTTCACCAATTTTGGAGTTAACCACAAAGAGTTATAAGGGTTTACTTTTAAAATAGTCTTTTCCCATAAAATCCATAACTCTTAATCTATACATCCAAAAATCGCCATCTTTGGGCACAATATTGAAAACTCATCAAATTATCATTTCAAATTTTTCCAGAATTTTTGAGGGTCAGAAAAATTACTAAACTACAAATAAATTTTCACCCGCCATGCGGTAATCCATGTTGATAGATAATTTCTACAATTTAATAAGGAATCAATACAAAGGATCATTCACCATACATGTGGTAATCCACATAGACAGGTTATTCCAACAGAATAATAAAAAATTGAATAACAGAAGAATTCACCAAGCATGCGGTACTTCGCATAGACAGGTTATTCATAACAGAATAATAAATAATGGAACCAGGTCATGCGTAAACACACAGACAGGATATTCTGACAGAATAATGAACAATGGAACCAAGTCATGCGTAATCCGCACAGACAGGATATTCCGACAGAATAATAAAGAATGGAATAATAGAAAATTTTCACCATGTATGCGGTACTTCGCGTAGACAGGTTATTCCAACATAATAATAAAGAATGGAATAACAGAAGAATTTCACCATGTATGCGGTGATTAGATAGACAAAAGTTATTCAACATAATAATAAAGAATGGAATAACAATAGCTCTCTTCATGAATATGAAAGAAATAATACCCCTTACCTCAAAAGAAGACTGGATACTGGAATAGTGAGGTAGCAAACTTCTCTTCTTCTTTCTATCTATAATTTCTCTCTATAATAATTGCTCTATAGCTTTAGTGAATTGATGAAAAATAATGAAGGAATGAGTTTCTATTTATAGGAAAATATAGTTTCGATAATTGCATGTTTTGGGGCTTGAAATATTATAGTATAATATCTTCATCTTTTCCTTTATTTTTAATTTAGTCATGCAAGTATTATCAAACTCGCACCACCTCCCCTAATAGTAAATCATGTGAATCAATAGTAAATCATGTGACACAATAGTTCTAAACATGTGAAATAATTAATTATAGTATAGTACCTTCATCTATATCTCCATTTTTAACTTAGTCATTCAAGTATTATCAAACTTGCACCAACTCCCCTAATAGTAATTGAATGTGATTCAATAGTACACACATGTTAACAAATAGTTATAATTATGTGAATTAATAGCAATTAATGGCTCATTTATCCGGTTAATTTCCCGGTTGGTCAATATAACCTCCAGACATCAATTATTATCGAAATAAATGTCAATTTTCACTAACATTAATAATTCCAACACAATTGAACTATCAATTTCATCTTTAATCAACACGAACTTATTCATCATTAATATTATAACTCATAATATTTAATGACGTGTCGTCCCCGAGAAAGAGGGGTTTCCGATAAGGATTTCTCCGTATTGGCGCGCAATTAGGTGACCAAACCTCTCCTTAACAGAACTTTTAGACATTGTCAATATTGCAAATAATAATATGAATAACTTTGTTGTCTCAATTATTGATTTAATAATATATCATATTATGCAGATGATACTGTGACAATAATCAAATCAATAATATGAGAGATATGATGCAGCAATTACTATAGCAATAATTGTGTATAACTGAGTGACTTCTCACGTAAGCATCAATAACCAATACCGTGTGCTACTATGCAACCATGCGTATTACTGTACTTTTACTACCGGGTAGTTCAACAGTTTTAACGGTAATACTTCCGTCATTATTTTCATAAAAATATTTTTGTCATTTTCTCAATCTGACAATAATTCTGTTATGGGGTCCACCAATGATTATACCGTCATATGGATATTCCGCAACAAAAAGAATATTCCTCGACCCATCGAATATTAAATAACAACTTGCATACTTTTCAAAATTTATAAATATTACCCACAACTATTACATTATCTCAAATCCACACGATAATTTTGAAAAAAATATTTCGAGAAAATTAAATCTTTATTCGTAAAATTTGGGATTTTACACTGCTATCAATTAAATTCTAAAAAAGATGGTCGAGTGCCCAGCATTCTTCTGTGTTGTGACCGCGAGAATGTGAATGATATTGGCAAACTCCATCAGAGTTGAACCGTCTTGAACGGGGATTAATTTGAGGTAGAAGGGAGGTAATTCTTCCTTCGTTGATTAGCATCTGAAATATCTCCTCCATAGGTTAGCCCAGGTATATAAATTCCCTTTGATTGGCAAAATCCTGACGGGTTGTAACATTTGCTATCTTTGCAACCTTATCCTCCATAGCTTCACTTTCTGAAGGTGATGGTGGAGCATTCATAACAAAAGGAAGGAGATAGGCATGCTCTTGGCTGACTAACTGGAATGTGACTTGATGCTGATGAGTCACCAGTTCTGCCAATTGTTCAATTTGCTTAAAAAGAGCCTTCATCTTTCGTTCCATAGCAAATTAGAACATTACATAATCCCATCTGTCAACACCATCTTTGATGGTCTGGGATGATTCACCATTAAAATTGGAACTCTGTCCAGCGCTCCAACTAATCATGTTGACCTCTTCTTCTTTATGTTGAGGAAGAGGGTTGTCTTGCAAATGAGGTTAATCTGGTTTGGTAACCACAATCTCACCGTTGTCTATTAAATCTTGGATCTTGTGTTTCAAGGACCAACAATCTTGAGTATTATGTCTAGGTGCTCCGGCATGATAGGCACACTTCCGGGTAGCATTGAAACCCCTCCCATTAGGGTTGGCTGGTGGAAGAAGACGTGCGATTTTCTTCTGAGTTGTCAAAAGAGCAAGAATATTCTCGAGCAAGTCCCCTAAGGGTGTGAACGTTCGAGGGCGCTTTGAATCTCCACCTTTAGGCAATGGAGGGTTTGAAGACTGTGCTTGGAAAGGGGAGTAGTTTCTCCTCTATATAGGCATATTCTGATTGCCTTTTTGACCTTGTAGTATCAAGGAAACATCCTCCTCTTTCTTTTTATGGACCCTTCGGGGGTTGTTTCCATAAGATCCGGATTGGATGTTCTCAACAACTGCTTTAAGAGCGGCTAGGTCTTGAATCTTTCCTGACTTCAATCCCATCTCAGCCATCTCTCCGTGTTTGATCATTTTAGAAAATGGTTTGCCAATACCAGCTAAAACTCTTTCACAGAAAGGAGCTTCTTGTATGTCTATGAAAGTCATGACCATTTCTAAATCTGTCATAGAAGGAATAACTTGAGTAGCAAGGCGCCTCCACCTTTGAGCATACTCTCTGAATGACTCATTAGACTGTTTCTTAACCTTTGTAATCTGGTACTGGTCAGGAGCCATCTGAGATTGGAAATTGTATTGAGTGAGGAAGGCGTGAGCTAGCTCTTCCCAACTATGGATCTTTGAGTTGTCTAATCTGGTATACCATGAATGGGCTTCTCCAGTCAGACTCTTCTGGAACAACTGCATTCTGAAATTCTCGTTTTCCGCATGAAATCCAAGTTCTCCAATGAACACCTTCAAATGTGTGTAAGGATCCCCTAATCTGTCATACTTTTCAAAGTCAGGGGTTTTAAATTTCTCTAGATAATGAACACCAGGGAATATGCAAAGGAAAGCATATAAAACACTTCCATGTGTTCCAATCCCTTTGAGAACACGGATAGTTTCTTCCATTTGAAGGATCTTCTTCCTGATATCACCGGTGTCTGGATCTCCTATGAGATGGGTGTTTTCTGTGAGACCCCGAATTTTATGAAATAAAAGTATTCAATTTTCTTATTATTATTCTATTTACTGAATGGTTACAATGATAAAAGGTTAAAGTTAAGGGTGATATATGAAAATTTTGCAAAGTAAGCAAGTTGTCATAAAATAACCGGTAGTAAAAGTACAGTAATACGCGTGGTTGCATAGTAGCACACGGTATTGATTATTGATGCTTATGTGAGAAGTCACTCAAATATACTCAATTATTGCTACAATAATTGCTGCATCATATCTCTCATATTATTGATTCAATTATTGTCATAGTATCATCTGCATAATATTTTATATATTATTAAATTAATAATTGAGACGACAAAGTTATTCATATTTTTATTTGCAATATTGACAATGTTTAGAAGTTCTATCAAGGAGAGGTTTGGTCACCTAATTGCGTGCAAATAAGGAGAAATCCTTATCGGAAAGCCCCTCTTTCCTGGAAACGACCTGGTTGTTAAATATTGTGAGTTATAATATTAATGATGAATGTTATTAAAAAATCGAATTTGAGTTCGGAGTTGAATTTGGAGACGCGGATGTGATATGTGAGTCTGGGACGATGATATTAGTAGAAATAGACTATAAACACAAAATTTGTCTGGGTTAAATTTTTGGTCAAAAAAAGTCAACAGTTGACTTTTTCAAAAAATGTCAAACTTTAAAATTTCAAAAATGAATTTTTTGAGAAAAATATTTCCATTGTGTTGGGATTGTTAGTGTTAGTAGAAATCGACATTTATTTCGATAATAATTGATGTCTGGAGGTTATATTGATCAATTGGGTAATTAATCGAATAAACGAGCAATTAATTGCTATTAATTCACATGATTATAACTATTTATTCACATGTGTGTACTATTGATTCACATTCATTTACTATTAGGGGAGTTGGTGCAAGATTGATAATACTTGCATGACTAAGTTAAAAATGGAGGTCTAGTTGAAGGTACTCTTATCACGTAATTCAGTATTTTCACATGATTATAACTATTGATTCACATGATTGAACTATTGATTCACATTATTTACTATTAGGGGAGGTGGTGCAAGTTTGATAATACTTGCGGGGACTAAATTAAAAATGAAAAAAGAGGAAGGTATTATATTGTAATATTTTGAGCCCCAAAACGTGCAATTATCGAAACTATATTTTCTTATAAATAGAAGCTCATTCCTTCATTATTTTTTACAAATTCACTAAGTCTCACAAGAGCAATTATTATAGAGAAATTATAGTCAGAAAGAAGAAGAGAAGTCTGCTACCTCACTATTCCAGTATCAAGTTTATTCTAAGGTAAGGGATATTATTATTATTATTATAGTAAGGGGTATTATTTCTTTCGTATTCATGAAAAGAGCTTCTGTTATTCCATTCTTTATTATTATGTTGGAATAACCTTTCTATGCGAAGTACCGCATACATGGTGAAATTCTTCTGTTACTCTATTCTTTATTATTATGTTGGAATAACCTGTCTATGCGAAGTACCGCATACATGGTGAAATTCTTCTGTTATTCCATTCTTTATTATTATGTTGGAATAACTGCTCTATGCTAAATACCGCATACATGGTGAAATTTCGTTGTTATTCCATTCTTTATTATTACATTTGAATATATTGTCAAGTGCGGATTATGCATTTACATGGTTCCATTCTTTATTATTCATTGGAATAACCTCATGCGTGCTATCTATCGCATGCCCGGTGAATGTTGTTGTTATTCCATTCTTTATTATTACATTGGAATATCACATGCATGCGGATTACGCATTTGACCTGGTTCCATTTTTATTATTCATTGGAATAACATGCGTCTGTGCGCGGCCTATCACATGCTCGGGTCAATTTCATTGTTATTCCATTCTTTATTATTACATTGGAATAACTCATGCGTGTAGTCTATCACATGCCCGGTGAATTCTATTGTTATTACATTCTTTATTATTACGTTGGAATATCTCGTCTGCATGCGGATTACGCATGACTGGTTCCATTTCTTTATTATTCATTTGGAAATAACACATGCATGCGGTCTACCGCATGCTTGTGAATTCTTCATTATTTTATTCTTTATTATTACGTTGGAATAACTCATACATGTGGACTATCGCATACATGGTGAATGATCATTCGTATTCATTCCTTATTAAATTGTGGGAATGATCTGTCTACGTGGATTACCGCATGGCGGGTGAAAATCCATTTGCAGTTTTGTAATTTTTCATTCCCTCAAAAATTTTAGAAAAATTTGAAATGATAACTTGATGAGTTTTCTATATTGTGTCCAAAGATGGCGATTTTTGGATGTATAGATTAAAAGTTATGGATTTTATGGGAAAAAGACTATTTTAAAAGTATACGCTTATAACTCCTTGTGGTTAACTCCAAAATTGGTAAAATTTTTATAGGGAGTACATGTATATGACAAGAGTATGCCCTGTAAATTTCGAAATTTTTAAACAAAAGTACAATTTATGATAAATGTCTAAATATTTGGCAGTTTTGGTCATATGAAAAATAGTAAATGAATTTTAAAAATTCCGAGAAAAATATATGATCAATATGAGACTATATTCTGTTAAATCCCAGAAAAGAAATATTTTTGGGACTGATTTGGTATTTTTCATGAAAATGAACTAGTTATGAGTAAATGAATTAAATATGTTATGTGAAGTAACAAAATTGGAAAATTAGATTTTATGGCTTGGGAATCCTATCTAAGGAACATGCAAATTTTTTATGAGGTATTTGATCATTGGTGATGAAATCTTATAAGTATGGCATTTTTGAATGATTAAATGCATTATTTGGTAAATTGTAAATAATTCAAATAAATTGTTTATAAGTTTAAGAAGTGATTAAAATATTGTTAAAATATTAATAATATTAGATTATGAGTTTATTAAGTGATTGATAATATTTGGATAAATTTAAAGTCTTTAATATTTGTCCTTGATTTTGTTTGATTAATGCTTATATCGTTGTCATCATCCTCATGCTTATATTATGATGAAAGTCATCTTTGGCTTACGTGCAAAGATGGACTGTTAATTATTGGTTTTACAGTTGTATATCCTTGGCTTACGTGCAAAGATGGACTCTTGATTTTTGGTTATACAGTTGTATATCTTTGGCTTACGTGCAAAGATGAACTATTGATTGATGAGTATCTTTGACTTATGTGCATAGATGAATTGTTTATTGGTATGATTATGACCAGGGATCATTCAGTATAATCATGCCCCGAAATGTTATAGATGATGTGGTAAAAGTCCTCATTGGCCCGTAGTGCATTGATGGACAGTTATTGGTATGATTATAACCAGGGATTATTTGGTATAATCATGACCATTGATGATTTATGAATAATATCGCCATAGTGCAAGGATGATTCAATGATGTGGATTGTTTATTAAGCTGAGTCTCAGCGATAAAATATTGATTATACACTTTTAATTCTTAAAAGATAGTAGATATCATGCTCTACTTGACTCTTCTAAAATACAGTTGTATGTCTTTAGCCTGTAGTGCAAAGAATAAATTGTTATTGAATATCTTTGGTCGTAGTGCAAAGATGAATTTATTAGTATGATTATGAGCATGAATTGTGATTTGGTAAAACCATGATTTTTAATGTTTCAAATGAAGATAGGTGATGAAAATTATCTTCGTCTTGGGTGCGAAGAGGAATTTAGAACCACAATTATGAGTATGAGTTATTCATATGATTGTGGACAGGAACTGTTAATTGATGTTACAGGGATAAAATATTGTTGGTGGACTTTTAACATGGAGAAGATAATAGACCTTATGGTCTATTTGACTCTTTTAATGGATTGCTCGTCCCACTGCAACTATGGTTGAAAAGTTTTATCATCTACCATATGTTCTAAATCTCTGATTTATTATTGACGAAGGCTATTGATAATTTAATTATCTTTAGTCATGATATTCTTTCTTTGGGTTATTTGTGCTCACCTTTGCTTCGTAATTCCTTTCGTAAAAAAGTGTAATTTGAATCGGCGGGGATAGTGGAAATAGTGTGATGGTCTGAGACTGTCGAATCAATACATTATAAAATGACATGACATGCAACAGATAATTGTATTGAGGACCTAAGATGTGTGTGTTGTATTTTATATGTCACTTAATAATTGATTTTGGCGAACAATAATAGGGTGATGAGAACCCGACTTTGAAAGCGTCAAAAGTGCACCTCATTAGAATAAATATGATAGTATTCTTCTCGTTCTTCTTTGGGGTCTTAAAATATTTACTGCTGTATTTTATATGGCATTGTACCAATTTGAGTTTGATATCATCTACTAGACAATATTATATATTAAAACTCACGGTTTAAGCGTGGTCGTGATTCTACACAATGTTCAACATTGTATCAATGAAGTTTGTATTTGATTTTTATAGTATGATATCTGGCGATTCAGGATGGGTCGTGTGAACCTATTTTGCGGGCGTCAAAAATGGTATCAGAGCTTAGGGTTATGGTCACTGGCGGAGATATGAGTCTAAAACTAGGATGGGAGAGACGAGTAATATACTTCGCTAGTGTGTGACTAACCTAAGCTAAAATTGTTTACTTGATAAGTTGACAAATTGTGATATGTCAATTAACCTTTGTTTTGAAGGTATATTCTAGAATGATATCTGAAATACAGGAGATGAGCAATGGGGAAATCATGATACAGAGAAAATAACCGGGAAGGTACAATCCGAAAAGAAAGCAAGGTATTCTCATCTCTTTGCACTACCAGGTACGTAAATTTCGAGGGCAAAATTTCATAAGGAGGGGAGATTGTTAGACCCCGAATTTTATGAAATGAAAGTATT
Organism: Panax quinquefolius; assembly: GCA_020205615.1. Lineage (NCBI taxonomy): Eukaryota > Viridiplantae > Streptophyta > Magnoliopsida > Apiales > Araliaceae > Panax > Panax quinquefolius. The sequence continues at coordinate 103,764,872 of CM035154.1, read as the reverse complement.
TAATTTTTTATTATTATTCTATTTACTAAATGGTTAAATTGATAAAAGGTTAAAGTTAAGGGTGATATGTGAAAATTTTGCAAAGTAAGCAAGTTGTCATAAAATAACCTAGTAGTAAAAGTACGAAGTAATACGTGTGGTTGCATAGTAGCACACGGTATTGATTATTGATGCTTATGTGAGAAGTCACTCAGATATACTCAATTATTGTTACAATAATTGTTGCATCATATCTCTCATATTATTGATTCAATTATTGTCATAGTATCATCTGCATAATATTTTATATATTATTAAATTAATAATTGAGACGACAAAGTTATTCATATTATTATTTGCAATATTGACAATGTCTAGAAGTTCTGTCAAGGAGAGGTTTGGTCACCTAATTGTGCGCCAATAAGGAGAAATCCTTATCGGAAAGCCCCCTCTTTCCTGGAAACGACCTGGTTGTTAAATATTGTGAGTTATAATAGTAATGATGAATGTTATTAAAAAATCAAATTTGAGTTCGGAGTTGAATTTGGAGACATGGACATGATATTTGAGTCTGGGACGATGAAATTAGTAGAAATAGACTATAAACACAAAATTTGTCGGGGTTGACTTTTTGGTCAAAAAAGTCAACAGTTGACTTTTTCAAAAAAAGTCAAACTTCAAAATTTCAAAAATAAAATTTTTGAGAAAAATATTTCCATTGTGTTGGGATTGTTAGTGTTAGTAGAAATCGACATTTATTTTGATAATAATTGATGTCTGGAGGTTATACTGACAAATCGGGTAATTAATCGAATAAATGAGCAATTAATTGCTATTAATTAACATGATTATAACTATTTGTTCACATGTGTGTACTATTGATTCACATTCATTTACTATTAGGGGAGTTTGTGCAATATTGATAATACTTGCATGACTAAGTAAAAAATGGAGGTATAGTTGAAGGTACTATACTGTAATTCGTATTTTCACATGATTATAACTATTGATTCACATGATTGGACTATTGATTCACATTATTTACTATTAGGGGAGGTGGTGCAAGTTTGATAATACTTGCAGGACTAAATTAAAAATGAAGAAAAAGAGGAAGGTATTATATTGTAATATTTTGAGCCCCAAAACGTGTAATTATCGAAACTATATTTTCCTATAAATAGAAGCTCATTCCTTCATTATTTTTCACCAATTCACTAAGTCTCACAAGAGCAATTATTATAGAGAAATTTTAGAGTGAAAGAAGAAGAGAAGTCTGCTACCACACTATTCTAGTATCAAGTTTCTTCTAAGGTAAGCGATATTATTATTATAGTAAGGGGTATTATTTCTTTCGTATTCATGAAAAGAGCTTCTGTTATTTCATTCTTTATTATTATGTTGGAATAACCTGTCTATGAGAAGTACCGCATACATGGTGAAATTCTTCTGTTACTCCATTCTTTATTATTATGTTGGAATCTTTATTATTATGTTGGAATAACCTGTCTATGCAAAGTACCGCATACATGGTTAAATTCTTCTATTATTCCATTCTTTATTGTTATGTTGGAATAACCTGTCTATGCAAAGTACCGCATACATGGTGAAATTCTGTTGTTATTCCATTCTTTATTATTTTGTTGGAATATCTTTGTCGGTCATGGATTATGCATGACCTGGTTCCATTCTTTATTATTCTCATTGGAATAACTTTATCGTGCTATCTATCGCATGCCCGGTGAATGTTGTTGTTATTCCATTCTTTATTATTCTCATTGGAATATCACATCTGTCAATGCGGATTACGCATGACCGGTTCCATTTTTTATTATTTTGTTGGAATAACTCATGCATGCGATTCTATCGCATGCACCGTGAATTCTGTTGTTATTCTATTCTTTATTATTACGTTGGAATAACTTTGCATGCTAAGTACCGCATACATGGTGAAATTCTTCTAATATTCCATTCTTTATTATTATGTTGGAATAACTCGCTTATGCAAAGTACCGCATACATGGTGAAAAATTCATTGTTATTCCATTCTTTATTATTTTGTTGGAATATCTTTGTTTGTGCGGATTATGCATGACTGGTTCCATTCTTTATTATTCTATTGGAATAACTCGTCTCAGGTCTTTGTCTATCGCATGCTTGGTGAATCTTGTTGTTATTCCATTCTTTATTATTACATTGGAATATCCATTTGTGCGGATTACGGCGACTCGGGTTCCATTTTTTATTATTCATTGGAATAGCTTTTGTCATGCGGTCTATCTCATGCCCAGTGAATTTCGTTGTTATTCTATTCTTTATTATTCTCGTTGAATAACTTTCATGCATGCGGTCTATCGCATGCCTCAGTTAATTCTATTGTTATTACATTCTTTATAATTACATTTGGAATATCATATGCATGCGGATTACGCATTTGACACCGGTTCCATTCTTTATTATTCATTGAAATAACTCATGCATGCGGCTCTCACCGCATGCTTGGTGAATTCTTCTGTTATTTTATTCTTTATTATTCTGTTGGAATAACCTGTCTATGTGGACTATCGCATACATGGTGAATGATCATTCGTATTCATTCCTTATTAAATTGTGGGAATGATCTGTCTACGTGGATTACCGCATGGCGGGTGAAAATCCATTTGCAGTTTTGTAATTTTTCATTCCCTCAAAAATTTTAGAAAAATTTGAAATGATAACTTGATGAGTTTTCTATATTGTGTCCAAAGATGGCGATTTTTGGATGTATAGATTAAAAGTTATGGATTTTATGGGAAAAAGACTATTTTAAAAGTAAACGCTTATAACTCCTTGTGGTTAACTCCAAAATTGGTAAAATTTTTATAGGGAGTACATATATATGACAAGAGTATGCCCTGTAAATTTCGAAATTTTTAAACAAAAGTACAATTTATGATAAATGTCTAAATATTTGGCAGTTTTGGTCATATGAAAAATAGTAAATGAATTTTAAAAATTCCGAGAAAAATATATGATCAATATGAGACTATATTCTGTTAAATCCCAGAAAAGAAATATTTTTGGGACTGATTTGGTATTTTTCATGAAAATGAACTAGTTATGAGTAAATGAATTAAATATGTTATGTGAAGTAACAAAATTGGAAAATAAGATTTTATGGCTTGGGAATCCTATATAAGGAATATGCAGATTTTTTATGAGATATTTGATCATTGGTGATGAAATCTTTTGAGTATGGCATTTTTGAATGATTAAATGTATTATTTGGTAAATTATAAATAATTCAAATAAATTGTTTATAAGTTTAAGAAGTGATTAAAATATTGTTATAATATTAATAATATTAGATTATGAGTTTATTAAGTGATTGATAATATTTGGATAAATTTAAAGTCTTTAATATTTGTCCTTGATTTCGTTTGATTAATTCTTATATCGTTGTCATCATCCTCATGCTTATATTATGATGAAAGTCATCTTTGGCTTACGTGCAAAGATGGACTGTTAATTATTGGTTTTACAGTTGTATATCTTTGGCTTACGTGCAAAGATGGACTCTTGATTTTTGGTTTTACAGTTGTATATCTTTGGCTTACGTGCAAAGATGAACTACTGATTGAGGAGTATCTTTGACTTATGTTCATAGATGAATTGTTTATTGGTATGATTATGACCAGGGATCATTCAGTATAATCATGACCCGTAATGTTATAGATGATGTGGTAAAAGTCCTCATTGGCCCGTAGTGCATTGATGGACAATTATTGGTATGATTATAACCAGGGATTATTCGTTATAATCATTACCATTGATGATTACAAGAATATCCTTGGTCGTAGTACAGGGATGATTTGATGATGTGGATTATGTATTAAGCTGAGTCTCAACGATAAAATATTGATTATACAATTTTAATTCGTAAAAGATAGTAGATATCATGCTCTACTTGACTCTTCTAAAATACAATTGTATGTCTTTAGCCTGTAGTGCAAAGAATAAATTGTTATTGAATATCTTTGGTCGTAGTGCAAAGATGAATTTATTAGTATGATTATAAGCAGGAATTGTGATATTGTATAACCATGATTTTTAATGTTTCAGGTGAAGATAGGTGATGAAAATTATCTTCGTCCTGGGTGCGAAGAGGAATTTAGAACCACAATTATGAGTATGAGTTATTCATATGATTGTGGACTGGAACTGTTGATTGATGTTACAGGGATAAAATATTGTTGGTGGACTTTTAACATGGAGAAGATAATAGACCTTATGGTCTATTTGACTCTTTTAATGGATTGTTCGTTCCGCTGCAACTATGGTTGAAAAGTTTTATCATCTACCATATGTTCTAAATCTCTGATTTATTATTAACGAAGGCTATTGATAATTTAATTATCTTTAGTTGTGATATTCTTTACTGGGTTATTTGTGCTCACCCTTTGCTTCACAATTCCTTTCTGGTAAAAAAAGTGTAGCTGAGTCGAGCGGGGATAACAGGGAAATAGTGTGATGGTCTGAGACTGTCGAAGTTTATCAATACATTATAAAACGACATGACATGCAACAGATAATTGTATTGAGGACCTAAGATGTGTGTGTCGTATTTTATACGTCAATTAATAATTGATTTTGGCGAACAACAATAGGGTGATGAGAACCCGACTTTGAAAGCGTCAAAAGTGCACCTCATTAGAATGAATATGATAGTAATCTTCTCGTTCTTCTTTGGGGTCTTAAAATATTTACTGCTATATTTTATATGGCATTGTAACAATTTGAGTTTGGATACTGTATACGAGACAATATTATATAAAAACTCACAGTTTAATTGTGGTCGTATTCTACACGACAGTTCAACAGTTGTATCAATGAAGTTTGTATTTGATTTTTATAGTATGATATCTGGCGACTCAGGATGGGTCGTGTGGACCTATTTTGGGGGCATCAAAAATGGTATCAGAGCTTAGGGTTATGGTCGCTGGCGGAGATATGAGTCTAAAACTAGGAGGGGGGAGACGAGTAATATACTTCGCTAGTGTGTGACTAACCTAAGCTGAAATTGTTTACTTGATAAGTTGAAAAATTGTGATATGTCAATTAACCTTTGTTTTGAAGGTATATTCTAGAATGATATCTGAAATACAGGAGATGAGCAATGGGGAAATCATGATACAGAGAAAATAACCGGGAAGGTACAATCCGAAAAGAAAGCAAGGTATTCTCATCTCTTTGCACTACCAGGTACGTAAATTTCGAGGGCAAAATTTCATAAGGAGGGGAGATTGTGAGACCCCGAATTTTATGAAATGAAAGTATTCAATTTTTTATTATTATTCTATTTACTAAATGGTTAAATTGATAAAAGGTTAAAGTTAAGGGTGATATGTGAAAATTTTGCAAAGTAAGCAAGTTGTCATAAAATAACCGGTAGTAAAAGTACAGTAATACGTGTGGTTGCATAGTAGCACACGGTATTGATTATTGATGCTTATGTGAGAAGTCACACAGATATACTCAATTATTGTTACAATAATTGTTGCATCATATCTCTCATATTATTGATTCAATTATTGTCACAGTATCATCTGCATAATATTTTATATATTATTAAATTAATAATTGAGACGACAAAGTTATTCATATTATTATTTGCAATATTGACAATGTCTAGAAGTTCTGTCAAGGAGAGGTTTGGTCACCTAATTGCGCGCCAATAAGGAGAAATCCTTATCGGAAAGCCCCCTCTTTCTTGGGAACGACCTGGTTGTTAAATATTGTGAGGTATAATAGTAATGATGAATGTTATTAAAAAATCAAATTTGAGTTCGGAGTTGAATTTGGAGACGTGGACGTGATATTTGAGTCTGGGATGATGAAATTAGTAGAAATAGACTATAAACACAAAATTTGTCGGGGTTGACTTTTTGGTCAAAAAAAGTTAACAGTTGACTTTTTCAGAAAAAGTCAAACTTCAAAATTTCAAAAATGAAATTTTTGAGAAAAATATTTCCATTGTGTTGGGATTGTTAGTGTTAGTAGAAATCGACATTTATTTTGATAATAATTGATGTCTAGAGGTTATACTGACAAATCGGGTAATTAATCGAATAAATGAGCACTTAATTGCTATTAATTAACATGATTATAATTATTTGTTCACATGTGTGTACTATTGATTCACATTCATTTACTATTAGGGGAGTTTGTGCAATATTGATAATACTTGCATGACTAAGTAAAAAATGGAGGTATCGTTGAAGGTACTATACTGTAATTCGTATTTTCACATGATTATAACTATTGATTCACATGATTGGACTATTAATTCACATTATTTACAATTAGGGGAGGTGGTGCAAGTTTGATAATACTTGCAGGACTAAATTAAAAATGAAGAAAAAGAGGAAGGTATTATATTGTAATATTTTGAGCCCCAAAACGTGTAATTATCGAAACTATATTTTCCTATAAATAGAAGCTCAATCCTTCATTATTTTTCACCAATTCACTAAGTCTCACAAAAGCAATTATTATAGAGAAATTATAGAGAGAAAGAAGAAGAGAAGTCTGCTACCTCACTATTCTAGTATCAAGTTTCTTCTAAGGTAAGCGATATTATTATTATAGTAAGGGGTATTATTTCTTTCGTATTCATGAAAAGAGCTTCTGTTATTTCATTCTTTATTATTATGTTGGAATAACCTGTCTGTGAGAAGTACCGCATACATGGTGAAATTCTTCTGTTACTCCATTCTTTATTATTATGTTGGAATCTTTATTATTATGTTGGAATAAACTGTCTATGCGAAGTACCGCATACATGGTGAAATTCTTCTATTATTCCATTCTTTATTGTTATGTTGGAATAACCTGTCTATGCAAAGTACCGCATACATGGTGAAATTCTGTTGTTATTCCATTCTTTATTATTTTGTTGGAATATACTGTCAGTGCGGATTATGCATGACCTGGTTCCATTCTTTATTATTCTGTTGGAATAACCTGTCTGTGCTATCTATCGCATGCCTGGTGAATGTTGTTGTTATTCCATTCTTTATTATTCTGTTAGAATATCCTGTCTGTGCGGATTACGCATGACCTGGTTCCATTTTTTATTATTTTGTTGGAATAACCTGTCTGTGCGGTCTATCGCATGCCTTGTGAATTCTATTGTTATTCTATTCTTTATTATTCTGTTAGAATAACCTGTCTGTGCGGTCTATCGCATGCCTGGTGAATTCTATTGTTATTACATTCTTTATTATTCTGTTGGAATATCCTGTCTGTGTGGATTATGCATGACCTGGTTCCATTCTTTATTATTCTGTTGGGAATAACCTATTTGTGCGGTCTACCGCATGCATGGTGAATTCTTATGTTATTCCATTCTTTATTATTATGTTGGAATAACCTGTCTATGTGGACTACCACATGCATGGTGAATGATCCTTCGTATTCATTCCTTATTAAATTGTGGTAATGATCTGTCTACGTAGATTACCGCATGGCGAGTGAAAATTCATTTGAAGTTTCGTAATTTTTGTGACCCTCAAAAATTCTAGAAAAATTTGAAATAATAATTTGATGAGTTTTCTATATTGTGTCCAAAGATGGCGATTTTTGGATGTATAGATTAAAAGTTATGGATTTTATGGGAAAAGACTATTTTAAAAGTAAACCCTTATAACTCTTTGTGGTTAACTCCAAAATTGGTAAAATCTTTATAGGGAGTACATGTATATGACAAGAGTATGCCCTGTAAATTTCGAAATTTTTAAACAAAAGTACAATTTATGATAAATGTCTAAATATTTGGCAGTTTTGGTCATATGAAAAATAGTAAATGAATTTTAAAAATTCTGAGAAAAATATATGTTCAATATGAGACTATATTCCGTTAAATCCCAAAAAAAAAAAAATTTGTGGGACTGATTTGGTATTTTTCATGAAAATGAACTAGTTATAAGTAAATGAATTAAATATGTTATGTGAAGTAACAAAATTGGAAAATAAGATTTTATGGCTTGGGAATCCTATATAAGGAATATGCAGATTTTTTATGAGGTATTTGATCATTGGTGATGAAATCTTTTGAGTATGGCATTTTTGAATGATTAAATGCATTATTTGCTAAATTATAAATAATTCAAATAAATTATTTATAAGTTTAAGAAGTGATTAAAATATTGTTATAATATTAATAATATTAGATTATGAGTTTATTAAGTGATTGATAATATTTGGATAAATTTAAAGTCTTTAATATTTGTCCTTGATTTCGTTTGATTAATGCTTATATCGTTGTCATCATCCTCATGCTTATATTATGATGAAAGTCATCTTTAGCTTACGTGCAAAGAAGGACTGTTAATTTTTGGTTTTACAGTTGTATATCTTTGGCTTACGTGCAAAGATGGACTTTGATTTTTGGTTTCTGAGTTGTATATCTTTGGCTTACGTGCAACGATGAACTATTGATTGAGGAGTATCTTTGACTTATGTGCATAGATGAATTGTTTATTGGTATGATTATGACCAGGGATCATTCAGTATAATCATGACCCGTAATGTTAAAGATGATGTGGTAAAAGTCCTCATTGGCCCGTAGTGCGTTGATGGACAATTATTGGTATGATTATAACCAGGGATTATTCGGTATAATCATTACCATTGATGATTACATGAATATCCTTGGCCGTAGTGCAGGGATGATTTGATGATGTGGATTATGTATTAAGCTGAGTCTCAACGATAAAATATTGATTATACACTTTTAATTCGTAAAAGATAGTAGACATCATACTCTACTTGACTCTTCTAAAATACAGTTGTATGTCTTTAGCCTGTAGTGAAAAGAATAAATTGTTATTGAATATCTTTGGTCGTAGTGCAGAGATGAATTTATTAGTATGATTATGAGCAGGAATTGTGATTTGGTATAACCATGATTTTTAATGTTTCAGGTGAAAATAGGTGATGAAAATTATTTTCGTCCTGGGTGCGAAGAGGAATTTAGAACCACAATTATGAGTATGAGTTATTCATATGATTGTGGACAGGAACTGTTGATTGAAGTTACAGGGATAAAATATTGTTGGTGGACTTTTAACATGGAGAAGATAATTGACCTTATGGTCTATTTGACTCTTTTAATGGATTGCTCGTTCCGCTGCAACTATGGTTGAAAAGTTTTATCATCTACCATATGTTCTAAATCTCTAATTTATTATTGACGAAGGCTATTGATAATTTAATTATCTTTAGTCGTGATATTCTTTACTGGGTTATTTGTGCTCACCCTTTGCTTCACAATTCCTTTCAGGTAAAAAAAGTGTAGCTGAATCGAGCGGGGATAACAGGGAAATAGTGTGATGGTCTGAGACTGTCGAAGTTTATCAATACATTATAAAATGACATGACATGCAACAGATAATTGTATTGAGGACCTAAGATGTGTGTGTCGTATTTTATACGTCACTTAATAATTGATTTTGGCGAACAACAATAGGGTGATGAGAACCCGACTTTGAAAGCGTCAAAAGTGCACCTCATTAAAATGAATATGATAGTAATCTTCGTTCTTCTTTGGGGTCTTAAAATATTTGTTCTTTGTATTTTATATGGCATTGTAACAATTTGAGTTTGATACCGCTCTACAAGACAATATTATATTAAAACACACAGTTTAATCTGTGGTCGTATTTCTCACGGCGATTCAACAACAAATATCAATGAAGAAGTTTGTATTTGATTTTTATAGTATGATATCTGGCGACTCAGGATGGGTCGTGTGGACCTATTTTGGGGGCGTCAAAAATGGTATCAGAACTTAGGGTTATGGTCCCTGGCGGAGATATGAGTCTAAAACTAGGAGGGGAGAGACGAGTAATATACTTCGCTAGTGTGTGACTAACCTAAGCTGAAATTGTTTACTTGATAAGTTGACAAATTGTGATATGTCAATTAACCTTTGTTTTGAAGGTATATTCTAGAATGATATCTGAAATACAGGAGATGAGCAATGGGAAAATCATGATACAGAGAAAATAACCGGGAAGGTACAATCCGAAAAGAAAGCAAGGTATTCTCATCTCTTTGCACTACCAGGTACGTAAATTTCGAGGGCAAAATTTCATAAGGAGGGGAGATTGTGAGACCCCGAATTTTATGAAATGAAAGTATTCAATTTTTTTATTATTATTCTATTTACTAAATGGATAAATTGATAAAAGGTTAAAGTTAAGGGTGATATGTGAAAATTTTGCAAAGTTAGCAAGTTGTCATAAAATAACCGGTAGTAAAAGTACAGTAATACATGTGGTTGCATAGTAGCACACGGTATTGATTATTGATGCTTATGTGAGAAGTCACTCAGATATACTCAATTATTGTTACAATAATTGTTACATCATATCTCTCATATTATTGATTCAATTATTGTCACAATATAATCTGCATAATATTTTATATATTATTAAATTAATAATTGAGACGACAAAGTTATTCTTATTATTATTTGAAATATTAACAATGTCTAGAAGTTCTGTCAAGGAGAGGTTTGGTCACCTAATTGCGCGCCAATAAGGAGAAATCCTTATCGGAAAGCCCCTCTTTCCCAGGAAACGACTGGTTGTTAAATATTGTGAGTTATAATAGTAATGATGAATGTTATTAAAAAATCAAATTTGAGTTCGGAGTTGAATTTGGAGACGTGGACGTGATATTTGAGTCGACGATGAAATTAGTAGAAATAGACTATAAACACAAAATTTTTCGGGGTTGACTTGTTGGTCAAAAAAAGTCAACAGTTGACTTTTTCAGAAAAAGTCAAACTTTAAAATTTCAAAAATAAAATTTTTGAGAAAAATATTTCCATTGTGTTGGGATTGTTAGTGTTAGTAGAAATCGACATTTATTTTGATAATAATTGATGTCTGGAGGTTATACTGACAAATCGGGTAATTAATCGAATAAATGAGCAATTAATTGCTATTAATTAACATGATTATAACTATTTGTTCACATGTGTGTACTATTGATTCACATTCATTTACTATTAGGGGAGTTTGTGCAATATTGATAATACTTGCATGACTAAGTAAAAAATGGAGGTATAGTTGAAGGTACTATACTGTAATTCGTATTTTCACATGATTATAACTATTGATTAACATGATTGGACTTTTGATTCACATTATTTACTATTAGGGGAGGTGGTGTAAGTTTGATATTACTTGCAGGACTAAATTAAAAATGAAAAAAAAAAGAGAAAGGTATTATATTGTAATATTTTGAGCCCCAAAATGTGTAATTATCGAAACTATATTTTCCTATAAATAGAAGCTCATTCCTTCATTATTTTTCACCAATTCACTAAGTCTCACAAAAGCAATTATTATAGAGAAATTATAGAGAGAAAGAAGAAGAGAAGTCTGCTACCTCACTATTCTAGTATCAAGTTTTTCTAAGGTAAGCGATATTATTATTATAGTAAGGGGTATTATTTCTTTCGTATTCATGAAAAGAGCTTCTGTTATTTCATTCTTTATTATTATGTTGGAATAACCTGTCTATGAGAAGTACCGCATACATGGTGAAATTCTTCTGTTACTACATTCTTTATTATTATGTTGGAATCTTTATTATTATGTTGGAATAACCTGTCTATGCGAAGTACCGCATACATGGTGAAATTCTTCTAATATTCCATTCTTTATTATTATGTTGGAATAACCTGTCTATGCAAAGTACCGCATACATGGTGAAATTCTGTTGTTATTCCATTCTTTATTATTTTGTTGGAATATACTGTTTGTGCGGATTACGCATGACCTGGTTCCATTCTTTATTATTCTATTGGAATAACCTATCTGTGCTATCTATCGCATGCCTGGTGAATGTTGTTGTTATTCCATTCTTTATTATTCTGTTGGAATATCCTGTCTGTGCGGATTACGCATGACCTGGTTCCATTTTTATTATTTTATTGGAATAACACATGCATGCGGTCTATCGCATGCCCGTGAATTTTGTTGTTATTCTATTCTTTATTATATCGTTGGAATGACCGTCATGCATGCGGTCTATCGCATACGGTGAATTTATTGTTATTACATTCTTTATTATTCATTGGAATATCCGTCATGCATGCGAATTATGCATGACCGGTTCCATTCTTTATTATTCATTGGGAATAACCTATTTTGTGCGCTTCTCGCATGCATGGTGAATTCTTATGTTATTCCATTCTTTATTATTATGTTGGAATAACCTGTCTATGTGGACTACCACATGCATGGTGAATGATCCTTCGTATTCATTCCTTATTAAATTGTGGGAATGATCTGTCTACGTGGATTACCGCATGGCGGGTGAAAATCCATTTGCAGTTTCGTAATTTTTGTGACCCTCAAAAATTCTAGAAAAATTTGAAATAATAATTTGATGAGTTTTCTATATTGTGTCCAAAGATGGCGATTTTTGGATGTATAGATTAAAAGTTATGGATTTTATGGGAAAAGATTATTTTAAAAGTAAACCCTTATAACTCCTTGTGGTTAACTCCAAAATTGGTAAAATCTTTATAGGGAGTACATGTATATGACAAGAGTAGTATGCCAGTAAATTTGAAATTTTAAACAAAAGTACAATTTATGATAAATGTCTAAATATTCTATAGATTTTGGTCATATGAAAAATAGTAAATGAATTTTAAAAATTCCGAGAAAAATATATGTTCAATATGAGACTATATTCTGTTAAATCCCAGAAAAAAAATATTTGTGGGACTGATTTGGTATTTTTCCTTAAAATGAACTAGTTATAAGTAAATGAATTAAATATGTTATGTGAAGTAACAAAATTGGAAAATAGGATTTTATGGCTTGGGAATCCTATATAAGGAATATGCAAATTTTTTATGAGGTATTTGATCATTGGTGATGAAATCTTTTGAGTATGGCATTTTTGAATGATTAAATGCATTATTTGGTAAATTATAAATAATTCAAATAAATTGTTTATAAGTTTAAGAAGTGATTAAAATATTGTTATAATATTAATAATATTAGATTATGAGTTTATTAAGTGATTGATAATATTTGGATAAATTTAAAGTCTTTAATATTTGTCCTTGATTTCGTTTGATTAATGCTTATATCGTTGTCATCATCCTCATGCTTATATTATGATGAAAGTCATCTTTGGCTTACGTGCAAAGATGGACTATTAATTATTGGTTTTACAGTTGTATATCTTTGGCTTACGTGGAAAGATGGACTCTTGATTTTTGGTTTTACAGTTGTATATCTTTGGCTTACGTGCATAGATGAACTATTGATTGAGAAGTATCTTTGACTTATGTGCATAGATGAATTGTTTATTGGTATGATTATGACCAGGGATCATTCAGTATAATCATGACTCGTAATGTTATAGATGATGTGGTAAAAGTCCTCATGGCCCGTAGAAGGCATGATGGACAATTATTGGTATGATTATAACTGAGGATTATTGGTATAATCATTACCATTGATGATTACATGAATATCCTCGGTAGAAAAGTGTGGGGATGATTTGATGATGTGGATTATGTATTGTCGAGTCTCAACGATAAAATATTGATTATACACTTTTAATTCGTAAAAGATAGTAGATATCATACTCTACTTGACTCTTCTAAAATACAGTTGTATGTCTTTAGCCTGTAGTGCAAAGAATAAATTGTTATTAAATATCTTTGGTCGTAGTGCAAAGATAAATTTATTAGTATGATTATTAGCAGGAATTGTGATTTGGTATAACCATGAATTTTAATGTTTCAGGTGAAGATAGGTGATGAAAATTATCTTCGTCCTGGGTGCGAAGAGGAATTTAGAACCACAATTATGAGTATGAGTTATTCATATGATTGTGGACAGGAACTGTTGATTGATGTTACAGGGATAAAATATTGTTCGTGGACTTTTAACACGGAGAAGATAATATACCTTATGGTCTATTTGACCCTTTTAATGGATTGCTCGTTCCGCTGCAACTATGGTTGAAAAGTTTTATCATCTACCATATGTTCTAAATCTCTGATTTATTATTGACGAAGGCTATTGATAATTTAATTATCTTTAGTCGTGATATTCTTTACTGGGTTATTTGTGCTCACCTTTTGCTTCACAATTCCTTTCAGGTAAAAAAAGTGTAGCTGAATCGAGCGGGGATAACAGCGAAATAGTGTGATGGTCTGAGACTGTCGAAGTTTATCAATACATTATAAAACGACATGACATGCAACAGATAATTGTATTGAGGACCTAAGATGTGTGTGTCGTATTTTATACATCACTTAATAATTGATTTTGGCGAACAAAAATAGGGTGATGAGAACCCAACTTTGAAAGGGTCAAAAGTGCACCTCATTAGAATGAATATGATAGTAATCTTCTCGTTCTTCTTTGCGTTCTTAAAATATTTGCTGCTGTATTTTATATGGCATTGTAACAATTTGAGTTTGGATACTGTCTACGAGATAATATTATATTAAAACTCACAGTTTAACTGTGGTCGTATTCTACACGACAGTTCAACAGTTGTATCAATGAAGTTTGTATTTGATTTTTATAGTATGATATCTTGCGATTCAGGATGGGTCGTGTGGACCTATTTTGGGGGCGTCAAAAATGGTATCAGAGCTTAGGGTTATGGTCGTTGGTGGAGATATGAGTCTAAAACTAGGAGGGGAGAGACGAGTAATATACTTCGCTAGTGTGTGACTAACCTAAGCTGAAATTGTTTACTTGATAAGTTGACAAATTGTGATATGTCAATTAACCTTTGTTTTGAAGGTATATTCTAGAATGATATCCGAAATCGGTGAGATGAGCAATGGGAAAATCATGATACAGAGAAAATAACCGGGAAGGTACAATCCGAAAAGAAAGCAAGGTATTCTCATCTCTTTGCACTACCAGGTACGTAAATTTCGAGGGCAAAATTTCATAAAGAAGGGAGATTGTGAGACCCCGAATTTTATGAAATGAAAGTATTCAAATTTTTTATTATTATTCTATTTACTAAATGGTTAAATTGATAAAAGGTTAAATTTAAGGGTGATATTTGAAAATTTTGCAAAGTAAGCAAGTTGTCATAAAATAACCGGTAGTAAAAGTACAGTAATACGTGTGGTTGCATAGTAGTACACAGTATTGATTATTGATGCTTATGTGAGAAGTCACTCAGATATACTCAATTATTGCTACAATAATTGTTGTATCATATTTCTCATATTATTGATTCAATTATTGTCACAGTATCATCTACATAATATTTTATATATTATTAAATTAATAATTGAGACGACAAAGTTATTCATATTATTATTTGCAATATTGACAATGTCTAGAAGTTCTGTCAAGGAGAGGTTTGGTCACCTAATTGCGCGCCAATAAGGAGAAATCCTTATCGGAAAGCCCCCTCTTTCCTGGGAACGACCTGGTTGTTAATATTGTGAGTTATAATAGTAATGATGAATGTTATTAAAAAATAAAATTTGAGTTCGGAGTTGAATTTGGAGACGTGGACGTGATATTTGAGTCTGGGACGATGAAATTAGTAGAAATAGACTATAAACACAAAATTTATCGGGGTTGACTTTTTGGTCAAAAAAAGTCAACAGGTGACTTTTTCAGAAAAAGTCGAACTTCAAAATTTCAAAAATGAATTTTTTGAGAAAAATATTTCCATTGTGTTGGGATTGTTAGTGTTAGTAGAAATCGATATTTATTTTGATAATAATTGATGTCTGGAGGTTATACTGACCAATCGGGTAATTAATCGAATAAATGTGCAATGAATTGATATTAATTAACATAATTATGACTATTTGTTCACATGTGTGTACTATTGATTCACATTCATTTACTATTAGGGGAGTTTGTGCAATATTGATAATACTTGCATGACTAAGTAAAAATTGGAGGTATAGTTGAAGGTACTATACTGTAATTCGTATTTTCACATGATTATAACTATTGATTCACATGATTGGACTATTGATTCACATTATTTACTATTAGGGGAGGTGGTGCAAGTTTGATAATACTTGCAGGACTAAATTAAAAATGAAGAAAAAGAGGAAGGTATTATATTGTAATATTTTGAGCCCCAAAACGTGTAATTATCGAAACTATATTTTCCTATAAATAGAAGCTCATTCCTTCATTATTTTTCACCAATTCACTAAGTCTCACAAGAGCAATTATTATAGAGAAATTATAGAGAGAAAGAAGAAGAGAAGTCTGCTACCTCACTATTCTAGTATCAAGTTTCTTCTAAGGTAAGCGATATTATTATTATAGTAAGTGGTATTATTTCTTTCGTATTCATGAAAAGAGCTTCTGTTATTTCATTCTTTATTATTATGTTGGAATAACCTGTCTATGAGAAGTACCGTATACATGGTGAAATTCTTCTGTTACTTCATTCTTTATTATTATGTTGGAATCTTTATTATTATGTTGGAATAACCTGTCTATGCGAAGTACCGCATACATGGTAAAATTCTTCTAATATTCCATTCTTTATTATTATGTTGGAATAACCTGTCTATGCAAAGTACCGCATACATGATGAAATTCTGTTGTTATTCCATTCTTTATTATTTTGTTGGAATATACTGTCTGTGCGGATTATGCTTGACCTGGTTCCATTCTTTATTATTCTGTTGGAAAAACCTGTCTGTGTTGTCTATCGCATGCCTGGTGAATGCTGTTGTTATTCCATTCTTTATTATTCTGTTGGAATATCACATGCATGCGGATTACTGGCATGACCGGTTCCATTCTTTATTATTTCGCTGAATAACTCGTCTGCATGCGGTCTATCGCATGCCTTGTGAATTCTGTTGTTATTCTATTCTTTATTATTCTATTGGAATAACCTGTCTGTGCGGTCTATCGCATACCTGGTTAATTCTATTGTTATTACATTCTTTATTATTCTGTTGGAATATCATGTCTGTGCGGATTATATATGACCTGGTTCCATTCTTTATTATTCCGTTGGGAATAACTTATTTGTGCGGTCTACCGCATGCATGGTGAATTCTTAAGTTATTCCATTCTTTATTATTATGTTGGAATAACCTGTCTATGTGGACTACCACATGCATGGTGAATGATCCTTCGTATTCATTCCTTATTAAATTGTGGGAATAATCTGTCTACGTGGATTACCGCATGGCGGGTAAAAATCCATTTGCAGTTTTGTAATTTTTGTGACTCTCAAAATTCTAGAAAAATTTGAAATGATAATTTGATGAGTTTTCTATATTGTGTCCAAAGATGGCGATTTTTGGATGTATAGAATAAAAGTTATGGATTTTATGGGAAAAGACTATTTTAAAAGTAAACCCTTATAACTCCTTGTGGTTAACTCCAAAATTGGTGAAATTTTTATAGGGAGTACATGTATATGACAAGAGTATGCCCTGTAAATTTTGGAATTTTTAAACAAAAGTACAATTTATGATAAATGTCTAAATATTTGGCAGTTTTGGTCATATGAAAAATAGTAAATGAATTTTAAAAATTCTGAGAAAAATATATGTTCAATATGAGACTATATTCTGTTAAATACCAGAAAAAAAATATTTGTGGGACTGATTTGGTATTTTTCATGAAAATGAACTAGTTATAAGTAAATAAATTAAATATGTTATGTGAAGTAACAAAATTGGAAAATAGGATTTTATGGCTTGGGAATCCTATATAAGGAATATGCAGATTTTTTATGAGGTATTTGATCATTGGTGATGAAATCTTTTGAGTATGGCATTTTTGAATGATTAAATGCATTATTTGGTAAATTATAAATAATTCAAATAAATTGTTTATAAGTTTAAGAAGTGATTAAAATATTGTTAAAATATTAATAATATTAGATTATGAGTTTATTAAGTCAATGATAATATTTGGATAAATTTAAAGTCTTTAATATTTGTCCTTGATTTTGTTTGATTAATGCTTATATCGTTGTCATCATCCTCATGCTTATATTATGATGAAAGTCATCTTTGGCTTACGTGCAAAGATGGACTGTTAATTATTGGTTTTACAGTTGTATATCTTTGGCTTACGTGCAAAGATGGACTCTTGATTTTTGGTTATACAGTTGTATATCTTTGGCTTACGTGCAAAGATGAACTATTGATTGATGAGTATCTTTGACTTATGTGCATAGATGAATTGTTTATTGGTATGATTATGACTGAGGATCATTCAAATTATAATCATGCCCCGGAATGTTATAGATGATGTGGTAAAAGTCCTCATTGGCCGTAGTGCATTGATGGACGATTATTGGTATGATTATAACCGAGGATTATTCTTATATAATCATGACCATTGATGATTATATGAATATCCTTGGCCGTAGTGCAAGGATGATTCAATGATGTGGATTATTTATTGTCGAGTCTCGCCGATAAAATATTGATTATACACTTTTAATTAAGTAAAAGATAGTAGATATCACGCTCTACTCGACTCTTCTAAAATACGGTTGTATGTCTTTGCTTTTGTAGTGCAAAGAATAAATTGTTATTGAATATCTTTGGTCGTAGTGCAAAAAGATGAATTTATTAGTATGATTATGAGCAGGGAATTGTGATTTGGTATAACCATGATTTTTCTTGTTTTGGTGAAAATAGGTGATGAAAATTATCTTCGATCACAGGTGCAAAGAGGAATTTAGAACCACAATTATGAGTATGAGTTATTCATATGATTGTGGATGAACTGTTGATTGATGTTCTGAGGATAAAATATTGTTGGTGGACTTTTAACATGGAGAAGATAATAGACCTTATGGTCTATTTGACTCTTTTAATGGATTGCTCGTCTACCAAGAATCGTGGTTGAAAAGTTTTATCATCTACCATATGTTCTAAATATCTAATTTATTATTGACGAAGGCTATTGATAATTTAATTATCTTTAGTCGTGATATTCTTTACTGGGTTATTTGTGCTAACCCTTTGCTTCACAATTCCTTTCAGGTAAAAAAAGTGTAGCTGAATCGAGCGGGGATAACAGGGAAATAGTGTGATGGTCTGAGACTGTCGAAGTTTATCAATACATTATAAAATGACATGACATGAAACAGATAATTGTATTGAGGACCTAAGATGTGTGTGTCGTATTTTATACGTCACTTAATAATTGATTTTGGCGAACAACAATAGGGTGATGAGAACCCGACTTTGAAAGCGTCAAAAGTGCACCTAATTAGAATGAATATGATAGTAATCTTCTCGTTCTTCTTTCAAGGTTTAATATATTTTTCTTTGTATTTTATATGGCATTGTAACAATTTGAGTTTGGATACTGTCTACGAGATAATATTATATTAAAACTCACAGTTTAACTGTGGTCGTATTCTACACGACAGTTCAACAGTTGTATCAATGAAGTTTGTATTTGATTTTTATAGTATGATATCTGGCGACTCAGGATGGATCGTGTGGACCTATTTTGGGGGCGTCAAAAATGGTATCAGAGCTTAGGGTTATGGTCACTGGTGGAGATATGAGTCTAAAACTAGGAGGGGAGAGACGAGTAATATACTTCGCTAGTGTGTGACTAACATAAGCTGAAATTGTTTACTTGATAAGTTGACAAATTGTGATATGTCAATTAACCTTTGTTTTGAAGGTATATTCTAGAATGATATCTGAAATACAGGAGATGAGCAATGGGAAAATCATGATACAGAGAAAATAACCGGGAAGGTACAATCCGAAAAGAAAGCAAGGTATTTTCATCTCTTTGCACTACCAGGTACGTAAATTTCGAGGGCAAAATTTCATAAGGACGAGAAATTGTGAGACCCCGAATTTTATGAAATGAAAGTATTCAATTTTTTTATTATTATTCTATTTACTAAATGGTTAAATTAATAAAAGGTTAAGTTTAAGGGTGATATGTGAAAATTTTGCAAAGTAAGCAAGTTGTCATAAAATAACCGGTAGTAAAAGTATAGTAATACGTGTGGTTGCATAGTAGTACACGGTATTGATTATTGATGCTTATGTGAGAAGTCACTCAGATATACTCAATTATTGCTACAATAATTGTTGTATCATATCTCTCATATTATTGATTCAATTATTGTCACAGTATCATCTGCATAATATTTTATATATTATTAAATTAATAATTGAGACGATAAAGTTATTCATATTATTATTTGCAATATTGACAATGTCTAGAAGTTCTGTCAAGGAGAGGTTTGGTCACCTAATTGCGCGCCAATAAGGAGAAATCCTTTTCGGAAAGCCCCCTCTTTCCTGGGAACGACCTGGTTGTTAAATATTGTGAGTTATATTAGTAATGATGAATGTTATTAAAAAATCAAATTTGAGTTCGGAGTTGAATTTGGAGACGTGGATGTGATATTTGAGTCTGGGACGATGAAATTAGTAGAAATAGACTATAAACACAAAATTTATCGGGGTTGACTTTTTGGTCAAAAAAAGTCAACAGGTGACTTTTTCAGAAAAAGTCGAACTTCAAAATTTCAAAAATGAATTTTTTGAGAAAAATATTTCCATTGTGTTGGGATTGTTAGTGTTAATAGAAATCGATATTTATTTTGATAATAATTGATGTCTGGAGGTTATACTGACCAATCGGGTAATTAATCGAATAAATGTGCAATTAATTGCTATTAATTAACATGATTATAACTATTTGTTCACATGTGTGTACTATTGATTCACATTCATTTACTATTAGGGGTGTTTGTGCAATATTGATAATACTTGCATGACTAAGTAAAAAATGGAGGTATAGTTGAAGGTACTATACTGTAATTCGTATTTTCACATGATTATAACTATTGATTCACATGATTGGACTATTGATTCACATTATTTACTATTAGGGGAGGTGGCGCAAGTTTGATTAGACTTACAGGACTAAATTAAAAATGAAGAAAAAGAGGAAGGTATTATATTGTAATATTTTGATCCCCAAAACGTGTAATTATTGAAACTATATTTTCCTATAAATAGAAGCTCATTCCTTCATTATTTTTCACCAATTCACTGAGTCTCACAAGAGCAATTATTATAGAGAAATTATAGAGAGAAAGAAGAAGAGAAGTCTGCTACCTCACTATTCTAGTATCAAGTTTCTTCTAAGGTAAGCGATATTATTATTATAGTAAGGGGTATTATTTCTTTCGTATTCATGAAAAGAGCTTCTGTTATTTCATTCTTTATTATTATGTTGGAATAACCTGTCTATGAGAAGTACCGCATACATGGTGAAATTCTTCTGTTACTTCATTCTTTATTATTATGTTGGAATAACCTGTCTATGCGAAGTACCGCATACATGGTGAAATTCTTCTAATATTCCATTCTTTATTATTATGTTGGAATAACCTGTCTATGCAAAGTACCGCATACATGGTGAAATTCTGTTGTTATTCCATTCTTTATTATTTTGTTGGAATATACCATCGTGCTAATTATGCATTGACCTGGTTCCATTCTTTATTATTACATTGGAAAAACACATGTCATGGCTTGCCTATGGCATGCACGGTGAATCTTTGTTGTTATTCCATTCTTTATTATTCTGTTTGAATATCACATCTGTGCGGATTACGCATGACACGGTTCCATTTTTATTATTACATTGGAATAACTCGTATGCATGCGGTCTATCGCATGCCTGGTGAATTCTGTTGTTATTCTATTCTTTATTATTCTGTTGGAATAACCTGTCTGTGCGGTCTATCGCATGCCTGGTTAATTCTATTGTTATTACATTCTTTTTAATTCTGTTGGAATATCATGTCTGTGCGGATTATGCATGACCTGGTTCCATTCTTTATTATTCCGTTGGGAATAACCTATTTGTGCGGTCTACCGCATGCATAGTGAATTCTTAAGTTATTCCATTCTTTATTATTATGTTAGAATAACCTGTCTATGTGGACTATCGCATGCATGGTGAATGATCCTTCGTATTCATTCCTTATTAAATTGTGGGAATGATCTGTCTACGTGGAATACCGCATGGCGGGTGAAAATCCATTTGCAGTTTCATAATTTTTGTGAACCTCAAAAATTCTAGAAAAATTTGAAATGATAATTTGATGAGTTTTCTATATTGTGTCCAAAGATGGCGATTTTTGGATGTATAGATTAAAAGTTATGGATTTTATGGGAAAAGACTATTTTAAAAGTAAACCCTTATAACTCCTTGTGGTTAACTCCAAAATTGGTGAAATTTTTATAGGGAGTACATGTATATGACAAGAGTATGCCTTGTAAATTTTGGAATTTTTAAACAAAAGTACAATTTATGATAAATGTCTAAATATTCGACAGTTTTGGTCATATGAAAAATAGTAAATGAATTTTAAAAATTCTGAGAAAAATATATGTTCAATATGAGACTATATTCTGTTAAATCCCAGAAAAAATATTTGTGGGACTGATTTGGTATTTTTCATGAAAATGAACTAGTTATAAGTAAATAAATTAAATATGTTATGTGAAGTAACAAAATTGGAAAATAGGATTTTATGGCTTGGGAATCCTATATAAGGAATATGCAGATTTTTTATGAGGTATTTGATCATTGGTGATGAAATCTTATGAGTATGGCATTTTTGAATGATTAAATGCATTATTTGGTAAATTATAAATAATTCAAATAAATTGTTTATAAGTTTAAGAAGTGATTAAAATATTGTTAAAATATTAATAATATTAGATTATGAGTTTATTAAGTGATTGATAATATTTGGATAAATTTAAAGTCTTTAATATTTGTCCTTGATTTCGTTTGATTAATGCTTATATCGTTGTCATCATCCTCATGCTTATATTATGATGAAAGTCATCTTTGGCTTACGTGCAAAGATGGATTCATTAATTATTAGTTTTGATTGTATATCTTTGGCTTACGTGCAAAGATGGACTCTTGATTTTTTAGTTATCTGATTTGTATATCTTTGGCTTACGTGCAAAGATGAACTATTGATTGATGAGTATCTTTGACTTTATGTGCATAGATGAATTGTTTATTGGTATGATTATGACCGAGGATCATTCAAGTATAATCATGCCCCGAAATGTTATAGATGATGTGGTAAAAGTCCTCATTGTCCGTAGTGCATTGATGGGACGATTATTGGTATGATTATAAACGAGGGATTATTCGGTATAATCATGACTATTGATGATTACATGAATATCCTTGGTAGTAGTGCAAGGATGATTCAATGATGTGGATTATTTATTGTCGAGTCTCAAATGATAAAATATTGATTATACACTTTTAATTCGTAAAAGATAGTAGATATCATGCTCTACTTGACTCTTCTAAAATACAGTTGTATGTCTTTAGCGTGTAATGCAAAGAATAAATTGTTATTGAATATCTTTGGCCGTAGTGCAAAGATGAATTTATTAGTATGATTATGAGCAGGAATTGTGATTTAGTATAACCATGATTTTTGATGTTTCAGGTGAAGATAGGTGATGAAAATTATCTTCGTCCTGGGTGTGAAGAGGAATTTAGAACCACAATTATGATTATGAGTTATTCATATGTTTGTGGTCAGGAACTGTTGATTGATGTTACAGGGATAAAACATTGTTGGTGGACTTTTAACATGGAGAAGATAATAGACCTTATGGTCTATTTGACTCTTTTAATGGATTGCTCGTTCCGCTGCAACTATGGTTGAAAAGTTTTATCATCTACAATATGTTCTAAATCTCTGATTTATTATTGACGAAGGCTATTGATAATTTAATTATCTTTAGTCGTGATATTCTTTACTGGGCTATTTGTGCTCACCCTTTGTTTCACAATTCCTTTCAGGTAAAAAAAGTGTAGCTGGGTCGAGCTGGGATAACAGGGAAATAGTGTGATGGTCCGAAACTGTTGAAGTTTATCAATACATTATAAAACGGCATGACATGGAATAGATAATTGTATTGAGGACCTAAGATGTGTGTGTCGTATTTTATTCGTCACTTAATAATTGATTTTGGCGAACAACAATAGGGTGATCAGAACCCGATTTTGAAAGCGTCAAAAGTGCACCTCATTAGAATGAATATGATAGTAATCTTCTCGTTCTTCCTTGGGGTCTTAAAATATTTGCTACTATATTTTATATGGCATTGTAACAATTTGAGTTTGGATACTGTCTACGAGACAATATTGTATTAAAACTCACAGTTTAACTGTGGTCGTATTCTGCATGATAGTTCAATAGTTGTATAAATGAAGTTTGGTTTTTATTTTTATAGTATGATATCTGGCGACTCATAATGGGTCGTGTGTACCTATTTTGGGGGCATCACATTTCAGGGTCTTTGTTGGTCGTATCCAACTGAGGTTCTAGATTTGTTTTATCTAAACCTTGTGTCCCTCCTTGTGTAGAGGATTCTGTATGTGTAGGTATCTTTGTACCCTAAGTAGACTAATACAATTCTTTCAGTAGAATAGCCAAATCTATAATTTGTTTACTTGATCCGTCAAATTCTTCTCGAGAAACGGCATTAGACTAGTTAGAAGAAGACATGATTGGTTGTAGGCTCGTGGCCTTTTTAGATTTTGAGCGAGTAACAGGCCCAATTGTTTCCCTACAAAAGACTTATGTAGTTTAGTCTTAGGGATAATGAAAATGTTTACATGCTATGTGATATATCCGTGTTAGGAATATTATCCTGCAAAAACGGATGTTAATTTGATAGCATGTTATGTATGTACAAATATTCTTTATATTTTCCATTACATAAAGATGAACATGGAATAAAATTACAAGTAAATGCTTTTACAAGTAATTGAAAATGGAAAGCATGAAGAGACTTTCCTCCTTGTTTGGTTTACCAGAGGTTGACCTATCTTAGGGTTACTCTCGCGACTTTTTTGCATGAAGGTCCCTAGATCATCGCAATCTACTTGACGGGAAGTTAATCCAGTCTTTCAACTAGAGAAAATCTGGGTGGTACCTTTCTTAAGCCTGGTTGGAATTAGTCTCCCTATGAGTCCAGTAATCAAACACCGATAGGATAGCCTCCTAATGGAGGAACCACACAACATACATTCACATACAACATGTCTCATCGTTTATGAAAATGATGACATGTGCGAAGCACTACTATCACAGATAGATATATTGCAGTGTAGTAAGTAAAATGCATTCGTACACATTCATTATAAATGTAAATGCAACATTCATACACAAACATATAAGAATTTTGAAAAGCTTGTAGTAGCAGCTTAAACCCTCTTACTGGTGTCCCCAGCAGAGTCGCCACCTGTCGACGTCGGGATTTTTATTTGTCCCTTTTCGTTTCTTGTTCTTTGGTGTTCTCATGTTATGTGAGATTTGTTTGAAAAAACAAGTGAAAAAGGTCCGACATTTGTAATGTCGACGATTTGACTGTAAGAGTCGCCAGTTGGTGTTTTTAACTGGTTGCACCAATGCAACCGAGAAAAGGTTTACACATTGACATAATGATGTGACACTGCTAAACGGGTCTGTGAAACCGAGATTCATTTAGGTTCGGGGGTTTAATTATGCGGAGGAAAGGTGTTAGGCACCCCCCGACATCCGTGTTTCCACGGTGACCACCACTTTTCAAGAAACTGTTATATGAATGTGTGTGTGTGTGTGTGGATCAATGTGCAATTTATTTGGAAGTAGTGCGAGGCCTCATTCGCACCTATATACAAAGGGTTTGAATTTATAGAAAAATTCAGTTTTAAACATGATATAGCAGTGAAGTTTTGTAAAAAGAGGTTTTTCAAACCCTGTGCTCAATAGTAATTGAGACCTTTTCATACTTCCATTTTATTATTAAATGTTCGGCTTGTTTTCTTTATTTTTTAGATGCGAAACATCTTCAAGAAAATAATATACAGCAGTGCCCAACTCCTTATGGGCATGACAGCCATCTAAGGAAATTCGAGAACATCAGTAAATAATGTACAAGCCGCCATAAATTTGAAAATGTCCATCACGGAGGCAGAATCTAGATTCAAGATGGTGAATCTGTGATCACATGATTCCTAGGCTCACATGATGTCATGATTTATATAAAAAGTAGTAAGTAGTTATATATAAAAGTCAGAAAATATATATATCTGAGACATGATCAACCACCATGAAGCACCTCCATGGGGGATCAGAAATGTAAATATATAAAAGTGGTAAATATATATATATATATATGGACATGATCAACCACCATGAAGCACCTCCATGGGGGATCAAAAAAGTAAATAAAGCTGTAAAAGACGATCAACCGTCATGAAGTAAACTCCAGGCGGGACTAAATGTAAAGAAAGTAATAAAGACGATCAACCGCCACAAAGTAAACTCCAGGCGGGACTAAATGTAAATAAAGCAGTAAAAGGCCTCGAAGTAAACTCTAGGCCTGACAAAAATATAAATATATATATATAAGCGTTAAACGTATAGGATGTTTCTTAATCCCGGCTCGGTTTATCATTTCAGCGATTTGTCGCTATATATATATAAGCAATAAACGCACCAGATATAAAATCTAGGCTCATCGAACAGAGTTCGACAACAGTTCATATATATAAGTATATATATATATATATAAGCAGTAAACGCTCTAGATGTAAAGTCCAGGCTCATCGTATGTAGTCGACAATGATTTATATATATATATATATATATATATATATATATATATATATATAAGTAAGTAAGCGCGCTCCGCACATAAGTTCAGGCTCAATCGAGGCATAACTCGATAATGTTAGTCCATATATAAATATATATATATATACATATATAATTATATATATACAGACAAAAATGAAATCCATAGACCGAAGTCTGGGCATACATACACAACACGACTCTTAATGTGAAGAATAGTGTGTGCAAAGATGAAGAGAAAGGCTTTATAGAGTGTGAGAAGGCTTATAGTGGGCTGCCAAGGCAGGCTTCTATGACTCTAGATGGATAAACACTCAGCTCCCGCTGATAAAATATAGTTATATGTAAGCTAACATGTGTTTAAAATGAGAAAGCACTCAATATGGGGTGTGTACAGAGCAAATTGGACAGGGCTTCCTCGCCTTTTTCCTCTTATAAATAGCCACCCCAAGCCCTCTATTTATAGATGGGGGAGCCGCAGAAGCACCTGCGGCTGCCAAGGGTGCCCCGGGCTCGCCGGGTCCCGTTGTCTCGAAGTACCTGCACTCGTGCACTGTGATGTCCGATCGAACTTGCAGAACTTCAATCCGAGCATCCGAACGAGGTGTACCAGACCTTCTTTGGACCATTTTTGTCGAGAGTTACGCAATGACATGGGATTATAGGTTGTACGAAGTCAGGAAGAGGGGACCATGCCCATGGTCTTCAAGCTTCAAATTCTATCCGGTGTGCTGCCACGCGTAATAGTCACTCGGGATTGGAACTCCTTGGCTCTTGTGGGACATTGT
The DNA here is from genome assembly GCA_020205615.1 of Panax quinquefolius. Lineage (NCBI taxonomy): Eukaryota > Viridiplantae > Streptophyta > Magnoliopsida > Apiales > Araliaceae > Panax > Panax quinquefolius. The sequence goes on along the minus strand of CM035154.1, from coordinate 103,737,387 downwards.
TTTGTAGAAGTATATGTATGAAATGTTTGGACTGCACGCTGGGGTTGAGGTGGCAAGATGACGATTTGACTCCTCACCGGGGTTATCTCCGATTTGGGCTGATAGCAAACGTTGCTCAGGGTTACATCTGAGATTGGACTGCTGCAAGTGTTTGAATTCCGCAAGGTCATCTGTAAGTGTGCCTGTCTTCCTAGTGTTATCTTCGGGTCTTTGGAATGAGTGCCTCGACAGAAGGTCTGAGATTGAAGTTGATCGCATGCATTTGAAATAAGCATTTCTGGAGTTATCACCGGAACTGCAACAACATTCCTTGGGGTTATCTCCATGGACGAAACTCGGGTTATCTCCAAGGTTGGAATAGAGATTTTCGGTGTGTGTTTCGGGGTTGAGACTGAACTTCCTGTAGTATCTGGAATGGACGTGAGTTGTCTTCCAGGGTTATCTCCGAAAGACGAATCTACCCTCCTGTAATGTTAGTAACAGGTGTGCAGAAAATTTCGAGTGTCTACGGGTATGTATGACTATGGAAAAGATTCAAACGATCCGACAACGTATAAAAACCTCACAAGATCGACAAATGAGTTATGTTGATCTTCATCAAAAGGACATGGAATTTAATATTGGAGATCATGTGTTGTTACGTGTTGCTCTATGGAAAGGAGTTATGAGATTTAGAAAGAGAGGAAAGCTCAATCCTTGATTCATTGGCCCACTTATAATCCTCGATTGAGTATGAACTGTGGCCTATAGACTCGCCTTACCGCCAAGTATGTCTCATGTTCATAATGTTTTTCACATATCTATGTTATGTAAATATGTGAAAGACCCGAACCACATTATTAAATTAGAACCGGATGAGATAGCGAAAGATTTAACGTATGAAGATGTACCTATTAAAATCTTGGATAAGAAAGATCATATTCTACGCTCCAAAGTTATACCTCAAGTTAAAGTTTTGTGTAGAAATCACGATGTTGAGGAAATGACCTGGGAGTTAGAATCTGAAATGAAGTCAAGGTATCCTCACCTCTTTGGCATACCAGGTATGTACCCTAATTTCGAGGGCGAAATTTCATAAGAAGGGGAGGTTGTAAGACCCCAACTTTTATGAATAAAAAATAATTTTTCTCGAAATATATTTTTGAATATTATGGTGCGGATTTGATATAATGTTATAGTTGTGGGTAATATTTAAAAATTTTACAAAGTAAGCAAGTGGTTATATAATATTCGATTAGTCGGGAAATATTCGTACGACGACACAATCATTGGTGGACCCCCACAACGGAAGTATTGTTGTAGTTAGAAAATGACATAATTATCTTTTTATAAAAATAACGGCAAAAGTTTTACCGTTAAACTGTTGAACTACCCGGTGGTAAAAGTATAGTAATACGCGTGGTTGCATAGTAGCACACGGTATTAATTATTGATGCTTACGTGAGAAGTCACTCAGTTATACTCAATTATTGCTACAGTAATTGCTGCATAATATCTCTCATATTATTGATTCAATTATTATTACAGTATCAATATTCTATATTATTGAATTAATAATTAAGATGACAAAGTTATTCATATTATTATTTACAATATTGACGATGTCTAAAAAGTTCTGTCGAGGAGAGGTTTGGTCACCTAATTATGTGCCAATAGTGAGAAATCCTTATCGGAAAGCCATCTCTTTCCTGGAAATGATCTGGTTGTTAAATATTGTGAGTTATAATATTAATGATGAATAAGTTCGTGTTGATTAAAGATGAATTTGATAGTTCCATTATGTTGGGATTAGTAGTGTTAGTGGAAATTGACATTTATTTCGATAATAATTGATTTCTGGAAGTTATATTGACTAATCGGGTAATTAATCGGATAAATGAGCAATTAATTGCTATTAATTCACATGCTTATAACTATTTGTTCACATGTGTGTACTATTGATTCACATGCATGTACTATTAAGGGAGGTGGTGCAAGATTTATAATACTTGCATGACTAAATTAACAATGGAGGTATAGATAAAGGTACTATACTGTAATTATTTTTTTCATATATATAGAACTATTGATTCATATGAATGTACTATTGATTCATATGATGTACTATTAGGGGAGGTGGTGCAAGTTTGATAATACTTGTAGGACTAAATGAAAAATGAAGAAAAAGATAAAGGTATTATACTGTAATATTTCGAGTTCCAAAACATGCAATTATAGAAACTATATTTTCCTATAAATAGAAGCTCATTCTTCTTCCATTCTCACCAATTCACTAAGACTCACAAGAGCAATTATAGAGAGAGAAGTTATAGAGAGAAAAAAGAAGAGAAGTCTGCTACCTCACTATTCCAGTATCCAGTCTTCTTCTGAGGTAAGGGATATTATATTTTTTAGTATTCGTAGTAATAATATTTTCTTCCATACTCTATAGTATGTGAGTAATATTATTTCGTTTCATATTCCTAATTCTACACTCATTCTGTTAAAGTATTGCTTATATACTCCGTGAAATTAGTAGAATATCCTTGATATTTGCACTTCATCCACTATCTTTTCATGGAAATATTATTATGAGCTTTGTTGATAATTATTGATCTTTTTATACCAGAATACTATTCATGAGTTACTATTTATAAGTTACTATTCACCCAGTTACTATTTATTCAAATATTATTCACTCGGGTATTCGAGGCAATTTTAATGCCAGAGTACTATTCACGAATTACTATTCACGGGTTACTATTCACCCAATTACTATTCACTCAAATATTATTCACTCGGGTATTTGGAGAACTTTTCATGCCGGGATACTATTCATGAGGTACTATTCTCGAAGTACTATTCACAAGGTACTATTCACGGGGTACTATTCACCCAAAAAATATATTTCTTTTCTGTCCAAATTATTTTTGATACATGAATATTATTCTTGAATTTTACTCCACAAAGCAGTATCATGTTGATAATTTGGATATTTTTAAACTCTGTATAAATTTAAAGTCTTTAAAATTTATTCTTGATTTCGTTTGATTAATGCTTATATCATTGTCATCATCCTAATGCTTATATTGTGATAAAAGTCATCTTTGGCTTACGTGCATTGATGGACTGTTGATTGGTATGATTATGACCATGGATCATTCGGTATAATCGTGACCCGTAATGTTACAAATGATGTGGTAAAAGTCCTCATTGGCTTGTAGTGCATTGATGGACAGTTGTTGGTATGATTATGATCAGGGATTATTTGGTATAATCATGACCATTGATGATTACATGAATATCCTTGGCCCGTAGTGCAGGGATGATTCCATGATGTGGTTTATTTATTAAGCTGAGTCTCAACGATAAAATTGATGAAAAACTTTTTAAATCATAGAAGATAGTAGATATCATGCTCTACTTGACTCTTCTAATGGATTGCTTGTTCGCACTGATTAAACTTGATGTTTATTGTATTTTATCGGTTTTTAATCTTTGTTGAAGACTAATGATAATTTATTTTGTATTATCTTAGTCATAATATTTCTTACTGGGCTAGTTGAGCTCACCCTTTTGCTTTCATTGTTCTCTTCAGGAAATGAGAACGTAGCCGGGACTAGTAGGGGAACGGAGTGATGGTCCAAGATGATGTTATAGTAGTCCTCACTATTCTATAAAATATTATGATAATAAATGTAATGAGGACTCTATTTGAGTTTGGATATTGTCTAGAAAACAATATTCATGTAAAAACTCTCAGCTCATGTTGTATAATTAAGTTTGTATTTGTATTCAGTACCATGTATTTGGCGACCCAAGATGGGTGATGTATACCTATTTTGGGGGCATCACATTTGGTCTCAAAGCTTAGGGATATGATCACTGGCTGAGATGTGAGACAAGAACTAGGAGGGGAGAGACGGGGAATTCCTTCGCTAGTATGACCTACCTAAGTTTATTTGGTATTTAATTGGTCGGTCAGAGTATAGGGATAATATGTGACATGTCAATTAACCCTTGTTTTGTGGAAATGTTTGAAAATGACATCTGAAAATGTTGAGATCAGAAATGAAGCACATGAGACCGTTGAGTCACCAACTATCAATACCCAAGATAATGTGCAACAGGAAGACAATAATCCTCAGGTAAACAACAACACTAATCAAATGATGAACGATGGGATGTTCAGAGGCTTTATGCAATTCATGCAACATCAGGCGAGAGCGACCCCTGTTCAAAATACGGGTGGAAACACTGGCAACTCTTCGGACGGTCACCGCTAAACAGTTCAAGGAGCTGGGACCACCGAAGTTTTTGGGAGAGCCAAAACCACTTAAGACGGAGACATAGATAAAGCATATCACCAATATTTTTAATGTCTTCGGATGCTCCGAGGAGCAAAAGGTTCCCTTTGCCACCTTCATGTTGCGAGGAGAGGCAGATTACTTGTGGGAATCTATAAAGCGTACTCAGCCTGCCGCACTAAAGATGTCTTGGGAGAAGTTCCAAGAACTGTTCAACGACAAGTACTTTCCCGAAAGTATTCGTCACATGACGGAGGTAGAGTTCATCAAACTAGAGAAAAACAATATTGTTAGATCCTGAATTTTATGAAATAAAAGTATTCAATTTTTCTATTTTGGTAAATAGTTAAATTGATAAGAGTTTAAAGTTAAGGGTGATATGTGAAAATTTTTCAAAGTAAGCAAGTTGTCATAAAATAACCGGTAGTAAAAGTACAGTAATACGTGTGGTTGCATAGTAGCACACGGTATTAATTATTGATGCTTACGTAAGAAATCACTCAATTATACTCAATTATTGCTACAGTAATTGCTGCATCATATCTCTCATATTATTGATTCAATTATTATCACAGTATCATCTGTATAATATGTTATATTATTAAATTAATAATTGAGACGACAAAATTATTCATATTATTATTTGCAATATTGACAATGTCTAGAAGTTCTGTCAAGGAGATATTTGGTCACCTAATTGCGCGCCAATAAGGAGAAATCCTTATCGGAAAGCCCCCTCTTTCCTGGGAATGACCTGGTTGTTAAATATTGAGAGTTATAATATTAATGATGAATAAGTTTGTGCTGATTAAAGATGAAATTGATAGTTCCATTGTGTGGAAATTATTAGTGTTAGTGAAAATCGACATTTATTTCGATAATAATTAATGTCTGGAGGTTATATTGACCAATCAGGTATTTAACCGGATAAATGAGCAATTAATTGCTATTAATTCACATGATTATAACTATTTATTCACATGTGTGTACTATTGAATCACATTCATTTACTATTAGTGAAGTTGGTGCAAGTTTGATAATACTTGCATGACTAAGTTAAAAATGGAGGTATAGATGAAGGTACTATACTATAATTAATATTTTCACATGTTTAGAACTATTGAGTCACATGATTTACTATTGATTCGCATGATTTACTATTAAGGGAGGTGGTGTAAGTTTGATAATACTTGCATGACTAAATTAAAAATAAAAGAAAAGATGAGGGTATTATACTGTAATATTTCGAGCCCGAAAATGTACAATTATGGAAACTATATTTTCCTATAAATAGAAGTTCATTCCTTCATTATTTTTCACCAATTCACTAAGTCTCACAAGAGCAATTATTATAGAGAAATTATAGAGAGAGAAGCTATAGAGAGAAAGAAGAAGCGAAGTCTGCTACTTCACTATTCTAGTATCCAGTCTTCTTCTGAGGTAAGGGATATTATTATTATAGTAAGGGGTATTATTTCTTTCGTATTCATGGAAAGAGCTTTTGTTATTCCATTTTTTATTATTATATTGGAATAACCTATTTATTCAAAGTACCGCATACATGGTGAAATTCTTCTGTTATTTCATTCTTTATTATTCTGTTAGAATAACCCGCTCATGCGATATCTATCGCATGCCTGGTGAATTCTGTTATTATTCCATTTTTTATTATTACATTGGAATATCCTGTCATGCGTGTGGATTACGCATGACTGGTTCCATTCTTTATTATTTTGTTGGAATATCCATGCATGCGGATTACGTATGCACCTTTGACCTAGTTCTATTCTTTATTATTCTGTTGGGAATAACCTGTCTGTGCGGTCTATCGCATGCATGGTAAATTCTTCTATTATTTCATTCTTTATTATTATGTTGGAATAACCTGTCTATGTGGATTACCGCATGCATGGTGAATGATCCTTTGTATCCATTCTTTATTAAATTGTGGAAATGATCTGTCTACGTGGATTACTGCATGGCGGGTGAAAATCCATTTGCAGTTTGGTATATTCTATTATACTCGTATGAGATATCATTTCTTTTGTACTCGTCATGGAATATCATTTTCTTTGGTATTTTTTTTACCAATTACTATTCACGATTTACTATTCACCCGATTACTATTCACTCTAGTATTATTCACTCGGGTATTCGAGGCACTTTTCGTGTCGGAGTACTATTCATGGTTTACTATTCACCCAAATTACTATTCACCCGAATATTATTCACTTGGGTATTTAGGGTACTTTTCATGTCGGGGTACTATTCACGAGGTAATTTTCCCGAAGTACTATTCACAGGGTACTATTTACCCGAAAAATATATTTCTTTTCTGTCCAAATTATTTTTGGTACATGAATATTATTCTTGAATTTTACTCCACAAAGCAAAGATCATGTTGACAATTTGGATATTTTAAACTCTGGATAAATTTAAAGTCTTTAATATTTATCTTTGATTTCGTTTGATTAATGCTTATATCATTGTCATCATCCTCATGCTTATATTGTGATGAAAGTATATCTTTGGCTTACGTGCAAAGATGGACTGTTGATTATTGGTTTTACAGTTGTATATCTTTGGCTTACATGCTAAGATGAACTGTTGATTGATATCTTTGGTCGTAGTGTAAAGATGAACTGTTAATTGATAGCTTTGGCCCGTAGTGCAAATATGGACATGTGTATAACATGATCATGACCACTTGTGATACTAATGAATATCCTTGGTCGTAGTGCAGGGATAATTCGATGATGTGATTGGCAGGATCATGACCATTAGTTAACAGTTGAATGTCTTTGGCCGTAATGCACTGACAGGCAATTGATTGGTATGATCATGACCATTGGTTTTATAGTTGAATATCTTTGGCCAGTAGTGCGAAGATAGACAACTGATTGGTATGATCATTGTTATTACATTTGAATATCTTTAGCCTTTGGGGTAAGGATATTGAGTAAATGTTCTATTAAACCTTTGTAGCAAGGAGAAATTGTTGATTCACATTATTATAAACATGAATTATGAATTTAACTAACATCTTTGGTGGTTCAGGTGAAGACAGGTGATGAAAGTTCTATTTGTCTTGGGTATAATAAAGATCTGTTGATGAGTATTACAGGGATAAAATTGATGATAAACTTTTAAATCATAGAAGATAGTAGATATCATGCTCTACTTGACTCTTCTAATGGATTGCTTATTCCGCTGCCGTTGTTGATCTAAAACTTGTTGTCTATTGTATTCTATCAGTTGTTATACTGTTGAAGGCTAAGGATAATTTATTCTTCATTATTCTTTGTCATAATATTTCTTATTGGGTTAGTTGAGCTCACCCTTTCTTTCACTGTTCTCTTCAGGAAATGAGAATATAGCTGGTCCGAGTCGGGGAATGGAGTGATGGTCCGAGATGGTGGCTATAGTGTGATAATAATTGTAATGAGGACTCTATTGAGTGTGGATATTGTCTAGAAGGCAATATTCATTTTAAAACTCTCAACTATGTTTTGTCGTATTTTGCACGACAGTTGTATAATTAAGTTTGTAGTTGAGTTCTGTACCATGTATCTGGCGACTCAAGATGGGTGATGTATACCTGTTTTGGGGGCGTCACAGTTGGTATCAAAGCTTAGGGATATGATCCCTGTCTGAGACGTGAGACAAGAACTAGGAGGGGAGAGACGGGGAATTCCTTCGCTGGTATGACCTACCTAAGTTTATTTGGTATTTAATTGGTCGGTCAGAATATAGGGATAATATGTGGCATGTCAATTAACCTTTGTTTTGATGATGTATTCTAGAATGATATCCGAAATACAAGAGATGAGAAATGGAAAAATCATGATAGAGAGGAAATAACCGGGAAGGTACAATCTGAAAAGAAAACACGGTATTTTCATCTCTTCGAACTACCAGGTACGTAAATTTTGAGGGCAAAATTTCATAAGGAGGGGAGATTGTGAGATCCCGAATTTTATGAAATCAAAGTATTCAATTTTTCTATTTTGGTAAATAGTTAAATTGATAAGAGTTTAAAGTTAAGGGTGATATGTGAAAATTTTAAACCTCTGTAGATATTGGTTTCCTGGAAATCTATCCATATTTGAATCTTCATTTCCAATTACTATCGGGTTTTCATTAATTTGAGCTAAGGTCAAGTTGAGACGTCTGATATTATCACCAAGTGACTTATTTCTGGGATTGTTGTTCAAAGTTAATCGGTAACTTAATGAAATTATTTTGCTTGAACTTGTAGTGAGTACGCCTTGATTTGTCAACATGATTCCTCGAATTAAGCAATATTATTCCTTTACCAGATCTGACAATCTGATCATTTTCCCCTTCAACTCATCGGACTCATCTCGAGATACCACAACCTTGTTTGTGGGTGGAGAGTTGGTTATGGATATGGGGTCTAGGCCTTCTTATGGAGTTCTTACTTCTATCTCGCTAGCTTGAGGATTTTCTGATCCTCCGTGTGTAATTATAATTTAGATCTATCCCGGTGCTTCTTGACCCGCTCATGTTCACTTCTTCTGTATTGTGCTACAGCAGAAGATTGGTATTGAAATTTAGCTGGTTAGCTCATTTGATCAAAATATCACCACTTTTGATCAGATTTTGGATTTTATGCTTTAAGGACCAACAATCATGTGTATCATATCCTGGAGATCCTGAGTGGTAAGCACATATTTCGCTTGGATTGTATCTTTTGCTTTTTGGATCCAGAGGTAGAGCCAATTTAGTAATTTTCTTGTGGTCCATTAATAACACAATTATGTTCTCGAGGGAATCGCTTAGTGGAGTGAATACCCGATTTTTTGTTCTTTTAAATTTTCTTTGTCTGTCCTGGCTTTGAGTGAATGTGGCTTGTTGTTGCAATGACAAGTCATCTCCCTTCATCCCAATGGGGGGACTATGGTTGGGGCTCCTAGTTTGGCCCTGTAAAACAAGGGATACCTCTTCTTCGCTCTCATGTTGACTTCTTTTAGGTGTGCTCCCATAATTCACCGACTGAAGGTGTTCACCGACTTCTTCTAAATCTGTATGATCGTTGATTTTTCCCACTTTCAGGCCCATCTCTGCCATTTCGCCATGTTTGATCATCTCCGAGAATGGCTTGCCTATTCTCGCTAGGACTTTTTCGTAATAAAGTGCTTCTTGGATGTCAATGAATGTCATCACCATCTCAGCTTCATCCATTGATGGGCTCACTTGGCCTGCCATGCATCTCCAACTCAACGCGTACTCCCTGAACGATTCATTACTTAGTTTCTTAACTTAGGTTATTTGGTAGCGATCAGAGGCTATTTGGGATTGGAAGCTATATTGGTAGAGGAAGGCGTGGGCTAAATATTCCCAACTATGGATCTTGGAATTATCAATCCGGGCATACCAAGTTCGGGCTTCACCAGTAAGGCTCTTTTGGAATAACTACATTCGGAGGCATTCATCCTCTGCATAGGATTCTAACTCACCTATGTATACCTTCAGATAGGTGTAAGGGTCGCCTAAACAGTTGTATTTTTTAAATTTTGGGACTTAAAATTTATCTGGATATCTGGCCCATGGGAAAATACAAAGGTCGAAGTAATTAAAACTTCTGTGGGATCCTATCCCCTTGATAGATCGGATAGCTTCCTCCATCAGTTTGACCTACTTCTTGATGTCTCTTTGTCTTCTCAGAGTTATATCACTTCCCTGATCAGATTTTTATTTGGGTCCTTTTTAGCTGATCTGACGTTGAATGGGGATATCAGAGTTGACATTTGAGAATCATTATCATTTCCTATCACTCGCATATCTACCTGAGTAGAGGATTCGATCTCAGTTTTCAGTTTGGATTCTTGAGTTACTTTGGACTATTCTCTTAACAGGACGGTCATCTCAACAATTTGTTTCTTAAACTCTTCTCGAGATACAGGAATAGATTTTGATGAACTTCCTTCAGCCATTTTAACTGGTAGTGATCATGCCTTCTTGGCTCAGAATTGAGTTCTAGGATCAATCTACACAAAATCGATATCTAGTTTAGTCTTCATAATAGTAGATGGTATGGATGCATGATATGTTATGCATCAGTTTAGGGTTTTTAATCTTTTCCTACAGAATAAAGGGTTAGTTATCTTAATGAAAGGATAAGAAAGATATACAAATGACAGTTTTAAGATGGATAATATTTGTATATTCGGGAATTAAAAGGGCATAAAGAGTCATCCAACACATTTGGTTTATTTGAGGCTGACCTATCATAGGTTACTCTCACGGGCTTTTTGAAATTGGTTCCCAGATCTTCGCAATTTACTTGATGAAGACATTCATCTTTCAATTAGAGCGGATCTGAGTGGTGTCTTTCCTGAGCCTCACTAGAGAACACTCTTTAGAGTCCAGTAATAAATAACTGATGGGTTCTCCTTCTAATGGAGGTACCACACAACATACATTCATCATCCTCACCGGATGCAATATGATGACATTGTGCGAGGCACTAATATAAAGCACTTAGAGAGTAGAGATATTTATCACACACAAAATCATTCACACAAAAATGCACATACAGAATGGAAACCAAAAAGATTGAACGCTGCTTAAGCCCTCTGTAGTCCCAGCATAATCGCCACCTGTCGATGCCGGGAAAAATTTCGCATTATATGGTTTCGTTTTTCCTTTTTTCCTTTTTTTGATTTGTTTATACCCATTCTATTTTGATAGGTCGATTGATTTGATTAAAAGGTGGGGTTTTAGGAAAGGATTGACATTTAGTCGACTTATTTTACCAATGTTTGATTTTATTGATGTTGATGATTGGACCAAATGAGACAGAGCCGTCAGCTGGTATGGTTTAAATGAATCTATCAACTCATTCGAATTTTGAAGGTTTTCATAATATGGTCCAATATGTGACTCCGTAGGATTGGTCTGGAAACCCCATATCCATAGAGTTCGGGGGCTTGGTTAAGTGAGGGGAATGTGTTAGGCACCCCCCGACTTCCGTGAAAACACGGTTACCGCATCTTATTGATTTCATATGCATAAAGTGTGTGTTTTTATTGTGCTCAGTGATTTTGTTTTAAAGTCTTTTCTAGGATTTATTTGTGTTATTTGAAAGTCTTCTTTGTTCCTCTTTTGCACCTATGTACGAAGGATGTTATTTAGCAAAAAGTTTATTTTAAACAAAATATACATTTTAAATGATATCTTAGAATAAAACATAATTTTCAAATCCTTCGCCCGAATAGTAATCGAGGACCTTTGATACTTTCTTTTATCTTTATGTTTATTAGATGATCTATTCAAATCATTCTGCATGAAAGCTCTTTATGATTTTATTAGAAAATCGTTTTGAGTGATAATGCATGCAATAAAGAGCCAAAAAAAGGTCGGATCATAATAGGACATGAAAGCCATCTTGATTAATCCAAACACCCACAAGCATAATTTTCACTATCACGGGATCTTAAATCCGAATTCTTGGGACGAAACCCTTGAACTCGTTTTAAGATCCAATATTACATGTACAATTATTTGCAGTATTTAAACGTTACATTTAACCAAAAAGTCCATTATAAGAATCTAGTTAAGATCCTTTCATTAGATCTCAACCCCGGGATTCCTAGGCTCACATTGACATGTTTAAATATGTATATACAACATCCTAGACTTGATGCTAGGTGATTTCATCGCTTAAAATCCCCATATCGAGCTATTAGGATCTCCTCGCCTTTAGATACAGATCTAGGGCTCTACAAAGTGACTGGGACTGACCAAAAGCAGTAAAACATCTAGATATATCATGGATCTAAGCCAATCTGGCATATAGGTTAGAGCATCATGCTTCATAACTGTTCAAATTGCTAGATTTGGCTAGATCTAGGTAGATCTAGTCAAATAACTTGACTTACAACTGAATATACATAAATTATCTGGTAAAAAATTAATGTTTACCCAATAATACAAAATATATATGTGGAACAACAAATTTAACCAGTAAAAATTGCTATAATTACATAAATATAGTATTTATAACAACATTTACAAAGAAAGTGGCTAAATTGAGTGTTTTTCACCTTGGGGGACGCGTGAACAAGCTTCTTTTGTCTTGGGATCAACTTATATCACTCGAAACTTACAATATGTATGATATATAATATCAAACAACTCAAAGATGGTAGATGTAAGACCCGAGCCCTTTCCCTATCTAGCTTCTCTCTCTAGCTTTTCCTTCTTGCATCTTATGATTATTGAGCTTCCTTCTGCTGATCATATTACATCCAAGCTAGCCGCAGGTATATCTATGAAAGGAGTAGTTACACCTGAGGGTGGGCCCACTGGGTCTTGCTATCTAGAAGTTCATGCCTTAGGTCTCGATCCGATGAAAGTTGAGCTACGTACACAAAAATCTCAGAAAGTCTTTGCAAAAGGCTGCAAAATGAGTTTAGGTCTTACTGACTCGGAGTTCGAGAAGATGATGCAATTAGCTAAAAGGTATATTCCTGCTCCTGAGGGTCATCAATCGGCTCATCTTCGATAGCTCGCGGTTCATTGGTTGTTGTGGTGACGTCTTATGGTCACATCCTCAACTTTGCGATCCTCGTTCAGTTCGCATCATGTTTGGGCATCTTTGGACCTTGATCTCTCGTCAGGGTTGTCGTCGGGGTGAAATGATGTTTTTACCCTACTTCGTAGCTGTCTCCGAAGTGAAATGATATTTTTGCCCTCCTGCAGGGTTAGTCCAGGGAAAGCGAAATTTTTAGTGTCTACACTACTCATTCCATACATACATTCATATATCCTTAAGATATAGTTAAATCTCCAAAATATAACAATACATTTTCTCAAATCCCTGATTTTATTACCTTAAAATCTTCATACATACAAACAAAGGTAATTACATTATTCTTTTCCTTTATACACATGTGACTTTTATCCGCCACAATAGATACAAATAAAGTTTAACAAATTACACTTCAATACTCGACTTGATCTTCCTCTAATCTTCACTGGATCCTTCAATTCTTTCTATCTTTGCTGAAAATATTTTTATTTTAAGTAAGTGAGAGCATTCGATTGCTCAACAAGTTCTAGCAGTTGAATAACAACAAAATCAAGAATCAAATATTGTTTTTCTTATAAAACTTCAATAACTGAACAAGAGTTATGAAGCAGCTCGAATAACAAGAATAAATTTTGATTCCTATCATTTTAAAACATCAATAACATCTATCTTCTCATATATATTCTTTAACACTTCTAGGACTTAACTCATCCCACACAACAATATATGTGAAAAGAATGACCTTTTCGACATACATTTACCAAACACAATACATATCACACATCAAGTTCTCAATAGTTATCAATATAGTAAGCTGAGTGGCTCCCCACCAAAAACTAATGAATTAGTTTTCGTCTCATCTACATTGTCTTTCACAGTAAGTTAGATTGGTTACTATCTCATCTTAAACCTCTGCCCATATAAAGGAGTTGTTTAACTCAATGACTACAAGCTAACAATTCAAAAGCACGACCATACAAACACTTTAACTCAATTAAGATCTTAACATCCTGTCCAGCTAAAACCATTAGCAAAAACTTAATCTTATCGCAGTTCATGAATAAACAAAACTCTTACAACTTGAACAGTCTATTCAAAGAACAGTTCATCTTAATAGCATATAAGTGCATAAAATTGGCACGTGGCTTCATTCACAATAAACATCTTTTACAAATATAACACATTTGCACATAGATAAAACTTCTTCAAGTATAACATTTGAGTAAGTTTAAAGAAACTAGCATTAATTTCACAATATGAATGAAGATAGGAAAGTTGCCTTAAGCGTTGCTTACAACTTATGCTATACTGCTCTTTTAAATACGTATATATCACATAAGTATAACACATACCAACAAGTCATATATTTGACTTACACATTGGTTTAAATTAACTTTAGTTTCTTATTATTCGTGTTTTATAACCTAAGTTCACGCAACTAAACTTTAAGATTGTCTTTTGGCGTTACAACATTTGTAGATGTCTTAACCCTTATAATCATCATCCACGATGGTTTCACATTAACTCTATCTCTTATCTTATAATGTCTGTTTCATTTGATTCGAAACAATTTACAATTTATTACCATTAACTCGGCTTTTCGACATTTACACGTCCTTCATCAAACTTCGTTGCTCTACGTTCAAACCATACACGCGTGTGTATGCTAAGCACGTTTATCTTACACGTACACTAAACATCTTTGTTGGTTTAAGTGTTTTAAGTTTACATTATTTACCTTTTAAACTTATGTTCAACATTTACTTAAGGTTTTAATCACTCACAATAGTGATACATTAAGTGAACTTTACGTTCATAATCATTACGAATAATTTCCCTGGGCATTGCCTTACACCGACGTTGCGATGCCCAATTACAAGAGCAACCTTCTGAAGTAGTGTTGCGGCACGGTCTTCCAAGCCTTGTCTGGCGTTGTGGCGTCATGCCTAAATTCTGGAAAATTTTCTAAGTTTTCCACTACGGTTGAGACGCTAACTTTACAATCTTGTAACTTCATCGTTCCAACTCGGAATGAATCCGTTCTTGAGCCTACTTCTTGCCCTCATTACATACAACTTTACATGGACAAAACTATTTTCTAAATCCTTTAACAAGCCTTTCAGTCGGCTCAAAATTCATTCATCACTCACTTTATGTCTTTTAATGTTTATCGCTCGTTCGTCCGTAACTTACTCATTCGAACCTGAAATGAGTTCGTTCTCGAGTTTACAACTCATGTTTTCCATGATTTATATCATTTTTATGAAACCTAAATTATTCATAATCATTAACTTACTTTCTAAATTTGTCTGGGAATCATACCGAACTAGAATTTTAACGCTTAACGTCTTTTACTTCAATTTTTGCCATAACTTTGTTGTAGCCTATTCTTAATCCGTTCCTCTTGGAACATTTCTTACACTTCTATATCTCCTAACCAGGTATATTACAATTAACATATATACGATGGTTTTAAACTTGTCCGTGAGCAACTCGTTCTTCGTTCGTTCTTCATTCTAATCGTTATTTTAAATACGATTTCACTTTACACATGCATATTAGTATTTTAAATCCACTAATTCTTCCTTATTTCTCCAGATCATTCATATGATTCATATGAATCATCTTACTACCACAAGCACTTCAGAAATCATATGAAAGCTAAAAAAGAAAATGATGAACATAAGCTTCAAATTCTTATTACTTCCTTATTCTTATTGTTAAACCATATTAAGATCATTTCTTATCATCATATACTTCCATAATCAATAACTTATGTGATTATATATATATATATATATATATATATGAAACCTAAAGAAAAATGGATTAAAACTAGGTTTTATTACCTTTCTTCTTTATTTTTTTTTTCTCTTGACAAAGCTTGCATGTGACGCCCCCAAATTTGGGTACCTTTTACCTTGAATCTGATACATTACAATACATCATTTCTATAACTATTGCGGAAGATATAAACATAAATTGTTTATACAATAAACTTTTACACATAATCCCCAAGGTCTATAACATTAACTTAATACTTACATTCAATATCTTACACGACATACAATGTCATTTGCCTTCAATACTATTACAAGTTTAACTGCAACATAATCCAATTCTGGAATTTGTCTTTGCCTTTGCCTGTATCCGAAGTTTTGTCGTAATCTGAAAATTTTATCATGATATAGCAAGGGTGAGTAACAAATTTTCCCAGCAAGTTTAAGTTCAAATGAAGATATATTATGGTTGAAAAGGAATAATAAGTTGACAAACTTTCAACAATATAATAATTGTGAAAGAATATGAATCAATTTCCATAACTAAATGACCGAGTCAATAAAGATGAATGGCCAACAATGAACATGAACAAATTTAACTGATGGTAATGAAGGTGATCAGCCTTTCATACATGATGAACATATACAACATGCACAACGAGCGAATCAATAAATCATAGATGTGGTATAATCAACAATTATTAACCATGAACATGTAATGAGTGGGTTTTATACCTACGAATCGGCCTCTAATTCGAGCTTAAACTATGTTGATCTTGTATATTTAGGTTTGTTTTTACTTGTTTATGTTTGTTTTATGTTTAGGTGGAATGGTGTGGCATTGGTGGAATAAAGGTGGCGTTGTGACATGAAGTGGCAACAAAATGAGTAAAAATTGTGCAGCTGCAGAACTACCCCCCCGCCGGGGCGGGAGTACTTGAGCAGGAATAGAATGACCCCCTGCCGAGGTGGGCCTTTATAGAGCAAAAACCCCCGCCCCGGGACAAGATCAAGAGGTTTGGTTCAATTAGAGTTCTGCAGCAGCGTGAAGGAAACAAGTTGGCATGGCTTGGGACTTCGTTTGGCGTCGGTTTATAGACTAAATACATGTCTTGTGCTGAATATAACATTACAACAAAAGGAGAATTAACGACAATCAATCAAGGAGCAATTTTGAGCCCTAATTGGAGCGAAGGATATTGGAGGAAAGAATTGAAGGTCAGAATCACGAAGATTAAGAATTGGAGCAAGTAGAAAGGTGGTTTGGTATCTATTCTACTTCTTTAATTCAATTATTATAATTGGGATGATGGATTCTTTTATGATTTTAGTTTTTATTTCATATATGATGAACTAACTTACTCTTTAGGCTTATAATGGATCTTTATTGTTGAACGATGATTATCATACCTTGAATTTAGTTTAGTAATCTATCAATTCAGTTTATCTATTGTGATTTGTGCTTTAATTTATGAATTACTTGATCACCAATTCTATATGGATTCAAGAAATGATGTATGAATCTAGACTTAGTCACTTTAGCATGTGTTCTTGAATTCTATGTTTGAATGGAATCTTGATGAATGTTAGGATAGAGATATACCTAGCATCGCATGTAATCAGGTAGAGAACTTGAATTTAAACCTTATTTGATTTTAATTCACATAGAGATATAGTGAATTAGTTGATTAGGGTGTTTGGCTTAATTTTCTCTAATTTGTGGATTTAAGTTAATATGGTATTAGTGCATCGAGAGATAGTTAATGTGGATTTAAGTGTTCTTGATTAATAAACTGAGATAGTGAGTTAAACTGGAATAAGGTGTGATAATTAGAGTGAGACTTAAAGTGAAGTTATAAGCCTAATTCTCTAATATTTGCTTGAAATTACGGTTTTTAAATTATGTTGATTGATTGGTATTTTTAATTCTTAGTTTTTCTTATTTATAATCATTATTTTGGTTAGTTAAATAAAATTTGGATTAATAGAAAGATGGTAATTGTTAGGATTAATTTCATACTAATCTCTGTGGGAACGATACTTTTACTTATCATTATATTACTTGTTAACCATGTGCACTTGCATGTGAGCGTAATTAGATTTCGACCACCAAGTTTTTTGGCATCGTTGCCGGGGAATAGTATTGATTTTAATTTTTTTTTTCAATATTAGTTTAATTAGTTCAGTTTTACTTAAACAATTTTTCTTTTGTTTTGTTCTTTCTTATTTTAGGTTCTTTGAGTTAGTTTATGTAAACTCGATCTAAGAATCCAGACTTGCTTCATTTCGAGGACGATATCGAGAAATGATTTTAAAGGCTAAGTAAATGGATTAAAGACACTAAGGAAAACTTCGAGAACTCTGAGAAGGAAGAAATAATGGCTGCAGAAGATCAAAAAGCGCTGAGGGATTATGTTATTCCTAAGGTGACTGAGCTTCAGTCGAGTATCACCAGGCTGTTGATTGTTGCAAATACTTTTGAGATCAAGCCGGGGACTATTAAGATGATTCAAAACTCTGTTCAGTTTAGGGGATTAGCCAATGATGATCTGAATGAGCACTTGGTTAGCTTTTTGGAAATCTGTGACACCTTTAGATACAATGGGGTGTCAGATGACGCAGTCAAATTTCGCTTGTTCCCGTTCACATTGCGCGATAAGGCAAAGAGTTGGTTACATTCTCTACCACCGGGATCGATAACTACTTGTGAAGACCTTGCTCAGAAGTTATTGGCAATATTTTTCCCACTAGTAAAAACTGTGAAGATGAGAAACGAGATCACCATGTTTGAGTAGCAGCATGGGGAGTCTTTATATGAGGCATGAGAACGGTACAAGGAACTACTCAGAAAGTGCCCTCATCATTGACTACCTAAATGGTTGCAGATGAATACGTTCTACAACGGGTTGAATGGGAATCTCAGGACAAGCATAGATGCAGCTTCAGGTGAAGTGTTTATGGCTGAGAGCTATGAGGAGGCATATGAGTTAATAGAAATAATGGAAACTAATAATTACCAGTGGCCTACAGCAAGGATGACACAACCCAAGGTAGCTGGGGTATTAGAGGTAGACGGGGTAATGGCGTTGGCGGCACAGATTTCAGCCTTATCAAAGAAAATGGATGCTCTGACAGGTGCACAACCACAACATGTGGCATATGTTTGTGAGTTATGTGCAGGAGAACATCCTACAAAACAGTGTGCCATCAACCCAGCATCGGTACAATTTGTAGGCAGCTATAATAGAGTTCAATAGAACATGTATCAGAATGCCTATAATCCTGGGAATAGAACTCACTACTAGAATACTAGGCAACTGAAACTAATTTTTAGAGACGGACAAAGTTCCGTCTCTAATGCTAGTAATTTAAGACGGACTTAGAAACCGAAATTTTGCTATGTCTCGACATGATTTGGAAGTAAAAAATCGAGACGGATTCTGAAACCACAAGCATCGTCTCAAATTTTAGAAACGGGATTAGAGACGGATTTAACCGTCTAAAAAAGTAAGTATTTTTTAGAAAATTATAAACTCATTTTTGAAACAGATTTGAGACCAACTGTGCTCGTCTCAGATTAATAATTAAAAAAAGAAATAAATATTAATGTTTAAAATGGAATAGAGACCGAAATATCCGTCTCTGAATTTTATTTTCTCTCCAAATATTAGTCTCCAATTCCATCCTTATTGTTAGAGACGAATTCGAGACGGATATAAGTATTTTAGTTCCCCCCCCCCCCCCCCCTCCAAAAAATTCCCTCCAACTATATCAAGAAAAAAAAAAGGAAGAAAAGAAATAAGACTAAATCGCGCCTAAGCAGCTCCCCTCGCCTCCAAGCCTTCAAACAACTGAACCAGCTCTCCAAAATCTCAATCTACACCCTCCCCTTGATAATTTCACCACCACCAATACCTTAAACCCTAAATCCTCTGCTCCACCCTTCACTTTTCAATGGACCCTCGTCGATCATCACGGGTACCCAAAGGAGGATAAAACCTCCGGCGTCGTTGTACGTCGTTTGGAAGGCCACTCCCACTTTGTGCAAGACATCATCCTCTCATCCGACGGTCAGTTCGCCCTCTCCGAATCTTGGGACGACGAGCTCCGCCTCTGGGACCTCGGCACCGGTGTTACCGCCTTCCGATTCGTTGGCCACACCAAAGACGTTCTTTCCGTTCCATTCTCCATCGACAACCGTCAGATCGTGTCCGCATCCCGTGACCGTTTGATCAAACTGTGGAACACTTTGGGCGAATGCAAGTACACCATCTAGGACGGTGATGCCCATAACGACTGGGTCAGCTGCGTGCTGTTCAGCCCGAACACGATCCAGCCGACTATCGTCTCTGCTTCGTGGGACAAAACAGTCAAAATTTGGAATTTGACCAACTGTAAGCTGAGGTCCACACTGACGGGTCACAATGGGTATGTGAATACAGTTGCGATTTCACCTGATGGGTCGCTGTGCGCTAGTTGGGACAGATGAGGTGATTTTGCTGTGGGATTTGGCTGAGGGGAAGAAACTGTATTCATTGGATGCTGTTTCAATTGTTCATGCTTTGTGTTTTAGCCCAAATAGGTATTGGCTATGTGCTGCCACAGAGGCCAGTATTAAGATATGGGATTTAGAGAGAAAGAGTATTGTGGTGGATCTTAGGGTTGATTTGAAGGCTGAATCAGACATGGCTTCTGAGGGAACTGCTACTCATACCAATGTTGGCAAAAATAAGGTAGAATTGCTTCAATCTTGTCTATATCCTTTGGTTTATAAATGTATTAGGTTGTATCAGTTGAAGGAAATTGGAAGCCTAATCATCTTTATAGTGGCCATATAATAAATGACTTGAAGCTTTTTTAATCTGTTGAATCTCTTGGCATATCTACTTGACAAGAAGTTAAAATCTTAGGGGTCTTCCTATTATGTCTTCAAATTTTATCAACTTGCTAACTGCAATCTTCAATTGCTGACATTGTGGGTCATTAAATGGTTCTTTCCTGTGCTGGTGCTTTGCTATTGGACGCGCGGTGTCTTGCATTTAATTGTTTGGTCTTTACGGCATCCTCTTTTCATTCTTTATATATTATTTGATCTATTGCAGATTGCAGAGTATGTGTTTGGAACGCTAGTGATGGTAGCTTGGTACATTCTTTGACTGGTCACAGTGCACTTGTAAGCGGTGTTCTATGGTTTTATTATCTTTTGACTAAATAATTGCGTTCATAAAATTCTTACTTGACTAGAGAATATCTTTTACTTGATTAGTACTGTCCTTTATGCAGAATCTGTCTTTTAATTTGGTTGTGATATTTATTTTACTTGGTATCATGTTGTTTTACTTTGTGTACCTTTTGGCAGACGTATGTTCTGGATGTTCATCCTTTCAACCCCCGAATTGATGAGTGTTGGGTATGATGGGAAAACAATAGTGTGGGATGTATGTTTTTTGTTTGTTCTTTATTGCAGTATATTATTCACCTGTGGTCCTTGTATGTTGAGATATTTTCACATGCTGAATTTTTAGATATGGGAAAGCACTCCAATTCGCATATATTATTCACCAGTGGTCCTTTTATATATAGCATTTGATAAGCAACTATTGTAGGGATGTCATTTTATATATAGTTTTTGGACTTAAGAGATGCAGTCACTATTCCAAATTGTTTCACAACTGACACCTATAGTAACATTTTTAGTTCAATTTGCTTTCAGCGGCTGGGGCGATGGATGTTTTCAACTTTACCCCACTGAATAGCAAGATTATTCGAGTTATGTATTCTCACCGGGACCCCAGTATTTGGAAGAGCGGAGCGGCAAATATATTTATCAAGGTACTAATTAACCACTGACAGCCTTCTGTGTTTCCATCTATAAAAATCACCATCTCACTTATATGGAATGCTTTGTGTCTATCTGGCTGCATCTGGGATTCATGTAAAATGTAGATTAGGATATGCTTTGTGAGAAGAACAAGGTTGCAGGTAACATTACTTTTTAACACTGCTATTGCGGTTCTTTACTATAGCATATGCTTTGTGATGGGTATTAATGTATCCGGAAGGAATTTGGGAACATGAATGTTATTTTGGTTCTACTGTTGGCAGATTTCCATTCAGTAGTTGTTATCTTTCTTTTCTCCTGCTTAAGGTTCAGACTAATGTTTCTGGATAACTATTTTTTTTCTGTAGCTGTGAAGAAGAGGCAAGAACATTGCAGCTTGTGCTCACTTTGTCTTACAACTGCTGCAAAGTGGACTGTTGGTTTCTGTCCTGGTTCTCCTCCTGTCTGTTCAATTATCTCTTGTTCTGTGTTATTCTTTTTCTCTCCCATTTTTCCTAATTGGTTCTCCTCCTTTGAATATCATTTTTAAAGGAATAAAAGTTGGGGTGGGACCTTACTGACACTAATAGTATATTTACTGACTTTTTTAATTCAAAAATATTTACTGACTTGTTGTTGCGGCAGTACTGGGTGAGTTAGTTGTAGTGAATTTGGTGAATATTTTGAGTCTGCTGGGTGAGATTTACTTTGCCAGAGACTGCTCATTGGGATAAAAGGTTTCAAATGATATATCTTGTTTAAGGGTGACTTTAAATGAAACAGGAGGGAGTCTGATTGATGTGGAGGTGAAATTAAATTAGCTGAATGGACATGAATAAAAAGAATATACTTAATTTATTTAGTTTTTGTTCCCATGAAAAAGAGTGTTGAGATTTGTACAAGTCTTTGTACATTTGTTTGTCTGTACAGATCTGTTCATGTCTGTAGGCATTTTATTGGGAATTGCTTGCCATTTGCTGCAACTCTTTTTGGTAGGAAGCTAGGTGCTGATTGCGCCAAATGTAACATTCTGAAATCTACTACAGCAGTTGGGATGAGCCCTAACCTGGCCTGACATTTTTTGCCTCAGTCAGATCTTGTTCTATCCCAATGAGTAAGTTTTGGGTTCAGAGGGAGTAACTATGACTAATTTAAATCAGTTGGATCATAGTCACATATGGAGCAACTAATTCTTTTTAGCAAGTTTGATTATTTGCAGCTTTGAACTCTGTTTGTTCATGTAGGTTTTGCATGTGTTGAATGTTGTTGTCAAGGATAACCAATGTCCTAGATTAACCTCTTCAGAGTTGACCTGCCAAGTTGAACAGATATATTTTGCAATTTGCTTAGGATGTGGATAACTTATATAAGGTTGCTTGTTCTGAATTCTTTATTTGTTTTTTGGTTATCTTGGAAATTTTCTGTTTTAGATTTTTCAAGTGTAGAAGACCCTAGGTGTTTCCTCTGTTTCAGCTGCTTTATGTGCTTGTTTTAATTTATTCCTTGTGCAATCATATTTTGTTGTGTTACTGTTTGTTCTTGTACGCTGTACTAATGCTTTCCTAATGTCATGGACAAATACAGATAATTTGGCAGGCAGCATTGATGAACCTGTGGAAGATGGGGACGCTGTACTGGATGAGATTTACTTTGCCAGAGACTGCTCTAAATCAAAGAAGTTGAAGTTTATAAAATGCTGAATGAGACAATTGGTACTGAACTAATAGCTCTTTTAACAAGGAAGCCCAAGGAATTGAAGAAGTGGAATGATAACCATACATCCTTGCAAGCATCTGATCAAGGTTTCACCTCGGAAAATATAGTTAGAGAGTATCCTTAACTAATTCATGTTTCGTGGATTAATTTATTAATGCCTTTTATGAATCATACAAGTATTCTGTAGTTGAACGACTTGGCTTCATTTTGCTACAACAATTTCCTTAATACACACAAGATATGAATTGCAGATTTTACTGCGGATGGAGATACTGCAATCAGAGGTGGCAAGTACTCTTGTAGAGCTCACAAAACTAAAGCTTGTGAAACATATTTGCTCCCTTTTAGAGATCATTCAGTATCTTGTAGAAGGAGGCATTCATGGCCATGTGAGCCTGTATAATTATGCTGAAAGGACCATAAAAATAAGGTATATACGTCTTAAGGCATCAAAATTTGACTATTTTCTGTAATGGTTAGTTTTATGTGTTCATATATTGTGTATCAAAAGTTGACTTAGATTGCAACGCAGAAACAAGCTTAGGTAAAAATATGCAAGCTTTATGGTGCTTTTGATACATTGAGATACATCTGTTAATTTTCTTATGTAGAGATATAAAACATATGTTGAATATCTGTTATAAAAAATGTACTCTACTCTCCTTGCCCACTTTCCCTGTTCAACTGTGTTCTTGTATCTCATTACCATATCGGCCCTTGCAGTATGGGGTGGAGATCCAGTTTACCCAACTGTGAACTACATTCAAGATCCAGACGAAGTGATTGATTACAGGGGTCCAGATTTTCATGAGCCAACTCCCAACAGGTATTAAATTTGTTTGCTGCACACATGTATTAACATTTGTTGATTGACTAGTTACATAGTCTCCAACGGCAAGTTTCTTTTTTATTTTCATAATTTGATGCATTAAAAGGGACACTCCGTCACTTCAGCCTATTCCCACCAGGTGGCAGTGGCATTTTTGTGCATTCTTTGGCTCATTTTTGTGCATTCATGCTGGTAAGGTAGTGCATTTTAGTCTGATTCTTTGGCTCTTTGTTGAATTGAATCAGGTGTTGTAACCAACGAAACCTACCAGCTTCAAGTTGCATGTCACTGTTGTCACTGTTCTATTTCTTAAGCAAAGTTGGTTTACTGAATCAGTTAATTGTACAATATGGGTTTTAGAAATATTGCTGCACACACTCTTCCAGCTGGAAGCTTCAATATTGCCATCACCTAATTGCTTCACAAATGATCTACTATTTAAAGATTTCTTTTTTATATTCTTTTGAACTCTTACGACGTATAAGATAATAAGCTTATGTCATCAGCTTTCAAATTTTGGGCCAAGCTTTTGCTACTATAGGTATGTCATCAGCTTTCAAATTTTTTTTTTCCTTTTTTTTTTTCATCAGCTATCATCCCTTAATTAATAAGTTCTTTTAACTTTACAGGAGGACAGATTGGCAAAGTGTACGGAAGTAATGCACCAATTTCAAGCTATGATGGATGCAAGACAAAAACAATTGGCAGAGGCTATGCAAAAGCAATTTCAAGAAGGGATGAGGAAACCGAGAGAAAAGTCGTTGAATCTTCCAAATAGCGATGTAAGTGTTTTTTCTTGCCCAGTATTCTAGTATTGTCTTCTTTCTTCAATAATTTAGAATTTAGTGCAAGTGTAGGCATATATATGGTTTCTCATTTTGTTGAATGCTATTAATAGGAGTGATATGGTTTCTAATGAATATGCTACTTATAAATCTGATTAGTTGACACTATTGATGTTTATCACTTTCTAGAATCTCAAAAGTATTTGCAATGGATCTTGTTAGTTTCCTGTTGAATTCTGCCTTCTTCAGATAGGCATCCCCAATGGATATTGAAATCTGAAACAAAACATAAAACCTAGTCAGTTAACTATTCTTGGATTTGGGTTTTCTTATTTTGATGATTTGATGCTCCACATACAATACAAGTGAGAATTGCAGTTCACTTGTTCTTCATTTGCCTCTTTTCTCAACTTGGCATTCTGTAATTTTTGTTTACTTGGTTGAGAATTAAGATATGATTTTTTTTTAAAAGTTTTCTAAACTGGGTAGTGTGTTCAATTATAATGCTATTATCTTCATTTGGACACAATTTTCATTTATTCAATTTGAAGTTAATCTTTTAATCAGCTTTAAGGGAATTTTTGGAAATTACGAGTTACTGTGGAAGTTTTTGAGTGAAATCCGTTATGTCTTACTTTCTTAAAATTATAACTTTAGAAAAGTGATGTGAATTTCCTTCTTGTTAAAAGATTAATTTTTATTTATTTTTTAACTTGTGGTATATATTTGTGTGGTAGAACTTGCTTATTTTGAGGTTTCCTGATGTTGCATGACGGTCAGTCAGTTTGTTTTGGTAATGTACACGGATAAAACATGAGTTAAATTTGCTTTCTTCTATAAGTTGTTTGGGCTAAACCCAAATGTGATTGCAGATTTACGTGTTACATGCTTTAGGTTTTATTACCTACATATATATGGTTTCTCATTTCGTTGGTGTAGTACTATTTGTTGCACCTTATGTATAAACTTGTGTTGAGATTATTGCTTAAAATAGGTGCAATCTGCAAGTTGCTCATGTTTGTTCATAGACCATAGTATGTAATTAGTTTTTTTAGTCTTGTGTTTAGAATGCATACATTCATTTCATATATTTTACATGCATTCCATGTACTACTACTTGTAGGATGTTGATGTCGAGGATGAGCATGATGAAGATTCAGGCGATAATAATGAGGATGGAGACTCGTGATTATATATGTATGTTGATCTTTTAGGTAGTATTTTTTAGAAGTTACTTTTGTTTACCATCGAGGATGGGATATGATGGCGTGATTATGCATATTTTTGAGCTTTAAAGAAGTAATTTTTAGAAGTTACTTTTGTTGTATTTGGTGAGATTTGTAGTACGTTGATATTTGTAATAGTACTCATCGATAGATGTATTATCTAGTATTGTCTATAAATATCAGTTTAGTAATTATCATTATTATTTTGAACATATTTATTTTAAGATTTTGAAATTAAATTATGAAAATATTTATAATTTGTTGTTAATAAATATATTGAGACAGAATTGAGACGGCTTCTTTCCGTCTCAAAGAATTTGCGATGTTGGCGTCAAAGTTGACACGAATTTTGAGATGGCTGC
The DNA here is from genome assembly GCA_020205615.1 of Panax quinquefolius. Taxonomy (NCBI): domain Eukaryota; kingdom Viridiplantae; phylum Streptophyta; class Magnoliopsida; order Apiales; family Araliaceae; genus Panax; species Panax quinquefolius. The sequence continues at coordinate 103,711,025 of CM035154.1, read as the reverse complement.
AACTTGTCTCAAAATATGCGTGCTAAAAAGATATTGGCGTCAAAGTTGAAACGGGATTGAGACGGATGGTATCCGTCTCAAATATGTGTAAAATAATTAGTTGCTGCCTATTTTGAGACGGATTTGAAACGACTTTTTTCGTCTCAACTTACGTGAACTAAAATAAAGTGCCAAATCTGCTTGCCAAATTTGAAACCGGCAAAATCGGTTTCAAAATTCAGCTCCCCATGGGTTAGATCTGAGACGGATTTGAAACGGATTATGTCCGTCTCAGATAGTTTGAGACGGATTTGAGATGACAATTTTTTGTATCTAATTTCCTGTTTTGAGACGGATTTTGAGACGGGCATAATTCGCGACGTGACCAACTGACACGGCCAATATCCATCTCAAAATCCGTCTCAAAATCGATTTTGAAACGAATTTTGCTGCATTTGAGACGAATTTTGTCCGTCTCAGATGCCCAGATTTTTGGTAGTGAATCGTCCTAACTTTTCGTGGAGTAACAATCAAAATCAGCAGGTTCCACGACCATCCTATCCCCCGGGGTTCCAAAATCAGCATCAACAATTAGCTCCACATCAAGAGAAGAAGACAGATTTGGAAGAGTTTTTGTTGAAATATATATCGGGAAACGAGGCGGCTGATAAGTGGGTTTTATACCTACTTATTGGTTCCTAATTCAAGCTTAATCGGTGTTAATTCCTTGATTCTATGTTTTATTTTTACGTGTTTAGCGTTGTTTTGTGTTTATGTATGGTGGACTGGCATTTGGATAAAAGGGTGGACTCATGGTGGAATTTGGCAAGAAAAAGAGCAAAATTGATCAATTAGCAAAAGTCACCCCAGCTGGGGCTAGCTCTTTTGTGCATAACACCCCATCTCAAAGGCGGGGTACTAAACTCAATCGACAGAGCTATGCCACTGTAGTGGCTATTAACAAGGCAACACCCCAATGGGTCGGGTTTGCAAGTGCAAGTAGTAGTCTCCTATTTGGGTTCAAATGCTGTAGAAACGTAAGCCTAAGTGTTTGGGATGGCATAGAACTCATATTGGCAAGGAATTAGAGTCAGAATATGTGTCTAAGAGTATAATTAACAACAAATAACATGATTGAGATATGATACAAAGAAATTAACATTATTGAAGACAGATTTTGAAGCAAGAGCATTGGAGAGAGTTTTTGAAGGATTGTTCACAACAATTGCAGATTGAGCTATAGAGAAGGGTGGTTCTGGATTAATTCTTCTACTTTAGTTTAATACTTGTAATTGGGATGATGTTTTCTTTAATTAATTCCATTTTTATTTCATTGATGATGAACTAAATTACTTTTTAGGCTTATAATGGATCTTTAAGTGGAATAATGATTATGTAACTTTGATTTTCAAGTTAATAAGCTATTCTTCAGTTTATCTATATTAATTTATGCTTGAATTTATGAATTGCTTGATCACAAATTCTTTTTGGACTTGTATGGATTCGAGAGAGGAATTATGAGTCTAGACTTAGTTAATATAGCATGTGTTCTTGAATTCTGTGAATGAATGGAATCTTGATGAATGTTAGGGTAGAGATATGCTTAACATTGCATGTAATCGGATAGAGAACTTGAACTTAAACATTCTTTGATTGTAATTCACATAGAGATATAGTGAGGTAGTTAATTAAGGTGCTTAACTTAATTCTATCTAAATTATGAATTTAAGTTAATATGGTCTTAGTGCATCGAGAGGTGGCTAATTCTACTTAAGTGTTCTTGATTAATAAACTGGGATAGTGAGTTAAACTGAAATAAAGGGTAATAATCAGAGTGAAGCTTAGAGTGAAGTTGTAAGCCTAATTCTCCAATACTTGTTTGAAATTTCAGTTTTTAAGATTTGTGATTGTTTTGTAATTTTAGTATTTTTAATAATATTTAGTTTTTATAATTATAATTTTTAAATTGGATTGTTTAATAAAATTTGGATTAATTGGAAGCTGATAATTGTGAGGGTTAATTTCTTACTAATTCTCTATGGGAACGATACTCTACCTACTATTATATTACTTGTTGACCATGTATACTTGCGTGTTGTGCGTAATTAGATTTTACCCAATAGCGGCGATGAAATCACAAGTAGTGGCCATCAAAAACATAGAAAATTAGATGGGACAGCTTGCCTTAGCGCTGAATAATAGGCCGTAAGGGACTCTACCTAGTGACACAGAAAAGAATCTGAAGGGAAATCATGAACAGTGTTAAGCAATCACTTTGAGGAGTGGAAAGCATCTTGAAGGAAAAATTGTAGAAAATTCAGCTAAGAAAGATGTCAAAGAGAATGAAGACAAAGTGCTTGAAGGGAAACAAAGTGAGGAAAAGCAAGTTGACAAGACCAAGTCAGATGTTGAGCCAGTTGTGTATCCTCCACCATCGTTTCAATAAAGGGTCCAAAAACAGAAATTAAACAAGCAATTCACCAATTTTTTTGGAAGTTTTTAAGAAAATTCAAATCAATATTCCTTTCGCAGAAGCCCTAGAGCAAATGCCAAGTTATGCCAAATTCATGAAGGGTATTCTGTCAAGGAAGAAAAAGTTAGAGGATTACAAAACTGTGGCTTTGACGGAAGAATGCATCGTAGTTTTATAAGAAAGTTTCCTCTAAAGTTGAAGGATCCGGGGAGTTTCACCATACCTTGCATGATCGGTAACATGGCCTTTAAAAAGTGTTTATGTGACTTGAGGGCAAGTGTAAACCTCATGTCATTATCTGTTTATACTGGATTGGGTTTACCAGCTCCGAAGCCTACAAACATATCGTTGCAGTTAGCAGATAGATCAGTAACTTATCCAAGAGGAATTGTGGAAGATATTTTGGTTAAGGTGGATAAATTTATTTTTCCAGTAGATTTCATAATGTTGGATTATGAAGAAGACAAGAACATCCCAATCATCTTAGGAAGACCATTTTTGGCTATGGGTAGGACTCTTATTGATGTTCAAAAAGGAGAATTAACCATGAGGGTTCAAGATCAAGAAGTCACGTTCAATATATTTAAAGCCATGAAGTTCCCTACTGATGAAGAGAAGTGTTTCCGGGTGGATGTCATCGACTGGATAATTAATGATGATCTGGTAAAAAGTTTGTGCAGTGATCCGTTGGAAACCACACTACTAGGGGATGAGGATTTAGATGATCCAGAGTTCGTGGATTACTTATATTTGCTGGATTTTTTGCCTCAAGTTAGTAGATTTAAGGTTCCGTTCAAGCCACTACACACAAACGAAAAAGATTCAGCTCAGATGAAACCTTCATTTGAGGGGCCACCCACTCTTGAGCTCAAACCGCTTCCTAAACACCTCAGGTATGCTTATTTGGGTGATTCAAATACTTTTTCTATTATTATTGCATCTGCGCTTAACGAATTGCAGGAAAGTAAATTGCTGAGGATTTTGAGAGAATACAAGTCTGCAATAGGCTGGACAATTACCGACATAAAGGGAATAAGTTCATCCTTCTGCATGCACAAGATTCTCATGGGAGAGGATGCAAAGCCATTTGTGGAATAGCAGAGACGGCTAAATCCAATCATGAAAGAAATGGTAAAGAAATAAATACTGAAGTGGTTGGATGCGGGAATTATTTACCCAATTTCAGATAAGGTATGGGTCACCCAAAGACAAATGCGTACAAAAAAGGGTGGAATGACAGTGGTTAAGAATGAAGATAATGAGCTTATTCTGATGAGGACAGTGACTGGATGGAGGGTTTGCATGGACTAAAGAAAGCTGAATAAGGCAACCCGAAAGGATCACTTTCCTCTACCCTTTATTGATCAGATGTTGGACCGACTAGCAAGATATGAATACTATTTCCTACTGGATGGATACTCAAGGTACAACCAAATAGTCATAACTCCCAAGGATTAAGAGAAGACCACTTTTTTATGCCCATACAACACCTTTTCATTTAGAAGGATGCCTTTTGGGTTATTTAATGCACCAGTTACGTTCCAAATATGTATGATGGCCATCTTCTCGGACATGGTGGAGAAGAACGTGGAAGTTTTCATGGACAACTTTTCAGTCTTTGGAAACACTTTTGATAAGTGTAGAAAATTTAGTCATGGTCCTAAAACGATGTGTGGAAACTAATTGGGTGCTTAACTGGGAAAAGTGCCACTTTATGGTTGAAGAAGGGATAATTCTGGGGCACAAGGTCTCTGTAAAAGGCTTGGAGGTTGATATGGCAAAGTTAGACACGATCGGGAATCTTCCACCGTCGAATTCAGTAAAGGGAATCCGCAATTTTCTTGGACATGCTGGATTCTACAGAAGATTTATAAAGGATTTCTCTAAGATTGCAAAACTATTGTGCAGTCTTTTAGAGAAAGATGCAGTATTTGTAACAACCCGATATTTGCTATATAATTAAATCAAAAATTTTGTGTATAATTTTTTTTATATTTTAAAGGTGGGAATACGTGCAAGGTAAAGTATATATATATATATGTGTGTGTGTGTGTGTGTGTGTGTGTGTGTGATAAATAAAATTTATTTATTACATGTATAATTTCAAATAATTTTATTAGGATTATCGACCATTATAAATTATATTTTATAATTAATTTTGTAGTAAAATATTTTTATTATCTATTTTCTATGAAAATATGATTATTATATTATTTAATAATATATGGAAGATTATTAGAATTATTATAATAATTATTTTATTATATAAATTTTAGTTCAGATTATTAAGTTAATTATTTTTAACTTAATATGCAAAATAGGTCAGATATGGAATCCAAACCCTAATTTTGGATTTTGAACAAGGAATGAGAATAATGATAATATAATATTAATTTTTATTTCAGTGCTATAAATATGTACTGTATGTGTGTAGACTGATAATGGTTGGTCAATTATGGTGTATTATGACAAACCCTAGTATTAATCTGATAAACCCTATTTTTAAAACTCAAATACGAGTTCAAAGCTATTCGATAACTGTGTTATGAGATAATTTATGTGTACTTTAGAATTTATTGTTAATTAAGGAAGCTCTTATTGATATTTAGAAACTCTAATTAACTAGAAATCCTGATTTCTAAATTAGTAACCCTAATTGCTAAATTAGAAACCTTAATTGCTAAATTGGTAACCTTAATTGTTAATTGTAAGCCCTAATGCTAATTATTAGATCTTAAACCCTAATGTTCAAGTATACTGTAATTAGAAAACTAATTATAATTAATAAACTCTAAATTACATTTTTAGGAAACTAAATTTTTACGTTTTTAACCCTAATTGCAAAAATCCTAGAAAATCACATGATAGAACCTAAGGGTTGAACCCTAAGGGTCAAACCCTAAGGGTTTGCCAAGTTACAACATTGCCATTAAATTTTCAAGCCAAATGTCCAAATTAGCCTTTTTCAATTCTTTATTATGTTGCTTGTATATCTTGCCAAAATTGAGTTGCTCAACTACTCCAAGACTTTCCATGTGACTTAAAATAACACATATCAACCATATATTGATAGCTACTTCAGCCAAATTCATTGCATCAAGTTATATATATATATATTAAAGAGAGAGAAAAGTCCATAAAGTTAGCTCATTTCTATCCTTACACACCACCAAGCTCCTATCTCTCTAACCCACGAATTTCATAAGTATTTAAGTCCCATATTAAGCCCCTAGATCATCACAAACAGATTAAGAACCCTAGATCAAGAAACTGTTCAAAGAAAGGTATAAACCTAATTTATAATCTGATCTTGGTTGCTATGTTAAAAGTTATAATCATGTGAAAATATGAAATACAGTATAGTACCTCCATCTATACCTCCCTTTTTAACTTAATCATGCAAGTATTATCAATCTTGCACCAACTCCCCTAATAGTAAGTGAATGTGACTTAATAGTACACACATGTGAACAAATAGTTATATAAGCATGTGAATTAGTAGCAATTAATTGCTCATTTATCCGATAAATTATCCGATTTATCAATATAACCCCCAGACATCAATTATCATCGGAATAGATGTCAATTTCAACTAACACCAATAATCCCAACACAATGGAACTATCAAATTCATCTTTAATCAACACGAACTTATTCATCATTAATATCATAACTCACATATTTAACAACCACGTCGTTCCCAGGAAAGAGGGGGCTTTCCAAGGAAAGAGGGGGCTTTCCAATAAGGATTTCTCCCTATTGGCGTGCAATTAGGTGACCAAACCTCTCCTCGACAGAACTTCTAGACATTGTAAATATTACAATTTAATAATATGAATAACTTTGTCGTCTTAATTATTTATTTAATAATATATGAAATATTATGCAGATGATACTGTGAAAATAATCGAATCAATAATATGAGAGATATGATGCAGCAATTACTGTAGCAATAATTGAGTATAACCGAGTGACTTATCACGTAAGCATCAATAACCAATACCGAGTGCTACTATGCAAACCACGCCAGATTATTATTGTACTTTTAACAAGGTGTTTCAACAGATTAACGATAAAACTTCCGCCGTTATTTTCATAAAATATTTTTGTCGTTTTCTCAATCCGACAATAATTCCGTTGTGAGGTCTACCAATGATTGTGTCGTCGTACGAATATTCCCCGACAAAAAGAATATTCCCCGACCAATCGAATATTATATAACAACTTGCTTACTTTGCAAAATTTATAAATATTACCCACAACTATAACATTATATCAAATCCACACCATAATATTAAAAAAAATATTTCAAAAAATTTTAATCTTTATTCATAAAATTTGGGGTCTCACATACAATCCTAGGTTAAACTAACCTTAAACATCTTTACGGAATCATAAACAAATAACAAGTCTTAAACAACATCAAGTCTGAAATATAGATACATAATCACATAAACGACAAGTCTTCATCACTTGTTAATCTTGCCCTTGCCTTTACTAGTGGAAGGCTCGTTGGATCTTTCGTTCTCGTTGGATCTTTCGTTCTTAACTGTAATGTTATTATTACACAAGAGTGAGCACAATTGCCCACAAGTATAACAATACAACGATAAAATAATAACATGCGAGTGAATCAACAACTTCTCTAACAAGAAAACTCAGCTTTTGAATCAAAAATGAATAACAAGAATCAAAAGAACTTCTGAGGGTCATAAGACCTTGAACTATGTCCTAGGTTGTCAAGTGCTTATACTTAAAACTTTCTTGATCATAAGACTATGGACTCTTCTTCTCGCATTTCTAAAGCGGATCGACCCTTAGTACCATCATCATGCACGATATCTTAACGCTAACGCATAAGTAATCCCTTATACAGGGTTGTTCATCTCAGTTTGACATTAGAGTCCGCACCTAAGGAAGTTTGGTTTGGATAATTCAATAAGGGTTCTGAAATTTAGAACGTTCATCAACTATGGACTAGTCGAATCATTAAGGGTTAGCTAGTCTAACAAGGTTCAACAGTAATTGATATTTAAATTGAATAACGATCCCAGGAGATATACAATAGAATAAGTATTGTATAACAGAATCATACTTTGAAAGATTAATAAACTTTAATATAACAAAATGGACTTGATCAATAATAACGAGAATTTGCTCGATGTAAGGAGATGAAGTTATAAACTTATATAATGATAATGAGTAGGGTTAGGAAACTTGCCTCGTGCGTAGATTACACGTTAATTTATACACGTTCCTTGATTTAATCCTACATACCATTTACATTCACAATACTAGTTAATTATAACGTAATTAGTCACCACAAGTTAATTCTTTTTGTTTAACTCTGATTATGACTATACTTAGTCAAATTACCACACTTATTGACACATAATTTACACTTCATGACCAATAAGCTAACTATGCGTTCAATAATTCAATCCACACGTAAATGTGTTATTGACATGTTAAGCATTTATTTTAACGTCTCATTATACATCTCATATATTTGAATGTACATTAGATTAGGTTACTATCACATTCACATTCCTAGACTTGAAAAAATAAAATTTTTAATTTTTGGACAATCTGCAGAGTGGCGCTGCGGCGCCACTGTTAGGCTTGTTCTCGGTGTTGCGGCGTGATGGCGCTGCGACTTGGGCTTTAATGCCATGTGACGGCATGTGTATTGTGTGGCAATGTGTGTGGCGGGACTTAAGGCATGGAGTTGGCGCCGCGGCGCTAAACTCCAGTTTTCGAATTTCTAGTTCGCAAAGAACACAGAGTCAGGCAAAATTATCATTACATGGTCATTAAATACATTAAATTAAACATACCCACATACTAGAATTCGTACATAATCATTACCCAACCTTTTATAGAGTGATTTTAACAAGTTTAAACACATAATTACTTTAATCAAATTATATAATTTTACTGTTCTTGATGTGCTTGAAAGTTTTGAAAACAAAACATGGAGATGGTTCGTTATAACATTAAATCAGTCCATTCGAAGTTTATTTCTTTCATTTTGACATGTGATAACATAATCTACCGTTAAATTTCAAGTTAAACAACAATTTGTAGCATACAAATTCCCATAAGGGCCATACATATGAAACTTTTACTTAGTAACTTCATAAATCAATTTATAACATGTTTGTATGCAATTAATGTCATGAAAACATACATATATGATAATGAAACATATTATGATTATATATATATATCATATATAAAAACATAAGTCATTAATTTTTCAATTACAGAGACTTACAGAAACTGGAAAGCCATTTTCATGAAAACTTTAATAACGTAAATAAAAACTGGGTTGAAGAGTTTACCCAAAGCGTAGTGTAGATTTGGTAGAGATGAAACCTTTCTCAATCAATCACACAACTCACAATTCCTTCAAAAATTCTCAATTCTCTCTGTGATTTCCCTTGCTAGACTTAGAAGAATGAAAGAAGAAGAAGACTTATATAATTATAAACTGACGCAGTTGTGGTCAGTTAACCAATCACGGGTTAACTACCCTCAACCTCCACTAAGGCCTTGTTTGGCTAATCCTAATAAACTCATTCCCATTTAATTCCATCAATCCTTTATACTATAGTTTAATAATGTCACACCCACTTACACAATAAATTAAATATTTTATTTAATTTAATTTAAATAAAATTTAATAATTTATCATTAATTCACATAGTCATATGATTAATTTTCTCATTTATCAATTATCTTGAATTATTAATTCTTTAATTAATTATTAAATTAATTAAAATAACATTATGCTTATTAAATATTTCATTTAATTCAATAAGCTCACATAAATACATACTTTGAATAATAAAAATTCTACACATTAATTTAATAAATATAACACATTTAATTAAATTAATCTACCACAGTTGCATTAATTAATTATTTAATCCAATAATTAAATCATCGAAAAAATATTTATTTCATTCAATAAATATTAAAATTAAATTATAAAATCTCGTTTGTCACATCTTTTCCCCCTTAAAAAGATTATATCCTCAGAATCATGACTCAATCAATTCGTCCCATTACATTCTCCCTCCCTTGCAAAGATTTTGTCCCCAGAATCGCTTACACATAATTTAAGTAAATAAATGAGGATAATTCTTCATCATATTCTATTTGAGTTCCCACGTAGCTTCTTCAGCGTTGTGGTTCCTCCAAATTACCTTAACAGAAGTTATTACTTTATTTCTTAGAACTTCCTCTTTTCGGTCGACAATCTGAACAGGAATTTCTTCATAAGATAAGTCTTTTTCAAAATGTAGGGGTTCATATTCAATCACGTGCTTATAATCAGGTTTATAAGGTCGTAAAACTGAAACATGAAAAACGTTGTGGACATTCTCGAGAGCTGGAGGTAAGGCTACCTCATACACAACTTCTCCGCTTCTTTGCAGTGCCTCAAAGGGTCCAATGAATCTTGGGCTTAATTTCCCTTTCTTGCCGAACCAGATCTTTCCCTTCCAGGGAGAGACCTTTAAGAACACATAACTACCCGATTCAAACTTAATATTTTTACGGTGTGGATCGACGTATTTCTTATGTCTATCTTGAGCTGATATCAGTCTTATTCGGATCACTTTGACTATTTTTGCTGTTTGCTGTACTAATTCCGGGCCTAGTAATTGTCTTTCGCCAACTTCATCCCAATATAGCGGAGTTCTACACTTTCTGCCGTGTAACGCTTCATAAGGCGGCATACCAATACTAACGTGGTAACTGTTATTGTAGCCGAACTCTACAAGTGGTAGATCAATTCCATTTCCTTTAAAGTCCATTATACAAGCTCTTAACATGTCTTCTAATGTCCGAATCTTTCTTTCACTCTGCCCATCAGTTTGAGGGTGATATGCCGTACTCATTCGCAACTGCGTACCCATGCATTCCTGTCGACATTTCTAGAAGTTCAATGTAAAGTGCGAATCCCTATCGAAAAAAATTGACACCAGAACTCCGTGCCTCGAAATTACCTTGCCAACTGATCTAAATTGAATATGATTTTGATCGGAAGGAAGTGTGCAGATTTTGTCAATCGGTCAATAATAACCCATACTGCGTCATAGCCTTTCTGAGTTGTTGGTAGGCCAACCACGAAATCCATCGTAATATGTTCCCATTTCCATTCTAGAATCTCTAAAGATTGTAGTAACCCACTCGGCCTCTGATGTTCTGCATTCACTTTCTGACATGTCAGACACTTAGCAACACATTCTGCAACCTCTCATTTCAAATTCGGCCACCAGATATGTTGTCGAAGATCTTGGTACATCTTGGTACTACCAGGGTGAATTGAATATCGTGAGTTATGAGCCTCGCACAAAATTTCTTCCTTAATATTTGGTACTGGCGGTACCCAAATTCTACTCTCAAATCTCAGTATTCCTTCCTTATCCATCTTGAATCTTGATTCGTTTCCTTCGGATATCTTCTTTTTCACCGTTTTACATTTGTCATCCTGAAGTTGAGCCTCCTTAACTTTATCTAGTAGAGTTGTACCATATTGCATCTGAAATAGCTTCTCGTCAATTTCCATAGAATACTTTACTTCCAATTCCAACTTCTCCATTGCTGAAATTAACTCCTTCTAAGCGGTCAACATCAATAATTTCTCCTGACCCTTTCTACTTAAGGCATCGACAACCACATTTGCTTTACCCGAATGGTATAAAACCTCGCAATCATAGTCCTTAATTAACTCCAACCACCTTTTCTGGCGTATATTCAAGTCCTTCTGTGTAAATATATATTCTAGACTCTTGTGGTTTGTATATATTTCACACTTCTCCCCATAGAGATAGTGCCTCCAGATTTTCAAAGAAAAAACCACTGCAGCTAACTCCAAGTCGTGGGTCGGATACCCCTTCTCATAATCCTTTAATTTTCATGACGCATACGCAATGACTCTAACATTTTGCATAAGCACACAACCAAGTCCTTTATGTGACGCATCACTATATACCACAAAATTTCTTGAGTCATCCGGAAGAGATAACACAGGTGCTGAACTCAACCTCTTTTAAGCTCTTGGAAACTTTCCTCACACTTCTCCGTCCAAACGAATTTCACCGATTTCCTAGTCAAATTCGTCAACAAAGTCGGGATCTTGGAAAAGTCCTGAATGAATCTTCTATAATAACATGCTAATCCAAGAAAACTTCTTACTTCTGACGGCATCTTCGGCTGATCCCAGTTAATCATAGCTTCGACTTTGGAGGGATCCACCGAAATTCCGTCTTTATCGATCACATGTCCAAGAAATTGTACTCCTTCAATCCAGAATTCACATTTCAAAAATTTAGCTTACAACTTCTTTCTTCTCAACGCCTCTAACGTTGCCTTCAAATGTTCTTCATGTTCTTCCTTGGTTTTTGAAAGTACTAAAATGTCATCGATGAATACCACCACGACTTTATCCAGAAACGGTTTAAACACCCTATTCATCAGATCCATAAATGCTGCAGGAGCATTTGTTAGACCAAATGACATTACCAAAAATTCGTAGTTACCATATCGTGTTCTGAACGCTGTCTTCGGTACATCCTCTGGTCTCACCTTCAGTTGATGATAACAACTCCTCAAGTCTATCTTTGAAAAGTATCTCGCTCCCTTCAATTGATCGAACAAGTCATCAATTCTCGGTAATGAATATCTATTCTTAATCGTGACCTTATTCAATTCTCTATAATCGATGCAGAGCCGCATTAACCCATTTTTCTTTTTCGCAAACAACACCGGCGCTCCCCACGGTGATACGCTTGGTTGGATATACTTCTTGTCCAGTATTTCTTGTAGTTGAACCATCAATTCTTTCATCTCTACCAGTGCCATTTGGTACGGTGCCTTCGATATTGGAGCCGTTCCTGGAGCCAAATTGATCACGAATTCAACTGCTCTATCTGGTGGAAGTCCTGGAAAATCGTTCAAAAATACGACTGCAAAATCCCTCACTACTGGTATCTCTTCTATTTTCGGATTCTCTTTACGACTGTCGACTATGTAAGCTAGATATCCTACACAGCCTTGTCTTAACAACTTCCTGACCTCCATCATCGTCAGATAACTCGCTTGTCTAGGCGACTTGCTACCATAAAACAAAACCTTTGACAGAGTCATAAGGTTATTACGCTTCTTCTAGCAATCAATTATCGCCCCATAATTGGATAACCAGTCCATACCCAAGATAACGTCGAATTATCCAAGTCGAATAGGGATAAGATCTACGTTCATGATATTACCCTTAATATCCACTCTACAGTTCTTATGTATGTACTTAACATGGATTTTTTCTCTATTCGCAATTTCTATGTTCATGGGGTATTCTAACTTGTCCTTAACCAATTCTAAATTCTTAGCAAAGTCATCGGATATAAATGAACAAGTAGCACCCGAATCAAATAATATATAAGCATTAACTCTATTGATCGGAATGATACCTGACACCACATCACGAGACTACAATGCATCCAATACTGTCATGTTGAATGTTCTGGCAGTCGGTCGGTTGGTTGCAGTTGGTCCTGTGATAGTCAGAGTGCTTCCACCGCTGTTTCCTCTATTCCCTCTTGATCCTGTCCTTCCAGATCCCTTCTTAGGACAATCCCTTGCAAGATGATCCTTTGAGCCACAAGTGAAGCAGGCACCCTTCTTTGGGTTAAGACATTTAGGTGCTATATAGCCTTCCTGACCACAATTGTAGCATACTCATTTTCCCTTCATGCAAACTCCCAGATGAGCTTTCCCGCGGGTTGGGCACGCTTCGATCCTCTTCTTCTTCCCTCCTTGTTGATTTCTAGTTGACGAGTTATCAGACCACTTTCTCTTCTGATTATTACTACCTCCCGTGCTACTTCCACCAGTCTTGTTAATTCCTTTATTTTCACTCTTTTTCTTCTTCTGATCCTGATTATATTTAGTTACCGCATCGCTTCCACCTTCAGTGAGTATGGCTTTCTCCAGTACCCCAGCGAACGTTTTCAACTGAAACATTGACACCTTACTATACAACCAAGGCTTCAGTCCTTGTTCAAACCTTCTTGCTTTTCTCTCATCTGTGTGCACTTGATATGTGGAAAACCTAGCTAACTCATTGAATCTTGTGGCATAGTCTGCCATGGACATATTCCCCTGTTTCAACTCCAGAAACTGGACCTCCATTTGGTTCTGCGAGCTGGTCAGAAAATACATCTCAAAGAACATCTCCTTGAATCTATCCCAAGTAATCACACCTTCTCCTCCCCTGCCTTTTGTTTATTCGCCACCAATAAGCGGCTTTGGATTTGCATAAATGTTATTGCGTATCACGGTTTTACGGTCCTCTTTGACCCTGACGACGTCAAACACTTTCTCCATCTCCATAACCCAAGTTTGAGCTTCGATTGGGTTCATGGAGCCCTTAAACTCTGGTGGTCCCACCACCTTAAAATCCTTGAACGATGTATTCGGTGGAGCTTGAGGTTGATTATTAATTGCTCCAGCTAATTGGTTCACCAATTGTTGAACAGGGTTAACATTGGCATCGTTGTTGTTGTTGTCATTCGTTGACCCTTCCTGGGCTAGTCGTCGGTTTGGTCGTCTTCTTGGCGGCATATTTCTATTAAGAATATATTCTTATTAGGTCTTTATTCAATCCCTTAAACATTTAAGGCTTAACTAAAACATTTAATCATTATCACTTAACACATTATCTCAAATAAACTCTAATATTTTATTCAAATCAAAAGTTTTAACATCATACAATAGCATCACTGCTATTTACATCAATTATCTTGAGATAAAGAATCTACAGGATTTAAAACATTAAAGTATTCCTTTGTTTATAAATACATCAAAATTTACATCTAAATACCAGATAAGTTTTCACATAATTAAACAAATCCTATCACAGTCTATTAAGGCGCTGAATAGCCTTGCTACATTCCTCTTCTATGATGCGAGACATCGTCCGACGATCTAACATGTACGATGGTAGTCCTTCGAACTGAATTGGGTATCTCGTAACTCGATCCTGAGCCTCATCCATTGCATTTTGAAGTGTAGAATACGTCTCCCCGAGTTTAGCCTTCTTCGCACGACAATCCTCTTCTATAAGATCAGCACGACTTGACTCTCTTACCCAGCCCTCCTCTGCTAAGGTCAGCCTTTCTGAGCTCTTTTTCAGTTCCTTCTTCAACTTCTCTATTTCTTCAGACTTCTCCTCGGTTTGACCCTTCTCGTGAACCAAATCCCATTCCATATTTCCTAAACGTGTGTGAAGAGTCATGATCTCCCTATCCCTCTGCTCGATGGTAAGCTGCTGAATAACCGTCCGCTCCTTCAGCTCCTGAACAGTGTCTCGTAACTCTATGTTACGATCATATAACTTGTCGTACATCTCAGCATCGATGGAGTTTGGTGGAAACTCCTCTTCTTCCTCAGGATCCTCCTCTGGATCAGTCTCAGGCTCATTCTCCTGACCAACAACAGTGATCAACGGAGATGGCTCTCTCTGTACTAACTGCTCCCTGGCGACATGAATGTCTCGGGGCTCCCCCTCTGTAGGTACTCGGGGTTCCTCCTCCCCAGCTCGACTAGTTCCTCTAACATCCGACATCCTGACAACACAGTTTTAAGTTTTAGTTACTAATCCGTACTAGCGAGCACATAATTGAACACATAAGCACATAAAGTCTTTTATTATCTTCAATGAATTAAGAAATTCATTTCTTAGAACTCGATAAGAGTTTACCACCACTATGTTCTCGATCTCCTACAAGGCTACTACCTAAGGTTGTTCCCCCACCTAAGGTTCATAACCTACAGCTTTGATACCAACCTGTGACACCCCCAAATCTGGGTACTTCTATTTCTGAGGGATTTGGTGTGCACTGTACAAATATCATCTATCTATCTACCCATAATAAATGCAAACCATGCAATAGATAGAAATAAATCTTCCCTTTATAGGGTTACAACATCTGAGTAATAATAAATACAATCCCTGGTTAAACTAACCTTAAACATCTTTGCGGAATCATAAACAAATAACAAGTCTTAAACAACATCAAGTCTGAAACATAGATACATAATAACATAAACGACAAGTCTTCATCACTTGTTAATCTTGCCCTTGCCTTTACTAGTGGAAGGCTCGTCGGATCTTTCGTTTACAGTTATTATTACCCAAGAGTGAGCACAATTGCCCACAAGTATAGCAATATAACAATAAAATAATAACATGCGAGTGAATCAACAACTTCTGTAATAAGAAAACTCGGCTTTTGAATCAAGAATGAATAACAAGAATCAAAAGAACTTCTAAGGGTTATAAGACCTTGAACTATGTCCTAGGTTGTCAAGTGCTTATACTTGAAACCTTTAACAGTCATAAGACTATGGACTCTTCTTCTTGTACTTAGGGGGATCAGCCCTTAGTACCATATTGTGCACAATATCTTAACGCTAACGCATAAGTAATCCCCTATACAGGGTTGTTCATCTCAGTTTGACATTAGAGTCCGCACCAAAGGAAGTTTGGTTTGGATAATTCAACAAGGGTTCTGAAATTTAGAACGTTCATCAACTATGGACTAGTCGAATCATTAAGGGTTCGCTAGTCTAACAAGGTTTCAACGAATGGCGATATTTAAATCGAATAACGATCTCAAGAGATATCTGATAGAATAAGTATTGTATAACAGAATCATACTTTGAAAGATTAATAAACATTAATATAACAAAAAGGACTTGATCAATAATAACGAGAATTTGCTCGATGTAAAGAGATGAAGTTATAAACTTATATAATGATAACGAGTAGGGTTAGGAAACTTGCCTCGTGCGTAGATTACACGTTAATTTATACGCGTTCCTTGATTTAATCCTACATACCATTATATTCACAATACCAGTTAATTATAATGTAATTAGTCATCACAAGTTCATTCTTTTTGTTTAACTCGGATTATGACTATACTTAGTCAAATTACCACACTTATTGACACATAATTTACACTTCACGACCAACAAGCTAACTATGCGTTCAATAATTCAATCCACACATAAATGTGGTATTGACATGTTAAGCATTTATTTTAACGTCTCATTATACATCTAACATATTTAAATGTACATTAGATTAGGTTACTATCACATTCCTAGACTTGAAAAAATAAAAATTTTCATTTCTGGACAATCTGCAGAGTGGCGCTGTGGCGCCACTGTTAGGCTTGTTCTCGGCGATGGCGGCCATGGCTTTGAGCTTTTACAAGTGCGGTATTTGGCTTGCACGGGACTTAAGGCATGGAGTTGCCATGATGCTTTGAACTCCGCTTTTTGAAATTTCGATTCGCGAAGAACACAGAGTCAGGCAAAATTATCATTACATGGTCATTAAATACATTAAATTAAACATACCCACATACTAGAATTCATACATAATCATTACCCAACCTTTATAGAGTGATTTTAACAAGTTTAAACACATAATTACTGGAATCAAATTATATAATTTTACTGTTCTTGATGTTCTTGAAAGTTTTGAAAACAAAACATGGAGATTAGCACTACGGGTTTATTATAACACTAAATCAGTCCATTTGAAGTTTATTTCTTTCGTTTTAACATTTGATAACATAATCTACAGTTAAATTTCAAGTTAAACAACAATTTGTAGCATACAAATTCCCATAAGGGCCATACATATGAAACTTATACTCAGTAACTTCATAAATCAATTTATAACATGTTTGTATGCAATTAATATCATGAAAACATACATATATGTTAATGAAACATATTATGATTATATATATATCATATATAAAAACATAAGTCATTAATTTTTCAATTATAGAGACTTACAGAAACTGGAAAGCCATTTTCATGAAAACTTTAATAACGTAAATAAAAACTGGGTTGAAGAGTTTACCCAAAGCGTAGTGTAGATTTGGTAGAGATGAAACCTTTCTCAATCAATCACACAACTCACAATTCCTTTAAAAATTCTCAATTCTCTTTGTGATTTCCTTTGCTAGACTTAGAAGAATGAAAGAAGAAGAAGACGTATATAATTATAAACTGACGCAGTTGTGGTCAGTTAACCAATCATGGGTTAACTGCCCTCAACCTCCACTAAGGCCTTGTTTGGCTAATCCTAATAAACTCATTCCCGTTTAATTCCATCAATCCTTTATACTATAGTTTAATAATGTCACACCCACTTACACAATTAATCAAATATCTCATTTAATTTAATTTAAATAAAATTTAATCATTTATCATTAATTCACATAGTCATATAATTAATTTTCTCATTTATCAATTATCTCGAATTATTAATTCTCTAATTAATTATTAAATTAATTAAAATAACATTATACTTATTAAATATTTTATTTAATTCAATAAGCTCACATAAATACATACTTTGAATAATAAAATTCTCCACATTAATTTAATAAATATAACACATATAATTAAATTAATCTATCACGATTGCATCAATTAATTATTTAATCCAATAATAAATCATCGAAAAAATATTTATTTAATTCAATAAATATTAAAATTAAATTATAAAATCTCGTTTGTCACATCTTTCCCCCCTTAAAAAGATTATGTCCTCAGAATCAAGACTCAATCAATTTACCCCGTTACAGAAATCAAGCTTGCTATAAATCAAATTTCAAAATTTGGGGTATAATGGTCATTTTCATCTTAGGGGCATTTTGGTCATTTGACAACTAGTATCTTGACTTTTTACCATTTTAACTTAGCATATTCTTGGTATATTCCAAACTTAACTCTTAAGTTTGCTTAACCCAACCAAACCTAACTAACCATGGTTAAAAATTAACTAGGTATGGTTAGCTGGTGGTGTAAGAACCCGAATTTTTAGAAAATATTAAAATAAGAATTTAGTGAATAAAATTCTTAAGGCACGTGAAGGGCTCAAATAAAAATATATAATGTGTTATGAGATATGTGGTATTGTGTTACATAGGTTAATATGAGCTATGTGATAAGTGATGTTATGTTTAATAAATATATACCGTTATTATATATTTATTGTATATTGTAGAGATGAATTTATATGAAGATGGATAAAATTTATCTATCGACATTGAATAATTTATAGAATTATTTTATTGTAGTAAGTTGGTGACATTAAAATATCTTTGATAATCACCAATTTCTTGAGTATATGTACGACTGAATATCAAGTCTAAGGTAGTGCAATTTTACTCTTTAATGGTTGACATATATGAGCTGGGCTAAACGATTCCTTCAGAGAGCGGAGGTATATACGAATTGGTAACCGATCTAACTCACTGTGAAAAAATAGTGTAGACGAGACGGAAACTAATTTGTTGGTTGTTTGTGGGAAACCACTCAGTGTACTATATTGAATACTATTAAAGACTCGATGTCTGTTAAGTTTAGACTTGTATATATGCACGTTGTTGACGAGAGAAGAGAATTGATATACCTTTGAAGTGGTTAGAGAATTATTGAGTAAATTGATACACGGCGAGAAGTGAGGATTAAAGGTATGTATGTTTATGTGTTATATTCGAGTGTTGTGTTATTGGTGGTAAGAAACCATAAAGGAGATGTATAGTTGGTTAAACTAATAAGGGAAATAGAGTTTTAAAACTCGAAGTGTAATCCTTGAATTGTTTAGGAAAGTAGTAACCGACGATGTGTAACCAAAGAGAGGATCAATGTTAAACGAGTTAACGCTTAAGAAGGATGTGTAAAGTATTTAGAAGCGTAGGTCTCATTTCTGCTAAGGCAGGACTTGTCTGCCTCTAAATTTGGTATGGCACAGCTGCGCCATTTCCAAGCCTATGACCAGCGCAACTGCGCCGGTCTGTAGAAAATTCTGAGTAAGTTATGAACATTTGATGGATACTAATAACTCCTATAAGCATATATGGTGACTAAGTTGTCCATGAATGGAGTAGGATGGCAAAGCATGGATTTAATGAGAGTTAGTTATGGAAATTAACTAAACAAGAATAAATATTGGTTAATTAAAATTATATTATGAAATATTATAATCCTTGTATGGCAATGGCGGGATAATAAGTTAAATGAAAAAGGGTTAGTTCACTTGGATAAGATGGTGAGTTAACATATATGTTTAGCGTAAGAGGATGAAAGAAATATGTTAATTAATATTGGATATTTTAATATATTACATAGTTTTGTAATATATCAAAGGGTTGATATTTGAAAGGTAAATGATTAAAAGAATCAATATAGTTATAAGTAATTGTTGGTTAGAGATTTATGCATAAGGTTAATATTGTATGTGGTGGTTAAAGAAAATTGTTTTGGGACGATTTATGGAAGAAATGAAATGAAAGAATTATATTAATTAGTGTAGTACATACTAATTATTGTAAGATAATAAATGATTAATACTAATTAATCGTTGTGATATTAAAATGTGATTATGGGTTACGAATACCCGATTGAATTAAACTTAGCCCAATTAAAATATTAATGTGGACATTATCATTAAATAGTATTACTATGGGTAATACGGAAAATGTGGGTAGTAGTGATGTAAAATATCTATGGCCTAGGAATATTTGAAGTGTGACATTTAATTTGGACTAATGATGTAATGTACCATGTAGTACGGTGAATTCATATGTAACCTTAATACATAAATGATTAAATATCTGTGTATTCTAGAAACTGAAAAGGAAAATCAATGTTTTAAATAAACATTAATATTAAATAAGGTATAATGTGATTATGTGAGTAGTAGAAATAATTATGGAACTACTCGGATAATAATACCCAACTGCGATATTTTATTACATGTATTTAATGTACATGGAGTATACGATGTAAGTACATAAATAATCCTTAATTTCCTAATATGGTAACAATGGTACATTAAGATTTTATTTTGGGAAATTAAAGTAGCTAAACTAAGCTTGTTGCTGATATATAAGCTTGTCCCATTTTGTGAGTCTCATCTCATTCATACGTGAATAGGCCATTGGCCTAGCCTAATGTTGCTGCTAAAAACAAGAAGGCTGATGATGAGAGTTGGTATTACTTTCCACCAACTCTCTCTTAATTGATGGTTTCCCCTGCTTTTCGTTAGTTTAATTTCTTGGGCAAAACTCCCAATTTGGACAATAGTTTGGCTATATAAGGAAGCCTTCCCTTTCAATCTCAAGGCTGCTAAATAGCTGGGATTGATGTTATTTCATAGAGAGAGTGAGATTGCTGAATTTGAGTCTGAGTTACTAGTTGTTTAAATAATAAATAATTGTTGATAAATAATATTAATGATATAAAAATCATATTAAATGGTTATAAATTATTTAAAAATAGTAAACAAGGATTTTCATAATATTCTAAGTAAATATTAATTATTTAGAAATAGAAATAAATGATTTAAAAATCATTTAAGGGATAAATAAATACTTAAAAATTATTATAAGCTTCTAGAATTATTATAATGGATATTTAAATTATCTAAAAATATAATAAAGCTTATAAATAAAATTTAATCGAATTATAAACTTATTAAGTACCTGGTAAAGTCTTTGGACACCGAAACTATATCAAACTTAACCCGAACATTTTTAGATTTTGTATTTGAGTATTGTTATCAATATTACTGTGTTAGATTTATATGAATGAACATCTTAGGTGTTCATTAACAAAACGAGTAACAATATTTCTTAACTGATCTTCGCTCAGGCAAGTTTACTAAACCCAAATTCCTATCTTGAATTGCTTTTGATATGATATACCAAACTTAAACTTGAATTGCCACTTATTAAAATGTTATTGCTATAGCTTCAGCATAACTAAGAAATGAATTATTTATTCATATGATATTGTTTATTAAGCATAAATTGTTGTGTCAAACCAAATTGTTTTGGTAAGACATCTTATACTGAAGTTGTGTATCCCAAAAAGGGATCGATGTTTGGTCAATAATATATTGACTATGGGTGCATGTGAGCACTAGTAGGATGAGATGCATACTCCTAGGATGCTGAATAGGCTGATCCCCTATCTCATATCTAAACAAAGTTTCTAAGTTTGTGTGACTGACAGAAATAAAAAGTCTAGAAATGGTTGAAGAAGAAATTCCAGAAATGGTAGCAACAATCAGTAAAATTTTGAACTGTTATACTTCTTCAAATCATATATTGTTATAAATATAGAACTTGTTGATCATGTCATAGCTCACCCTTGCAAATTATTCCCTTTGCAGTATTAGATGGTAACCCTGGCACTTCTAGAGTAAATAAAGGGAAGCGGTCCTGTTTAGATTAGTATCTTTTACTGTCTAGTTGAGTCTGAGTTACATGATATAAATCAATGATATGTTGTTTGAATTTGTGAGGTCTTACAATCTGATTTGTGCTATATAGGTAATTTTGTATAAAGTTACAACTAAGTTAGACGTTTGTGTGTACGGTTGAACTTAACGATATGAGTTTTAAATGTGTCAAACACATAGTGAGTTAAGTGTGTGATAGATGTATATGAATGTTGATGTCATGTACGGGTGACTAAGGTATACTATACATACCTAGCTATTCTAAGCGTATGATGAGAAAGTGAAGTGTAGGTTTTACGAACCTAGTTAAAGAACTATGTAACAATATTATTACATTGAGACTGCATGAAATATGTTACTGATGGATATGAATCCATGATGATATAACTATGTAGGAATACACGAAGTGCAGATAAGCGTTAAGCAGTTAAGTCGTAGTTCATAAACTACGAATCAGGCAAGTCTTTCAGTTCCTATTTGATATATGAATTCAATAATTGTTAGTTGAGCTATATTATGCTATGCAAATGTTGTTATATATGAAATGCGTATGAGATATGTATGAAATGTGAAAGTTGATCTTTGATGATATACTTGTGATATAAACCTCTATGCCTGTTATGTGAGAAGTAGCATGTGTAGAAAATATTAATTGATTACGAATACATGAACTGAATATGTTGTTATATGCTATGTGTTGCATGGAAACTGTTAGAATTGCTGGGCTGTATAGCTCACCCTTGCAAATAACCGCTTTTGCAGGTTAAGGATACACGGTAAAGGTTACGTGCTATTTGATTGATAAAGTTCAATGGTATCGAAGGAGATTGATTTGTTATTTAACAAGATGCTCTTGAACCATGTTTAGGTTCTAATAGATGTATATGATAGTAGTTTATTATGTGTAATACATGCTAAGTTATAAAGTTGTATTAGGCAGTACATAGTGAAATTCGAATTGAGTTGTAAATATTTTACAGTAATTCGAATAGAATGAATCATAACATGATTTGATTCAGGGATTTGTAATTGATTCGAGTTAAGATATCAATAAAAGATTTATTTTCAAAGGAGATTGAAAAAGTTTAAATTATTCCGCATATTTATATAACATCGAATGTGATGTAATACAGGAATAGTAAATGACCAAGATTAGAAACTTATAAAAGTTTGGGGTCATTGTGCAGATCCTGGTAATGGAAAAAATTAATATTCTAAATTGTAATAAGTAAAGTTATATTCATTAAGTTATGAATAAAAGATATTAATAGTTTGACGATAGTAGTATCGTGGTGGACCGGATCCGAGATTCAAAAGGAACCTGGATTTGGGGGCGTCACAGGTTGGTATCAAAGCTGTAGGTTATAAACTTTAGGTAAGTGTATCTTAGGCTATAACCTGAGAGAGAGAGAGAGAAAGATAAAGATTTAAATATATAAGTGAAGATTCAAAGCAGAATCTTGAAGTATCTAAGAGAATGAGAATTCAGCAGTTTCCTAACTCTGGTAATAAAAATGATAAGATGGTGTCTATATGACAAAGATAATAAGAATGAACTCGAGTGGAGTTTTTTTGATAATGGGGAAAGAACCCTAAGGTAAATTGATGATCACGACGTGATCGGATTGAGCTATGAAGTTATAAATAGTTTGTAACGACTAATTGTGTATAGCTTGATGTTATAAGAGATTGTACTGTGAAATGGTACGATATGAACTCATGAGGAGTTGTATGTGATAAGATACGAAGAACTCATATCAAGTAAAGTGTAAGATAGAGTTATGTGGGATTTCAATTGATGACCCATGTCAGCAGTTGAGTTGTATTATTCCTTGTTATGAGTGGGGAATTGTACTTGGTGTAAAAACCACTTAGTTCTGGCACTGATAATCGTTGAAATGTTTGTGTCGCGCTATTTGCTATATACCTATTGATAAGATGATTTTTTTCTTATGTGTATAACAGATAGATAGGTTATAGTTAGAGAATATAAAGTTAAGTTGCGATTTCTTAAAGTTCATACTTATGATACATTCGGGACTCATCATTATATGAAATGTTTTTGAACCCCTCAGCGAATGGACGCCTATGGTCTGACTAGGGTAAATTCTTAAACTCATATAATTGTGGCAAGTTCCTGAATTTCTAGAGTGTGGTAAGTTTGATGAACTATCATTACAAGAAAAGGGTTTATCTCCGACGAAAGTAACTCTGACAGAGTACATTCAGTTGAGATTAGTATACCTCTGACTGATTAGTCAGTCGAGAATAGTTCAACAGACATAAAGCATTCAATTTAACTTACGTCAAAAACTGACCCATCATGGCACCAAACTCTCCTGCCATAACCAACACTACGGTCGACGGAATATCCTGTTACTGTCGACGGAATTCAGTTGATTTTATTCTAAACTTGACGGACTTACGCTCGACAGAATTCCGTGGATTTTATCTTTTAAAACCTAACACCTGATACGCTCCCCTCATTTCATTTTTGCCTCTTTAATTTCTCACTCCCTCTCCAATCGTTTGCTCTCTCTCTCTCTCACGATACCTCTCTTCCT
This sequence comes from Panax quinquefolius, assembly GCA_020205615.1. Taxonomy (NCBI): domain Eukaryota; kingdom Viridiplantae; phylum Streptophyta; class Magnoliopsida; order Apiales; family Araliaceae; genus Panax; species Panax quinquefolius. The sequence goes on along the minus strand of CM035154.1, from coordinate 103,686,664 downwards.
CTCCGGCCGCCTAAAGAAGCTCCGACCAACGCCGACGGCACCTTCTGGCCACTCCCTCTCCGGCCGTCTGCTCTCTCTCTCTCTCTCTCTCATGATACCTCTCTTCTCTCCGTGATATGTCAAGCGGCTCAAGATCGATCTTGACGCCACCTTCTGGCCGACCAAGTAGCTCAAGCATTCTCTGGTCAGCGATTCCGGTCGATTCAAGCGATTAAAGTCGATTTCTTCTCAAATTAGTTGTGTACTTTCATTGGTTTGGTAAATTTTCAAGCTAATAAGGTATATTTGATGAATTGCCATTTGATTTTGATTATTATACTTTTAAATCTATGCCCTAATTTTGTAAATTGAGTTATATAAACTGCTATGTATTTTGTTGGCTCTTTTGGGTCTAAAAATTTGCTGGTACATATTATGTTCATGCCCTAATAGAGTTATATAAATTGCTATGTAATTTATAATGTATGCTATGAATCTGCATAAGTTTGTTCATGCCCTAATGTTATATTGCTATTATTTGTTCTGAAAATTTATGCTGCAATATTGGGTTTGATGATTATACTGCAATTTGGGTTTGAGATGTTGCAATTAATTTGGGTTTGATAAAATTTGGATTATGTTAAGGTATGTTATTTTTGACGGAATTCTCGACTGAATTTCTGTCAGAATTAATCAATTACAAAATTTGGAGGCACTGTATATGGGTATATATTTCTTATGTTTCCCAATATTAAAATAATCATAGTAGAATTTACTTAGTTTCTTAATTAGTACTAAGATAATTTAATAGATATAAAATAATTTAATTAGAATAAAATAATTTAAAAAAAAAATTATATATTATAATGTAATACAAAATAAAATAAAATAAAAAAATTAATTTTAATTTAATATATTATATCTAATAAATAAAAAATTAATAATAAACTAGAATAAATTAAATAATTTAATTTAATAAAAAATTTAAAATTAAAAATAATTTAAATTAATTAAATGTTACTTAATTAATTTTAATAATTAATATAATATAAAAAATAAAAATAAATCTAAATAAATAAATAAATTTAATTTAATTTAAATAAATTAAATAATATAATATTATAAAAATAAATTAAAATACATAAATAAATCAAAATAAAAAAATTAATAATAAACTAGAATAAATTAAAATTTTAAAATTTAATTTAATTTAATATAATTAAATGTAAATTTATTAATTTAAATAATATAATATAAAAATAAAATAACATAATTATCTTAAACTAAGTAGCATTTGCTTAGTTTTTCATTATATCAAAAATAAACCAATTAAATAAAATCAAAGCTAATAAATTAAATAAACATAATATATTATAACATAATATATTTGAAATAAATTTACATAACATAAAATAATAAACTAAATTATAATAACATATAAATTAAATTATTTTGTATATAATAACATATAAATGAAATAAAGCGCGCACGTCCTTTTATGCAGGGTTCGACATAGTTGATTAGTTTAATAGTACTCAATAGGTTCCTCGACAATTAAAAAAAGGGTCGTAGTTTACATTTGTGTCTTATACTCGAATAATAAAGTTAATTGAATTATTGAAGGCATTCCTCACTGTTCCATCATAACAGATGCCAACATACGGAAGGAGTGTCATTAAGTTGTTGAACAAAATTATAGGTTAATCAACCCTCTAGATGAGAGAACGATCACTTCTCTACTAGGATTGAATCATTGCCTAATATGGGTCAAATCCATGACATAAACAACTTCTCACCACTCCAAATTCCTCAGATGGGTATTTGGAGTGGTGATAAGCTGTCTATGGCATGGATTGGACCCATATCAGGCAATGATTCATTCATAGTAGAGAAGTGATCATTCGTTCATCTAGAGGGTTACTTAACTTGGAACTTTGTTCAATAGCTTAATGGAACTCCTTCGGGATGTTGTCATCTGTTATGGTGGAACAGTGAGGAATGTCCGATGTAATTCAATTAACTTTATTAATAGAATATAGGACACAAACAGGAACTACGACCCTTTTTTTTGTCCGATTACTGCCAAGGAACCGGTTGGAGTACTATTAGCTGAAACTGCAACTAATATGAAACTTAGATTGACTCTTCTCTTAGTACTATTACAGTTGCAACTGCTATGAAACTTAGAAACCCGTTTGATAATTGTGTTTATAGGAGTGGATGTCAAATAGTAATCTTTATAGATTCCAAATAACAATTCTCCTAAACTAATTAAATACCACTTACTTAGTTTATCATTGGCAAAATAAACTAAGCAGCATTTGCTTAGTTTGCCACAATTTTCAATAAACTCAATAATACTCTCCCTTTGCTCTTCGATACACTCATAAATATATATATATATATATATATATATATATATATATATATATAATATACTTTGAAACTTAAAAACCCGTTTGACATTCACTTAGTAGGAGTGAATCTTAGAATAATCGATTTGGGGAATATTCTTGGATGTTATGTCTCTCACTTAGGTCGGTGCTAATTCACAAGGTGCGTGTTTATAATATTTTGAGGATTTTTTAGCTGGCGTCTCTACATATGTTCTTCGAGTGCATACTTAGACTAAGTTGTCTTGGTCTATTTCGCGTGTACTTGGAGACCATGGGGAGATGATCTTGAAATTTTCTTAAAATATTATAAACACACACTTAATGTGAATGGCACTAAGTGAGAGACGATCCAGAAGCAGGATAAAGCCTAACCCTGTAGTAGAGTGGATATATATACTAGGTAAACTAAATACATGTATATATATTCTAGTTGGGTGTTTTCTTCAATTAAAGATGTCAGCCGACCGGAGTTGGATGTACCGTAGGATACCAATTGATGGGAGGGGATTAGTTGATGCGTACCGTGAAGAGGTGTTCAATTTTATGAACAAAGCAATAGAACATGTTGATGATCCGAACGGAAAGATGAGATGCCCGTGTTTCAAGTGTAAGAACATGATATGGAAGACTGTCGATGAAGTTAAATTTGACTTATATTCATGTGGGTTTGTGGATGGGTATTCGGTATGGATTCATCACGGGGAATCAGCTGAGTTTAGAGAACAGATAGATAGTACTGTAGACCAATCAGATTAAGAAGATTCACAAGCAGATAACTATGACGTCGTGCAGATGTTTGTTGATGTGTATGGCCCTACCAATATTGACTGGGCTGAAAACGAGCATGCGACAAGCAGTGCTCAGTAAAAGCCAAATGATTTAGCAGCTGCTTTCTACAAGTTGTTATCTAAATCGGGTGTTCCATTGTATCCTGTAAATGACAAGCACACCAGGCTTTCTGCAGTTACAAAGATTTTACATTTCAAGAATGAGCATGACTACATTGAGAGAGGATTCAATGATTTGCTTGATATTCTCAGCGAGTTCTTACCCAGGGATAATACGTTGCCGGTGAATTACTATGATTAGTGGTTGGTCGACTCATGGTAAGTTGTCATGTCCAGTCTGCATGGGGGATGTGCAAGGCACTCAACTATGTCATGGCTGGAAAACTAGTTTCTTTGGATCTGCTCGTAGATTCTTTGCACGCTGAGCACAATTATAGAAAAATGTCTACACAATTCAATAGAAAGACAGAGAAGAAAGGGGTTGTTGGTCGCTTGTCGGGCAGCGACATATTGGGCTGGCATCTAACATTTCCACCCCCTGGGAAGGAGCATGGTACGTTGAGAGCTATAGGATATGGGAAAAGTCAAAACTGGACTCACTCGCTGATTTGGTTTGAGTTTCCATCTTTGGGTCACACACTAAGCGCCGTCATTGTATAGATATTATGCATACAGAAAAGAATGTATTTGAGAACTTGTTTTACACCGTACTAGATACAAGTGGTAAAACAAAAGACAATGATAAAGCACGTAAAGACTTGGAGGAAATGAATATCAGGCGAGAATTGTGACTCCGACCTAACAACATAAAACCAAAAGCTCAATTTTTTTCTTACCAAGCAATAGGTTGAAAACATTTGCAAGTGGCTTAGCGCATTGAAGCTCCCAGATGGATATGCTTATAACATATCTCGTTGTACTAAGGTTGAGCAGTTGAAAATTACTAGGTTCAAAATTCACGACTGTCATGTATTCATGCAGAAGTTGATGCCAATTGCATTTCGTGAGGTGTTACCTAGGAATATTAATGATACTTTTACCGCACTTTCAAATTTCTTTCGGGATATTTGCTCAACTGTTATAAGGTATAGTGATGTGGAGCAGATGGAGAAAAACATAGTGTTGACAATGTGCAAGCTCAAAATGATTTTACCACCGGGGTTCTTTAACAACATGGAGCATTTGCCTATTCATCTGCCATATGAACTTAAACTTGGAGGACCGGTGCAATATCGATGGATGTATCCATTTGAGAGGTAATATCACATACATTGTGCAATATTCATCATCTTTATATTTAACTTATCAGGTAATATATATTACATACTTTCATATTTCAGGTATATACGTCGATTAAAGTAGAAAGTTAAAAACAAAGCACGCGTAGAGGGTTCTATTGCTAAACACTATACGGAGGAAGAGCTTGTCAACTTCTTCTCGTTGTACTTTGACGATGTAGTCGCAACGAAGCATAACCGTCTAAGTCGGAATGATGTCAGGGATTCGTCTTGTCGTGCTGATGATGAGTTGGTTGTATTCACTTATCCAGCTAAACCATTTGGACATGAGACAAAGACTTACCTAACCGATAAAGATTTAAAGATTGTCTCTACATACATGCTTCTAAATATGCATGAAGTATCATCGTACATCAAGTATGTATTATTACAAGTTGAAAATGATTTATCTATCCTTAATCAATAATTAATTAATTGCCATATTATTTATACGCATTTCATTCGAATTGAGGCGTATGCTTCTAACCCGGGGTTGACAAAATCACAGATGGAAGCATTCACTAATGCAAATTTTCACCAGTGGTTTAAGAGAAGGGTCGAAGAAGAGAACGTGTATGAGCATTTTAGAGATGTTATTTTAGGCCCGTACAAACTTATTAGTTCATTTCCAGGTTGTATCATGAATGGGTATAGATTCGAGGTTGATGACTTGAATGAATTGACATCAGTCAACTCCGACGTTGTCGTGTTGGGAAGTTGTTATGGAGATTCTGAATCCAATTACTATGGAAGATTAAAGGAAGTGGTTGTGCTCAATTATCCAGGGGCTAAAAAGGTCGTTACATTTAAGTGTCACTGGTTTGATACTGCAAAGGATGTTAAAGTTGATCGTAATAGAATCGTCATAGTAGATATAAAATTGAATTTATAGTCTGATGATATATTTTTGTTAGCCATCCAAGCAACTCAAGTGTACTATGCCCCTAATGTCGTTCACACTAGAACCCCCTGGTATACAGTTGTGATAACTAAGACTCGACCATTTGATGGTACTAATTTGTCTGGAACGGATGACCCGTTGCAAGAACAAGTTAGCAATCCCAGCCATGTTGTGCTATATGATGATGATGTGTCGGGTGATGATGTCGTTGACGTACTCGATGTTGACAAAGTGGAGGAAGATGTGGTTGTTAGTCCGTATATGATGGTAGAAGATGATATTGAGGAAGAAATTGATATAGAAGAGGAAGAGACAGAATCAGAGGATGAAAATGATATTGATTCTGACGGGTTTGACAACGTAATACTTCTTCACTAATTGGTGTTTTGTAAGTACTATACAACTAAAATCAATCATTATATATAATAAAAGACTTGAAATTTAATTAATTTCATCGTATCTATGTCTGTTATTTTAGTTGTACAACTATATATGCCTCGACATAGCGGTGGAGGTGGCCGTGGTGGCGGCCGCTCCGGATCGGGTGACGGTTCCTAGGGAGGGTCGTCTTCAGATGCTAGTGAGTTGATTTCTTTTATGGCTCAGTAACTTTATTTTCATAACTATATTATACATTCATTTACTATTTTTTGACAATGTCATAACTATATTAAACATCTGAGATGCTAGGCGTCGCTGCGTTGCGAGGCCTAACCTCGATCGATTAGGTCGCCCATCACCGGCGATTCGACCACAATTTCGGTTGATGTTGGCTTGTCTGTGTAGGTTTCAACTATAATATATCACTTATGTTCAATTAGAGTGATATTATTATGTGATTAATAAATTAAAATGTTCTTAATAAATTTTGTATTCTGGTATTATGGATCCTGTCGCTAAGGTGACCGTACAAGCCATTTGCCTGGCGCATCTCCCTACTGGCTACATGCGATTTAGTCAGTACGCGCGCTACGATGCTGGCTTCATGGTGACAGTGTTGCGGGAGTTTCACGTAAGTCGAATCATATACATATATTAAATCAAGGTCAATGCATGTTATTTACATATTGTTCAAATAAAAAATTATATGTATGTTATATACATGTTTGATAGAGATATACTAGATCTGGCCGAGCATCACCGAGGCGGATGGTGATCTAGATTATCATTGCCCACATCTCGAAGAATTATGTCGAATTGTTGTACGAGATGCTACAGATGGAAGTTCGGGCGATAGAAGAATCGCTGGGGACTACTTTACGAGATCATCAGCCGCCGGCAGTATTAGATGCAGCATGGGCTACGATGTGTGCGTACTGGGATGGTGCTGTGTTTATGACCAAGTCGGAGCAGATGAAGAAGAATCGTGGCAAGCTACGAGTTGTACATACTTCTGGCTCGCAGTCGTTTCAGGAGGTTAAGTCGGTATGTATTTCTATTTAGTTTAGTTCTATATTATATTGTAACTATAGTAAATTAAGGTGATATCATTTAATGTATATGATTTAGGCCATGCGGAGTAACTTGGGCCAACCTCCTACTATGATCGAGTTCTGGGATAGAGTCCATACGTCGAAGGGCTCTACTCCGGGGTCGACGATATCTCCAGCAGCACTAGCTATACTCTGATAACCGGATTTCGAATAATCCAAATTTCACGAATAATTTTTTTTATATATATTGACATCGATTTATTAATATTGTCTTTATCTCGTGATCTGAGTATCGAGAAATAGTAAATTTGTGTATTGACTGAGAAATTAGAGTAGAATTGTGCTTAACGGAGAATAGGAACCCTAATCCTAAGTTCGGATATGGATTCGATTTAAAATATAATTAAAATAATTATACTGATGAGTATATGTTTGTACTGTATAGAATGTTGATCAATGATTGGTCAGGTAGGGTATAATATTGGTAAACCCTAATAAGGGATTGGAAACTCTAATCTCAAGATTTGAAACCCTAACACGTAGTTAGGAACCCTAATCGAAAGCTGGAAAACCCTAATTTTTAATTTGGGAATCCTAAACCCTAATTAGAAAACCCTAATCCTAATTAGTAAGCTCTAAAGTGATTAGTATACTTTAATGTGATTAGTTACCTTTAATGTAATTAGGGAACACTAATTATATTTTTGAAAATCTTAATTTTCTATTTTAAAGATCCTAGTTTAGAAAATCCTAGAAGCTAAAGTTGTAAAACATTAGGGTTAGAACCTTAGGGTTAAACCCTAAGGGTCAAACCATAAGGGTTAAACCCTAAGGTTTTGGTAAATCCCATGTATGCCATTATAATTTCATGTACAAACTCCAAAATACCCCTTTTACTTAGATATTAAGTTAAAAGATTTACAAGATCTAGTGAGTCATCACTTAAGATTATCCCATGTGCGTTGGAAATCAACCCAAATCTTATCCATATCTTGCCAACTTGCACACTTGGATTCATTGTATCTATGATATAAGAGATCTAGGAGAGAGAAAGTTCACATATTGAGCTCATTATCTATCTAACACCAACTCACTCTTTCTCTCACCTAAACCCACGAAATCCTTAAGTGTTTCAGTCACTAACCAAGCCTTTAGATCATCAAGATCAATGGAGAAGAGCTAGGATCAAAGATTGGATAAGAGAAGGTAAAACCCAAACTCAACCTAGATCTTATATGCTAAGAAAATAATTGTGTTTATGTGTTTAGATTCATGTTAGAAGATGCTTTTAGATGATCTATGTTGATCCATGATGGATCCATAACATCAAAATGGGTAAAAGTTGAGTTTTTCATAAACTGTTCTTGAGTTTGAACGTTGGTCTGACAAGAAATGTCAGTGACCGTTGATCTTATTATGTTCATGTTTTGTAATGTTTTATGTGTTAGATTGGTAGCTTGTTATATTTTCTTTAATCTAAAAGTGGTAGTATAGCCATTAGATGTCTAGATTCAAAGTTATTTAAGGTTGAAACCCGTTCAATCAAGTTGACCAACACAAATCATCTGACCCGTAATTATTTAAAGCGTAATACGACAACATGTTTCATAGCCCAGATTTGTCAGGTTTTTGGTGTTATGTTATTGTTGTTTGGTAAATCTTGTATCTGGTTATGTGTACTATAGATTTGGGTCTTTAGATTTCTCATAACCTCAATAGATCGATCGTGAGAGGTGGTCAAAGTAGACCACCCGAGATGATTTTTACTTTTCTGGAAAAACCCAGAAATATGGGGAACGCAATTTCTGACATACTTTGACCATACTGATTCTGTATATTGAGTTGTTTTTGAACTGAAGTATTACTTTGTAATTGTTCTTTGGTACCCGGACTATAACTTTGAGCCTTTATATCACATAAACCATGAGCAAAACATAGATTAAAATGATCAAAAAGGTGCCTAGTCGAGTTTCTGGGTTTCTGGAGAAACCTAGATATGGTCTGACAGCTTCTTTGAGAGCCCAGATCGTTATGATTTGTGGTGTTATGACCAAGTTGATGGTTTATAGATGTAGTATTACATGTGTACTACGATTTTGAACTTTAAGTTGGCCTAGAAACGATTTTAAACTAAGAATTTAAAGCCAAATTGACGTGGACCCTCGAGCACATCGGCGGTGTTCTTGAGGCTCAAGAACACCTAAAGTCGACAGATAAGTGTCGCTATAGGCTTTAGCGACGGTTACTTTTTATTTTATTCTCTAATTTTCTGGAAAATAATTTAAAATAGAAAATAAATTATAGAAATTACCAAAAATAGTTTTAAAATTATTTTAAATTATGAAAAATAATTTACGACTATTTGGAATATTTTTCTTTAATATTTATAATTATTTAAATATTAAAGATATTTAATTTATTTAATTAGTGTATTAAATAAATTAAAGAAAATAATTTAATATTATGAAAAAATTATTTTAAATAAGAATAATGTGTTAGAAAATATTTTGAATTATAAAATATAATTTTTAATATTTGTAGAGAATTTTCATTAATAAATTAATATTAATGATATTAGATTTATTTAATTATTATATTAAATAAATGAATTAAAAATGATTTTATTGATTTAAAAATTATTTAAAATGAGAAAATGATTTAAAAATATTTTAAGTTATAATTAATGACTTTTAATATTTTGATGATAATTTCATTAATATTTAAATATTAATGGTAATGATTTAAAATAATTTCAATTATTTTAAAAATCATTTAAGTAGAATATTGATGATTTAAAAATATTTTAAGTTATTAAAAATAACTTTAATACTTTGTCAAGTATGTTATTAATATTTTTATATTATTAAATATTAATAATGATATGATTATTTGATAAATAAATTATTTAAAAATGATTACGATGTTTGAAAAATTATTATTAAATAAAATAATTACTTATGAATTAGTAAAGGCTTACATAAAATATTATAAGTGATATTTAACTTATCTAAAATAATATTAAAGCTTAGAAACCGAGTTTAATTGACAATAGCTGTGTTAAGTGTCGGATAGGGTGACCAGATCACCGAGAATGGACCGAAGTCCAACCAGACCGAAATAGTTAGACTTGGTAATGTGCCTAGGAGAAGTTGAAAGTAGTATGCACACAAGCCAATTATGTTTGATGATAAAGCATATACTTTGTAACAATCTTATTCATTTATTAATAAAAAGTATTAATTTATTAAAGGCTTTTAATTATCTACACATGATCTTTGTTTTTATAATATGTGATAAACCTATAGTTTTAAGCAATGCTTTTAGAATAATGATGATGATCATTCTAATGAGATCTAAATTCTAGAAAGCTTAAAACTAAAATAGTTCCCAATCATTGGATTACTAAATTGGGGATTAGTGAATCCGGGATAGATTGGTACATACGTTCTTGCTCATTGGATGAGGATGATTGATCTCATGATCATTTGTGTGGAGACACTAAAGCAAGTATGTATGTGCTTATTAGAGAATAAGTTCACCTTTGAGCGTGGCTCGCTAAGGAATACTTAATGGAGTTTTACTTGCTTGTCAATAGGAATTCTGTAGTAGTGATAGTAGTACAAGTGATCCTTGGACTTGAGATCATCATAGTATCTTGTGTATGATGAGTTATACTTTGACTTATTCCTTAAGACCCTTAGGGTATATCAAAGGGTATGCTTGGGTATAACAAGTTGTATATGGAGATGATATATGATCGATAAAGAATCTACCACTTCTAATAAAGAAGAGAAATGTCCTATGTGATTCGATAAATGACAACCCAAAGAGTCCTTGGCAAGCGAGAATGAAATTAGAAAGGAGTTTCTAATTTGCATTATTTGGAGTTATGCATTTAAGGATCGAAATACATATAATTAAATAAAATAAGACTTGTGGTAATTCCATGTCTTATATTTAATTGGGACATTGTATGGTGGAAGGATTGAATTATGCAGTAACTATTTACTCAAAGGTTCTTTTATGATTAATGTTGAAATCTATATTATCCGGAAAGTCGTTGATCGCTAGAGGAGGCTTATCCCTATTGTAGAATAAATATTATTTATTTAAATAAATTAATTGTTTAATTTATTTATTTAAATAAGATTAGAATTGTTCTAATTGATTTATTCACATTAGGTTTAATATGGAGAACCTAAAGGGTCACACCATAAAAGGAAGAATAATTATTTAAGAAGTTAATGGCATAATCGTAATAATAATATGTTATGTATATTTAATTTAATCTATGGTGATAGAATAAATTAAATAGCTTAATATTTATTATTTAATATTTTAGAAATATTAAATATAAATTAATAAGAGGTGTCTTATTAATATTATTACAATTATTATTATTTTAATTTCTAAAAGAGTTTAGGAATTAATTTAATATAAGTACTCTCATTTATTCCTAATAGGATTAGGAGGGAAAATTAATTAAAGGAGTTTAATTAATTATCCCTAATAAGATTAGGGAGCCCATTTAATAAATAGAGTTTAATTAAAAATACCTTATTTTAATAGGGTTACTTGATATCTTTATAAGAGGAGTCTTATATCAGATATCATATATACGTTATTCCAAAAGTTGGAGAGTACGCTCTTTTTCTATAGAGATAGAAAAACTAGGGTTTAGCCAAACACCCATCTTCTTGAATCCTTCTTATTCCTTGGTGGATCACCTCTAGAGGCCAAACACATGGGTGGCTAACGTTGATCAAAGGAAGGAGCCAAACCCGGTGAATTCAAGTTGAACGCGAAAGGATTTGGAGGTGAACTTGTACCTGAGGAAGCTCGATCTTCAAGGGTATGATTTTATTCTTTATCTTTTCGTTTAATTAATAATTGTGCATAAAAGGTGATCCGGGTATATGGTTTGTAAAATTTTTAAACTCTGATTTTTACACGTTTCCGCTTATTTTGCAATTTGATTGCGTTCTTGAATATTACAAACCTAACATAAGTTTGATTGTGAATTACATTGTTATGTGTTATAAATTATTGTGCTAATTGTGAGACCGATATTATTGGTTATAGGTCTTACGAACGCAGATAAGTTTATTGTGTAACTGTAATCAGCGGAAGAGGCAAGTTCCCTAACTCAACCTTGAGTTAATATTGTTTAATTATTATTGGTGGTTAATTATGGCTAATTAGACCACGCCCAGGGATTTATTGTTGATTATTCGCAGTTAGTGCATGTTTAATAATTCAAAATGAATTACTGATTCGGAATATATACATTCGTAGAATAACTATTGTTAGATATATATATCCGTAGAAGCTAGAATTGACAGTACAGATAATTCTTGTTTATTGTCGAATTATGTTGAGAAATGTCTTAGCCAATTATTATGGTTAGACGAACATTTGTTAGAACTTGATAGGTTCGAGAAGAGAATTAAATTATTATTGATAGATCGATGCCAATTATTTCGGCTAGATCGAGAAGTAAATAGAATTTGAAATCACAGTATTTCGTTGTAAAATCAAAATCTTGATTCTAAGACTGAGAAGAACAACCTTTTATATAAAGGTAATATTTTATCGATCGAGTATTGGGGCTTTTTGCGATTAAGTATTATGCATAATATAGGGTATACTAAAAGTCGATCACTTTATATACTTGCGAGAGGGTATAATTTAATCTTTATGGTTATCGATACACTGGGTATATCAAAGTTTAACTTTGATAGTTACTCGAGAAGAAGTTCAAGATCGATGGATGGATCGCTCAACATAAATCTGGAAAACATTCCACTTTGCTATTTAAGTAGAATTAATTATTGATTATTCATTTGAATATCGTAGAAAACCTTGAAAGCGTTGTACTCTTTCATTATCGAATTATTATTGTGTAGAATGTGAGAAGGTTTGATATTGATTTCTATATCTTTATTGTATCTCTTAACTTGCGGAGCAAACTCGTTGCTCACCCTTCCTATAAATAAAAATTTCCAGCTAGGGACGAAGAAGTTGCAAAGGTCTTTAGAAGAAGAACAAAGGAAAAGGAATAGTTATGAATTAGTTATGATGAACAATATTATTATTATATTTGTATTGTATTGTAAACCCTTTTTGTATATCTAAAGGGGTATGTTTGTAATGTTAAGGTTAGTAGACACAGGACTTATGTATTAACAATCTATGTTAATGAGTTATGTATTCTATTTATATTAAAATGGGTAGTTAGATGGTATTATATTGTGGATCGTGAACACCAAATTCGGGGTCGGGTAACTTTGGATTTGGGGGTATCACGCGAGTTGGTATCAAAGCATAGGTTATAAACCTTAAGTGGGGTGGGGAAAACCCTAGGATTATAACCTGAAGCGAGATAGAGAATACTCATTTAGAGTACTAAGTGAGGGATTGCAGAAGCGTATCGATAGTGAGATAAGTGGACATATAGTGTGAGGTGTGTGTACTGGTGAAGTACTAATCAAGTTGTTTAAACTAATTGTAGGATGTCGGGAGAAGATAAGATGAGTACGGAGATGCGGTGGTTTGTCCCACCGATGTCGATGGCCAGAGGTGCGGTAGCAGAGCGAGTTAGTGGAAGAAGTGGAGAAAGATGAACCAATGATCAATCTCGGGAGTGATCATGATGATTATCCCGAGATGTATCTAAGTGGTGATGAGGAGGCGGAGTTTGAAGAAGCTAAGGTGGAGTTGAAGAATAAGATCAAAGTTGGAGAACAAGATCACTAAGCTAGAGAAGTCCGGGAACTCGGAGTAAGGTATTTCTCTTGGAGGAGTTGTGGAAGAGAAGCGGGTGTTCTGTGAAATGGTGAATAACGGAATGAAAGTGAAGGTAGCGAGGTGGAGAGGATGAAGACTGAAGGTGGTGGATCATCTGAAGGAACCAACAAGAAAGACAAGAAGAAGAGAAAAAGAGGGCCAACAACAACGACAACTACGAAAATTCAAACTGAAGAAGAAGAAGCGAGCACTGTAGCAAGTGTGGGAAGACTCGTGTGGGAGAATGTATGATGTGGAAGAGCGTGCAGCTTTAACGATAAGTAAGGAAGGACATATTTCTTTGCATTGTTCCTAAGCGAATATGAGGAAGTGTTTCTCATGTGGAAGAACGGGTCATAGATTTAACAAGTGTCCCAACAAGAAGAAAGGCTGGTGAAGGGAGTGGTCGGTGAACAACTTAGATATATGTAATAGTATCTTTTGGTAGAAGCTTATGATAGTAAGTGTTATAATATCGAGAATGATGTTTAAGCATATGTATATATATATATATGTTTGAATGAATGAAATCTTTATTTTCTATATGAATATAAGATTAAGATTAAGTTGTGTGTTCTTAAAACTCATACTTATGGTAAGATCATGACTCATGATTATATGAAATATTTTGAACCCCTCAGCGAATGGACACCAAAGGTCTGACTAGGATAAGTTCATACACTAATATAATTGTGGCAAGTTACTAAACTCCTAAGTGTGGTAAGTTTGATGAACGGGGATTAGATATGTGAATTTGGTAAATGGCAACTTTTTGTGTTAAGTTGGAGAAATTGTAGCTTCCTATGTAAAGTTGAGTATGTTAATCATAGAATTATTTAAAAGGGATAGTAATATGTGTTAAGTACTATATGTACTATGTGCTATTTGAATAAATATGCGATTACATGAGAACTATGTGTTGAATTCTTATTGTGTTAAGAATTTGTATAGAGAAAGAAAATTAATATAAGATATCTATCAGATCATGCCGCCTAGACGACAGAATCAAAACCAACGAGAAGAGCAGTCGGTGAATAACGAAGGAGGTCAAGCTGACCCAATACAAAACTTTGCAAATATGATAGCCGAAGCTATGGAGAATAGAGCTTCTTATGCAAGAGGAAGAGTGAGGAATCAGCCAGCTGACAGATTGGCTAACTTCAAGGACTTTAAGGCGGTAGGTCCTCCTAAATTCAAGGGAACCACGGATCTGATTGAAGCCCAAACTTGGGTAAAGGAGATGGAGAAAGCGTTCGTCATTGCGTGAGTGGCAGAAGAGCAAAAGATGACTTTTGCAACATACTTAATGAAGGAGAAGCTAACTACTAGTGGTGGGAGACTAATCGTGCAAGAAAGTGGTACATCGGTGGTAGCGTGGACAAGATTTAAGGAGTTGTTCTTTGAGAATTACTTCTCACAGAAAGTATCTGCAAGCTCGGATGGAAGTTAAGTTCTTGGAACTTAAGTAGGAGAACATGTCGGTGTCGAAGTATCTTTGCCAAATTCAACGAATTTGCAAGATTTGCACCTCATCGGTGGACGAAGTAAGAAAGCGAGAAGATTTGAGAAGCAATTTGAAGCCGGGATATTGATAAGGTAGCGGGATTGCAGATTAACACGTTCGCGGCTTTGTTGGAGAAAGCATTAATTCTTTAAAGGAGGAAGCGAGGTGCGCATCTCGATTTCATCAGGAGAAGACCAAGAAGACCAATGATGGTGGAAGAAGTGATGGTAGTAATCAGAATAAGAGGAAGTGGAGTGAGAATACCTAATCGGGTAGCAAGACTGAAGAGAATAGGAAAGGGAGGGAACCATGCGCGACCTGCGTAAAGAACCATTCGAGTATTTAAAGAAGAAAGAGTGCATTACAAGCTGCGGGCAAGAGGGCACATGTCACCCAATTGTCGGTCAGAAGAAAATTCAAGGTTGTTTTTCACTGTGGATGTTGATCATATAATCGGAACTATCCAGAAAGGAATGCGGAGAAGGAAAGTGTCAACAACGGACCCGGTGGTGGAACCTTGGCGATTCGAGGACTGCACAACCGGGAAGACCAACGGCCCATACTTTTAACATGGCGACGCATGAGATGTAGTGACTACTCGGGGAGGTGGCGAGTAACGATTTCGTTTAGAAATTTAATTCTGTGAGTAATCTTGGTTAGTTATTGTTGTGAATTGTTTTCTTTTATAGATTCAAGTCACGGGTTAGAATTTGAAACACAAATTAATATTGTGTTCTTAAAATGAATTGATGATACAACTTTAAAAGATTGTAGAGAATAAGAAAGTGGTGATTAGGATGGAATCCTTTTAAGGAGGGTGGATGTGATAACTTGGGATTTGAATAATCAAATTTCACGAATATTTTTTTTTATATATATATATATATTGACATTGATTATTAATATTGTCTTGTGTATCTATGATCTGAGTATCGAAAGTAGTCAATTTGTGTATTGATTGAGAAATTAGAGTAGAGTTGTGCTTTAGCGGAGAATAGAAACCCTAACCCTAAGTGGGATATGGATTCGATTGAAAATATAATTAAAATAATTATCTTGATGAGTACGTGTTTGTACTGTATAGAATGTTGATCAATGATTGGTCAGGTAGTGTACAATATTGGTAAACCCTAATAAGGGATTGGAAACTCTAATATAAAGATTTGAAACCCTAACACGTAGTTAGGACCCCTAATCGAAAGCCAGAAAACCCTAATTTTTAATTCGGGAATCCTAAACCCTAATTAGGAAATCTTAATCCTAATTAGTAAGCTCTAAAGTGATTAGTATACTTTAATGTGATTAGTTACCTTTAATGTAATTAGGGAACACTAATTATATTTTTGAAAATCTTAATTTTCTATTTTAAAGATCCTAGTTTAGAAAATCCTAGAAGCTAAAGTTGTAAAACATTAGGGTTAGAACCTTAGGGTTAAACCCTAAGGGTCAAACCCTAAGGTTTTGGTAAATCCCATGTATGCCATTATAATTTCATGTACAAACTCCAAAATACCCCTTTTACTTAGATATTAAGTTAAAAGATTTGCAAGATCTAGTGAGTCATCACTTAAGATTATCCCATGTGTTGGAAATTATACCCAAATCTTATCCATATCTTTTGACTTTCACACTTGGATTCATTGCATATATGATATAAGAGATCTAGAGAGAGAAAGTTCACATATAAAGCTCATTCATTATCTAACACCAACCCACTCTTTCTCTCACCTAAACCCACGAAATCCTTAAGTGTTTACCATCACTAACCAAGCCTTTAGATCATCGAGATCAAATTGGAGAGCTAGGATCAAAGATTGGACAAGAGAAGGTAAAACCAAACTTAAACCTAGATCTTTATGTTAAGAAAAAATAATTGTGTTTATGTGTTTAGATTCATGTTAGAAGATGCTTTTAGATGATCTATGTTGATCCATGATGGATCCATAACATCAAAGTGGGTAAAAGTTGAGTTTTTCATAAACTGTTCTTGAGTTTGAATGATGGTCTGACAAGAAATGTTAGTGACCGTAGATCTTATTATGTTCATGTTTTGTAATGTTTTATGTGTTAGATTGGTAGCTTGTTATGTTGTCTTTAATCTGCAAGTGGTAGTATAGCCATTAGATGTCTAGATTGAAGTTATTTAAGGTCAAAACCCGTTATTGAAGCGTTGACCAACACAAATCTGGGCGATTAAAATTATTTAAAGCGTAATCGACAACATGTTTCATAGCCCAGATCTGTCAGGTTTTTGGTGTTATGTTATTGTTGTTTGGTAAATCTTCTATCTGGTTATGTGTACTATAGATCTGGGTCTTTAGATCTCTCATAACCTCAATAGATCGATCGTGAGAGGTGGTCAAAGTAGACCACCCGAGATGATTTTTACTTTTCTGGAAAAACCCAGAAATCTGGGGAACGTAATTTCTGACATACTTTGACCATACTGATTCTGTATATTGAGTTGTTTTTGAACTGAAGTATTACTTTGTAATTGTTCTTTGGTACTCGGACTATAACTTTGAGCCTTTATATCACATAAACCATGAGTAGAACATAGATTAAAATGACCAAAAAGGTGCCTAGTCGAGTTTATGGGTTTTCGGAGAAACCTAGATATGGTCTGACAGCTTCTTTGAGAGCCCAAATCGTTATGATTTGTGGTGTTATGACCAAGTTGATGGTTTATAGATGTAGTATTACATGTGTACTACGATTTTGAACTTTAAGCTGGCCTAGAAACGATTTTAAACTAAGAATTTAAGCCAGTCAAATGTGGACCCTCGAAACCTGTCTGACAGTGTTCTTGAGGCTCAAGAACACCTAAGATGACAGATAAGTGTCGCTATAGGCTTTAGCGATGGTTGCTTTTTATTTTATTCTCTAATTTTCCTAAAAATAATTAAAAATAGAAAATAAATTATAGAAATTACCAAAAATGGTTTTAAAAATTATTTTAAATTATGAAAAATAATTTCTGACTATTTGGAATATTTCTCTTTAATATTTATAATTATTTAAATATTAAAGATATTTAATTTATTTAATTAGTGTATTAAATAAATTAGAAAATGATTTAATATTATGAAAAAAATCATTTTAAATAAGAATAATGTGTTAGAAAATATTTTGAATTATAAAATATAATTTTTAATATTTTTAGAGAATTTTCATTAATAAATTAATATTAATGATATTAGATTTATTTAATTATTATATTAAATAAATGAATTAAAAATGATTTTATTGATTTAAAATCATTTAAAAATGAGAAAAATGATTTAAAAATATTTTAAGTTATAATTAATAACTTTTAATATTTTGATGATAATTTCATTAATATTTAAATATTAATGGTAATGATTTAAAATGATTTCAATTATTTTAAAAATCATTTAAGTAGAATATTGATGATTTAAAAATATTTTAAGTTATTAAAAATAACTTTAATACTTTGACAAGTATGTTATTAATATTTTATATTATTAAATATTAATAATGATAAGATTATTTGATAAATAAATCATTTTAAAATGATTACGATGTTTGAAAAATTATTATAAATTATAATAATTACTTATGAATTAGTAAAGGCTTACGAAAAATATTATAAATGATATTTGACTTATCTAAAATAATATTGAAGCTTAGAAACCAGAGTTTAATTGACAATAGTTGTGTTAATTGTCGGATAGGGTGACTAGATCACGAGAATGGATAGAAGTCCACCCGATAGAAATAGTTAGACTTGATAAGTGTTTATCTAGGTTATAAACAACGATGTGGCTATATGGTGGTAATGTGCTAGGAGAAGTTTATTTGTGAATTACGGTGTTATGTGTTATAAATTATTGTGCTAATTGTGAGGCCCGATATTATTGGTTATAGGTCTTACGAATGTAGATAAGTTTATTGTGTAGGTTGTAATCGGCGGAAGAGGCAAGTTCCCTAACTTTCGACCTTGAGTTAATATTGTTTAATTATTATTGGTGGTTAATTATTGCTAATTAGACCACGCCCGAGGATTTATTGTTGATTATTCGCGAGTTAGTGCATGTTTAATAATTCAAAATGAATTCTTGATTGAATATATACATTCGTAGAATTCTTCATTGTTGGATATACATATCAAGTAGAAGCTAGAATTATTGATCTGAGATAATTCACATTTATTGTCGAATTATGTTGAGAAATGTCTTGTGATTATTACGGTTAGATGAACATTTGTTAGAACTTGATAGGTTCGAGAAGAGAAATAAATTATTATTGATAGATCGATGCCAATTATTTCGGCTAGATCGAGAAGTAAATAGAATTTGAAATCACGGTATTTCGTTGTAAAATCAAAATCTTGATTCTAAGACTGAGAAGAACAACCTTTTATATAAAGGTAATATTTTATCGGTCGAGTATTCGGCCTTTGCGCGCGATTAAGTATTATGCATAATATAGGGTATACTAAAGCTGATCACTTTATATACTTGCAGAGGGGTATGATTTAATCTTTATGGTTATCTGATACACCTGGGTATATCAAAGTTTAACTTTGATAGTTACTCGATAAGAGAAGTTCAAGATCTAATGGATCGCTTAGCATAAATCTGGAAAACATTCCACTTTGCTATTTCGTAGAATTAATTCTTGATTATTCATTTGAATATCATAGAAAACCTTGAAAGCGTTGTACTCTTTTATTATCGAATTATTGTTGCATAGAATGTGAGAAGGTTTGATATTGATTTCTATATCTTTATTATATCTCTTAACTTGCGGAGCAAACTCGTTGCTCACCCTTGCTATAAATAAAATTTTTTAGCTAGGGACGAAGTTGCAGAAGGTGTTGCAAAAAAGAACAAAGGAAAAGGAATAGTTATGAATTAGTTATGATGAATAATAGTATTATTATGTTGTATTGTATTGTAAACCCTTTTTGTATATCTAAAGGGGTATGTCTGCAATGTTAAGGTTAGTAGACCTGGGACTTATGTATTAACAATCTATGTTAATGAGTTATGTATTCCTATTTATATTAAAATGGGTAGTTAGATTGTGACGCCCCCAAAATAGGTATACATCACCTATTCTGAGTTATCAATACATAGTGCGAAACAACTACAACTTTATTATTACAACGATAAAAGCTGTGAGTTTGAATACAAATATTATCTTCAGACAATATCTATACTCAAATAAATCCTCATCACATTTATTGATACATTATTTTACAAAAATGGTGAGAACTACTAAACAATCCTTTCTAAAACCTTCATTCCATACCCAGGCTTCGTACTCGCTATAGCTATTCTCGCCTCACGAGAAGAAAAATGGAACAAAAAGGAAAAGGGTGAGCTCAACTAGCCCGATAAAGAATATTATGACTAAGATAATATACAACAAATTACCGTTAGTCTTCAACGAGGGAAAAATCTAATAGAATCTGATAGACAACAAATTTTAAATCAATATTATAGCGGAAATAATAATTCATTAGAAGAGTTAAGTAGAGAATGCAAACTACTATCTTACATGTATGAATTTAAAAGTTCATAAATCTATCTTTTATCCTGTAACATCAATCGATATACATACGGAATCAAATATTCATCTTTGCACTCTGAGGCCAAAGATATTCATCGATTAGTCGTGTTCATCTAAACACTTGTTCATCTTTACACACGGCCAAAGATATTCTTGAAATCATTCATCTTTTTTACTACGGGCCAAAGATATTCAATAATATCATCATTTAAGGTGAGGATGATGAAAATATTTTAAAAAAGCGAATCCGATTGAAACAAAATGACAAGGATTAAGGGTTAAGGATTCGTACTTTGTTTTATCCATGTTCAAAAATACCTCAAAAATAATCATAGTGGTGTAAAATTGAGAATGATCAAAACATGGATACAATCAAAGCTAGTATCGAGAATAGATATTTTGGACAAAAAGAAGAAATTTTATTTTTTGGTGAATAGTCTTCAGTATCGTGAATATGCCGTATCGTGAATAGTAACTCAGACACCAAAAGATAGAAATTCCACAAAAAAAAACATCTTCACGCTTCATGAATAGTACTCGTGAATAGTAACTCGTGAATAGTAACTCATGAATAGTAACTCGTGAATAGTAACCCCAGAGCATGAAAAAGTTCAAATTTGATAAAAGTTCAACCAATATTTGACATAATGATATTGAAGAAATAATATCATTTGAAGAAAATAACATCCACTTACCTCGAAAGATTAGTACTTACAAATTTGGAATCACAAGGGTATAGTCTTTGAAGGGAACTACATAAATCTAACAATACTCAAAGTATACTCACAAGAATCGCTCAATATATCGAGAGAAATAGAGAGAAACTTGGGTTTACGGTGTGTTTTCAATTCTAACCTAAGCACCTATTTATAGGAAAATGCTTAGAACTGAAAGCGAAAATTGAATATAATATTAATATATTTTTCACATTTTCTTTAGCCCTATGAACAACTGATCTCAGCCCATTTGAATCACATGTGAGAGGCCAACTTAGTTGCAAAAAACGTTTTTCTCAAAATAATTAACTAAAACCCCAAAAATTAATTATTTGAAACTTGAAACTTGATAATTCATAATAAATAGCCCTTTTATAAGAAAATTCAAATCTACTTGAGTTTTTATAGGAAATTCAATTCTCTACAACTGCAGAAGAAAGTTTTTCCAAATTTCAAGAGAAATTGACCGAAATCCACAAGCAGGGGATTTTACAAGCTATAATCAAATTTCGATTCGATAAATGGGGTCCACCAACATGTTTAACATGTTTTAAACATTTATTGCAACAAAACTACTCTTCCTCCTTGTATACTCATATATCCCACATTCGTTGTAAAAATATCACCATTATTATATTATTAGAATATAATAATATATTTAAATAATTATTTTATTAGAAAAGATAAAATTTCAATTTTCAACAATTGTCACATTAAAATTTTTCTCCATCTATATCACATAAAATCAATATTTTCCTCATCATATGAATCAATAATTAATTATTCACAAATAATATTACGAGAATCCTGATATTGTGACGAGGCGGTTCAGGGAAGAGGGCTTTCGATAAAATTTCTCACTTCTTGGTGGCTTGATTAGGTGACCAAACCTCTCCTTAGCAGCGAACTTTCTAGACATTGCCAATAATGTTATCTAATAATATTATTAGGATAATATGAATTATTGCTTCGATAATGAAAAATCTTGTGTAATGTGATTATTGAAACAACAACAATATAAAATATCAATATGACAATTATTAACTCGATAAAATCTTTGAGCATTAATTCGTAACCATTATTGAGTAAGTGCCTTCTTACGTAAGAATCAATAATTGGTAATATCTGGTAATCTTCTTGTGTTTTAACCACACCGGGTATTTTAACGATATTATACAGTAATAACCACTTGTAGATTATTTTTAAACCACTTATATTTGTCGTTTTTTTTCATCCAATCGCTTTCAAGTTATGGGCTCCACACATACATTTTGCCGTAAATTGCAATTGTCATTACACAATATTTTCCATTATCAGAGCAATAATTCATATTATCTGAATAATATTATTAGATAACATTATTGACAATGTCTAGAAAGTTACATCAAGGAGAGGTTTGGTCATCTAATTGTGCGCCAAGAGTGAGAGATCCTTATTGGAAAGCCCCTCATCCTAGGAACTACCTGGTTGTCAATAATGTGATTCTGTAATTTTATTTATGATAATTAATTATTGATTTATATGATGAGGAAAATATTGATTTTATGAGGATATAGATGGAGAAAATTTTTAATGTGACAATTGTTGAAAATTAATATTTTATCTTTTTTCGATAAAATAATTCATTTAAATATATTATTTTAATAATATATTAACGATGATATTTTTACAATGAATGTGGGATATATGAGTATATGAGGAGGAAGAGTATTTTGTGGCATTAAATGTTTAACACATGTTTTGTGTGTCAGTGGACACAATTATTAATAGAAATTTGATTATAAGTGTAAAATCACCCGCTTGTGGATTTGATTCAATTTCTATTTGGAATTTGGAAAAACTTTCTTCGCAAAGTTGTAGAGAATTGAATTTCCTATAAAAAAGCGAGATTTGAATTTTCTAATAAAAGGGCTATTTATTATGAATTATGAAGTTCAAGTTCAAATAATTAATTTTTGGAGTTTTAGTTAATTATTTTGAGAAAAAATTTTTTGCAACTAAGTTGGCCTCACATGTGATTCAAATGGGTTGAGATCAGTTGTCTAAGGTGGGCTAAGGAAAATGTGAAAATATATTAATATTATATTCAATTTTCTACTTTGGTGTTCTAAGCATTTTCCTATAAATAGGGTGCTTAGGTTAGAATTGAAAATCACACCGTAAACCGAAGTTTCTCTCTATTTTCTCTCGATATATTGAGCTTTATTCTTGTGAGTATACTTTGAGTGTTGTTATATGCAAGTTCCCTTCAAATTTCAGATCCAGCTTTTTTCAAATGGAAAAGATCGATCTTTCGAGGTAAGGATATATTTTTTAATGATATTATTTATTCTAATATCATTATGTCAAGTATTGATCTAAACTTTTTAATCAAATTTGGAACTTTTCGTGTCGAGGTTACTATTCACGATATCTGACAGACTATTCACGATACTGTACTTATTCACGAATCGATTTACATTATTCATCGAAAAAATGAAAATTTCACTTTTCGTCAAAATATCTATTCGGATACTAGCTTTGATTGTATCCATGTTTTGATCATTCTTGAATTTTACACCACTATGATTATTTTTGAGGTATTTTTGGACATGGATAAAACAAAGTACGAATCCTTAATCCTTAATCCTTGTCATTTTGTTTCCTTTGGATTCGTTTCTTTAAAAATATTTTCATCATCCCGGTCTTAAATGATGATATTATTGAATATCTTTGGCTCAGAGTGAAAAGATGAATGATTTCGATAAATATCTTTGGCCCGTAGTGCAAAAGATGAAGCAGTGTTTAGATGAACATGACCAATCGATGAATATCTTTGGCACTGTAGTGCAAAGATGAATATTTGATTCCGGATATATATTGATTGATGTTAGGGGATAAAAGATAGAGCGATGAACTTTTAAATTCATACATAGAAGATAGTAGTTTGCATTCTCTACTTAACTCTTCTAATGAATTATTATTTCATTGCGTAATATTGATTTAAAACTTGTTGTCTATTGTATTCTATTAGATTTTTTCCTGTTGAAGACTAACGATTATTTGTTGTATATTATCTTAGTCATAATATTCTTTACTGGGCTAGTTGAGCTCACCCTTTTCCTTTTTGTTCCATTTTTCTTCTTAGGAGGCGAGAATATAGCGAGTACGAGTCGGGGTATAGAATGAAGGTTCTAGAGAGAGTTGTTTAGTAGTCCTCACCATTTTTGTAAAATAATGTATCAATAAATATGATGAGGATTTATTTGAGCATAAATATTGTCTAGAAGATAATATTTGTATTCAAACTCACAGTTTTTCTGTTGTAATAATAAAGTTGTAGTTTTTTCTGTTCCATGTATTGACAACTCAGAATGGGTGATGTATACCTATTTTGGGGGCGTCACAGTATGTGTTGAATGACATTGTTCAAGTCTACAATGGTTTCAAAAGCAAACTTAAACATATTTTTAAAATATAGTTGCTTCACATGAATATCTAGATTATAAAGGATTTATAAGTCATGTTATGTCTATAATATCCCTAGATATGAGTTATATGTGCTATATTACATCATTTATGATAAAATGATTTCAAAGGCAACCTCGAGCATGTTTTCAAAATTAAGTTGTAATACGTATGAGTATTTTGATTTTAAAGGCTTGAGATGTCATGTTATGTTTCATTACGTCACTAAACATAAGTCTTATATGTCAAACATAATGGAAGTAAACCAAGCATGAGGTTAAAGCATGTTTTAAAGTGTTAGACGATGATAGCTATGAGTAAAAGATGTGTATATGTATGAGCATGTGTAGTACAGATTATGTGACCTCTTTATGAGAACATAAGGCTAATTAGTACACCTAGTGATTTCATAATCCTATTTGGTTTTGATTCATGGAAATCCTAAACTAAAACATATAAGGTTGAACTTGAAGTGGTTATACAAGTATGTAAAGACCTCTAACGTGTATGCATGTTAAGTGTAAGTGTCTAAGTGTATTAAGGTATGGACTGAAAATAGGAAATAAAGCTCGGTCTTTGTTTGAGTGGGGATAGCCTTGTTTCAAGGCGTCATCCTATGATTATAAATAAGTTACATTTTGATCTGATGTTTGAAGTATGGTAGTATGATTACTTTAAATTTCAATATATGATCAGTATGCTAGGTAATGTGTTAAGAAGCATGTTATGTGATAAAAATGAATGTTAATCATAACTTTCGAACGTTAAGTTCAAAGAAATGTTTACATGATATAAAGCAAAGATACATTGTTTGAATTTGTGAGGTCTTACAATCTGATTTGTGTTATATAGGTAATGTTGTATAAAGTTAAAACTAAGTTAGACGTTTGTGTGTACGGTTGAACTTAATGATATGAGTTTTAAATGTGTCAAACACATAGTGAGTTAAGTGTGTGATAGATGTATATGAATGTTGATGTCATGTACGGGTGCTAAGGTATACTATACATACCTATCTATTCTAAGTGTATGATTAGAAAGCGAAGTGTAGGTTTTACGAACCTAGTTAAAGAACAATGTAACAATATTATGACATTGAGACTGCATGAAATATTTACTGATGGATATGAATCCATGATGACATAACTGTGTAGGAATACACGAAGTGCAAATAAGCGTTAAATAGTTAAGTCGTAGTTCATAAACTATGAATCAGGCAAGTCTTTCAGTTCCTATTTGATATATAAATTCGATAATTTTTAGTTGAGCTATATTATGCTATGCAAATGTTGTTATATATTAAATGCGTATGAGATATGTATGAAATGTGAAAGTTGATCTTTGATGATATACTTGTGATATAAACCTCTATGCTTGTTATGTGAGAAGTAGCATGCGTAGTACATATTAATTGATTACGAATGCATGAACTGAATATGATGTTATATGCTATGTGCTGCATGGAAACTGTTAGAATTTTTGGGCTGTCGAGCTCACCCTTGCAAATAACCACTTTTGCAGGTTAAGGATACACGGTAAAGGTTACATGCTATTTGATTTATAAAGTTCAATGGTATCGAAGGAGATTGAATTATTATTTAACTAGATGCTCTTGAACCATGTTTAGGTTCTAATAGATGTATATTATAGTAGTTTATTATGTGTAATACATGTTAAGTTATAAAGTTGTACTAGGCGGTACATAATGAAATTCGAATTGAGTTGTAAATATTTTACAGTAATTCGAATAGAATGAATCATAACATGATTTGATTCAGGGATTTGTAATTGATTCGAGTCAAGATATCAATAAAAGATTTATTTTCAAAGGAGATTGAAATTTTTTAAATTATTCCGCATATTTATATAACATCGAATGTGATGTAATACAGGAATAGTAAATGATCAAGATTAGAAACTTATAAAAGTTTGGGGTCATTAGTCAGAGATCACAGTAATGGAAAGAATTTATATTCTAAATTGTAATAAGTAAAGTTATATTCATTAAGTTATGAATAAAAGATATTAATAGTTTGACGATAGTAGTATCGTGGCGAACCAGATCCAAGGTTTGAAGGAACCTGGATTTGGGGGCATCACAGGTGGGAAAGTGAAACCTAGCCACTTTTGTTGACTTTGACTTTCATATTTATACCATATAATTTTTGTATTATACGCGTATTATACTTCATACTATTCTCATATTATATGTCATATTATTCTCATATTATACTTCGTATTATTCTTCACATTCTTCTTATATTATACTAGTATAATAATTCATATTATACTAGTATTTTTCTTAGTTAACTTACAAAATTCATTACACGGGCTAAAAACTACGTTTTTCTTTCTCAAATTTTATTTGAGATTCTATCTTTCCTCATCATTCTAACATTTACGCAATTTCAAAAAATTGAAAAATCACAAAAGCGTTTTCAGGTGAATAGTATATTTAAGTCTTTTTCTCGAATTTTTTTTATTTCTTTATACAAATTTGAAACTCGTAAATTCTACCATACAAATACAATCTAGGTCAAAATAAAACCTTTAAACACATAATAGAAATTATTATCAATAAAAACTTATTTAATTAAATAATAATTCTTTAACTTAATTTAGAAGACTATCTGAATTTTTGGGTTGTCATAGAGAGCCAGTGGAGGAGGCAGATGACATAAAGCCTTATGTTGTATGTTCAGAGGATGAGGTGATGGATAATCCTGATAGGGAAGCATACGAGGATGAAAAGTTTGAGGATAACCTACTCATGGGACTGTTAGACAAGAACATAGAGTTGGGAGATAAGGTGAGAGAGTTTGAGGCAAAAGTCCAAGATCTCCAGTTGGAGAAGCAGGCGATTGAAGCCTACAAGGAGGAAGAGATAACAGATCGATTGAGGTTCAAGGATCAAGTTCATGAGCTAGAAGAAAAAGTGAGGAGAAAGAAAGCAAGAATAGTTAGATCGAAGTATGCATTTAGGACATCATATGGAAGGTTTCAGCATCGGGTGTTCTATTATCTAGAGGACGAAAGCCAGACTAGGCACATGATCAGACATTGTCTAGTACTAGATATAGTAGATGATGAGTATGAAGATGCCCTTAGGAGGGGTCATCGAGTTTGAGTTATAGAAGATGTATATATATACATATATGTATATACATATATTGTTAGGAATGACTATACTCTGCATATTTAAATTTGATGATGTGATTATAATGTATATTTGTATTAGTAGTTTTTGTACAGTCCTTAACTGAGATATCAATGTACAAGGACTTTGAAATAGAATGATCAAACTTGTTAGGTTGATCATTTGAGTTGATTCAATGAATATGTAATAGGATCAAATTGATCGTATAGTCTTGTTAAACAATCGTAGAGTTACTCTGTCATTTTGTATAGATTATAAGTGTTCGCAAAGTTAACTTAGTAATCGTAAAGCAACAACTAAGGCAAAGTAGGTTCAAAGTGACAACAAGATAGTAGAGCTATCTTTGGCATCTTAGAGTTATAAAGTGTTCAGAAGTCTGCAAAGTCTGACCAAGCATCAAGGAGTATTATTTCATAGAGTAGAAGGCATAGAATCATAGAGCAAGTCATAGAGCAAGGCGTAGAGCAGGTCATAGAGCAAGGCATAGAGCTCCATACTATATTCTTTAATTTATCACTCTACTATTGATTAAATTTTGTAGAGCATGTCAGAACTGACTAAACACTGACAACTTCAAAGGGTCTTTGGCAAAGATTCCAAGACATTTCTCACCATCTCTAATGTTAAATTATAAAATTCAAAGTGTGGTTAGTCTAAATCGCCATATAGAAGATGTGACACCACTAATATGTGTTAGGTGAGATAATTGGCTGATGTGACCTGGAAAGAGCTGAAAGCAAACCTACTAAGCCAGTATAGAAGTCAACATCAGAGGAACATTCAGAAAAAAATTAAATGCACCAACGGGAACTCTCCAATAGATTAATTTTTAGAGGGCTATAAAAGGCATACTAGGATTCAAATCCAAATAAGAATCACACAACACAAAGTTGAACCTCTGTCAAAATATTCAAAGCTCTACTCTAAGATTTTTAACGAGTTGTTAAAAGATGCTAAGTACCTAAAGAGATCAAGAGTCATTGCAAAGCTTAGTAACACCTCAACAAATCAACACTCGATCAGTTGTGATTCAGGGGTCTTAGTAACCTGGTCTTAGTGATCGAACTTTCGAGACTTAGTGACTCGAAGGAATCTTAGTGATTTAGAGCTCTATGTGACCGAACTGCCAAGACTCAATGACTCAAAGGAACCTCAGTGGTTCAGTTGTAAGAGGTCTTAGTGACCTGGTCTTTGTGACCCATCCTTAATTGATATCCTGCTCAGTGGAGTGGAATAGTGGATTAGGAGTTGTTCAGTCTCTGAACCACGTTAAAATATCTTGTGTTCTTTACTTTTCGTTATATAACTGCTATATCTATTATAATTGCTATATTTGTTATAACTTTTGTATATATATTAAGTGGTTAATATTAAAAAAACTAAACTCAGAACTGAGTTTTCAATCAATATTTAAGGGGATTTTTCTATATAAATATTTAGATTTGCCAAAATAAATTGAACAAATTATTTATCTGGTAACGACACTTTAAACAAGCAAAAGTTTTTTAAAGATCTATTTAATCCCCCTTCTAGATCTCCATTGTTCCTTTGGAAAACAACAAGTAGTATCAAAGCAGGTTCTCATGAACATATTAAGCTTACGCTTTGAGTTAATCTTATAGCACAAACTAAAAAGGATTCTGAGCTTGGTGGTGGGAATAAACCACCCCTTTTAAATAAGAACGTATAGTTGAAATTGGGAGAGATTTTTTTTGGCCTAATTTGGTTGTGTACTGCAAAACTGCAGAAATTGAGTCTGGGTAACCCCGCTCCCGGCGGGTGTTACCAAACTAAATTACCTAGCATACTGATGGACTGCTGATTATTGGTTTTACAGTTGTATATTTTTGGCTTACGTGCAAAGATGGACTGTTGATTATTGGTTTTATAGTTGTATATCTTTGGCTTACGTCCAAAGATGGACAGGTGTATGAAATGATCATAACCTTTGGTGATAATAATGAATATCCTTGGCGTAGTGCATGGATAATTCGATGATGTGATCAAGCGGGATCATGACCATTAGTTAACAGCAGTTAAATGTCTTTGGTCGTAGTAGTCTTGTTTGACAGATAATTGATTGGTATGATCATGACCATTAGTTTTATAGTTGAATATCTTTGGTCCGTAGTGCAAAGGTAGACAACTGATTGGTATGATCATTGTTATTACATTTGAATATCTTTAGCCTTTGGGGTAATGATATTGAGTAAACGTTCTATTAAGCCTTTGTGGCAAGAAGAAACTAGTTATTTACATGATTATAAATATGAATTGTGGATTTAACTATAATCTTTGGTGGTTTAGGTGAAGACAGGTGATGATAGTTCTTTTTGTCTTGGGTATAACAAAGAACTGTTGATGAGTATTACATGAATGAAATATTAACGATGGACTTTTAATCTAGAGGAGATAGTAGACATTATGTTATACTTGACTCTTCTAATGGATTGTTTATTCCACTGCAGTTAAACTTGATGTTTATTATATTTTATCAGTTTAACACTATTGAAGGCTAAAGATAATTTATTATGCATTATCTTAGTCATAATATTTCTTACTGGGCTAGTTGAGCTCACCCTTTTCTTTCACTGTTCTCTTAAGGAAATGAGAATATAGCTGGGACGAGTCAGGGAATGGAGTGATGGTCCGAGATGGTGGCTATAGTAGTCCTCACTATTTTTATAAAATAGTGTGATAATAATTGTAATGAGGACTCCATTGAGTGCGGATATTATCTAGAAGGCAATATTCGTGTTTAAACTCTCAGCTATGTTCTGTCGTATTTTACACGACAGTTGTATAATTAAGTTTTTATTTGATTTATGTAGTGTGTATCTGGCGACTTAAGATGGGTGAGATATACCTGTTTTGGGGGCGTCACAGTTGGTATCAAAGCTTAGGGATATGATCCCTGGCTGAGATGTGAGGACTAGACCTAGGAGGGGAGAGACGAGTAATTCCTTCACTAGTATGACCTACCTAAGTTATTTGTTATTTAATTGGTCGGTCAGAATATAGGGATAATTTGTGGCATATCAATTAACCTTTGTTTTGAAGCTGTATTCTAGAATGATATCTAAAATACAGGAGATGAGCAATGGAAAAATCATGATACAAAGGAAATAACCAGGAAGGTACAATCTGAAAAGAAAGCAAGGTATTCTCATCTCTTCGAACTACCAGGTACGCAAATTCGATGGCGAAATTTCATGAGGGGAGATTGTGAGACCCCGAATTTTATGAAATGAAAGTATTCAATTTTCTAATAATTATTCTATTTAGTAAATGGTTAAATTGATAAAAGGTTAAAGTTAAGGGTGATATGTGAAAATTTTTCAAAGTAAGCAAGTTGTCATAAAATACCCGATGGTAAAAGTACAGTAATACGTGTCGTTGCATAGTAGCACATGATATTGATTATTGATGCTTACGTGAGAAATAACTCAGTTATACTCAATTATTGCTACCGTAATTGCTGCATCATATCTCTCATATTATTGATTCAATTATTGTCACAGTATCATCTGTATAATATGTTATATTATTAAATCAATAATTGAGACAACAAAGTTATTCATATTATTATTTGCAATATTGACAATATCTAGAAGTTCTGTCAAGGAGAGGTTAGATAATCTAATTGCGCGCCAATAGGGAGAAATCCTTATCGAAAAGCCCCTCTTTGCTGGGAACGACCTGGTTGTTAAATATTGTAAGTTATAATATTAATGATGAATAAGTTTGTGTTGATTAAAGATGAAATTGATAATTCCATTGTGTGGGAATTATTAGTGTTAGTGGAAATCGACATTTATTTCGATAGTAATTGATGTCTGGAAGTTATATTGACCAACTGGGTAATTAATCGGGTAAATGAGGAATTAATTACTATTAATTCACATGATTATAACTATTTATTCACATATGTGTACTATTGATTCACATTCTTGTACTATTAGGGGAGGTGGTGCAAGATTGATAATACTTGCATGACTAAGTTAAAAATGGAGGTATAGATGGAGGTACTATACTGTAATTCATATTTTTACATGATTATAACTATGTATTCACATGATTGTACTATTAATTCACATGATTTACTATTAGGGGAGGTGGTGCAAGTTTGATAATACTTGGAGGTCTAAATTAAAAATGAAAGAAAAGTTGGAGGTATTGTACTGTAATATTTCGAGCCCCAAAACGTGTAATTATCGAAACTATATTTTCCTGTAAATAGAAGCTCATTCTTCCATCATTTCTCACCAATTCACTAAGTCTCACAAGAGCAATTATAGAGATAGAAGCTATAGAGAGAGAAGCTATAGAGAGAAAGAGGAAGAGTAGTCTGCTACTTCACTACTCTATAATATAGTCTTCTTCTGAGGTAAGAGTTATTATTTTTTTATATTCTGAAGAGATATTATTTTTCGTATTCGTATGAATATTATTATCGTTCAATATTCATTATATTCGTTTAATATTCGTAAGGAATATTATTTCCGTTCAATATTCGTAAGGAATATTATTTTCGTTCAACCGTTGTAAGTAAGGGGTTTCTGCCAGGGGCAATTTTGTAATTTTTTTGACCCTCAAAAATTTTGGAAAAATTTGAAATGATAATTTGATGAGTTTTCTAGATTGTGTCCAAAAATGGCGATTTTTGGATGTATAGATTAGGAGTTATGAATTTTATGGGAAAAAACTATTTTAAAAATAAACCCTTATAACTACAAAATTGGTGAAATGTTTATTGGGAGTACATGTATATAACAGGAGTATACCATGTAAATTTCGGAACTTTTGGACAAAAGTACAATTTTTGATAAATATCTAAATATTCGGCAGTTTTAGCCATATGAAAAATAGTAAATGAATTTTAAAAATTCTAAGAAAAATATATGTTCAATATAGGACTATATTATGCTAAATCCCAGAAAAGAAAATTTGTTTGTACTGATTTGGTATTTTTCATGAAAATTGACTAGTTATGAGTAAATGAATTAAATATGTTATGTGAAGTAAGAAAATTGGAAAGTTGGATTTTATGGCTTGAGAATCCTATATAAGGTATATGCAGATTTTTGATGAGAGTTTTGGTTATTGGTGATGAAATCTTATGAGTTTGGCATTTTAGGATGATTAAATGCATTAATTAGTAAAGTGTAAACAATTAAAATAATTTTTTTATAAGTTTAAGAAATGATTAAAATATTATGGTAATATTAATAATATTAGATTATGAGATTATTAAGTGATTTATAACATTTGGATTAAGATGTTATAAATATTGATATAGATTTTATTGTGAAACTTTATCTTTTGTGTGGGGTTCTTATTCAAGTATATCGACACTATTCAAATATCTGATTAATTATTCATGTATATGGCACTATTTGTGTATATGACATTATTTATGTATACGGTACTATGTACGAATACGGAGTACTATTCACGAGTTACTATTCACGAGTTACTATTCATGGGGTACTATTTACCCAAAAAATATATTTCTTTTCTGTCCAAATTATTTTTGGTACATGAATATTATTCTTGAATTTTACTCCACAAAGCGAAGATCGTGTTGACAATTTGGATATTTTTAAACTCTGGATAAATTTAAAGTCTTTAATATTTATCCTTGATTTCGTTGATTAATGCTTATATCATTGTCATCATCCTCATCCTTATATTACGATGAAAGTCATCTTTGGCTCACGTGCAAAGATGGATTTGTTGATTATTGGTTTTCTGATTGTATATTTTTGGCTTACGTGCAAAGATGGGTATTGATTATTGGTTTTATAGTTGTATATCTTTGGCTTACGTGCAAAGATGGACAGGTGTATGACATGATCATAACCACTGGTGATAATAACGAATATCCTTGGCCCGTAGTGCATGGATAATTCGATTATGTGATTGGCAGGATCATGACCATTAGTTAACAGTTAAAAGTCTTTGGCCGTAGTGCACTGACAGATAATTGATTGGTATGATCATGACCATTAGTTTTATAGTTGAATATCTTTGGTCCGTAGTGCAAAGGTAGACAACTGATTGGTATGATCATTGCTATTACATTTGAATATCTTTAGCCTTCGAGGTAAGGATATTGAGTAAACGTTCTATTAAGCCTTTGTGGCAAGAAGAAACTGCTGATTTACATGATTATAAATATGAATTATGGATTTAACTATAATCTTTGGTGGTTTAGGTGAAGATAGGTGATGATAGTTCTTTTTATCTTGGGTATAACAAAGAACTGTTGATGAGTATTACAGGAATGAAATATTAACTATGGACTTTTAATCTAGAGGAGATAGTAGACATTATGTTCTACTTGACTCTTCTAATGGATTGCTTATTCCGCTGCAGTTAAACTTGATGTTTATTGTATTTTATTAGTTTAACTTTGTTGAAGGCTAAGGATAATTTATTACGCATTATCTTAGTCATAATATTTCTTCTTTGGGCTAGTTGAGGTCACCCTTTTCTTTCCTTCGTTCTCTTGAGGAAATGAGAATATAAATTTTGGGACGAGTCGAGGGAATGGAGTGATGGTCCGAGATGGTGGCTATAGTAGTCCTCACTATTTTTATAAAATAGTGTGATAATAATTGTAATGAGGACTCCATTAAGTGTGGATATTGTCTAAAAGGCAATATTCGTGTTTAAACTCTCAGCTATGTTCTGTCGTATTTTACACGACAGTTGTATAATTAAGTTTTTATTTGATTTATGTAGTGTGTATCTGGAGACTTAAGATGGGTGAGGTATACCTGTTTTGGGGGCGTCACAGTTTGCATGAAGGGAAAACGAGTATGCTATAATTGTGGTCAGGAAGGCCACATAGCACCTAACTGTCCTAACCCAAAGATGGGTACCTGCTTCACTTATGGCTCAAAGGATCATCTTGCAAGGGATTGTCCTAAGAAGGGATCTGGAGGGACAGGATCAGGAGGGAATAGAGGAAACAGCGGTGGAAGCACTCTGACTATCACAGGACCAACTGCAACCAACCGATCGACCGCCAGAACATTCAACATGACAGTACAGGATGCAATGCAGTCTCGTGATGTGGTGTCAGGTATCATTCCGATCAATAAAGTTAATGCTTATGTATTATTTGATCTGGGTGCTACTTGTTCATTTATATCCGATGACTTTGCTAAGAATTAAGAATTACTTAAGGACGAGTTAGAATACCCCATGAACATAAAAATTGCGAATAGAGAAATAATCCCTGTTAAGTACGTATATAAGAACTGAAGAGTGGATATTAAGGGTAATATCATGAACGTAGATCTTATCCTTATTCGACTTGGAGAATTCGATGTTATCTTGGGTATGGACTGGTTATCCAATTATGGGGCGGTAATTAATTTCCAGAAGAAGTATATTAACCTTATGACTCCGTCTAAGGTTGTATTTTATAGTACCAAGTCGCCTAGACAAGCGAGTTATCTGATTATGATGCAGGCCAGGAAGTTGTTAAGACAAGGCTGTGTAGGATATCTAGCTTACATAGTCGATAGTCTTAAAGAGAATCCAAAAATAGAGGAGATACCAGTAGTGAGGGATTTCACAGACGTATTTCTGGACGATTTGCCAGGACTTTCTCCAGATAGAGTGTAACACCCCGGAAAATCGAACAATTATAATTACTTTTAATAATGAATAAAATAATATTATTTATTATTATTACGTATTGATAAGATAAATGTCGTTCTATAACCTAGAAACGTCGGAATGTCATAGTATTTTAACTACGTGGGAGAATTAAAGTGTTTGAATTTCTAAGACGAAAATAAAAGCTTTCTGAGAAATTTTTCGAAAAACACTATTCATCGATTTCTGCTCGGAAATTATTTTTGAATTTTTAAGAAATACGTAACGTTATAATATCAAGGTGAGATGGATTATGTAATAATAATGTAAGTATGGAAAACGTAATATTTTGCATGTGGACCTAATTTGGGAACGTTAGGTTTATTAATCGTAAAGGAAGAAAAGTTGTGATCGTATAATGTGTATTCATTATATTAAGGTAATGAATGTAAGTATAATATGACGTATTATACTATTATGAATGGAGAATGAAATAACGTATATTACGAATTAAAATATGAGCTAGCATACGAAGATTATACGTGGTATATATATGTTAAGTTGTTAAATATAAGGTAATGGACTTGTAGGATTATTAACCTAATATTATAAGTCCAATAGAATGTGACAATCAAGCCCAAGTGTTTGATAAGTCATAAGTCCAAACTATGGTAGCATAAACCCAACAAGAAAGTAGTTAGATTAATTAACAAATTCCAATGAGAAGCCTTGATCCATGGGGCAAACCAAGTATGAAGTGGGTAAGCTTGATGGGCAAGGATTTTGTGTGGTGACCAAGTGATGTGATGAGCAAGGAATGAATAGTAAGGAGGTGGAGGATGAGGAGGTGGAATAAGGAGGTGGGATGGTGTATTGACAATTTTATCCTAGCTTTGAGTGGCCTATAATTACCAAGCTTCATTTCATTTTGTTGCTTGATCAAATTTCATCCAACTCCTCTCAAGATAAGCTACTTATTTGGTAGAGAGAATAAGCCACTTAAGCACTTATAAGCCACTTCAACCTTTGTTAGATTTTCCAAAGTGAATTAAAGTCATAGTCTTCAAGGGTAAGACTCATATCTATTATATCTTTATCTCTTCTATGATAGGATTGATAGAGAAGTGGGATTGGTTGTTAAGAACATGTAATAAGTTATTAATGAGTGAACTTAAGCCGAATAAGTTGAATAAGCAACTCGAACTCTAATAAGTTGTTAGAATCATGAAGAACCTAGCATATGTTTGGCATATGATGTTAGTATGTTGAATATAGTATGAGAACATTGATTAATGGACTTAAGTTTATAGTAAGTTATAAGCATGAGGAATTATAGTTCATAAGTTGATTAAGTCATTGACTTATGAGAATAAGTCAAAATCTACTTTGATTATAAGTTGGTGTAATAAGTAACTTGTGATGATCATATGTTGGTTGAAATCCATTTAGAATCATTAAGAATGTAGTTTTGCCAGAATTCACACGATTGGACGATTATCGTCGAATTCGTGAAATTCTCGGAATGGAAGTCGTATTTTGTGTTTGAAGTCGGAAACATTGGTTTTCGATGGAGACAAGTCATATTTGGCATTATAGAGTTGCGGACTCTAAAATGACCGAATTCCGACTTAGAACGAAGAAACGAGCGTTGAACGTTCACGAACGTTTATAGTTTTCGTTAAAAATGAACTCATAGGTGAAATTTTAGCAAACGAAGTCAAATAGATAAAATTCTTGCATGAACGCATAGAGTATGTAATTTGTGAACTGTAGGCTTTTGAACGAGCCAATTCGGACTTATAACGAAGAAGTTATGCATCTGGGAGTTTCGTAAAATTTTCAAAATTTTGTAAAGCGTATCGAGGCACAGAGTCATGCCATGTGGTGTGACTCATGACCTTAAAAGCAGCCATGCATGACATGAGGCTAGAACTGCAGCATCGCTAACTTTCGCGTGGCCGTGGCGCGAGATGCGAGAAGTTAAGTGTGGCCGCATGCCCTGATCCTAAGTTTTATTAGACAAGAATGTTTACAAGTATAGAATGAAAGATAACTCTTTGGTAATGAACTAAGGTGTTAATATAACATTGTTAAGGCATTGATGGACATGTAATGTATGTTGATTAAGAGTTAATAATCAATCAAAGATGAATGAAACATGGATGACGTAATGAAAGCCGAAAACCCATAATAGTAGATCTAAGTCAGGATTTACATTGAGATGAAGGGTAAGATATAATAGTATACATACTTGATTATATATGACCTAATGTGGTACGTTATATGATCATATGTTGTAGAAATGTAGAAACTTAAAGTGTACAAGTGTTAATCAGTAAGCAGATGCTGAAGGCAAGTATACTAACCCTTGTTCCAGTTCAGTCTGGACAAGCCTTGTAATTCATGTATTCTTTCGCATGAAGTCTTGAATGATGAAGTCAAAGCTAATTCTTTCAGCTAGACTTGTATTATGAATCTGTCAGGCATGATTAATATTTATCGAGTTATATTGGTATGATTTTCAATCGAAGACCGAGTATGCTAAAAATGTTTTTGTCATTTAACGTCAGGCACGTGAGGTTGCCACAACTTAAACGTATACATGTTTAATGAATGTAGTGTTGATCAACATAGAGTACTATGGGTTGATCACCCAGAAGTGCTCGGAAGCTATGCCGGACTTACGGACTTAGTGCCGGGTTGTCCTTTTCAAAAGAAATTATGAAGCGCTCATAGTTACGAGCCTTAGTTGATATTCTATTGAATATTGTTGTTGGAAAGCGTTTTGAATGAAAAGAAGTGCTATTTTGAATTATCGATAGTACTGCCCGTAACTATTATTCGATTCTTGAAGATATATGAGTTCTATGTTTCAAGCATGTTGTTTATTAAAATTGTAGTACTTGCTGAGCTAGTCATGCTCACTCTTGCTTGAATCATATGAACACAACCAAGATCGAGCAGACCGAAGGCTCAGGCAAGGACAAGGGCAAGGCGAAGACGAACCCTTAGATTACTTATGTAATAGTATAGGTGAACGATTGTAATATATTTGATATTATGACAAGAACAAATGAATGGGTTACAAAGAACCTAGAGAATGTAATATTATTTTGGATATATAGAAGTTATATTAGTCCTTTTGAGACTATTTAATTGAATGAATGAATGAATGAATGGTAGTACCGTGTAGCACCATCTATCGGGTTGGAAGAGACCCGAATTTGGGGGCGTCATATAGAGCGGTTGAGTTTGTGATCGATTTGGCTCCAGGAATAGCTCCAATATCGAAGGCACCGTACCGAATGGCACCGGTAGAGATGAAAGAACTGATGGTTCAACTACAAGAATTACTGGATAAAAAATACATTCAACCGAGCGTATCTTCGTGGGGAGCGCCGGTATTGTTTATGAAGAAGAAGGATGGGACGATGCGGCTTTGCATCGACTATAGAGAACTAAATAAGGTCACAATTAAGAATAGATATCCATTACCAAGGTTTGACGATCTGTTTGATCAATTGAAGGGTGCAAGATATTTTTCAAAGATTGACTTAAGGAGTGGTTATCATCAACTGAAGGTGAGGCCAGAGGATGTGCCGAAGACAACATTTAGGACTCGGTATGGTCACTATGAATTTCTGATGATGTCATTTGGTCTAACAAATGCTCTTGCAGCATTTATGGACCTGATGAACAGGGTATTTAAACCATTGTTGGACAAATTCATAGTGGTCTTTATCGATGACATTTTGGTATACTCAAAAACCAAGGAAGAACATGAAGAACATTTGAAGGCAACGTTAGAGGCGTTGAGAAGAGAGAAGTTGTACGCTAAGTTTTCAAAATGTGAATTCTGGATTGAAAGAGTACAATTTCTTGGACATGTGATCGATAAGGACGAAATTTCGGTGGATCCCTCCAAAGTCGAAGCTGTGATTAACTGGGATCAGCCGAAGACGCCGTCGAAAGTAAGAAGTTTTCTTGGATTGGCAGGTTATTATAGAAGATTCATTCACGACTTTTCCAAGATCGCGACTCCGTTGACGAATTTGACTAGAAAATCGGTGAAATTCATTTGGACGGAGAAGTGTGAGGAAAGTTTCCAAGAGCTTAAGAAGAGGTTGAGTTCTGCACCTATGTTATCTCTTCCGAATGACTTAGGAAATTTTGTGGTATATAGTGATGTGTCGCATAAAGGACTTGGTTGCGTGCTTATGCAAAACGGCAGAGTCATTGCATATGCGTCATGATAATTGAAGGATTATGAGAAGGGGTATCCGACCCACGACTTGGTGTTAGCTGCAGTGGTTTTTGCTTTGAAAATCTGGAGGCACTATCTCTATGGGGAGAAGTGTGAAATATATATAGACCATAAGAGTCTAAAATATATTTTTACACAGAAGGACTTGAACATGCGCCAAAGAAGGTGGTTGGAGTTAATTAAGGACTACGATTGTCAGATTCTATACCATCTGGGTAAGGAAAATGTGGTTGTCGACGCCTTAAGTAGAAAGGGTCGGGAGAAACTGATGATGTTTGATCGCTCAAGAGGAGCTAATTTCAGCAATGGAAAAGCTGGAATTGGAAGTGAAGTATCCTATGGAGATTGATGAGAAGCTGTTTCAGATGCAATCTGGTACAACTCTACTGGATAAAGTTAAGGAGGCTCAATTTCAGGATGACGAATGTAAAACGGTTAAAAAGAAGATATCCGAAGGAACCAAATCAAGATTCAAGATGGATAAGGAAGGAATATTGAGATTTGAGAATAGAATTTGGGTACCGCCAGTACCAGAGATTAAGGAAGAAATTTTGAGTGAGGCTCATAACTCACGATATTTGATTCACCCTGGTAGTACTAAGATGTACCAAGATCTTCGATAACATTTCTGGTGGCCGAATTTGAAACGAGAGGTTGCAGAATGTGTTGTTAAGTGTTTGACATGTCAGAAAGTGAAAGCAGAACATCAGAGGCCGAGTGGGTTACTACAACCTTTAGAGATTCTAGAATGGAAATGGGAACATATTACGATGGATTTTGTGGTTGGCCTTTCGATAACTCAGAAAGGCTACGATGCAGTATGGGTTATCGTTAACCAACTGACAAAATCTGCACACTTCCTTCAATCAAAATCAGATTTAACTTAGATCAGTTGGCAATGTTATATGTGAAAGAGATTGTTTTGAGGCACGGAGTCTCGGTGTCAATTGTCTCAGATAGAGATCCGCGCTTTACGTCAAACTTCTGGAAACGTCTATAGGAATGCATGGGTACACAATTGCGAATGAGCACGACATATCACCCTCAGACAGATGGACAGAGTGAAAGAACAATTCAGACATTAGAAGACATGTTAAGAGCTTGTATAGTGGACTTTAAAGGAAATTGGGATGATCATCTACCGCTCGTGGAGTTCGGCTACAATAATAGTTACCACACTAGTATTGGCATGCCGCCTTATGAAGCGTTATACGACAGAAAGTGTAGAACTCAGCTATACTGGGATGAAGTTGGCGAAAGATAATTACTAGTCCCGAAATTGGTACAGAAGACAGCAGAAATAATCAAAGTGATCCGAACAAGACTGATAGAAGCTCAAGATAGACAGAAGAAATACGTCGATCCACACCGTAAAAATGTTTAGTTTGAATCGGGTAGTTATGTGTTCTTAAAGGTCTCTCCCTGGAAGGGAAAGATCAGGTTCGAAAAGAAAGGGAAATTAAGCCCAAGATTCATTGGACCCTTTGAGGTACTACGAAGAATTGGAGAAGTTGCGTATGAGGTAGCCTTACCTCCAGCACTGAAGAATGTCCATAACATTTTCCATGTTTCAGTTTTACGACCCTACAAACCTGGTTACAAGCACGTGATTGAATATGAACCCCTACATTTTGAAAAAGACTTATCTTACGAAGAAATTCCTGTTCAGATTATCGATAGAAAAGAGCAAGTCCTAAGAAATAAAGTAATACCTTCTGTTAAGGTAATTTGGAGGAACCACAATGCTAAAGAAGCTACGTGGGAACTCGAAGAGAATATAATGAAGAATTATCCCCATTTATTTACTTCAATTATTTGTAAACGATTCTGGGGACAGAATCTTTGTAGGGGGGAGAATGTAACAGGTCGAATTGATTGAGTAGTGATTCTAAGGACAGAATCCTTTTAAGGGGGGAAAGATGTGACAAACGAGATTTTGTAATTTAATTTTTATATTTATTGAATTAAATAAATATTTTCTGAGGATTCAATTATTAGATTAAATAATTAATTGATGAAGTTGTGGTAGATTAATTTAATTATATGTATTATATTATTAAGTTAATGTGGAGAATTTTATTTTTTAAAGTATGTATTTATGTGAGCTTATTGAATTAAAAGAAATATTTAATAAGCCTAATATTATCTTAATTAATTAGAGAATTAATAATTTGATATAATTAATAGATGAGAAATTTAATTATGTGACTATGTGAATTAATGAGAAATTATTATATTTTATTTAAAATAAATTAAATAAGATATTTTATTTATTTTATAAAGGGGTGTGACACTATTAAACTATAATATAAAAGATTTATTAAATTAAATGGTTATGATTCTTTTAAGGCTAGCCAAACGGAGCCTTATTGGGAGTTGGGAGCAGTTAACCCATGATCGGGTTAACTGAACACAACTGCGTCAGTTTATAAATTATATGCGTATTCTTTTATTTCATTTTCTTAAGTCTGATAAAACTAGTCAGTGAGAAATTGATAATTGTTGAGGGGAATTGTGAGTGTGTTATTTAAGAAGAATTTGAGAAGGAATTCATCTCCTACTAAATCTACACTACGTTTTGGGTAATCTCTTAATTCAACCTAGTTTTTTTATTTTACGTCATTTAAAGTTTCATGAAAATGGCTTTCAAGTTCTGTTAAAATCTTTGTATTTAGAATTGGTAGTGATTATGTGATATAGATGTGATAATATGTTAGCACAACATGTTTTTACTATATATTATAGATTCCATATCATCAGTTCCATAAAAATATGACGTATATTATTGCTACAAAATTACAGAGTAGAGAAATATGGCGTATATGGCCCTTACTCACAAAATTGTCGTCAATCATATATTATCTCATAAATTTTATGCTTGTATATAATTATGCATGTTAAAACGAAGAAAACAAACTTCGAATGGACATATTTGGCGTTATAACGAACCCTTAGTACTAATTTTCATGTTTTGTGTTCAAAACTTTCAAGAACATCAAGAACAGTAAAATTACATGTTTTGATTCTATAAATTATATGTTTTAACTTGTTAAAATCATGTTAGAAAGGTTGGGTAATGATCATATATGAATTATAGTATACGGGTATGCTTAAATTAATGTATGGACAAGGAAATTGGAAGTTATGGCTACATTACGTGTTTCTGTGAGCGTATAGAATTGAAATTGGGAGAGATTTTTTTTGGCCTAATTTGGCCGTGTACTACAAAACTGCAGAAATTGATTCTGGATAACCCTGCTCCCGATGGGCGTTACAAAACTAAATTACCCCGCTCCGGCGGGCAAAAAAATAATAAAAATAATAATTAATTAAAATATTTATCAAATAAAATAAATATTTTAGTTGAAATATTTATGGAATATAATAAATATTTGATAGAAATTATTATTAAAATATTTATCAAATAAAATAAATATTTTAGTTGAAATATTTATGGAATAAAATAAATAATTGATGGAAATTATTATTAAAATATTTATCAAATAAAATAAATATTTTGGTTGAAATATTTATGGAATAAAATAAATATTCGATGGAAATTATTATGAAATAATTTATTCGAGTGTAATAATAGTAAAGAAATGAAAATATTCTAATTTAATTAAGTAATTAAATTAGAAGGGTAATGATTTGTTAAATAAAGTGGAGTTTATTATTAAATAATTAAGTAAAAATGTAACTAATGAATGTCGTGAATACATATGGTATGTGTGTAGGATTTGTGGTGAATGGAAGTAGTAATCGTTTAGCCTACGCATGAGGAAAGTTCCTAAACCTTGTTTCTTTACATAAAGCAAGTTCCTTATTCTATCTTGTTTATTATTGCTCAAGTCAAGATTTCATATTAGATGTTATCATTCTTTAAAAGCATAATTCCTGTTATACAATACTTATTCGATTGTATACATCTTGAACTTTATTATTCAAATTGAATATCAATTATTGTTGAACCTTGTAAGACTAGCGAACCCTTATTGATTCGACAAGTCCATAGTTGATGAACGTTCTAAATTTGAGAACCATTGTTGAGCTGATCCAAATCAAACTTCCTTTGGTGCGGACTCTAATGTCAAACTGAGATGAACAACCCTGTTATAGGGGATTAATTACGCTTTAGTGTTACGATATTGTGTATAGTATGGCTCTAAGGGTTAATCCCCTAAGTACGAGAAGAAGAGTCCATAGTCTTATGACTGTTAAAGGTTTCAAGTATAAACACTTGACAACTTAGGACATAGTTCAAGGTCTTATGACCCTCATAATTTCTTTTGATTCTTGTTATTCATTCTTGATTCAAAAGTTGAGCTCTTATTTCAGAAGTTGTTAATTCACTCGCATGTTATTATTTTATTGTTGTACTATTATACTTATGGGAAATCGTGCTCACTCTTGCGTAATAATAACATTGCAGTTAAGAACAAAAGGTCCGACGAGCCTTCTACTAGCAAAGGCAAGGGCAAGCTTAACAAGTGATGAAGACTTGTTGTTTATGAGATTATGTATTTATGTTTCAGACTTGATGTTGTTTAAGACTTGTTATTTGTTTATATTTCCGCACAGATGTTTATGGTTAGATTGACCTGGGATTGTATTTATTATGCAGATGATGTAACCCCATAAGGGGAAGAGTTATTTTCTATCTATTGCATGGTTTGCATTTATTATGGGTAGATAGATAGATGATATTTGTATAGTGAACACCAAATCCCGCGGAATTAAAGTACCGGGTTTGGGGGTGTCACACATTATATTTTTGAAATCCAAATATGTTGCAGAACCAAGTAATTTATGTAAGACCCCGAAATTTTTAAATAAAAAGGAATTTCCTTTCTTTATTATTTTGAAATAGTAAGGGTTGATTTGATTAATGTGGATAGTTAAGGGTTAAATACGCAAATAT
Source organism: Panax quinquefolius (assembly GCA_020205615.1). Classification (NCBI taxonomy): domain Eukaryota; kingdom Viridiplantae; phylum Streptophyta; class Magnoliopsida; order Apiales; family Araliaceae; genus Panax; species Panax quinquefolius. The sequence continues at coordinate 103,641,946 of CM035154.1, read as the reverse complement.
TTCAAAATAAGCAAGTGGTTATAAAATATTCATTATAAATGGGGAATATTCGTTTGGTCGTGGAATATTAAATGCTTTGTCGGGGAATATTAAATGCATGACGGTAGTGACCATGTGTGGGCCCCATGTAAAAAGCGATTGGATGAAGAAAAGCGACAAATATAAGTTGTTTAAAAATAACTGGCGTAGTTGTTACAGATTAATCTTGTTAAAATATACGGTGGTTAAAACACAAGTAGCATTACGGTATTGCACCAATTATTGATTCTTACGTGAAGAAGGCACTACTCAATAATGGTTACGATAATTCTTTATTCGATATTTTATTGAGTTAATAATTCTTTGTGTTGATATTTTATATTCTTTGTTGTTTCAATAATTGTCATTACACGGTATTTTTCATTATCGAAGCAATAATTCATATTATCCGAATAATATTATTAGATAACATTATTGGCAATGTCTAGAAAGTTACATCTAAGGAGAGGTTTGGTCACCTAATTGCGGCGCTGAAGAAGAAGAAATTCTTATTGAAAGCCCCTCTTTCTGAAGGAGCGCACGGTCATCGATATTGTGATTACGTAATATTATTTGTGAATAATTAATTATTGATTCATATGATGAGAAAAATATTGATTTTATGTGGATATAGATGGAGAAAATTTTATTGTGACAATGGTTGAAAATTGAAATTTTATCTTTTTACGATAAAATAATTCATTTAAATATATTATTATATGTTAATAATATAATAATGGTGATATTTTTACAACGAATGTGGGATATATGAGTATAAGAGGAGGAAGAGTATTTTTGTTGCAAGAAATGTTTAAAACATGTTAAACATGACGGTGGACCCCATTTATCGATTTGAAATTTGATTATATTTCTTGTAAAATCGCTTGGTTTGTGGATTTCGGTCAATTTCTATTTGGAATTTGGAAAAACTTTCTTCTACAAAGTTGTAGAGAATTGAATTTCCTATAAAAACTCGCGAGATTCGAATTTTCTGATGAAAGGGCTATTTATTATGAATTATTGAAGTTAGAAGCTCAAATAATTGATTTTGGAAGTTTAAAATATTTAAAATTAGAAAATGTTTTTCTTACTTTTTCTAGAATGTGGCATGTGTTTGATGGCTGAAATCAGATTTTAGGCATGTGTAGAAAATTTATATAATTATATTATTAATTTATTAAATTTTACGCTTTTGTGTTCTAAGCAATTTCCTATAAATAGGGTGCTTAGGTTAGAATTGAAAATCACACGTAAGCTGAAGTTTTTCTCTCTATATTATCGAGCGTATTCTTGTGAGTATTTTGAGTATACTTTGAGTATTGCTAGGCGGTCCAAGTTCCCTTCAAAGACTATATACGGTTATTCTAGCTAGAAGTCTCGATCTTTCGAGGTAAGGGATATTATTTTTTTCGTAATGATATTATTTCTTCAATATCATTATCTTTGAAATGTTGATCCGAAATTTTATCAAATTTAGAACTTTTTCATGTCGGGGTTACTATTCATGGGTTACTATTCATGAGTTACTATTCACGAGTTACTATTCATGAGTTCTTATTCACGAGTTCTTATTCACGAGTACTATTCTTGAAAGCGTGAAGATGTTTTTGTGGAATTTCTATCTTTTGGTGTCTGAGTTACTATTCACGATCTAAAGACTATTCACGATACTCGGCACTATTCGATATATACGGTACTATTCATAGAAAAATAAAATTTCTTCTTTTTCGTCAAAACATCTATTCGGATACTAACTTCGATTGTATCCATGTTTTGATCATTCTTGAATTTTACACCACTATGATTATTTTTGAGGTATTTTTGGACGTGGATAAAACCAAGTACGAATCCTTAATCCTTAATCCTTGTCATTTTGTTTCTTTGGATTCGTTTCTTTAAAAAATATTTTCATAATCCTCGGTCTTAAATGATGATATTATTGAATATCTTTGGCCCTGTAGTGCAAAAAAGATGAATGATTTGAAGAATATCTTTGGCTGTAGTGCAAAGATGAGCAGTGTTTAGATGAACATGACCTAATCGATGAATATCTTTGGCTGTAGTGCAAAGATGAATATGTGATTCAGTGATATATATTGATTGATGTTCTGAGGATAAAAGATGAGCGGTGAACTTTTAAATTCATACATAGAAGATAGTAGTTTGCATTCTCTACTTAACTCTTCTAATGAATTATTATTTCAGCATGAATATTGATTTAAAATTTGTTGTCTATTGTATTCTATTAAATTTTTCCCGATTGAAGACTAACGGTAATTTGTTGTATATTATCTTAGTCATAATATTCTTTCTTGAGCTAGTTGAGCTCACCCTTTTCCTTTTGTTCCATTTTTCTCTCGGGAGGCGAGAATATAGCGAGTACAAGAGCCTGGGGTATGGAATGAAGGTTCTAGAGAGTTGTTTAGTAGTCCTCACCATTTTGTAAAATAATGTATCAATAAATGTGATGAGGATTTCTTTAAGTATAGATATTATCAGAAGATAATATTTGTATTTAAACTCACAGTTTCTTTGTTGTAATAATAAAGTTGTAGTTGTTTACGTACCATGTATTGACAACTCGGAATAGGTGATGTATACCTATTTTGGGGCGTCACAGTTGGTATCGAGCTTAGGGATATGATCTCTGGCGGAGATCGGGGAATAGAACTAGGAGGGAGAGCGAGTAAATCCTTCGCTAGTGTTTCCTACCTAAGCTTATTTTTTAGTTAGTCAAGATATAGGGATATTATGTGATATATTGATTTCCTTAATTAACCCTTGTTTTATAGCGGTATTTGAGAATGTCAATCGAGAATATTAATAATGGAAATGAGACCCAGGAGACGCTTTGTACTCACCAATGAGGAGAAGCGTGCAACAGTCGACAATGTTCATCTTGTGAACAACACCACTTGAAAGAGATGATGAGCGAGGGGATGTTTAGAAGCTTTTTGCAGTTCATGCAAAAATCGACGAGGAGACTTGTGTTCAAAAATACGAGGAGAAAATGATAGCAATTCACGGGTTGTGTGGCGCCCCCAAAATAGGTATACACAACACCCATTCCGAAAGTCGCCAAATACATGGTACAAGAAGCAAACTACAACTTCAATAATACAAATGTCGTGTGAAATACGACAATATATATCATGAGTTTAAAAATAATATTGTCTTCAGACAATATCCACACGCAAATAAATCCCCATCATAATTATTGATTCATTATTTTACAAAATGGTGAGGACTACTAAACAACTCTCTCTGAACCTTCATTCCATACCCCGACTAAGACTCGCTACATTCTCGCCTCCCGAGAAGAAAAATGGAACAACAAGGAAAAGGGTGAGCTCAACTAGCCCAAGAAGAATATTATGACTAAGATAATATACAACAAATTATCGTTAGTCTTCAACAGGAAAAACTGATGAATACAATGTACAACAAGTTTCAGATCAATATTCGCAAATGAAAATAATAATTCATGTAAGAGTTACGTAGAGAATGAAATCTACTATAATCTATGAATTTAATAAAATCCATCATCAATATTTTATCCCTCGTAACATCAATCAATATTCATCTCAAATCAAATATTCATCTTTGCACTATGTGCCAAAGATATTCATCAATCGGCCATGTTCATCTCAACACCTATTCATTTTTGCACTAAAGGCCAAAGATATTCATCAATCTATTATCATCTTCATCTCAACACTGCTCATCTTTGCACTACAGCCAAAGATATTCTTCAGAAATCATTCATCTTTGACACTAAAGCCAAAGATATTCAATAATATCATCATTTAAGACTCGAGGATGATGAAAAATATTTTTTAAAGAACGAATCCAAAGGTGAGACAAAATGACAAGGATTAAGGATTAAGGATTCGTATTTTGTTTTATCCATGTCCAACAATACCTCAAAAAATAATCATAGTGGTGTAAAATTCAAGAATGATCAAAACATGGATACAATCAAAACTAGTATCCGTAATAGATATTTGGATTTAAAAGAAGAAATTTTATTTTTCTATGAATAAGATCAGATACGTGAATAAAGGTCGACACGTGAATAGTAACTTTATTACACCAAAAGATAGAAATTCCACAAAAACATCTTCACGCTTCATGAATAGTACTCGTGAATAAGAACTCGTGAATAAGAACTCCGCTTAATAAAGAATCGTGAATAAGAACTCATAAATAGTAACTCGTGAATAGTAACTCATGAATAGTAAACCCGATATGAAAAAGTTCCAAATTTGATAAAACTTCAGATCAACATTTCAAAGATAATGATATTGAAGAAATAATATCATTACAAAAAAAATAATATCCCTTACCTCGAAAAGATCAAGATTTTAATAAACACCTGAGATAAATATGACTTGAACTTGCAACCGTATAGCAATACTCAAAGTATACTCAAAATACTCACAAGAATACGCCGATAATATGGAGAGAGAAAACTTCAGCTTTCGTGTGATTTTCAATTCTAACCTAAGCACCCTATTTATAGAAAACGCTAGAACACCAAAGCAGTAAAATTGAATATAATAATTATATATAAACAAAATTCATACGCCCACATCTTGAATCTGAATTCAGCCACCATGCACATGTTAAATGAGTTTCCAAAATGGAAAAAAAACGTTTTTGTAATTAAAATATTTTAAACTTCCAAAAATCAATTATTTTGAAGCTTCTAACTTCAATAATTCATAATAAATAGCCCGTTCATCAGAAAATTCGAATCTCATGAGTTTTTATAGGAAATTCAATTTCTACAACTTTGCAGAAGAAAGTTTTTCCAAATTGAAATAGAAATCGAACGAAATCCACAAACAAGCGATTTTACGTGCTATAATCAAATTTCAACCAATAAATGGGGTCCAATTCGACATGTTTAACATGTTTTAAACATTTATTGCAACAAAAATACTCTTCCTCCTCAGATACTCATATATCCCACATTCGTTGTAAAATATCACCGTTAATATATTATTAAAATAATATATTTAAACGAATTATTTTATCGTAAAAAGATAAAATATTAATTTTCAACAATTGTCATTTTAAAAATTTTCTCCATCTATATCCACATAAAATCAATATTTTCCTCATCATATAAATCAATAATTAATTATTCACAAATAATATTATGTAATCACAATATTGACAACCGTGCAGCCTCAGAAAGAGGTGGCTTTCCAATAAGAATTTCTTCTTCATCGCACGCAATTAGGTGACCAAACCTCTCCTTAGATGTAACTTTCTAGACATTGCCAATAATGTTATCTAATAATATTATTCAGATAATATGAATTATTGCTTCGATAATGAAAGATATCGTAATGACAATTATCAAACAACAAAGAATATAAAATATCAACGCAAAGAATTATTAACTCAATAAAATAATCGAATAATAATTATCAGTAACCATTATTGAGTAGTGCCTTTCACGTAAGAATCAATAATTGGTGCAATACCGTAAAGCTACCGCTCAACAACGCAGATTAGTGTTTTTTTAACCACCGGTATTCCAATAAGATTAATCTCAGAATAACTACGCCTGCTATTTAAAAACAACTTATATTTGTCGCTTTCTTCATCCAATCGCTTCAAGCATGGGGCCACACATGGTCGCTACCGTCAGCATTTAATATTCCCCGACAAAGATTTAATATTCCATGACCAAACTAATATTCCCCGACGATAATGAATATTTTATAACCACTTGCTTAATTTGAAATATTTGCATATTTAACCCTTAACTATCCACATTAATCAAATCAACCCTTACTATTTCAAAATAATAAATAAAGGAAATTCTTTTTATTTAAAAATTTTGGTCTTACAGTAAAGTTGTCACAAACCAAGCAGATTCAAAGAGTTGGGACCACCGTAATTTAAGGGAAAGCCGATCCGATCATGGCGGAAACATGGGTCAAACAAATTACCAAGATATTCGATGTCTTGGGATGCACGGAGGAACAGAAGGTTCCATTCGCCACCTTTATGTTCCGTGGCGAGGCAGACTCATCGGTGGGAGATGAAGCGTGCACTCCATCCAGCCAAGACTCAAGATGTCTTGGGAGACATTTCAGAACTATTTAATGACAAATACTTTCCGAAAGTGTTCGGGCATATGAAGGAAGTGGAGTTTATTAGATCGAGCAATAACAATATACGGTGTCTCAAAGACGAGGCAAAGTTTGCATAGAGTTATCGTGTTTGCACCTCATTTGGTGGAGAATGAGGAACGATGACGCGGATGTTTCTTAGAGGTTTAAAACCCCAGATACGCCAATTATCTCATTTCTCATAAATTTTCTCTCTATTCAGATGTTGTTAATGAGGCTCAATTATTAGAGCGAGATAACGAGTACGGTCAATTGAGGACCACAACCAGATCGCACTGCGAGATAGCGATCAGCGTAATAATGATAACCATGGAGAAAGAAGCAGACGGACAAAAATGGTAACCACTCTGGTGGTAATCATGGCCATGAAAATGTAAGAAGCGAGTCAGAGGAGGAGATTTTAAAAGAGGAGATTTAACAACGATTATAAGAAGACACAAAGTCTTGCGCAAAGAATCGGTTCTAAGGAGGAGAACGACCACCACCGGCATCATATGCTACAAATGCGAAAAAGAGGACATATCACCCAAACCGCCCACAACAGATTCAAGGTATGCTATAATTGTGGAAAGGAAGGACATATCGCCGAGATTGACAAGAGCGAAACCTAGTTCAATGGGGACGGTGACTCAAAAGATCGTCCCGTAAAAGTCAAAGTCAACGATTCCGGAAGAGCGTTTGTTGTGATCGGTCAAAATGCGAGGAACCCAAACGAGGTGATCACGGGTAAGCTATTTATAAATTCTTGCGAAGTTTATACCTTACTTGATACACCTGCTACCCATTCATTTATCTCTCCGCTTGTGCTCAACGTTTAAACTTGACTCGGGAGAAATTAGACTTTGACCTATCTCGTGAAAACTCCGTTAGAGAAACTTTCATCAAATCCATCGTTTATAAATCTTGTTTGATTCAAGTTGGCACCATTACCTTACCGTTGACCTTATCTCTTTAAAGATACTTGCTTTTGATGTGATTTTAGGGATTGATTGGTTAACTACTCATCATGCCAAAATTGATTGTTTTCGTAAGGTTGTTAGTTTTCATATTCCTAACCAACCTGTTGTATTTAATTCAAGCAACTAAACCATTAAAATCAATCACCGCCATATCTAATCATAAAGCTATTCGCTTATTGAAAAACGGATGTCAAGCTTTCTTAGCCCATGTTATGGATTTGAATAAAGACACGCCAAATTTGAATAATATTCTGTTGTTATTGACTTTCCGACGATTTTCAAGAACTTCCGGCCTACCCCGTAACGTGAAGTTGAATTTTTATTGATCTTGAACCCGGTACAAAGCCCATTTCTAAAACCCCATATCGAATGGCTCCTATTGAACTTCGTGGAGTTAAAGGTCCAACTACGTGAATTGTTGGACATCGGTTTCATTCGCCCCAAGTACATCTCCTCGGGGTGCTCCTGTTTTATTTGTAAAGAAGAAAGACGGAGTATGTGACTTTGTATTGACTATCGGGAATTGAACCATGTCACCATCAAGAATAGGTATCCTCTACCTCAGATTGATGACTTGTTTGACCGATTGCAAGGGGCACAATTCTTTTCAAAAATCGATCTTCGCTTCGGATATCATCAATTTGAAGATTAGAATCGAGGATATTCCAAAGACCGCCTTGTAACTCGGTATGGGCATTATGAATTCTTAGTCATGTCTTTCGGACTAACTAATGCTCCTGCGGCTTTCATGGATATGATGAACCGAAAGTATTCAAGAAATATTTGGATCAATTCGTTGTTGTCTTTATTGATGACATCCTCATATATTCCAAAAGCCGTGAAGATCATGAGCACCATTTGAAGTTTGGTACTCCAAAGGCTTCGTGAAAACCAACTATATGCCAAATTGAAGAAATGCGAAGTTACGGCGAGGAAGTAGCATTCCTTGGGCACGTGGTGTCGAAACATGGAGTATTTGTTGATCCGTGAAGATTGAAGCAATACAAAGTTGGAGCAACCGAAGTCGGTGATCAAGCACGTAGCTTTTTGGGCTTATTTGGTTATTATCGGAGATTCGTGGAAGGTTTTTTCTAATCGCTACTCCATTAACTCAATTAACTCCCTAAGGATACAAAATTCGTTTGGAGCGAAGAATGCGAGAAAAGTTTCCAAGAGCTTAAGAGGAGACTTATTTTAAGACTGTTCTAACAATACCATCCGGTTCGGATGGATTTTATCTACAAATGATGCTTCGTGCAAAGGGTTAGGATGTGTTCTCATGCAACGGGAAAGTCATAGCCTATGCCTCGCGACAACTTAAAGAGTATGAGAGGAATTATCCTACTCATGATCTAGAGTCAGTAGCATCATTTTCGCGCTTAAAGATATGGAGGCACTATCTATATGGGGAGAAAGTGGAGATATATTCGGACCATAAAAGCCTTAAATATTTCTTCACTCAAAAAAGAACTCAACACGCGGCAGCAATGACGTTGGCTCGAGCTATTGAAAGACTACGACCACACTATTCAATACCATCCCGGTAAAGCGAACGCGTGGTAGGCGACGCATTGAGTAGAAGATCATATGAACGAGAAGCGAGTGCGATGATGTCAAGTATACGCGTAGAGCCAACTTTAATAGAAAAGTTAAGGTTGCTCAAGCCACCGACACGGAGAGTCGATGCGTATGAAGAAGAAAGTACAAGAAGGAGCTATTCCTAAGCGAGAATTGATGAAGAAGGAATACTTGAGTCCACTCTAGACTTTGTGTTCCTAACGACTCGATTTGAAGTACAAGATTATGATGGAGGCACACAATACACCATTTGCAATCCATCTGGAAGTACTAAAATGTATCGTGATCTTGACATACATTTTGGTGGAACAATATGAAGAGAGAGATTGCAAAGTTTATCTCAATGTGTTTAACTTGTCAACGTGTAAAAGCGGAGCATCCGGTACCTAAGGGTCCGTTGAAACCACTTGAGATTCCGAAATGGAAGTGGGAACACATTACCATGGATTTCGTTTACGGGTCTTCCTACGGTTTCTCAGGGCATCAATGCTATTTGGTTTATGGTTGATAATTAACCAAGTCTGCTCATTTCTTGCCGATACGGGAGACTTATTCCCTTGAACGCGTCTTGCTAGTATATATCGTGAATGAGATTGTGAGGTTGCATGGCATGCCTGTATCCATAGTTTCGGATCGTGACCCAAGATTCACTTCAAGATTTTGGGTTAGCTTGCAAAAAGCTATGGGCACGGATTTGCGATTTAGTTCGGCATACCATCCCCAAACGGACGGACAATCAGAGAGGACTATTCAAACTCTTGAAGATCTATTAAGACTCGTGTCCTAGACTTCAAGGGTAGTTGGGATAAGTATTTACCATTGGTGGAATTCTCCTACAACAACAACAGCTTATCGTGCAAGTATAGGTGTGGCTCCATTTGAAGCATTATATGGATGAAAATGTCGTTCTCAATATGTTGGGATGAGGTGGGTGAAGCAACATTGTTGGGACCCGAAAGTTAAGACGTATGACTACTCTAAAAGATCCAAATGATTCGACAACGTATACAAAGCGGCACAAGATCGACAAAAGAGTTATGCGGATCTTCATCGAAAGGACGTGGAATTTAATGTAGGGGATCATGTATTGTTGCGAGTTGCTCCATGGAAGGGAGTTACAAGATTTGGGAAGAGAGGAAAGCTCAATCCATGATTTATTGGTCCATTTCAAATTCTTGACCGAGTAGGAATTGTAGCCTATAGACTTGCGTTACCTCGAAAGTATGTCTCGTGTTCATAATGTGTTTCACATATCCGTGTATCGTAAATATGTGAAAGACCCGAACCACGTTATTGAGTTAGAACCAGGACGAGATAGCCAAGACTTAACGTATGAGGAGGTACTGTCAAGATGTTGGATAGGAAGGAGCATGTCCTACGCCAAGAAAGGTCATACCACAAGTTAAAGTTTTGTGGAGGAATCATGCTTTATAGAGGAAATGACACGGGAATTGGAAACGGAAATGAAAGCGAGGTATCCTCACCTTTTGAAAACACGTGTATCGTACGCCAATTTCGAGGACGAAATTTCATAAGGAGGGAGGTTGTAAGACCTCAAATTTTTAAATAAAAAGGAATTTCCTTTATTTATTATTTTGAAATAGTAAGGGTTGATTTGATTAATGTGGATAGTTAAGGGTTAAATCACGCAAATATTTCAAAATAAGCAAGTGGTTATAAAATATTCATTATAAATCGGGGAATATTCGTTTGGTCGTGGAATATTAAATGATCGTTGAGGGAATATTAAATGATTGACGGTGTGAGAATGTGTGGGCCCCATAACGGAAAGCGATTGGATGAAGAAACGACAAATATAAGTTGTTTAAAAATAACAGCAGTAGTTATTACGCTATTATCTTGTTAAAATACACGGTGGTTAAAACACGTATAGCACCAGTATTGCACCAATTATTGATTCTTACGTAAGAAGGCACTACTCAATAATGGTTACGATAATTCTTATTCGGTATTTTATTGAGTTAATAATTGTTGCGTTGATATTTTATATTGTCATTGTTTCAATAATTGTCATTACACAAGATTTTTCATTATCGAAGCAATAATTCATATTATCTGAATAATATTATTAGATAACATTATTGGCAATGTCTAGAAAGTTCGCTTAAGGAGAGGTTTGGTCACCTAATTGCGCACCAAGAAGAAGAAATTCTTATTGGAAAGCCCCTCTTTCACGGAGGCGCACTGGTTGTCAATATTGTGATTACGTAATATTATTTGTGAATAATTAATTATTGATTCATATGATGAGAAAATATTGATTTTATGTGGATATAGATGGAGAAAAATTTTATTGTGACAATGGTTGAAAATTGAAATTTTATCTTTTACGATAAAATAATTCATTTAAATATATTATTATATGTTAATAATATAATAATGGTGATATTTTTACAACGAATGTGGGATATATGAGTATACGAGGAGGAAGAGTATTTTTGTTGCAATAAATGTTTAAAACATGTTAAACATGACGGTGGACCCCATTTATTCGTGAAATTTGATTATAGCTTTGTAAAATCGCTTGATTTGTGGATTTGGTCAATTTCTATTTGGAATTTGGAAAAACTTTCTTCTGCAAAGTTGTAGAGAATTGAATTTCCTATAAAAACTCGCGAGATTCTAATTTTCTGATGAAAGAGCTATTTATTATGAATTATTGAAGTCCCGAAGCTCCGAAATAATTGATTTTTGGAAGTTTAAAATATTTAAAATTAGAAAAACGTTTTTTCTTACTTTTTCTAGAATGTGGCATGTGTTTGATGGCTGAAATCAGATTCTAGGCATGTGTAGAAAATTTATATAATTATATTATTAATTTATTAAATTTTACGCTTTTGGTGTTCTAAGCAATTTCTATAAATAGGGTGCTTAGGTTAGAATTGAAAATCACACTTTAACTCAAGTTTTTCTCTCTATATTATCGAGCGTATTCTTGTGAGTATTTTGAGTATACTTTGAGTATTGCTAGACGGTCCAAGTTCCTTCAAAGACTATACCCGGTATTCTAGCTAGAAATCTTCGATCTTTCGAGGTAAGGGATATTATTTTTTCGTAATGATATTATTTCTTCAATATCATTATCTTTGAAATGTTGATCCGAAGTTTTATCAAATTTGGAACTTTTTCATGTCGGGGTTACTATTCATGGGTTACTATTCATGAGTTACTATTCACGAGTTACTATTCATGAGTTCTTATTCACGAGTTACTATTATTTAGTACTATTCATGAAGCGTGAAGATGTTTTTGTGGAATTTCTATCTTTTGGTGTCTGAGTTACTATTCACGATATCACGGACTATTCACGTATCTGACACTATTCACGATATCTGTACTATTCAATAGAAAAATAAAATTTCTTCTTTTCGTCCAAAACATCTATTCGGATACTAACTTTCGATTGTATCCATGTTTTGATCATTCTTGAATTTTACACCACTATGATTATTTTTGAGGTATTTTTGGACGTGGACAAAACCAAGTACTAATCCTTAATCCTTAATCCTTGTCATTTTGTTTCCTTTGGATTCGTTTCTTTAAAAAATATTTTCATAATCCTCGGTCTTAAATGATGATATTATTGAATATCTTTGGCCTGTAGTGCAAAGATGAATGATTTTCAAGAATATCTTTGGGCCTGTAGTGCAAAAGATGAAGCAGTGTTTAGATGAACATGACTAATCGATGAATATCTTTGGCTGTAGTGCAAAGATGAATATGTGATTCCGGATATATATTGATTGATGTTACAGGATAAAAGATGAGCGGTGAACTTTTAAATTCATACATGTAGAAGATAGTAGTTTGCATTCTCTACTTAACTCTTCTAATGAATTATTATTTCATGCGAATATTGATTTAAAATTTGTTGTCTATTGTATTCTATTAATTTTTCCCTGTTGAAGACTAACGGTAATTTGTTGTATATTATCTTAGTCATAATATTCTTTATTGAGCTAGTTGAGCTCACCCTTTTCCTTTTGTTCCATTTTTCTCGGGAGGCGAGAATATAGCGATTTGCAGTGGGGGGTATGGAATGAAGGTTCTAGAGAGAGTTGTTTAGTAGTCCTCACCATTTTGTAAAATAATGTATCAATAAATGTGATGAGGATTTTTTAAGTATAGATATTATCAGAAGATAATATTTGTATTTAAACTCACAGTTTTACTGTTGTAATAATAAAGTTGTAGTTGTTTCTGTACCATGTATTGACAACTCAGAATAGGTGATGTATACCTATTTTGGGGGCGTCACAATTTAAGTAAAAAAATCTTTTTGGATCAGATTGTTGTTCCAAAGGACAACAGATCACATGCTAGTTTAGGTTTTGTTAAACTAAAGAGTAAATCAAAGTCTACAAATGTACCTCAAAAGACCGTAGAGTCAGGTAAGACTCACTCTGCGAACCAACCAGGTACTAAACTTAGAATTGGTTTTACATCCAGGAAGAAAAGCTTATCCTCCACGTGTGTCACAAATAAAAAGATATCCACACAGACACACTTACATATGCCCAACATTGAATGCTATACATGTTATAAATTTGATCATATATCTGCCTTATGTTATAGAAATGATCATTTAGTGTATAATAGACCTAAGGTCAAGCAAATGTAGGTTCCAAAAAGCACTAACAAGGAAGGACCCAAGCAAGTCTGGGTACCAAAGTGAATGATAATTTCATATACAAGCATCAAACTCTAATGATTCTATCTGGTATCTTGATAGTGGATATTCAATGCATATGACCAACAACAAAAGTCTCCTGTCAAACTTCAAAGAGAAAGATGAACCAACAGTTGTCTTGGAGACAACAACTCTGGTAAAACCAGAGGTTATGGTTCTTTTAGAAATGGAGTTGTATCATTTAGCAAGGTTGCCTATGTTGAAGGGTTGAAGCATAATCTGCTGAGCATCAGTCAACTGTGTGGTAAAGGACATCATGTCACCTTCTTCAATAACCAGTGTCAAGTTCGAGACCTAGAATCCAACTCTATAAAGTTGTCTGGATCGAGAAAAGGAAATGTTAATGTTATTAATCTTTCTAAACTCAGTTCTGCAAAAACAGCTTGCTTCTTTGTAAAAGCATCTAAAGATGTAAGCTGCCTATGGCATAGAAGATTATCTCATCTCAACTTCAAAAGCATATAAAAGCTCGTATCCAAAGATCTAATCAGAGGTTTACTTAAGCTAATTTTTGTCAAAGAAAGGCCATGAAAGGCCTTTCATCTTGGAAAAAAAATAAGAATCTCATTCAAAAGCAAAGCAGTGAACTCAAATGAGAAGCCCATGCAGTTGTTTCACATGGATCTATTTGGGCCAATCCCAACTGCAAGTCTTGGAGGTAAAAGATATTCGCTGGTGGTAGTGGATGACTACACTAGATTCACATGGGTATTCTTCCTGAGTTCTAAGGATGAGACTAGCACTCAACTGATCAAATTCTTCAAGCTAGTCATGAATGGAGAGGTGAAAAGATCAAGGAAATAAGGAGTGATCATGGCAGAGACTTCAATTATTCTGAGATGGATCAGTTTTGTGGAAATAATGGAATTCATAATAATTTCTCAATACCAAGAACTCCTCAAAAAAATGGAGTAGCTGAGAGGAAGAATAGAACGTTGATATAAGCATAAAGAACCTTACTTGTAACACCTCATCTCCCTGAATACTTCTAGGCTGAAGTAGTTAACACTGTATGTTATACTCATAATAGATCTCTGATTCACTCTACACTCAAGAAAACTCCCTCCAAGTTGTGGAAAGGAAGAAAGCCAAAAATCAGTTACTTTCATGTATTTGGCTACTCATGCTACATCCTCAACAACGGTAAGAAGTACTTAATGAAGTTTTAACCCAAGTCAGACGAAGGAATATTTCTTGGATACTCTATAAAAAACAAAGCTTATAGAGTGTTCAATAAGAAATCATTGAGTATTGAAGTTTCTATTCATATAACCTTCGACGAATCTGACTTAGGAGAACCAAGGAATGCAGTATCTTTTGATGAAGCCATAGAGCCAAACTCAACGATAAATGATCAGGTCAATTCTACGATTGCAGAAGTAAAAGTCGTATAGATAGATCCCGCGTGTGACGCCCCCAAAATAGGTCCATTCCATCCAACCCATTCTGAGTCGCCAAATACATGGTACAGAAATAACTACAACTTTGTTAATACATTTGTCGTGCAAAATACGACAACATATATACTGTGAGTTTAAATACAATTATTGTCTTCTAGAAAATATACATACCCAAATAAATCCTCATCACAATTATTTATACATTATTTTATAAAAATGGTGAGGACTACTAAACAACTCTCTCTAGAACCTTCATTCCATACCACGACTAGTACTCATATTATATTCTAGCCTCACGAGAAGAAAAATGGAACAAAAGGAAAAGGGTGAGCTCAACTAGCCCAAAGAAAGAATATTATGACTAAGATAATATACAACAAATTATCGTTAGTCTTCAACAGAGAGAAAATCTAATAGAATACAATTGATAACCTGGGTTTTAAATCAACAACTGCGGTGAAACAACAATTCATTAGAAGAGTTAAGTAGAGAATGCAAACTACTATCTTCTATATATGAATTTAAAAGTTCATCATCGATATTTTATCCCCGTAACATCAATCATATATATATCGGAATCAAACATTCATCTTTGAACTAGTGCCAAAGATATTCATCGATTGGTCATGTTCATCTAAACACTGCTCATCTTTGCACTACGGGCCAAAGATATTAATCGAGAGGTCATATTCATCTCAACACTGCTCATCTTTGCACCACGGGCCAAAGATATTCATCAAGAAATCATTCATCTTTGCACCACTGAGGCCAAAGATATTCAGTAATATCATCATTTAGGGGTGAGGATGATGAAAATATTTCAAAGAAAATGAATCTAGTGAAACAAAAGAACAAATATTAAGGATTCGTATTTTAAACAATCTAAGTTCAAAAATACTTCACAAGTAATCAGAGTGGAGTAAAATTCAAGAATGATCAAAACATGGATACAATCAAAGCTAGTATCCAGAATAGATATTTTGGACAAAAAGAAGAAATTTCATTTTTCAGGTGAATAGTGCCAGTATTCGTGAATAGTCTCAGACACGTGAATAAGTAACTCAGACACCAAAAGATAAAAATTTCCTAAAAACATCATCACGCTTAAGTGAATAGTACTCGTGAATAAGAACTCGTGAATAGTAACTCGAGAATAGTAACTCATGAATAAGTAACTCATGAATAGTAACCCGACATGAAAAAGTTCAGATTTGATAAAATTTCCAACCAATATTTTAAGATAATGATATTGTAGAAATAATATCATTTTCGAATAAAATTACATCCCTTACCTCGAAAAGACAAGATTTTAGTTGAAACACCAGGATATAAAGCTATGACTTGAACTTGCCAGTATAGCAATACTCAAAGTATACTCAAAATACTCACAAGAATACGCCGATAATATAGAGAGAAAACTTGATTTCGTGTGATTTTCAATTCTAACCTAAGCACCCTATTTATAGAAAAATGCTTAGAACACCAAAACAGAAAATTTAATATAATATTATTATTTGTTAAAATTCTATACGCCCACTTTTAGAGATCTAATTTCAGCAATTAATAACACATGCTAGACCCACTTAACACACCAAAAATGTTTTTCTTGAAAAAATAATTAAAACTTCCAAAAATCAATTATTTCGGAGCTTCGGAACTTAAATAATTCATAATAAATAGATCTTTTATCAGAAAAATTTGAAACACGCGACTTTCCATAGGAAATTCAATTCTCTACAACTTTGCAGAAGAAAGTTTTTCCAAATTCCAAACAGAAATTAACCGAAATTCACAAACGGACGATTTTACAGGCTATAATCAAATTTCGATCAATAATTGTGTCCACCAACACACAAAATATGTGTTAAACATTTAATGCCACAAAAATACTCTTCCTCCTCATATACTCATATATCCCACATTCATTATAAAAATATCACCGTTAATATATTATTAAAATAATATATTTAAATGAATTATTTTATCAGAAAAAGATAAAATATTAATTTTCAACAATTGTCATTTTAAAAATTTTCTCCATCTATATCCATATAAAATCAATATTTTCCTCATCATATAAATCAATAATTAATTATTCACAAATAATATTACAGAATCACAAAGATTGGCAACCGTGCCGCTCCTGTGAAAGAGGGGCTTTCAATAAGGATCTCTCCTCTCTGGCCGCAATTAGGTGACCAAACCTCTCCTTAGATGTAACTTTCTAGACATTGCCAATAATGTTATCCAATAATATTATTCAGATAATATGAATTATTGTCTGATAATGGAAAATACTATGTAATGATAATTTATTGAAACAACAAAGAATATAAAATATCAATACAAAGAATTATTGAATCAATAAAATAAACCATCGAATAGTAATTATCGTAACAATTATTGAGTAGTGCCTTCACGTAAGAATCAATAATTGGTGCAATACCGGTGTGCCATTGCTCAACAATGCGTATTAGTGTGTTTTAACCATTTAGTGTATTCCAACAAGATTAATGGTAACAACTACGCTGCGTTATTTATAAACAACTTATATTTGTCGTTTTTTTTCATTCAATCGCTTTCCAGTTATGGGCCCGCAAAAAAAGGCTCGGCAATACGCATTTAATATTCTCGACAAAGACGTAATATTCAACGACCAAACGAATATTCCCCGACAATAATGAATATTTTATAACCACTTGCTTATTCAAAATATTTGCGTATTTTACCCATAACTATCCACATTAATTAAATCAACCCTTACTATTTCAAAATAATAAATAGAGGAAAATAAATTTCATTTATTAATAATTTGGGGTCTTACACCGCGATCATAGTGCCAGATCAAAAGTTCATAGAGCACACAGTTCTCGAGATGAATACTCTACGACTCAATGAAACTGATGATCCAGTACCCAATCTTGAAGAACTCAAACAAGAAGGCATGAGAATAGATGTTCCACCTGGAAGAAGATGGGCAAGAGACCACACTCAAGATTTGATTATTGGTGATCCCAATGCAAGAGTCAGAACTAGATCAACCTCTCAAAATGAATGATTCTACCTAAGCTTTCTCTCTCAGATGGAGCCTAAGAAGATTGAAGAAGCTATGAAGGACTCCAGTTGGATTGAAGCTATGTAAGAGGAGCCAAATTAGTTCAAAAGAAGCAAAGTGTGGAGACTAGTTCAAAGACCAAAAGACCATCCAGTTGTTGGTACTAAATGGGTATTTAGAAATAAGATAGATAAAGATGGTGTGGTCATCAGAAATAAAGTAACACTGGTAGCCAAAGGATATTCTCAAGAAGAAGGAATTGACTATGATGAGACCTTTACTCCTGTTACTAGATTGGAAGCTATTAGAATGTTTCTAGCCTATGTAGCCTATATGAAGTTCAAAGTCTTTTAAATAGATGTCAAGAGTGCATTTCTTATTGGAGAACTTCAAGAAGAAGTCTATATTGAATAACCCCCAGGTTTTATCAATCCAACTCATTACAATTATGTCAAAAGATTAGATAAAGATCTTTATGGTTTAAAACAAACACCTAGATCATGGTATAAAACACTCACTACTTTTTTAATTAAAAATGGATTCACTAGAGGTAGAGTAGACACAACATTATTCCTTAAGAAGCACAAAGATAAAATTCTATTAGTACAAATCTATGTAGATGATATTAATTTTGGCTTTACTGATGAAAAATTGTGTAAGAAATTTGCCAAGCTTGTACAAAACAAGTTTAAGATGACTATGATGGGTGAGCTGACCTTCTTTTTTGAACTACAAGTGAACCAAACTGATGAAGAAATCTTCAAAAACTAAGCGAAGTACATTAAAGATTTATTTAAGAAGTTTGGTATGGAATCAGCCTCTCCCATGAAGACTCATATGGCCTCTATAGAGAAGCTTGATAAAGATGAATCTGGTAAAAATATTGATATAACTCAATACAGAGGTATGATTAGATCTTTGTTGTACTTAACTGTCATTAGACTAGATATCATGTTCTCTAATTATATTTGTGCTAGATTTCAAGTTAATCACAAGGAATCTCATTTAACTATTGTTAAAAGGATCTTCAGATATCTCAAGGGCTATCCATATTTGGGACTATGGTATCCTAATGAGTCTCACTTTGATCTCATTGGATATTTAAATGCTAATTATACAGATGCAAGATAGACAGGAAAAGCACTAGTGGTACCTGTCAATTTTTAGGGAACAGACTTGTGTCATGGTTCAACAAGTAGTAAAATTTTGTATTAACTTCAACTGTAGAAGCTGAGTACATTGATTCTGGTAATTTTTGTGCTCAAATTTTATGGATGAAGAATCGTTTGGCTGACTATGGGTTTGATTTTAAGTCTATTCCTATATTTTGTGATAATACTAGTGTTATATCAATCACTAATAATCTTGTCATGTATTTCTAGGACAAAGTATATAGAGATCAAATATCATTTTATTACAGACCATGTTCAAAATGGAAATATTACATTACATTTTGTCTCTACTGAAGATCAGCTTGCTGATGTGTTTACTAAACCACTAGAAGAATCTAGGTTTAATGAGTTAATCCATGAGTTAGGAATGTTAAATTTGAATCCGTAAATACCATGTTGATAGAAGATTCTAACAGTACAGAAATATTATTGTGACGGCTGATGTGCTTGAGCCTCAAGAAAATGTTGAAGAGATGGTTGTGAATGAACCAACTCCTAAGCCAAGGAAGAAAAGGAGAAGGCTTGTTCTTTCACCAGACAAGCTAAAGGAGATGAGGTCTTTAGACCATATAGAAGTGAAAGAAGTTGGTTCTAAGGGGGAGCACTCCATGAATATTCCTCACTCACCCAATGAGTCTGTTGCACCAACAAACATTATAGAATCTATCATTACAGACATTGGGATTGAAATGAGCCCTCCTATTTCTGAACAACCAGTTGCACCAATTGAGGGGGAGTTTTAAGAGACTATATTTTTAGCCCCTCTTATGCCTCAAGAAGTAGATACAACACCAGTGATTGAAGAAGAACCAAAGGTAGTAATAACTGGTGAAAGGCATACTGAGCCGGAAGTCGTTCCTAAACCCAGTTACACTTTTGTTACTAAATAAAGTGGTCGTTTGTATTCCTTTCTTTCATTCATCCCGCTGTTCCAAGCTCTTCTTTAAGATAATCTGAGTTTCAATAATTGGACATTCAAAACTTATCCTAATGTAATGGTGATTGCTCATAATTACCCTCAAGTCTTTAGGTGTGCTTCGAAGACTATTTCTGATAAACCTTTTTATTCTTTCTATAGATGTGATAGTGTGACGCCCCCAAAATAGGTATACATCACCCATCTTGAGTCATCAATAACATGGTACAAAAATAACTACAACTTTATTAATACAACATAAAAATTGTGAGTTTAGAAACAAATATTGTCTTCTAGACAATATCAACACTCAAATAAGTCCTCATTACAATTATTGATACATTATTTTATAAAAATGGTGAGGACTACTAAAACAACTCTCTAGAACCATCATTCCACACCCCTACTAGAACTCGCTACATTCTCACCTCCTGAGAAGAAAAATAGAACAAAAAGGAAAAGGGTGAGCTCAACTAGCCCAGTAAAGATTATTATGACTAAGATAATATAGAACAAATTATCGTTTGTCTTCAACAGGGAAAAATATGATAAAATACAATAGACAACAAGTTTCAGATCCATATTTGCAGCGGAAATAATAATTCATAGATGAGTTACGTAGAGCATGAAATCTACTATAATCTATGAATTTAAAAGTCCATCATCAATATTTTATCCCTGTAACATCGATCAATATATATCTTGAATCAAATATTCATCTTTGCACTACAGGCCAAAGATATTCATCAGTTGGTCATGTTCATCTCAACACCAGTACATCTTTGCACTACGGCCAAAGATATTCATCAAAAATTCATTCATCTTTGCACTACAGGCCAAAGATATTCAGTAATATCATCATTTAGGACTGAGAATGATGGAAAATATTTTTAAAAAAATGAATCCAGTGAAACAAAAGAACAAATATTAAGGATTCGTACTTTAAACAATCCAAGTTCAAAAATACTTTATAAATAATCATAATGGAGTAAAATTCAAGAATGATCAAAACGTGGATACAATCAAAGCTAGTATCCATAATAGATATTTTGGACAAAAATGAAAATTTAATTTTTCTGTGAATAGTGTCGTATTCGTGAATAGTACCGTATACGTGAATAGTGTCGTATATGTGAATAGTAACCCCAACACTAAAAGACAAGAATTTCACAAGAAAAACACTATCAATATTCCGGCATAATAATATTGAAAGAAATAATATCATTTTTAAAAAAAAAAAAATAATATCCCTTACCTCGAAAGAATAGTACTTACATTTGGAATATCGGATATAGTTAGAAAGGAACTTATGTACAAGTATAGTAACACTCAAAGTATCAAAATACTCACAAGAATACGCTCGATAATATAGAGAGAGAAAACTTTAGTTTCTGGTGTGATTTTCAATTCTACCCTAAGCACCCTATTTATAGGAAATTGATTAGAACACCAAAGCAAAAAATTTAATAAAACAATATTATTAATAATAAAATTCATACGCCACCTTTGAAATCAGATTCTAGCATTTCCCACGTGCCCACTTTCTAGAAAAACATGTTTTAAATGTTTTTGTAATAAAATTTAATTCATACCCAATATTCCGAAACTTCAATAATTCATAAGAAATAGCCCTTTTATCAGAAAAAATCAAATATTATGTCCATTCCATAGGAAATTCAATTCTCTACAACTTTGTAAATTTAAGTTTTTCCAAATTCTAAGCGAAATTGGAATGAAATCCACATACTGAGACGATTTTTTGTGTTTATAATCAAATTTCAGTCAAGAAATGAGGTCCACAAACATGAAACATGTTTTAAATATTTTTAGTACCAAAAATACTATTCCTCCTCATATACTCATATATCCCACATTCATTGTAAAAATATCACCATTATTATATTATTAAAATTTAATAATATATTTAAATGAATTATTTATCAGAAAAGATAAAATATCAATTTTTCAACAATTGTCACTTTAAAATTTTCTCCATCTATATCCACATAAAATGAATATTTTCCTTATCATATAAATCAATAATTAATTATTCACAAATAATATTATGGAATTACAATACTGGCAACCAAGCCGTTCCCAGGAAAGAGGGGGCTTTCCAATAAGGATTTCTCCTTACTAGCGCGCAATTAGGTGACCAAACCTCTCCTTAGATAGAACTTTCTAGACATTGCCAATAATGTTATCTAATAATATTATTCAAATAATATGAATTATTGATTTGATAATGAAAATACTGTGTAGTGACAATTATTGAAACAACAATAATATAAAATATCAACGTAGCAATTATTGTATCAATAAAATAAAATATTGAGCAAGAATTACCGTAACAATTATCGAGTAGTGCCTTCTTCACGTAAGAATCAATAATTGGTGCAATACTGGTAAGCACCGTATTTTAACCAATAAAGTATTTCAATAGTATTAACGGTAACAACTACGCCGTTATTTATAAACAACTTATACTTGTCGTTTTCTTCGTCCAATAGCTTTCCGTTATGGGGCCCACACAAGGCTGCACCGTCGTACCAATATTCCCCGACAGTAAGAATATTCCACGACCAAACGAATATTCTCCGACAACAATGAATATTTTATAACCACTTGCTTATTTGAAATATTTGCGCATTTACCCATAACTAACCACATTAATCAAATCAACCCTTACTATTTCAAAATAATAAATAGAGAAAATTTAATTTCATTTATAATAAGTTGGGGTCTTACAGATAGGATTTCTTTTGTTACCAAACTTTTCCATTATGTAAAATCCCCATCTCTTAGTTGCAATAACGAGGTCGTAGATTCACCCACTACGATCTTTAAGCAACCTTCTACTACTGTTTGTTATAGTGAATCATTTGTTAATTCTTCATTCATAGAGTCCTAACACTCTACAAATGTTATAAATAGATCAAACTCTCCAGTCCTAGAGTCCTAAAACTCCAGTGATAGTGAAAATTCACCTAACTCTTCAGATGTAGAGACTTAACACTATAAATGATGTCCATAACCATTCCTTTCCAATCCCAGAGTCCTAAAACCCCACGATCGATGTAAATAATCTTAGTTCTCCTACACATATACCTGCTCAAATACATCCAACCTCTCTATCATCAATAAATATTTCAAACATTCTTTCAACACCAATAACATCAACCCTCCATCCATCATCTCTTATACAAACTATACAACAAATAACTCCCATACAGGTCATAAAACCTCTAACCCATAGAGATATACCCTCAACCTCAAATAATGAATGCGTTGCTCTTACCCTTGCTCTTACAAATATAAGTCGAAGTGATAAGTTTGGATCTAAAGAAATGCTTGAAAGAATATTGGATCGAGTCTCAGAGATCCCCTCCATACCTTAAGTTAAAGAGCTGATGAACTCAATTACAGATGAATTTAATTCCAGTCTTGAGCTCTTGTCCCTTGACATAGATCAGAACTTGAAACATATTGCAGAAACCTCAGCAAGAGTTCATGAACAAATGTTTAAGGCTTTTAGGGAAGAACTGAAAACGCTTCTCAAGGACATTATTGCAAATTTGAGGAAAGGGGATGAAATTTTCATTAAGAGACTTCAAGAGTAGAGAAAAGTTGTGCTGGTACATTAAGAAACTTTCAGCTCTCATAGATAAAGTCTTTGAATTGAGTTCCTCCCTTAACGATTTTAAAGAGATGTTCTGACACTAGGTTAAGCAGACCAAACAAGCTCTACAGTGCACTGACAATGCAATAGCACTTGTACATCAACAACGTGAGCAAGTAGATCAGAGACTTCAAGAAAATCGTGATGATATACTTATGCCTCGTAACCAAATGCAAGAGATGGTGCACAGTGTCCAAGAACATGCAACTAAAGTTTCTGGGCTCAATGCTGACAAAAAGGGGGAGGAGGAAAGTAGAAGAAGGAAGAGAGTAACACCTTATAGAGAGCAACAACAACATCAATCTACGTCCCCACTTCAAGCACTCCCATTAAGTGATCCAGTCCACTCCCGTCAAATTGGATCATCGAGTGTAGTAATATAAACTGGCTCATAACTTTCATTAAATGATTCCATATTCGAGAATAGAAGTCTTCAAGGGATTCATATCTAAGGGGAACAAAGATTTAATATGCCAATTCATGGCCCTCGACCTTCTGCTGAGGAGTTGAAAAGAAGAGAAACTAAAGGAATGCAAGAGTATAATTGTAGAGTTGCTTCTAAGAAGAAGACTCTTGAAAAAGAGAGGGGGTACAAGAGGAAGAGGTAATAAAACTTTTATTCTTCATTGTAAACCAATTCTTGTACAAATTGCATACTCATTAATAAAATTCATTCTTTCGATATAGAGATACATTTCTTACTGTATGATAAGGCATATTTATTATTATGTTCTCTACATTGTAGAATTGATGTTTGATCTGAAACTACTGGTTTTGTCATCATCAAATATGGGGAGATTGTTAGGAATGACTATGCTCTGCATATTTAAATTTGATGATGTGATTATAATGCATATTTGTATCAATAATTTTTGTACAGTCCTTAACTGAGATATCTATGTACAAGGTCTTTGAAATAGAATGATCAAAATTGTTAGGTTGATCCTTTGAGTTAATTTAATGAATATGTAATAAGATCAAATAGATCGTATAGTCTTGTTAAATGATCATAGAGTTACTCTACCATTTTGTATAGATTACAAGTGTTCGCAGAGTTAACTTATTAATCGTAGAGCAGCATCCAAGATGAAGTCAAGGTTTAAAGAGATAGAAAGATCGTAGAGCTGTCTTCTGCATCGTAGAGCAACAAAGTGTTCAGAAGTCTGCAAAGTCTGCCCAATCATCAATTTGTATGGTTCCATAGAGAAGAAGGCAGAGAATTATAGAGCATGTCATAGAGTAAGACATAGATCTCCAAACTACATTCTTCATCACTCTACCATCGACCAAATTTTTTAAAGCATGTCAGAACTGACTATAGACTGACAACTTCAAAGGGTCCCCAAGTGAAGATTCCAAGACACTTCTCACTATCTAAGACAACTAACTGATGTGACCAGGCCAAACCCAAAAGAAAACCTACTAAGTTGGTCTAGAAGTCAACATCAGAGAAACATTCAAAACAAAACATTAAATGCACCAATAGGAACTCTCCAACAGATCAACTTTTAAAGGGCTATAAAAGGCATACAAGGATTCAAATCCAAGTACAAATCACATAACATAAAGTTGAACCTCTGTTGAAATATTCAAAGCTCTACTCTACGATTCTAAACAACTTGTTAAAAGTTTCTAAGTACCTGAAGAGATCAAACATCATTACAAAGCTTAGAGCCTCCTTAACAAATCAACACTCAATTGTGATTCAGGGATCTTAGTGACCTGGTCTTAGTGACCGAACTGCCGAGACTTTGTGAATCGAAGGAATCTTAGTGATTCAGAGGTCTGTGTGACTGAATTACCGAGACTCAGTGACTCAAAGGAACCTAAGTGATGTAAGAGGTTTTTGTGACCTGGTCTTTGTGACCCATCCTTAGTGAATATCATGCTCAGTGGAGTGGAAAAGTGGATTAAGAGTTCTTCAGTCTCCGAATCACTTAAAAGTATCTTGTGTTCTTTACCTTTCGTCATATAATTGCTATATCTGTTATAATTGTTGTATATTTATTAAGTTGTTAATATTAAAATAACTAAATTAAGAATTGAGTTTTCAACCAATCTTTAAGGGGAGTTTTCTAAACTAATATTTTGGTGTGCCAAAATAAATTGAACAAATTATTTATCTGGTAACGACTCTTTAAATAAGCAAAAGTTTTTTAAAGATTTATTCAACCCCCCGCGTCTAGATCTCCATTGTGCCTTTGGGAAACAACATATATATGTATCAATGTAAAGATGTAAATCCCAACTTTTTTATAAGTTGTGGGATATGTTTTAGTAAATCCCAATTTTTGTAAGCAATATAGGGATATGGAATGTAAATAGTAGAAACTATAAGATGTAAAGTACGATGTACTATGAGAAGCATATGAATATAAATATGTTAATGAAAATACGTTGTGATGATTAAATTTTTAGCATTAATTTATGACTGCTTTAAAATGAATAATGAAATAATAATATATATTTTTATTGAACAAAAAAATATCGCCAAGAAAAAGATCACAAACACAAAGAGGCCAAGATGAAATAGAGAATAAAACTAGGGATCAAGTAAATTCAATGCAGCAATTGGTAGATCTGTTAGTAAGTGCTTTGTAGAATAGAAACCCCGCCAAAATAAACGTAAATCCTCTAGCTTTGTATGTGTCAAACTTTAAATATTTTAAGAGCATAGGACCGCCAAAATTTAAGGGGACCACTGAGGCGATAGAGGCTCAATCCTGGATTAAGGAAATTAAAAAGACGTTTATAATTGTAAAGGTATGAGAGGAGAAAAAGACAGCTTTTGCTAACTATATGCTAAAAGGAGAGGCGAACTTCTGGTGGGAGGCTAATTAAAACAGAGTTGGTGAAGGGATAATAACTTAAGAAAGGTTTAAGGAATTGTTTTTTGAGAACTACTTTCTCAGAAGTATGCAGAGTATAATGGAGATGTGATTTCTTGAATTAAAACAAGGGAATATATCAGTGCTCCAATACATAACCAAATTTAACGAGTTGGCAAGATTTGTTCCACGTCATATGGACACGGAGGAAAGAAAAGAGAGAAGGTTTGAGCAAGGGTTAAAGCCCTGGCTCTAGAATAGAATATTTGTGTTTCAGATAGATTCGTTCAGATCGATTTTAGAGAAGGATATCATAGCTGAAGGGGGAAGCGAGGTATTAAGCTAATATAATTAAGAGAAGAAGAATAAGAAGAGTGAAGGCAGGAATAAAATAGAAGGAAGCAGTGGAAGTGGAGGAAACCAAAAGAGGAAATAGAATAATAATTCCAGGAATAGGCAAGGAGATCTGAAGAAGAGAGTTGAAGCATATAAGACATGCGGGAAGACCCATTTGGGTGTATGTATGAAAAGAAAGATTATGTGTTATAATTGTGGGCAAGAGGGACACATCACATCTAATTACCTAAGTCCAAATAAAGGTTTATTTTACATGCAGAGTGGTAGATCATTTGGCAAAGAATTGTCCTAAGGAGGGATAGATGGAGGAAGTGCATGGAAGTAAGAGGAATAGTAGTAACAATATGACAATTATTGGTCTAGCTCCACCTAACAGACTAACATCAAGGACCTTCAATATGATGGTTCAAGATGCGGTGGCAACCAGAGACGTTGTCTTAGGTATCATTTCGATAAATAATATAAATGCATATGTATTGTTTGATTCGAGTGTGATCTGTTCTTTCGTATCATGCGATTTTGAACAGCGGTTAAATTTACCTTTAGATAAATTAGAGAATCTTCTAAATATAGAAGTTGCAAATAAGGAAGTAATCCATGTTAAGAATATTCATAGGAATTGTTACGTTTAGATAATAAGGCTTAAACTGCCTGTAGATTTAATTCCAATTCAATTTAGAAAGTTTTATATAATTTTGGGAATGAATTAGTTGTATGACCACGGGGCAATGATAGATTGCCAGAAGAAAAGTGTAAACCTTCAGACTTCAAAGCAGTCTAAGGTAGTATTTTATGGTAGTAAATCATCGAGACACAATTATTGTCTGACAATAATGCAATCTAAGAAATTGCTAAGGAAATGATGAGTGGGTTATCTAGCCTATGTGGTTGATACCCAGAAGACGGGAATAGAATTGGCTCAGATTCATGTAGTAAGAGATTTTTTGAATGTATTTTCAGACGAATTTCTAGGTCTTTCGCCATATAAAGAGATTGAATTCGTGATAGATGTAGTATCGGGAACGAAGCTAGTTTCGAGAGCTCCATACCGGATGGCACTGTGGAGATGAAAGAGTTGATGATTCAACTACAAGAGTTATTGGATATGAAGTATATCTAAATGAGTGTGTCTCTATGGGGAGCACTAATTTTATTTGTTAAGAAAAAGGACGAATCATTAAGCTTTTGTATCAACTATCGAGAGTTGAATAACGTAACGATCAAGAATAAATACCCATTGCCCAGGATCAATGATCTTTTTGATCAGTTGAAGGGGGAAAATATTTTTCTAAGATAGATATTGGATCGGGTATCACCAGTTAAAGGTGAGGAAGGAGGATGTACTTAAGACAATATTCAGGACTCGTTATAGCTATTATGAATTCATGGTGATGTCATTTAAATTAACTAATGCGCCAGGCGCATTTATGGATATGATGAATAGAGTGTTCAAGCAGTATTTAGATAAATTTATGGTTATGTTCATAGATGATATTCTAGTCTATTTTCATTTATAGGAGGATTATGTTGAGCATTTGAGGATAGTGTTAGAAACACTAAGAAATGAGAAGTTGTATGCTCAATTCTCAAAGTTTGAGTTTTGGTTAAAAAGAGTTCAATTTTTAGGGCATGTGATCGATAAGGATGGAATATCCGTGGATCCAGCAAAGGTGGAGACGGTGATTAATTGGATGCTTCCAAATATACCAATGGAGGTGCGAAGTTTCTTAGGGTTAGCGAGTTATTATAAAAGGTTTATTCAGAAATTTTCCAAGATAGAAACCCCGTTAACAAATTTGACAAAGAAGACAATAAAATTTGTATGGCAACAATGGTTTTTGCCTTAAAGATATGGAGGCACTATTCATATGGTGAGAAATGTAAGATATATACAGACCATAAAAGTCTAAAGTATATCTTCACATAGAAGGAGCTAAATATGATGAAGAGAAGATGGTTGGAGTTAATAAAAGATTATGATTATGAAATTTGGTATCACCCAAGGAAAGTCAATATGGTGGCTGATGCTCTAAGTAAAAAGGGTAAGGAGAAGTTGTCAATGTTAACAGCTCAGAATAGCTAATTAATGAGATGGCGAGAATGGAATTAGAAGTAAGATCTCTGAAAGAGTCAGAGGAGAAGTTATTTTTAATGGAGACTCGTATTACTTTATTGGATAGAGTGAAAAAAGCTCAAAGCAAAGATGAAGAATGTGAAAGAATAAGAAAGAGAATTTTTAAATGAGAAGAGGTTAAATTCAAGATAGATAATAAAGGATTATTGAGATTTGAAGAGAGACTTTGGGTACCGTTATTACCAAAATTAAGAGAGGAAATTTTGCAAGAGGCCCATAGTTTGAGGTACTCGATTCATCCAGGAAACATGAAGATGTATCAAGACATTCATCAACACTTTTGGTGGCCTAATATTAAAAGAGATGTCGCAGAATCCGTAAGTAGGTGTTTGACTTGTCAAAGTCAAGACTGAACATCAGAGACCAAGAAATTTATTACAACCCCTAGAGATTCCATAATGGAAGTATGAGCATATTACGATGGATTACATGGTATTCTAACTACTTAGAAAGGATTCCACGTTATACGGGTTATAGTAAATCGCTAACGAAATCAGCACATTTCTTGCCGATCAAGATAAGGTTCAATCTAGATTATTTAGCTAAGCTTTATGTTAAGGAATATATTTTAAGACATGGAGTGTCGGTATCGATTGTGTCGGATCAAGATTCACAATTTACGGTGAATTTTGGGAAATGTTTCCAAGAACGTATGGCACAACTATTGAGTTTGAGTATGGCATATCATCCTCAAACAGACGGGTAAAATGAGAAAACAATTCAAATGTCATAAGATATGTTAAGAGAATGTGTAATGGATTTTAAAGGAAATTGGGACCACCACCCACCGTTAGTGGAATTTTTATATAACAATAGTTATCATGTGAATATAGGCATGTCGCTACGAAGCATTATATGTAAGAAAGTGTAGAATGCAATTGTGTTGGGATGAGGTAGGTGATCGTTGACTGCTGGGACTAGAATTGGTTCAGCAAACTGCAAAGATTGTTAAAGTAATAAGAGCGAGGCTAATAGCAGCTCAGGACCGACAAAAGAAGTATGTGGATCAACATAGAAAGAAACAAGATTTTGATGTCGGGACCTATGTATTTTTGAAAGTATCTTCCTGAAAAGGGAAGATAAGATTTCAGAAGAAAGGGAAGTTAAGTCCGAGATTTATAGGACCTTTTGAAGTATTAAAGAGAATAGGAGAAGTGGCGTATGGAGTAGCCTTACCTCCTGAGCTGAGCATATTCACAATGTGTTTCATGTGTCAGTTTTGCAGCCTTATAAGCAAGATTATAAGTACGTAATATAATATGAACCTATTCAGGTTGAGAAAGACTTATTCTATGAAGAAATTATATTTCAAATAATTGATAGGAAAGAACAAGTCCTAAGGAATAAATTATTACCTTTTGTAAAGGTTTTATGGAGGAACCACTATGCCGAAAAAGTTACGTGGGAACTCAAAAAAAAAGATGAAGAAAAGTTATCCCCATCTTTTTGGTTAACCTTGTAAAATGATTCTGAGGACGGAATCCTTATAAGGGGGAAGAATTTAATAATCGTATATTATATTTAACATTGTAATTAGGTTTGTGAATAATTATTTAATAAAATGTGATTTTTATTGGAAATTACTATGTTCAAATGTTATGAATTAATAAATATATGTGAATTATATATTTATTTTTCAATAAATAAGTAACCTAATTTGCAAGCCTAAATTCTTTGCCAATTGGGATAGTCAAATAAATGGAATTATGAATCTCAAGTATATGTGTGTTTAGGACCAACCTAAGCCATAATTCAAGCTAGAACAAGCCTAACAAGTAGTCAAATGAGAAGCCCAAATCAAGCCCAAACTTGAAAAGTCTAAAGTTGGCCAATGTGTTTGCAAAAAAGAGGCGGTCCGGCCACTCCAAGTGGGAGGTGCCAAAGGGGAATAAACTTTCAATAAATATAAAGTTTATCTCTTCCATCTACCATAAGTAATCTTCCCATCAACCCCTATCCAATCTCTATAAATGTGAAGACTTTTGCACCCATTTTTTGATTAGCCTTAACCCTTGATTTAGCTTAATTGGTTAGATGATTAAGGTAATCTTGGGGAGCTAATTAGGAATAAGATAAGAAGAGGGGATTGATCAAGTAAAGACCAAAGAGAAGAGACAACTTTATAATTATGTCAAAGTTTCTCTTTAAATAGCAACCTTTCATCCCTTCACCTCATTATCACCAAGTTAAAGAGTTAGATAGATAAAGAGCAAGAAAGTGTTAGATCTAGATAAAGAGATAGCCATTTCGGATTGCTAAGGAAGAAGAAGAGGAAAATCTAGCAAACTATAACTTAAGAAGAAAAGAAGAGGACCTAAAAGGTACTCAAGAACCCTAACCCTAGAAACCATTTTTAAGCTTTATATTATATGTTTGTTAGTTATGGGAGTTGTTATATATGATGAGGATCATGGTGGATCCAAAGGTATAAGGTGGTTTTGATGGAGATTATATGTTTAAACTTTGGTAATATGTATGGAAGTGAAAGAAACACTAAAGTAAAGAATTTAGCCATAAAAAATGGAAAACTTATATATATACTATTTTTCGATCAAGCCTAACTAGTTGTGTATAAGCTATTTTTGAGTTCCATCAAGGGTAGTAGATGATCTTACGAGGTATGTAAATGACCCAATTGGAACGAAGTAAAAATATGTTAAAGATAAATTATCACAAATTTTCTAATAAAGTATGCTGATTTTGAAATCTTAAAGCAAGTATGATTTTCGAGCCACTAGTTTGGCTAATAAACGATGATGAAAATCAAATTATTCGGAGGTTTATTAGTTTATGAACTCAGTGAGATGATGACCCAACAACGAACTCATTCTGACTTCGAATGAGTGAGTTATAAAGTGTTATAGTAAGAGCATTAAAATTATAAAAAATTAGAAAGCATGATGAAGCCGAGGCTGAACTATTGAATTTGTAGCGCAGCGGCGCTGGCTGCCAGCATAGTGGCGCTACACTTGTAGAAGGGCAGCACAACAGCATTGGCAAATGGCACAGTTGTGCTTGGGTAAATCGATGAAGTATGGACGAGCTCTGCATGGTATGATGCGTATGGTGTGTTAGGCCTTGGCGGGGTGTGCGTGGGAGGCTAAAGCGAAGCGTGGAGTGCTGTGCAGCAAATGTGAGTATGGGCGGTTGGCCATGACAACTAGTGCACAACATTGTGCTAATTTTCGATCGCTTTGTCGTCGTGCCATGTCTGTTAAGTTGTTCTGATTTTTAAAATGCGAGCATTGTAAATATAATATAAGAATAAGAATTAAATTAAAGTAAGCCGATATAGAGTCTTATTTGACTAATTTGGTACATTGATCTTAACTAAATGTATAGGTCATTCAGAGAACAAAATAACGTCAGCAGTAAAAAGTAAATTAGGCAAGTTTTCTCTTACACATTTCAAATTTTGTTTACTTGTTGAATGTTCTAACCATATGCAAATCCTATACTTTTGTACAAGTTTTCTAGCGATAAATTTTGTTATGTGCCATTTTTTTGCACTTATGTTCTATTGAGAATTGAACTATTTAAGCTTTTAAAGTTTTGTTTATTCATGAACTATGTTAATAAGTATGTCTATATTATTTGTTTCAGCTAGATAGATGTTAAGATGAGATATTGAATTCTTTAAATTCATTAATGCTAAGTAAATCTAATCCAAATTGAATGTGTTTTGGTGCGGACTCTAATGTTAAAACCCTGATAAAGGGAAAAATGTATCGAAATTCCAGTAGATGCAATGGGTCTAGAAAAATGTATATGTTGTGGACAATATATGTGGTATGATAGGCTGATTTTCTAAAGTGTCATGAATAGAATGGTTTCAATTTGTGTGATTGTCAGATATTCGCTTGGTTTACAATTGAAATAAATTGTTAAACCATGTTTTAGCTATTCAAAGGTTTGTTTGACCACTCAGTCTTATGTTAAAAATGTTAAATGAAAGGAATCTAGTTTAATTCCTATTTATTTGAGTTACTTCGTAATTATTGTTCAATTGTTGAAGTTTTCAGTGAAAGGTGATTATATTCATGAAGTGTTGTTATTCAACTGTTTTATTACTTACTGAGCATATAGTTGCTCACTCTTGCTTAAAATAAATGTTTTCAGCTAAATCGAAGAGGACCGAGTGATCTACAAAAGATGAAAAGAAAAAGTAAATGAATAGAAGACGATATGTTTTAACTGTAATAGTTAGTAATGGTGTAATAATTCTTTATAATATTATATGTTGTATTTGTAAATGT
The DNA here is from genome assembly GCA_020205615.1 of Panax quinquefolius. NCBI lineage: Eukaryota > Viridiplantae > Streptophyta > Magnoliopsida > Apiales > Araliaceae > Panax > Panax quinquefolius. The sequence continues at coordinate 103,608,734 of CM035154.1, read as the reverse complement.
CTTAGAACTTGGGATTTGACAGAGACATTGTAATAATCTAGTAATAACATTTATGTCTTTAAGATTTCATATGTAGATATGTTAAATAGGTAGTATAGTGAGCATCATATACCGTGTTTGAAAGTACGTGGATTTGGGGGTGTCACCGGGGTCCAATCCCCCATAATTTGGGAAAATGTTAAGAATTATAATTTGGAGGTAAAAGAGTATAGTTCGCTGAAGGTTGTCCATATTATATGGACAGACCTAAAACCTAACTAAGACTATGGACTTGTGACCCATTAAGAAAGGAGCCTAAAATGATGACAATATAAAGAAAGGGAGAGGCTCATTTTTTTGGTCTCTCTAAATACTAAGAATAAGATGGATAATCTCTTCTATATAGATAGAATTATACCCTAATCTTAGGGGTTGTTTGTTTACATTTAAATGAGTTTGAAGCTGACTAATTAAGTCATTTAGACTGTTTGTTTTTATAATTTTTAAACTATGAATGTGTTTGAATGTGTCTTAATGATTCATCTAGAAAATTATGGCTGAATCATTAAGAAATAGTGTTGAATGATATTTTTACCTACCTACCCTCATAGATAATTAAAAATTACATTTAATATTCATCTTTTTTTAGTATTCTAAACAAATTTTGTTGTTTACAAATTTTTTTTTTAATTTTTTTTCTTTAACAAATTGGTCAATAATCAATTTAATGAATACTGTTGTAGTCTTTTGTTTTGGTTTTATGGACTAATAGAATGTTATTAAGAAAAAATTAGTGTTTATTCCTAAATTTATATTACTAATTGTTGGGAATTAAGTCAACGCAAACCACACAATAAAATAAAGAGAGATAAAACAAGAGAAGATTTAATGTGAAAAACTTTTAAAGGGAAAAACCACATGCCAAACTCGGAATCTCTACTATATTAAAATAAAGGTATTTATTGTTGTTGAATGGATTGATGCAAATCAATAAATAATAGTAATATTTACTTAGTATATGATAAGTGTTAGGGAGTGAATATTAGAGCCCGATTTATATGGTGGGCCAAAGTCCACGTGGAGGTATTTAACCCTACGTAGGAATTTGTTTTGGTAGTAGAATATTTTAAAGAATAAAAGATTCTTAATTGCATTTAATTTTCAATTCCTAAGGAAAGTGTTAGGATATAATCCGACTTCCTTTCTTTAAGGAGATTCAATTCAATCCCATTAAGGAATCATACCTAATAATGAATCCTATTTCTATAAGAGGAAGGAGGTGTGATCACTATAAATACAAGGCTATACTTTGGTTCTCAAGTACACATTGTTGGGAAATTGGATATTTAAATTTGATGTTGAAAGTAAATAATCATGCTTATATGTAAAGTCCTTCAAGGAATACATGTACAAGGACTTAGTGATAGATCAAAATTATTAGGTTGATAAGTGCCTTAATGTTTATCATTCTGTAAATGAATGTATAGAAGAAAGGATCAAAGCTGTTTGGTTGATCTATCTCTTGAGATGTAATAGATAGTTTTTCAATAGAATCGTAGTCTGTCGAGCCAAAGAAAAGATTGCAGAAGCCAAGGCAGACTTGTAGAGTATCAAGATTCGTAGTCTGTCTATTTTGGAGGGCCTTACTCAGAATCGTAGAGTTGGTCCAAACGCTTGCCGAGCCAAATCAAGAATTGTAGTGTGTTCTCGGAAGCGTGGAGTCTGCAAGTCAAGCAAGCAAAGATCGTAGTCTACCAGTGCTTAAGAGAAATCGTAGTGTTCTCATTTATCAGTACCGAATCAAGTATCAAGGTGGAAAGACACCACGATCATGATCGTAGTGCATCATCTGTCTATATCAGAAGCATTGAGCCCTGTCCATTTTTTTAAGAATAAATCACAACAAATATGGAATGGATTATAAACATTGAAATCCTCACTCATCCTTAGTATAACAAAGAAGCATATTGAAGAAGCTAAGGAAAGTACTATAGGTCAGCTAAAAACACCTTTTCAGGTGTTAGGTGAGATAGCAGTCTGCTGTGTCAGTGGGGCCAGACGGCTAAACATAAGATTTGCAGAAAGTCACCATCAGTGCTCAGAAATTTCAAATGCATTTAATGCTTCAATGGATTCCTTCGAACGAATACATTTTTGAAGGCACCTTATAAACAAATCAGATGCAGATGCAAGAAGTAAGTAAGTACACAATGAAAAACTGAAGAACACTCAACGCTCAACTCTACGACCTGAAAAGAAAGCTTGCTCTGCTACTCAGTTCTTTCAAACACAAGATTAACGGCAATTGAGTAACACCATTCAAGAACTCAACTATCATTAACTGAAGTAAGAAGTTCCAAGTCTGTTATACTTGAAGAGTTCTAAGTGAACTAAGAAGTACCAAGTCTGCTGGACTTGAAGATTTCTAAGTGAACTAAGAAGTTTCAAGACTGCCGGTCTTGAAGGAATCTCAGTGATTCGAAGATTATAAAAACAACCTTAATGGATTTCCTACTCAATAAGTAGAAGAGTGGACTAAGAGCCTTGAGTGCTCTGAACCACTTAAAAACATTGTGTCTCTTATATTCTTGCTATAACTGCTTATCTCCTATTAAATCATTTTATCTTATAGGGGAACAAACAAATCTCAAATTCTGCTGTGATTAAATCTTTAACAAATCTGACAAATATTTTGTAAAAGAAAATTTTAAAATATCTATTCAACCCCCCTTTTAGATAACTATTGTGCCTCTGGTAATTAACAATTGGTATCAGAACAGATTCTCTCAATCAGCTTACAAATCTTGAGTAGATCAAATGGCACATCTGATAAGTGAGTCAAAGACTGGAGGAGGCAGAGCCACCAATGTGCAATAAAGATAAATTTGCCAACTGGAAAGTTCGCATGCAAGCCTGCATGGATTCAATAGATGAATATCTATTTGAAACTATTCAGATTGGGCCTTACATTCCAACAAAGCTTGCACCAACTCCAGATGATCCAAATAGAGTTCAAATCAAGGTCAAAGCAGATTGGACTGACAACAAAAAGAAAGTTGTCCAACTCGACAAAAAGACCAAGAATATTTTGTTCCAATCTTTAGAAGATGATCTGTTCAAAAATGTGGTCAACAGCAAAACTACCTAGGAAGTCTAGGAAGTGTTTCTCATTATGCATGAAGGAACAGAAGAAGTCAAAGAAAACAAGCAATCTCTTCTGACTCAACAATATGAAATGTTTGCCCATGTTCCAGGTGAAAATGTCACTTCCACTTATGAAAGATTCAATGTTCTGCTCAACTCTCTTCGAGCTTTTGGAAAGATCTATCCAAATAAAGATCTAATCATAAAGTTCATGAGAGCTTTACCTAGAAAGTGGAATGCCTAAACCACTGCCATTAGAGAATAAAAGAATCTCCATGAAATGATTGTTCAACAATTATATGGCAACCTTTTCACCTATGAACTAGAGCTAACTCAGTGAGCAAAGTCTCTATCTGAAGGAAGAAAGAAGGACAAAGGAGTTGCTCTCAAAGCAACAGATAAAATCTTCAAAGCTAACACTAAAAATGACTCTGACTCTGAGGAAGATGATGATGAGGATACTGCGATACTGGTAAGAAGACTCAAGAGGTTCATGCGTAAAGGCAGAAGCAGCAGACCTAAGAGATTCAACAACAACAACAACAACTAGGAGCAGATAAATGACTTCTGCTATAACTGTAAGAAGCCTGGCCATTTCATTGAAAACTGCAACAAACCTCTTAGAGAAGAACTAAAGAGGAAATCAAATTCAAAGAAAGAATTCAAAGGCAACAAGAGGCTCCAGAAGAAAGACAAAGGTCTTGTGGCTGGAGGATCATGGAGTGACTCAGATAATGACATAACTCCTGAGTCTGGAGATAATGAAGATCCTCAAGTAGCAAATCTATGTCTAATGGCCAAACATGCAAAGGATAAGAAAAGCCTTGACAATCATGAAGTAAGTATAAATGAGGTATTTGACTTTAACTCTCTTGATGTAGATATTGATGATTTAAGAACTGCACTACATGGCATAACATATATGCATCAATACATGAAGTGGTTCAGAGTTCTGTCTAAAGATTATTCTCTTCTTCAAACAGAGAAAGAAAAAGTTCAGGAAGAATTGGAAACAGCTCTTCTAAGCACTAAATTTCTCTCCAGATTTGAAGCTGAGAATAAACTCTTAAAATATACCAATGAACTTAATACACAAAGAGAGTCAAATCTAACCTCCAAGATTGAGGAACTCAAAAAGACAATCTCAATGTGGAATAGATTCTCTTCATCCATGGACTCTCTGATCTCCAATCAGAGAAGTGCATCTGATAGAATAGGTTTAGGTTTTGGAGAATCCATCTCAGAACCATATGTGGAAAAGATAAAGGAAACTAACTCTAGTGATGGTTCAAATTTTAATAGAAACATTACATTTGTGAAATCCTCACAGAAGGAAGAACCATTCCATCACTGCTCTTCTGATCCAATCCATGTTCCAAGCCATAACGGATCCCATGTTGGCCTAGGATTCAGAAAATAGAAGAGTAACTTAGTCACTACTCTCCAACCTCTAAGGGTCGTAGAGTTGAGTAAAATCAACTCCATGAACCAACTAGGTAGGAACAATAGAGTTAAGTTTCACTCTTCACAAATCATGAATCACAAGGATACATGGAAAAAGAAGAACCAGTATTAAGGAAAGATTGCCAAGAACCCATATAAGTCCAAATGGAGAAAGAATTCACATACACACAAAACCATGAATTATGCTAGATGTTTTGCATGTAATAAAATTGGTCATAAGGCTGCATTATGCTACAATAATTCTCTGCAAATTAGACCCAAAGTCAAGCAAATTTGGGTTCCCAAGGGTACTAACAAGGTAGGACCCATGCAAGTATGAGTACCAAAATGAGAGTTTAATCTTACCACAGGAACAGAGCTCCACGATCACAACTTGGTATCTGGACAGTGGATGCTCAAGGCATATGACAAGGAATAAAGCCCTCCTATCTAACTTCATAGAGAAAGAGGGTCTAACAGTCATCTTTGGATACAATAGCTCTGGCAAGACAAGAGGATATGGTTCAGCTAGGAATGGTGCAATGTCCTTCAGTAAAGTAGCCTAAGTGGAAGGATTAAAACACAATCTTCTAAGCATAAGCCAACTCTCATCAAGTTACCTTCCTCAATAATCAATGTCAAGTCAGAGATCTGAAGACCTCCTCTGTAAAGCTGATTGGAACAAGAGAAGGGAACGTCTACACTGTTAATCTTGTTCAACTGAGTTCTGATGAGACAATATGCTTTTTGGCTAAAGCTTCTGAAGAAATGAGCTGGCTGTGGCATAGAAGGTTGTCTCATCTCAACTTCAAATGCATGTCAAAACTAGTCTCCAAGGATCTAGTAGCAGGCTTACCCTAGCTTAGATTTGTCAAAGAAAGGCCATGCAATGCCTGTCAGCTTGGAAAATAGACTAGAAGCTCATTCAAGAGCAAACCTGTCAACTCAATTGATAAGTCTCTGCAGTTACTTCACATGGATCTATTGGGGACAATTCCAACAACAAGCCTTGGAGGGAAAAGATACTCATTGGTCGTAGTGGATGACTATACCAAATTTACATGGGTGTTCTTTCTAAACTCAAAAGATGAAATAAGCTCCCAACTCATCAAGATGTTCAAGCTTGTGATGAACGAGAAAGGGGAGAAAATCAAGGCTATAAGGAGTGATCATGGTAGAGAATTCAACTTCTCAGAGATGGACCAGTTCTGCACAGACAATGGCCTCAATCACAACTTCTCAGCTCCATGAACTCCTCAGCAAAACAGAGTAGCTGAGAGAAAGAACGAAGCGTTGATTGAAATTTGGAAGAACTCTACTAGCAAGCGCTGACCCATACGCTCTGAATACTATTGGGCAGACGCTGTCAACACTGCATGCTACACTCAGAATAGATCTCTTGTGCACTCTACGTTAAAGAAGACTCCCTACGAGCTGTGAAAAAGAAGAAAGCCAAGTGTCAGCTACTTTCACATATTTGGTTGTGCATGTTATATCCTCAATAATGGAAAACAGTATCTGACTAAAGTTCAACCCAAGTCATACGAAGGAATCTTTCTCCGATATGGCACAGACAGTAAGGCTTATAGAATGTTCAATAAGAAGACGGTAAGTTTTGATGTTTCAATTCACATCATATTTGATGAAATATACTTGGACAAAACTGTGTCTAAAGACATTATGAACGATAATTCAGGAACTACGAACGAGGCAGTCGAGCTCAGCACCACAATCGTAGTCCCAGAAAATGAAATTGTTGAGCCTAAAGAGGAGATCGTAGAAAGAACTACTCTATACAACGAACATCCACATCAAGAAGTAGAGGTTGATCTTGAAGAATTCAGACAATAAGGCATCAGGTCAGATGTTCCAAAGGGGAAACAGATGGGCAAGAGATCACACTCAAGACCTGATTATTGGAGATCCAAATGTAAGAGTTAAGACAAGATCTGCCACCTAGAATGAGTGTTTCTTTCTAAGATTTCTATCATAAATGGAACCCAAGAAGATAAAAGATGATATGGAAGACTCAAGTTGGATAGAAGCCATGCAAGAGGAACTAAATCAATTTGAAAGAAGCAGAGTATGGAGATTAGTTCCAAGACCAAGAAGCCACCCAATTATTGGCACCAAATGGGTCTTTAGAAACAAGATGGATGAAGATGGAGTAATCACAAGGAATAAGTCAAGACTAGTAGCCAAAGTTTACTCTCAAGAAGAAGGCATCGACTACGACGAGACCTTAGTACTTGTTGTCAGATTAGAATCCATCAGGATATTCCTTGCCTTTGTTGCACATATGAAGTTCAAAGTCTTTCAAATAGATGTCAAAAGTGCATTTCTGAATGGTGAACTTCAAGAAGAAGTATATGCGGATCAACCTCTAGGTTTCATCAATCCAACTCTCTCTAATTATGTCTATAGATTAGACAAAGCCTTATATGGACTTAAACAAGCACCTAGAGCATGGTATGAAACACTAACTAACTTTCTTATTGAAAATGGCTTCACTAGAGGTAGAGTAGATACCACACTATTCCTTAGAAAGCACAAAGACAAAATCCTATTAGTTCAAATATATGTTGATGACATTATCTTTGACTCTACTAATGAAAAATTGTGCAAGAGATTTTCCAAGCTTATGTAGAGCAAGTTTGAAATGAGTATGATGGGTGACTTGAATTTCTTCCTTTGATTACAAGTGAAGCAGACTGATGAAGGTATCTTCATAAACCAAGCCAAGTACATTAAAGACTTACTTAAAAAGTATGGCATGGAATCAGCCTCTCCCATGAAAACCCCAATTGCTCCAGCAACCAAGCTTGACAAAGATGAGAAAGGTAAAAGTATTGACATAACTCAATATAGAGGTATGATAGGCTCTCTTCTATATCTAACTGCCAGTAGACCAGACATAATGTTTGCAACATGCATATGTGCTAGATTCTAAGATAATCCTAAGGAGTCACACTTAATTACTGTAAAAAGAATTTTTAGGTATCTCAAAGGCACACCTCACTTGGGACTTTGGTATCCCAAGGAGTCCTCCTTTGAACTGACAGGATATACAGATAGTGATTTTGCAGGCTGTAAGATCGATAGGAAAAGTACCAGTAGCACTTGTCAATTGCTAGGAAACAAACTTGTGTCCTGGTTTAGCAAGAAGCAAAACTCAGTATCAACCTCAACAATGAAGGTTTGAATACATTGTTCTTTGGCAAATTTGCTTCTGCTCAAATCTTATGGATGAAAAATCAGCTAGCAGACTATGGGTTTGATTTCAAATCCATACATGTTCATTATGAAAACACAAATGCTATAACAATAACATATAATCTTGTCTTTCATTCTAGGACTAAGCATATATAAATAAGATATCATTTTATTAGGGACCATGTTTAAAATGGAACTATATCTTTATAATACATCCCTACTGCAAAATCAACTTGCTGATGTCCTTACAAAGCCTCTAGATGAATCCAAATTTAATAATTTAATAAGTGAGTTAGGCATGCTAAATCTGCAACCATAAACTCTATGCTCTAGTTTGTGCCAACCCTGTAGATACAAAGGCTATGTTTAAAATCGTAGAGGTGACTAAAGAGGAACCACGATCGTAGAGCTACCTCGGCATGACAAAGAAGCATCCTATGGTGATAACATTCCTAACAAATCCAAGCAACCCCTCTGATAAGCGCCTCAAGGACAAACCCGATCCTTAGTTCAACCTAAGAAGTTGGCCCTTCCTGAGCTACCTTAACCTAGAAGGAATGCTAAGTCAGAGTTTATCACAAGGACCAGGACAGACAATTATCGTAGAGTAAATTCAGCAATAAACTCAACATCATACTGCAACCTCAACGATCGCAGTCCTCCCAAAGGATACACTACCTCAGGGGGGAGCTAAGGGCATATCAGTATTTTTAACATCATTTAAAATCGTGGAACCCGACAGAACTCGACACGTGCCCCACTATACAAATCGACTGGAGGGAAGTTATAAGTACAGGTTGAAAAGGTCTTTGAATATTCACCTCAGAAATTCAAAAATCTCATTCCTCTCTCTCTACCAGAAGAAACCCTAGTTTTTAAAACGCTTAACCAACCTTAGCTCAAGAAAATCAATGGTTACTTCAAATGTTATCTCTGATTACCAACTTTACTTCGAAGAATTCAAAATGGTTGACCCTCCATTTCACAAGATTTTGTCTCTTCTGAAGAAAGCTAGTTTTGAAGAAGCTCTGAGCACCAGCACATGGATATACCCGAAGCTAGTGAAAGAGTTCGACAATAATGGAGTCTTTGATAATGACATCATCACTACAAGGGTAAAGGGGGAACAAATTAAACTCAAAGCTGAAGATATAAACCTAGCCCTAGGTTTCAAATCAAAAGGACTTGTATCTATGGAGGTCATTGACTTTCATGAAGGTCTGAAAAAGATGCATCACTCAAAGTTTCAAAACGTCAAGGGATACAAGAAGAAAGAGTTTCCCCAGAAGTATGAGTTTTTGGCTGACATTGTTGGGAAGTGCATATGTTGTAAAAGCTCTGGCCAGGACTCTGTGAATGAAGTTCAACTAAAGCTCATGACAGCACTCTGCTTCAGGATTCAATTCAACTATGGGGCCCTACTTATCGACTGGATTAGGAAGTGGATACTCAGTTCAAAGAAATTAAAGAGCTCTAGAAAGATGCTCTATGGGCAGTTCATAAGCATAATCCTACAATCGGCTCTGGGTGATAAAATTGGGGACAATAAAGGAGAATCTATCAATCCCAACAGAAAAATGACCCAGCAGCTGTTTCAAAACTGGAAAAGAAATCCTGCAAAAAATGTTAGAATGATGTCTGAATCCAATGGAAGGACTGGCGAAGCAAAGGAATCTGGACTACTAGGAAACATGTTAGTTGTGAAGGAAACTGAAGAAGAAGAAGAAGAAATTAATAAAGAGGAACCGATTGCCTTGATCAAAAAATGCAAGGGTAAGAGGAAAATGGAAGCTCAAACAATAGAAGAGCCTCAAGGCTCAACTACTGATGCACCCCAAGAGAGTTCAGGTACTAAGACTCAGAAGGAAATGAAAAGGAAAGAGCAGCAGTCTGAGGAAGAAGAAGACAGAGATACCATCTCTCAGCTACTTAAGAAGGGAAAACGTAGCCACAAAACAAAGAAGTCTTCGCTCTCTTCGATCGTAGAGTCACTACCGATCGTAGAGTCCAGACTTGACATCACTCCAGAAGAGAATATTGCAACAGTATCAATCGTCAGAGCTGCAGATAAAGAAAACACCAAGGCTAAAACTCAACCCAGAAAGGCAAGGAGAAAGCTCATCAAGACATATGTACTCAAAAATGTAAAAGCCTTGAAAGAAGAAGAAAAGAAAATAGCTGCAGAAAAGGAGCTTCCTGAAGTTACTACACTAGAGAATGCTCCAGCTGAGGAGGAGCTGTCTGAAGTTCAAATAAATGATCAGATTAAGGGGGAGCCTTGTGAAGTCCCTATGTCATAGAAGGCTATAGCTGAGGAGGAGCTGCAAAGAGATTATCATAAACCTCCCTCAGTTTCTCAAGAGATCTTAACTTTTGAAACTATATAAATGGAGAGGGTTAAAACTATGGAGGTAGAGAGGGCAGAAGAACAACGAAGAGAAGTGGAGATTGTGAGACCCCAAATTTTATGAATAAAGATTTAAATTTCTCAAAATATTTTTTTTGAATATTATGGTGTGAATTTGATATAATGTTATAGTTATGGGTAATATTTATAAATTTTGCAAAGTAAGCAAGTTGTTATATAATATTCGATTGGTCGGGGAATATTCATTTTAAACAGGGAATATTTGTACGACGGCACAATCATTGGTGGACCCCACCACGAAAATATTGGTGTAGTTAGAAAATGATAGAATTATCATAACGGCGAAAGTGTTACCATTAAAACTGTTGAACAACATGGTAGTAAAAAGTCTGATGTCTGGCTGTGGTTGCATAGTAGCACACGGTATTGATTATTGATGCTTACGTAAGAAGTCACTCGAGTTTATACTCAATTATTGCTACATGAATTACTACATCATATCTCTCATATTATTGATTCAATTATTGTCACAGTATCATTTGTATAATATGTTATATTATTAAATCAATAATTGAGACAGCAAAGTTATTTATATTATTATTTGCAATATTGACAATGTCTAGAAGTTCTGTCAAGGAGAGGTTACGTCACCTAATTGCGCGCCAATAAGTAGAAATCCTTATCGAAAAGTCCCATTTTTCCTGGGAACGACCTGGTTGTTAAATATTGTGAGTTATAATATTAATGATGAATAAGTTCGTGTTGATTAAAGATGAAATTGATAGTTCCATTGTGTTGGAATTATTAGTGTTAATGGAAATCGACATTTATTTTGATATTAATTGATGTCTGGAAGTTATACTGGCCAGTAGGGTAATTAATTAGATAAATGAGCAATTAATTGCTATTAATTCACGTGATTATAACTATTGGTTCACATGTGTGTACTATTAATTCACATTCTTGTACTATTAGGGGAGTTGGTGCAAGATTGATAATACTTGCATGACTAAATTAAAAATGGAGGTATAGATGGAGGTACTATACTGTAATTCGTATTTTCACATGTTTAGAACTATTGATTCAGATGATTTACTATTAATTCACATGATTTACTATTAGGGGAGGTGGTGCAAGTTTGATAATACTTGCAGGACTAAATTAAAAATAAAAGAAAAGAGGAAGGTATTATACTGTAATATTCTGAGCCCCAAAATGTGCAACTATCGAAACTATATTTTTCTATAAATAGAATCTCATTCCTTTATTATTTTTCACCAATTCACTAAAGCTATAGAGCAATTATTATAGAGAAAAATTATAGAGAGAAAGAAGAAGAGAAGTCTGCTACCTCACTATTCCAGTATCCAGTTTTCTTCTGAGGTAAGGGGTATTATTCTTTTGTATTCATGAAGAGAGTTATTTTCTTTCAATACTCGTAAGGGTTGTTATTCCATTCTTTATTATTATGTTGGAATAACTTTATACATGCTAATACCGCATACATAGTAAAATTCTTTTGTTATTTCATTCTTTATTATTACATTGGAATAACTTTGTATGTCTTTGTCTATCGCATACTGGTGAATTCTATTGTTATTCCATTTTAATTATTACATTGGAATAACACATGTCGCGTGTGGTCTATCGCATGCTGGTGAATTTCGTTGTTATTCCATTCTTAATTATTTTCTTTGGAATAACACATGCATCATATGATCTATCGCATGCACAGTGAATTATGTTGTTATTTCATTCTTTATTATTCTATTGGAATATCACATGCATTCGGATTATGCGTGACTTTGGTTCCATTCTTTATTATTACATTGGAATATCCTGTTTGTGCTGATTACGCATGACTGGTTCAATTCTTTATTATTACATTGGAATATATCTCATGCATGCGGATTACGCATGACTGGTTCCATTCTTTATTATTCTATTGGGAATAACTCATCTCATGCGATCTATCGCATGCATGGTGAATTCTTCTGTTATTCCATTCTTTATTATTCCGTTGGAATAACCTGTCTATGTGGATTACCGCATGCTTGGTGAATGATCCTTTGTATTCATTCCTTATTAAATTGTGGAAATGATCTGTCTACGTGGATTACCGCATTGCGGGTGAAAATCTATTTGTAGTTTTGTATATTCTATTATACTCATCTGGGATATAATTTCTTTTGTACTCGTCATGAAATATCATTTTCTTTGTTATTTTTCTGTTACGAGTTACTATTCATGGGTTACTATTTACCCAGTTACTATTCACTCTAGTATTATTCACTCGGGTATTCTGGGCACTTTTCTCAGAATACTATTCACGAGTTACTATTCACGGGTTACTATTAACCCAAATTACTATTCACCCAAATATTATTCACTCGGGTATTCGAAACACTTTTCGTGTTGGGGTACTATTCCCAAAGTACTATTCACGGGGTACTATTTACCCGAAAAATATATTTCTTTTCTGTCCAAATTATTTTTGGTACATGAATATTATTCTTGAATTTTACTCTACAAAGCAATATCGTGTTAACAATTTGGACGTTATTGATTTCTGAATAAATTAAATTATAGAACTTTAAAATTTATCCTTAAACTTGTTTTATTGAATTATTATGTCATTGTCATTATCCTCATGCTTATATTGTGATGAAAGTTATCTTTGGCTTACGTGCATAGATGGACTTGGTATGATTATGACCAGGGATTATTCGATATAATCATGACCGTAATGTGACAAATGATGTGGTGAAAGTCCTCATTGGCTTGTAGTTCATTGATGGATAGTTGTGGGTATGATTATGACCAGGGATTATTCGGTATAATCATGACCATTGATGATTACATGAATATCCTTGGCCGTGGTGCAGGGATGATTAAATTTTATTTATTAAGTTAAGTCTCAGCGATAAAGTTGATGAAAAACTTTTTAAATCATAGAAGATAGTAGATTTTATGCTCTACTTGACTCTTCTAATGGATTGATTATTTCGCTACAGTTGTTGATCTAAAACTTGTTGTCTATTATATTCTATCAGTTGTTATACTGTTAAAGGCTAAGGATAATTTATTCTGCATTATTTTAGTCATAATATTTCTTACTGGGCTAGATTAGCTCACCCTTTCTTTCATTGTTCTCTTCAGGAAATGAGAATATAGCTGGGACGAGTCGGGGAATGGAGTGATGGTCCAGGATAAATGGCTTTAGTAGTCCTCACTATTCTACGGAATAATGTGATAATAATTGTAATGAGGACACCATTGAGCGGGGATATTGTCTAGATGACAATATTCTTGTTTAAACTCTCAGCTATGTTTTGTCGTATTTTACACGACTGTTGTATAATTAAGTTGTATTTGAATTTATATACCATGTATCTGGAGACTCAAATGGGTGATGTATACATGTTTTGGGGGCGTCACAGTTTGTATCAAAGCTTAGGATATGATCCCTGGCTGAGATGTGAGACAAGAACTAGGGGGGAGAGACGGGGAATTCCTTCGCTAGTATGACCTACCAAAGTTTATTTGGTATTTAATTGGTCAGTCAGAGTATAGGGATAATATGTGATATGTCAATTAACCCATGTTTTGTGACAGTGTTTAAAAATGGCATCTGAAAATGTTGAGATCAGCAATGAAGCACATAAGACCGTTGAGTCACCAACGATCAATACCCAGGATAATGTGCAACAGGAAGACAATAATCCTCAAGTAAATAACAACACTGATCAGATGATGAACGATGAGATGTTCAGAGGCTTTATGCAATTCATGCAACATCAAGAGGGAGAGACTCCTGTTCAAAATACAGGTGGAAACACTTGCAACTCTCGGATGGTCACCGCTAAGCAGTTCAAGGAGCTGGGACCGCCAGAGTTTTTGGGAAAGCCAGAACCACTTAAGGCGGAGACATGGTTAAAACAAATCACCAAGATATTTGATATCTTGGGATGCTCTGAGGAGCAAAAGGTTCCCTTTGCCACCTTTATGTTGCGTGAAGAGGCAGATTACTGGTGGGAATCTATAAAACATACCCAGCTTGACGCACTCAAGATGTCTTGGGAGAAGTTCCAAGAGCGCTGTTCAATGACAAGTACTTTCCCGAAAGTATTCGTCACATGAAGGAGGTGGAGTGTATCAAGTTGGAGCAAAACAATATGACCGTGTTGCAATACGAGGCTAAATTTACGGAGTTATCCCGGTTTGCATCCCATTTGGTTGATAATGAGGAGCGAATGACGCGAATGTTTCTAAGAGGTTTAAAACCCGATATACGCCAATACCTCATTTCTCACAAACTTTGTTTATATTCAGATGTTGTTAATAGGACTTAGTTATTGGAGCGCGATAATGAGTCAGCACAACCAAAAGGAAACGACCAACAACATGATAATAATCGTACTGGTGGCAACGGCCATCGGAACAATGATAACCATCGTGGGGGAAATTATCATGCCAAGAATGGTAACCACTTCGGTGGTAATCATGGCCGAGATAATAGGAGTGGAAATTTTAAGAAGAGAAGGTTCAACAACGATGGAATGACAGCAGCACCAACACCCGTTTTCAAGGAAAGAGAACGACCACCAATTGTATGCTTCAAATGCGGAGGGGAGGGACATATCAGTCCAAACTGCGTGATGCAGTCTAAAGCATGTTACAATTATGGAAAAGAAGGTCACCTAGCCCGATTTTGTCGTGCACCAAAGTCAAGTCCAGCTCGGACGGTGGCACCAAAGGCGGATACGGACAAAACAAAGTCTGTGGTTTCAGGAAGAGCATTTTTTGTGACTTCTCAAAAAGCGAATGACCCGAACGAAGATATCACAGGTTAGTTAATTATAAATTCTTGCGAAGTCTATACCTTATTAGATACCAGTTCTACCCATTCTTTTATCTCTCTTGCTTGCGCTCAACGTTTAAATTTGACCCCAGAGAAGTTAGACTTTAACTTATTGGTTAAAACTTCGTTAGTAGAAACCTTCGTTACCTCCACTGTTAATAAATCTTGTTAATTCAAATCGACACTTTCACGTTACCTGTCGATCTTATCTCTTTGAAAATACTTGCATTTGATGTGATTTTAGGGATTAATTGGTTAATTACTCATCATGCTAAAATCGATTATTTTTGTAAGGTTGTTGCCTTTCATATTCCTAACCAACCTATTATACAAATTCAAGCAAACAAACCACTAAAGTCAATCACTGTCATATCAAGCCATAAAGCTATTCGTTTATTGAAAAACAGATGTCAAGCATTATTAGCCCATGTCACGAATTTAAATAAAAATACGTCAGATTTGAATGATATTTCTATTGTTAATAAATTTCCTGACGTATTATTGAAGACTTCCTAGCCTACCCTAGAGCGTGAAATTGAATTTTGTATTGACCCTAGTACAAAACCCATTTCTAAAACCCTTAAATATTTCTTCAACTAAAACGAACGTATCATACGCCAAGGATGTTGGCTTGAGCTGTTGAAGATTATGACTATACCATTCAATATCATTGTGGAAGAGCGAACGTGGTAGCTGACGCGTTGAGTAGAAGATCGTATGCGTTTACGAGTACGATGTTGTTAACACAAAAACCCATTTCGTATAACTTCCAAATGATGAAAATAGAGTTAAAGACTCTAGGGACCCACGTGAAGATAACGAATATACGAGTAGAATCGACTTTAATCGATAAAGTTAAAGTTGTGCAAGCAACATATTTAGAGCTGATGAATGTGAAGAAGAAGGTTCAAGGGGAAATTATTCTAGAAGCAAGAATCGATGAAGAGAGGAAATCTCAACCCTCGATTTAATTGGCCCATTTGAAATCCTTGATCAAGTAGGAACTGTGGCCTATAGACTCGTTTTACCGCCAAGTATGTCGCGTGTTCATAACGTTTTTCACGTATCGATGTTATGTAAATATGTGGATGAGCCAAACCACGTTATTAAATTAGAACTAGACGAGATAGCAAAAGATTTAACGTATGAGGAGATACGTGTTAAAATCTTGGATAAGAAGGATCCTATTCGACACTCAAAGGTTATACCTCAAGAGTTAGAATCTGAAATGAAGTAAATGTATCCTCATCTCTTCGGCAAACCAGGTACGTACGTAAATTTTGAGGGCAAAATTTCATAAGGAAAGGAGATTGTGAGACCCCAAATTTTATGAATAAAGATTTAAATTTCTCAAAATATTTTTTTTGAATATTATGGTGTAGATTTGATATAATGTTATAGTTGTGGGTAATATTTATAAATTTTTCAAAGTAAGCAAGTTGTTATATAATATTCGATTGGTCTGGGAATATTCATTTTAAAACAGGGGAATATTAAATGATGACCAAGCACAATTATTAGTGGACCCCCAGCCAAAGTATTGTCGTAGTTAGAAAAGCAGCGTAAATGTTATAACGGCGAAAGTGTTACCGTTAAAACCGTTGAACTACCCGGTAGTAAAAAAATGCAAGAATACTGGCGTGGTTGCATAGTAGCACACGATATAGATTATTGATGCTTACGTAAGAAGTCACTCAGTTATACTCAATTATTGCTACAGTAATTTCTGCATCATATCTATCATATTATTGATTCAATTATTCTCACAGTATCATCTGTATAATATGTTATATTATTAAATCAATAATTGAGACGGCAAAGTTATTCATATTATTATTTAGAATATTGACAATGTCAAGAAGTTCTGTCAAGGAGAGGTTTCGTCACCTAATTGCGCGCCAATAAGGAGAAATCCTTATCGAAAAGCCCTCTTTCCTGGGAACGACATGGTTGTTAAATATTGTGAGTTATAATATTAATGATGAATAAGTTCATGTTGATTAAAGATGAAATTGATAGTTCCATTGAGTTGGAATTATTAGTATGAATGGAAATCGACATTTATTTCGATATTAATTGATGTCTAGAAGTTATACTGGCCAGTCGGGTAATTAATCAGATAAATGAGCAATTAATTGCTATTAATTCACATGATTATAACTATTTATTCACATGTGTGTACTATTGATTCACATTCTTGTGCTATTAGGGGAGTTGGTTCAAGATTGATAATACTTGCATGACGAAGTTAAAAATGGAGGTATAGATGGAGGTACTATACTGTAATTCATATTTTCACATGTCTAGAACTATTGATTCACATGATTTACTATTGATTCACATGATATACTATTAGGGGAGGTGGTGCAAGTTTGATAATACTTGCAGAACTAAATTAAAAATTAAAGAAAAGAGGAAGGTATTATACTGTAATATTCTGAGCCCTAAAACGTGCAATTATCGAAACTATATTTTCCTATAAATAGAAGCTCATTCCTTTATTATTTTTCACAATTCACTAAAGCTATAGAGCAATTATTATAGAGAAAAATTATAAAGAGAAAGAAGAAGAGAAGTCTGCTACCTCACTATTCCAAAGATCCATTTTCTTTACGAGTTAAGGGTATTATTCTTTTCGTATTCATGAAGAGAGTTATTTTCTTTCAATACTCGTAAGGGTTGTTATTCCATTCTTTATTATTATGTTGGAATAACTCATCTATGTGAAGTACCGCATACATGGTGAAATTCTTCTTCGTTATTTCATTCTTTATTATTTCGGTGGAATAACACATCATGCGATCTATCGCATGCACGGTGAATTCGTTGTTATTCCATTCTTTATTATTCTCTTTGGAATAACTCGCATGCATGCGGTCTATCGCATGCTCGGTGAATTATGTTGTTATTCCATTCTTTATTATTATTCATTGGAATATCATCCGTCATTCGGATTTACGCATGACCTAGTTCCATTCTTTATTATTCTGTTGGAATATCTTGTTTGTACAGATTACGCATGACCTGGTTCCATTCTTTATTATTCTGTTGGAATATCCTGTCTGTGAGGATTACGCATGACCTGGTTCCATTCTTTATTATTCTGTTGGGAATAACCTGTCTGTGCGGTCTATCGCATGCATGGTGAATTCTTCTGTTATTCCATTCTTTATTATTCCGTTGGAATAACCTGTCTATGTGGATTACCGCATGCATGGTGAATGATCCTTTGTATTCATTCCTTATTAAAATGTGGAAATGATCTGTCTACGTGGATTACCGCATCGCGGGTGAAAATCCATTTGTAGTTTCGTATATTCTATTATACTCATCTGGGATATCATTTCTTTTGTACTCGTCATGAAATATCGTTTTCTTTGTTATTTTTCTGTTACGAGTTACTATTCATGGGTTACTATTTACCCAGTTACTATTCACTCTAGTATTATTCACTCGGGTATTCTGGGCACTTTTCGTGTCGGAGCACTATTCACGAGTTACTATTCACGGGTTACTATTCACTCGAATATTATTCACTCGGGTATTCGGGACACTTTTTATGCCGGGGTACTATTCACGGGGTACTATTCCCAAAGTACTATTCACGGGGTACTATTTATCCGAAAAATATATTTCTTTTCTATCCAAATTATTTTTGGTACATGAATATTATTCTTGAATTTTACTCTTCAAAGCAGTATCGTGTTGACAATTTGGACGTTATTGATTTCTGAATAAATTAAATTATAGAACTTTATAATTTATCCTTGAACTTGTTTTATTGAATTATTATGTCATTGTCATTATCCTCATGCTTATATTGTGATGAAAGTCATCTTTGGCTTACGTGCATAGATGGACTTGGTATAATTATGACCAGGGATTATTCGGTATAATCATGACCGTAATGTGACGAATGATGTTATTCCATTTAAAAAGTTTTTCATTAACTTTATCACTGAGACTCAGCTTAATAAATAAAATCGAATCATCCCTGCACCACGGCCAAGGATATTCATGTAATCATCAATGGTCATGATTATACCGAATAATCCCTGGTCATAATCATACCCACAACTACGGTCATGATTATACTGAATAATCCCTGATCATAATCATACCAAGTCCATCTATGCACTACAGGCCACAGATGACTTTCAACATAATATAAACACGAGGATGATGACAATGATATAAGAATTCAATAAAACAAGTTCAAGAATTAATTTATCCAGAACCAATAACGCCTAAATTGTCAACATGATCTTCGCTTTGTAGGTAAAATTCAATAATGCTCAAGAATATTTCTATAAAAGATATGGATGAAGCGCAAATATCAAGGATATTCCACTAATTTCATGTAGATAAGAAGTCAAAACTTTAACCGATCGAGTATAATAAAGAATGGAATAACAAAAGAAATCATCGAGCATGCGATAGACCACATGATAAAGTTATTCCAATGTAATAATAAATAACGGAATTCGGTCATGCGTAACGCGCACGCATGTGATATTCCAATGAGAATAATAAATAATCGAACTAAAGTCGTGCAAAATTCGCACCAACAGGATGTTCCAACATAATAATAAATAACGGAACCAGCTCATGCGTTAACACACAGACAGGATGTTCCAACAGAATAATAAATAATGACATAACAGAAGAATTTCACCATGTATGTGGTACTTCGCATAGACAGGTTATTCCAACATAATGATAAAGAATAGAATAAAGAAGAATTTTACCAAGTATAGGGTAGCCCGCATATACAGGTTATTCCAACAAAATAATAAAAAATGGAATAACATAAGTTCTCTTCATGAATACGAAAGAAATAATACCCCTTACGAGTACAACAAATAATATCCATTACCTTAGAACAAACTGGATATAGGAGTAGTGAAGTAGCAGAATACTTTTCTTCTTTCTCTCTATAGTTTCTCTCTCTAGAGTTTATGTGAATTTGTAAGAAATAATGAAGGAATGAGCTTCTATTTATAGGAGAATGGACTGAATAGTAACTTATTCATAAACGGTCCAGATTGATTTACTTTTAAATGGACGGTCCATATTGATTTACTATGCAGTATTAATAAAATATTCTAATAAAACAAAATCTTTTAAATAAAATATAATATATTCTATTTATAAACTAATAAAATGAATAGCTTTATAAAAGTATTACATTTTATATATAAAAGATTTTACTAAAAACCACTACGCAGCACTATGCAAACACTATGCATAATAAAATATAATATATTTTATTTATAGTCTAATAAAACAAATAACTTTATAAAAGTATTCTGCTTTTATATAAAAAGATTTTAATATGCAAAAACACTATGCATAATAGAATATAATATATTCTATTTATAGTCTAATAAAACGAATAACTTTATAAAAGTATTATGTTTTATATAAAAAGTTTTTCTGTTTTATTACATTAATAATACTAATAAAATAGAATTTATATAATATATATATATATAAACATCTGTGACTTCATAAAAAGACACCTCAATATATTTAACAACATTTATCATCATTATTATAATTCACAATATTAATCGACCATGTCGTTCCCAGGAAAGAGGGGGCTTTTCAATAAGGATTTTTCCCTATTGGCGCGCAATTAGGTGACCAAACCTCTCCTTGGCAAAACTTCTAGACATCGTTAATATTGCAAATAATAATATTAATAACTTTGTCATCTCAATTATTAATTTAATAATATATAAAATATCGACAATAATTGAATCAAATAACGTGCGATACTATGCAACAATTGCTGAAGCAATAATTGAACAAAACTGGGTGACTTCTCACGTAAGCATCAATAATCAATACTGTTTGCTACTATGCAACCACGCGTATTAATGTACTTTTACTACCGAGTAGTTCAACAGTATTAACGATAAAACTTCCGCCGTTATTTTCATAAAAATATTTTTGTCGTTTTCTCAATCTGACAATAATTTCGTTGTGGGGTCCACCAATGATTGTGCCGTCGTACGAATATTCAATGTTAAAACGAATATTCTCCGACCAATCGAATATTATATAACAACTTGCATAATTTGCAAAATTTATAAATACTATCCACAACTATAACATTATCTCAAATTCACACCATAATATTCAAAAAAATATTTTGAGAAATTTAAATCTTTATTCATAAAATTTGGGATTTTACAATCTCCCCTCCTTATGAAATTTTGCCCTCAAAATTTACGTACGTACCTGGTATGCCGAATAGATGAGGATACCTCGTTAGATTCTAACTCTTGTGGTATAACCTTTGAGTGTCGAATATGATCCTTGTTATCCAAGATTTTAACAAGTACATCTTCATATGTTAAATTTTCCGCTATCTCGTCCGGTTCTAAATGAATAATGTGGTTTGGGTCGGCCACATATTTATGTAACATCGATACGTTAAAAACGTTATGAACACGCGACATATTTGGCGGTAAAACAAGTCTATAAGCCACAGTTTCTACTTAATCGAGGATTTCAAATGGACCAATTAAATCGAGGGTTGACATTTCCTCTCTTCATCAATTATTGCTTCTAGAATAACGCCCTCTTAAACCTTCTTTTTTCACATTCATTAGCTTCGGGTGTGTAGTTTGAGCGGCTTTAACGTTATCTATTAAAGTCGATTCTACTCGTATTTCGTTATCTTCACATAGATTAGTATATTCACACTCATAAACACATACGATCTTCTACTCAACGCGTCAGCTACCACGTTCGCTTTTCCACGATGGTATTGAATGGTATGATCGTAATCTTCAATATCTCGAGTCAACGTCTTTAGCGCATGTTACGTTCGTTTTAGTTGAAGAAATATTTAAAGGTTTTAGAAATGGGGTTTTGTACTGGGGTCAGTACAAAATTCGACTTCACACTCTGGGGTAGGCCAAGAAGTCTTCAGAAATACGTCAAGAAATTTATTAACGATAGAAATATCATTCAAAACTGTTACCCTCATCCAAGACTTGGATAGCACGTCACATTGATACCTATCAACTTGCCACCGTTATTCATTTACATCCCCTACTGATATGAATCGGCCGGTGCATTCCACACAAGGAAGTCACCAGCGAAAGGCTCGAGGCTCTTTACTTATGACTTGATATGACAATGATTGACTTTAGTGGTTTGGTTGCTTGAATTTGCATAACACGTTGGTTAGGAATATGAAAGCTAACAACCTTACAAAAAGCTTGATGAGTAGTTAACCAATCGATTCCTAAAATCACATCAAAGGCAAGTATTTTCAAAGAGATAAGATCGACAGGTAACGTTAAAGTGTTGATTTGAATCAACAAGATTTATAAACAGTGGAGGTAACGAAGGTTTCTACTATCGAAGTTTCAACCAATAAGTCAAAGTCTAATTTCTCCGAAGTTAAATTTAAACATTGAGCGCAAGCAAGAGAGATAAAAGAATGGGTAGAATCGGTATCTAATAAGGTATAAACTTCGCAAAAATTTATAATTAACTAACCTGTGCTAACTTCGTTTGGGTTACTCTCTTTTTGAGGAGTCACAAAAAATGCTCTTCCTGAAACCACCGACTTTGTTTTGTCCGTATCCGTCTTTGGTGTCACCGTCCCAGCTGGACTTGACTTTGGTGCACGATAAAATTGGGCTAAGTGACCTTCTCTTCCACAATTATAACATGCTTTGGACGGCATCGCGCAGTTTGGACTGATGTGTCCCTCCCCTCCACGTTTGAAGCATATGATAGGTGGTCGTTCTCCTTCCTTAACGACGGCTGCTGATGCTGACGTCTTTCCATCATTGTTGAATCTCCTCTTCTTGAAATGTCCACTCTTATTATTTTGACCATGATTACCACCGAAGTGGTTACCATTTCTGGCATGTTGATTCCCTCCACGCTTGTTGTCACCGCTTCGATGACTGCTATCACTGGTATTATTATTTTGTTGGCTGCTCTCTATTGGTTGGGTTGACTTATTATCGTGTTCCAATAACTGAGCCCTATTAACAACATCTGAATACATTCACAATTTATGAGAGAGAAGATATTGACGTATCTCGGGTTTTAAACCTCTCAGAAACATCTGTGTCATTCTCTCTTCAATATCAACCAAGTGGGCCGCAAACCGGAACAGCTTGGCAAACTTGGCTTCATTTTGCGACACGATCATGTTGTTTTGTTCCAGTTTAATGAACTCTACCTCTTTCATGTGAAGAATACTTATGGGAAAGTACTTGTCGTTGAACAGTTCTTGGAACTTCTCCCAAGACATCTTCAAGGCGGCAGTCGAGTTGAGTTTTTACTGATTCCTACCAAAGAATCGCCTCTTACACGCAACATGAAGGTGGCAAAGAAACCTTTGCTCTCTGAGCATCCCAAGACATCAAATATCTTGCAGATCTGCTTTATCCACGTTTCCGCCTTAAGTGGTTTTGGCTCTCCAAAAAACTCCGGTGGTCCCAGTTCCTTGAACTGCTTAGCGGTGACCGTCCGAGAGTTACCAGTGTTTCCACCTGCATTTTGGACAGGAGCCGCTCTTGCCTGATGTTGCATGAATTGTATAAAGCCTCTGAACATTCTATCGTTCATCATCTGGTCAGTGTTGTTGTTTTCCTGAGAATTGTCGCCTTCTTGATGCACATTATCCTGATTATTGATCTGTGGAGACTCAACGGTCTCATGTGCTCAATTGATGTTCTCAACATTTTTGGATGCCATTTTCAAATACTGCCACAAAACAAGGGTTAATTAACATATCACATATTATCCCTATACTCTGACCGACCAATTAAATACCAAATAAACTTAGGTAGGTCATACTAGCGAAGGAATTTCCCGTCTCTCCCCTCCTAGTTCTTGTCTCACATCTCAGCCATGGATCATATCCCTAAGATTTGATACCAACTGTGACGCCTCCAAAATAGGTATACATCACCTATTCTGAGTCACCAAATACATGGTACAGAATACAAATACAATCTTAAATATACAACATGAGCTGTGAGTTTTAATTCAAATATTGTCTTCTAGACAGTATTCAAACTCAAAATAAGTCCTCAATACATTTATTATCACACTACTTTATAGAATAGTGAGGACTACTAATTCTATCATCTGGACCGTCACTCCGTTCCCCGACTAGTCTCTGCTACGTTCTCATTTCCTGAAGAGAACAATAAAAGTAAAAGGGTGAGCTCAACTAGCCCAGTAAGAAATATTATGACTAAGATAATGCAGAATAAATTATCGTTAGCCTTTCAACAAATGTTAAACCGATACAATATAACAAACATCAAGTTTAACTACGGCGGAACAAGCAATCCATTAAAAGAGTCAAGTAGAGAATAAAATCTACTATCTTTTATGATTTAAAAGGTTTTTCATCACTTTTATCGCTGGGACTCAACATAATAAATAATCCACATCATCCCTGCACTACGGCCAAGGATATTCATTAGTATCACAACCACAAATTATCCATGTACTACGGGCCAAGGATATTTGTGTATTCATCAATGGTCATGATCATGCCAATAAATGTCCATTAATGCACTACGGGCCAATGAGGAATTTTACCACATCATTTGTAACATTACGGTCATGATTATACCGAATAATCCCTGGTCATAATCATACCAAGTCCAAATATGCACTACAGGCCACAAATGACTTTCAACATAATATAAACATGAGGATGATGACAATGATATAAGAATTCAATAAAACAAGTTCAAGAATTAATTTATCCAGGAACCAATAACGTCTAAATTATCAACATGATACTGCTTTGTGGATAAAATTCAAGAATGCTCAAAAGAATATTTTCATGAAAAGATACTGGATGAAGCGCAAATATCAAGGATATTCCACTAATTTCATGTAGTATAGAAGTCAAAACTTTAATCAACTAAGTATAATAAAGAATGGAATAACAAAAGAAATCACCGTGCATGCGATAGACCGCGCACGTGCATGTGTTATTCCAATGTAATAATAAATAACGGAACTAGGTCAAATGCCAGAACGCACAGATATGATATTCCAATGAGAATAATAAATAACGAAACCGTGTCAAAGCGAAATCGCGACCGCGGGATGTTCCAACATAATAATAAATAACGGAATTCAGTCGTGCGTAAACGCACGCATGTGATGTTCCAAATGTAATAATAAATAATGGAATAATGAAGAATTTCACCATGTATGCAGATTAGCATAGACAAAGTTATTCCAACATAATGATAAAGAATATAATAAAGAAGAATTTCACCAAGTATAGGGTAGCAGCAGATACAAAAGTTATTCCAATGTAATAATAAAGAATGGAATAATGTAAGTTCTCTTCATGAATCTGAATGAAATAATACAACATTCTAAGTACAACAAATAATATCCCTTACCTTAGAACAAACTGGATATAGGAGTAGTGAAGATAAGCGAGAATATTTTTTTTTTTCTCTATAGTTTTCTCTCTAGAGTTTCAAAGAATTCATAAGAAATAATGAAGGAATGAGCTTCTATTTATAGGAGAATGGATTGAATAGTAACTAATTCATGAACGGTCAGTATTGATTTGCTTTTAAATGGATGGTCCATATTGATTTACTATGCAATATTAATAAAATATTCTAATAAAACAAAAAATTTAAATAAAATATAATATATTCTATTTATAATCTAATAAAATGAATAACTTTATAAAAGTATTACATTTTTATATAAAAAGATTTTACTATGCAAAACATGCAAGTGCATTATGCAAACATATGCATAATAAAATATAATATATTTTATTTATAGTCTAATAAAACAAATAACTTTATAAAAGTATTCTGCTTTTATATAAAAAGATTTTACTATGCAAAACTACTATGCATAATAGAATATAATATATTCTATTTATAGTCTAATAAAACGAATAACTTTATAAAAGTTTTCTGCTTTTATATAAAAGCTTTTCTGCTTTTTTATTACATTAATAATACTAATAAAATGTAATTTATATATATATATATATATATATAAACATCTGTGACTTCATAAAAAGACACCTCAATATATTTAACAATATTTATCATCATTATTATAATTCACAATATTAATCGACCATGTCGTTCCCAACAAAGAGAGGGCTTTCCAATAAGGATTTCTCCCTATTGGCGCGCAATTAGGTGACCAAACCTCTCCTTGGCAGAACTTCTAAACATCGTTAATATTGCAAATAATAATATTAATAACTCTGTCATCTCAATTATTGATTTAATAATATATAAAATATCGATAATAATTGAATCAAATAACGTGAGATACTATGCAACAATTACTGAAGCAATAATTAAACAAAACTAAGTGACTTCTCACGTAAGCATCAATAATCAATATCGTGTGCTACTATTCAACCACGCGTATTACTGTACTTTTACTACCGAGTAGTAAAACGAATATTTTTGTCGTTATTTTCATAAAAATATTTTTGTCGTTTTCTCAATCCGACAATAATTCCGTTGTGGGGTCCACCAATGATTGTGCCGTCGTACGAATATTCCCTGTTAAAACGAATATTCCCCGACCAATCGAATATTATATAACAACTTGCATACTTTGAAAAATTTATAAATACTACCCACAACTATAACATTATCACAAATTCACATCATAATATTCAAAAAAATATTTTGAGAAATTTAAATCTTTTTTCATAAAATTTGAGATTTTATATCCTTAGTATAACAAAGAAGCGTATTGAAGAAGCTAAGGAAATTACTATAGGTTAGCTGAAAACACCTTTTTAGGTGTTAGGTGAGATAGCAGTCTACTGTGTCAATGGGGCCAAACGGCTAAACAGAAGATTTGTAGAAAGTCACTATCAGTGCTCAGAAATGTTAAATGCATTTAATGCTTCAACGGATGCCTTTGAACGAATTCATTTTCAAAGGCACCTTATATACAAATCAAATGCATATGAAAGAAGAAAGCAAGTACACAATGAAAAACTGAAGAACACTCAACGCTCAACTCTATGACCTGAAAAGAAAGCTTGCTCAGCTACTCAGTTTTTTCGAACACAAGCTTAACAGCAACTGAGTAGCACCATTCAAGAACTCAACTATCATTAAGTGTGAAGTAAGAAGTTGCAAGTCTGTTAGACTTGAAGAGTTCTAAGTGAACTAAAAAATTACCAAATCTGTTGGACTTGAAGAGTTCTAAGTGAACTAAGAAGTTTCAAGACTGCCGGTCTTGAAGGAATCTTAGTGATTCAAAGATTATAAAAACATCAAGGAGTAGAAGAGTGGACTAGGAGCCTTGAGTGCTCTGAACCACTTAAAAACAATGTGTCTCTTATATTTTTGTTATAACTGCTATATCTGTCATAACTTCTTATTTCCTATTAAATCGTTTTATCTTAAAGGGGAACAAATAAATCTCAAATTTTGTTGTGATTAAATCTTTAACAAATCTGACAAATATTTTGTAAAACAAATTTTTAAAATATCTATTCAACCCCCCCCCCCCTTCTAGATAACTATTGTGTCTTTGGGGACTTACACACACAATATTATTTACAACACTATTGCATAAAGCCTCTATTGTTAAACCTTATTCAACCTATATTTATTCTTACACCAGAGCTATCCCTCGGTGGCAAAAGTCGTCAAGCTTCACGTGTGACTTCATTTCTGTGCAGGATTTAACGTGTCTTGGGTGATTGAGGCGCGTGGACGAATCTTGGTGTTAACATTGGCGCTAGAAAGAGAGCTTTTTAGTGCTTTTTAGTTTTTAAATCACTCAGGAGTTTGGTGGGGATCATGGTGACCAGTAAGTTAAAGACAATCTCTACACGTGATAAATCCATGGCTGATCCCCGTAATTAATTATGGGGCCCGACCAAAGATAGGTTGGGGTCGTCCTTGAGTGTCTCGCAAAGACTTGGCTGCCACACCAATTCTAGGCCTCCACCTAATGACAAGGAAGATGTTGTTCGTCGTCGGTTATTCTCAATGGCCAAGAAGGAGGCTAATCCAACCGAACATTTCGAGGACAACCCATCCCGAACACGGACCCAATGGGAACAGAATTTCAAGAAAGATAAATAGGATGAAAGGCAGATGATCCTACCGAAGAAGGTACAAGAGGCCAATGACACTGTAAAGGCCCTACTTCTCAAATAAAAAGAGTGGGATGCTCAGTTAACTCTTTTAGATGGAGGGATAGTGCTTCCGACCACAGCCGAAGGTGGGAGTGCTCGCCAAGGAATCATTCCAGGACACATCGTCTGTGAAGCCCCCAAATCCGGGTGTCTTCCAACCCGACTGATGGTGTTACACGGTACTACCATTCATACATTCATTCAATTAAAAAGTCTCAAAAGGACTAATATAACTTCTATATATCCAAAATAATATTATATTTCCCAGGTTCTTTGTAACCCATTCGTTTGTTCTTATCATAATATCAAATATATTACAATCGTTCACCTATACTATTACATAAGTAATCTAAGGGTTCGTCTTCGCCTTACCCTTGTCCTTGCCTGAGCCTTCGGCCCGTTGGATCTTGGCTGTGTTCATATGGTTCAAGCAAGAGTGAGCATAACTAGCTCAGAAAGTACTAAAATTCTAATAAACAACATGCTTGAAACATAGAACTCATATATCTTCAGTAACTAAACAATAGTTACGAAATACTATCGATAATTCAAAATAGCACTTCTTTTCATTCAAAACGTTTTCCAATAAAAATATTCAATAGAATATCAACTAAGGCTCAAGACTATGAGCAGTTCATAATTTCTTTTAAAAAGGACAAACTGGAACTAAGTCCGTAAGTCCGGCATATCTTACGAGCACTTCTGGGTGATCAACCCATAGTACTCTATGTTGATCAACACTACATTCATTAAACGTGTATACGTTTAAGTTGTGGCAACCTCACGTGCCTGTTATTATACGACAAAAACATTTTAGCATACTTGGTCTTCGATTGAAAACCATACCAATATAACTCGGTAAATATAAATCATGCTTGACAAAATCATAATATAAGTCTAGCCAAAAGAATTGGCTTTAGACTTCATCGTTAAAACTTCATGCGAAAGAATACATGAATTACAAAGCTTGTCCAGACTGAACTGGAACAAGGGTTAGAATACTTGCCTTCAGCGTCTGCTTACTGATTAACACACGTTCACTTTAAGTCTCTACGTCTCTACAATACATGATCATATAATATACCACATTAGGTCTTATATAATCAACTAGGTATATTATTATATCTTACCCTTCATCTCAATCTAAATCCTGACTTAGATCTGTTATTATTGTTTCCGGCTTTTCATTACGTCATTCACATTTCGTTCATCTTCGATTGATTATTAACTCTTAATCATCATACGTAAGTGTCTAACAATGTCCTAACAATGTCATGTTTATACCTTAGTTTATTACTATAAAGTTCCCTTTCATTCTCAGACTTTGTAATAATTCTTTATCGTCCATTGCTTAGGGTTAGCAACATGGCGCCACCCATTACTTCTTCATCTCGCCTTCTGGCCATGAAAGTTAGCAAAAGAGACGGCATCCGGACATGGAAATACATGGGCGCCACATTTTGTTCTTTATCTCGATCATGCTTGCTGCGAGTTAGAAAGTGTGTTCGAGACATCATTACGTGTCCTGCGGTGCCACTCTATTTGCCTTGGGTCAGCCATGCCATGGCCAACTCAGGCCTCGAGATAGTTTGCAATTTTTAAAATTTTTACGAAACTCCCGGACTCATAACTTTTTTGTTATAAGTCCGAATTGGCTCGTTCAAAAGCCTACGGTTCAAAATTTATATACTCTATGCGTTCATACAAGAATTTTATCTATTTGACCTCATTTGCTAAGATTTCACCTATGAGTTCATTTTTAACGAAAACGATAAACGTCCGTGAACGTTCAACGCTCGTTTCTTCGTTCTAAGTCGGAATTCGGTCATTTTTGAGTCCGCAACTCTATAATTCCAAATATGACTTGTCTCCATCAAAAACTAATGTTTTTGACTTCAAACACAAAATACGACTTCCATTTCGAGAATTTTACGAATTCGATGATAATCGTCCAATCGTGTGAATTTCGGCAAAGCTTTATTACTAATCATTCTAAATGGATTTAAACCAACATATGAACATTTCAAGTTACTTATCACACCAACTTATCATCAAAGTAGGCTTTGACTTATTCTCATAAGTCAATGACTTAATCAACTTAATCAACTTATTAACTACAAATTCTTATGCTTATGACTTACTATGAACTTAAGTTCATTAATCAATGTTCTCATGCTATATTCAACATACTAACATCATATGACAAACATATTCTAAGTTCTTCATGATTTTATCAACTTATTAGAGTTCAAGTTGCTTATTCAACTTATTCGGCTTAAGTTCATTCATTAACAACTTATTACATGTTCTTAACAAACAATCCTCCTTCTCTATCAATCTTATCATAGAAAAGATGAAGATAAAGATATGAGTCTTACCCTTGAAGACTATTACTCCACTTCACTTTGGAAAATCTAGCAAAAATTGAAGTGGCCTATAAGTGCTTAAGTGGCTTATTCTCTCTACCAAATAAGTAGCTTATCTTGAGAGGAATTGGATGAAATTTGAATAAGTAACAAAATGAAATGAAGCTTGGTTTTTATAGGCCACTCAAAGCTAGGGTAAAATGGTCAATAATACCATCCCACCTCCTTATTCCACCTCCTTAATAACCCCCTCACTTTATACCTCCTTACTATTCATAACTTAACCTCCAAGTCTACTTGCTAACCACTTGTTATACTTGGTCATCACACATAATGTTTGCCCATCAAGTCTACCCATTTCATACTTGGATTGCCCCATGGATCATGGCTTCTCATTGGGCTTGTTAACTAATCAAGCTAATTTCTTGTTGGGCTTATGCTACAAATAGATTGGACTTATGATTTATCAAACACTAGGGCTTGAGTATCACATTCTATTGGACTTCTACCATTAAGCTAATAATCCTACAAGTCTATTCCCTTTAATTAAGAATCTTAATATATATACACCACGTATACTTCTAGTATGCTAGCTCGTATAATAATTCATAATATACGTTATTTCATTCTCCATTCTTAATAGTATAATACGTCGTATTATACTTACGTTCATTACCTCGTATAATGCATACGCATCATATGATTACAACTTTCTTTCCTTAACGCTAACGTTCCCAAATTAAGTCCGCATGCGAAATATTACGTTTTCCATACTTAGGTTATTATTACATAATCCATATCACCTTGATATTATAACATTACGTATTTCTTCTAAGTTCAAAAATAATTTCTTGAAAGCGTAAATCTATGAATAGTGTTTTTCGTAAAATTTCTCGGAAAGCTTTTATTTTCGTCTGAGAAATTCAAACACTTTAATTCTCCCACGTAGTTAAAATACTACGACATTCCAACGTTTCTAGGTTATAGAACGACATTCGTCTTATCCATACATAATAATAATAAATAATATTATTTTATTCATTATTAAAAGTATTTACAAAGGTTCAATTTTCTGGGGCATTACATTCTCTCCCCCTTATAAGGATTCTGTCCCCAGAATCTCGCTATATATAAAAAAAAATTACACAAATAATTGAGGGTAATTCTTTTTCATCATTTCTTCTAACTCCCACGTTGCTTCTTCTGCACCGTGGTTCTTCCATATCACCTTTACCAAAGGTATAACTTTATTTCGCAGAACTTGTTCTTTTCTATCAACAATTTGAATCGGCGTTTCCTCGTGCATTAAGTCCTTCTCGATATGAATAGGCTCATATTCTATCACGTGCTTATAATCCAACTTATAATGACGTAATACATATACGTGAAATACATTATGTATCTGTTCTAGGTCTGGAGGTAATGCTATCATATAAGCTACCTCACCTACCCGTTTTAATACCTCAAAAAGTCCTATGAATCTTGGACTTAACTTTCCCTTCTTCCCAAAACGTATCTTTCCTTTCCAGGGAGATACTTTTAGGAATACATACGAACCTACTTCAAACTCCCGATTCTCTCTATGCGGATCCGTAAACTTCTTCTGTCTGTCTTGAGCTGCTAGAAGATGCATTTGTATCTTCTTGACAATGTCCCATTGCCTATTACACCAATTTGGTCCCAACATTCTAACGTTCTCCTACCTCATCCCAAATACAAAGCATGCTCAGATTTCCTCCCATACAATGCTTCATAAGGTCATATATCTATGTTTGCATGATAACTATTGTTATACGCAAACTCCACTAATGGTAGATGATCATCCCAACTACCCTTGAAATCCATGACGCAAGATCTCAGCATATCATCTAACATCTGAATTTTCCTCTCGCTCTATCCATCCATTTGTGGATGATATGTCAGACTCAAATTCAATCGTGTTTCCTAACCGCTTCAGTAGACTTCTCCAAAAGTTCGATGTGAATCGTGGGTCACGATCTGACACAATCGATACTGGTGCTCCATGTCTAGAAATTATTTCCTTAATATAAAGTCTAGCTAATTGTTCTAAGTTATACTTAACCCTAATTGGTAAAAAATGAGCTGACTTCGTCAATTGGTCTACTATTACCCAGATCGCATCATACCCCTTCTGAGTAGTCGGAAGTCCTACCACAAAATCCATCATGATATTCTCCCACTTCCACTCCGGGATTTCTAATGACTGTAGCAAGCCACTAGGTCGTTGATGTTTGGCCTTAACTCTTTGACAAGTCAAGCATCTACTCACGCACTCTGCTATTTCTCTCTTCATGTTCGGCCACCAGAAACTCTGTCGAAGATCTTGATACATCTTAGTGCTACCAGGATGAATTGAAAACCTCGAACTATGAGCCTCTTGCAATACCTGCTCCTTTAATTCTGTCTCATTCGGAACCCAAATTCTTCCTTCAAATCTAAACAATCCCTCATTATCAAGACTATACTTAATATCTTTTTCATTGGCCAGCCGCTCCCTTATCCAATCACACTCATCAGTTTTGAGTTACACCTCTTTAACTCTCTCTACGATGGTTGATTGCATCTCTGTCGCAAACAGAATTTGTCCTGCTTCACTTGGCAGCTTCACTTCCAACTCCATCCTAGCCATCTATGTTATTAATTCAGTTTGAGCCGTTAACAAAGGCAACTTTTCCCGACCCTTTCTACTTAAGGCGTCGGCAACTACATTGGCTTTTCTCGGGTGATACAGGATTTCACAGTCGTAATCCTTTATCAACTCCAGCCATCTCCTCCGCCTCATATTCAACTCCTTTCAGGTGAAGATATATTTAGACTCTTGTGGTCCGTGTATATCTCACATTTTCTCCATAAAGATAATGTCTCCATATCTTTAGAGCAAAAACTATCGCGCGCCAGCCCAGATCTTCGAGTAGGTAAACTTTCTCATAATCCTTCAACTGCATAGGTGCATACGCAATGACCTTGCCATGCTGCATGAGCACGCAACCAAGTTCTCTATGCGAAGCATCACTATAAACTACAAAATTTCCTATGTCATCAAGCAATGACAAAACAGGCACTTCACTCAATCTCTTCTTTAGTTCTCGAAAACTGTCCTCGCACTTGTCAGTCCAAACGTATTTCACCGTCTTCCTTGTCAAGTTAGTCAACGGAGTAGATATCTTTAAAAAATCCTGGATGAATCTTCGATAGTAACCCGTTAACCCTAGGAAACTTCGCACCTCAGTCGGCATTTTTAGTTATTCCCAATTCATCATGGCGTCCACCTTCACTGGATCTACTGAAATCCCCTCATGGTCAATGACATGACCTAAAAACTGTACCTTCTCCAACCAAAATTCACACTTAGTGAATTTCGCATACAACTTCTCCTTTCTTAGTGTCTCCAACACTAATCTAAGGTGTTCAAGATGATCTTCAAGCGCCTTAGAATAGACTAGAATATCATCTATAAACACCACTGCATTTAACTTGTCCAAATATTGTTTGAACACTTTGTTCATCATATCCATAAATGCAGCTGGTGCATTTGTCAACCCAAACGACATCACCAGAAACTCATAATGACCATAACGAGTCCTGAATGCTATCTTTGGTACATCTTCCTTCCTAACCTTCAACTGATGATACCCCGTTCTTAAATCTATTTTTGAAAAATACTTAGCCCCTTTCAACTGATCAAAGAGATCATCGATCCTAGGCAATGGGTATTTATTCTTTATCGTTAACTTATTCAACTCTCGATAGTCGATACACAGTCCTAACGATCCGTCCTTCTTCTTGACAAACAATACCGGCGCTCCCCACGGTGAAACACTCGGCTGAAAGTACTTTTGGTCCAACAGTTCTTGCAACTGTACCATCAACTCCTTTATCTCCACTGGCGCCATATGACACGGTGGTTCGAAACCGTGTCGCTCCCCGCACAATTTCTATCACAAACTCGCTCTCCTATCCCATGGAAGACCTTTAATTCACTCGGAAATACATCGGCGAATTCTCTCACTACAGGTATTTGTTCCATGGTTGCTACCACTCTCTAGGTATCAACAACATGACACAGATAGCCTACGCATCCCTTTCTCAGTAATTTCCTAGTTTGTGTCATGGTTAGACAACACGAATGTCCCGGCGATCTATTCCCGTAAAATACTACATGAGGTTGTTCTAACGTCTTAATGTTCATACATTTGTTTTGACAATCTATAATTTCCCCATGGTTCACTAACCAATCCATTCCTAGAATTACGTCGAACTCTCCTAACTTTATCGGTAACAAATCTACCGATAATTTACAACCCCGTATGTCTACACAACAACTCTTATGAATATCTTCAATAGGAATTATCTCTTCGTTCGCTACCTTAATGTTTAAAAGTATAGGCAACTTTTCGGGAAGTAATCCTAATCGTCTAGCAAAATCGCACGCTATAAACGAACAAGTAGCACCCGAATCAAACAGCACGTAAGCATTTATGTCGTTGATCGGAATAATACCTGCGACAACATCCCCCGATGAAACTGCATCTTGGACTGTCATATTAAAGGTACGACCCATCAACCTACCCTGCTGCGCTGGACCCCCAATAGCTAACTTACCGCTATTAGTGCCCCGATTCCCGTTCGTTCCCTTCTTCGGGCAGTTCTTTGCTATGTGGTTGGTTGACCCACACACAAAGCATCCATGGTTCTTCTTCAGACTCGGACAGTTAGGCACAATGTGCCCCTCCTGTCCATAATTGTAACAGACGGCCTTCCCCTTGAGACAGACTCCTAAGTGAGTCTTCACATAGGTCTTGCAGGCCTCCATTTTTCTCTTCGGGTCTCCTTGCTTCACTCCGGTATTCCCAAAGCTAAATACCTTCCTCTTCTGACCCTCACCACTACCACTGGCTCCCTCGATCTTTGATCTCCCGTCTACTTTAACCTTGCTCTTCTTGTCCTTGTGGTATTGACTCAACGCCTCGCTACCACCTTCGGCGATTATCGCCTTCTCTAAAATGGTTCTAAAAGAACTACTTTGGAATACCGATATACGGTTATAGAGACAGGTTTCAAGCCCCGCTTCAAACCGTCGCGCCTTCCTCACCTCAAGATCCACTTGGTGTAGAGCGAACCTTGCCAGTTCATTAAACTTGGCGGCGTATTGGGGAACCGTCATATCCCCTTGTTTCAACTCGAAAAACCGCATCTCCATCCTCCCTTGCATGCTCGTGGGAAAGTGGTTCTCAAAGAATATCTCCTTGAACCTCTCCCACGTCAGATTCTTTATCCCGACCCTAGCTTGATTGGCTTCCCACCAAAATTTAGCCTCTCCCTTCATCATATAGGTCGCAAAGGCAACCTTTTAGGCCTCGTCGACATTTGCTATTACAAATGCCTTCTCTATTTCCTTAACCCACGTTTGGACTTCAATAGGGTCCGTAGTTCCTTTGAACTCTGGCGGACCCACGCTCTTGAAATCCTTAAAGGTAGTAGCTCATGCTACTCCTGGATTTACGTGGACATTAGCTCCTGTTCTATTAAAGGCAGCAGTTATCAGGTTAATAAACTCCTGCATCGGATTAACCGGACCTCCCTCTGGTTGATTTATGTTAGCACCTTGATTACATTGCACTCTTCTTGGCAACATTTTGCTGATACAATAAACACAATTCGTTATTATTCCTTTCTTTATTAGTTATCATTAATATTAACAATAACTCCAACATCCATAACTCATTGTTTTCCATAAAAAAGGACTTATATTCATTCTTCGTAGTATAATACTACATCAGTTACATACACAGCCTAAGCTTCTTACATTACTTTCCCGCTATTGCTTTCCAAAAATTGGGATTTACAAAAGACTACCCTTTACTATACAAAAAGGGCTTTACGTCACTACTAGTTACAAAATATTTACATATTACTCTAACTACTACTAGTCTACATCTGCCTCAAGGCATTCTCAAAATCTTCCTTGGCAAGACTGGCAATGATATCACAGCTAATAGTATGTCGTGTTTGCCCCCACCTCCACAGGATATCCAGCTACCTGCTACTGGAAATCTGTATGAGAACTCCTATAGATATAGGACATCCTCCCTATCTTCTGCACCTTGGTCTTTAGCTCCTCCTTGAGCTCAAAGACCTCGTGCTTTAAATCGTGGACTTTGTCCTTAGCCAAAATATGTTCATCATGCGCCTGCTCCCACATGGAATCGACATCAGTCTTGTCCTCTATTACCATTTGGAGCTTTGCTTTCAGCTCCTTGACTTCCTGACAGTAATGGATATTTCTATCCAATACTGACATGAAAAGAGACATCATCGACCCCCCAGGAGCTATCTCCGCTGCTATAGCCACTGGATTAAAGGACACTGTCTCTACTTCCTCCTCTATTATCCCATCGAATACTGACATATAGTCAGCATCATCTGAGTCTCCAGACTCAATGACTACAACCTCCGGATCTGCTGCTATTGGGTTCGGTAAAACCTCTATTTGGTTCATCTATTCTTCACTAATGGCTTGACCATCTACAAACATTCCATTTACTCCTGACATCTACACAAAATAGTTAAGTTGATTAGTACATGTCAGTAGAATAATAAAAACACATAACATAATCATAATGCATTTTTATAAGGTTATTTTCTTCTTGTACTTCTTTAACTTCTCTTAAGGTTATGACTTAAGATTTTTAGTCCCCCCTTAAGTTTTATAACCTAATGCTTTGATACCTACCAGTGACGCCCCCAAATTCGGGTGTCTTCTAACCCGACAGATGGTGCTACACGGTACTACCATTCATACATTCATTCAATTGAAAAGTCTTAAAAGGACTAATATAACTTCTATATATCCAAAATAATATTACATTTCCCAGGTTCTTTGTAACCCATTCATTTGTTCTTGTCATAATATCAAATATATTACAATCGTTCACCTATACTATTACATAAGTAATCTAAGGGTTCGTCTTCGCCTTGCCTTGTCTCGCTTCGAGCCTTCTCATTCGCTCAATCTTGGTCGTGTTCATATGGTTCAAGCAAGAGTGAGCATGACTAGCTCAGCAAGTACTACAATTCTAATAAACAACATGCTTGAAACATAGAACTCATATATCTCCAGTAACTAAACAATAGTTACGAAGTACTATCGATAATTCAAAATAGCACTTCTTTTCATTCAAAATGTTTTCCAACAACAATATTCAAGAGAATATCAACTAAGGCTCAAGACTTTGAGCGGTTCATAATTTCTTTTTTGAAAAGGACAACCCAAGCACTAAGTCCGTAAGTCCCAAGATAGCTTATTGAAAGCACTTTCGGGTGATCACCCCATAGTACTCTATGTTGATCAACATTACATTCATTAAATGTGTATACGTTTAAGTTGTGGCAACCTCACGTGCCTGTCGTTAAAGGACAAAAACATTTTAGCATACTTGGTCTTCGATTGAAAACCATACCAATATAACTCGGTAAATATAAATCATGCTTGACAAAATCATAATATAAGTCTAGCCAAGAAAGAATTGGCTTTAGACTTCATCGTTAAAACTTCATGCGAAAAGAATACATGAATTACAAAGCTTTGTCGCATCGAATCGAACAAGGGTTAGAATACTTGCCTTCAGCGTCTACTTACTGATTAACACACATACACTTTATGTGATAACCCGGGATTTCAAATAATCCAAATTTTACGAATAAATTTTTTTTATTTTATTTAATATTGACTGTTAATGTTGTACTGTGTATCTGTGATAAGAGTATCGAGAAGTAGTCAATTTGTGTATTGACTGAGAAATTAGAGTAGAGTTGTGCTTAACAGAGAATAAAAACCTTAACCCTAAGTCCAGATAGGAATTCGATTGAAAATATAATTGAAATAATTATACTGATGAGCATGTGTTTGTACTGTATAGAATGTTGATCAATGATTGGTCGGGTAGGGTACAATATTTGTAAACCCTAATAAGAGATTGAAAACTCTAATCTCAAGATTTGAAACCCTAACGCGTAGTGAGGAACCCTAATCGAAAGCCGGGAGACCCTAATTTTAAATTCGGTTATTCGGTTATTACCAAAATTCGGTTATTAGTTCGGATATTGAAAATAGGAATATTTCGGTTTTCAGTTATAACCGAGTAGCCTATTCGGATCGGTTATAACCGAATGATCAGTCCTAAGTACTATATGTACTATGTGTTATTTGAATAAATATGTGATTACTTGAGAACTATGTGTTGAATTCTTATTGTGTTAAGAATTTGTTTGGAGAAAGATAATTAATATAAGATTTTTATCAGATCATGCCGCCTAGACAACAGAATCAAAACCAACGAGACGAGCAGTCGGTGAATAACGAAGGAGGTCAAGTTGACCCAATGCAAAACTTTGCAAATATGATAGCCGAAGCTATGGAGAGTAGAGTTCTTGCTGCAAGAGGAAGAGCGAGGAATCAGCCAGCTGACAAATTAGCTAACTTTAAGGACTTTAAGGCGGTAAGACCTCCTGAATTCAAGGGAACCACGGATCCGATTGAAGTCCAAACTTGGGTAAAGGAGATGGAGAAAGCGTCATTATCATCAACATGAGTGGCGTAAGAACAAAAGACGACTTTTTGCAACATACTTAATGAAGGGAGAAGCTAACTCATTGGTGGGAGACTAATCAGCAAGAGCTGTATACAATGGTGGTAGTAGCATGGACAAGATTTAAGGAGTTATTCTTTGAGAATTACTTCTCACTGAGTATGCAAGCTCGGATGGAAGTTAAGTTCTTGGAACTTAAGCAGGAGAACATGTCGGTATCGGAGTATGCTGCCAAATTCAATGAATTAGCAAGATTTGCACCTCATAACCTGGACACATAAACAAGGAAAGCGAGAAGATTTGAGAATGGACTGAAGCTGGGGATATTCAATAAGGTAGCGGTATTGCAGATCAACACGTTCGCGGCTTTGTTGGAGAAAGCGTTAATTGCTGAAGGAGGAAGCGAGGCTGCATCTCAATTTCATCAGGAGAAGAAGAAGAAGACCAATGATGGTGGAAGCAGTGGTGGTAGTAATCAGAATAAGAGGAAGTGGAGTGAGAATACCCAATCAGGTATCAAGACTGAAGAGAATAGGAAAGGAAGGGAACCATGCGCAACCTGCGGAAAGAACCATTCTGGAGTCTGTTTAAAGAAGAAAGGAGTCTGCTATAAATCGCAAGCGGAGGGGCACATGTCACCCAATTGTCCCAGTTCGAAGAAAATTCAAGGTTGTTTTGCCTATGGATCAACTGATCATATAGTACGGAACTGTCCGAAAAGGAATGCAGAGAAGGAAAGTATCAACAACGGACCCGGTGGTGGAACCATGGCGATTAGAGGACCTGCACAACCAGGAAGACCAACGGCCCATACTTTCAACATGACGACGCAAGATGTAGTGACTACTCAGGAGGTGGCAGGTAACGATTTTGTTTAGAAATTTAATTACACGAGTAATCTTGGTTAGTTATTGCTGTGAATTATTTTCTTTTATAGATTTAAGTCGTAGGTTAGAATTTGAAACACAAATTAATATTGTGTTCTTAAAAATTAATTGATGATACAACTTTAAAAGATTGTAGAGAATAAGAAAGCGGTGATTCCGAGGATGGAATCCTTTTAAGGAGGGGTAGATGTGATAACCCGGGATTTCGTAATCCAAATTTTACGAATAAATTTTTTTATATTATTTAATATTGACTGTTAATATTGTACTGTGTATCTGTGATACGAGTATCGAGAAGTAGTCAATTTGTGTATTGACTGAGAAATTAGAGTAGAGTTGTGCTTAACGGAGAATAGAAACCGTAACCCTAAGTCCAGATAGGAATTCGATTAAAAATATAATTGAAATAATTATCTTCGATGAGACGTGTTTCAGATTGTATGTAATGTTGATCAATGATTGGTCGGGTAAGGTACAATATTTGTAAACCCTAATAAGGGATTGAAAACTCTAATCTCAAGATTTGAAACCCTAACGCGTAGTTAGGAACCCTAATCGAAAGTCGGGAGACCCTAATTTTTAATTCGGGAATCCTAAACCCTAATTAAGAAACCCTAATCCTAATTATTAAGCTCTAAAGTGATTAGTATACTTTAATGTGATTAGTAACCTTTAATATAATTAGGGAACACTAATTATATTTTTGAACATCTTAATTTTCTATTTTAAAGATCCTAATTTAGAAAATCCTATAAGTTAAAGTTGTAAAACTTTAGGGTTAGAGCCTTAGGGTTAAACCTTAAGGGTTTGGTAAATTCCATGTATGCCATTAAAATTTCATGTACAAAGTCCAAAATACCCCTTTACTTAGATATTAAGTTAGAAGATTTGCAAGATCTAGTGAGTCATCACTTTGGATAATACCATGTGCTTAAATTCTATATCAAGTCTGATCCATATCTTACCAACTTGCACACTTGGATTCATTGCATCTAGGCTATAAGAGATCTAGAGAGAGAAAGTTCATAAAACTTGATCATTTTCAACTTTGCTCTCACCAACTCTTATTCTCTCTCATACCTCCAAAATTCTAAGGTAGACCAGCCCTAAATACAGCCCTAGATCAACCAATAACAGATTTGAGAGTATAGATCAAGGATTGGAAAGCCAGAAGGTATAAACCTAAACTCAACCTAGATCTTGTATGCTAAGAAAATAATTGTGTTTAAGTGTTTATATTTGTGTTATATGGTGTTTTTAGATGATCTATGTTGATCCATCATGAATTCATAGCATCAAAGTGGGTAAAAATACAAGTTTTCAAAATCTGTGCTTGAGAAATTTTTGTGCTCTGACAAGATATGTCAGTGGTCCTAGATCTGTCTATGTTGGTGATAATTGTTGTTTTAATGTTGTTATTGGTAGCTTGTTAGGTTGTCTTTAATCTGCAAGTGGTAGTATAGCCATTAGATGTCTGGATTCGAAGTTATTTTAGGTCAAAACCCATCGACCGACGCCGACCAAGTGATGAAATCTGGGCGACCCGTAATTAAAAAAAAAAAGTGCGTATTCGATAATTTTTTTTTTAATAGCTCGGATCTGACAAGATTTAAGTTGTTTGATGTTGCTTTTGTAACCAATATATAGCCTGACATATGTATTTTATGATTATGGCTTTAGATCATGTTAATAATGAACAGGATGAGTGTAACAGTTAGTCAAAGTAGGCCATTCGGCCATGACTGCACTTTTCTGGAATTTCCATAAAGTTTATGAACATTGTTTCTGACATACTTTGACCATACTGATTCTGTAGATTGACTTGTTTTTGAACTGAAATGTTACTTTGTAATTGTTCTTTGGTACCTGGACTATAACTTTGAGCCTTTAGATCACATAAACCATGAGCATAACATAGATTAAAATGATCAAAAAGGTGCCTAGTCGAGTTTTTGGGTTTCTGGAGAAACCCAGATATGGTCTGACAGCTTCTTTGAGAGCCCAGATCGTTATGTTATGTGGTGTTATGACCAAGTTGATGGTTTATAGATGTAGTATTACATGTGTACTACGATTTTGAACTTTAAGCTGGCCCAGAAACGATTTTAAACTAAGGATTTAAGTTGGTCAAACAAGGCGAAGTTGATAAAGTCATGGTGTCGTTGTTCTTGAGCTCAAGAACACCAACAATGACGCTTTCAGGTCGCTAAAGCCCTATAATGACTGCTTTTTATTTTTTAATTTTCGATATTTTCGAAAATGATTAAAAATAGAAATAAATTCTAAAATTACCAAAAATGGTTTTAAAAATTATTTTAAATTATGAAAAATAATTTACGATTATTTAGAATATTTTTCTTTAATATTTATAATTATTTAAATATTAAAGGTATTTAATTTATATAATTAGTTTATTAAATAAATTAGAGAAAAATAATTTAATATTATTAAAAATTATTTTAAATAAGAATAAAGTGTTTAAAAATATTTTGAGTTATAAAATGTAACTTTTAATATTTTTAGAGAATTTTTATTAATAATTTAATATTAATGATATTATACTTATTTAATTATTATATTAAATAAATGAATTAAAAATGATTTTATTGATTTAAAATGAGAAAATGATTTTAAAATATTTTAAGTTATAATTAATGACTTTTAATATTTTGATGATAATTTCATTAATATTTAAATATTAATGGTGATGACTTAAAAATATTTCAATTGTTTTAAAAATCATT
The DNA here is from genome assembly GCA_020205615.1 of Panax quinquefolius. Taxonomy (NCBI): domain Eukaryota; kingdom Viridiplantae; phylum Streptophyta; class Magnoliopsida; order Apiales; family Araliaceae; genus Panax; species Panax quinquefolius. The sequence goes on along the minus strand of CM035154.1, from coordinate 103,565,958 downwards.
TAAGTGGAATATTGATGATTTAAAAATATTGTAATATATTAAAAATAACTGTAATATTTTGACAAGTATGTTATTAATATTTTATATTATTAAATATTAATAATGATAAGATTATTTGATAATTAAATCATTTAAAAGTGATTCCGATGTTTGAAAAATTATTATAAATTATAATAATTGCTTATAAATTATTAAAAGCTTCCGAAAAATATTATAAATGATATTTGACTTATCTAAAATAATATTGAAGCTTAGAAACACAGTTTAATTGACAATAGCTGTGTTAATTATCGGATAGGGTGACCAGATCACCGAGAATGGACCAAAGTCCAACCAGACCAAAATAGTTAGACTTGTTATGTGTTTATATAGGTTATAAACACTGATGTGGTTATGTGGTAATGTGTCTAGGAGAAGTTTGACTGTGAATTACAGTGTTATGTGTTATAAATTATTGTGCTAATTGTGAGACCGATATTATTGGTTATAGGTCTCACGAACGCAGATAAGTTTATTGTGCAGCTGTAATCAGCGGAAGAGGCAAGTTCCCTAACTCAAACTTAAGTTAATATTGTTTAATTATTATTGGTGGTTAATTATTGCTAATTAGACCACGTCCAGGGATTTATTGTTGATTATTCGCAGTTAGTGCATGCTTAATAATTCAAATTGAATTACTGATTCAGAATATATATATACATTCATAGAATAACTGTTGTTGGATATACATATCCGTAGAAGCTAGAATTGACAGTACAAATAATTCCTGTTTATTGTCGAATTATGTTGAGAAATGTCTTAGCCAATTATTCTGGTTAGACGAACATTTGTTAAAAGTTGATAGGTTCGAGAAGAGAATTCAATTGTTATTGACAGATCGATGTCAATTATTTCGGCTAGATCGAGAAATAAATAGAATTTGAAATCACAGTATTTCGTTGTAAAATCAAAATCTTGATTCTAAGACTGAGAAGAACAACCTTTTATATAAAGGGAATATTTTATCTACGAGTATTTTTTTTGACGCGTATTAAGTATTATGATAATATAGGGTATACCAAAGCTGATCACTTTATATACTTGCAGAGGGGTATGATTTAATCTTTATAGTTATCTGATACACCTGGGTATATCAAAGTTTAACTTCGATAGTTACTCGAGAAGAGAAGTTCAAGATCCAATGGATCGCTCAGAATAAATCTGGAAAGCATTCCACTTTGCTATTTCGTAGAATTAATTCTTAATTATTCATTTGAATATCGTAGAAAACCTTGAAAGTGTTGTACTCTTTCATTATCGAATTATTGTTGCGTAGAATGTGAGAAGGATTGATATTGATTTCTATATCTTTATTGCACGTCTTAACTTGCGGGGTAAACTTGTTGCTCACCCTTGCTATAAATAAAACTTTTCAGCTAGGGACGAAGTTGCAAAAGGTGTTGCGAAGAAGAACAAAGGAAAAGGAATAGATATGAATTAGTTATGATGAACAATATTATTATTATGTTGTATTGTATTTTAAACCCTTATTATATATCTAAAGGGGTATGTCTGTAATGTTAAGGTTAGTAGACCTTGGACTTATGTATTAACAATCTATGTTAATGAGTTATATATTCCTATTTATATTAAAATGGGTAGTTAGATGGTATTATATTGTGGATCGTGAACACCAAATTCGGGGGTCAGGTAACCTGGATTTGGGGGTATCACACTTTAAGTCTCTACGTCTCTATAATACATGATCATATAATATACCACATTAGGTCTTATATAATCAAGTAGGTATATTATTATATCTTACCCTTCATCTCAATCTAAATCCTGACTTAGATCTGTTATTATGGTTTCCGGCTTTTTATTACGTCATTCACATTTCGTTTATCTTCGATTGATTATTAACTCTTAATCATCATACGTAAGTGTCTAACAATTTCCTAACAATGTCATGTTTATACCTTAGTTTATTACTATAAAGTTCCCTTTCATTCTGTACTTGTAATAATTCTTTCATCGTCCATCGCTTAGGGTCAAAAATGCTGCCACCCACCCATTTCATATATCATATCATTGCTGAAATGAGTTAGCGAAGCACAGGATCCTGGGACATGGCGCTGTGGCACCACACTTTGTTCTTTATCTCATGACTGCAATACATGAAAGTTAGCGATGTCTTTCAGACCTTTATTCACAATGGCGCCACCTCATTTGGCCTTGGGTTGGCGCCGCGACGCCAACTCTGTGCCTCAGATAGTTTGCAATTTTTGAAAATTTTATGAAACTCCCAGACTCATAACTTTTTCGTTATAAGTCCGAATTGGTTCGTTCAAAAGCCTACGGTTCAAAATTAATATACTCTATGCGTTCATGCAAGAATTTTATCTATTTGACCTCGTTTGCTAAAATTTCACCTATGCGTTCATTTTTAACGAAAACAATAAACGTCTGTGAACGTTCAACGCTCATTTCTTCGTTCTGAGTCGAAATTCGGTCATTTTTGAGTCCGCGACTCTATAATGCCAAATATGACTTGTCTCCATCAAAAACCAACGTTTTCGACTTCAAACACAAAATACGACTTCCATTTCGAGAATTTTACGAATTCGATGATAATCGTCCAATCGTGTGAATTCCGGTAAAGCTTCATTACTAATCATTCTAAATGGATTTGAACCAACATATGAACATTTCAAGTTACTTATCACACCAACTTATCATCAAAGTAGGTTTTGACTTATTCTCATAAGTCAATGACTTAATCAACTTATTAACTATAAATTCTTAAGCTTATGACTTATTATGAACTTAAGTCTATTAATCAATGTTCTCATGCTATATTCAACATACTAACATCATATGACAAACATATGCTAAGTTCTTCATGATTCTATCAACTTATTAGAGTTCACGTTGATTATTCAACTTATTCGGCTTAAGTTCATTCATTAACAACTTATTACATGTTCTTAACAAACAATCCCCCTTCTCTATCAATCCTATCATAAAAAAGATGAAGATAAAGATATGAGTCTTCCACTTGAAGACTATTACTTCACTTCACTTTGGAAAATCTGGCAAAAGTTGAAGTGGCTTATAAGTGCTTAAGTGGCTTATTCTCTCTACCAAATAAGTAGCTTATCTTGAGAGGAGTTGGATGAAATTTGAACAAGCAACATAATGAAATGAAGCTTGGTATTTATAGGCCACTCAAAGCTAGGGTAAAATGGTCAATAATACCATCCCACCTCCTTATTCCACCTCCTTAATAACCTCCTCACTTTACACCTCCTTACTATTCATAACTTAACCTCCAAGTCTACTTGATAACCACTTCTTATACTTGGTTATCACACATAATGTTTGCCCATCAAGTCTACCAATTTCATACTTGGATTGCCCCATGGATCATGGCTTCTCATTGGGCTTGTTAACTAATCAAGCTAATTTCTTGTTGGGCTTATGCTACAAATAGATTGGACTTATGATTTATTAAACACTTGGGCTTGAGTATCACATTCTATTGGACTTCTACCATTAAGCTAATAATCCTACAAGTCCATTACCTTTAATTTAGAATCTTAATATATATACACCACGTATAATTCTCATATGCTAGCTCGTATATTAATTCATAATATACGTTATTTCATTCTCCATTCTTAATAGTATAATACGTCGTATTATACTTACGTTCATTACCTCGTATAATGCATACGCATCATATGATTACAACTTTCTTTCTTTAACGCTTAATAAACCTAACGTTCCCAAATTAAGTCCGCATACGAAATATTACGTTTTCCATACTTTGGTTATTATTACATAATCCATATCACCTTGATATTATAACATTACATATTTCTCAGAAGTTCAAAAATAATTCCCGAGCAAAAATCTATAAATAGTATTTTTTGGAAAATTTCTCGGAAAGCTTTTATTTTCATCTGAGAAATTCAAACACTTTAATTCTCCCACGTAGTTAAAATACTATGACATTCCAACGTTTCTAGGTTATAGAACGACATTCGTCTTATCCATACATAATAATAATAAATAATATTATTTTATTCATTATTAAAAGTATTTACAAAGGTTCAATTTTCTGGGGCGTTACATCGTCTTGACAATTCTCAGCAGATCGGGAGCATGCACCAAAGTCACTCTCGGGAAAGAAGCATGCATTAAAGTTACTCACAGGAAAGGAACAGGTCTCGAGGCCATTCTCAGGAGAAGAGCATGCACCGAAGCCACCATAAGAAAAGAGTAGGCATCGAAGCCACTCGCATGAGATGAGCAGGCACCGAAGCCACTCGCTGGAGAGGATCAGGCATCGAAGCCACTCATAGGAGAAGAGCAGGCATAGAAACCGCTCCCGAGAAAGTAGATTAGAGCGGAGAAGGCGGGTCGCCTCTCCAGAACATCGAAGTAGGGACAGGCGAGAGTCATCCCCTCAAACAGATGGTGTTGAAGCACTGGCCAAAAGGTTTGCAGACTTGTAAAATAGGCTAGCAGAAGGCAATAGGGGAAAAAAGGCTACAGTCAATTCTTCATCACCCTTTTCCCCTAAAATAGATCGAGAAAGGGCCTACCCAAATAAAAAGGCCCCTCACATGGAGAGTTGTGACGGTTCGGTGGATTCGTATGAGCACAACTAGGTGTACGGCCAACTGATGAACTACTATGACTATTCTGATGCCGCTAAATGTTAGGTATTTATCACAACTCTCAAAAAAAAATGCTCGACAGTGGATGACGTCGAGGCCCCCAAACTCAATCTCTTCGTAGAAGGAGCTATGTGATAAGTTCCACATCATGTTTGACAGCAACAAGAGAAGAGGAAAGTCGACCAGGTCCTTAGTTTAGATAAAGCAATATTCAAATAAAACCTTAGACCAGTATGTTAAAAGGTTTCGGGAGGCGGTTGGCCAAGTAACGGGACTCAGGCTCTGGGGTACTTTCAAATGGGACTAGTGATGATTGGGTAATATACCCATAAATTGGATATGTTTGACCTTAATTTATTGTATGTTTAAAGCATTTTAGAGTCATTTTACTTGTTTGAGTTGTGTTGTTGCAGGATTATGCGTTGTTGGAACATTTGGGGCATAGGAGCTAAAATTGGGCTTAGGGATCATCTTCGCACATAAATACGGGCGCTTCTCTTTCTTTGTTAATCCCAAAGACCGGGTACTGGGTGGGATCGTAGTCGATGGTGCGCGTGCGTTGACCTCCGTTTATTTGGTTTGGCATATGGAATTAAAAGTTGATTTGGAGTTGGATTGAGAAACAAGTTGGGATGTATATAAGGCTTATTTATATTGAATTAGGGGAATTTTTTTTACACTACACAATTGGGAGATTAATTAAGGAGCAAGAGCAGATTGTGAAGATTTGGACTTGGAGTTCTTCTTCTTCTTTATTCTTTTAATTTTGTATAATTGATTAAGGATGATTTATCAATTATTATTGGTTTTAATTTTTGTTATGAACTAATTTCTTTTATTAAGATTCCAATGGAACCTTTTATAATTATGAATTAATTATTTGATTTATTCCAATTATTTATGTTGAAGTGAATTGTTCATCTTACTTTGTGCTTATTGATTAATTATCTGGCCAATAATTACCTTGTTACTCTAGAAGGAATTGAGAGAGGAATTCTAGGGTTAGAACTAGGCAGGGTGACATGTGACTTAGTTATTTGCACAGTGAATAATTAGGTTTGTGAATAGAATGAGAATATCTATTTGCCGCATATAACACATAAGGAATTGGGATTGTAACGAGTTTAATTCAATTGTTTTACATAGAGATATAGCAAAATTAACTTGGATTAAATAGAAGGCAAATGATCACTTGACAAAGGGCTTTTGGCAATTGAGAATTCCTGTTTACAATTCAATAGACATAATTATTGGGATAATTGAATAATTGATTTATAATTCATAATTGGGGATATTGGAGTCTTAATCCTTGTTTATCTGAATTCGATCAAATCCTAGTTTGTTTATTTATTTTCTTTTAGAATAATTTATTTGCTTTGTTTAATTTAGTTTTCTTAAATCTAAAAATCACAATTATTGGTTGTTTAAATAAAATTGAATTGATATAGTACTAGTAGTTGGAGTTTATTAATTAGAATTCTCTGTCGGATCGACACTCTATTTTATCACTATATTACTTGTTAACTGTGTATACTTGCACGTTAGCGTTGATTGTGAAATCAACCAACAACTAGATGTGGTGAAATTAAAGAAGCTGGTGAAGGATTTGATGTTTAACCATCTGAAAGACTTGGCCGAAGCATTTGACAGGGCCAAAAAATTCATAACCGTGGAAGAGGCGATGAATAGCTTGAAACCTAGCACTGCGAAGAAACCTAAGGATAAGGAGAAGGTCAACTACCCCAAAAATGACAACAATAAATTGGATAGACAACATAAAAAGTACGGTAATAACAATTGGGGTTTAAGACGAGGACGCCCTCCCTTCCCGAACCAGAGGGTCAACATAGTTTACACTCCTCTGAATACTGATCGGACTGCCATTCTAGAATAGATAAAGGATAAACCATACTTTGAAGCAGCCAAAAATAATACAAAGTCAAACAGAGGAAATCAGAATAAGTATTGTGACTATCACGGGTCGGCTAGGCATTCTACTGAGTCTTGCTGGGGTTTAAAAGATCTGATCGAAAAGAATGTCCAAAGTGGGGAGTTGGTTCAATACATCGCTAGACGGGATACTTCGAGAACAAAACAAGTGAATCTTACCCTAGTACAGAACCCGATCGCCCAGCCCCAACAATAGGGTCAGACCCATGCAACACGCCAAGTGATGGATGTGATCACGGGCAGGAAGAAAATATGAGGGCTGTTGGATGCCATGCTCTTCATGTCTGATCAGCCTATTAGGCGAGAAAGATAATATCTTGGCACGGTCATATCTTTTATAGATAAGGATTACCCTTCGAAGTAGATTGAACCGCATGAAGGAGCATTGGTTATTACTACACAAATGGGTTTGGTGAACATGAAGAAGTGATAGACAATGTCTCATCGGTGGTTATATTGTACGCTCACGCATACTAGAGAATGGATTTGGAGGGTAGGAAGATGGAGATCAGGCAAGAGTCCCCCTTTTACGGCTTCAACAATGATTCTATTCAAGTAGCTGGGATGATTAAACTGCTAGTCGTCTTCAGAATAGCTCCACACCAGCTAGAGATAGTATGTTGATTCTTTGTAGTTCATGTGGATTCATCATACAACGCCATCCTAAGGAGACCGACCTTGACAGCTTTGCAGGCATTTACTTCCATCCCCCATTTTAAAATCAAGTTCCCAACACCAAATAGAGTAGGAGAGGTGGTAGGGGACCTTGATTCGGCAAGGAGGCGTTATCGAAATACTTTTATTTCCTCAAGGGTAAGGGTCAGCAAACAAAAATAGACAATGGCGATAGAGATCGAACCATTTACTGAAGGCAGCACTGAGCCCCTCGTCATGCTTGTCAAAGTGGTTGGTTAATATGGTGTTAGTACAGAAGCACAACGGCAAGTGGCGGCTTTGCATTAACTACACTGATCTGAACAAGGCGTGCCCGAAGGATTTCTACCCTCTTCTGCATATCGACTAGCTCATCGATGTTACTTCAAGGTATGTCTTACTGAGCTTCATGGATACCTTCTCAGGGTATCATCAAATTTTGATGCATAAGGAGGACATTTCAAAGACAGCCTTCATCACTCATTGGGCAATTTATGCTTACAAGAAGATGACGTTCGGATTGCTAAACGTCAGTGGAATTTATCAGAGGATGATAAATAATGTATTTCAGAGATAATTGGGTCGGAGCATGGAAGTGTATATAGATGATATGATCATCAAAAGTAAGTCATTTCGGGATCATCTGAACGACTTGGAAGACTATTTTCAGACCGTCAAATAATACAAACTTAGGCTAAATTTGACAAAGTGCACTTTTGGTCTATAAGCAGGGAAGTTCACGAACTATTTGATAAGTAAAAAGGGAATCGAGGAAAACCCGAAGAAGATCAAATCAATTCTTGATATGAAGTCTCCTCAGTCTTATAAAGATGTTCAACGATTAACTGGTCGAATAGCAGCATTGAGGAGGTTTATATCCAAGTCAGCAGAATGGTGTTTGCCATTCTTTGATACGTTAAAAGGGTCGAAGAACAAGAAAACCTTCCAGTGGACATCAGGATATGAAAATGCCTTCCAGGGAATCAAAAGGTAGCTATCTTCACCTCATTTGTTGGTGAAACCGGTTCCTTCAAAACCTCTGTATCTATACTTGATTACAAGTTCTTTGGCGGTGGGTGTTGTGTTAGTTCGGGAGATAGGGGAAATAACATCCAATTTATTATGTGAACTATGCTCTTCGGGATTCAGAAACCAGGTACTCGAACCTCAAGAAGTTTGCTTACGCTTTAAAAATGACCAGTCAAAAGCTTCAACACTACTTCTAAGGTCAGCTGATTGTGGTGTATATAGATCAGCCTTTAAAAAAATTTAAAATAAGCTAGACTTCTTGGGTCGGCTAGCAGCTTGGGCGATGGAGTTGACACAATTTTTCTTAGAGTATCATCCTCGGATAGCAATAAAGGGTCAGCCATTAGCCGACTTCATGGTAGAGTGTTCATTTTCTGAAAACTAACACTATTAACCAGGCAAAAGAAATGATGGGATCGATCTCATTTACCCTGCCTATTTAGATTTCGTGGACAATGTACGTGGATGGTTCTTTAACTTTGGATGTTAATGGGCTCAAAGTTATCTTGACAAATGTTGCCTAATTTTTAATAGCACTTTACCACGCAAGTATACGCGTTCAATTATAATATTCAGCAAGCAAAGATATCGTTCCCACGAGGAAATAGACTAATATTTATCAATTACTAATTCTAATGCAATTAATCCTATTTTAAACTACGAAATTCTATTTTTGATTTGAAATTTAAACTTAACAAAACAATTGATTAAAAATCAAAATTTCACAAGAATAACTGCAGATTTAATAGGTTAAGATTACAACTTCCCTTGGTATTTCATTTAAATCAATTCACTTCCCATTTAAAGCAATTAATTAATATGAATCATTATCCAAGAATGATTTATAAAATTCACACACTTTTTCCAAAACACGTGAACAAATCCTCCTAACTCCGATCCTTAAGACACAAAATTACAAGGAACACCCTACTCAATTAATTCACTATATTCCTATGTGAATCAAGTTAATTAGGGTTTACACATAAATTCTTTCAAAGGATACAAAAGACACATAGGTATATTCCTATCCTACATGCTAATCATATTAACCCTATTCAGATTATATGAACAGATGTTATCATATCCAGATCTCAATCTATACTCCATCTTCCAATTTTATATAGGTTATCATAATAATTGTTGGCCAAACAATTAATCAATAAGCAAAAGATATAATAAACAATTCAATAAAAACCAACTTTCATTCAATGGGAAGGTTCAATTTAAACTACATACCAAGTTCCGTTGCAATCTTAATGAAAATTTAGTTCATAATAATAATAAAGAAAAACATCATCCAAATTAATAATCCAAACATCCCAGATAATTACAAAAGATAAAACTAGAGAAGAGAAGAAGAAACTCTGAATTTTCTCCAATACTCTCTCTTTGATCTTCAGCCCTTGCAATTTTCCTTCGTGTTTTTCTTCGTTGTTCTCTCTCCGAATCCCTTGAAAAATTGAGTCCTCCGTCTTTTCTAAAGTCTCCTCCTATTTGTATTAGTCTCCCCTCTCATTCAGATTCCTTTTCGCTTCAAAACCCACTGGAAGTAGAAAATCCTCCTTTTTGTTGCATACATGAGCGCCTAGCGCCAACACAAGTTATTTCAAGCGCTAAAGCGCTTGGTGATTGTGACCACGTAATTACAAAATGCCACTCACTCTAATTTTAATGATTTTGACCTTTTCTTCTCCAAAATGACCAATTTGTCCCTCCACTCCAACCTATACAAAATAAACACAAAACAGATAAAAAGATACTAATAAACAATTAAAGATAGCAATAATTAAGTTTAATAATATCGGATTCATAGGTATAAAACCTACTCATCAAATACCCCCAAACTTAACCAATTGTTTGTCCCCAAGCAATAAAACACAATGCAATAACTAAATATGCAATACAAATTTATTTACGTGCCTAAAATTTCAAAGAACAAATGTAACAAAATCTATTCATCAAGCCTCAGAGAAATCAGATTAAACATGCTAGTACATCATATCAAGACAGATTAATAATTTCCTAGTCAATCATCAAATCTTACCCTGTTATTACTGATATAATGCGTGTGTGCTGAACAACAATGCTAACTAATATAATGCTAAATACAAAACATAATAGATCTCTTTAAAGGCGCTATATATAGTGTCAACTCACAAAATTCACGAACAAGCTAGATCCAACTAAAGTCAAACATCCACCAAATTCAAGAGCCCAACTGGGATACTTATTCTTTACTTATCATTACGGGGCTTTTTGCTCTTTTCCGCTTTTATTTATTTTTTTTTAATCATGACTATGCAATGTCTCATTCCATTAGGCTAATGAAAGGCTACCCCTTAGCGAAGCTTTCAACCAACGACTCCCTGCACCATATAAGACCTTAGGCGCTAGGTGTTAAGACACACTTCTAAAGGCATTTTGTTCAAGTAACAAAGGCCCCGAAACAAAACTAGCCACGGTATTTTTTTATTTTAATTTTTTTTTGAAGCTTATATATCCCAAATTTTTCCCCCAAACTTAAGTTTTTGTCTAAATTCAGTCATCTCCGCCTATTCATGTCTTTCATTCATTCAAACTAGTATTATCCTCAAGAAGTCCATTATGTGTCAATTTAGACTCAATCAGTCAACATTGTTGTTTTTACTGTGCTATCCTTATTATATCAGTTTCAAACAGGTAAAGATTCAAATCATGACAAGAAATCACATCAAAGTCTTAACAGACAATACTATACTTGTCTACTCAATTCCAATATCATCATTGGCCAAAATAGACTTAAACTATCTAACAGCTGGAAACATGCAAATGCTTGATTTTTTTTTCCGTAAGAAATTAGAATGAAAACTACATGAAAAACTACTAAATGAATACTACATGAATGCAACTGGAACTGGAAGAATGCACCCCCAAACGTCACCTATGCAATGTCCTCATTGTAGATAACAAACAAAACATAAGAAATTAGGTAATCGAGGACTTCTAACGAAAGAAAGACGCCTTTATTCCTTGTCAAGATCCTCGCCTTCTCTTCTTCATCAACCTCATCTTCGTGGGGTAGATCGGTAAAACGCAGACAATGGGGAAATTGGTAGGAGCGGTAAATTGGATTCACGCATCAAACATCTCTAGAATGCCGCACTGATTCGATACATCTCTCGTTTTGTCGCCGAGCTAGGCTATCTCGATTTCTTTCAACCCCGGCCAAAACCTCGTTGAACTCTAGTAGCCACCATGTCAATCCTTCTAGTTTGATTTCTTAATTCTCGCGAATATCTTCAAAAAAAAAAAATTGGTGGTGGCCTGTAACTTCCAAATTGCAGGAGGATTGTCGTAATTGTTGATTAGGCTCTACTACAGACTCCTGGAGGCACGATAATGAACCCTAACCCTCTCTGTGTGGTGTACCCCACCCCATACCTTGTACTTCTTAATAAGCGAGTGGTCAATCGCAATTTAAGGGAGGTTGTCTAGCTTCTTCTAAGATCCCATTTGACTCAAACTTGTTGACATAGTCCGATGATCAAAGATGGGTGAGGTAATCCACCGAGGTCCCTCCTCAAATTGCTTTGTCAATTGAATCACGATATAACATGACCCACATCTATAGTTTTTCCTTCAAGAATGCGTAAAAGCAACGCCGCCCGTTGATTTATAACATCACTCATATGCCTACACTCAAGATCAACTTTGCACAAATAAAGGCATGCCATGCTTTCCCATAACGCATTTAGTGCGGATGAAGGAACAAAACAACTTCTTGTTGATCTCGTTAATTTCCATGTTGTTCCGGTACACAAAGCTTGAATGATCTCACTATAGTCTAGCTCGTGCTCTAAATATTGCATGTAGCCAAGATTGGGTATTATGTTTAAGTCAGTAGTAAGCATTTATTGTCCTAAACCGACCTCCACCGATTTTCCATGAACCCAAATTATGTTACCAACAATATCTTTTCATTGGCATAGAATTCTTAACAATTTTAATGACCGATGAATCCCGGTTGGGATGTAAAGTTCACCCATCTTCTACTCCCAATCATTTGTAATAACTCCCCATCTTCGCCTCGCAATAATCCACGCCAGAATTAGCGTTTTACTAGAAAGCACATTGTAATATCTTTGGACGACACTAGCACTTATAAATCTCTTTTTGTCATACTTAGTCGGTGTTCAAGTCTCGCCTCTTTGCCTTTTAGTAGCCATGAGTCTTGTCTCGTGAATTGCTTGCCCAATAGACGATGTTCGAGGCTTAGTATGGGCCAATCCTCTTTGTGACAATATATCGAACACTGGTGTGCACAAATTTTGAACACTATTGGTAGGCACTCCCCCAAACTTAATTTTCACCAAATTTGTCAATAACTAAGCACACTAGTCGTCCAATGCAATACAAGCAACAATGAGAAGTACCCAAATCCACTTGAGCCAACACAATGAAATAACCAACTTCAACTTACTACCTTAGTTATCGTCCAAGCAAAACCAAATACTTTGCAATAAAATCTTGTGCACTTACTTGGTATATGCCGGATATGATGTTCCAATCAAAGTTGTAGAGCAATTTTTTTGAGGGTTGAGCACTTACTTCGGAGATAGATGTGGCTTGAATGTGAGTTGGTGCCCGAATTGGTGATGAAGGATGACCAAATGGAGATTAAGTGCCTTAGTTTGGGTAGGAGATTGAGTGTTTGATTAGGCTTATACAAGAAAACGTTGATTATAGTGGCTAAATTAGAGGAGGGTTGTGATTTGAGTGAGTTTGAGTTGGAGTGGGAGAGCAAGATGCCTTTGTTTTGGGTTCGTAGAGTTGTGCCCGATTAGGGGTTTTTTTTTTTACGCAGTTAGGAGCGCCAGCGCTGGGTATGTTTTGGCTGGACCGCTTAAAGCGGTTGAAAGCATGATGTAAGACGCATGGAGCGCCTAAAGGCGCTGGGTACGCTCGACCTGACCGCCAGCGCTTGGGGCAATCAGATGGCTATCGACTTGAGGCGCCTCTACACTGATGAGGCCCCGATTTGAGGCGCATCTTAGCTACTGTAGTAAGGCGCCTAGGCGGTTGGACATGTCATAATGTTCCAAACTTGTTGATTTCAACCTACAATACCCCAACTTTAATTGTTAGTTTCTTCTTTTGCAAGGAGATTAAGACTTATTTTAAAAACCCTAAACTAAGATAAACTACATACTTAACTAGACTAACATACGATGAAGAAAAACAAAAACAAAAATACCCTACACCATTAAGCAATTCAATAACACTAAAAATGAAGGAAATGATTAGAAATTTGAGATTTTGACAAATGGACATTCATCTATTAGGCTCATAAATGCTTGGCTTCTGTGGGGGCCGCCTCAGAATAACCTCGCCACCACCAAGAAGTTGGCAATACCGCCACCGGGGAGCGAGACCCCGATCGGGTAGTCGAGTGGCCATTAGTCAAACCCGCCAAATAAGAATTCATGTTTCCTACCTTGAAATCAATTAAATATCATGTTAGAGAACATAAGGGGTGTAACAAAACCTAAACTATAAAAGTTTAACCACTAAATAAACTAACAGTAAAGCAAATTAAACAAAATAAAAGTAAAAATAGAAAATAACAATAAAATTCTGGGTTGCCTCCCGATTTAGCGCTGATATATAGTCTTCAAATTTAACTTTCTTCTCTGTTTCTAATCAAAGAAGGTTCGATCGATGTCCTTTCACCATCAACTCAACCCCCATAGTAGTGTTTCAATCTCGACTCGATTGACTTTGAAATTACGTTTAGCATCCCGAAGTCTTCCACCTCCACAACTCCGTGAGGATAAACTTTGTAATGATAAATGGCCCCGACCAACTGGATTTCAACTTTTCTCGAAACAATTTAAGCCTTGAATTGTATAATAAGACTGCTTTGCCTCGCTTCAAACTTTCTTTCCGTAATTTTTCATCATGCCACCTCTTAACCTTTTCTTTATATAACTTCACGCTCTCGTATGATTCGAGTCTCAATTCATCCATTTGGTTCAATTGTAAAAGCGCTTTCTCCCCGCAAAGATACATATCAAAGTTTAACTTCCGAATTGCCCAATAAGCACTATGTTCTAGTTCAATCGGAAGATGGCATGCCTTCCCATATACTAACTCAGTATGGAGACATCCCTATCGGGAGTTTTGTGTCGCACGATATGCCCATAAAGCATCATCCAACTTACTAGCCCGATCTTCCGGACTAGGGTTCACTATCTTCTCGAGGATTCGCTTCACTTCTCGGTTAGATACCTCGGACGACCACTTATTTGTGGATGGTAAGCAGTAGCTATCTTATGAGTGACTCCGTACTTAGCGAGAATAGCTGAGAACTGCTTATTATAGAAGTACGTGCCTTCATCACTAATGATTGCACGAGGAGTGTCGAATCTAGAGAAAATAGTCTTCCGAATGAACTTAACCACAACTTTAGCATCATTGGTGGGCGATGCTATAGCTTCTACCCACTTCGAAACGTAGTCCACCGCTAGAAGTATATAGGAGTTACTAAAAGATGATGGAAATGGTCCCATGAAGTCGATGCCCCAAACATCAAACAATTCACTTCTAAGATCATGTTTAGTGGCATCTCTTGTCGCTTTGATATATTACCCACTCTTTCGCATCGGTCACATTTCAATGAAAACACACGGCATCCTTAAAGAGTG